>JAMRXY010000012.1:3988554-5318072 GCA_024447195.1 Panagrolaimus sp. LJ2414 | reverse complement strand
TCAAATGTGTGAAAAAGAGAAAAATGGACAAAGAAAAAAAATTGGAAGATGGTCGAAGAAGCTTTGATATTATGAAACAACATAGAAAAAGAGAGAGAGAGAAAAATCCGACAACCGGTGTTAAAAGTTTTTAACCTTTTGAAAAAAGAAGGAAAAAAGAAGCCAAAAAAATTAAACTAAAAATGCAAAACCAGCGCAAAAAAATAGGAAAAATGAAGACATTAAAAAACATAGATCGCCAAAAAAAATAGTTCTAGAAAAAAAGCATATTTACAAAATCAAAGATGTCAGCAACTTTTTTGGAGATGACAGGTGCCGATTCGAAAGGGCATTCCTTTGATCTTGTGCCGATGGCGGTAAAAGATCAATGGATTTTTTTAAATTTGGAAGTGGCATGCCCCCTTCAGCTGACATCCCTGGACAAAAAAACACAAATAAATTAAGCATAAGTTTTATCAGTAATTGTATAAACATTTCTGAAGGGATTTCTCATTTCAAAGCTTGGGACATTTTTTTGTTCAACCATTAAATATTCATAAAATCTTTGAACAATTTTGAAGAACCAAATATTGACAATTAATGCCAAAATTTGAATCAAAAATGCTAAAAATTATGCATTTTTAAACACAATCAATGAAATAATGGATTATCCAGATTTGGATAATCCCAAAAAAAACCCCACTTACAGTATTCTTGAACATCTTTTACAAACCATTCAATTTTTAATTTATCGTCCAAGGGGATTTTTAACAACTCCATGCCAGCAAAAACTACTGTAGAAAATTGTAAAATTATGAAAATTCCCTTAAAAATGGTTTTAATAATTTTTCTCCAAAATCTAAACATTTAAAACTTACAGTATGCATTAGATACGGTAATAACCAATTTTGTTTATCTTGATCAATGGCATATACAAAAGTGCCATAAATAAATGCATTGAAGACAGTTAAAGACATAAAAAAACCAAAATCAAATTGAAAAAGGGTTGTTAAAATTGCAGGTAAAACAAAGACAAAAGTAATTAAAAATATCCATGAAATTGTTAAAGCTGCAGTTTTTATGTGACAACAAAAACATTGATGTCTTGGATTGAATGAATCAGCATCAACACTTGTGACAAACATTTTTGCCAATCTTAAAAGATAAGTTTATTTTATCAATTTTAAGCTAAAAGGTCTGTCCAGATGTCATGTGCCAATGAATTAGTAGGTTTAACGAAAAAGTTGCTTTAATGTTGTCGGCAACAAGCTTTGATGTTTCGCCATCAAATGGATGGGATACAAAAAGAAGATTTTTACGTGACATCTGATCAACCCCAAATAGCTTTAACAAATTTATTAAAACAAATTATTAAAATAAATTTTTTAGAAGGTTTAATTTGATTGACTTTGAAAAAGGAGACTAAAAAAGAATAGATGAAAAATAATGACTCATTTTTGAATAAGAAAAACCGAAAACCAGAACTCTTCACTTTTTTCTGTTCTTTTTTGCAACAAAAAGACACCATTTGAAATACACTATTTTTTAGATATTCTTCAAAGAAAAAAGTCATTGTTCATAAATTTTATTTGTGTAAATTAAAATAAACATAACAGCATAATTTTACGGTTAAAATTTTGAATTTTTTTTTAAAAAAGGACAATAATCATAGGATCGAATGAATTAACAACTAACAAACATGGGTGGATTTATATGCAAATTTTATGGAAGAGATTATCAAAATCTGAGGTCGGGTATTTTAAGCGTGGGACGGGGGTAAGTTAAAATGTGATATATGCCTTAAAAGCGGCAAAGATCAAAGGAAAAAATGTAAAGTGGGGAACTTTTGAAAATTTAAAAAAATCCGACGTTAGATCAGGACTATCCAAAAAACATAACTAAATTGTTCATTAATGGTTCATGGTTCAATACTGCTGAGGATAAGTTTCATAAGGGTTGGCATAATAATTTGGGGGATACATGGAGCTCATAGCAGCATTCATTTGATACTGCATTGCAAGTTGTTGAATTTTAATTGCTTTTCTTTTATCATTTAAATATCCATAACATTTATAAAAAACTCGGAAAAACCAAATTCCGAGAAGCATTCCAACAATATTTGCCAAAAGCTCTATAAAATGTTAATAGCTTAAAAACAGAAACAATAAAAGTTTGCATACCGTAAGCCAGTGATTGAGTTATTGGTTTTTCGAGAATTGAATTATTTGAATAAAAAATTTGTGCGACAAGAGTTACAATATTTGAGATAATTCCAAGACCCTGAAAAAATACAGTAATGCAGGGCAATCGGGGTTGAATAAATTTTTATTAAATTTAGCAGATTACGGTATTTATATTTTTAAAATGATGATTATTGTTAAGGATATCGGAAGCATTTTATTTCGAAGGTCAAAAAAACGATTTCTTGGTAGCCTCCTTTGATCTTTTGCCGATAGCGGTAAAAGAACAAAGGATTTTTATGATTTCGGAAAAGGGGTACGTTCTTTTGGTGATCTATTCTGCAGACGTCAATGAGTACCGTAATCAACAGATTTAAAATTTTTAAAGCTGCAATATGCAAATTTTGATTTTGCTACAGTAACCATTTTAAATGCAAAAAAAATTCTAACTTTAAAATGTTTTACAGACTTTTTAAACTTACAGTAAGACAGATAATTGGAATAACCCATCCGGAGCTTGTTGAAACAATTGCATAAATGGGTGAAATAAAAACGAATGCAAGAATAACAAGAGCAGGAATAAAATATAAGGCATGATTTGGAAATCTAACTACTCCAACAATTATTGAAGCAAAACCCAAAATGAAATGAATTACACAAATAAAAGTTGCAGCAGTTTTGACATGACAACAACAGCTTTGATATTTTGAACTTTTTGAATCAAAATATGCAGCTTCCATTTTTATGCCCTAAAAAATTAAATTGAAATATTTTTTTCATTGGTAAATATTAGAATGATAGAAAAAGTCTTAAAAAACACAGAATTGAACAACTTTTTTATAAAAAAAAAATAATACAAAAATTTGAATAATAGCTGTTTTCTTTTTTTATTAATTAAATCTAAAAAACGAAAAATTATGGAATTTTAAACAATTTTTTAACGTTCAAGTATTGAATCAAATATCTGTTTTTTTCGATAAACAAAAAGGAATGAAAAAATTTGCATAAAAAGTTTGGCACGCACCTAAAAATAAAGAAAAGAAAAAAAGAAAAAGTCTCAAAATCGATTCAAGAAAAAGTGGTAGATCTTCACCATTTGGCAAAGACCGATAAGTGCGATCCCACTGTTTTTTTCTTATTTTCCTCTAAAAGAATGTTGCGTTTCTCGGACAAATGTGTTTCTTTTGTTTGCAACAATGCCATTGACCTAATATCGCATGCCACATGCCAACAAAGAAGGTCAAATGTCCTTTGCAAAATTTTGAGGTTCAAAGGAATATTGTCAACATTGTTGGTAATTTGCTAAAAGGTAAAAAATATTGCAAAGCTTTTATTATTTCTTTAACAATAATTTTAGCACAAAGCGTCTATATGGTCGAATAAATTTAATTAAACAAAAAATATCTGCAATTAAATGAAGAGAAGTAAAAGCAAGGCAAAAATTTCCGATTCTGCTTCCTGCTGAAAGTTGGAAGAGGTATACGGCGCCAAAAGTGTAACATGGAAAAACGATAAACAGTAACAAATTTCCCGTTTGAATGATAATTGTTCTAAAAAATGTTACAAAACAAATTACTGTAGTTTAGATAAGGCGGGTTCTTTGATCTTTTTAGTTGATTTGTCTTGATGCCTTAATTTGCATCATGAAAGGGAAAAACAGTAATTTTCGTTTCAAGACACAATTCAGGCATCGGGTACTTCAAAGAGCATGCCGCCTTTAAAGAAATAAAAACTTACCTATACAACATTGTATGCATCCCGTAAGCGGATCTTGAAACAATTCTTCGAATCTTTTTTAATTGACGGATAAATAAAAAGTTTAACAAAACGAATAAAGCATTAAAGATGAAAATCAACACTGCAATTAAGGTGAAACCCAGTACAAAAGAAACTCCAACAAAATTTGGATTTAAAGCAAAAGTATTTGGAAAGACTTTTTTGAGGCTAGTAACAGCTGGAACGGCGCGTTCAATGGAGTCCAGAGATGGCTCAAAAAATTGTCGAACAGTAATAAATGGAACTTAAAATTCAAATTACACTAATCTGGATTTACGATGGACAAGAGAATAGGGTTTTATGATAAGCTTGACGCTGCTCTGGATCTAGTGTTTTATTTTGGAGGAGGGCAGAAAGAATTTTGAGGAAGGCCGTCTTTGATCTTGGGCGGATAGCGGTAAAAGATCAAAGGATTTTTATGATTTTGGAAAGTCCGGGTAACCTTCACGGAAAATGTTCGTGCTAGGACCAACATTTGAGGTCCTAGAGCAAGATCGGCCAAGGCTGGGTTGAAGTTGTGAGGACCAGGGCTTGATTTTCGCCGATTTAAAAAAAATTCTAAAAGCCTATCATGACCTTTCAATCCAGGTCTTTGTTGATCCTTAACATTGAATTCAAAAAAGACTTACTTGCAACAGCTATCCCAACCACACCTGAAGAAATGACAAAAAATAAAATACTAAAATAAAATCGATTTTTTGATGGAACAAAAATACTTTTAATAAAAAAAGTATTAATGGATACTGTAGGCTCATAAACAGCAATCGTTCGAATCAGCACCGAAAACAGGATTGCCATTGCCCCGATGATAAGTGTCAGGCAAAGGAAGCTAACCCCAGGAACAATCCAATCCGTTGTAAAATGGATATAAGAATCCAGGCATAAAACTGGAAGGGGAAAAATAAAAATTGGATTTGTAAAAAATAAAAATAATTTATACACAAAGTTGCAAGTAATCTGTAGGAATACTGTATATTTAAAAGATTCAAGAGATTTTGGAGTTTTAGTAAAAATTATATAAGATATAAAACCATAAAGAAATGCCGAAATTACAAAAGTAAAATCCATAAAAATTCGAATAAATAATTGAAAAATTGGATGATAAATTTCATCGATTTTTAGATTCTTCCATTTTTCAATAGAAAAAATGTCAAAAACATCAGCCATGTAAATTTTTTTAATACCAAAAAATAGATAAGTTGTAGTTAAAAAATAGTATTTTTTCTAAAATGTCAAAAAAAATTCGCAAATTTCATAAAACACCTGTCTATTAAAAAAAGGGTTTTTTAAGAAAGAGAAAATTATTGGTTTTAGGTATTATAAAAAATGGTAATTTTTAGTTCTTTTTATGTAACATATTTCCTTGTGAAAAATTATGAGCTACAGCAAGTGTTCTTGACACTGTTATTATAAAGCATACATTTGATGTTTTATGAAACTCTAATCTTTATTCTTTTACAATATTTAAAAGTACAAGCTACAGTAATCGCAGTTACAAATATTCATATTTTTACTGTTTTAGATTCAAAAGTTAGATTCTTTTTTTAAAAGCCTTTTTTAATTTAATTTTTGTAACTTTTATACAGATTTTGAAAAAGCTTTGTTGACAGGTAACTCATAACCCAAAAAGTCATGTACAATAAATTATATAAAAAGAATCAACAAATTTTTTTTAAAGCTTAATTAAATCATAAAAAGCAGCAACAATGCTAAAGTGTTTTGTGACAGAAGTTGTTAGGGAGAATTTCATTAATTTAAATATGTTTTATTTGATTTAAATATGTTTTATTCTGCATACCTATCATAGTTGCTAATACAGTGATTCTTACAATTTACAGAAACTTGTTTACATAGACCTGCATGTCTTTATTGGTGCCTGTTTTTGATAGTTTTGAGTTTGTTTGAAACAACAACAGCTGTTAATTGTAAGCTTTGGTTTTTAAATAAGAGTTTTGCATTTAATTTTAAGTTCAACAGTATTGCTACTATATTAAGGTTTGTCGTCCGAGATGTTTTAAACATGTCTGAAGTTTTTTAATTTTAAAGGTGTGTATTTTATTAACCGTTAGTTTTTACAGTATTTATTTTAATTTTATCTGAAGTAGTGAAAAATTTATGACAAATTCATAAAACTCCAAAAATGTAAAATTATTATTTCCATGAATTTTTTAATTGTTTAAATGCAATTTCTCTTTCTTCAGCAGATGTAAAGATAAGCTTTGTTCCATGAAAAGATCGAAGCTGATCCCTTTCTCTGTGCCTTCCATTGAGGTGAATTGGAGAAACTTTGCAATTCAAATTTTGTAATCTAAAAACCATTGTAAATTTTCAATCCTTGAACATCATCAAAAAACAATTACCTTCTCTTCAATTTTTGATTATTAAAATACCAAACAAAAGCAAAAATAAAGCCATAAAAATTTAAGAAATGATTAAAACATAAATATGCAAACATTCGAAGATTTTGTGATTGTAAAAAATTTGAAATAATTAAATTTGCTCCAACTCCAGAATTTAGAATGAATAAAACAATAGCAAATCGTTTAATTAAAAGTGCAATTTTGATATTTTCTTGCAGCTGGAATCTCTCCGAAAGTGTATATTTTGTTGTTTTCATTAGAGAGACTTGATATTGCTTTTTGTTGAACCATTCAAGAAAAACAAATACAAAATATACGCAAAAACTAATAAAATGTACTGCTGCACCACAAAATGGAAGATCAATGATTTCTGAAAAATTGAAAATATTAATTAATTAATGATTTCTTGAACTTTTTTAAAAGGCATTCTGTCACAGAATTTCTGTGACACAAACTGAACAAAAGTCAGATTTTTTAAATTTTACATTTATTTTCGATCAAGGACATCAATGGCGGCACCACAAACACGTGCTTCCTCTAAAATAAAAAAAATTCTTTGATCTTTTACCGCCATTGACACAAGATCAAAGGCATGAGCCATCGAAATGATGTTTGTCTTTTCCGAAAATATATGCTGTTAAAATGCTTATTTTCGGTCATGCTTTAGAAGCTCAGTGGCCGTTTTGGCACTTTTTTGTGCCGTTTATGTTTAAATTTTGGTGTCTCTAGATCAAGTACCAATTTTTAGACCCGAAAGTTTATTTAAGACCCTTTTTGACACTTATCAAACTTTGTGCCATCTTAAACAGCACTAATTTTCTTGGCACGTAAAGATACATCTATTTTTTGACATGCCATTCCTAAGGGAGAAGAATCAGAGCATGTCACAGAATCCATTTAAAAAAACTCATAAATCTTGGCTGTAAAGTTTTAAAAACAAAAAAATTTTTGTAGCCAAAATCTAATAAAACTAAAATTGCAGATGTTATTGAACATTTTAATTTTTCTAAGAAAAATTACTAAAATTAAAACAAATTGTTTTTTCGTCTCGAAAAACGTGAAAAAATCAATGTTCAAAGAGCACCGCTGAAAAAAATATTTTCAAACCTTTATAAATTAGATAAGTGAAACCAATTGCAATAAAAAGTTGATATTGGGATGCAAAAATAAAAAATAAATTTGATACGGTTTTTTCATAAGTTTTTAATTGGATTGTTGCATAAATTCTTTCATAGATTAATGTTGCCATACAACTCAACATTCCAATTAAACCAGCAAGTCGAAGTAAATCAATTGCAAGAAAGGAATCAGAATTAGTAATAATTAAGTAATTTTTGGTTTTATCATTTAAAACTGAAAAAATAGGTATATTAGCTATTATGCTGGAGTACTGTAGTTTAAGATATTCTTGTTTGTCTGGGATGCATGTCTTCATTGTAGCGTACATAAGGGCAAATGCGACCTATGAAATCATAAAAACCCTTTGATCTTTTACCGCCATCGGTCCAAGATCAAAGGCGGTCCGCTCTCAAAATGGTTCCTACTCCCATCAAAAAAAATACTGTTTACCAGTTTTAGAGTACTGTAATTTTAATTATTTCCGGTTTTTAAAAAACGTAAAAAAATTTCCTCTAGACAAAAACACATTTTTAGCAGGTGTTGAGTTTGTTAACAAAAGTGTCACGGAAGTATGTTTTAAAATAACTCAATTTTAGCATAAGTTTGTTTTAGCAAAAAAAACATTTCCGTTTATGTAATTGAGTTATAATGTGACTAAATGAGACACATGTCGCATGTGAAATGAGTTTCCAAAAACGTTAATGCTTGAAATTGAAAGTTGGTCGTACTAAAATTTTTAACATGCAATCCGAAAACTTGCAATTAAATTTTTAACTTAAATTTTTAGGTTAAAACACATCACTTTTTTAAGGGTTTGATTCCCGATTTTAAGTGAGTAGGAAGAAAAAAATGTAATCTTTATATAATAAGATACGAATATAGTATGTCCCAAAAGTATGCACCATCCCTTTGGGCATCAAAATGCTAAACTTTTGCTGCAATAATTATTCTAATTCTGTCATATTTTTGACTATATCTCAAAATCATGATTTGGAAAAAAATTTGCATATGACATGATATAAATCAACCGATATTCAGGTGTTGTCAAATTCTTGAAAGCTTATTTGCGATGAAAAAACAAAAATATTTACTACGATTTGGCAGGGTTAGTTAGTTTTTGGCATTTTTTAGGTAACAATAAAATGTCAAAAAACCCCTACCTTCAACTTCATTCATTACAATTTCTTTAACAGCAATAATAAGCCGTGAATTTTGTGAAAGTAAATACCAAAACATTAAAAGTTTAATTAATCGAATCATATTTGTATGAAGAATGGAGGATTTTAAAAATTTCATAAAATAATATACTGTAAGACCCTGCGATAGTACATTGAAGACAATATCCAAATATTCAAAAAAATAAAATATTACTGCCATTTTTTAACAACACAATAAGTGTACAAATAACTAACAAAAAAATTTTAAATAAAAAAGCGTATGTTTTTTCCGTCGAACTAACTTAATTAAATATTTATTAAAAATTATTACTGTTAAATTTGTTTTATGTAATATCATAAATTATTTTTTATAATGAGATTTATTTCGCTTTTTTTGAATTCTTTGAAAAGTTAGCTCTGGCAAAAACAGAGAGGAAAGAAAGAAATCTCAAAGGTAGTTGTTTTTGGTTGTTAAAAATATACAAATATAGAATACACCCAAGAAAAAAATCGTAAAAGATACTGTATTTAAAGTGCTGGGTACAGTAGAACAAATAAATCGTAAAAATAGCTAAACTTTGAAAACACAAAAGTTTTTTTACAATCTGTGTTTTTAGAATACAGTTAATTAAAAAATGTACTTTACCTCAAAAGATCAAAGAAAAAAACCGCTTTTTGGCCTTACTCAATAAATGTTTTGGATTCAGAATCCGATTAAAGTTAATGATGAAATGAGAATCTTCAGTAAATTCTGTAAATTATTGAAAACCGTGTTATACTGTAATCCGGCAGTCGGATTCCGGCTTCCCAAACCGAGGATTCAGAATCCAGAAGTATACTATTTGAAAGAATCTGAAAGATTCTGAAGAAATGAGTATTTTTGGCAACTTTTTGAAATTCTACTAACTGCACGGCCAAAGACTTATTGGACCAAGGTCAAACTTTGTTCCAACATTAAACATGGTTAACTTTTACTGCTACCGTATACCTTGGAAATGGTTGTTTTAGTTTCTGCAGTATTTTAAACTTTTGCATTTTTCGTACATAAATTTACAAACATAATTTAATTTAGCACATTCAATAATTAATTTTTTTTTTTTTTAGTCAAATGTTCTTTGTGCACCTTTTGAACTCATTTAAATTGCCAGATTTAATTTTAAAAAGTTAATAAACATATTTTTCCTTTTCGTCTCCCAAAAGAATTAAAAAAGTACTTTTTTCAAAAAGTGCAGAAAATGCATTTATAAGAATTTAACTCTTATCATTGAAGTAGGATTTACTATTTTACACCTGACTTGTATATTTTACAATTTCACAGTTTTGTTTAATTAAAAGCATTAACAAGAACGAACTTTGATAGACAGATTTAATGTTGCCTAAACTTTAAATTTAATTAAGTGATGTTTGTTTTTCTTGTAATTGCTTAAAAGATATGTTTAATAAAGCATGCCTTTTTTCAATGTTGGTTTTTTGTAGTTTGAAAAAATATTACGTAAACGATAATATAACATTTTCGTAGTTTGAGTAAGTCGCCTTTTTGGAAGACAATGTAAAACACTCTTTTAAAAAATTACTCTAAATGGGGAAAGCATAGATTTGATGTCAGATTTTTCCCTTTGATGTTTGCCGATTTTTTAGTGATTATTTAAAAAAAGTTTGCCCTTTTCCATCCTTTAAACTGCTGACACCGAATTTTTCATTTGGATTGTCTTTAAAAATGTTGAAATTATCGCTGCCAGCGGTATCCTTTGATCTTCGGCAAAACACTTTGAACTTTTTAAAGTGTCACCGCCGGCGGAGGTGGCGTAAAAAAACTAAACTGAAGATTTTATATATACCGAGAAAGCTTAAAATCATATCTGATTTTTTATTACAAAATATTTTAAATCTTTTTAATACAGAAATAATATATCAAAATCATTTTAAAAAATCTTAGGCAATTAATTTAATTTATTGTCCTTTAATGGATTTTCCAGCTGAATCTAATTTACTTCCAGCTCCTTCAGCGACATCTCCGGCGGCATTTTTTGTGGCGGAAGCAGCATTATCAACTTTTTCTCCAGCTTTATGGGCATAATCTTTTCCAGTTTCTTTTGCGTCATGTGCGGATTCACTGAGGGATTGACCGGTTTCTTTCAAGGATTGTCCGGCAGAATCAATTGTTCCACCAATTGAATCTTTTACACCTGCCAATTTTTCACCAGCTTTATTTATTCCAGAATCTAATTTTTCTCCAAGTGTATCTGCATTACAAACCTGGAAGAACAAAAATTATGCAAATTATTGGTTATGGTTATAGGGAAGTGAGGACGTGAGATTTCTTGAAGTACCCATCCGGTTGATTTTTTCCTTTGATTTTTGCCGCATTTAAGGTAAGCGTCAGATTTTTGCGAATCTTTTTAAAAACCCCTGACGACAGATTTGAATAATCTGAATCAATGATATTAAGAAAAGTAGAAAAGTACCAGTAATAACTTTTATGCTAATTTCCCTACATTATCCTCCAAATGATACTTACCAAAACTGCAACAGCAAAGAAAGCAAGAGTAACAAAAACAGTCTTCATTTTATTTTTAAAATAAACTTTTTAAAGATTTTCACAATTGAAAAACTGAAGAAAATCAACCATCACAATTTATTATTTATACCTTTTTTTAATGAATTTAAAAACAGAAAAGAAAAAGATACCATCTTTGAATTAGAAGTAAACAAACAATTTTAATGCGTTATTTTTTTCACAACAAAGAACTCAAAAACGGAAAGTTTAAAAAACCCTGTTTTTTGAAAGATTATTTTTTAGTGATTTTTGAACTTTAAAATTAATGAGAAAACGTGTGTGATGCGCAGAAAGAGGAAGAAGGAAATCAACAAAAATTTGAAACATTTTTTTCAAAAATAAATAAACAAAAACTTTATTTCCAGATAACTCAATGTTTTATGTTTAACTATTTACAATTTAACAGAAATTACTGTAACGTTGCCTGAAATTTTTAAATATTATAGTATTGTGCCGATGGCGGTAAAAGATCAAAGGACTTTTATGATTTCGAAGGGGACATATGCACATGGTTGATAATGTTCCTGAGGGCGAAAACAAACATCTATAACTTTTACAAAAAATATTCAACATTCATAGTTATGTCTTTAAAAATTTACAGACGTCGAAATATTGTATTTTGTATTTATAATACAAAATGTATAGGACAATCAGATTATGTCACATAATTTATGTGTAAAAAAAATCTTTCACAACTTTTGTCAAATTGTAAGTTGTTGCTGCTCTTAAAAAAGTGCAAACTATTTTTAAAGCCCAAATTAAACAAAAACTCCAAAACCGTCAGCACAACGCAGTCTCATTATTCTTTGCCCTTAAAATGGCCAATAAATCTCAAATATCAAAAAAGATGAACGAAACTCAAATTCTAACTCTTATTTTTGTTTAAAGAAATCTGAGAAATTTATCCAAAAAATTGTTTACTACAAAAACACACAATAAATTTTACAATACAAAAAGAGATCACAATTAAAAGTACAGAAAAATACTAAATCAAAGATAAAATTGGAGACAATTTTTCACCTTCTTTTTGCATCAAAAAAGTCAAAACATTTGCGACTTCATCATCCCAATTACCGTAACGTTCCCATTTCATTTTAGTGAAAATTCCAATTCGACATTCGAGGAGGCTGCAAAATGCTTGAAGATGATATTTTGTAAGGGTATTTGAACATAAAATATCAGCAGTTTTTTCATTCATTTGAGAGAAATCTTCACCATAATTATTACCTGTAAAAAAGACATCGTGTTACAGTAATTTAGTTTTAGATGGGAAACTTACCAATTTCCGCCAAATTTTTGATAAAATATTTTGTATTAAATTGATGATGAATTGTTGTAGCATTGGCTTCCGTTCCAGTAAGAAATAATGAAAGAGCAGCAAAGCCAGAATCATTAGTAACAGAATGTGATGAATTTGGGATTGAAGTTGGAGTGACATTTTTAATGTAAATTTTATTCCAAAATGTATATGCTTCACGAAAATATTGAATGCCAAGTTTATCACAAAATTTTTCAAGTTCATATGTTGAAGGATTAAAGAAGCGAACAGTTGTTGAATGATTTGATGAAAATCCAGGACTGAAATATAGATATCAGTAATATGTAAAAATAATAAAGTTACATTGGTATCATAACAGTAGAAAAAACCAACCTTGGACATGAAGGAGGTTTTTGAGGTACTGTAGCAGCAGGAGAAGATGCTTCAATCATTGGCTCATCTTCTGCAGTACCAGCAATCGGGGAAGAAGATGGTGAATCCATATCTTGATCATCATCAGAGGAATCGATTCTAAAAGCAATAAAAAGTTTAAAAAAATCCTTTAAAATAAAAGCTTACAAAATTCTTTTTGCAGATCTTCGACCAGATTTGTTAACAACAATTTCTTCATCTTCTGTTTCACCATTCTTTTCTCGATGAACCATTTCATTTTCAGGACTTCTGCAAGCTGCACTCAATCTTGCAGATCGTCGAATTCTCTTTGCACCTTCATTTCTTTCATCTTCAAGCTCATCACCAATATCACTATCACCATCATCAATTCTTGAACGCTTTCGTGGCTTTTTTGAAAATGTTTTTTGTTGTTCTCGAACATCTTCAATATTACGTGGCTTACAAATATGTTCCTTTACAGATGGAATTGAGATTATAGGATTCTTGTCATTACTTCGAGAAGCATATACATTCTTTCCATCATTATGACATCCAAGACAAAGAATTTTTTTACCAGCATTACGATATTCATGAACTTGAGTTTTATCGGATGGATCAAAGAAAACTATTATTCTCATATTTTTGTTGCCTGAGGAATCACAACCCCATTCCCATTCTTTTGATGAAATCCGACGAAGTTTTGACGATGTTGGAGAGCTGAAATATTAAATATGTAAAATAAAATTACAGTAACTCAACCCCAAATTACAGTAATTTATTTACCTTGAAGCTTCTAGTGTTCTTTTCATCTGCGACACTAGAAACTTTGCTTCATAAATTTTTTGATTTTTTTGAATGTTTGAATATGATTTAAACAAGCAATCATGTTTGGCACTAACCATGAACGTATTATTTTCGGTCTTCTTTGCAGTTCCAATTTTGCAATTTAAACATTTCCATTCCTTTTTATCCGTGACACAATATACTCGAACAGAGCTTCGATTTGGTTCAGGTTCACGAACAATTAAAAGACCTTTTAATTTTCCTTCTTCGCTGAAGCCATATTCGAAGAAACAGTTATCAACTTCTCGATCACCTGTTGGAGCAGAAGATGCTGATACAGATGATAAAGGGGATGGTTGAGAAGGAGTAACTTCAGGAAAAGAAGTTGATGGATTATTATCTGTTGCCGTAGTGCTTGAAGGTAACCTAAAAATATACACTAAGTCTTAGTGACTAAGAATTTTTGAAAAGAATGATGTAAAACTTACACATTAGGTTGTTGCAATTTAGCTTTATTAGTTTTATCAACACAACTTTTTGTTTGATTTTTGGCAACCAAAATAGCTGGTTGTGTACATGTAGAAGCAGCTTGGTGAGATTTATCATCAGTTTTTGAACCTTTTGATTTTGAAGATGCAGGAACTTCATTAACAGATTTAGGAGTTTCAACAGTGGCTTCATCTTCATCTCCTTCAATTATTTCAATATCCCCCATAGTAGTCCTAAAAACACATAAAAATAATGTACATATGCTTCATCAAGAATAAAAATATACTTTTTGATTTTTTTATTTTTGGGTACATCGTCTTTCTTTGGCTTTGCAATATCCTTCTTGGCGACATTAAAATTCAGTTTGTTTTCTTTTTCATCAGATTTTGGACCTTCTGATTTTGAAGGTTGAGGAACTTCTGAATGATCAATAGGATTAGGAGGTTCAACAGTTGCTTCAACTTCATCTTCCTCAATTATTTCAATGTCATCTCCCAAAGTAGTCCTAAAAATACACAAATACAGTATTCTTCTTCAACGATAAAAACATACTTTTTAATTTTTGTATTTTTTGGTTCATCATTCTTCTTTGACTTTGCCATATCCTTCTTGTCGACATTAAGATTCAGTTTGTTTTCTTTTTCATCAGATTTTACAAGAGCTTTTTCTTCTTGCATTCGAGTTTCAGGTGTTGTTGATTGCTTTGGTTGAAGTTCTGCCGGAGTACTTTGATGTGTTGATTCTTGTGAGACTTTAATTCGGCTTGGTGATTGCTTAAAAAAGCTGTTAATGGTTGGTTTTGCAACTCGAGGACTGAAAAAATGTATAAAATTACAATAAACGAATGATAAGCAAAAAGCTTACGTAGAAAATAAAACTTGTAATGGAGAAGATCGTTCATCATCATCAGATTCTATTAAAGTTTCAACAATGTCAGGTTTTGTGGCTCGAGGTTGATCAACAACATTCACTAAGTTTTGCAATTCAGAAATTGGTGAAGAAGCTTTTTTGCTTATCAAAAATGGATTAGGTTTTTTAACAGCAGTTGCAGCTTTTGGAGTTGAAGGCAATGATTTTGTTGTGGATGAAGCAGCAGCAGAAGAAGAAGGAGCTCCTTGAGCTTTTAAAAATTTTTCTTCTCGTTCTTTTTGTTCAATAGCAAATTTCTTTGCACAAATTTTGGTGCATACATGAATCTTTGGAGCATGAAAGATATCATTGATCAACTTTCCGTAATTTTTTGTGGAACATTTAACACAATAATATTCTCCATCTTTCTTAGAGCTTGGTTTATATAAATTCACCCATGTTCCATCTTTATCTTTGAACGTAACGATTATTCGAGTTTTTTCTTTTGCTGTTGAGCCAAACTTCCAATCTGTTGGTGGAATTTCTGCTGTTCTAAAATATGGTTAAGATATTTAATAATTTGTTAATCAATTTAGGAGTAAGTTTTGAGATAATAAAGGTTTAATAACAACTAAAAGATAAAAACTTGTCATGTTCATTAACATGTAAACTTGACTCTTATCAGTTTATCTTATCAGCAGCAAAATTTTACCTCGATGTTGAAGTATCAGCAGCAGCAGTTTTACTCATTTTGTTGAATTAAAAAAAGTACAGTTAATAATAAGAATTGAATTAGATCGATCTGATCGATCAAATGATGTTGAAGTTAATAATCGTTAACAGCAAAAATTTTGAAGAAAGAAAAAAGGAGTTGTTCACACTTCAAACTTTTGTTAGTTTTTTTCTTGTCGAAGTGTTCCTCAATGTGTGATAACAACCCTTCAACAAAATTTTTCCCGCTCTTTTAGGGCACAATCGATGTTTAAAAAGTGTGATCGAAAAATGATCAAAAATTTTTAGACTAAAAAAATAAAATTTCGAGAAGAAGAAAATAATAAAAAGAAATTGCACGCAAAACTTTGTCGATAAACATGAAAAAATTAATTTTGTCAAATGTAATAACAATACTTTGAGTATATTTTTTGCATTTTGTTTGTTAACAAAAATACGGTTGTTGCTTTAAACATAAACGTTTACAGAAATATTTCAAAAAAAATTTGTAAGAATTGTCCGAATCTAATATGAGTTTGTTTTTAAAATTTTTAAACCCTCTTGAGGAGATCTCCTCTTCTATCAGATTTTTCCTTTAATCTTTACCGCTTTTATGATCAGCATCGAATTTGGGCTAACCACATTCTCTTCTTTAAATTCCCGACGTCGCAAAAAAGGGATAATTTTTTATACCAAAATTATAAGAAATGTTTTGGTTTGGCATCAATTTTTTTGTTATTTGTTTGAATATAAATTTTAACAAAAAAATTTAATTTTTTTTACCAACATTGTCAATAACATAATAATTTTCATAAAAAGTGAAAAACCGATTGCACAAAAACCGTTAAATCTTATCACCAGTATTATTGGTATATTAATTTTAAGTGATGACACATTCTATTTCTATTAACGGATTTTTGAATTATATAAAAACTTGTCATTATGAAGAAACGGTCAAAAAAATTAAATGTTGGAATTTTTTCGATAGTTTCCAATTGATAAGATTACTTTATTTTTGGGCATCTTTGAAAATGAATGCAAAAAACGATAGGACTATGATCCAACAAAACAGATGCTACAAAAAATTTTTTTAAGTGTGTTTTCAGTATCACTTTATATTTGATTGTGCCAATTTTTTATGACTATCAAAAAGAAACACTTAAAAATCAAATTAACTCAAGTTAAGCTTACATTTTATTGCACAAAAGTTTTGTTAGCAAAAAGTTAAAAGCAATGTCAAACAGTATTAATTTTGTACCAAAGTGTGCAATTTACGTTGCATCAATAACTTATATATATCGCTTATCATATATACGAATGTTATCATTTTTACTTATAAGAATTTATCGTTATCTTTTACAGTAAATTGATATCTTCAGCTACTAAATCTGTGCAATAAAGAATATCCATTACTTTTTTAGGAATCGAGGTTTTGTAACTTCGAATACTCTAATCTTCAATAATATCTCTGAATTTATGATTTGTTCAACTCCAACCTCGAGAACTTCAACAATAGCAGAAGCAAACATGATCGATTTTTTTTTGTTGTTTTGGACTAATGCTAGTCTATCATGAAAGTTTCAGCCTTCTACCTTCAAATCGACTTTAAAATTTTTCCTAAATTTTCGATTTTGCTCGAAGTTGAAAAAAGTCAGTTTTAAGGTAGGTAGATTGCGTTTTCCCACAGAAAAAACAAACAATCAGTTTTTTTGAAATTTTTCTCTCTAAAAAAATGCTGCAACAAAGAAAAAAAAGCGGGAAAAATTTTTTGCAAAAAATAAACAAAACTGTACAAAGTAAACACATCAATTTTTTTTTGCGTTAGTCACGACCAATTTTTTTTGCCGTTGTTTTTGTAAATGTTAAAGTTTGTTATTTAATTTTTATTACTATTTTAGAACCTAATGGAAACCTCTGCTGCAGCAACTCAAAATTCTCGACGTCAACGTCTATCTTTCTTAATGCCTCCAGCTTTAACATTGACATTGCCAGTAAAACCAATCACCATTGAAGCATTTGGAATTCTTTGTGGTGCACGTTCTTCTTCTGCTTCTTCTTCTTCGCCTTGTAGACCTGTCTTTTCTCCAATTGAATTATCTCCATTAGAAAATGTTCCACCTGGTTTTCGACAAGTTGACAATATTGAATCTGAATATGGTTTTAATGAAAATGGTGAAAAAAAGCAAGTTCGCTTCGATCATCCATCAATGATTGTATTTTTGTATTTTTAGAGAAGAATTGGAATCTCCTGCTGAACAAGCTTCTCAAGATGTTAATCCAAGCAATAATTATTCTGCACTTGATGATTTTGATGAACCTCCAACTCCACCTTCTCGTCTTAATTCTACTACTCATCATCCTGGTTTTGCTTCACCAGCTCATACTCCATCACCTCCAGGCATTGTTGAAAGGTATGGTTTTTGCATATTCTTAACTACAAATTACAGTGAGAAATAAATTCGATGTATACGGTAATGTGCAACGTTACAGTATGTAAAAACGGATACGTATTCGACAAAGTTTAAATTCTTGCTGTAGTTTTGTCTAGTTTTTATTTCTTTTATCGAATTTGTTACTGTATTTTGCCCATTTTTAGTGATTCTGAAGCAATTTTACCTTTACCAGTTCGCTTCGATCATCCATCATCATCTTTCCTCTTTGGATGTTGTGAAAAACTTAAAATTCCTTCTTCTCTTGATGCATATGCTTTTTGGGCAAGAATTCAAGTTGATTTTATTAATCCGAATTCAGTTCCTCAAACTTCATGTACTATTTTCAATGAAAAAATGCCTGGTTTTGCTTCAATTTCTCTCTTGCTTACTGGTGGAGAATTCAATGCATCTGCTATTGAAAATGCTGTAAATAGATATCTTTTGGAGAATTCAAAAGCTATTGGTAAAGGTTTTATATTTTGACATAGCTAATTCTAGAATTTTTAGGTGAACTTGTTGGAGAAGATATTTCATTGGCTAGCCATCCAATGAATGTTGATACAGTATGTGCAAAAGATTTAACTGAAATGCATTTCGTTACAATGGCACAATGGTTTCAATGTCGGTTTATGGTTTTTGAAGATGGTAATTGGAAGCGATATGGCGATTGGAAGAATGCCACACCTTATCTCCAATTATTTTTGATGGAAAATAGAAATGGCCATTATTATCCTATTCTTTCTTTTTAATTTATATTTGTTTTGTATCTTGCATTTTTGCATTGGTTTTTTTTGCATAATATGTTTTTATTTGTGCAATTTGTTATAATAAAATTTAAAAAAAAGTTTGCTTTGGCTTTGATTACTGCACTTTGTTTTTATCTAAATTTTTATATATTTATTTGTTGTTTTTATCCATCTGAGATTTTTGGGATTGTTCAAATCCGACATCAGAGTTTTTATTGAAATTTTCAAAACTATATCCACCTTTAGAATATTTCCTTTGATTTTTACCGCTTAAATAATGTCTTGTTGAGAAAATGAAATTACGAATTTTTTCAAATGTGATAACAGTTACAGTAATCTTTTGCATTTTGATAAAGAATGATTTTATAATCGTTTTTTAAACATTGTGATTATTTTCTTAAGATTCACATATTTTTTAAAGTAAAAACTTGTGAATCTGCGTGTGATACTAAGTCTGTGTAATTAAACATAAAATTTTGTTTATTTACAATCAAAAATTGCTTGGATATAAAAATGTAAAATAAACATCAAAAATAAACGATGACAAAAAATACCGTATCAATTTTAATCCTACAAAAAATTGAAACAAAAGAAAAAGAACAAATTAACAGATATGTAAAAGCATTTCAAACAAAAAATTTTAGTGAAATAATCCCATTAAAAAAGTTATTGCAACAAAAAATATTATTAAACTTCTCGAGCAGTTGTGAGTTGTTGAGGGAGATATCCTTGATTGAGGCCATGTGAAGCAGCAAAGAATTTTTCAACTTCAGTTGTGATTGTTGGAGAGCGTCTTCGACTTGCTGTTGAAATTGGCCATTCATGATTTGGTTGTCGAACAGATTGTGAGAAGCGTTGTTGTTCTTCTTGTGGAAATTTTGGGGCATCATTGAGGTACATCGCAGAACCAGCTCGAGGCGTTTGAACAGGTGATGGAGTCTTTTTTGCAAATAATTCAGTCTTCTTTGCCTTCTCTAACATAAAAACACTGCTTCGAAGCTCTGTTTCACCAATTCTAAAAATTTAATCAATATTAATACAGTTGCAAAAATACAGTAATCAAATATACCTATCATAAATTACACCATCAACTCCAACAGTTTTTTTAAGAAATTCAACATTTTCTTTTGTATTCAATTCATCACCCCAAACAAAACTGATCAATCCAAGTTCTTTTGCTTTTGTAATTGGAGAATGATCACGAAGAACATCTTCAGAGTGAAAGTTGACACCCAAAATTCCACAACCTGCAGCAAAATTGACAGCAGCAAGAGAGTCACGAGTTCGAGCATCTTGATATACTTGATGTTTGGTATTGGCTCCACAGCAAAGGAATAGAACAGGGTATTTGTTTTGTTTTGCAGTTACCCTAAAAATAATAATTACAGTAAGATCGAATACAAAAATTTAGGATAAGTAATAATTTTGATAACAGCAAAAACATTTAGGCTACAGTAACCCTATCAAAAAACTTTAAAATCCAAAACTTACATCATGCAAATATCTGGATCAAATGAGCTAAAAACAATTCTTCGCTTTCCACCATGAAGAAAAACATCTTTCAAAATTCTATCCAAAAATTCATTATGTTCAAAATAATTTTCACATTCATTAATTCCATCTTCTTGAATCATAGGAAATTTAATTTCAATATTAAATCCAACATCAGCTGAGACACTTTGTAAAGCTTCAATCAAAGTTGGAAATGGTCGAAGATCTTCAGCTTCATCGTGTTCACCGGTAACTTTGATAACTTGTTCATTCAAAGGTGTACTTGAATGATGTTGAACATGATCAAGATGAAGAAGTCGAAGTTGATCAAGCTTTAAATCTTTGACAGCTATTTGATGAACATCTTTTTCTGGGGATCTCTTGGCAACTGAAACCATTACATGGAAGTCATGAAAGATCACGGGAATCTTGTCTTTGGTTAATTGAACATCTGAAATTTAATCGAATGTTATACAATATTAGAAATACAGTAAGCGCATACCAAATTCAACATAATCAGCACCTCTAGAGGCAGCTTTATCCAATGAATGAAGAGTATTTTCTCGAGCAACTGCACATTTTGTATACGAATTTCCCATTCCTCGATGCTGAAATATAAACACAAATTAACTACAGTATGACAACTTCTACAGTAATCTGGTTACTGTAGAAGTACAGTAATACTTACCCCAACTTCAAGGGTTGTTCGCTTCTTCCAATGTTTAATAAATGAGACATCCATTTTAAAAGGAGTTTCAGGATTATGAACTGGACGAATAAATAAATATCCAAGATAAATTTTACCAACAGGTAGTCCATTTGATGCTAATAGTGGAACAGAAGTTTTACCATATGTATTTTGAAGGGTTGATGGAAGAGCATATCCGACGGCAAGAAGTTTTGGAGGATCACCACTTGCTTTGAAGATTTCTATTCTGAATCCCTAAAAAGGTTCACCCATGATTACAAACTACAGTAATATTAATTTGTAAACATACCAAATATTCAACTGCAACTGAATAAGTTCGATATAAATAATAATCAATTCCATTTGCATATACTTCACCATGCTCGCCTTGTCTTGCATATCCAGGTTTATCTTTTGTGAGAGGCTAAAAATATAGTATGATTAAGGATATTGTAATTTAAAATGAAGTAATTTTTTAAACAGACAAAGCAAAAATGAAAAGAGAAATTTTAAAAAATATGAAAAAGACAGAACGCTTGGAAGCTTTGTTTAAAACTTCAACATCTTTGGTTACGGTAGCTATTAGGGTAACACGGAAAAAAGATAAATTATTCCAAAATTAAATTGCAAAAATGTAAACGAAAAGATGTTGGGGTTAAAACAAAGCCACAAAATGTAAAATAAGTGTACGGTAGTTGAATGAAGTTATTACCATTTTAAGGATGCTAAACATTATGCTGATGATATTCTCATACCATATCAAAGATGATATGCACTCAGCAGCTTCAACGATGACAAGGGGACGTAGAAAAACAAAGGATCAAAAAGACAAATGCATGATTCTCTTAAAAGCTTGCTCAAGTCTTTGCCCAAAAAATTGGATAAATGCAAGGAAAAATGCAGACTCAAGCATAAATAAGCGCAATTTTTTTCACTATTTGATCATTGAGTATGAATCTTACGGCAATATCTGTATCAGAATATGAACAATAACAATATGGTCGGGATGGTTCTTCTTGGGTATTCGTATCATCATCATCTCCATCATCATATGGATTAGAATCCTAAAAAATGTTAACATTTAGTTGGAAAACCAAATTTGATTAAAACATACATCACGATTTCTTAAATCCATTGGTGTAATTTTAATTCGATATTCTTGATTTGCAGATTTTGATTTATAGAATTTTATTGCTTCTCCGGTAACACTAAGATAAATTTGATTTTGTTGATCATCTAATAACCAGCCATCACTAACCATATTTCGACCAGCTAAAATTAGATTAGTTAGCAAAGCTACAGTATCCAGTACAAAAGCTTACCATTAAAACCAAAGACATCATTAACTTTTGCACGGCAGATACCATTTTTTGATGATTCTACGGCAGGAAGAACACATCGGGGAGATAAATGAGTTTCCCACATTCGAATAATTAAACTTCGTTTTTCGGGTTCACTTTCAAGATAATATCCAAGAAAGTATCGAAATTTGAGTTGTTTGACATCAAAGAGATTAACAGAGCCAACAAAGATCCTAAAAATATAGAGTGTAAATGAGAGTCATAAAAACGAAAATGGATTTAGTATATCCAAATTTAGGCTAACATACCCTTCATCATTCTTTTCGAGCTTCAATGCCTTTTGTGGATCCCATAATCCTAATTTTTCATCAGATCCCGTAACAAAAATATATTCATTTTCACCAGAATATGGATTTTTAACAGCAAAATGAACAGTAAATTGCATCTTTCCTTCAACCATTTTTAGCAGCTGCAACTAATAAGATATACAAAATCCAGGAAAATTTACTTCGATGATGTTAAATTGAAAGTTCGGCTAATAAGCCTTGAAAGTTGAAAATCCAAGTTTTCAAAAACCAAAGAAAAACCACAGAATAAGTAAGTGTTGATTGTTTGCTTTTGTGATTAAGCTCTAAAAAATGACAAACAATTAGCAAAAAGAAATTTAATACGTTTAAATGCTTTTCAACGTTTCAAAAGCAACAGTTTAAAACTAAAATTTGTGTTTAAAGTCGCGAGAAAAAGAATAACAAGCACGAAAAATATTTAATAAAAAACTAAAACAGAACTTTAAAATAGTGTAGCAGTTTTTAACCGGATATAAAATATAATAGAAAGAGAAATAGGCTTGGTCAAAGTACGTTCGTAAAAAAATATGACTATTACGAAAGCAAAATAGAAGAAAAGCAGCAAGAAAGAATATTTATATGTGTGTACTGGAAAGGCACTTGGATTGCACTGAAAATGAAAATGAAGAAGAAAAAAAGGCAGGAACAACAACAATTTTAAAACACTGAAAAGACAAAAAACTTTCAACAGCAAACAAGCAAGCACCCAAGCAACGATAAATTTATTATTTAACCAGCCCTTTTTTCTTCTCAAAAACTGCTGTTGTATTTCTCCTTCTTTTAACACATTTTTTTTGCATCATAATTTTCTAACCATCTAACTAATGACGATAATGATGATGATGATAAAACTATGTACTCTTTGTTCTCGCCTTTGCGATTTTGAGAAGAAGAAAAAATGTGTCTAAAGCTAATAAAAAAAGAACTTGAAGACAATTAGTTGTCGGTTTTTGACAAGCTGTTAAACAAACATTTGCGGAAGAAATAAGGACACCTAAAAAAAAGCCTAAAATACATCTACTTAGACAATATACTAAGCTTAGATAAAAGTTTATTTAGAATGTGTCAGAAGAAGCAAAGAATTTTCGAAGAAAAACTTTAAATAAAGTATCTTAAATGAATAAAAGTATTAAGGTATTATCTCACATTAGATAGTATAAAGTTCGATAAATATAAAAAATATGGGAACATCAAACCCAAAAATCAGAGATAAATTGGCAACAAACAGGTGATCAAAGAAAGGGGAAAAAAGATAAGAGAGGCAGAAATTTGAGTGGGTTCTGGCCTAAAAAAATCTGTGAATGCAGACAGCTTTTTGCAACAACAGCAGCAGCAACATTGATAACGACAAAAAAGTTCTTGTTAAAAAATATTATTTTAATTAAACATTCCATATTTTTTATTATGTATCCGCCTATCATGAAAATTAACTTTAAAATCACAAACTCGAAAAACCACGTTTTTATTATTGTTTGAAGAAGGCTAAAGAATAATATAGGGTTTGTCTTCATTTTTTTTCTCATCAAAAAAGACAAAAAACGTGCTTCAAACATTTACGTCATTTTTCTTCCCTTCTTCTTCGTCAGATAGCCGTTGCCGCCTTTTTTCTTTCATTTGTCAATCTTCTTCTATTATTACTACGACTAATATGCGGTTTTAGAAAAAGGCAGTAGATTCGAATCACGTGGGAGAACGTGACATTTAAATGCAATTTAAAAGCGGATAAAAGGGGAAGAAGGAGGAAGGAAAAAAAAGCAAGCATGTTTCAAAGCCACGAGAACCGAAATTTGACCAAAAGTAAAATATTAAAAAATACATTATTTCGAAATTTTTTGGGATGGACAAATAAGAAATTCGAAAGAGCAAAAAATAAGGTCAAAAAAACAAAAACAAAACAAAAAAAGAAGTTGTTGGGGGAATAAGAAAAGTCCAAAAAGTTTGGTGAATTCAAAAAAGTGTTCAAAAAATATATCAAAGTGCAAAAACATTTCATTTATAAAAAACGGAAGAGAGAAGAACGAAATTTATAGAAATTTGTTTTCTTTTAAAAAACAATATTATTTTGCTGTTAAGCAGAATTTCATATAATCGAAACAAGGATACGGTAACCCTTCCTAATGCTGCTTTTTGGAGAAAAAACATTTAGAAAAGAACATCTTTTAAAAAGCTATTTGCTTTTGCAGATTAAAAAGTAGTTTTAAATTGCAAAAAACGCAAAAGAAAATGAATTTTTAACAAATTTTAGAGAAAATGTTAAACGAGAGAATGCTAAAGTATTATTTGCAAACTTAAATCGGTTTAACAAAGCACGACAGAATTTTAAAACAAGCTCCTGTTGTCTGAACCCTTTAAGCTGGCTTAAAACTTTGGTTTAAGAAATATCATATTATCTAAACCAACAAAACTCAAGAAATAAAATCAAAAAAAGAAGAAAGCTACAAAGCCCAGCTGTTGAAGGGCTTTTTCACTTCCTTGTCGTTTTTATTAAACTTTAACTTTTGGCATGAACAAACCCGAAAACTCAAAAAAATAAATATATCTGTTTGTCACCACTGAAACACGAACACTTTTCTCAAACAGCTGTCATCAACAACAAAACAAAAACCCAAAGACTTATGTGTTGACAAAAAAGCCTCAAAAACTTCAAGCCTTGAAAATAATTAATTTAAAAAAGGCATATATCTCATTGATAAAAGTCAAAATTTATTATCATGAATCTATGGACTTGGACAAAAAACAGATGTAAACCTATCTGCAAATTACAAAAAGTTAACCAAAAAACCCATAAATTAAATAAAAAGCTAAAAACAAAGCCAAAGAGAAAAAAGTACACATTTTTTTCTATGATCAAAGAGTCATTTTATCCAACATCTTTTTTTCCACATTTTTAAATTTCGCAAAAGAGAGAGAAAAAAGCTTTTGCAATGATTTTGTTTTGAGAGTGTGCATCGAAATGATTTTAAATGTCATTGAAAAAATCAAGGCTTTCGTTAAAAAGGAGAGCCAAAAACAACTAATATATTGATGATGGATTGAAAGAGAAAAAAAGAAAAAGAAAGGACTACGAAAGGTGAGAGATAAATAACTAATAATGAAGACTTTCTTTTTCGACAAATGACAAAAGAGAGTTATGAAAACCGTTGATCTTGAATTAACAATGAAAAAAGAAGGTGAAATTTGTGGATAACAAAAAATAACATCAAAAGCTAATAACAATTGTAAACTAAAAATGGATAATCTACAATTTTGGATAAAACTTCATAACATATTTTAATTTTTTTGGACCTTACAAAAGACTGAAGTTCTTTTAGGTTACTGTATCTGCTACAGTAGTTTTATTTTTTGATAGCCTGTAAAAGTTATTGTTTCACTAGAATTACTGTATCTGTTACAGTAACATATTTCACGGATGTATTTTTTCCAACTTGTTATCGGTCAATAAAAATTTGAAAAAAAAATTGAAAATTTTATATAAAAAATTTAATGAAAATAATAATTATTTCAAGCTAAAAATTCAACAAAATCTTACTTTTATATTTATTTGTTTTTTTAAAGTAAAATATAAAAGCCGAAAAAATCATTAGTTTTTTCTTTGTTCTAACAAAAACCTATAAAAAAAGAATAAAGAACATTTTCAACATTGAAAAATGTTTCCACCTTCAATATTATTACAATCAGGCCACTTTTTATTTTGACCGTTCAATTGTTCAATTAAATGTTTCAAGTTCAACACTAATAAAAAAACGGGAAGTAATAAAAACACCTTTTTTTCATTTTGTTGTCGCTGATCAACGCTGATATAAGAATGAACAGCTTTTGTTTTTAGAGTGTAGCAGTTAGGTATGTGATAATTTAGCAAAAAATATAAAAAAAAACAATTAAAACTAATCAAATAACATTGAAAAAAGTAGAGTTTAAAGTCCAATAATTTTTAAAAGGAACAATGACGCTTTGAGGCCAAAAGGTGTTAATCAAAAAATATTGTTAAGTCTTAATAGAACCAGATCTGTTAGCTGATGCATTATTTTAAAATTTACATAAATTGATATTGAGGATTTCAATTGTTATATCTCGAAACAGTTTTTCTTCTTTCATTACTGAATAGTAAAATAAGAAAAACTGTTTCGAAACAAAACAATAGAAATCCTGAAAATCAATCTATGTCAATTTTAAAATCAAGCAGCAAATGATAGATCTTTTTTGAAAATGAAATACAAAATTTACGGCCTTGCCTGAGGAAATAAAAAGGATAAAAAATAGAATGGTTTTTTTGTTATTCAAAAAGCGGATATCAGATTTCATTAAAATGTTAATTTTAGAAACAACTAAAACTGTATTACTAGAATAACATGAGAATCCGGAAACAGGAAAACATATCGTTTTCCTGCAAAAATGGAAATATTTATAAAACATATTTTTGTAATTTTAGTGGAACAAAAAAGTCTGCAGACAAGAAAATGTAAAACAAAAAAAAAAGACTTCCAAATTCAAAAAAAATCTCACAGTGTGTAAAAAAATTAAAATGCAAGAAAAAACGACTTGAAAAATATATTTTCAAACATTCTATTTAATGAAATTTGTCTGTAAATAAAATTAAAACCCAAAACCGAAACCCTTCTAACTTTTTTCAAAACCATAACTAAATTTTAGAAAACTTAAACTTAATAAACATTATTGAAATGGCTTTTTTAAATAAAGAATTGTAAATAAAGTCTGAAAAAGAAAAAAATATTGCAAAAAGATGCATTTTCTTTTCTTTCTTAAAAATGTCTATTACCAGCCGCTACTGTTGGGAGCCTGCTAGCTGCTAGCTTAGTCATAGAAAGGACTTTCTGCTTGTCTGCTGAAGCTGCCCACAACAACGGCAGACACACAACAAAAACAAAAAAGAAGAACAACTTCTTTTCTTTTTGCCCATTTTTATAAAAATAAATCCACCTAAAAATGTAAAGCAGAGGCTTTTGATAACACATTTTTTGTTCTTTACCATTATGTGTTTTTTTCTAAAAAGTCGTCACAGCAATGAAAAGATTTAAAATGGAATCATTTTTTGATGACATTTTATAAAATTTATAAATAGAGAATTGTAGTATGATTGTTTGAATAGAAAAGTAAATTTGTAGGCGTACTTGAAAGACACAAAATATAAAAAGTTTTTTAAATTAAAAAGCTATGCTTTAAATAACACGAAAGCAAATATTTAAGTAATGAGAGAGCCTTCAAAAGATAGAAAAATCATTTAGTTTTATTGTATGTTTTGATAACAATTAAAATGAATGCATTGTACTAGTTGTTAAAAAAAGAGTTTCCAAAACCCAAAAAGCAAATATCCGAAGATGAATTAGCATAACTGCGTTCTTTTTTTGGACGGACTGTCCCGATATTAAGTAATGCACCAAGTGGATAGGCAAACACATCAATTATTATGTGCGGTAAAAAAATCAAGGAAAAAGTATTATTCCTATTATCTATCTGGATAAACTTTTGATTACTGCATTACAGTATCAATCCTTATCAATTTTTTAAACTAAACTGTTACATTGAATATAAAATCGCTGCTGCTTATATTGAATGTAACATTAAACAACAATCGAAAACAAGAATAAAAGCATAAAATTTTTTAAAACAAAAAAGACATCAAAAAGTGGAACTGATAATTAATAATATCGAAGAAAAAACTTGTTTCTACTTTATTTATCGTTTTTGCATTAAATCATGTTGAAAATCATAATATATCTATAATTGTTCACAGATAGCTATTATATGTACACTGCTCCACAAAAGTATAGGGACACCCTAAAATATGGCGGTTCTGAAATTTCTAGAAGCCGAATCTATTCAAATGTTTCAGATTCGGATGAGCTTTAATAAGGATATTTAACATCCACCAAACAATGACTTATTCATAACCTACCGTATGCAAATTTTTCTTAGGGTGTCCCTATACTTTTGTGGAAGCAATTTTTTATACTTTTATGGGCAAAATCGCCAGTTTCCGAGATTTTAATGTTATTCCAAGGATATATAGGTTTTCGAACATGCTGAGTCCGAATCTGAAACATTTGAATAGATTCGGCTTCTAGAAATTTCAGAACCGCCATATTTTAGGGTGTCCCTATACTTTTGTGGAGCAGTGTAGCTGATAACAAATTAAATTAAATTCATGATTTATGCAAATTTTAGATTTTAAGTTTTTGTTGAATTGAATATTGGTTCTTGACAAGTATGATACATACTGTTTTTATATTGTAATAGACAGCATAATGTCTAAACAGACAAAAATATTTAAAAATAACAATAAAAAAGGAAGTCAAATTTCTTTAATGCTGCTTTTATTAGTCTGTATTTCATATAAATTTTGGCATTTTTAACACCCACCCACAGTATATTGTATATATTCAAAAAGTGAAAGGGTGGTAAAAAATTAATTTTTACAATTCAACACATTTTTCTAGGCATTCATTGAATTATAAATGCTCACCATTTTCTATTAAATGTTATTTATACATATTTTATTTATATAAATATACATAAACTTTAATTAAAAAAGTTCTCCTCAAAAAAATGTTATCTTATATTATCTTGGGGCAAGTAATTTTTACAATTTTAATCCATATTTTTGTAACAATTCCATTAATAATTTTAATGTTAAAATTTTATGTTGATTCTCATTATACCCTTGTTTTGCGAGTTTATTTCTATTATTTGTTAATCTTCAGTTCAGCAGCAGTAATTTATTGTATTTATTTAATAATTTTTTGGTCCCCCTCAGGGGGTGGATATAATCTCCAAACGTTAAGTTTAATTGGTTCAATTTCATGGGGTTTTCAATTTGCATGTTATAATATCGAATTTTTTATTTGCCTTGAACGTTGTCTAACAATTCTTTTGAAGTTGCATTATCGAAAACGCCACAAAAATGCCATTGGCATTTGTGCCATTGTCGTTGCTGTTGCATATTTGATTACAATATTTTGGGCTGATAAACTTCCATTTTGGCAACCGAATGGTCCAACAAAATGTCAATTTTATGGTTGTATTTTAGATCAAAAACCAATTGTTGTTGCACGATTTATGACAATCGCAAATTCGGTGCTGAATATTTTTTGTGCAATTTTATTAATTGTTTTAATTCGGTTTTTTCTGAAGGGACAACAAAGTAATGGTGAAATGCATTTGTATAAAAGTATTTTAATTACAATTATCTCGACAACAGTTTTTCAATGTCTCACAAACGTTGTGCCAACTTTGACATATATGGTTTGTTTTTTTTTGTGGATTAAACAGAGCAAGGGGAAAGGTCGTCAGCAGTATTTTCAATTTCGTCGAGAAAAATTTCGAGGAAGGGCAAACCTTTGATGTTATGCGGCAAAGATCAAAGGATTTTTATGATTGTGGATGAGGCACAAAACTTTTTAAGAAATCACGCCTTTGATCTTTTGCCGACAGCGGTAAAAGATCAAAGGCCTACTTGTTTGCATCCTTGCCCAACCCAGACTCGTAATGGCATTTGAGGCCCATACCTGTAACTTTGGCGTTCTTTTCGAAATCCGTCAAATCCCGATCCGAAGGTGCTGTTTTCGGGTTTTCGGCCCTTTGTCATGCTGACCCCAAAATATAAATTTTTAAAAACCCAATTTAATTCGAGGTTTTTAGATCTTTGCTGTACCGCTAACATCATTTTTGGGACCAATTTGGTATACAATTATGTCCGTCAATGTTGCCTTTAGTGCTTTCATCTATTTTCAAGCATTTCGAAGTAAATCCAAAATTAAAAGACATATTGTTGTTGTTCCAAGTTCCGCGGCTCCATACAGAATTTCAGTTTGACGTACTTTTACTTTTACAACTTCTGTGAAAACAGTCATGGATTTTAACAATGTCTGTTTTTGGTCAACAACTACGATGCCACCAAAGTTCAACTTTTAAAAACATTTTTGGATTGTAAATTTTAAATTTTGTTGAAGTTTTTACAACTGTTTTTCATCAAAGTTTGTAATAAATTAACCAAAACATTGTATTCAACAATTACTAAGAATTTAATGTTATTCTAAAAAAATTTTAAAATTGTTCAATAAGTTTTCGGGAAATCATAAAAATCCTTTGATGTTTTACCGCCTCTCGGCAAAGGTCAAAAGCGGCTACCCAAGAAATGGTTTTTGTCCCCCTCCGAAATAAATATGATGCTGAGGTCCCAGAATTTGGTCAGTTATTTTTTGGAATCATTTTTACCCATTTGAATGCATTACCATTTTTAACCTTTTAAAAACTGTTTATTTGTTAACTTTGAAAAAACCTAAAAGTTGCATGTAAAAGTTTTTGCAGGTGTAAATATTTATTACCAATAAAAAACATAAATTAAACTTTGTCACAAAACACAAACAAAACAAACATTTTAATTTCCTCCATATTTTTCAAAAACATGTTTCATTTCACCTTGAAGTAATTTATCAGCATCTTGATATGCATGTAAAGTCTTTAAAACACCGTAATCAAAATATGCAGATTTGAGCCGTTCATCATCGATCTTTAACATTCCCAAAAAGAAATCTGGAATTCCAATAATAAAAAAGCATTGAGTTAAATAAGCATAATTATAGGCCATCTTTAGCTGTTCAACGGTGTACGGTACTTTACTGGCATCACCACCAAATTCTTCGATCAAACATTTATGATAAAAATCAAATGCAATTTCTTCAGCTTGTCGGCGAACTGTTCCATCACAACAATTCACCAAGAATCGGGCGAGATCAGACATTGGTGAACCTTCTTGAATTGTTTGCCAATCTACGAAAGCTGCGACCTCATTTTTAGGATCACCATTTTCATCAATTGCCCAGAGGATATTATTGAAATGCAGATCACCATGAACAAGAACAGGTGGAATATTCAAATCTTTGTAAGATTGCTTGAAGGCATAAAGACAGAACTCTTTGCTGACAGAAAAGGTATGGTACTTTTCAACCAATGGACGAAGTTGATCTGCAAACAAAAATTAATTAGAAAGCAAAAATTTTGATTTCGTGTTTTTTAAGCTCCACAAAAATAAACGGTCGAAATGTACGGTAGTTTTGACAATAGTAATTTTGTATAAAAAATTGCCATTTCGCCATTTTGACATTTAAAATTATTCTACAATAATTTATTACAGTACCATTTTTTAAGTAACGATTTTCGGATATTTCGCAAAAAACTATTTCGCCAAAAACTTGTCCTGGGCATTTCGGAAGAAGACCAAAATGTCCCAAATTTTTTAAAGGAGTGTAATTTGATGAAACTGTCAATTATTACTTCTTAGTGAAGCTTTAAATGTCACCAAAAAATCCGGGATAACATTTTGGCGACATATCCGGGAATCCTCGGCTACAGTATCCCTCCCCTATGTACACCCCTCCAACTATCTACAGTACGCAATCACATACCTTCAACTTTGCACTTCTTTAAAAATGGTTCAATAATTGGATCAAACATATCCAAAAAATCCACGAAGCTTTCTTGATTCTTCAAATACTTTCCTCTCCACAAAGCTGGATCAGTACAAAGAATATTTTTATGAATTTTCGCAAGATGTTTTATCACACATTTAACTTGCGAAAGATTGAGATTCTCAAAATATGAAATTGTTTTTCCTTTTTTGGACAAATCTTCCATATGAATACAACCTTCTCCCCCATCAGGAAACCATCGAACAGTTTTGTAAATTTTTGGGGTTGGAGCTTCAACAATCGGGGCAAGGGATTCATAGAAGTCACATTCAAAATTGTGAAGATCAATGAATTTGTCAATTTCTGAAAAATTAGCATAATTAGAAAAAAAGTTGATCAAATCATTCAAAAATGTTCAAGGGCAAGGGGCCGGGCCAGGGCTGTCCAAAACCAAAAGTGGTAAGGTCAGGGCCATCCTGGGGCAGTATTTTTTGACCATTGTCCAAACTTCCGTATTTTTCGCCAAAAAATTTGTCCTGGATTTTTTGGCAGTATTTACAGCTTAAAAAAGAAGTTGAAGTTGACACTTTCATCGAATTGTACTCGTTTAAAAATTTGGGACATTTTGGTCGTCCCAAAAATCCAAGACAAATTTTTTGGCGAAATATCCGTCAATCCCTCGTCCATCCTTAATAAAAACTTACTTTGATTTTTATTAAAAGTATTAAAAAATGGAATTTTCAGAATCGTTGAATATGAATCAGAATCATCAACAGAATCCACAAACGTTAAAGAACATTTTAAAACATTCGATGCAAATCCTTTTCCATCTGAGATATCCTTTACTGTTACAGCTTTGACAGATCTTTTTCCATGAAGGCTTTGATAAAGTTTATCATTGGTTCTCAAAGAATCCAATAACCATCCAATTGAAAATGTATGTCCATCAAGGCTCTTTGAAGTATCACAAGCATCTGAGACAACTAACTTGGCCATAATTAAAAGTGATAGCTTTTGTGGTTGAGGTAAAAATATAATTTTAGAAGAAAATAAAGACTTAAATACAATGCATAAAAAATTGTGCAATATTAGACAATTTTGAAGACTGCACCTTTATTTTTGTTGTAGTATGTATTTTGCGGGAACTTTGTTTGTGGTTAAAAAATAGAAAGAAGCAGCAGCAGCAACGCACAAAAAAGCAAAAAAAAGAAAAAATTGCTTTCAAAATTTTGTGTACTTTTTTTAGTTGAAGATCTTGAATGAAAATTGTCCACAAAAGACAACCCAAAAAATTATGCAATTTTCTCGATGAAAAATGTCAAGCTTTAGCAATTTGAAGATAAATTGGCATCTTTGAAAAAATTTATTACAGTATCAAAATAAGAATTGTTTTAGGAAATCCCTAAAAATGAGCTAAAACGCCACAGAAGTTCGTGTTCGTGTTCTTCAATGCTTGACTGTTTACAACTAATTTTTTGAACACTGAAAAATAAAAAACTAGCAGATAAATTTATAGAAAATTAAACTATCAAAATGCTTGAATAAATATATTCAGTGATTCACAAACATGTATTTTTATTTGGTGTTTTTTCATGAGAAAAAAATTAAAACTTTTTATTTTAAATGCAAAAACTTTTGAAAAATCACAGAAAACTGTTAAAAAAAGTAATATGCAACAATGTCAAAATAGACCCCAACAAAACAAATATTATACCAGTAATAAAATCAACAAAAACAAAAGGCATTAAAATTATCAATTATAAAATAATAATAACTAAAGAAATAATTTGTGAATTTTGAAGTCATGATTAAATAAACATAAATTGTTTTTGGTTGTGAAATGCAAAATTTTTGATTTTTGGCAATAATATATTTTATAACTGATTTGTATGAATTGTAGCATTTATGAAAGTGAAGCTGCTGCTGCTGGCAGAGGTAAACAAGGAGATGAAAGATGGCATCATTCACCCTGAAAAATGTAAAAATTTTTAAAACTTGAATTTTCAAACAGAAATTTTAGGTAGTTCCAAAAATACTTTTCAGTTGTTTTCGTTTTTGGCAACGTATTCAAATTTGGAAAAAGGAAGAAACTAAGAATTCACGGATATTTCGCTAAAAACAATTTCGCCAAAAATCTGCTTATTTGGTAAGCTTTAAATGTCACAAAAAATCTAGGACAAATTTGGTTTTAAGCGAAATGATTCGGGCGAAATTTCATTTGCCGAAATATCCTTTGCCGAAATATCCGTATATCTTTATTAAAGGCTTACCATTTCTTTGTAATCATTTTCTTCTTTATTTGGCTTTTTGATGCTTTGATAATCGACAACTAAAAAATTGCATTTTTTTATTAAAACTGATGCTACAGTATCCTATTTTTATTTTACCCTCTTCCCGTCCATCATTTTTGAGGTTTTCCATTCTTTCATTTTCTTTTCCATCTTCTTTGTTCTTTTGCTGCTGCTTTTCTTTTAACTTTTCATACAGCACTTTTGGGGCCAAAATTTGTGGTAAATTAATTTTTCCATTTCGATCTCGGCTAAATTCCAAATCTGCAGAAGATGGAATTTTTCGATGAAAATGAACATTTTCGCCATCGGCATATCCTTTGTGCTCTTCATTAGGATGAAGCAATGGATCAATCTGCAAAAATTTGCATTTAAAAAAATGTTTGAAAATGTTAATGAGGTATGCCGCATTTTTAATGGCACAAAAAAAGTTGTTTTTTGAATTTCAAAAAAAAAAGAATAGAATGGCGCCATTTTGCGGCAGATCTTTTTTTGATTGGTGTGTGCCATTGAAAGTGGCAAAAAAAGAGAAAAAAGAAGAAGAAAAAAGTTTTAATTTGAAGATGGTACAAGAATGACACGATAAAGAAAAAAACAAAGGTGTTGCAAAAAAATATATTTGAGGAAATGGAAGTAGGAAAGATAATAAAAAGTAGGTCAAAATTTGAATTTTAAAAAGAAAAAAGGTTCATTAAATGAGACAAAAGAAATGTTTTGATTGAATAAAAAATCAAGGCGTTTTGTATTTGAAATAGTAATGAAAAAAAGTTTATTAAATTTAGCTGTTAAAACTTCTTAAAAAATGTTAAAAGATAAGAAGATTACAGTACTTTTTAAAAAATGGATACGGCAAAAGATTGTTTTTATTAGAGAGAGGCATTATCCAAATTTGATGCTTAAAATAAATCTAATATTTTGTAAACTGATAAAAATTGATATTTAAATTTTAAATTTTAAAGCTCCAAAATTTTGTTGAGGTCAAAGTTTTTATAGAAGTGATTTAAATTTGTTGAGAGATAAATTTAAAGACCAAATATTTGTTGATTTATTTCAAAATTAACATAAAAAGACGAGAAAAAATTGTTTTCGAGACAAAACAATAAAAAATTTTGAATATCAAGTTATGGCAATTTCAATAACATAGTAGCAAATGATAAATCTTTTTAAAAAATTAAAAAACTTTTTCTATTTATTTCCTACAGTAATCTCCCTCCTCTCTTTCTTTTTTCTTTTTTCACTCTTCTCACACAAAAAAATTGTTAAAAGCATCGAATTACATTATTTCGGAACTAATAGAAATGGAAAAAAGATTACGATCACATTCCTTTCTCTTTTCTTTCTATTCGATTTTAACATTTTCTATCTCGAGGTTTTTTTTCAACAGTGGCAAAAAAAGAATCTTTTTTTATTTCAAAAATTGAGACAAGATTAAACAAAAAAAAATACACAGGCATTTTTTCCTTCAATTTTTTCAAGTTAGTGCTATTCGGTAGCGGGAAACAAAAAATATCAATGTTTGATGCATCGATGAAGAGAAAAAAAAAGTTACACATCAACTTTTTTTCTCTTTCCCTTCAATTTTTTTGCTTTGACGGAAATTGTTTTGATTTTGCTTTGGCGCCGATAAAAAAAAATATATGTTTTGAATATACTGTGCTTTTTATTTTTCTTCTTCTTCAGCAACAGCAATGTTGAATGTTTTTAGAAAAGTGGAAAATTGCGTTATGGAAAAATATTATGTTTTTATTGAAGGTTCAGATTTAAGTGATGAAGAGTTTTTTTGAAATTAGGCTTTTGAGGGTGAAGAATTCTAAGTGTGAATACTGTATTTTTGACTTATGCCCAAAAAACCTATTTTTGATATTTATAAGTTCCACAACGTTTTTATTTCAGAGGGGACAGAAACCATTTCCAGAAGGCAAGCCTTTGATCTTGTGTCGATGGCGGTAAAATATCAAAGGATTTTTATAATTCTGAAGGTGTTTATGCCCCTGATGCCCTATCCCTGCTGACAACCCTGAATTTCTGTATTGTTTTTACAAAAAAAACTGTTCTCACGGCACTTTTGAAACAGTAAATATTCTTTAGCTTTGATTTTCCAAAACAGAAGATTTCTAACGATTGCGATATTTTTGAGATGTTGAAAATATCTTTGTTTTTGATTCAACTGTTAAAATAAAAAAACATAGAAATGCTAGACTGTTGAAATTTTTGTGAACAGTTCTTTTTTCGTTTTTTTGGGCTAAACAGTTACTGTAGATCTTCAAAATTTACATATGTTGGTAACCGAAAAAAACTTGTTCACGTTTATTTTTCGTATTTTTGATTAAATTTCTAATAAGTTTTTACTCCTTTGAATCAAGAAAAGTTTTTCCCAATCAACTTAAATTCACAAAATACATATCCACAACTATCCAAATTCACATTGCTAATGTCTCACTGATGACTATTTCCAATACATATTTTTCATTCTTCCCAGAAACTTTGATGATCAACTCTTCTTCCTATTTTTTTTCAAACTCCGCCCATTCCTTCCATTATATTTTTTGCTTTCTATTTCCCATCATCGATGCCATCAAACAAAATAAAATAAAAAAAATATTTTTTCTCTTCAAACATTTTCCAAAACATTGATGTTTCATTCTTTTTCTTTCTTGTTCTCTCAATGCTTCTTTTTAATCACACACCGTAATATTATTATTATTTTCTATCCTTTTTTTAAATATTTTCTGTTTTTGCTTTCAATCATTCTTCAACTTTTTCTTCGTCTGCTTAAACTTTTGATTTTTTCTAAGATTCCAAGATAAAAGTTTGAACAGTTTTTTATTTTTCGATAAAAAGTTTTGGAAACATTCTTTTTAAAAATACAAAACTTTTTACATCATTTTCAACAACTTTTTTAGGATTTTACTGATCTTTCCCTCGAACAACTTCGCCCTCATTAGTCATCATCAACAACACCAACATCGACGATAACGGCATCCACGACGGCGACGGCATTTTTTGCTCAACGGCAAAAAGTAGCAAAAACGGCAGCGAAAATGCAAAACAATGACTTCGTCATTCAGTAAGTTTTTTAACCATAATATTAAACATTTATTCTTTATTTTTGTATATTTGAAAAAAACAAAGAAGAAATGTTTGGTAAATAATGAGAAGAAGAAAATGTTTGTAAACTTGTCTCAAAAATGTTGATAAAACAAATGACAGCGAAAAAAAGTTGTATATAAGCAGGGGAAAAACTTTTCGAAAGCAGAACAGTTTTGTATTTTTGTAGCAGCCTAAAAAGAAGAAAGTTTTTTAGACGAAGTTGTGTAATTCAATAATTAGAAGTTGCTTCGAGAAATATGATTTTAGCATTATTTTGGACAAAATAATGCAATAATTTTTCTAATCACCTCCTCCTCGGATTTTATCTCCCCTTTGATCTTTCACCGTCATCGGCACAAACGATTTCTTCACCTCCTAAAAAAATACTGCTGCCGTGATTGGTCTCTCCTTGCTTTTAAATACGCAAATTTTTGTGCACAAAATGCGATGTTTTAAAGCACACAGTGTGCCACACACATTTTTTTTTATCAAGAATGTAGTAAAATTTTAATGCAACAATTTTAACAAAGAATTTAAAACGCCTAAAAATTATTACGCAAACTGTTCTTTTTGTTACAGCTACCATAATACCTCGAAATTCTTTTTTTGTATTTTTAAAAAAATTTGTAGAAAATTTGATTGAGAAAAACTGAGGTAAATACGTAAATTTAAACGATGAATAAGTTGCTTCAACAATTTGTTCGAGATTTAAAATTGCGCTGAAAATTTGTGTAACTGCTAAATGGCAATTTTCTTTTGCGGGATTATTAATTTTATATAAATTTTACATTTGATAATTTTAATTTACTTTTGTCCATTTCGATCCTCAACCAATCAAACAAAAAAATAAACGCGGCATTGCCTAAAACTTTTTTTAGACCAATCAAATGCAAATTAGTTTTTTTGCCGATTTGAAAGTTCCTTTTTTTAATGCCTTTAATTTTGTCTTTTGCGCAAAGTTGAAAAAAACCTGCAGACTTTTTTTGCATTGCTTCCGATTGCCCTTTCTTTAAGGTTTTATTTAAATCGTTTATAAAGTATTACAAAAAGGAGTACCATGGCACCACCAGGTTGGTGGTGGTGGTTCATCATTTTTCTTTGTTCTTTTTTGTCTAGCAAAAAGTATCTCATTAAACTTTTTATATGTACTTTTGTAAACTTTTTAACCAAAAATTTTGATTCGTTTTTTGTTTAAAAAACAGTTTTTAAAAATTATAGAGTTTTAATTTAAATATAAAATTTCAGAGAAGAAGGAAATGTTGGAGAGAAGCCACCGTATTCATATGTTGCCCTTATTGCAATGGCAATTAATCATGCCCCAGATCGAAAAATGACTTTGTCACAAATTTATAATGTAAGTTTTATCACTCAAAAATTTTAAGCAATTACAAAATCTAATTTTTACTTATCCATTTTTCAAACTTGGGTTTACTGTTATAAGATACTGTAAAAAAATAATAAATACTGTAACCAAAAATGAAAGGTTACATTTTTAAATATCAATAAAAGTTTAGATATATCTTTTTTAAATATTTTTACCGTAATTACTACAGTAGTATAAGTGTAATAAGTTTCATAATAGTGATAAAAAATAAAGAAAAATTGACATGAGTTTTTTGACATAAAATTCCAAATGAATGTTTTTTAAATCCAAAATATTTTTTTTGAAGAAGTTCAGCATTTTTCGATGGAAATTACAGTAATCTTTAGGTGATATATGAAAAACATATCAACTTTTTTAGAACTTTTTAGATAACTTTAAAATTAAAGTGATTAAAAAATTTGTTACATTTTTTTCATAATTTTTGAGTTACAAACATTATTTAATTTTTACCTTATCCCTATGAAAATCCTTTTTTTGGTTTTTTAATCCCTATCAATTTTTTTAACAGTACATTGATGCCCGATTTCCATATTACCGTAATTCTGATGCCAAACGTCGACAAGGATGGCAAAATAGTATTCGGCATAATTTATCCCTGAATGATTGTTTTGCAAAGAAATCTCGAGATGGTCTTGGACCAGCAAATGATCGAAAAGGAAATTATTGGACTTTAGTCACGGATTATGAGTCAATGTTTGAATTTGGAAATTATAAACGTCGAAAGCGAATGAAGAGAAATAAACCTCAACAACATCATCATCACCATTTACAACATCATGCCCAACAACAACATGGCCAACAACATCAACATTCAATGGTTGGAGTAAATAATTTTGCAGATTTTAGTCTCCTTCAACGACAATTTTATTTACAAATGTCAAATCCACAAATGTCACAACAGGTTTGTTGTAGTTCAAATATACTGTAATAGGATACTGTAAGTGTTACGGTAATAGGATACGGTAACCGAAAATCAGAGAATATGATTATCGTTGAAAAAAGAAGGATATCACTTTTAGATCTTTCTACCGTAATCAGTGCAATAGTAATTTTTATAAAACAATTAATTATGAGTTTAAATAATTTGTATACTGTAACATGATACTGTAAAACTGTAGATACCGTAACCAAATCGGAAAGTATAAATTTTTGGTTATTGTTAAGAGACGATATACGACAGGATTCGAAAATTGTGTTACATGAAATTTTTAAATGAAATTTTTTGTGGTCCATTCGATTAAACTAGGTGAAAAAACATTATTCTGAAAGTTTTGGGTCAATCTATCTCGTACTTTTGATTTAACTGTAAAGTAAAGTTGCTGTATAGCCAAAAATGGTAAAATTCGGGAAAAATCCAAAACTAAACCAATCAAAAAGTTATTTACCATAATTATACATATAAGTAAGGGCTTTTGGTTGCATACCAGAAAAAATTTTTATCTGACCTCTAATGTCGAAATTTCGGGTACTGTAATTTTCGACACAGAAGAAAAATTTGCATATCGAAATTGATGAAGCAAAGACATATCACACCAAATAGCCCTGTTTCTTGGCTTTCCAAAAATATAAAATTTGTTGAAATCGGTGGGGTAATTTTCGATAGCCAGTAAAAAAGGTGCGCGTGATCAATATCTCCAACATCAACCTTGGGGTAAAACTTGTATGTAGTGATAGATATTGACATGAGGTGACTTACAATATGAAATATCATGTTGTTAGAGTATACTGGATGAGTTTCATGACATATGGATATCATTAAGACATATGCCATTAACATGAAATTTTGAAATTTAGCTTTAGAGATAATTTATATACGAAAAATACCATGATTTTTAAAATGATGGGAAATTAAAAGTCAGCATCCCCAAGTGTTGAAATTGTACCTACTAATTCTACACATGTTATATTTTATCAGAAACGGCAAAAAAAGTTGATAGGTATGATATTTCATACAGTTTTGATACCTCGAAAAATGGTCAAAAATAAGGTAAATTTCGAACCCACCGGAAAAATCAGAAATGACCGATATATCAATATTCATTGTTATAATTACTTATATTACATCTATATAATATCTTAAAAGCATCAACTCTTTTATTTTTAATCATTAACTCAAATTACCCTGATTTTCCCTTCGAAGTCTGATGTTGCTAAATTTCGAAATTGCACATTGATGGCATATTTCAAAAACATATCTAAATGTCATGAAACTCATCCAGTATACTCTAACAACATGATATTTCATATTGTAAGTCACCTCATGTCAATATCTATCACTACACACAAGTTTTACCCCAAGGTTGATGTTGGAGATATTGATCACGCGCACCTTTTTTACTGGCTATCGAAAATTACCCCACCGATTTCAACAAATTTTATATTTTTGGAAAGCCAAGAAACAGGGCTATTTGGTGTGATATGTCTTTGCTTCATCAATTTCGATATGCAAATTTTTCTTCTGTGTCGAAAATTACAGTACCCGAAATTTCGACATTAGAGGTCAGATAAAAATTTTTTCTGGTATGCAACCAAAAGCCCTTACTTATATGTATAATTATGGTAAATAACTTTTTGATTGGTTTAGTTTTGGATTTTTCCCGAATTTTACCATTTTTGATTATATCATAATTTTCAATTACTCCGAAATCAAAAGTACGAGATAGATTGACCCAAAACTTTCAGAATAATGTTTTTTCACCTAGTTTAATCGAATGGACCACAAAAAATTTCATTTAAAAATTTCATGTAACGCTCGAACTGTAAATTTTCTAATCCTGTCGTATAGTGTCTCTTAAAAGATTTGATATATCGAACTAAAACCAAACTACCGTAATCACTACAGTATTCCATTTGTCCATAACATTAAATTATGCAAATTTGTAAATTTTTAGTGGTTTGATCAAACTCGTTCTGCAACAGATTCCTCAACTTCTGGGAATCAAATTTTTCCATCAACAAATTTTGCAATGTCAAATATGGCATTTCCAACTGCAGGCAATTATTGTTGGAATGGTGCCGCAGCAATTATGGACCAAAATGGAAAGCATCAAACAACTTCAACTTCTTCAACAACATCGGCAACAAATGCATTCTTTCCATTTTATCAAACTTCTTCTTCAACAATGATGGAAAATACCAGCAATTCTCAACAGCAGCAACAACAGCAGCAGCAACGATCTACACATTCATCAGATGAATCAAATGATCGCGAAGAAGATTCACCCCCAACTCAAGTTCAACAACCTTCTTCCCTTCAAGATGATGCAATGATTGCGGCAGCTGTAAATGCGCCATCAATGAATTATATGTCAAATATTTATTCATCTTCTTCATCTTCAACAACTTCCACAAATGCACAAAATAGCAGTAGCAGCAACAACAATGGTGGTGGAAATAATCAAAATACCCCATATTCATTGATGCCAGTTGCAGCAATTATGACCCATACAAATCCATTCAAAATGGAACCAAATGAATTTACTTTGGATCATTCGTAAGTTTTTAATTCTGTGGAAGAACGCGGGATAGACGCAAAAATGCAAAAATCAATTCAATTTTAAAACACCTTTTTTGGAATAAAAAAATAAGCTTGAAACGCATACTGTAGGTCATTTAAAATTCAATTCAGCTACCGTATCTCAAAAAATAAGAGGAGGTGGACGATAACGTATATTTTGGATTTCTTAACGAAAATATGTTTGAATGGAATTGCCTCAACAAAAATCCCTTATTGTCTGGCCAGGGCTACTCAAATTTTAAAATCAGGGATTTATAAGATATGTAAGCCTTCTTTAAATATATTATGCAAATTTTGTGATGATTTTTTTGTTTTTATCAACTACAGTAATCATGTTTTTATCAACTACAGTAATCATGCATAGACGGAAAAGTACGTTAGCATCTTTCTCCTTTAAAACGATTACTGTAGGTCAATCAAAACCCTTTTAAACTACCGTACCTTCGTTTTAATTACAGTTCTTATTATTGGTAAATTTCTGGCATTATCAAAAAAAACAAAATTTTCATGAATTTTAGTTATCACTCAAAGATAGGATTATCGTTAATTTGAATGATAAAGCACTTGATTAACGTCAATTTTGTTTAGCAATCAAAGATAAAAAAAGACAATATTAAAGACGGTTTGAAATATTTAATTAAGACATATTGAAAACCAACCTCATTATTTTTGATGCTTTCATTTTCAGGTCTTCTTTGATCAATGGAATGCTCCCGTAATGTTTCATTCTAAAAAATCAACAAATGTGATTTTTCAAAGCCATGAAAAATAGAAGCCGTCAAACCTTTATCCGTTGATTTAATTGTTCTTTTAATTCAAAAATCTCTTTTTCTTGTTTAGCATTTTTCTCCTAAAATTTCTAGAGTTTTAATGTTTTTTTATTGTTGTTGTAGGGGTGTTAGGATTCTCGAATGTTTCGCCCTAGGATATTTCGCCAAAAAAATTGTCCGGGATTTTTAGTGGCATTTTATTAAACTTAACAAAAAAGCAAAACTTGACCATTTCCTCAAAATTTACTTGGCTAAAAAATTTCGGACATTTCGGTCATGCGAAATATCCTTGACAAATTTATTCGGCGACTTGTTATTTTGGGCAAATATCTTGGAATTCTTTTTCGATTAAAATTTTTACCTTTAATTCTAAAATTTCTCCAGTATCATTTTTATCATTATTATTATTATTTATCACTGGTATTCTCTCAATGACATTCTTCTGATCATTATTTTGATTATCAATACTTTTAGAATTTTTTGTAATTTTTTCATTTAATTGAGAATTTTCTTCTTTCAGCTGTTTTATTGTTAATTTTAAATCTAAAAATTTATTTCTTATTTTTATACGGTGCTTTTTAAATATGTTTTTTATTACCTTGAATTTCTGAATTTAATTCTGTATTTTGATCAGCAATATTTTCTTCCAGTTTTTTTCGATGTTTATTTATCACTGAAATAAAGTAAAATGTTTAATACAGGAATACTGTAGGCACAAAGGGAAAGAAAATTAGCTGGGTGTTTAACAAAAAAATTATGAACAGACATTTGTTTAGTTCAGCAGTATTTGGGTTATGCAAATTTACAGGAAAAAGTTGAAATTAATAGGAACCTTTAAAATTACTCATAAAAATATGAACGAAAATGTTAATTAACTTTTTTTATTATTAAAAATTGCTTGGGTCAATTTTTTCGAATGTAACTACAGTATGATAATTTATATTAAAAGAAGAAGACAAAAATTTCTTCTTCTTTACTGTTGACAAAATTTATCACAAATTCATTCACAAATTTTTTTGTGTTTTTTGTTAAAGTTTTAAAAATATGATAAAATTCGTTTTTAATACTAACAAAAATTATATTGCATTAAATAAAATTCTATTTTAAAAAGAAAAGCATACTGTAATTTTTATTTTTTTAAAGGAACGAAATCATTGAATTTGAACGATCATAATCGTATAAATTTAATGATCTAAATTTTGAGATTTGAGATAACAATTTTACCGTTGTATTTTGCAAAGAATTGACTATTGAATATTTTAGCTTACAAAAGGGTACAAATTTTTAGCAAAAAAATTTTATGCAATTAAAAGCCAACTTTTTTGTACTATGTCCCACACTTTTTGTACTTTGATGTCAAAAAAGAAAGCAGTAAGTGAAATGAAAAAAAGAAGATAAAAACCAGATAATTTAATCCCCAGCTTCTTTAAAAAAAAAAGAAAGTTTGTATAAAAAACTTTCAAAAAAGGTCAAAAAGGGTAAACCTGTTAATTGCGTTGTTAAAGATTCAATTTCTCTTTGACATGAAAGAATTTTTTCATCAGTTTTTTGTAGAATCATTTTTGTCGTTGATTTTTCATTAAATATAATTATAATTGAAAATAAAATAATACTAATACCAAGTAATTTTTTCCATATATGTAATAAAAATTTCATTGTTTAATCTTTTTTGAGATGGAAAAAAGGGAGATAGAAATCATTTAAATCCCCATAAGTATAGGTAGTGAAGGTAAAGAAGGTAAGATGAGATTTGATATATCCGTTGATGTTGAAAAGATTAAAACATTTGAAGGCGGATTTATTGATTGAAAGGAGAATAAAATTGCACCAGCTCTTTGTAGGTGGATAAAAGTGCCAACAAGGCTGTGTTTAAAATTTGCCAAAAAAAAATTGAAAGACACCAGGAAAAAAAAATTTAAAGAAAATTTTGGAGAAACTCAAGAAAGAAAAAAGAAAAAAAGGGGAGAAAAAAAAGCGATCAATAAATGTGTGTTTTTCCTATTTTTTTCCGCTGACTCTTTTTTTATGAGTTTTTCTTTCTCTCTTTTTAAAACTTTAAACCTGTAACTTTTTATTTATATACTTTTTTTTTAAAAATTGCCAATGCTTCTGTTTTTTTAAATTTGCAACATTGTTTTTTTGACGTTTTTGTTTCTCAAAAAAGAGATGCATTTTTTGGAAAAAACACAGCTTATGATATTTTTTCGTTCTTGTAAAAAAAAGAAAAGAGAAAACTTTGGACAAAAAAGAAGCAATTTATTTTTTGAAAAACTTTGGAAAAAAAAATTAACATCCACTAAAAAACAAATGCAAAAAATAATTCAGCATATCTACCTTCACGGAATCAGGCTTTACCCAAGGACGTCATCAAACTTTTATTTTATTTAACAGAAACCATGCCGATGGCGGTAAAAGATCAATGGATTTTTATTACTATGAATGGGTCACGTGTCTATTGTTGACATCTCTGATTCATTTGATTTTCAATTTCTTTATGTTTTTTTGTAAATTCTGTTCTTTTTCTACGCAATTTAAGTCCTAGAAAATGTTCTGCAATATTACACAAATGACATGTTTCAAATAATTATTGCATCATTCTGATTTCATTGCAAAAGGGCATTTTACATCACCTTTTTTGCAAACTTTTTTTAATGTTTTTTTTAAATTTTTCGCCAGATGTTTTTTTTTAAAAAAGGCAATGTTGTTGCATTTTGTCTGGATATTTCAAAACTTTGGAATGAATTTCTTTAAAACTTTCATTTTTTTCGTTTTTTTGTGTTAACTGTTTTTAGGCTATAAGAATATTATTTTTCAGACAAAATTATTAATTTTAGATGACAACAAGGGATTATTGTTTGCCATTCAATGGCAAAAATGATCTTTCTGTTATTGGTACATCAAGTGATTGTTACGATAATCTCAACCTCAATCGAAAACATTCATGTTTATCTGCTGAAAATGTTCATTTAAAAGATTTTTCAAATGAAAGCAAAAAAGTCCAAAATTACGGTAAAAATATATTTAAATGGCTGCAGTTTTTTTAAATGAATTTAAGCATAATATATTTTTGAATAAATAAATTTGAATAAAATACAATCACAGATCAACGATACCGATGTATTAAAAAAAACTGCAGCCTGACTACATTTGTCAGATGTAACTTATGACACAACACAAAAATGCAAATGGAAACCTGAAAATAGTTTTCCATCGTTATCTTCTTTAAACATTTATTCTGGTCCTGATAAAATTGAATCGAAAGATGAAAAGGTTTTAAACAATAGCAAAAATGCTAGCACCCTATCCCTTCATATTGCAGCATATGAAAATTTTGTTGAAGCTACTGCATCTGATTCATTTGAAGGCTTTGATCAAAGCAAAGAAAAATTCAATAAAACTTTGCCAAATGTTAAGCATAAAACTTTATCATCCCCTATCAATGTAAAATTTTAAAAACAACTAAATTTTAAAAATTTTCATAGTTTTTCTTTTTTACAGAATTCATTTGAATTTCCGAGACAACAAATGGATGATGAAATTGATCCAGCTTTTATGCAATATACAGCATCCCAACATTTACTCAATCCTAATCAAGGTGATTATGTAACCATAAATATCAACAGCAAAAAGTTTGAAAGTTAATATAGTCCCAAAAGATAGGATAAGGCCTTATTAGTTTAATAAAAATAACGAAAAATCAAACAATAAAAAATTAAGAGTTGTTAATATCATTTGAATGTTATTAAGTAACTATAAAAATTATAAACATGGAAAAAGCAATTTTTGGATGTTTTTGAAAAAGGGAAGAAGAAAAAAAAGTTTGGATTTCGAAAAAGGTTAAAGAGTTTAATACGTGACGTTTCGGCCCTAAACTCTAAATGGAAAAAGCAAGATTAAACCAAGATTTTTTTTAAAAATGTGGAGAACATTTTTTTAACAAAGACAATCGAAAATTATAGACATCGCTACCCTAAAGAAACACTAAAAACAGCAAAAGAACAAATACAAATTAAATGCCACTAGAAATAAAATGATTTGTTTTTTTCTAAATCATTTTTTTGACCTAAAGTTTAAACCGTAACCAACAAACGGCTATGCAAATGCTTTTGTTTTTTTTTAATATTTGCAACATTATTTTTTCACGTTTTTGTGTTTCTCAAAAATGGAAACATTTTTTTCAGGAAAAAACACGTGAGAGAAAAAAAAAACAAAGTCATGCATGCCTTTTTTTGGAAGTCTTCCAACAAACAAAGAACAACACCAAAAACAACAAAAAAACACATATTTGAACCAATTTTTATAATCGATGGCCTTTTTTTCCTTTTTTCTTCGTTTCTTCTTCTTCTTTTACATCATCATCGTCGTCGTCGTCGTCGTCTTCATCTATCTATCTATTTTATTTGACTGACTGCAAAAACATAGGAGTTATTGCTCCTGCTGCAGCAGGAGCAGCAAAAAGAAAATTGCAGTTTTTTCTTTCTGAGCTGCTTCGATATAACAAATTTTCGTGTGCGTCGTTTCCTTCTTCTTCTCTCTTTTTATACCCCCAACATCGTCTTAACAGAATCGAAAAAAAAAGAGAGAGAGAAAAAAAGTTAAAGCAAATCGAAGAGATTTTAGAGAAATTTTTAGCAACAAAAATTGTCAGAGACGCAGAATTCAAAGCTCTTCTATTTTTTTTTTGCTGTTTTTTTTCCAATCTTCAATTTTTGCGCGTAGATCTCTCAATTCTTCTTTTTTTTGCCGTTTCTGTTAAAAAAAATAATCAGAAGAAAATGTGATATGTTAAAAAAACATGTGATTTAAGGGTTGATAAGTTGTTTCAGCAATTTGTTGGAGATTATTTTAAAATTTTTGTTACTGCTGAATGGCAGCTTTCTATTTCGGGATTATAAATTTTGTGGCTCATCTTTACATGATGTTGGCGGCATATATTTTTGCAATATCCATATCCTTGTAACCTTAAAACCTTGATATTAAATATTTCCTAAAATTTAGCGATCAAAATTTAAAACCAACTTTGATCGCTAAATTTAATACTCGTTTTGATATATCCATTTTTGATCATATCCATTTTTCTCGTGCTTATCCTCTTTGTCATTTATTTTGGTGTTTAAAATTTTTACTTAACTTCATAACCGTTATAAATATTCAAATTAATCCTACAATTTCTTTATAGAATCATTTACGACACCTTCACAAAGGATGGTTATAAATGAAAATGAATTTCCATCTCTGATTCGGCAAACTTCAACTTCCTCAGCTGGTCTTGGGAATGGACATATTTCAAGGACACCATTTAATCCAAATGGAAATGGTGCAATAATACCACCTGGGACACCTACCGCAGCAGCCATAACTGCGGGGCTGGCAAATATTCCATCATATGGTAGTAAAGATGCTTCTGGATCAATGGCCGGTCTACAAAGAAATTTATATTGTAAGTGTTTCCATCTTCTATGGATAAATACATATATATTTATAATTTAATCTTGTTGCAGCTTTTATGCAAGCCCCACCAAATAATTACAATGAATTTATTCGAAATGAACAAGATTTTCCGGCCTTAACTCCAACAAGTAATCAAATGCCTCCAATGGTTAGTTGTTGATTATTTTGGGACTAGGTAATATGCAAATTTGCAAAGTTTTGACAACTAATTCCTTCATTTCGACCGAAAAGTTCTTCTGCAAATTTCTAAAAATTTAGCCAAACGTTTTTTTCAACAAATGAAGGTATTAATCGATTTGCAAATTTGCATATTCAGAAGCCATGAATGTATTCTCGACAAATAAAATTGTTTTGGGAAAATTATGATAGATAAAAATCAGATAAAATTTGCATATTTTATTTTTTTAGATTGGCACTCCTTTTTCATTGGATAAAGATGATGGAAAGAAACCATCAAATTTACAACGTGGAATTCAAGCTCATCAAAGCGGTAAGATTTTTGTTCTTTTTGACTGCGCTAAATAAAAACAACCAAGATAAGATATGTAATAACTTATCATTGAAAAACCGTGGATTATACAACTCATTAATTTTTTAATGAGCTCGTTAAACAAGGTCTAAAAACCACTAATATCATTAGAATGAAAAGTGTCGATGATATGAAAAAATAAATCAAACGTATTTATCCATGGTTTTGCTAAGATTCTTAATCGTATTTGATCAAACTCTTTTTGATGAAGAAAGATTCGTTCAAATCTTCTGCATAACTTTTTATGGACATCATTGTTAAGTTACAAGTTTCACGCAGCGAATATAATTTGAACAACGCATGATCCATGTTATATTTTATATGATCGCGAATTTTTTTGTTTTAGTCAAGTAATAGCTAAGTGTTCCTTATCATTTGGAAAAAGTAAAATGTTCCAAATTTTTATACATGTAATTCGATGAAACTATTATATTTTTGTGAACCGACAAATTTTTTGGTGAAATTTTAATAAGAGATATCTCTCCAGCTTTTTTGTTAGCTCTTTTTCTTCTTTTTAAGAATTACAAAAACAAAGAGTGTCAAAAAAAACATAGAACCCTTAAAAATGAATGAATGGAGAAAAGAAGAAGTGCAAAATTGAATCTTTCTTTTTTTTCTCCGATTTCGTTGCAATTGCAAAAAATTAAATTTTTGTTGATTTTTTTTGCCAAACTTCAATTTGATTTTGAAAAACAAATAAACATTTTGATGACAAATAATTTTACATAAATAATTACATATATCCTTTTTTTTAGGAAGAATTACAAATATTCCTCCAACAATGGTTAGTGATCAATATGGAATGGCTGGAGTGCTATCATTTTTGAAATCTTTGGATAAAAATAATGGATTAGTACAGCTGGCTCTTGGACATGATTTAACGAATCTTGGATTAAATTTAAATTCACCTGAGTAAGTTTTTATATCAATTTTATGATAATATTTATTAAGATTTAACGATAGTATTTATTAATGTATATCTTTTTTTTCAGTCGAAATCTTTATCAATCATTTGGTGGACCATTTTCTGATTCAGCTGTAAGAACGCAGGATATTGAATGTAATGTACCGGATGAATATCGAACATCAAATCATATTAAAGATAAACTACCTCCAATAAAATTAAGCAAATTGGGTGATGATACTTTATTCTATTTATTTTATAATTGCCCAGGAGAAGCTTATCAAATGGTTGCGGCTCATGAATTGTAAGTTGTTTTTAATATTTGGGTTACTGTAGAATGCTAATTTTTTCCTTCCCCCGGGGCGGTTACATTCACTTGAGATTTTTCATTCCCTCAAGTTGTGCAAATCTGACGTCAACAGAAACTGAGAAATTTCAAACCTCACATAGTTTTCAATCAAATCTTTTCCTTGATCTTTGCCGCTTTTAAGAGCAGCATCAGATTTTGCTTGACCTCAACCAAATCATAAAGTTTTCTGACGTCAGATCCGGACAATTTTAAACACTGTTAATATACCTTCAACAATTGTTATTTTCCTACTGTAGCTTATGATCTTATTAAATATTATTAAATGTTCTTTTCGTTTTTTAGGTATGCTCGTGATTGGAGATATCATAAATCAATGTCTGTATGGTTGACAAGATCTGCATATGGAAATGTTAAAGAACAAACAGTAAATTATGAAAAAGGTTCATATAATATTTTTGATCCAACTCAATGGAGAAAGGTATTCAACTTATTCATTTTTATTTTCAACATTTTAACATTGTATCATTTTTAGATTCCAAAAGAAATGACCCTTGAATACAAAGATTTGGAGCAACGACCAACTCCACTTGCAACAGATTTCAATAAACCCGGTGGAGGAGGAGGAAATGGTGGTGGTGCTTCAAATCTTCCGCAACAAAAAATTCTTACAAATTTTTCATCTTTAAATATTGGTGCTACTACACCAACTGGTGGACCTCAAACCCCTGGTGGGTCCATTGGTGGGAAGCCGTTGTGATATAAACTGTAGTGTTTAAGTTTCTCTTCTTTCTGTTGTAACATTTTTTATGTAATATTATTTTTTATATAAAGTTTTTCTTTTATTGGATTACTGTAGTTAAAGTTTTTGCAAAAAAGCTAATTCTTTCGATTTTCCATTCTACAAATTTTGTTTATATTGTAGTCGAAAGAATGCTAAATAATTTGTTAAATATTTTATTATTCATTATATGGAACTGTCCAGATCCTACTTAAGCACAATATCCAAATTTTTAAAACCTACCTACCTTTTCCTGTAAGATTTTTTTTTGATGGAAAAATTATCTTAAATAAAATCGAAGTGAAATATCAACAACAAAAATATCATGGAAAATTCGTTTCTTGTTTAATAAGCTATGGTTATTTAAAACCTTTAATTTTTTCATTTTTATCGTTAACAAAAAATGCTCAGTTCGTTCTAAAAAGTGTAGACAGACATTATTTAAAAATGACGAAATATTTCGTCATCTGTTTTCTTAATGTTTCAAAAGAACTAACAAAAAAGTGACCTATTCTTTGCTGCGCTTTATTTTTGCGATTCATAAATGCAATTTATATGCGTTATTTTTTTGTCAAATTCAGTGTTTTTTTTGTGAATTCTGAATTTTTGAATATTTTGGTGACAAAGATTTTTTGATTATAAACAAAAACATCTTTTTTTTGTTATAAGGAAGGCTTTTGTCCGTAATGAGAATACGTATATTGAAGACCATTTGCACGATATTTAAAAGGCACTGAAGCGAATCTTTTACTAACGGCTGAAATTTAATAAAAAAAACTGTATCTTCATTTTGTTTTGCGTAATCATTTTTGTGTCACAAAATTTGCAAGAAAACATTGAAATAATTTCTTAGATTGTTTTCTTTGCTTGCCGTATTACGGTATCATTAAAAATTTGCAACGGATTCAAAATGCAAAATCTTATTTTGTTGAAATCAAAAGAATTAATAAATTCTGTAACAAAAGATACATATTTCCAAGTTGGAAATTCCAGTGTATTAAACAAACTGTATTATTATTCTTATTAGTGTTTTTAACTTGCCACAAATTAAGTTTTTGTTAATAATTGATTATCGTCAACAACTCATCTTTAAAAAAATCTTAGTTTTGCAGGGGTCTTTTGCTTAAAAATATCAGATGAACGTCTAGTTGGTTGGATTTAAAAAACTGACAAATATTTTTCAATGTTTTTTTCCATCAAATTATTTTGGACTTCAGAATCTATCCAGATTTTATTTGAAAGAGATATCCACTTTACGAGATCCACTGTTTTAGTGAGTCCTGTCTTTGTTTCACAAAATATTTGAAAAATGTTTGTTTATTTATTACAGATTTATTAAATTAATGAAACCGAGAAAATTAGATTTTTTTAAATAACGAGTTTGATTTTTATGTATTGGATTTTTTAATTAATCACCTTTCAGCAAATTAGTGTCATTACAGAAATTAAAATAAAGTTTGCATGACTCTTTATTCGTGACGGAAAAAAATTTATAAAAGATTCAAAAGCAAAACTTTCAAAGACGAAACTGCTTTTAAGATGAAAAAAGAATATTGAAGAAACAAAAAATTTTGGGGAGTGTCAAAAGCGGAAGAAAAAGTAGCAGCAAAAAATGTTTCGATTTTCTTCTGCAAAAATGTCGGCAAAAAACGCAAAGAAATTTGCTTGCTTTCTTCTTTTCGCATTTTTTGATGTTTTTAGGAAAAAAATAAGAAATACAGCAAATTTAAAAATTATTATTATTTGTTGTGGCAAGAATATTCTTTATTTATAATTTACTGTTGATAATTTAGAAATTGTCTTTTATTATTATTTTTCATTAATAAAAAGTGTACCCAAACAATTACTTTTTAAAAATTTAAAATTTGCACTACAGAAATAAAATATTTAAAAAATTTTAACAAGTATTAACGGAAATTAAACTTTTCTCAAAACAGATCCAAATAACAAAAAGTGATCAGAAAATATCAAACTGCTAAAGAAAAGCGACAAAAAATAGCAGCTTTTTCTTTCGTTTTGTATGTTTACAAAAAAAACCAAAAAAACACGAAGGACAGCCTCTTTTGAAATAAAAATGTTTTTTGATTTTTTGCAAAAGTGAAAAATGTTTGTCATAAAAATAGTGCAAAAATAATAGCAGAAATATTTCTTCATAGAAAATGCAAAATTTCGAACGAAAAAATTTCAAAAAAGCAACAAAGTTTTTTTCTGTCGGAGTTGTTGTGCAGCAGACATTTGTATAAAAAATAAAATAAGACTTCCTTCTATTTTTTGTGAAAATTTAAATCGATAAATAACAGTCAAAATGTTGTAGAAAAAATCAAAAGAGATAAACTTTGAATATTTTAAATTATGTTTTCCTTTTAATTAAATGTTAAATTCAACAGTAATTAAAACATTCAACAAGTTTTTTCTTGAAAAATCCAAGGTGGCATTAAACTGCACTGCAATAATGGCCATTAATAATTTAAATAATGTTATTAAAGTATAAACATTGATTACAAAAAAAACAAAAACCATATAACTATGGTTCTTTGGAAAAGAAATCCAAAAATGCAACTTAATTGAATTATGGAAACATTTTTGATGGATTTCGTTTAAAAAATACATTAGCCAAAAAAATTAACTTTTATTAAACTGCTACATTTAGAAAAGCTAATCATAATAAGTTCCAACAAAATGAACATTTTTTGCTTTATCAGCAATAAAATACATGAAAGAATGATCAGCAATAAATGTAAAAGTAATTGGTTGTTGTTCTATTCGAACATATATCATTTCTTTGGTTGATGGAGGTGCTTCTAATTGAAGGGTCTAAAAATTCAGTGATATTAGGTGTTTCGAAATGTTCCTTCAATGACATATCTCATTATCTTTTTTGTGTTTAAAAACGCAATCCAGATGAGGTTTTGTGATATTAGTACACCCTTGACTCGGGCGTCTGACGTCGATACTACCATGGACACTGTAGGTATACGGTAGAATTTTTTCGAAGGCACCCTTTTATAATTTTATAATAAAAACTAGTTGGTTTCGACCAATAAAAAATTTTAAAATGCCAAAAACAATAAATTATGACATTTTAGGACTACTCGATTATTTTTTTCATTTTAACATAACTATGCAAATTTTCAGATCTGAAAAACTTGCATTTTATTCTAAAGAAAAATTTAGCTTGAAAGTTGTTGGATATGATGTTATTAGTCCTTATTTGACATAATTTGTTGTTGTATGACAGCATGTTGCCAGCAGTTTTAGATCTCTTTGCAAAATTCTGCACATTTTTGTCAAAAACTTACTTTAACAACTGCTCGATGAATAAGCTTTGAAATATGAAGATTTTTATCAGTTGATATTCCAGTAAAATCTGCACGATTTTGATCAAACGCATCTTCTATTTTTAAATTTTTTGATATTTCGTCATCTCCCGAAAGTTGAAAACTTGATTCTAATTTATCAAATTTAGGAAGTATAATTTTTCCTTTTTGTCGTTCTGATATTGCCATAAATTCCAATAATTTAATAACATTAATATTTTTTAAAATTTCAGATAATCCGTATTTTTCATGAGGAAGGATAATATACATGCTGAAGATTTGATCTTGAAATGGAATTTGAACACATTCATAGTTTTCATTATTTAAATACCGAGAAAATGTAACACCTTCCATCATCGAAATCTATAAATTTTTTAGATAAAAGTTGATTGAAAATTTATTTTTCAAAAATAGCTTCGTTTTTTGGCTAAGTTTTATACCGCTACAATCAAAGCTTATCATTTCGCAGCAATTTGAAAATTCTGATTTTCACCAATACCTCAAACATGGAATAAAATCGTTTTTTGGCAATTATTAAAATGAAAGTTAAAGGTTTTCCCAGACTCTCACTTAATTAAGCATTACTTAAATATTTTAGAAAATACTCTGCCCATGTTTATGCTTATTAAGCCTGCGCAAAACAAAATAAACAAAAACATTACTTCATTTGTTGCATTTGGATTTGAATAAAACTTTGATTTAGATGCATTCGTTTCAAATATAATATCCCACTTTTTTTCCAAAGTGATGGCACTAATGAGAGTAATTTGAGTAGATGTGTCAAACATGCTAGGAATAACAATATTCTGCATTTCGGTACCGACAGAATCCGTGACAAATTTATTTATTTCCTAGAATATAATTTCTGACACATTTTTTTCAGCCTGCGTATCTCGCACCGAAAACTTTTGTAATATTATTTTGTTTACTGTTTCCCAAAAAAGAACTCACCTTAACAGTTTGATGATTATCAGCAAAATCAATGAACTCAAAATTACTACAATAAAATTTTTGAATTGCTGTTTTATATGACTCCAAAAGTGACAAATGTTTTGCAAAATATACTTTATTTGCTAATTTTATTGCATTACTTTTGGGTAAAAAAATATTTTTGTGTGTAATAGAAAATAATATATTTGACAAATGTTTGTGAATTTCGTCATCTTCAACATCTATAATAAAAAAGCGAGTAAAAAGAGTTCAACTCTAAAACAATACAAAATACCCCTAGCAAATGCATTTTGGAGTTGCTTGTATGTATTATTTTTGGCTCCATAAAAAACTGTTCCTAATGCAATAGAAATAGAAGTAGGCGAAATTATGACCGATTTGTTTAGTCCAGCTTCACGAATTAGATCAAAAGCAAATTGTGTTTGAGCAATTAATACCGAAGATGATGTTTGAGAAGATGCCAAAAAATTGTCCATTATGGTCTAAATTAACTTTTATCTTTAAGGTTTGTAAGTTTTGAAAAAAGAGCATTAAACAGTTAATTATCATAAAAAGTGTGTTAGTTAATACAAAAAACTAGGGTTGTTCATTTCCACGAGTTACAGTATTCCCAGCTACAGTAATATTTTACCAAATTTAGCTTTTTAACACACAAAAAGACTGTTAAATATTAAAATTAATTCTTTTTGACTATTTTTAGTGCTTTTATTGCATATTTATACCATTTTTTAAAGTTTAATTAAAAACGTAAAATATTACTGTAACATTTCCCGGGAGAGAGAAATGCACAACCCAACAAAAAATTTAGCAGTAAGATTAAGAATAAAAATTGCAAATTTAAAAATATTTAATTCGCGTATTAAACGACTATGATCGAACAAAACACATTTTATCATGGTAATCGATTAATGACAGTAAAATATACATACAAAACTTGAGAATATATTTCTCAGTTTTATAAAAAATACAGAAGCAAAGTAATACTGATTATTAGTGTTTTTTTAAAGAAAAATTAAACATTTTTTCAGCAAAAATTTCTAATGATCAACGTTGTGACTCACTTGTTTTTTGTGAAAAATGCGAAGAAAAAAACAAGACGTAGTTGTAAACAAAGAGACCACATATGCTTTTTGAGCGACAGTGACACACACACACAACGCGAAAAAAATGAAAAACTAGTTGTAGTGACTAAAATAGGGTCTTTGACAGGAAGCAGATAATGTTTCTTCTTCTAATCCAAAAAATCGAGCTCTTTTTTTCTAGAAAATAAAGGAGAAAAAGAGAGAGCGCAAGACAAATTATAATTATACAAAGAATATTCCTGCTTCCTGATTATTGCAAAACTATTCTATTAAAAAAACGTAGCAATAACATGTTTAAAGAGAGCGTACCCTTTGGTACTAAGACAACGAAAACAATAGGAAAAGACCCTGATTGTGAAGGAAATTTAAGGAAATAAACGTAAGAGAAATAAAAAAATATCAAAGGGTCCGATCCCTTTAATCACAAAAAAGCTAGTAGTTGAATAAAAAAATATCTCATGATATTTAAAAGACAATGAACCAAATCATTTACCATCGGCTTTTAAAAATAAAGAATTAGTTTGATATTCTGTTTTGTGATAATTAATTTTTTTGTCAATTACAAAAATACGTTAAAAATATTTTTTTGATTGTTATTTAGTTGGTATTTAAGAATTGAAGAAAAACGTTGGAAAAATATTTGTCAAATTATGTTTGATTTCAGAATCTATCGAGATTTAATAATGAACCATTTCAAATAGTAATACAAATGTAAGATTTTTCATTTTATCATTAAAACTTAATTAGTGTCATTTTTGGAATTGTATAAAATCTTGAATTAAAATTTTTCACCAATTTTACTTTTCTAAAATATTCAAAAGGCTTTTAGTAGAAAATCAAAAAAGCTCATTTATTTTTATTCACGGAGATATTGATTTGAAAGAGCAAAAAAAGCTTAAGATTAAACAATTTCGTTATTTCAGGCACGTTTTTATTGCCCTGTTTTATATGTTCGTCTTTGTTTTTGACAATGTCAGTGTAATATCTGGCTTTAGAAAAGGAAAAGATGATGCAATTTTTCGATTCTTTTTTGTCAAACGGAGTGTGACAAAAATGATAGGTGCAAGAAGACTAACTTTCTGTTTATTTTACTGTAAAGCTATAAAAAGTATGTGAAGCACTTCTCTCAAATATAAAAATGAAACTGAGAAAATCCTTTGATCTTTTGCCGCCGCCGTGTTAAAGCGGCAAAAGATCAAAGGTGTGCCCACTCCGAAATGAAAACGCCCACCCCGAAATTTTTTTCTGCCTACGGCGTTGACTACAATGGCAACATTTTTTTTCCGAGATGTTTTTAGGCGTTTTTTTTTGTCCGCCTTTCGAAAAGAAAAAGACTCTTGTTTGTTTTTAACCTCTCTATGAAAGGATGATGCAATGTTTCGAAACTTTCGGAAAAGAGGAGAGAACAAAAAATGACCGATTTTTTTAGTTTGTTTTTCTGCCTGAAAACCATTCGAACACCATTTCTATCAGATTTTAAGATTTGTTTTTGTTCGGGAATTTTGAATTTTTGAAATATCTCTACGAAAAGCAGTGTTTTTGATTTTACACATTTTTTTTTCGTTTTTTCCATTTATCAGTAGATTAATCTGCACCAAGGAATGTCGTTATCACAATATTTAAAAAGAACTGAATTGAGTAATTGAAACTTGAAAAAAATCTTTGCCGTTTTACATTTTTCATCAAATATTTTTGCAGCCAGGATTAGACACTATTATTATTGTAAATCAAATTATCATAGTATTTAAAGAATCACATATTTTTTTAAGTTTTTCAAAAAGGCGATTCTGAATCCAAAAAAGTTTTTTCTCGAGATTCCGAATATGGAGCTGCCCAGATGTCAGGTCACAGCTTCGTGACATCTGGATTTTAACTACAGTAAGGTTAAAGTTACTGTAATTGTGTTGAAACCTATTTTTAGTTCCATGCTTCGTTAAAAAAAAGTTGAGGGAAAAATTGTATTATTTCTAATATTTAACCAAAAAAAATTCATTAATAAATGCTACTATAAAGATTCTTTCTTTATATGTTTTTTAAATGAACTTAAAAATTATGCAAATTTGTTTTTGAAATTAGGAAAGAAGCAAAATTTTTTTTAATCATTAATGTATACAATATCTTCTTGTTCCGTAATTTGTACTAAAATGAAAAATTTTTTCTTTGTTTTTAAAAGCCGATCTTCATTCTTGACGGACAAGAAATTTTTAAAAAATTCAAAAGTAAAATATTCCAAACGTAAATTTTTCAAACTGCTTTTAAGATAAAAACTAACTTTAAAAAAATATATTTTTTAAGAAGAAAATAATATTTTGGGAACCAAAAAATATGGGAGTGTCAAAAGCAGAAGAACAAATAGTAACAAAAAATGTTTCGCTTTTCATCTGCAAAAATGTCGGCAAAAAACGCAAAGAAATTTGCTTGCTTACCTTTTTTCGCATTTTTTTTACGAAAGAAATGAAAAGTTTTTTTAAATAAAATGTTTTCCATTTTATTTCAAAAAATTTGTTACCTGCTTTAGCTACTTTTTTGTTTTTTGAATATTTTAATTTGCATATTACACACCATGATGTGTTACGAATGAATTGCTGAAAATCTTTTGAATTAATTTTTGTATCATCATCTAGTTCATTAAAAATTGAGATGTAAGAAATCTGAAATATATCAAAAGTTATTGAAATTATTTTTGGATGTTATAACAAATTGGGTTCAAATGATAAAATACTTTTTTTCTGTCACAATATTTTTCGGATTGAATTCTTTTTCAACAAAAAGCAGAAATAAATGAAGCGAAAATCTTCGTCATTGCAGTAAAAAAAACACATTGTATTTTTTGTCAGGACTGTCGCGGTTTTTGTGATCAAAATCCGCGATTTTTCTAAAAGTACGTTTTCAACATCCAACTGTCTGGATGAGTCATGGAGAAACAATCACGCGTTTATTCTTTCTTACTTTTACATTTTCGTGGTTCTTTTATTTTTCAATACTCGCTGTCGGCTGTTTGTCGGTCGATCAGCTTTTGTGAATGGAAATAATATTGTTAATGCACCAAATACAATTTGAAAAATGGTGCATCAACCCAACTAATTGATAATCAGTTGTGAATACTGCTTGTCAAATTATTGAAATCCCGCGTAGCACTTTTTTGGTGAAAGGGTGTTTTTAGAAAGACCGTGATTTTTGATCACAAAAACAGTGACAATTTTTATATAACAGAAAATTGTAAATAAAAGGTTCCCTGGATTTGCTCACCATAAAAACAATGCATTTATTTTGTTTGCAAGCAAAGTTAAAAAAGTAAGAAATACAGCAAATTTAAAATTTATAATTATTTGATGTGTCATGAAAATTCTTTATTTATAATTTACTACTGGATCATTCAATATTTCTTTTAAATTATTATTATTTTTAATTAATGTACCTACACATTTACTTTTTAAAAATAAAACAGTAAAATTTGCACTAAAGAAATAAAATATTTAAAAAATTCAAACAAGTATTAACGGAAATTTAACATTTCTCAAAGCAGACAATCAAATGCCCAAAAAGTGATCAGAAAATGACAAACTGCTAAAGAGAATCGACAAAAAAATAGCAGCTTTTTCTTTCTTTTAGTATGTTTACAAAAAAACCAAAAGCACGAAGGACAGCCTCTTTTGAAATAAAAATGTTTTTTGATTTTTTGCAAAAGTGAAAAATATTTGTCATAAAAATGTTACAACAAATGCAAGCAAAATTATTTTTTCGTAGAAAATGCAAAATTTCAAAAGAGCAATGGAGTTTTTTTCTGTCGGAGTTGTGGGGCAGCAGACATTTCTATAAAAAATAAAATAAAGGTTTCTTCTATTTTTTATGCAAATTTTATTCAATAAATGACAGCCAAAATATTGTGTTAAAAAAATCAAAAGGAAATAAACTTTGAATATTTCATTTCAGTTAATGCTAAGATCAACAGTAATAAAAATTTCCACAAAAGTTTTTTAAAAAGCTAAAGTAGAACAAAGTCGTCCTGATAGAATTCCATTAATAATTTTAATAATTTTAATACAGCTTGAACATCATTTGTAAAAAACAAAAAAGTAAATAACGATGTTTCTTTGTAAAACAATTCTATCTGCTTCGTTATCGTTTGCCATGAAATAAAACACCTCTTTGATAGATAATAATATCAAGAAACCGATATCCATTACCGAGAACCGATGTCCGTTTTTGCTAACCCATTAAAAATATCTTTGTTTCCGTAATATTTGTTCACATAAACGGATATCGGTTCTTGAGAACCGATATCGGATTTTGGGAACAAAAATCTTATTAGTTGGCTCACAAAAGCTGATATCGGTTCTTGAGAACGGATATCGGGTATCGAGAACCGATATCGGATTATGCAAACCCCCAAAAAACTTTGTGTTCCCAAAGTCCGATATCGGTTCTCAAGAACCGATATCCGTTCTTGAGAACTGACGGTTCTCAAAATCCGATACAACATCGGCATTTCGAAATATGTTGCGTTTTTGTTAGTTCTTTAAAAGAAAAAACAAAAAAGACTTGTCTTTTGATGTGCTTTGCTTTTGCATTTTTAAAAAAAAAGCATTATTCCTTTCAAATTCAATGTTTTTTCATTATTTGTGAATATTTGAATATTTTTGTGACAAGCATTTTTTTGTTTTAAACAAAAACCTTTTTTTGTTTATTAGAAAGGCTTTTATCAGTAATGAGAAAAACTTATGGTGAAGTAGATTTAAACGATATTTAAAAAGCAATGAACCGAATTATTTACAATTAAAGCGAACTTGACTTAAAATAAACAATGCAGATTTCATGAAAGAGATATCCACTCTAAGAGACCTATTTTTTCATAGTTAAGTAAAGCCTTTTTTCACAAAATATCTGATGAATGTTTCTTTAATTTATTACAGATTTATTAAATAAATGAATTCTGCGAATTCAAGATTTTTTTTAAAATAATGTGATGTTCGTAGCAGTTTTTTTAAACAAATAATTAAAAATATATTTGTGGTATTTTTGAAATTTTATTAACATTTGTATCAAAATAATTTCTCGATTTCCACCTTTTTTAAAATATTCAAAATTTACAGAAATATTAATTAAAAAGGGCCAAAAAACATGACAAACTATTTCTCAAAAAATCATATTTTGTTTTCAATGCATCTGAAAAATCTGAAAAATTGTGTTCTGCTGTTTTTATAAGCTTATTTTAGCCTTTTCAGTGTCAACATAACATCTGCCTTTTGAAAAGAAAAAGACGGAGCTGTTTTGTTTTTAAATCATTGTGGCAGACATCTTCTTATAAAAGATGATGCAATATTTCGACACTTTCAATAAAACGAAGTCTGACAAAAGAACCAACAAAACTGAACAATTTTCTATTTGTTTTCTCCAGGGCTAAAAAATATTTAAGCAGCATTTATTTCAAATTTCAGATTTGTTATTGTTTGAATTTTTGAAATATTTATTTGAATTACTTTGTTTTTGATGATTTTGTATAAAAATCTTTTTTCGTTCTTTTAACTAATCTGTCGATTGATTCGACATAACTTTCGATTTCTTCGATATTTAAAAAGCATGGGATCGAGTTACTTACACTTGAAAAGAATTAAATAAAAATAATCTTTGCTCTGTTACATTTTTTTAAAATTATTTTTGTTTTGCAAGAAAAAATAGACAAAAGTAATATTAATATTTTTTACGTTTTTTACAAATATAATGGTGCTGATTTTAAGATATCTAATTGCGCTCTCATATGTTTATAGCTTCAAATAAATTGGTAAAGAAAAAATTTCTATATTTTAGTAATTAATGAATTTCATTATATAAAGTTAAAGTGGATTTTTGTTTGCACCGAGTTTCGCCAAAATTTTAATTTTTTGTTTGCAAATTTTTATTTTTGAATGACATAAATTTATAAAAAATTCAAACGTAAATCTTTCACACAAATTCGAAACCGCTTAAAAAATAATTTTTTTTGAAAGAAACTGCTTAAAAATTTTGGGAACAAGCAAAAAGGGTGTCGCAAAAGTGGAAAAACAGCAGAACTAAAAAAATCTTTTTACACAAATTTTGAATTAAAACGCAAACCGCCGACTTCCATTTTCATTTTTTCATTTTCGTCGTTTTTGCAAAAGAAACAAATTGGTTTTTCTTTTGAAAAATTTGTAACTTGTATTTTCGTAATTTATTTTAGTTTTTGCATATTTTAATTTGCATATTTAAATTGAACTTCGACGCTAACAATTTGTTGTAAAGGTTTTCTAATTATCATGATAATTTTATTCCGACGGAAAAGGCCTTTGACGAAGGCATTAATAATTAATTTTAAGAAATCTGAAATGCAACAAAGGTTTTTTTGTTGAAATTATTTTTATCTGTTATAAAAAGCTGGTGTCAAAATGATAGAATTTTTGCGAGTGTGTAACATGGATCAATGACCTTTGCGGCAATAAATCCACTATAAATGCAGGCAACCAAAAATCAAATAGTGTCCAGCTGCTAAAAATTATCAATAAAAAAAGTTATTTTTCTTTTTGGTTATCTGCAAAAAATCTAAAGGAAAAAACATGAATGATAGCCCATTTTGAAATAAAAATGTTTTTTGTTGTTTAAAAAACTGAAAAATGTTTGTCACAATCAAAAAAATGGTACAAAAATTGCAAGCATAGTATTATTTATTTATTTAAAACCTTTTATCTGTCGCGCAGGACGAATGGGGACACATTTAGACACCAATAATTAGTTAAACAAAGTGGTAACAATTCAACAGGTTTTTTATTCGTGAATTTCTTTAAGTCATCCATCCATCTTGTAGGTGGTCTTCCAACCGGACGTTTCGTATTTGGATTCCATTCAGTTAGTTTTCTATTCCAGCGATCTTCAGGGAGTGCCATCAGCTTTTTGAGATAATTTCATTTTCGTTCACGAGAAGCTTGGTTGATGTCTTTCAATTCAATCACAAGAATGATGATCTACCAATCTTATATTAAACATCCTTCTTTCCAATAGTATTAAAAAACTGAAAACAATTTTTCGTTTACAGACATTTTTTAGAAAACAAAATTTGAATACAAATTTGCTTCTCTTCTTTTGTGCAAATTTGAAACAAAAAGTGATAATAAAAAAAGACCAATTTTGATTTATTATTTTAATTATTAATGCAGAGGAGTTTATTGTTCTCTTCCATGATTTGGAAAAACATCTTTTTAAATTTTTACTGTGTTTTTAGAAGCTAACTCTTTTTTGACAAACAAAAAGTAATAAAAAATTCAAAAGCTAAAAATTTCAAACTTAAGTTTTTCATCCAAAGTCAAAGTCTACTTTAAAAAGAACATTTTTTTGAAAAAGAAAAAATATTTTGAAAACAAAAATATGATATTTGGAGAAAACTGGAAGAAAAAGTCAGACAGCTAAAGAAAATAGACAAAAATGAGAAATTTTTTTATTTTTTTCAATGTTTTTAAAAAAAATGGCGAAGAAAAAAAAAACGAAGAACAGACTCTTTCGAAATAAAGATGGCTGTTTGATGTTTAGAAAACTAAAAAATCTTTGTTACAAAGTGAGCAAAAAAATGTTGAAAAATGCAGGCCAAAATTGTTTTTAATTTAAACAAAGAAATACGAGCATAAGAAAATGAAAAAAAAGATTGCGAATTTTATTGATCTTTTTGATTTTCGGTGTCGCAGTCTTTGTACATTTTTTATCACCTGAGATCAACTTAAAATGGCAATTTTTTATTATTTAAATATTCTATTTTTTAATTTTTGTTTAAAAAATTTAATATCCTATCACATAGGTGTTGTATTATGGGGGGTTTCTTTCATTGTAAAATGAGCTTTAGTTTTCTTATTTATGTATTTCGTAATCGTTGTTGTCTTTATTTAAAATTGTCTATGATTCACCTTTGTTTCTCTTTTCATTGTGTCTTTATCGTGGGAAAAGAAGCGCCAGTTTTGGTGCCAGTCGATGACTAACTTGCGCAATGTTGTGCAATCACTCTCTATGGCTCGCGTCTCTTTCTCTTTTCTGTGTCTTTCTTAAATGCCAGGAGAGGCAGCTGGCGGGAAGTTTTGCGCAGACAGCTCCTGATCTCTTTGTGCATATACTTTTGCCAAGGAATAGATCGAGCGAGGCGGAGTCGATCTGGTCGTCGCTTTTGGGTTGCGCTGGTCCTTTAAAAGGAGCTCCAGTTCGATAGAACTTCATTCAGGAGTTCAGTGCAGGATTCAGTTGCGGGAGTTAGCAGTCGTTAATTAGTGATTCAGTCGTTTATTGTTGGTTGTAAAAGTAGTTGTGAATTGGGAATAAAAGAAAATTATTATAATTCAAGTTTTGCAAGGGACAACCACTCGAGGGACAGGAACACCGGGGTCTCAAAACTTTTACAATAGGTTATTTGATAAACTCTCGTGGTTTTTTCCTTTTTTCCAAGCCAAATGAAGGCAAAATTACAATTTTAATGAGTATTTGTTTAAATTTTTTTGTTGTTTTAAATTAGTTTTGTTTACATCAACAACGTCTCCAAATAGAAGCCAAAAATAGAATTTTTTAACAACACTAAAATTATCATTTAACAGATTAAACTTATTTGGTATTTACATTTTGGGAAGGTTATAATAACATCGACAAACAATCGTCTGCATCCTTTATACAATGGGTTTCGAAAACTTCAACTAATTTTTTCCATATTTTGCCATATTTTTTATTAAACGATTTCTAGAGCAGATAAAAACATAAAATGTTTTGGAATTAATCCATATGGATCTTAGGAAGAGATTGGTATGGGTTTTAGCCCTCATTGACCCCTCTGTCCCCCAGGGCGACCCCGTTCGTCCCCGTGCTTTTGAAAAAATTAGTTGAAGTTTTCAAAACCCATTGTATATCACAACGTGTGTATCCAAATTTAAAATTTTATCTTATAAAAAATTAATCGCAACAACGAAAATAAGAGATATGATACAAGTGTCTGCTGTAAATTTTCTACCTTATTTAAAAGCCCAGCTGAGCATTATTAAATCAATCATGTATGTATGCCCCAGATCTAATTCCCGGCTGGGAATTTTAAAGCAGAATTTTTTAGTAATCAATATTTTCGATGTTTTCTAGTCTAATTTATCCAGATTAGCTTACCAGTAAAAAACGTCAAAAAATTAATTTTGACAAAGGTTAAAGAATATTTTGTTTCCATGTCTAAAATATTGATAAGTTCTTTTTTGGAGGAGTTTTTGAAAGAAGCTTAGTACTGCTGCTTTTGATTTTCTTATCAATTACAATAATGTGACATCATTTTTATTCTTTCAAAGCAGTTAAAAAATTGACAAAAACGAAAATCAATCATTTTGTTTGACTTGATTTTGTTGGGTAATATGATGCTTTTGTTGATATTTTTTGGATTTCTTTGTCAAAATACATTCGGAATTCAAATTCAAAAATGTAAAACAGCAGAATATTCTGGTACTGTAGTGGCAACAGATGAAAATTGGAATCCTGGACCTACGACATATTGGTATAAATATGAAATGAAACTTTCGATAGATTCTGGAAATGTTACTTATCCAAATATTATTACTCTTTCAAACTTTACAGAATGGTCTTCCAATTCATCTGTCTATTATCGGACAACTCCAGTTGAATTTGAATACGGTCTTCATGGAGAAGAAGAGTTTTCCATAAATTGGACTTCATTGAATGAGACATGGTCTTTCTTTTTTCCAAATGGCCTGATTTGGTCATCATTTATTTTCAAATACAGCGAAGCTGCTAGCAATATTTTTCCCCCCTTAATATTTATCAATAAAGGAATATTTATTAGTACAAAATTTTACATGCTTGATCAAAATTTTTGTGTCTTTGGAGATTGTAAACTTTTTTAAAAATCTTTTAAAAATTATTTTGCATTAATGAATTTCAGATGAAAAAGGTGATCATGTTATTTTTAAGTCGGAAATTTGTTGCAAGGAATATGATTATGTTGGAACCCCGTTCATTCCAGAAGGTAAAATTCTTTAAAAAAAGTTAACACAAAGTGACTAACAAGGGACATTATCAACATGTCCCGTCGCTTTTTGAACGTGACCTATTCCATTATATATCCCCAGGGTAGTTATGCATAACCCCAAAATATTTCTGTTTAATGGGCTTCCTATATGCAAATTTATGAAAATGAAGTTCGAAAAACCCACGAACGCAGGTCGATGATTTTTCAAAAACCCATGCTTCTTCATTTTGACAAATTTGCATAAAGGAAGGTCATTCAACGGAAACATTTTGGGGTTATGCATAACTACCTTAGGGCTATATAATGAAATAGGCCTCGTTCAAAAAGCGACAGGACATGTTGATAGTGTCCCTTGTAAACTTTTTGTTATCACCATGGAGGTTTATCCTTTAATCACAATTATGGCGCAAAATGCCCTAAAAATAGGATAAAATAAACCTTTCTTAAGTTTTTTAGATAAATGTACGGAACTTTCAAGCACCACAACTCTTATTGATAATGAATACCCAACAAATATTACTATGACTGTTAACTACGATATCTCTCGTACAGAATATTCTACAGTTTTCAATTTTACTACAAACATGATCAGTGCTTTATCGGATGACTACAATTCCTATGAATTTCAAATTGATGGAATAACCTTCTTTAGTGGCAATACCTCGGCACCTACACAATTTTATGAAAAAAATATCAATGATTCAGTATGGAACATGCAGTTAGACTTCATGCTTCGTATTCATAGTAATCCACCGCCTCCGAAATATGTTGGTATTGATTTGGGTGGAATTATAATCAAAAATGGCACAACTATTATTAAAAATAATTATAAACCTTTTACTGTAAATGATCCATGTGTAACAAAGTCTTCTGGTGTCCCATTTTCTTCTTCTTCTGCAACTTATAAAAGTTCATTGTGCTGCACAAAATTTGAAGGTACCGCTTCAGCTTCTACAACACCCACAACTACAACAATCCCAAGCACCCCACCAACTACAACTAATCCCAAATCAAATTTTATTGGGGCCCCATGTTCAAACGATACTTTCAAAGCCTGGTTAGATATTGTATTTGTTATTGATACAAGTAAAGCAATAACAAAACGTGAATTATATCAATTAAGTGCCGAAATTTCAACATACATGCTAAACTTTACATTTGCACAAAGCGGAAATCATACAGTCAGAGCTGCAATAATCGGTTATGCTTCTGATGTTACAACATATTATGAATTACCTGATACAACAAATTATGATGACTTTGTTAATGCACTCTTTGATTTTGCTGATCATGGAAATTCTGATGATCCAGGTGGAAATTTACAGGGGTAAATTTAAAAAAAAGATTTGCTTTCTTACAGTCTAATTTTCAGAGGCCTGCAACAAGCATACAATCTTTTGATTGCCCAAAAAAGTCAACGTCGACCTCTCATTGTTCTTATAGCAGCTGCATATAGTCCTTCCGGATTTCAAGGAGCTGACACAACTGCAGATGCCATAAAACAAAATGGCATTTGTATTGTTGTAATTAATTTTGCAACTTCCCAAGGAGTTCTTGCTACAGCTTTACAAGGGATTGCCTGTTCTGGGTATTATTACATCTCAAATGACACTGATTTGAATCTGAAATTTCCATATGCCCTTGCTCAGTGTAAAAAAATTTATGCTAATTTTATTTAAACTTTATTACTTTTTCAGTGAATTGCATTTGCCCTCCGGGATCGTTGCAATTCAGAGTGGAAAATACAGCATGGCAAAATCATACTAATTATGCAGATTGTTTTTTTGGATTCAATCTTGCAACTGCACCAAGACTTGCAGAAAAAGCTTGTCGACCTGGTGTACTTGTAGCTCTTACAAGTAAAAATAAGTTAGATTTCATTACTGATCATGTTCTTTCTTATGTGATGCCAAAAGAGAAAAAATTTACAATTGGCCTTCATAAATCTGATATTGATGGAGAATGGAAATGGTGGGGATATAATCAAACAGAATATTCACTTGGGGATTATCCGGCAATGTCTGATATCCCCGGAAATGGTGATAATTATGGATATATGTGGAATCATTATGGTTTCAACTGGGCTTTACAAACTGGTAATAATGTTGCGCTACCGTATATATGCCAATTACGGGCTTGTGATGCTGAATATATTTGTGACCAAACGCAAACTAAAAAACTTGGAAATTTCATACAAGAAGGGGTGAAACTCCATTAATTATTTGTTACATAAAATTTTACGTCATTTTTGAATAAAATTATTTTTCATCTGTTTTAATGATCAGAGACCAGGAAACCAACTTAATTTTTTTTAACAAAGAGAAAGAAAATACAAACATTAAACCATTGTGGATGTTTATTTTAGATATAATATATTTTTTTAAATTTTTATTGTATCAGCAACAACATGGTACAATAAAATTTTTATATAAATTTCTAAATTTTTTTCCTTATGAATTCAAGGTTTTTGCAAATGTTTTTTTAAACTTTGTATAGAAAAAATTTTAATATTTTAATAATTAATGAATATTTGATTATTCAATTTGGTTTTTTTTCTTGAATGATTTTTGTAGAAATCTTAAATTTTTATAAATTTAAAATTCATCCTTATTTTTGACAAACAAAAATCTATAAAAAATTCAAAACGAAAAAAACTGAAAGCTTTTTTTCATCGATAAGTCTAACAAAAAAATGAATGACAAATCGACATTAAAAACAAGTGCTGCGAAATGATTCTTCTCCGCCTTTTTTTTGTAAAAATAAAAGAAAGATCGCGAATAAAAAGCAGACGATTTATTGATCTTTTTAATTTTTGCTGTCGGAGTCTTTTTGTTTTTTGATCATTGGCGATGAAACTGGCATATTTTGAATATTTGATTTTTTAATGTTTAAAGATTTCTGCTATCAATTAGATTTTTTCATCATTTTTATAGGTTCTTTTAGAGCAATGGTGTTGTAAAAAATGGAACATTTGAAATGAGTAACTTAGATTTTATAACTTTTTTGCAACTTTTAGATAATTTTGAAAATATTAGCAACAATAGAAATGAAAAATTAACTTTTTGCTGAATTCAAAGTTTTGAAAAATTTTGTTTTCAATTTGTTAAGAAAAGTTTCAATAATTGATGCTAATTCGACTTGATTGATTTTTAGAAAAATGTTAAATATTTTGCGAGTTTATAAGTTATCCTTATTTTTGAGAGCCAATAATTTATAAAAAATTCAAAAAAAAAACTGGAAGCTTTTTTTCATCGATAAGACTTACAAAAAAATGAATGACAAATCGACATTAAAAACAAGTGTTGCGAAATGATTCTTCTCCGCCTTTTTTGTAAAAATAAAAGAAAGATCGTGAATAAAAAGTAGACAATTTATTGTTCTTTTTAATTTTTGCTGTCGGAGTTTTTTCGTTTTTTGATCATTGGAGATGAAACTGGCATATTTTGAATATTTGATTTTTTAATGTTTAAAGATTTCTGCTATCAATTAGATTTTTTCATCATTTTTATAGGTTCTTTTAGAGCAATGGTGTTGTAAAAAATGGAACATTTTTAATGAGTAACTTAGATTTTATAACTTTTTTGCAACATTTACGTAAATTTGTAAATATTAGCAATAATAGAAATAGAAATGGAAAATTAACTTTTTGCTGATGAATTCAAAGTTTTGAAAAATTTTGTTTTCAATTTGTTAAAAAAAGTTTCAATAATTGATGCAAATTCGACTTGATTGATTTTTAGAAAAATGTTAAATATTTTGCGAGTTTATAAGTTATCCTTATTTTTGACAAACAAAAATCTATATAATATTCACAATCAAAAATACTGAAAGCTTTTTTTCATCGATAAGTCTGACAAAAAAATGAATGACAAATCGACATTAAAAATCAAGTGTTGCGAAATAATTCTTCTCCGCCTTTTTGTAAAAAATAAAAAAAGATCGCGAATAAAAAGCAGACGATTTGTTGTTCTTTTTAATTTTGGCTGTCGCAGTCTTTTTGTTTTTTGATCATTGGCGATGAAACTGGCATATTTTGAATATTTGATTTTTTAATCTTCAACGATTTCTGCCATCAATTAGATTTTTTCATCATTTTTACAGGTTCATTTAGAGCTATGGTATTATCAAAAATGAAACATTTTTAATGAATAATTTAGATTTTATAATTTTCTTGCAACTTTTATATAATTTTGTAAATATTAGTCACAACGAAAATGGAAGATTAACTTTTTGCTGACGACTTAAAAGTTTCTTCTTTTAATTTTTGTTCAACTGATGACTTCAAACTGTTTTTGAAAATCCTCAAAAAAAAACGAAAATGACAAAAAAAAGTGCAACCGAAAAGTTCATGTCTCATTATGATGTCGTGGAGGAGGAAGGGAGAGTATTGATTGAACCGTCTTTGATATGCGACAAAAAATGTCTTTGACGTAAGATGCGGATTAGAAAATTTTTTTAAGGAGGGGGTTGAAAATGGTCGTAAAGAAAATAATTTTTCGTCTCGAGTTTTGGACCTTTTGTGAAGATCAAAACAGATTTTTTTCAAGTTGGGTTTTCAATCAAAGTGTGAAAGTTTTTTCACCGACTTAGGTCAACTTCCTAAAAATGTTTTAAAGACAATTGTTAATTTTTAAAAATTGTTCAGTTATTGGATGATTTGTTTTTGTCTAAACTCAATTAAAGTACCACTTCATGCTTAAAATCAATGGGTTGTGTAGTCGAAAGCCACACACATAATTACTATTAAAAATTCGAAAACGTTTTTTCGCAAAAAAATGTGAATATGTTTCAATAGAAAGTTTCAAAATCGTGCGCAATTTGTTGTTTTTCTTTTGCTTTTGTTATTCATCATTTCGACAGCTGTACATTTTACGATGTTTTTTCGTAAGAAAATGTTAAAGATGACAAGTCATTCAAGAGAAAAAGGACAAACAAATCCAAAAAACGAAAACAAAAACGTTTGTGCGTTGAAGGAAAAATGTTGCAAAAAGCATATTTTTTAGACAAATAGATTTTTTGTTTTTTTAGCTGCAACACAATTTTTTTTTAAATTTTATAAATTTAAAAAAAATGTTTTTGAAAATTTTGTTTCGATTTTTCGGTATATATTTAGTAATTAATTTTAACAATAAAGTATTATTCTTCAACAAATTGTAGATAAAACTGTGGAACAACTTATCAAGTACAACCACAACCATAATTAAAAAAAGTGATTTTGGGTACAAATATGCGAAATTTATCTTTTAGTTTTTTATAAATTTACAGTTTATTTTGAACTTTAAAAGCAAAAATCTGTTGTAATTATTATTTTCTAAGAGATTGAAAATGCCATTACACTTGAATTATAGAAATTTTTATACTTGAAAAAATTAAACAAAGGTTTTTTACCAGTTGAAGGATCGGGAAATCGTTTAGTTGGAAACAAAACAAAAACTGAATTTGTAACCGTAACTCATTCTCGCACCGCAGAAAGAATTTCACAAAACAAGGAAATGCATGCCCAAGAAAATAAAACGATTATGATAAAATTTCGTATCATCGATAAGTGTTCATGAATTATACAAAAATTAAAATTATATAAAAAGAAATATAACGAATTATATTTTTTGTTCGTCAAATTAATTCAAAATAATAATTAAAATTAAATTTCATGCTTTCAATATTTTTGTCTTAAAACGCATTCCACCAAAACTTTTTAAACGACCTGCACCGGCAAAAATTTTTATTTTACCTATGTTTTCGAACATGCTTAAGAATCAGGAAAAAAAAACTTTTAGGTCGAAATTTGGCAAAATGCCGTTTTTAGAGCATCGAGAATGCCAAAGTCGACATATTTTGTTTCCTACGGTATATATTCATCTTTTATCAGTTTTAGGTATAACTGCACCTATATAGGTTTTCGAGGTCGGGGAATCCGAATCTCGACTCCGCGATTTAAAATTTTCGCGTTAAGACCCATTTTTCGCACTTTGACGTCACATTTTGCCTAAAAAGTAGGTCAAAGAAATTTTTTTTAGACTAGTTATTGTTCCCATCGGATTCCCCATAGTTTTTTACCCCTGGGGGTGAAAAAAAATGAAAAAACCAGGGGTGGCCCGCTTCGTCAGAATAAGATGAATAGCGTCGACCCCTGATTTGCAGAATTTCGATCACTTATGAAAAATCGAATTTTCATCCAATTTTGCTAATTTCCCACCCCTGTAGGTTTTCGACCATGGGGGATTCAATGGTAAACTTTGTATTCCCTTAAAATGACGTTTTGCATGCGAAATTCCCTCAGGGCATGATATAATATATCCGCATATATAAAAAATTCCCCCTGACATTTTCTTTGTGTTTCAGGTGTTAAAAAGCGTTGATTATTGTTCATAAATAATGTTTTTATCAAAATCAAACCATACTTTAATCATTTGAATGCGGAAACCATTTTTTCAGATGACTTGAAATAACCCATGGTGTCGGGGTATATGTATGAAATATGAAGCCTAACTAGTCTAAAAAAAATTTCTTTGACCTACTTTTTAGGCAAAATGTGACATCAAAGTGCGAAAAATGGGTCTTAACGCGAAAATTTTAAATCGCGGAGTCGAGATTCGGATTCCCCGACCTCGAAAACCTATATAGGTGCAGTTATACCTAAAACTGATAAAAGATGAATATATACCGTAGGAAACAAAATATGTCGACTTTGGCATTCTCGATGCTCTAAAAACGGCATTTTGCCAAATTTCGACCTAAAAGTTTTTTTTTCCTGATTCTTAAGCATGTTCGAAAACATAGGTAAAATAAAAAAATATACGATTTTTTGGCGGTGCCATTTTTGTCAAAATTTTAGAATAAATTGGTGGAATACGTTTTAATAAACTTTGCAAATAGTTTTAAAATTTGTAAAGAAAACTTTTAATATTTATATAATTAATGAAAACCGTTCCTTGTTTTTTCAATGAATTTTTGTCAAAAATGCGAAATTTTTCTAAAATTAACCTCTTTATTTGACAGACATAAATTTATACAAAAAATTCAAAAGGAAATCTAGAGTGAAAAAAAAACGGATGTTTCTTCAAACAATTTTTAACGCGTACGAATTTTTGTTAAATGTCATCATTCCAGCCAGGTTACACCCTTTTTTCATCGATCGAAAGAAAAGTGATCAGTGAAGCAGACAAAGAAAAAAAGGTGATGTTGTTTATTCTACACAAAAAAAGAAACAAAAATTACAGTTTTTTATTTTAATATTTTAGAAAATTCATGTTACTTTTTAAGAGAACATCCAAATTAAAAAAATACCCAAAAGAATATTCCACAAATTAAAATATAGACTAATTTCATTGTTTTTTTAGTTAAATTTATGCTTTAAGGAATTTGTAAATAAATTATGAAATTTTGGATTCAAAATTTTTACCTGGAAATTATTTAATATTTTGAAATTTGTTAAAAAAAGTTTAAATATTTGATTATTAATAGATAATTGTGAAGGTCTTGGTTTCAATGATTTTTTAAAGTATAAAATTTTCTGTGTTTTTACAAAGTAAACTTTATTTAGTGATAGACTAAAATTTATAAAATATTTAAAAGCTATAATTTTCCAACTGTTCATCAACACATTTGCAAAAAATAAAAAAAGCAGAAAATGCTCAGAAAAAATTTTTAAAAAGAAATGTTTTTTTCCAGACACAAAATAATCTTCTTTCAAAAATCAAAACAACAACTTTCTGCTTTCTGTTTCGACGAGTCACGTGCTCATCGCTATGGGCAAAATGTTCGGTAGAAACGGTTTTGGGTCAAAACAGTTCAAAATGTGTTAAAAATGCATAAAAAATAGTTTAGAATGTGTTTTGGGCACTTTCGGCGAGGTGCACTCGAAAAAACGAAAACGGCCAAAAAATGCCATTTTCGGCAATTTTTTGGATGCCAAATTAAAACTAGGTCAAAAAAAAACTTTTGAGCCGCTACGATTTTTTTTTCAACCACATTTTAGTCAAAAACAACTTTTGAACATTGATATCTATGCACATGTAGAAAAAAATAAGGTCAAAAAATGGCAAATTTTGGTCAAAAATGAGCAAAAAATCCGGTTTTTGGCATTTCTTGGTCGTCTGGGGTCAGATATCGGAAATTTGATCCGTTACGTTTTTAGATATACATGTTATTGATATTTGTGAACAACTTAAATGATCTTTACTGTCAACACCGAAAAAAAAATAAGGTCATAAGAAACATACTAAATTTGGAGCAATTTCACATTTGCATACGGGAATCGCGTAAGAAGGTGATAATCAAAATCGGATCCCTGAGAATTGTTCAAAATAATCTCAGGTACAAGAATAAATGCGCCAAAATCTTTCATACCCTCCCAATTCTTCAATTTTGGACGTGGAAGTAATAGCACTCGAAAATCAACGTTTCATTAAAAAATTCGAAAAAAATTTTTAGAGTCCTAAATCAAAAATCGGATCCCTGAGGATTGTTCTAAATTTTATAGGGAACGTTTTAAGACCTTTGATGTCCTCTAAAGTGCTCTGGAAACCCCAAAAATAGAAAAAATCGATATTAAAGCCTAAAAACACCCATATCACAGAAAAACAAAGCTTTAAAATTAATCTAAACATTTGAAAATGCTTTATTTAAGTTTCTCGACCTCGAATTAGTATTATACAATCTTATTATAGTCAAGAAACCCCACAGAAAAGTATTTCTTCCTTAAGGAAATGTTTCACATTACCCCCAACATCATTTTCAGTTTCCCCTCACGAAAAATTTCGTTTTTTCGTATAGGAATTTCGACGTGCACTTCAGGAATTCATCAGGGGATTATTACGAGTAGTTTAAGACCAAAAACAAAAAAAATCGAAAAAAAATTTTTTTTGTCAAAATCCATAGGGTCGCCCCTGTGGAAAAAATCAAAATTTTCAAAATTTCGGTATTCGAGGTTCACCTCTCCGAAATTATTTTGGGGGTATTCCTATGATATTTAGAATTGTTTTTGACCACATTCGATCGCTCAAATCCGAAATCCGTCTCTACCGAACGCAAAATGAGCACGTGGAGTGTGTAAAAAATATAAATGCATTTGCAAATGTGGAAAAATGGAATAGCAGAAAAATGTTTTGTTGTTCTTTATAAGAATGATGGCAAAAAAAGAGGTCTGCTCTTTTCTTCCTTTTTTATTTTTGCATTTTAGCTGTTTTTGACATGAAATAAATTTGCTTTTCATTTTACTTTGAAAAATTCATGGCTTTCATTTTTTGATTATTTTTTTGTATATTTTAATGTAATATTTTTGTAATCAATTTTAAAATTATTTATCTTGAAAAACTTTGCTGGAAAAAAAATTTGATTAATTTTGTACAGAACCGACCATGTTTTCGTTGTCGCATCATTAAAAACTAATTTTTGAGAGATGCGTAACGCCGCGAAATAAAAGTTTGGTAAGCAATTTTTTTTGTGTTTTCAAGTGAATATGGTATTCATACTTGAATAGGGGGGTTGGAAAAATAAAATTTTGCTATCTCCCACCTTAAAATTTTCGAAATGAGTGACAGGGGTCCGTCGACCTTTTTTGCATATGTGAAAAAAATTTTTCGGCGGCGCTTCGCGCCGCCAAAAAATTTCTTTTAGTTACTCCTATATTTCGGTTGTCAGGGGTTCGTCGACCTTTTTTTGTAATACTTGGACTTTATTTAACGGATTTTGTTATTTTTTTGCTTCGAAAATAGAAGGGTAGGGGTTTAAGTTTGATTTCTTTTGTTACTTTTCATGATTTTTTGTTCTTTTTAGTACTTTCATTTTACAAAGAAAAGAGGCATGTTCTTTTTTGATGCAGTTTTGCATTTGCAATTGATAGATTGTTCTATTTTTCTTCTAATTGTTCTACGAAATTTAATAAGATTGAGTTTGTTTTTACTTTTTTGAAAATCAGCGTCCGCAGTTGGTGTGATATCGTTTAAATTGGTTTAATTGTTCATGATTTGACTATTGTTTTGCTTTATTGGTTTAATTGTGAATAATTGATGTCACTTCTGTTATTGTATATGCAAATCTTCTCTAAATGGCTCATTTTAGACCAAAAGTGTACTGTTGAGGCGAAACTTTAAAATTAAAATAATATCAGTATACAACCATGAAAAACATGACATAAAGGATCATTTTGAGGTATTTTGGGGTGTGCCGTGCCAAAATCCAAATTCTTCAAAAATGAAGTTTTCCATGATGTTGGAGAAATTGATAGTGATTTATCAATCGATAGGCAAATGAAAAATATCTATCGGATTGTAAAACCCTACCCTACATTAATAAACTTAAACATGAGAATAATTGTAAGACCAAAGTCAACATTCTAGAAAGTATAGTTGTGACCACAATCTCTCGGTTGCACCCCAAAAACCATAAAAAGTACTATTCAACACCTAAAGTTGTACATAGAAATCATGAAGATGCTCTAAATTTATTATTTGGTGAAACATTAATCTTCATTTTTTGGCACATATTGGTGAAATAAAAACCAGAAAAATTAAAGTACATTACTTGAAACGAATTCGTAACTTCGGACAGAATGTTTCTCACTAAAGTGCGGAAAAAGTGAAGGCAAGCAACTAATGAAAGATGAATAATCCGTCATTCTCGACTCTGACAATGATTATGTAAACAATGGAAAAGAAAATGAGGGGCACAAAAATGGATGCAATTATTTAAAAGAATTAACTGTTGAACGTCCACAAATTTTTATATCAAAATGTCTTCGATACAGGTTACACATCAATGAAAGAGAGAGAGATGAGGTTAAAGCATACATTTGAAGCGTCTAGTAACTTATGTTAGCCGGTAAATTTTAATTAAAATTGTATTCTCAAGCATTTATATCGGACGGTGGTTACCTTGCTTTTAAATAAATGGAATGCAAGAAAAATGCGCTTGAAAGTTTAAACTATTGATTATTGATGCCTTGTTGCGTATACAAATTAATGGACCAAAGTTGGCTGACCCCGCAATAAGGTGGTGGTTAATAGCGTTTAATCACTTACTTTGCGTTCCTCAAGAAAATTAAGTTAAATCTTCAAAATCACAAAAAAGGAGAAGAATAATTACTAGAAGTAATTGATGATCCTATTGAATTGCATAAGACTTATTGTCACTTTATTTCAGGTTAATATAATGAAAGGTTCAACCCGTAAAAGAATTTGTTTATGCAATAGTATAATCATTGTGGGCAAAAGCAATTTGCCATTGCCCGGGTAACAATGTTTGCAATAGACTTAATTGTTTGTCAACTAGAGAAATTTTTTTTCAAAAAACAAGTATGTAATCATTTGTTGAGATTACCCCCTGTCAGATGATTTCAAATATTTTGTGCAAAAACATTCCATTTGTTATTCTCATAATGCGTAAAGATAATATATTTAACAACTTTATAAGGTAACATTTGAACCCCATTTATGTTGTTGAGCAAAAAGTATCAAAAGTTGACGCTTTTACTATTTTAACTGAACTCATGCGTAATTAATAAAGTTATTGTACATTTTTCCCTATTTAAAAGAAATTTTTTAGGTTTTCTATGTACTTCCACCTTTTCCCGCTTTTCCCAAAATTTTTCCACTTTTTCACGTACTCCCCCCTTTGCTCAGTTTTCTCGAAAATTTTTCGCTTGACAGGGGGGGAGGGGTGGGGGGTTGGAATTCCAACCCCCTATTCATCTATGATGGTATTGACTGAAAAATGATTGAAATAGGATGGATGTGTCTGATCGAAAAATGCAATTTTTTTATGAAATTTTTTAAAATCTAATTAAATTATATTTTAAAAAATTTCGAAAGACATTTTTCGTAAATGTTGAACGAAGAAGAAAGAAGCAAGTCTTGTTTAAAAAACACAATTCGTCGTTTTCTCAGGAAATGTTACACTTTATGCTAGAAAATGAGCAGGTCAAGCAACTGATACCCTAATTTTTTTAGTTTTAAATTCATCAATCTATATGAAACTTTTTGTTTAAAAATAGTTGTTTTGTTAAAACACAAAAACACATAAAAAGTATTATAACAACTTGATAATTACTAGAGATGATGTCTATTTTGCAGATTTTTTGACATTTTAGAACTGAAAACGTATCCAAAACACTCAAATGTGTGTGTTGTTTTTTAAAAATAAAGTTTTTAATGTTATGAATGATTTTAATTAAGTTTTTATTGTTTGTTGCTGTAAATGGTAAAAGAGATTTCAATTACAATTTCGAATGTTAATTTTGCATTGTTTTGATTTAAATATTATCACAACATTTTTTAAATATCCATTAAAATATTAAAAACGTTTTGCAAAACTTAAAATATTTTTATCAAATGAAGTTTAAAAATGATTAAAATAGGATGCGTCTGATGGAAAAATGCGATCTTTTAAATTATATTTTAAAAAATTTCGAAAGACATTTTTTGAAAATGTTCAACGAAGAAGAAAGAAGGAAGTCTAATTTAAAAAACACATTTCGTCGTTTTCTCACGAAATGTCACACTTTTTATGTCAGAAAATGAGCAGCAAAAACCCCTTTTTTTGAAACATCTTTGACCAATAAATTTTGAATTAAAATTTTTTTGACAATTTTTAAATATTTTATTCAATTTTAACATCATTGATAAATTATGAATTTAGTTCAAGCTTTAAAGCATAAGAGAAAGTTTGGAAACTTTATTAAATTTTTAATTCAACAATATCATAAAACATTAAAAATATATGGAGCAAAATTTGTTACCTAAAAAAGCCTAAAAAAAGCAGAGAAAATTGTCAATTTTTTAGAATATTCTTTTGTCTTGATTTTAGTGAAAGTGTCGATAAAAGTATTTCAGAAAAAATACATACATTTATGTTTGAATATTTCATATTTTTAATACACAAAAGTAGAATAGCCAAAAACATGCAATTTTGTGAACTCAATCAATTCAAAAAGACAGGAAGCAATTTAAATAAATAATTTATGATGTTATTTTTTATCGCCTTTAACTTTGCTTCAAAATGGTCTGCATTGAAAATATATAAACTTTATAACAAAATATGTCTGTCAAATAATAGTATTTTAATTAATGCAGATTTTGTGGTAAAATTTTAAATCATTAAGTTTACTAAAATTATAATTTACTTTAAGAACCATAAATTTCCCAGCAAAATGAAACAAAAACGATCACAGATCAAAGATCACACATAGCAGACGATTGCAAATGATATTCAAAAAGAGAGTCGTCCTGCGCTGACACACAAAAATATTATTCATTTAACAAAAGAAGATGCTTGCTTTTTTCACAAAAAACGAAACCTTGAAATGATCATTTTGTTTTTAAACAAAATGTTTTTTTTGAATTTTTCAGTTTTTTTATAACGCTGAATTATATTTATTTTAAAATATTTAGTAATATAATGGAAATTATAGAAAAAAAAGTTTCTACCAGAAGAAGCGAAAAATTTGAACATTTAAAATTTTATTAAAAATCATGTTCGTAAATTCAAATAATTTTTATTTAATATTTTGTGATCATTGATTAGAAACATGGTGTAAAAATTGAGAATATGTCATAAGTTTATTTTGTATAAAAATTTTAGGTAACTTTTAACACGGTTATTGACGTTCTCGCCACGACAATAATTCTGCTTCCTTCTCGTTGCCTCACAATATTCTTTTTAAAACAACAACAACAAAATAAGTGTTTATAAAAAGTGATAAAAGTGACCCGCATCATTTTTCTAAAAATTTAAATAAAATTTGCATAATAAAGTCGACAAAACTTACGAAAGAAAAAACAATAACAAAGCAGAAGAAATTCTAAAAAATATGTAATAAGTTTGAGATAAATAATTGATTATTTCTTTAAAAATAGGATCATTTGTTTCATCATTATTATCGGTATCGGATAAAGTTTGATATAAATGGCATCCATACAGTATCAGCGATAAAGCAGATTGAAGAAGTAAAAATTGTTCAAATTTTTTTGTTTCTGCTGTTACAGATATTATTTCACATTTACTTGCACATGCTGTAACAATGCCAAGAATCCCAGCAAGAATGACATGAATGCCATTCGAGATTGTTCCAGTAAAAACTGCGGCATCATTTAATTTGTCACAAAGTTTTTCATCACTTGGATGAAAGTAGCAATAAGTATGTTGGGTCAGCATATGAATACTAATAATGAATGGATACAAAAACATCCCGACAATCCCAGCTGTCACAAACTTCCAATTCCAAATTGTGTCATGCCTTTTCCAAAACCAAACTGCTGTAAATCGATTCAGGGCCATTAAAGTATTCCATGGTCCAAGAATCATCATTGAATACCAATTAAGAGACACTATACGACAGGATTAGAAAATTTACAGATCGAGCGGCACATGAAATTTTTAAATGAAATTTTTTGTGGTCCATTCGATTAAACTAGATGAAAAAAGGTTATTTTGAAAGTTTTGGCTTTATCTATCTCGTACTTTTGATTTAACAGTAAAGTAAAGTTACTGTATAGCCAAAAATGGAAAAATTCGGGAAAAATCCAAAAGTGAACCAATCAAAAAGTTATTTCCCATTATTGTACATATAAATAAGGGCTATTAATTGCACTATAGAAAAAAATTTTATCTGACCCCTAATGCCGAAATTTCGGGTACTGTAATTTTCGATACAGAAAAAAAATTTGCATATCGAATTTTTCAAAGCAACGACATATCACACCAAATAGCCCAGTTTCTGGGCTTTCCAAAAATATAAAATTTGTACATATCCAGTGGGTAATTAGCGATAGCCAGTAAAAAAGGTGCGCGTGATCGATATCTCCAACATCAACCTTGGGGTAAAACTCGGGTATGATGAAAGATATTGACCTGCGGTGACTTGCACTATGAAGTATCATGTTGTAAGAGTATTCTGGGTGAGTTTCATGACATTTGGATATCATTTAGACATATGCCATCAACATGAAATTTCGAAATTTAGCAACATTAGACTTCAAAGGAAAAATCGAGGTATTTCGGGTTTTTAGTTAAAAATAAAAGAGTTAATGCTTTTAAAACATTGAATAGATGTAATATAAGTAATTTTAAGCACTGAAATTTATATACCGATCATTATTGATTTTTCTGGTCGTGGCGAAATTTACTTGATTTTTGAACATTTTTCCAGGTATCATAAGTGTATGAAATATCATACTTATCAACTTTTTTCGCCGTTATCGATAAAATATAGCATGTCTGGAATTAGTACGTATAATTTCAACACCTGGGAATACCAACTTGTAATTTCCCATTATTTTAAAAATCATGGTATTTTTCGCATATAAATTATCACTAAAATCCATGTTTTATACATTCAAAAACGACAAAAATCATTTTTTCGAACTCAATAACAGTATTTTGTAACATTAGCACAAAAAGAAAGCCAATGGATAACAAATCAGTAATTCGAAAAATTGAGAAAATCGAAATTTTCAAAAAATTTGCATAATCGTCAAAATCGTTCCTAAATAATTTTTACTGGCAATACTAATCATAAAAATTTATTTTGAGACATTTTTAACCCTTTTGAATGTATAAAACATGGATTTTAGTGATAATTTATATGCGAAAAATACCATGATTTTTAAAATGATCCGAAATAAAAAGTGGGTATCCCCGGGTGTTGAAATTGTACCTACTAACTCTAAACATGTTATATTTGATCGGGGACGGCAAAAAAAGTTGATAGGTATGATATTTCATACAGTTTTGATACCTCAAAAAATGGTCAAAAATAAGGTAAATTTCGAACCAACCGGAAAAATCAAAAACGACCGATATATCAGTGTTTAGTGCTTATGATTACTTTTATTACATCTACTTTATGTTTTAAGAGCATTGTTACTTTTATTTTTAACTAAAAATCCAAATTACCTTGATTTTCCCTTCGAAGTCTAATGTTGCTAAATTTCGAAATTTCACATTGATGGCATATGTCTAAATGCTATCCAAATGTCATGAAACTCACCCAGAATACTCTTACAACATGATATTTCATTGTGCAATTCACCTTATGTCAGTATCTTTCATCATACATGAGTTTCACCCCGAGGTTGATGTTGGAGATATCGATCACGCGCACCTTTTTTACTGGCTATCGCAAATTACCCACTGGATATGTACAAATTTTATATTTTTGGAAAGCCCAGAAACTGGGCTATTTGGTGTGATATGTCGTTGCTTTGAAAAATTCGATATGCAAATTTTTTTTCTGTATCGAAAATTACAGTACCCGAAATTTCGGCATTAGGGGTCAGATAAAATTTTTTTCTATAGTGCAATTAATAGCCCTTATTTATATGTACAATAATGGGAAATAACTTTTTGATTGGTTCACTTTTGGATTTTTCCCGAATTTTTCCATTTTTGGCTATACAGTAACTTTACTTTACTGTTAAATCAAAAGTACGAGATAGATAAAGCCAAAACTTTCAAAATAACCTTTTTTCATCTAGTTTAATCGAATGGACCACAAAAAATTTCATTTAAAAATTTCATGTGCCGCTCGTTTCGAATCCTGTCGTATATCGTCTCTTAAATAGCAAGCCAATATTCAAAATTACATCATGATGAGAAGCCATTGTTGTTGTCAAACCCCCTAAGGCTATCATACCTGTCGAGATCAAATCAAAAACAAAACCAATTGTTATAATACAAAAAAATGCAGTACAAAAATATTTGGTTCTTTTTAAAATAATTTCATTAAAAAATAAAATTACACAAAGCAGCTCCAAAATTACTCCAAAAAAATAAAATGAAGCAAAACCAAAGGCAATACAGTATTCAACAAGGGTGGCATTGTCACCGTAATCTTCTACGACATCAATGATACCTGCAGCTTCCATTATATTTCAGTTTTTTATAAACTCAAATTTGCATAAAAGCTGTTGCTAACTGAGGTTTTTCTTAAACTTTTTATTTAAGACATAAAATTTAAAGAATGTTAATATGAAATTATTAAGTATCCATGGCAGTCGTAATTGACCTGAATTTAATAAACTAAATTTTTTGCTTTTCATGTTTGGATAATCAAATTACTTGAAGTTGGTACCAAACGATTAAATGACTTTTATTTAAATTTTATTTGAGCCCACTTTAAAAACAAGTAATTTGATTATGTAGCTGTTTTTCTAAGAAAAAATAGAAAAATTCAGACACATTCTGAAATGAAAATGATGACTTTATTTGTAAAATATAATTGAATTTGTTTTTTTATAGTGAAGTGTCTTTCGTAAGATGACGAAAATTACTTCCGATGAAAAAAAATGAAAGAAAATTCGTTCCTTTTTTTGCAAAAAATTGTTTCGAAATCTCCGAACATTTTAACGTTGAAAAATCGTCGCAGACTAATATGGTTTTAATAAAAACAAAAATGCAGACGTTAAGTGTGAGCTGTTGTTTTTTTTTGAATATTTTAATCAATAATATTTTACAAAACAAACATGATTTTTTTGAATGTAAGTAAAAAAATAATGGATTGTTTTTCAAAATGGCAGAATAGAAATTCAACGGTTTTTAATAATAATGGATTTTTTGATCATAGCATTTTTTAATACCTTTAAAGCATTTTTTGATTTTTTCTAATTTCACAAATTTCTTTTTATTACAATCACAACAAGTGTTCCTTTACCCCCCCCCCCCCCGTTTTTCGAAAAAAGCGGGGAACGGGAAGGATGATAAGAGCGGGGACGGGGAACGGGGAAAAAAACGGGGATGAAATGACGGCGGGGCGGGGAACGGGGAAACGGGGATTTTGCGGGGAAAGCTGTAAAAGTCTTGAAATCAGTTTTCGATGGTATATGGTGTCATTATTATCACTAAAAAACGTTATTTTGACCTGTTTAACATTAAATAACATTAAAATTCAAAACTTTGAAAAAAAAGCGGGGATGAAAATTTGCGGGGACGGGGAACGGGGAAAAAACGGGGATGAAATGTCAGCGGGGAGGGGAAACGGGGACGTCCCCGCCGGGGAAAAGCGGGGATCCCCGCCGGGGAACGGGGGGGGGGGGGGGTAAAGGAACACTAATCACAACATAATAAATTTTAAAAATTTTCAGTAACTTTTGGACATTTTTTCATCCGCCTATTAATAATGGATCTAACAAGAATGATGAGGACGAATTTTTTAACGCATTCTCAAATATAAAAATGATGATGACTTTAAAAGCACAGTTTAAATCATTAAATATTCAAAATTTAAAAATTCATATGTATTTTTTAAGACAAGGTTTTTTTCTTCCGATTGAAAAATATGAAAAAAAAAGAAAAATTTGTTCTTTTTCCTTTTTGTTGCGAAACATTTGATCGTTCAAAAACTGACACAAGACAGACGCAGTTCAAAAAAAGCAAAAGTGGAGACGTCAAGTGTGAGTTGGTGTTTTTTGAATATTTTAATCAATAATATTTTACAAAATAGATATTATTTTTAAATTTTAAGTAAATAATATTGATTTGTTCTATAAAAAGTGAAACTTTAACTGAAAATGGATCACTTACAGATCTCAATTTTAAAAAATGGATTTATTATTTTGCACAAATATCAACAGCATGTTTAATAATTTATCATTAAACAAAAATCATGACAACCGTTTGACAAATTTTATTTTATTATTATCACAATCACAACATTTATAAATTATTCAAATTTTCAAACATTTTCGGACTTCAAGAAAGAGACACAGCCAATATAAACTTTTTTACAAAAATTAGGCTGCTGCTTTTTGGCTATTTTTTGCCACGAAAATGAGAAAATCGATCTTTATATGGATCTTTTTCAGGACATGTTAGCGGCCAAAATCTCCAAAATGTTTGAATTTTATATTGAACAAGAGATTTAAATTTTGGATAACTAATATTATGAACATTTTTATTTCCACAATAAAAATTTAATCCATTCTCGGCTATCCCAATTGAATAATGATTATTACATTTAATTCCTTGATTCAAGAATACCGTCCCCGCCGAGGTCCAAATTGATTTTATTCGCTTCCATAAAATTACATATTGTTCATTTGCAGGTGGTGCAGGCATATGTTGAAATTGAAGTTTAATAAGATCTGATTGTGGATTTGGACTTATTCGAAATTCATAATTTGTCATTCGATTGACATCAATTGAATCCAAATTTAGCAGATGTTCTCTTTCTTCTTTTTCTACTGTAAAGTTTTGAGCATTTAATTCTTTACTTTCTAAATTTCCTTTAAGTTTTGCAAAATTGAGTGGAATTAAATCAGAATAAAAAGTTGGGAACATTTTTAATTTGGTCGTTTTTCCTTTGGTGTCTGAAATTTATATAATTGTAGCACAGAATCAAAGAATGTTTCTAAAATATGGCAAAGTCACTATAAAGTGTCATTCTGCATAGAAAGCTCAAAATTTGAATAAAACCAAATAGATATTGTTTTTAAATTACACAACAAAATATTTCATGTAAAAGACGTTAAAAAACTATTCTTACCAGTTATTGATGCCCCAGACATTTTCCATCCACCACCAAAAGTGATCAAATTCACTGCTTTAATTTTTCCATCATCCAAAAATTTGGGAACCTTTACTCCATTAACAGTTAACAAAAATACAGGATTTTTATTTCTTAATAAAATTGTAATTCTGCTTCCTGGCTTAGTTGGATTTGTCCATGTTTGATTTAACTTTTTAACTTTTTGATTTGCATTAACCAATTTGAAAGATTTTGAAATTAATTTTGACTGTTTCAAATCAAAATTTATTTGAAATCTCATTGAACTGCCATTTTTGTAGGTACATGAAAAGGCAATCCACGGGGACTTTGAAGTTTTAAAAGTTTGTCCAACAAATTTGAATGTTTCATTTTTGTCAATTCCAGTAGAAATTTTTATTCCATTTTGAAGCTTCTTTTTTAATTCTTCCTGTTTTACAGATTTTGAAAGGAGAGAATCAAATGAAATTGGATCAAAATTTATGAGGGTTGGATTTTTAAGGGAACCCATTTCTTTGTTACATTCTGATATGGTACAGTATCTAAATGATGTGCTTTGTGGAGAATTTGCATAATAGAAGGATGCTATCTTGAAAGTATTGATTACTTTCATAGGATTTTGGGGATTCTGAAAGGGTCCAGGAAGGATAAAAATACTGTATTTTTGAAATTGTTGAATTCGAAAAAGTTGAAAATCTTACATAACAAGTCGTAGAAGTATAATACCCACAAGTAGAATTGAAAATTATGCAAATTTTTGATGGACATACTAATCGGACATATGTTTTTGCACTGTCTTCTCCATGATAACAAACAAATGTGACACCATTGGTCAATTCAAAATATAAAATTAGAATAGCTGCAATCAAGCAAATGTGCATTTCAATAGAAGAGAATGAGTAAAAAAGAGTAATACCTACACTGCATACAAATAAATCCCAAAAAGTCATAAAAATGAATAAAACTTAAATGAGGATTAAAAAACGGAAGTCACAAAACTAACAGTATTTTTGACTATGAAAACTCAAAAACATTTTAGTCAGATTAATTTTATCCAATTGTTTTAACGAAAAATCGATTGAATAGGATTTGATTATTAAAAAAAGAGAGTTAAAAAATAAATGGATAAAAAGACATAAAATTTTATGTAACAAAAATGTTCATATAAAACAAATAAAAATTGCAGAAACATCGTAACTGTATTGCCCTATGTTTATGCAAATTTGGTGAAACAAAGAAACAAATTTCAAAACATATGTTTTTTTAGTACAAAAAATGTCCTTAAACAAATTTTTTTTGATTTTTATGGAAATAATATTTATGTCCATATGGTAAGTTTATGCAAATTAATTAACATTTGTAAAAACAGTGACAATAATTTTAATGAATAAAAAATTTTCGGTTTTCTTGTTCATTGAAAAATTTCATTTCTATTAGGAATGAGCTTGAAAAGATTTTTAAATGTTTGTTTAAATAAGCAAAATAGAATTAAAATTTTTAAACTATTAATTAATGGTGCATATAACAAACGCTTTAGTTTTCAATGATTCCTGTAATAATGCGAAATTTCGTTAATTATGGAAAACAAAAACTTAATAAAAAATTCAAAAAACAAAACGCAAAAAATTTTTCACCGACAAATGTGCAAAAGAAAGAAACATCGACAAAGATTTTTAGTGGAATAAATACGTCTTAAAATAAACATATGTGTATAAAAGAACTAAAGAAAGTCTTTGAAAGAACTTGCATCTCTCAGAAAAGAAACACATTGAAAACACTTCTTTCGAAATCATTTTTTGTTCTTCCATCGTTGTTCTTGTAAAAATAAAAGAATAAAAACATGTTGATCTTTTTGGTTTCAGCTGTCGCAGTTTTCCTTCTTTTTTGATCGTCGAAGAATAAATAAATATGAATTTTTTGAATATTTGTTTGATTTGTTGCTTTTTTTTTATTCATTATTCTACTCACCAAAATTGTTTAAAAAACAGACATCTTATTTTCTTCAAACAACAAGAATTGCAAAAGTCATTTTTAATAATTACTTTAGATTTCTGTTAATTTCATATAATTTTGTGAATATCAAAAACATAATCAAATTATTGATTATTTATTTTTTTAAAAGCTACAATTAACAAAATTTAAAAAATTTAAATAGTCAATTATTTTTTTATTAAAAAAGCCATTCCAAGATTGATTGAGCATACTTTTTAACATCCGTATTTTCATGAGTATTAAAAATATATATTGAACTATTAATTCCACCTTTGATTTTAAATTCTTTTAATACATTTTTTTCATCATTACTTTTTTGAAGAATTGTATTAATTGTATCAAAAATAATTGGATGCAAAAATATTTCATCTCGATCCGAAGATTTTAGCTTTTGTAAAATTTGACAAAAATATTTAATCATTTCCATTTTTATTAAAGTTGAAAGTTGTTGGGGAGATCCATTTTTAATGATTTTATTCAATGCAAAAATTGCTCCGAGTTGTAAAGTGTCTTCATGATGGCTTAAAAATTTGAATAAATATGGAATTATTTTTGCATCGAAAATTGCTTGAATTTGATTGACTTTTCCAAATTCGGCAATATTAGCTAATATCTTTAATCCATGGTATGATGAAATCCAATCCAAATTTTCAAGGTCATCTTTGTCAAACACTTCTTTCACAATTTTTAATATTCCTTTATCCAAAGAATATTTAATAAGTTTTTTATCTTTTGTGATCAAAGATAACATTTTCAATGTGGATCTTCGAACATTTACATCTCGATGAGATAAAAATTTAAGACATGAATTAATAATTCTAGGAGGAATCAATCTATTTAATTGAGAAAATCGCAGCTTTAGCAAATCCGAAATCAAATTTACAATAGCTGTTGTGGCATAATTTTGACTTAGCTCTGCCAAACTTGGAATCATTTCAACTACAGTATCCCTTGCTTTTGGCGAATATGAAATATTACTTTCTTCTTCTGGTAAATAAAACAAAACTTTTGCCATATTTTTTAACAATTCTTTTGAAATTCCAGGATAATATGATAACAAAAGTGGTTGAACAATATTCGATTCCAGATACAAATTTCGTAAATTTGGTTTTTTTGAAATAATAATTGCAAGGGTTTCAACAACTTTTTCCAAAACATTTTCATCCGTTGAAATTAAAGTTCGAATTAATGGTGGAATTATTTCAACTTCAATTATGGCATCTAGATTTTCAGGATTGGTTTCAATAAGATCTTTTATGGTTGAGGCGGTTTCGGCTTGGACTTCTGGGCTAGAAAATGGAAAAGTAAAATAACAGGAAGGAGAAACAACCCATTTTGAACCCTAAGGGGATATGCTTTTTATTCAAGTTCTGAAAAAACTATTGATTACAAATGGAAGAGCCATCAGCTGATGGGTTAAGATCGTGGATTTTTCAAACAAAAACATCCAGATCTTTGATCAAGTCATGAGGATTACTGAATTGCAAAAACTCTGTTCTATACCCTCGAGCATTTGATATGCAAAAATCCATGCTCTCAACCCATCAGCTGATAGCTCTTCCATTTGTTATCAAAGAGTATATTAACACTTTTTTAAAATTAGCAAAAGTTATTAACCCAAGGTGTCAAGAAACAATGTAAAATAAAGAAACATTATAAAGTAAACTAACCTTTTTGAAGACAAAAAATGGATAAAATTGGGGAAGAATTCTTTTTTTAAAATGCTTATATTTGATACTTTTTCTTCAGATATCAATTTTCGAATCACTGAAAAACTGAACAGGACATAAACGTACCGTAACCGGACGTTTGAATCGTCCAGTTACGGTACGATTTTGAACAAGGGTGTAATACGACTGTAAATGGGCGGGAAAAAAACAGGACTTTAAGGGACTGTAATACGAACCGGAAAAGTATTGTTTTTGGACCTTAATGGTATATATACATACCTTTTGTGATCGGTTTTACGGATGTATACAGGTTGTATACATAACTTTTGTGTCCTTTCTTCCGAATACTCCTGTACCTTTTGTGGTGGGTTTTACGGATGTATCAAGGTTGTTAAATTCGTCCGTTTGTGCCCTTTTTTCCAGTAATCCCTTTTTGGCTTCCCTGTCCCCTGGTACACAGAAATATATAAACATGAAAAATTTATTAAAAAAGCATCAACAATAGAAAATTAAATTAAAACAAATAAAATGAAACAATAAAAAGCTAACCAGGGCAGTGTTCACGGGAGCAAGAGCACAGGAACATGAGGAAACCATGTTTAGGAGAATTCAATGGCATTGGATCATATCACTGGGGTTCTTGGGAAATATCTAAAAAATAAACAAAACTATTAAGTAATCTGTTCAGAGATAATTAAACCTACTTTTCATTTTGTTATCCAAATCCATTTTCAAATTCAGTCGGCCTTTGGGTTGTTCGAAAAAGATCGGAGGAGGCATCTGCTTGATCATAAGAAGATAAAATTCTATGTTCATTGACAAGAGCAGCAATTGCTGGAGCAAATCTTTCAAAGGTTGTAGTATCATTGAACACGGGAAGTTTGTAAATGGTTCCCAAGGTATAAGCAAAATCATATTGAAGCTGAAATCCAACTATACTAATAGCATTGAAGTATTAAAACGTACCCATGCACCATTGGTTTCGAATATTGGGAATTTGGCAACACTTATCTCGGGAATCTTTGCTTTGTCTTCTTTGACCATCTTTGCAATCCATTGGCATCGGGCGGAGCTGCAATAGTGTTATTAATAGTAGGAAAGGGTTGAAAAAACTTGCCTTTTGTTGAAAGGGTCGAACAGTATCACGGGTCATTGGATTACTGAAAAGCACAGTTGCATTAATGTTTGCTGCGACCGCCGATAAAAACATAAAACTGACCTTTTTCTTACTTGCGTAACTTTTGACAAACATCCCGGGAAACTTGACCAACACGAATATCATAATCACCAAACCCAGATGGGCCTAGTATAACGAAGGCATCAATAGTCCTTGGGGTTCTCATCTTTTCAATGATATCAATCTGAAAAGTTTAAGCATAAACTTTGTTTCGGAAAATAAATAAAAACTTACGTCATAGAAAAGAAAAGGTTTCCTCGTTATAGCTGCAAAGGTTTAATCCATAATAGCTTGATTTTGGGAGTAAATCATTCCAAGGAATTTGCCTCTGTTGACTCCAGGGACTTAATTCAAGGGATACGGAAGACTTCCTTTTCCGACAGCAGATTTTTGAGTTCATGGTGAACCAACGGCAGATGGAGATTTTTCCTAATGCGAAACAAAAAGTTATTAAATGTTATAAAGTAAAGCCGCTTACATGGGAGCCATGGACAGTTGGAGCAAGTACTGAGGCAACTGCATCTTCTGCTTCTCTCGCAATGGCATCTTCTTGATTGAATGGAACAAGGGCAGATGTATGTAGAACTTCATCGACAGCAAGAGTAGCCTATTTAAACAAATTAAAATGAGATAGTATAAAAAGAAATGAATAACCTACCAAATTTTCGGAGCTGCCATTGGTGCAGGTGATTCTCCGTGTTGGACGTTTTGTTGCCCGTGGAATGATATTGTAAGAACATGGGTCGACGAATACAGTGAGGAGAAACTTGTAGAAGGTGAACATGTATTGCCGAAGATACGTCGATGTTGCTGCGAAGTACGTGGAATCAAAGGAGATTGAGACTTCATAGGAGACGAGGAGTCATAGGTAATAAAGGAACCATTTGTGATTGATATATTTCAGTTTCGCAGTCATCCAGGGTGTCTAAAAAGTCCAGTAGTTATCTGATAGAAAGAAAAGAAAAAAAACAGACTGATAATCACAAAATAAGTTTCTCCATCATTCACAGGAGATGCGTATACCAGAGTTGTAATTTTTTGTTTACCATTCACATCAAGGCCTTTGCATTTTATTAGATTCATATAATCATTTTCAAGGGCAAGTTTATCATCAACAAGTTTCACCAAATCCTGGGCACGGGCATTTTCTTCATAGTTGTACGCCAAGGTTTGCCCATCACAATGTGTGACGGAGTGACAAGCAGCACTTGCAACAAGCGACATTTCTAAAAAAAGTAAAAACAAGTAAAGTAAAGTAAAATGAAACATGAAAAAATTAAAATAATTTGAGCTAAGAAAAGTGAACGCAAAAAAAATGAGCAAAACACAAAGTTTAACGTTTAGGAATTTGTGCGCCTCTTTTATACATTTTCGTTGCGAGACTTTTTTATGAGGGAAATTTAAAACAAAAGGCTTACGGGTTTATATTTTCGAACTAAAAATTTTAAGAAAACTAGAAAAAATTAACTTGCTTTTGATTCCTGTCTCCGACCGCCGATAAAGTTTATGATAAATTTTCACGTAGATGAATGTATCTGCGGTCATGGGTATAAATTGGCACAGGATCTGGATATTTTTTTCTAACTTTTTTTTTCTCTTCCCATTTTTCGATTGCGCGTTTTTATTGTGCAATAAATTTGTTGTCGATAGCATTGTTTATATTACTTTTACTTTTATCTTACCATTACAGATTACTAATTTCTGCTGCTGCAATATTTATTACGTAAGTTCTGTTTTTCTTTTCATTTGCCAGATAAAAAAATTTTAATTTTAGCCTTGATGCTGCTAAATTTACCTATGGAGATATTGTAAATGCCATTAAAAACTTGGTCAACAGCCGCCGTGATAAAGAACAAATAGTCCGCCTCTTGCTTATGACAGATCGTTTTCCCGTGCCACCACGCCTTGGCACGTTGCTTCAAGTGAGTTGTTGAAAACTTTTAAACAGTTTATTTACTAATTTTGTTGTAGTCCTTGGAAGAAGTGACACAAAATACTTCCTGTGTTACTTTATTGGGAAACATTCCTCCTACGAATGATGCCTTCACCGGCGTAAGAAGTCAAGGATTATCCCGTGGACCAATTCATCGCCCTGGTCAAAATGATCTCTTCCATATGTATGCCCGTGTTCAGGTCGACGTGTAACCGCCATTGGAATTAAACAAATTTGATGAATTTTTTGTGTTAATCTTTCCCTTGATATTTTTCTTATGCCTTTGTTTCTTTTAATAAATATTTTTTAATGTTAATTTTGTTACTGTATTTTTATTTATATCAACCGTATAATCGGATTGCTATTTTGTATCTCTGTTTCTCCAACGTTTTGCAAGTAATTGATAATTGCTAAACAAATTTTAATGATGCAAATGGCACCTCTAGTGGTCGAACAATTGCTGTTTGTCGGGTTTACAACCGGCAAACTGGATTATTCGAAATGGTCCCAGCTACAGACCCACCCCAGGGACACGTTTACTTCGTTGAAGCAGCACCACCTCAACCTATGATGCCTATGAGTTACCCTGGTTATGAATATGGTCCACTGGTATATTGCTTTTAATTTGTTTATTCTATTCCTCATTCGTTTACAGATGCATTCCTTTGGTTATCCAATTCCCTTGTTCGCAAATGTCCAATTTCATTATCCAGCACAACCTATGGAATCCGCTGAAATGTATCAAATGGAAAACCAAATTGTTCAACCCCGTGATCGCGTACTTTTCTTTGATAAAGTTAGTTCAATTGTTACTGAACCCTCTGCTTTTTTTCAATCTTCAAATGTAGCACCATCTCATAATGGAGCAGCTCAAAATGAACAACAACAATCTTCCTCTAGCAATGCATCATCAGCATCTTCCACCCCTGATAATGATACAGTCAATGCCCCGGAAAATGTTGGTTTTAATTATCGTTCTTTACTTTCTTTAGTCAACTGCATTTATAGGTTTACTGTAGAGAAGATGGTCCCCTTGCCCGCCACGAAAATGAAACTTTTTCGAGACGTCCCCCACCGGTAAATTTGCAGTTGAAAATTTGGAAAGATTAGTCCCATGTTTACGGGCACGTAAACTTAATGTTCACCGATGGATTGTTTCCCATGCTGGAAAAATTGGATCAATCACCCATGCTGGCATCCCTACAACAATGGAAAATCTTTAATAACTTTTTATCTTCAAATGATTAACTTTTTTAACCTATTATCTTTTTTAGTTTCGATACTGGTGGAACTGACAATGTTACTTTTGTTGACAACCTTACCCGTGTCTATAAAGATGTCTTTGAAGATGTTCACCAATTAAGACCATTTTTGGTCAATTTTCAATTGGTTGTTGATGATTTTTGTGCCCTTAGTGATGCTCTTGATGCTCAAAACTTAAGTGCTATTATTAATTTTTAACCTTTATGATTCATTTTTAGCGCATTTTCAAAATGCTTCGTGATGATGTCCCATCACCAGCCGCTGTTCTATTCTCAATCCCAGGTGATAATAATATATATGCTGAATTGACCAATCAACGGTTTCTTTATTCTCATTAGGGTCCCATGGAAGCCCTTGATGGTTCAAATTACTTTGTTTACTATTGGAGAAAAGAAGAAAATACCAAAACCCTTGTCTTTGGTTTCAAATCAAGAAGATCAATGCCAAGAACCCCTGAAGTTGTCAATATTGAACGATAAACTCCACTGAATTTCTCACCTTTGTTTTTACCCATGTTGTTATTTATGTTGTTATTCCTTTTTTGTTTTGTTTTTCCTTTGATATAAAAATAAAATTTTTTTTAAAAATCACAGAATCTGTATATTTTTCAAATTTATCGGCGGTCTGAGCCAAAATTTTGCTTAACAAGTTCTTAAACACTGTTTATTGAGGTCTGCCGATTTTGTCAGATTTTTTTAGCAAAATGTGTTTTAGTAATTCACTTTGGGGATAAGAAGAAACTTAAGTCAAATTGAGAAAAAAACCTTTCGGACTTTTATATCCTTTGTTCTCCCGACCTTTTGAATGACGCAATAAAAAACAATTTCGCATTCCCTTTCCAGTAAAAATTCGGACTTTTACATCCTGTATTCTCCCGACCGTTTGCATCCAAAAACCGACTGAATATTTTTCGACCGCAACCGGGACTTTTCTATACCTCATCCGTGCCGGAAACATGCCGAAAACAATCGGTCGGAAAACCGGATGAACATACGGTGCGTAAACATGCCGCATCCATACAGTTCACACCCCGTTTTAGAATGACCGATTCAAAAACGTCCCGGTCAGTTTTTCAGTGATCTTTGTAATTGCCTCCAGCTGAAGATCAATATCCATACTTTGAGCAGCTTCAGTTAAACCTTTCAAAATATCACCCTTAACTTTTTTTGTAGCATTTACTCTTGCTCGATATTGTTTAATCTAAAATATGTAAATTTTCAAAGATTGTCTTAAATAAAGTTTTAATTTTGATTTGGCTAAAGATATTTAACATTTACCTTTTCTGCAACTCTACGATCACAAAATTCACAATCAGGAAAATTGAAACATTCTCGGCCATTTAAAAGTGATTGCAGCATTGGAATACTTTCTTCGTCACATTTATGTTTTGCAACAACTGAACAGTGATCCATTGATGTTTTTAACGTTTGACAAGTGGTATTATCAATTTCGCAATATTCTAGTGCACATGTATATAAATGTTTTAACACTATAAAAACATTGATTTGAATTATAACAAAGGAAACATTCCCTGAGGGTATATCAAATTTCGGAACTTACTATCATATCCCTCTCCACAAACAAAATTCCCACCAGTATAAATAAAACTAAATCCAACATCAATGAAAGCATTCATTGCTTGCAAATCTTTTTCACGATTTATGCAATTTTTAATAACATCATGTCCCAAACATTCCTTAAATTCATCAAAATTCTTACAAAACTTTTCAATATTTTCCCATGACGACATTAAATTTGATAAAATATCGATTCCATCTGTATCCATATCACCCTGATAAATGCCTAATGAATTGAAAAATACTGCTGAACAATTTGATAATTTCTAAAAAGGATATGAAAAAAGCTGTGTTTTATTAGAACATTAAATCATACATCAGATTCTGAAGTTGTGCATTCACTTTTAACATTTTTAAAAGCGAAAATAATCAACAATAATAAAATTTTGAGTTGGAGCATTTGAAAGCTAAAAACTTAATGATAAAGAAATGTATTATGCAAATTAAAACTGATTAAAAATATTAGAAGATTTTTAACCGACACGAATTTCGAATCTCGGAAAATGAAATACAGATTCAATGAGGCCAATAATTTCTATACTAAAGAAAATTAGAATAATGTCTAAAATACAAAGAACAGAAAAAAATACAGTTTTGCATTCAACGGCATAAAAAAGTGCCAAAATTGCACTTTTGGGCAAAATAAATTTTGATCGAGTACTTTTTCGAAATTATCAAACCCATCAAATATTTTCTTTTGATCCAGGCCGATTTTTGAGTTAGATTCTAACTGTTCACCTTCCTTTTTTAAAATACCCGATGTCAGATTTGAATAATCCCTAAAATCTCGAAGAAAACAGTTGCAAAATTCAACAATTAAATTTTGTACTCTTCTTCAATCAAAAATGAACAAATTGTTGCGAAAAAAGAAACATTGGAAAAAGACAATGAACGATGTTCCATTTTTTTGTTTCTTTTTTTCATCTTTGATAACCCCTGTTTTGAGAGCAAAGTTCCTGCTTTCTTTCTCATTTTTTCTTTGAATGCTATGTTTTTTACGTCCGTTTTTTATGCAATTGCAGTTCTTTTTTTGATTACTTTTCAACTGTTGTTTTTTCTTGCTCCAGTTAGTTTTTTTATGTTTGCTGATTGATTGAAGAAAAAATTCTGACAACAAAAAAGAGAAGAAAAATTTCTGTTCAAAAATATTGGGCAAAGAAAGCAAAATTTAATTGTGTATATAAGTTTAATAATGGTGTCAAAGAATAAATAATTCTTTGAAACAAAAGTAAAACAAAGTTTTATAATAAATTAATATTGAAAACGGCAAAAATCCCCTAAATTCTTTATTAATTAATGAGAAATTTTTCAATCCTTGCTTGTTGTTCTCAAATATTAAAATGTTTTTTATGTTTATTTTTCAAATCTTGAAATTCACAGATTTAATTCAATATATTAAAAATTCAAAAGAAAAAACTTCCCCTGAGAGGTTTTTCAAAAAATGACAACTTTTAGATTTTTTACTTTCTATCGTTTTCAGAAAGAGAAAAAGAGTTTGAACATTTAGCCCGCGCCAGATGGTATTGAAATTACATAAATTTAATGTAATTTTTTTCCTTCAAATTTTCATTAAAAATGTTTTTGACAGAATTATTTTTTAATAATTTAACAAGTAATAACAAAGGAAACAATATTAAATTTTTTATTTCAATAATTTAATGCAAAAATTTTATCTTCAACAACCTTTTTTTACTAATGTGATTTTCAAGTAATTTGGCGATTTAACCAGCTGTGTCTTTGGCTTGTTAGCAATTAAATAATTTTCCCAAACACAAAACAAATTAAATATTCAAAAAGAAGAACAAAAAGTTCATCTAGACTGGTAGATCTGTTTTCGGTTTATTTTTAATGCTAAAATAAATGGCACTTTTTTTAATATTTTCAAAAAAGGAACTGCAAAAAGATTTCGAAATTTCTTTAGTCAAAAACCATCAGAAACATTCATTTCGCAAGAAGAAAGAAAATGATCAATTTTTAGTGACTACTCCTTATTGGAAAAAAGCAGCAAAATAAAAAAGAGTGCTTGCGAAAACACATCAAAAAAGAGAAAAAGGAAAGTGGGCACATTTGTTGTAGAAATCAAGATATTGATAGAAATGGTTTGTCCGTTAAATTTTTTAAAATTAAACATTGATAGAATATTTGCTTTTATATATTTACAGTTTTCAGAATAATTAGCGAATAATTCTGTCAATTTTGTTCAAAATATGTGCCACAAAACAGTGAAATTTATATGATAAACACAAAAATCTGCTTAAAAATTCAAACAAGTATTTTTCGTGTTTTATGGAGCACAAAAATTTTCGATAAGCACTTTTTATTTTTGAAGACTGAAAAGGTTGCATCGGACGTTTCTTTCATCCACCATCGATTTGTTGCCAGCTTTTTTTGAAAAGAGAAAAATGTTTGTTTTTAGTGCATTGGTTTTGCTTTCACTTTTCCTTCTTCTTTTTTGGATTTTGTAAATGTTTGTGTTTTTTAAATTTTTCAATACTTTATTCTTCTTAATAACTTAAACGTTTTTATGGCTACTTAATTGTTAAAAAAACGATTCCACAGTAATATATTTTAAAAAAAACTGTCTGCCTTTGCTTCACTTCTAACTTTAAAAACCATTCACTACACATACAGTATTCTAAATTTATCCTGCATACAATAATTATCTTCAACTTATTTTTTTTGTAAATTTTTTATTAATTCTAATAATCAAACAAAAATAATATAATTTTTAGAGTATCATAAAAAAATAAGTCAAACAAAACATGATTTCAAAAACATACAAGAACAATATCTTTAAATAGCAACATTTGAAGAAGGTTTAAAAGTTGAACAGGGACAATTTGAAAATGTATTTGTACTGCTGGAGGATTCATGTGTGCCATCAGAAGGTGAAGGAAATTGATGATGATTATTGAAGGTAGATGATTTTGAAAGAGGTGCAGAACTACCAGATCGTCGAGAGCCATAACATCGATGAAGATTTGCCATTTCTGTAATTGTCAGTTCTCTTTCATTTGCTTCTTGTTGAGCATGATCAAAAAAATTTTGACGTTGTAAAGGATGAATTGAAGAATTATGAATGGATGTTGTTGACATTAATGTTGAATCAGCTTGATGCAAGGGAAGATGATAACCATTCTGTGATCGATCCAGTTTGATAATACCGTATACAGAATCTCCAAGTCCAATTTCTACTGCAACAGAAAGTATAAGAATGAGAAGAAGAACCTAAAAACGGATAATGTTGGTTACAGAATGAATTTAAAAAGTTAGAGAAAGCTTTAACCGAACCCGATTGACATCTGTTTCCCCAGGTGTGGATCGAGTACGGTATCATATTTTAAATCCATGCCAAAAAAGCTACAACCCCAACACCAAAAAACAACAGACCTCAGCAAAATCCCAAAAAGCAGGAAATTCAACAATTGCATCAATATGTGGCCAATCACGAATATTACTCCAATTATGATGTGCATATAAAAGTTTAAGCAATCCACCACTAAGAATCAGCATTGAAAAGCAACTATGAACAATATCTGAGCAATGACAGCAACATCGATGACGACCCTGAAAAACATTGTCTCAAACATTATTGATCGTCAAAAAAATCACTTACAGTATTAGCAGAATATGGAGCTGCAGGTAAACACATCATTCGAATAACACAATAAATAATAAAAGCGAAAAGTGATATGATGGCAATAAAACGAGATGAAAGCTTATCAGCATAAATCGGATATGTACCAGTTGATGTAGAACTACTATTCCCATTTAAATAATCATAAAATCCACCTTCAAAATATGGAATTGAAATACAATAAGTTGTATACTGTAACATTCGAGAATCATTGATGAAAGATTGTGAAGAAGTTGAAGGTAAGGTTCGATTCTTTGAAAACCGTAGCAAGAATAGATCGGCATCAATCTTCACCCGATTTACAGAAGATTTATAATTGGTACGATCATCATCGACATTTGTATTCATTGCAGAAGGAACATCGGGTCCGAGGTCATTGAAAGTTTCATTCAGGTTTTGTAAAAATTCTGTTTCATTTTCATTATCGAATCCTGCATCCATCGTGGCATCTAATGTTGTATTCAGTGGTGTAGCCGTTAAAGCAGTTGCAGTAATATTACCGACATGACTCTGAAAAGAGATGAATTAATAAAGGTTCATTTAAAATATAAATACTCCAACAATGAACATGTCAAATGCTTGTTTGACTATATTGATTTTAATTTATGTCGAATGCCGCTGACCGCAATGCTGGAACAACTAGCAGGTTACAGTAATCTACAGCAAACGTTTTATGAATCGCCAGCAGCTCGTACCGTAGTGGTAAGAAATGAAGGTACGTGCCTGCACGTTTTAATCTGTTTAAAAAAAAACAATTTTATAAAAGCAATTCTCATCAAGGCATCGAATTCATCAAACTTCTTCATCTACTTGACAAACTAATAAAAACCTTATGCTCGATTACTGGCAGAAATTTTCAACAATCCCAGTAGCTGCTTCAGCAGCAAAATTGATTAACCCTTGGTCTAATGATCCAATATTTCAACCATTAAATTGCCAAACAAAAGTCGTCCCTCTATTGCAACCATCCGCAATCAAAAGTACTTACTTTTCTGGTTGTTGATATTAATGTTGAATCAGCTTCATCCATCTTTCCATCAAGTTCTTCATTAATCTGCTCAAAATCATCATTCGTAATCTTTGAATCATTCAAAACATCACTAAAGATTTTCAAAATTTCTGTAAGTTCTGTTCCGTTATCACTTTTTGCATCTATCAAACCACCCAAAGTTGTATTTGATGATGGAGCTTTCAATTCAGGAAAAGCCGAAGCAGCAGCAGCTATAGAAGCATTTCTAACATCACTCTAAAACGGTAGTGTTAAAAAACAGTTATCCAAGATTAATATCCCTTACCATTTGTTTGACATTTACTTGTTCCGTTTTACATAGTTCATTTACAGCCGATAAGAATATAATACACAAAATTGACAGTATAATTTGTCCAGTCTTGTAACAATAGAAGAATTTTGCCATTTCTTTAACATAAAAAAGTATCTAAAATAAATTACGTTTAAAAAATTTTTGAAAAAGAACAAAAAATTTGTAAAATTAGAAGCACGAAAATTTTGTTGCAGTAGGATATTATTATTGTCAGACTAAAGAAAAGAAAAGAATTCAATGATTAACAGGGATAAGCAGAAAAGATAGCAAGAAAGAAAGAACGTGAAAATGGAGAAAAAAAGAAAGGATGGATGTTTGGGTCGAAGAAATGTTAAAACTACGTAAGAATTTTTTGTTAATTCATATAACAAAACTTTTATACTACCACAAACATATTATTAAGGTATAGTAATAAGACTATGATTTAAAAAATGTTGAAGAAAAACAAAGATAAAGAAAAGCAAAAGGGCAATTGCGCAAACATGTTTAACACGGATAAGAAAAAATTGAGACAATTTTTACAAAAAAAGAGAATGTTCAAAAACGGCTGCGGCGCAGAGAAAGATAAATCGGTGCACATTGCATGCAACATTCAACGACAAAACACAAGGGTTTTTAAATTGTAATTGAAGCAATTGTAAGTATCGCAAAGAAATTTGGTAAACATTTTAGCCCAAAAATGAAACAGATATTCAGTAAAAAACAGTGCACATAGTCGAATATAATTTTATTCAATATTTAACGTTCCTTTTGTAGGTTTTTAAGGATATTTTTGATTAGAAATTACTGTAGTTTCAAAAGGCTCTAATGTAAATAAGTCATCTATTACAAGATTTACCACGGGCGTTGTATTCGGCATTTTATTTGTATACTGTAACTTTATAACTTACATTTTGTACCCAATTTGAATGTTGTTGAGATCTAATGTTTTGTGAATTTGCATATTTGTACTACTTGGCTTGGAATTAATTCGACTAATTTCGTCTTGAATAAAATATTACTCTCATTTTCTTCATCATTTTCTTTCACTTCTTTTTTTGTGCATCTGTTGATAAAAAAAGATGAAATATTCATGGATATTAATGTTTTGGTTATTTCTTCTTGATACTTCAAATGCATATATTTTTACTCAAAACAAGGGAAGAATATTTGTTTGTGATGAACCAAAAGATGGATACTGTAAAAGACGGGATGCCATATTCACTGGCCAACGCGCTGGGTAAGAATTTTTAATTTCATCTTACTGTTTATAATTATTATTAAAAATATGTATGAATTTTTTAGGCTTGAAGAAAAGAGATTTCATATGAATTTGGGATTCTGGAAAGATGCAACATTTAAATATGGTGGTTCTGCTAATATCTCAGATTATGGATATCCAGTTTTTTATGAATATGTTCTTGATGACAATAAGTTAAATGTTGATATGATCATTTTAAATGGATTGTATGATGTAAATGATACCAAAAGCGTGTATGTTTGTTTTGTTCTTTTTTGGTGTTGCACTTTTTTCAAATTATTCCAATTTTTTAGGGAATATTTCTATGTTTCGCTGATTGATGACGAACGAAAATGTAAATCTGCAAGACCTAAAAAAGAAGAAGAAACTTTAACAGGTGGATTGTATTTGAATCAAAAGTATTCAAAATATGCTTATTATATTTATCATTCTGCTTCAAAATCATTAACTTGCATACTATCAATAAAATTTGAGGATTTGGTAAGTATTTTAATGATTTTAATAGTTACAGTATTATTTTTTAGCGTCAAGGAAATTATAACCAAAAAGAACTTGTCCCAATAAAAGCACATGAAATTCATTTAATTGAAAATGAAGTTCAAAATTTTATTGATCCTCTTTTTTCAATTGATCCCATTTTTGGTACAATGGTATTTTTTACTACGAATGAGGGTATGGCTTTTTTGATGTTATATTCTGCAAATTACATGTATATTTTTTAAGATAATATCTGGAAAGCTGTTCATTACAAAATTGATGAAAATAATTTAACAAAACTTGAACCTACTTTATTTGATCAATTAACAATTAATAAATTTTCACAATATGATGAATGGGAAAAACTTTTATCGTATATGAAAAATCCAAGAAAAATGTTTAAAAATAGTCAAGGTTTATTTCCTGCATTTTCAAGTTATGGAAAATCAACTTTTTTATTCTTTCCGAAATTTGATGGTAAAGCTATTGTTGCGTTTTGGGGTAGGTAATATGATTTACCTTTTTACACAAATTTATTACTGTAAAATTTTTAGCTGCACATGATGAAATACAAAAACCTGGAGCATTTTTGAAAGATGATCATCGACATTTGTATTACTTTGATTCTGATTCTTTTGAAAATGGTGAACCTGTTGGAAAATTTATTGAGAGTAAGTTTTTTTAAACATATTTGTGAAATTCGAGATTTTGAGATTATTTTACAGTTTTACAAAGAGGCCATACATATCTGGAGGGTGGAAATTTCAGCAGGAATTTTTCCAAAATTTAGAGATTCTTTGATCTTTTGCCGCCAGCGGCAAAAGATTTTCTAAAATTCGGCATGAACCCGTATAACTCGGTTTTATTTAAAACAAAATTTAAACTTTTATGAAAAGTCATCTTGTAAAATTAGAATATTTTTTATAGCCACATTAATTCCTACTTCTTCTTCAGCTGTTGTTCCATCAACATCAACTCCAGAATCGAATTGCAATGGATCTCTCTATCTTGGATTATTTATCACTTTTGCGATTATTGATTTTATTTTAATGCTTGCTTTACTGTCTTTGGGATTTCTAATATGGTTTGGATCAAAGAAAATGAAAAAATTTCGTCAATATCAACAAAATAATAAACGCGGTAGAAAGCAATCAAATTTTCCGGGCGCTCCAAAAACAACAACATTAGGAATTTCTGCTGTAACTGGAACTATGGCACCAGAAACTGTAGCTCCAACAAATTTGAATACTCAAGAACCTACAAAGGCAACAACCGTTGGACAAACTCAAGCAGCAAATGGTACAAAAGCAACTGGTGTCAATCAAACGACTCAAGCTCCAATAAGTGCTGATGTTGGAACAACTGCTGCTGGAAAAACTACAAAGCTTCAAACATGGGAATCTAAACAAGCTTAAAATTATTAATCATTTTTTATGAACATTTTTTTCTGTTGTAAAAGATCTTGTGTAATAAAATTTATTATTACTGTAAACACTGTTTAAAATATTTACACATTACATTGTTGTCACTGATAAACAAAATAACAAAAGTACATAAGAGTAAGAAGACAAAGGCCAAAAAGTGTTCTCTTTTTTTCATGATATCTGAACTGTTTACTTAGACAATTCATTCCTTTTTTTGTAGTAAAACTGTTTTCTTCTTCCTCAACACCACAGATTTTTTTGCTCACTTTTTTTATTTTTGTCAAAATGAAATTTTAGTTATTGCAATTTTTAATCAAAGAAAGCTATTTTTTTCTAGTTTTAATTTAGCTTTTTCTCTAAAATTGTGTATTTAACGGGCCAAAAAAAATTATGTTTATTTTTGATTATCGAAATTTCTTAAAATTTATTATTATTCCAATTAAAAACCGTTGATTCTTTTTTAAAAAAGTATATCTTTTTTGAATGACGGAGCTTTGTTTTATTCTGCTTTTTAAAAGTTTTATTCAAGCATGATTTTTTTAGTTAATAAACTGTTAAATCAATTTTTTACTTAATTATTACTGCTTACACGTCATGAGGTCAAACAAATTAATTATCAAAAAAAACACAAAACTATTACAAAAAACTACATTTTTAATACAACACATTGGATACTGTAGAATTAAGCATTTCTTTAAATTCAATAAAAAACTTCGTTCAAATCTATAAAAAAGTTGAAACTATTCTTTTGATGTTTTTGATTGAACCGTGTTAATTTTTCATAGTTAAAAATTTGTGCCTAATTTTAGATTTTTTTTAAAAAACAGAGTACAGTATTTACGATACACTCAAACAAAAATGTATATCAATAAAAAGCAGTATTTTTGTACAGAAATATTAAATTCTACAGTATCTTATATTTTGTAATCAAAATGTAATTTTTGTAACTTTTTTATGCCCGGTTATTTAAAATTTTTATTGAAATTTTTGATAAAAATGAAAAAGACAATATATTTTAAGGAGCCGTTTCTATGCTCAAAAAATATTTATGATTTTAAATAAATTGTCAAAAAATACAAAGGATAAAATTTTTTAGAACAATGAAATCTCATAAAAAAGCATATTTATTTATGCTTTCTTTTGATCTCGCTTTTGATGATTTTTGTTTGATAAAATCCGTTGTACTTCATTGATATCTTTGTTATTGACAAAGACAAAATGATTACGGTAATTAATGTCTGATTTCAAGGGACCAAGAAACAAATGAAGTAACTACATATTAATACAGAATTCCCATTCATTTTACAATTCCATTCATTCAAACAAGGGTCAATCATCAACGGTTTTTAGTTGGAATTATAATGAATTTTAAAAAATTTCGATAATCAAAAAAAACATAGCTTTCTTTTGGGCCGTTAAAGGGACACTGAAACTTTCAGTATGAAAAATTTAGCCAGTTCAGTTGCGAAAATGTTGCAACAAAAAATTAGAGCTTTATAAATGTTGCGGATAAGTTTTTTAGATACAATATTACTAGTTTTATCTATTAGACTTATCTGCAACATTTAAAAAGCTCTAGTTTTTTGCTGCAACATTTTCGCAACTGAACTGGCTAAATTTTTCATACTGAAAGTTTCAGTGTCCCTTTAAATAGATAATTTTAGAGAAAAAAAACTAAAAATAAATGGCTTTCTTCTTTGATTAGAAATTGGAATAATAAAAATTTGATTTTTACAAAAAGTGAGCAAAAAAATCTGTGGTGTTGAGGAAGAAGAAAACAGTTTTACTACAAAAAAAGGAATTAATTGTCTAAGTAAACAGTTCAGAAATCACGAAAAAGACAATACTTTTTGGGCCTTTGTCTTCTTACTCTTATGTACTTTTGTTATTTTGTTTATCAGTGACAACAATGTAATGTGGCTAAGGATGGACAAGGGCCTGGGCTTTTTTTAGGCCCTGAAAAAGCCCGGCCCAGGCCCAGGGCCTGGGCCGGGCTTGGGCCTGAAGTGTCTGGGCCTGGGCCGGGCCTGGGTTTGAAATTTGAGCCCAGAAAAAGCCCGGCCCAAGCCCTTTTCTCATTGTTGTCTGAAAGTAAACTGAATTTGCACAATTTCGGTAAAAAAACCGTTATTTCAAAGGGTTCGCCGCTGATCATGCCGATGGCGGTAAAAGATATAAGGATTACCCAAGTGCCCTATTCGGCTGATGTCCTTGTTTACGTTTAAGTTTTTATTTACAACGTAAAAAATAGTGTTACGTTTTCGTTGCAACATTTATTTATCAATAAATCAAGTCTATTTTTCGGAAGTCAGAAAAACAGAATTTACTAGAAAGAAAATAAATAAAATTTTTAGAATTTTATTATTTTTTAAAAGATTATATTTTAGGCTGAAAAGTTGCCAACAATTTATTTGGTATCTATTTATGTGAAAAATTTCTTTCAAAAAGCTGGGACTTTAAAATCAAGTGCTGATATATTTGAACAAGCTCTTGGGCATGCCCTTTATGAAGTCTTGATGAAAAAAGAGAACTGATTTTTTGTAAAAAAAAATTGTAACTTTTTTGAAGAAGCCCTGAAAAAGCCCAAGCCCGGCCCAGACCCTGGGCCTGGGCCGGGCCTGGGCCTGAGTTACCTGGGCCGGGCCGGGCCTGGGCCTAAAATTTGGGCCCTTGTCCATCCTTAAATGTGGCAATACATAATTTAAACAATGTTTTCAGTAATAATAATTTTTATTACACAAGATCTTTTACAACAGAAAAAAATGTTCATAAAAAATGATTAATAATTTTAAGCTTGTTTAGATTCCCAGGTCTGAAGCTTTGTTGTTTTTTCAGTAGCAGAATTCCAACATCAACACTAATTGGAGCTTGAGTTGTGTATTTTAAATCCTTTAAAAAGTTTTATTGTTTTGAGACAAAAATATTATTGGAATATTCGAATGCAAAAGAAAATATGATATTAACGACGCAAAATTTCTTCCACAAACTTTTGCCATAATAGTGTAGACAAATTGATGCAAAAAATGTACTTTGAATGTGAGTCGTTAATGGCATCTCAAAAAATGAGCTGCTGACCATTTACTAGAGGGTGGTGGTGGTGCAAAAAGAGAAATAGAGGGAAAAAAATTGACAGCTGTCAAAGAAAGAAAAAGAGACATTACCTTTTAGCAGCAGCAGCTGCAAAAGTTTGTCATGTGCTTTTTTCTAAATAAAAAATGAAAACAAAAACATAATTTATTTTTTTTATCAAAAAATGTTCGCCGCAGGCATTGTTAACAGAAATCGAAACAGTAATCACACGACTACAAAAGTTGTAAGTTCTATTTTAATTGTTTTTAGGTTTTTTAAACAAGCCAAGTGTTTTAGGAAAGATGCCTTTTCTTTTTGGTCATTCTTATTTTGCCGTTTATTTTATTGACAGGAAAAATTCGAGAAATTACAATCATTGAACCACAACAATTTTTTGAGCCTTGCAATTTAACGGATTCTTTGGGAACATCAGATTTGAATGATTTAAATGCTAAAAATGTTGCATATGAAAAAGTAAGGTTTTAATTCATGCGTTTTAAATGCGGTAAATTTCAAATTATTGCCTCTGGGGTCAAAAGATTGTATTCAGCATCGGTTATTGACATTTTTTTTGTATTGGTGATATGCAAATTTTGATCAGGTTAGACGAAAGACAGTAATTATAAAAAACAGAAACAAAATGTTTTTATTACTATCAATGTGAGAGTAACATTAAAAAACATGTTTAAAAATTTTAAATTACTTTCACTGTTTGAATTAGAACTAAATTTGCATATACCAGATTCCCTAAAAAATGTCAAACAAAACCTTGTCCCATGCTGAACACATCTGCACAAACCACTTTTTTAAAGCTGAACTCATCTATTAAAAAATAATTATTTTAACCACAAATTTTAGGTAATTAGAAAGACACAACGCCTCGGATCAAATGAAGAAACATCTTTAGAATTAAAAAATGTGACAAAAAACAAACAACTTATTGAAGATAAAATTAAAGCACAAAAATGTATTCGACAAAAATGCGCAAAAGTTAATATCGAAAATAATCTCGAAGATATCAAAGCCAAAACCCTTTCAACTTCTACATGGTTATTGAAAATTGGATTATCCCTGCTTGTGATAAGTGGATTACTGTGTTATTATATCAAAAATTTGATACATGTAATTTTATCTTTTTTAGTATTTTTAATTATTACTCCAATTTTTATTAATGCCGGTTTATCATTAAAAGATTATTTTATTTTGCCAAATTTTGAAGTAAAATGTTAAAAATTCAGTGTAATGGCAAAAAAGAAGCAAAAATTATTTTTTTAAATATGCGTCCTTAAGTCTACGGCTCGGAGAAAGAATGTTTTGTGTTTTGACAAAAAGCTTAAAGAGAAAGAAGAGAGCTGCAGAAGATACAACAACACCAGCAGCTTTTTCCTGAGAATGACATACATTTTTAGAAACTAGGTTTTAGGCGGGCCTCCGGCCCGCCCTTCATCTATTACACCCTCCTCAAATATAGAGCTTAAGCGGGCCTCCGGCCCGCCATCCAACATTTAAAAATTTCAAAAAAATTTAACAAAAAGCAACAATTTTTTATTATTCTAATTTTTCTTTTTTCTATTTCCTTTTCTTTTTTTCAAAATTAAACGTTTTTAAGAAATTTCTTTAATTTAAAAGACATGATTTATGCCAAATTTATCAATGTTGCCATTATTTAATGGTAATCAAAATTGTATATGTCTTTTTTTTTGTCATTAAACATTTTCATTTTTCTTTTTCGTCGGTTGTCTCTATACAAATGCCTAGATCTTTTTAGGTCAAAAAAGTTTTGCCAACATTAAAATTTTAAAATCTTTTGGTTGTTGTTAATTTGAATATTTTTACTAAAATCAATGTATTATTGTCAAAAAATTAGAGGGTAATTGAAGTCATTTTAATTGTAAGAATTAAAAGAATTTTTAAATTTTTAACAATACAATATCAAACGTACAATTTGTTTTTCTTCAAAAGTTCCAAAGAGTATTTATTAATTTTTATTTCCAGAAAAATACGACTCAATATTAAAAGCTTTCCGGCATTCAGGATCAACAATATTAACAAAAGTAACTTTTTGATGGGGATGTTTAAGATATGGCACATTATAAATTGGGATATACGGAGATGAATGATTCAAGAAATCCAAGATAAATTGAACTGGATTCAATTGTTTTATTGATTCATGAGCTTTGGAGAATTTTGGATTATGTAATTCTGCATCAATTTGACAAATGACAATTCCATCTTTGGCAAATTGTCCATCTCCAATTAATTCTCGAAGAATTCCATATTCAAATCCTTCAATATCAATTGTTAAATAATGCAAAAATCTCGATCCAAGAAATTCATCCAAAATTTTTGTGAATCTTAAAACTTTCATTGTTTTTGAAATATATTTTCCATTTTCAAGTATCATCAATTGAGTTTCAGCATCTTCAAGGCCTAAAAAATATATTGGTCTTTTTTGAAATATTTTAGCTGTTTTTAAAAAAAAATGTTGGTCTTTTTCAATAATATTTTGTCTGTAAAAAATTTTTATTTTAAATCATTGCAGGCTAATTTTTTTTATAATAAAACGCTTTTTTAATATTTTAAAAATTTCATGTTATTGTTTTTTCTGCTTAATTAATTAGACATATGCTGTTAAAAGCCCGAGCATGGATATAAATAAAAATTATAAAGCAAGTTGAAAGTCCTGTTAAACTTCATTAAATAAAATGTAGTTGGAAAGTAAAATCAAGGAGATTTTAAAGTTGTAGAAAATAAATATTTTGACAATTATCATCACACATTTTTAAAACAAAATATTCAAAAATTTTATCATTTGTGAACAAGTTTTTTTGATTAATTAATTTTTCGCATTTTCTTCATTAAATATATTTAGAGCAAAGCTATCAGCAAGATATTTCCATAATCGAAAAAGCTCTTTGATCTTTTACCGCCATCGGCACAAGATCAAAGAAAAAACACCGAAAAAATTGTTATTGCCCCATTATGCTGATGTTCTAGGTTGAATGTATCATTTTTAAAACATAAAAGCATAATTTTATATTTATGTTCTTTGATTTAAATTGAATCGCGAATGTTCTTTGACATTTTTCAAAGAAAACAATCAACATTGGTTTCGTTAAACGAAAAAATGTTACAAAACTTTTTTTTGTTGTTCTCAATAAAAAAAGTGACACAAAATTTTCTGCACATTTTGCTTTCGCTTTATTCGTTAAAAATTACGAAATATGTGGAAAAAAAAATTTACTAAACTTGTTCTTTCAATTTATATTTTCTGTCTATCGATTTTTTTGGGAAAATACAGCAAAGAAAAATTTGAATATTTAAGTGGTTATTTCGGGTCTTTGAATGGCATTCAGTAGTTCAATGACCCAGGGATAAATATTAATTACTGGGATATTAACATGATAACATTTTCCTGTTTAACGGTTTTTGTCAATTAAGAAACACGTATTATACTTAAGCCATTATTAAAAGAAAAAGGTTTGTCATCTTCATATTAATTTCTCGTTTAAAAATTTTTAAAAATTGTATAAAGTATTTCAAAAGTGTGATATTTGTATTTTGGCAATTTTCTGTTTTTGACAAAATTTGAAGAAAAAGAGATGAACAGGACATCAACAAACAAAAAAACAGACAGAAAAAAATTGTTGTGCTTTTTGACAGCTTTTTTTTCTTCTTCAGATTTTTTATCGATCGCAAAACTAAATTGAGCGTTTTTACTATTTTTGAATATTTAAAAAAATTTATTTTATCAATATTAAAGACCAGAATCTACTTTTCTTTGACGCATTTTTTTCTCGTTGAGATTATATTAATTTTAAGCAGCCTAACAAAGTATTGTGATGTTTTAAATATTAAAAATCTGTTGCTAATTTTTCGCTCACATTTAAATTAATTAAGAAGATGAAATCTTACCAGCACCATATGGAATTAATTTACCAATCGTTGAAAAATTTCCAGCATCCGCAGGTTCCACACCAAAAATTGAACATGTTGGATATTTTTGTTTGAATAATTCTTCTGCAGCCGTGACACCTCCAACTCCAACCGTTAACCATTTGCATCTTTCTTGAGCATAATCGGATGACATTGGAAGAAACATTTTTTTCTCTCCAAAAACATCATTTGAAAGATTATCCATTTGTGAATCTTTTATTGAAATATAAGTTTTAATACAATGTGAAAATTCTTCAAAGAATTTTGTGGCCTCCTTGTTATAAATTCGAGCAGCTTCAATCATGCAAATTTCAAATTTTAATTTTGCCGTGGATAAATTTGATCCTTGAACATTGTTGTTGAAGTAGAAAAAGAAGAACAAAAGTATACAAAATCCAATCAATAAAGTTATAATTCTGTCATACTGAGTTTTTCTTGTCATGAATGTGGACCTCAAAAATTAGTCTTATTAAATCAATGATGACAAAATTTGATTTGTGGATTTTCCAAAAATCACGAGTAAGATGGGTAAGGTGGAAATGAGCGTGCCGCCTTTGATGTTTTTTTAACGAAAGCAAAAACAGGAACAAAACAAGCGTGTTGAAAAACATAAAAATGAACAAAAAGATAAGGAACTTGAATACAAAAAATGTGCCACAGCTTTTTTAATCGCTAATTTTAATCCGGAAAAATTATTTTTATTAGCTGAATATGCAAATTGACTTTAAAAAGTATCAAAGCATCTAAAGCTTCTTTACTAAACTAACTAACAGTTTCGCTATCAATCAAGGACTATAACTTCAAAAAAAATATCCAAAAAATTTCAGACAAAAATTTTATTTAAAATTGGAAAACAAACAAAAATGATTGAATCACAAAAAATGTCATATGCACAAACAATACTCTCTCTTTTTAAATTTTAATGAATTCCATTTATGCAAATTAGTTTTCTCCGATTTTTCAACCTCTTAAATCGGGTCGCATGAAAAAATCTGATAATGAATGCGGGCTATCCAAAAAAAATATAACTATAAAAAGAATATATTTTTTTCTCGGTCAAAAACAACAGCATCGACTAAAAAAAGGATTTAAAAAGCAATCAATCGATGTAAATGAAAAACAATAAAACTGCGATAAAGTGTGTTAGATGCATTAAATAATAATCATATAATAATATGATGAAATGTTGTAGCATTTTTTGTAATTCATTAAATTGGCTTACAAGGATGAGATGACATTAGTGCAGCCATTAAAGTTTATTAATAAATTTGTTGTTCTGTTAAAAATCTTGATGAAAAAGAGATTTTTTTCTTTCTTCTGTTTTGGCAGTTTTTGTCTCATTGAAGTTAAAAATGAATTTCTTACCAGATTTTAATTTCAATTTGTCTTTTCTGTATCGTTTTGAAAACAATTTCAATGATTGATATATATTGAAAGGACATTACATTAATAAAATCAAAAACTAAATATTTCAAAAAATTTCAAAGCCATAAAAATAAAAGCATTTACTTTCAGCAGTTACGAAATTATTGGCCGACTTGTTTCGTTTTCAAAACAATTTTAAAGTGACCGATATTTCAAAAAAGACAAACAAACTTCTCTTTTTTCGATCTTCTTAAAATTTTAGTCACAGCTTGATCGAAAACGTTTTCTTTTTTTATTGCTCACTTTGCAAACCAAATTTGGTTGATATCTACGATTTTTTTATTATATTAATTTTTGAATATTTTAAAATTCTCAACTTAAAAAATTATGAATTAATAAATTCAAATAAAAAATGTATTACAGCAAATGAAAGTTTTGCCACAAACTCAAAGCTTGATAAAGTCATTAAATAAAAAATGTTTAAACTTTTAAGTAATTTCGAAGCCTTTAGCATTTTGTTCTGGATTTCACAGAAATGAACACAACAAATAATAACTAATTTTTCTCAGATAGATGATATGTATATATTAAAAGCAAAATATGCAAATTTCAATAAATTAAAGATATAATTCAAATTTTCATTTTTCGCTAATAATATTTTCTTGAAGTAAAATACTTTCATTCTTTACTAATTTTTTGTATTTTATTGAAGAGTTTTGTGATCACTTTTTATTTTTATAATGATTTGCCACATTTGCAGAAAATTCTTGGTTTTAATTAATCAAAAAGAATTCCTCATGTTATTTTTGTTAAAGAAACTTTACAGTATTTATTTAATTTTTATCTTGATTTGAATCAAAATATTCACAAATAATTTATGCTTGTTTAAAGTTTTTTCCTGTCGAAATATATGTTATTTTCTGCAAAAAATAGACACAATTTTTCAGTTTCATTTTAGACGTTATTCAATAAGATGAGTCAGTGAAAAAAAGTGACTGTTCAAACCATTTTCTCATTGACTTTGCAAAATGCGTTTTTAAATTTCATTATTTATTTGAATTTTTTAAAAAATATTTTGGTATCATGGAAAAAAATCAATTATTTGTCATAACAAACAGAATTAAAACCTTTTTTACCACTCTTTTATTTTTTGATAAAACACAAAAAATGACTCGTTAAATAATAATATCAAAGTCATTTCTTTCATAAAACTTAAAAGAAAAATAATTTGTTCAAACTTCTTTCATCAAAAATTTTTTAGGAAAAAGAAGAGCTTGCTTTTTTTCCTAAAACAAATCGACGACATTGAATTATGAAATACCGAAACAAAGTCTGCTAAAAGTTTACTTTCAATTTATTTTTTTGTTTATGTTTATCAACGTTTTCGCAAAATACAACAAAAAATTTGAATATTTTAGTCGGTATTTTAGTACTTTGAAATAAACAGGAATTCAACGACCAAAAATTCTAAAAAATGTTGGAATTTTAGGGTGATAATAATCTTGAAACTGTGACGATTTTAATTAATTAACTAATACGCATTCTTCATACTTAATACATTGTTTACTAAGTTAAAATATTTAATTGTATCATTTCATACTTTTTCTATCCAAATATTTAAAAATTGTTTAAGACTTTCAAAAATCTGCAAAAGTGTGACATTTTTGTTTTGCTGGCTGTTTTTAAAAAATATGAAAAAATGAGATGAACCAGGCATAAAATAAAAACCAAAAGGGAAAAACATGTGGTGCTTTTTGATAGATTTTTTTCTTCTCTTCACAGATTTTTAATCAACTGCAAAACAAAATTTTCCTTTTTATAATTAATTTTTTTCTTTTTTTAGCGCTTTTACTATTTTTGAATATTTCTAAAAAAATTTTTAACCAATATCTAAGACCACATTCTGCTTTATATTACACATTTTTGCGTTCAGATTTTAAAAAAAATCGCATAATCGACATCCATCCATTAAAAATTAATATTTTTAGTTCTTTTTGTTCACCCTTTATTAATAATTAATAAATTGAAATCATATGGAATTAATTAATCAATTTAAGTTTCCAGCTTCCAAAACGTTTGTGGCAAAAGTGTTGGAATAAAGCTGTGCAAAAGTGATAAAGGACAAACAAACAAGCATTAAAAAAGGATCCCAAAAAGCATAAGACATTGAATAAAAACTGGTTTATTAATGATACTGTAATTTGGCATTTCTATGATGTTATAGATCATGGTGAAAATCGTTTGTGGCAAAACTGCTGGAATAAAGCTATGCAAAAATGATAAAGGACAAACGAGCAAGCATTAAAAAAGGATCTCAAAAAGCATAAAACATTGAATATGCTTTTTGGGATCATCACCAAAACAGTGAAGATTTCGGATGTTTTTCTTTAAAAAATTCTTTAGCAGCCGGGAAACCTCCAATGGCTATTCTTTGTCAAGTTCTTTCTGACGATGATTCTTGAATGCATCATCACTTTGACTTTGTAACCAAAAAAATTCGGAAAAAATAACAGAAGAGGGGGTTGAAAACTTTTTTGTGTTTTTATGAATCACTGTCTAATGCTTTAAGAAATTTAGGTGCTGAAATAGTATTCTGACCAAATTTTAACCATTTACATGAGCAAATCCGATGAGTATCCAACTTTCAATTCAACTTGTAATTAAAATTAATTAATTCTACAAAAATTTGTGTTACATTAATAGTTTTGAGACAATTTTTATTTTTCATCAAAATCTCTTAAGCAATTTAATTTGTTTTTTACAGTGGAAAATTTTTATAAATAATTACACTCATTTGGCAAAGGCAAGAAATAATAAACATAAGCTTAAATACTTATATTTTTTTCGCATTCACTTTTTTTATAATTAATAGCACAAACTAATTATCTCAAAAATAACAAAGTTAAGTCAACTTGCCAGTTTCAAAAAAATACTATTGTTTTTTAGTGTTCATTTTTTTGTGTCGAAAAATCTCGTGCCAAAAAGTTTGTCCTGGATTTTTTGGGATGACCGAAATGTCCCAACTTTTTATACGAGTGTAATTCGATTGATATGTCAACTTAAAATTTTTTATTAAGCTGTAAATGGCCCCAAAAAGTCCTGAACAAACTTTCCGGCAAAATGTTCAATGGCAAAATATCCGTGAATTTGTCTAATTAGTACTGATGCATGGCGTTGTCATATGCAAATTTACAAAACTTTGACGCTTAATTCGTCCATAAAAACGAAAAGTTTCCTCGAAAAAAATTTTCAGCCAAAAAATTCTCCTGAAAATTCTCTACGTTTTGGCTGAAAATTTTTTCGAGGAAACTATTCGTTTTTAAGGACGAAATTAAGCTTCAAAGTTTTGTAAATTTGCATATGACAACGCCGTGGCTGATGTTTTTTGCGTTGCTATTTTTGTTTTGTAAGAGTTTGTTTATGATGAACATATTCTTTGCAGACTAACTTTGATTATTATTTACTTTTCCTGACCTTATTGACAGTACTCAAAATAATGATTGGAAATAATATTGTAATTCCACATTCTTGGAAACTTGTCAATGAAAGTTTTGTAATTGGAATAAAACCTGATATTTCAATTCACCAAAATATGATGATCTTTCTTCTACTTTCTGTTCCAACATTTACAATTCCAATGGATTGTATGCTAATTTATTTGTTATTTTTTTCATTCAAAAAATACAAATACACAAATATCTTTTATAAATTGATCCTTGTCTTTACCCTTGTTGTAATGTATTGGTCCTGGTATTTTTTCTATCAAGGTCTATGTCAACTTCTAGGGCACAGTTTTTTGGGAGAACTTGGAAATACAATTATTGCTTCAACAGCCCAATATTTATTTTATGTTTGTATGAATATGAATTTACTTTTTGCATTTAATCGATTTTCGGCAGTAATATTCAGAAATAAACATCAAACAATATTTTCAACTTTTAATGGGATACTGTATATTGGAGTAATATTTTTTGTTTCAGCAATTATGAATATTCCTGGGTTTATGTTTTTAATTAAATATGTAAGTAATTATTTTTTGGTTTTTTTTAGTTGAGATAAAAGAAATTTACAGTATCCTGAATTGGGAACATTTAATTATTTGCATATTCCATCTGTAGAATTTTTGAAGGTTTCAATTTTTATTGAAATGGCAGCTGTGTCTGTAGTTCATTTGGCAATAATTGTTTTGTAAGTCTTTTTTATGAAAAATTTTTTGTAGCAAACACGAAAAAAAAAGAAGTTTAAAGGGTATTAATAATAGTAATAGTACAGTACTATTTTGAAGAGCAATTATTACTCATTTTTTGTTCTTTGAATTAGTTGTTAGTTTTACCCCCATAGCTATATGTATGTATTTAGTTTCTCAATTGTGTTTTTAAGTGTTCTAAAGAAGAGACAATTAAAAATAATTACAAAATAATACTTTTTTAAAAGAAAAAAATTAAATAAGATCTTTTTTTGGGGTTTTCAAGCATAACAAATTAATCTTGCAAAATTTTGTAAAGAGATCCACATCATTTAAAAAAAATTAAACGCGTGAAATAATGATTTCACTTATGCAAAACTAATGACGTCCGCAGCTATTCTATTTTGGAGGGGACAGAAACAATTTCGAGGGTGCCGCCTTTGATCTTTTGCCGATTGCGGTAAAACATCAAAAGATTTTTATGATTTTAGGAATTCGTGTTGCTAATGTCCCTAATCATTAGCAACACGAATTGGATAATTTGGATAATTTATGTATGACACAAACGGGATACATAAATTATCCAAAGATTTTCACCAAAAAACATTGAAACTTACTAAAATTTTTAGGTATGGCTGGTCATTCTTTGCTTATAGAAAAATGAAAAGTTTAACAGTTCAACATAAAAAAGAACGACGATTGCTGATTCAAGCTTTTATTAGTGGAAGTCCATGCTTTATTTTGATGACATGCCATCACTTAATTCATTTCCCACTTTTGGAAGTTTTGGCTGGAGAATTATGTGTTGGAATTGATCCATTTGTGTATATTTGGTTCAACAAAGAAATTCGAGCTGATTTTCTTGAAATTACTGGTGCCAAAAAATATTTCAAAAGCCTCAATTCGAATACAGTATACACAACAGATCAATTCAGGATGCTTCGTTAAATAATATTTTGCAATATTAAAACCAATGAAAAAATACTAATAAATTTGTTAAGGATCTTTTGGGGTCACATTAAAAACAGTTCAAACAATACTATCATTATTGAAATACTTTATTTGATAAACAAGTCTTCGACTTTTCTTTTTCAATTTAATAAAAATCAAAGAACAATTTCAGTTCATTTTAACTACGAAAATTCGTCAAATTGATGTAACAAAATATGCACTTAAAAATTTTATTGTTTTATTAAAAAAAACAAATGTGGAAAAACGAGTATAAATTTTTTCAAAACGTCATCAATATAAAGTGTTCGTTAAACAATACATCAAAACAATGATCTCTGTATTTCAAATTAAAGTACGATTTTATGGGTTTTGAAATTACATGATTGATTTTTTGATCATTCTCTGCAAAAAAGTTTAGATTTTATTAATACAGCAAATTTTAAAAGATAATTTGAATTTGGCGCGTTTTGGCAAAGTGTTTCAAACGCCAAAATTTTAGGTACCAATAATGCTCACTCGTCTGATGTCAAATCACTGAAATAAAAAAACTTCTGAAATTCTTTTAAAAAAAAATTGCCATTAAAACAGCAATAAAAGCATAAAAAATCATCTTGTATTTTTATTTCAACATTTACAACATGAACTTTGAAATTTAATACTTTTTGTAATTGTTCTATTACAAATCAACTGATTTCAATGAAATCTTCCTTTTTTAATAATGACCATGATCAATCTTAAAAGAACAACAAAATGCTCATTTGATGATTGTGGTTTTCTTTAAAGAGTATAAAAGGTTCTCTTTTAACAATCAAAATCAACCTTCTCTTCCTTCTTCAACACTACAATTAATAATAATAATAATGAATTCTAAAATTCTTCTTGTATTATGCTTTATTGGTTTTGTCACTTTAATCACTGCTGCAGCAATACCTGAAAGCTATTCAAATATGTAAGTTTCATTGTTATTTTTGATTAAGGTTGGTTGAGGGTTTCATGACCCTGGTCCGGCCTAGTCTTAAAATACATGTCCCAGGACCAACTGAGCCCTGCTCTGGAGCATGTTTTGCTTAATTTTGACATGGTCTTTTTTGAACTGTTTATTTTAACCTATTCTTTTGTGTTAATGCAATATTCATATTTTTAGCCCACATGACAGAGTTCGACGACAATACGGTTACGGTATGGGATATCGACCATATGGAATGGGTGGATATGGCATGAACGGGATGGGAATGGGTGGAATGGGACGTTCAATGGGAATGATGGGTATGATGGCACCATTGATGGGAATGTTTGGATAAATTTTATCCCCCCCCCCTCCATGTTCAACAACAACAGTTATAACAATAATAACGTTAATAATTAATTGTAAATATATGTATATTGAGTTTTAAATAGAAAAAAATGTATATGTTATAATTTTTGTTTAAAAGTAATTGTAAAATAAATTGTTCTCTGATATTTTTAACGCCACAAAGTTCTCATTCTTTTCATCGACAAAGCTACAAAAATGTGTGAACTAAAAGAAACATCTGATTTAAAATAGATAATGTTCTTCTTACGAAAATAAAAATGTTTTTCATGAAAATCAGGGGTTTAAAATAGTATATAAACTCCAGCCTTCTATAATTTATTTCTGTAGAACAAAATAATCAAATGGGATATCAGAAGAACGATACATAAAATTTTTCCATTTTTCACGATTGAGGTTAGATTATTTAATAGACGAAACAAAGACTTGTAAATATAATTTATTTTATTCTTTTTCAACGCCCAATTTTTATGTCTTTTTCGATTGCATAAACAGACATCGATGCGGGTGGTCAAAAATAGGTTTTTTCTATTTTTAAAAGATGCATCACTAAAAAATCAACAAAAAAAGACCCATAAAAGTTTGAAGGTATTTTTTTTGAAGTGAATGAAAGAAAAGAATAAAAACGAACGGCATTGAATTGCTTCCTTACCTTTTTGATCAAAAGACAGATGCAGTTGCACAAAAAAACGTTTTTTGCAAAGAAAAAGAAAAACTTTTGCAGCAAGGCAATGAAAAATCAGAATCAATTCCATGAAAAATAGTTTTTTTTATCAACATTTTCCATAAAAGATTCACCAAAAGAAAACCATATCAAAATGTTTGTTTATTAAAAATTTTTACCAGACTTTTTTATTTTACCAACAAAAATTACTACTCTTACCACATAAAAAAGAGGCAGACGGTCGATGATAATTTTTGTTTTCTAAGTCTTGTAACGAAAAATAAATTTGAATAAATCTACAAAAGGACCCCTGACCGTGGGAAAACCTGAAAACCACGAATTAAAAAATTATGCAAATTTCCTCCTTAAACCTTTGTTTTTTCAACAACAATCAAAAACATTACGGTAGTATCAAAAAAGTGTCGGCTTTTCTTCAAAGGCAGTCGTCAATGTCACACTTTTTTTAAAACCCATAAAAATCTATCTAAAACAGACAATTTTTCCATTGATATTTATTAAATGCAAGGAATAAAAAAACATCTGTAAAAATTTTGCATTACTTTTTTCGCCTTCGTTATTTCCGGAGTTTTTATGAACGAAAGATTTATAAAAAACGGCAAAAAAAGAGTTTTTCAAGGATGCGCTTCTTTTTGTTCTTCTTTCGTCGAATGCAAATGTGTAATGATTCTTTTTCTTTTTTGACCATCTTGTAAAAAGAGAAGAAATGTGGTACGAAAACTTTGTTCTGGTCAGTCAAAGTTGGAATTAATTCTTTCCAACTTTGCAGCTGATTTGTACATTTGGATCCTTTAAAACTAGGATGAATTGTTTTTTTGATTTTTTGAAATGTTTTTTCTGGCACTTTCCATATTTTAGCCTGAAAATCAAGTCGGGATTTGCGCGAAAAATGTATTTAAAATATGCAAATTGCAAAAAATGGAAATTAGTTTGTCCAAGAGGAAAGGCATTAATGGTTTTTCGGATAATTAGAAGAGGATTTGCAAGAGCCAAAATGAAAAGTGTCCATTTTATTTTTTTCCATTTTTGACAGCTGCTTGTTATAAAATACAGTAACATGTCATTCATTCATTAAATTGAGTGACTGACTACAGCTTCATTGAAAAATTGGATAATATTTTTGTTAAAAATGTATCCTTCTAAAAATTGGCATATTTTGGTTATATACAGTAGTCTTTGAAATTTTTGATTTCAAATAAAGTATTAAAAAATTTACCATTAATTTTAATCTTTTCAATTGATAACTTTTTGGGATAACCCGATATTAAAAAATTTATCCCAAAACTTTAATCGAATTTTTATGCAAATTTAATAGAGAAAAGTATCCACTTTTCAATTTTTATGACAAAAACACTCTCCATCTATATATTTTTTTACTTTCATTTTATCCATTATTTTTCTTCCTCTTCTTCTTTAAAAGCCAATTAACCTGGCAATTAACTCAAAAAGTAACATTTATATTCTTTTTTTCATCTTTCGTTTACGGTTTATTTGCCATCATATTTACTTTCCTTCTTCAATCCTCTTTTCTTTTCTCTTCTTTTAAACTTCTTTTTCAATCAATGTTTGTTACAGTACTCTTTCTTCCTCCTTCTTCTTCAAAATGTTACTTCAATGCCATTTAAAGAATTTTTTTTTCATGCCGAGGTCGTCAACAACAAAAAATTTCTTTTTCAGTGCCATTCTTCGATGAAACTTAATGGCGGCAAAAAAATCAGGTTTTTGTTTCTCTTCATTGTTTTTGGCATGAGTTTGACTTTGATTTTTGACGCTGGCATTTTTTTCGCTCGAAAATGTATAAAAAATCAATCAACAAAATTCGTTGAAAAGTTCTAAATTTATTTTTTTTGGAGCAGAAATGGTAACTAAAAAATGTGAAACTTGTGATTTTTATCTTCATATTTTTTTACTCATTTGAACTAAAGCAGAAGTTGTAAATCTTTATATTTTTTATTAAAAATATATTTTTAAAAACATCTGTTTTTTATCTCTTTTTTTATTTTTTATTATTACTACTTTTCAAGTGTTGACCTTAATTGCTTTTGACAAATCAAATCCTTCTTCATCAGGGTTTGAAGGGATCTTTGAGATTTTGAGATGACATTAAGTGGATAGATAGCCATAAAACGGATGTATACAGTTTTTTTGGAACAGATTGTTTTTTGGACATCTTTTTTGAGTTGGTGTCCCTGGTCCTTACAATTTTTTTAAAGGAACAAAAAAACGGGGGAGACACTTGCGCTTTTCCTTCTTCTTCAACTAAAAAAAATTGTATGCATATATATCGATCGAGGTCACTCCCCATCTTTCCCTCTCCTTTCCTTCTTTTTTTCTTTCCCTCATTTTCATTCATTTTTTTTCCTTTCTTTCATTCATTCAACTCATTTTTGCCAGTTTTTTACTCCTTCTCACTGTTTTTAGGGTTTGTCCCGTTTCATCCCCCCTTTTATTTCTTTTGCTTTTGCTGTTTGAGATTTTACAGGTTCAAAACGTTTTATTTTTTTCTCACAGATTCTTTTTTTGACACTTTTTCTCATGCATAAAACAGACTGAAGTTGGGGTTCAACTTTTTATGTTGAGCTTTGTTTCTTCTTTTTTGCAATTTTTGGGATTGGTCATTTTTATTAAAGCCCAAAAACAGAAGTATCGGCTACTGTAACAATAAGTTAAGTCAATATACTTTCCAGAAATTACCTATTTTTTGACAAAATAGAAAAAGTAACAAAATAATGTGAAATAAACTATAACAGATTACTGTAATCAGATTTGAGAGAATCTTGAATATTTTCGAGAATGGTCAATTTTTCTATTAATATGTTTCTGTTATTTTATTAGACAAAAACCAATTTTTGGGGAAAAATTAGTGGTAAAATTTTATGGTACAAGGTTACAGTACCCTTTTATGGACACTGTAACTCCTAAATATGACTTGGTTAAATGTGGATGCCTAAATTTTTGGGTACCAAGGTACAGTACCCTTTCACTATTAATGATTTCAACACTAATAGTACAAACCTCCCTAAAAATGATTTTGATGACCTTTTTTATTTTGCTTTTTTCAACTTTCTCGAAATTAATGATTAATCATTTTTTTCATATATTATTTGTTTGTTTTCTGTCATTAAATTTTCTTATCTCATTTTTTACCTCCCAGAAAAAGAAAGAGTTCGAACGCCGTTTCCTGTTTTCTAGAAACTTTTTTTTCAATTCCTTCTATATAAAAAATCTATGAATGAAAGAATGAGTGACAAATTGTCCATGATTGAACGAACTTGATTTTGATTTTTTTTATATTCTGAAATGTGACGCAATAAAGGTCAAAAGAGAAAAAAGAAGAAAAAGAAAAAAGGGTTTTTGGTGCTTGTTGGAGGTTGTAACGGCTGATTTTTTCTTTCTTTTTGGAGTTCTCGGAATTAAAAGCCATTGTTATTGGGTCAGTTTTACGAGTTTCAGAAATCACAAAATGATCAAAGATTCTTTACATAGGATTTATGGAGATAGTTGCAATTTTTATGATTGCTGTAACTTTTGGTTTTTCAAAGAAAAAGTACAGTACGCTCAATAATTTTGATTCGATGAAACTTTTCATTTTTATGAACGAATTAAGCGCGAAAGTTTTGTAAATTTGCATATTACCACGCGGTGAGGCCGTAGTTAACGAGTTTTTCATTTTTTTAGTCTCGGAACGAAAACAGATTTGAACGAGTTTGCTTCAACAAAAAACCCTGATATTCAGGTTCGTGCTGGGCAAACCTGAAAATTTGGGATCATAAAAATACAAAAATTTCCGCCCCCTTTAATTTCGGTTGCATCAATTTATTACGACTTTTTTCTCCCCGCAAAAAACTGTTTTCTTTTTTTCCGCGATATATCTGTCACTACAGTATCCTTCTTCCGTCCAATCAACTTTACTTTTTTTTCTTCCTACTCTTTCCCATGAGAATTTTTGTTGAGAATGGTCATTTTTTCCTACTATTTTCTTCTTTTTGCTTCTTTGCTCCAATTAATTTTTTTTACCTCTCATTTATATTATTTTTCCCTTCCTTTTCCTTATGTGCTTGTTATAATCTTATATTTACTTAATTTTTCATCCCTTTCCAATTTTCCTTTGACTTTGATTCCCTTCTTTTTTTGGAGTACAACAAAAAAATTTGCCGCCTGTCTTTGAGAAGGCTATAAAATGCTTTTTGGAGGGTCATCTTGACCTTTGTTGAAGATGAAAAAAAACGGTGAATGTCTTCTTTTTCTTTTTTGCTGTTTTTTGTTTTTGACAGAAAAAAGAAAGAAGAGGAACAACAACAGCTCAAATTTCATACAAATATGTAATTTTTTGTTTTGGGGTTTTTAAAAGTTATTTTTGCCGTTAATCGGATTTGTGTATTTTCTGTCATGATTTTGTTTATTTTTTGAAGATTTGAATCAGATCACAATTATGCAAATTTTCGAATTAATCCCATGTTTGGATATACAGATATTTCGCCAAAACAATTATCCTGGATTGGCAATTCTAGTTCAACGAAAAAATAAAAGATGACGGTTTCATTGAATAAACAATTTGGAACATTTCAGTTTTCCCGAAAATCCGGGACGAATTTGTTGTCAAAATATCCGTGAAACCATGTTTGAACTTTTGGATTCTCCTTTCACTTTTAGCTTTTATTGTGTTTTCACTGTTCCTGTATTTTGTCCATTTTCTTTTATTCCCAAAAATCCTATTTCTAACCATTTATTTTTCCTCCCACAATAATAACAATAATTAGCACAGCTTTTAATCTTCCCAATTTTTTGTGATATATTTGCTTTTTTAATATTCCTTTTCCCTTTCCTAAAAAACCCCTGACACGTCACCAAAAAATTTTTTTTAACTTTTATTTTCATGAATAAATTCCGCAAAAAAAACACAAGCAAAAAAAAGTGAGATCAGAATCATTCGGTTGCTGCTGTTTTTAGAAACAATAAAAAAACACTTTTTTCCGTTTTTTATTGATTGATTTGATTTTTGCGTAATTTTCGGTTTCTTTTGTTTTCTCATCTTTTATCTTTTTTCGATTTTTACGTAAGAATTTAAAACGCATTCCACCAAAACTTTTTAAACGACCTGCACCGGCAAAAATTTTTATTTTACCTATGTTTTCGAACATGCTTAAGAAGCAGGAAAAAAATACTTTTAGGTCGAAATTCGGCAAAATGCCGTTTTTAGAGCATCGAGAATGCCAAAGTCGACATATTTTGTTTCCTACGGTATATATTCATCTTTGATCTGTTTAAGGTATAATTGCACCTATATAGGTTTTCGGGGTCGGGGAATCCGAATCTCGACTCCGCGGTTTGAAATTTTCGCGTTAAGACCTATTTTTCGCACTTTGACCTCACATTTTGCCTGAAAAGTAGGTCAGGACTTAATTTCCCAGACTAGTTCTTCTCACCATTGGATTCCCCGTAGTTTTTTACCCCTGGGTGGGAATTACCGTCAAATAACTCGTCCATACCGATGTTTTACAAATTAATGAATATCGTTGACTCTGAATTCCAAGAATTTCGATCACTTATTAAAAATCGAAATTTCATCCACTTATGCTAATTTTCCACCTGTATAGGTTTTCGGCCATGGGGAATTCAATGGTAAACTTTGTATTGCTCTAAAATCATGTTTTACATGCGAAATCCCCTCAGGGCATGATATAACATATCCGCTTAAATAAAAAATTCCCCCTGACTTTTTCTTTGTGTTTCAGGTGTTAAAAATCGTTGATTATTGTTCACAAATAATGTTTTTATTAATATCAAACCATGCTTTGATCATTTGGATGCTGGAACACTATTTTCAGAATACCTAAAATAACCCTTGATGTTGGGGTATATGTGCAAATCTTGAAATTGCTTTTACGTGCTTGTACAATCCTGTTTTGCAAAACTTTGATTTCTGAACAACATTAATATGATTTTTTGATATTATTAATGCAATATTTGTGTCTTTAAATGCAAATTAATAGTAAAATTCTAAACAGTTTGATGTAAGTGAATTTTAGACACGGTAGATGGAAGGTAACCAATGATTAAATAATGTCATATGTTGAAAATGGTAAAAACAAAATTGGGAAACAATTTTAAACAAGTTTCAATATCTCTTAGTCATTATTTGCAAAGTTAACGCGATTTCAAGATTTGCACATATACCCCAACATCAAGGGTTATTTTAGGTATTCTGAAAATAGTGTTCCAGCATCCAAATGATCAAAGCATGGTTTGATATTAATAAAAACATTATTTGTGAACAATAATCAACGATTTTTAACACCTGAAACACAAAGAAAAAGTCAGGGGGAATTTTTTATTTAAGCGGATATGTTATATCATGCCCTGAGGGGATTTCGCATGTAAAACATGATTTTAGAGCAATACAAAGTTTACCATTGAATTCCCCATGGCCGAAAACCTATACAGGTGGAAAATTAGCATAAGTGGATGAAATTTCGATTTTTAATAAGTGATCGAAATTCTTGGAATTCAGAGTCAACGATATTCATTAATTTGTAAAACATCGGTATGGACGAGTTATTTGACGGTAATTCCCACCCAGGGGTAAAAAACTACGGGGAATCCAATGGTGAGAAGAACTAGTCTGGGAAATTAAGTCCTGACCTACTTTTCAGGCAAAATGTGAGGTCAAAGTGCGAAAAATGGGTCTTAACGCGAAAATTTCAAACCGCGGAGTCGAGATTCGGATTCCCCGACCCCGAAAACCTATATAGGTGCAATTATATCTAAAACAGATCAAAGATGAATATATCCCGTAGGAAACAAAATATGTCGACTTTGGCATTCTCGATGCTCTAAAAACGGCATTTTGCCGAATTTCGACCTAAAAGTTTTTTTTTCCTGCTTCTTAAGCATGTTCGAAAACATAGGTAAAATAAAAAAATATGCGATTTTTTGGCGGTGCCATTTTTGTCAAAATTTTAGAATAAATTGGTGGAATGCGTTTTAAAAATTCAGAAGTTTATAATTTGCATTTTTTTTAATTTTTGTTTGTATAGTACCTGAGATTACTGTACTGAATACTATTTAACACCTAAATTTTAATTATTTTTCGTATCTATTGTTACAGTATTTTGTTCTGCTAATCAATGTCTTTTTGATAATTGCTTTGTGACGTATTTGTGCTTTCTTTCAATTAAATAAAATTGATTTTTTTAACTTTGTATTATTATTACCATAACTTTTATAAATCTGTGTTAAATATTAAAATTACGGTATCCTTATTACTTCTGTTTTCCAATTTCTTGTTTAACATTTTAATTTGTTTTTCTCGTTAATTTTTCTCTTTAAAAATTTTAATTAATTCCGTTTTTTACGTACTAGAAGCTAATTTAGAGCTTCTTCTGTTGCCGCACTAAAGATGCACTTTTAAGCTAACATTCAATAAATTTCCTTGTGCTTCTTCGTGTAACTTTTTTTATAAATTTTTGCAACATTTTTGAGGCAGTTTTTGATTTTTTATGAGTCTGGTAAAAATTTTGCGTTCTCTGAAATTTCACTTTAAAATAATAATGAAATTACTGTAGTTTTGAAAGCATAAGATAATAGATTTTGAAATGATTAAATTAAATTTCAAAAATCACATTTCCTCAGAAAAATTTAATTAAGAAAATTTTGTTACAGTAATTTTTAAATAATTTTAAAAATACAATTAAGATCAAATTTTGATGATTAAAAAAGCCATGTTTGTTTGACACCAATTTTTTAAAAACTATATTGAAGCAAAAATCTAAAAACATCTTTTTCATTGTATTTTGCAAAACAGATTTTTATATTAGCCTAATATTTTAAATATAAAAAGTCATTTTATAGGCACTTTTAGCATTGTACTGTAGCCATTTGATCCCTCTTTTTTTTCTTTCACACATTTTTTTACCTTTTTCATGAATAAACCATTCCCCCTCTATTTTTTTCTTTAAAAAAAATTTAAAATAAACATTAATGTTTTTTTTCTTCTGTACTTTTTTTTTCTATTGTATTTATTTTTCTTTTCATTACAACACAGTGCCCAACTGAATTTACGTATGTACGTGTTTGACTGTTTTTTTGAGAAAAAAACGTTAAAATTTGTCTGTTTGTCGTCAACGGAGAAAAATAGAAGGGGTTAAAAAACTCCAAGTTTCCCCTTTTTTTATCTTTCTTTTTCATTCTCCTTTTTTTCAGTTCCATTGAAAAAACCGAAAAATGAAAAGGGAAAAGAAAAATAGGGGGCATTCAGCCAAAAAAAAAATAATGCTTTCGGTTTTTTGCTGCTTTCCTTCGCGCTTTTATTTTTTCGACTCGAAGAATCCCTTCTTTCCTTTCCTTTCAACCATTTACTTCAAATTTTTTGACTAGCTACAAAATAACTCAATTGAAAATGAGGAAGGGAAAAAAGGATAGGTTTTAGACATTTGCACTTTGGATTCCATAAATCTTGTTAATGGAGAAGGTTCAAAGGTTTAAAAAAGTTAGAGTTTGACTCTTCACTTTTGTTTTTTAAGATGTACAGTAATCTTTTATTTGTAATAACCGTCTCAAAATTTAAACCATAAATTCAATTAATCTTTACTTAAATTTTATTCTTTTCATAATTCTGAGGATTTCAATTTCATTTTTCTATTGAATGATAACTTTACAGTAATTCCTGGATATTTCACCAAAAAATTTGTCCCTGATATTTGGGATGCCAAAAATGTCCAAATTTGTTAAACCGGTGTAATTCGACAAAACTGTCAAATTCCGCTTTTTCGTCAAGTTTAATGCCACTAAAAACCATGGGCAAATTTTTATGGTGAAATATCCGAAAACCCAAACATTGCCTTATTTCAAAAATTTGCATACTCGTAATCTCAGTCAAATCTTCAAAAAAACAAAACATGCCACAAATGTTATAACTATACAATTACCGTAATTGTTCTTCTTCATCACAACTTTCATCCTCCAAAAATTTTAAATCTTTTGTTATCAATAACGCTAATGTCTTGCTTTTTTGGTACCTTTCTTTGTCTTTCTCAAATCTATAAGTATCTTTTTTTGGCATCAAACTACATTCGAAAAAAAGTAAGCAAAAGCCCTGAAACGAAATTTCTTTCTTTTTTTGTTCTTTTGTTATTATTTTTATTTCATTTTTCCTGCATCTTGAAACACCATCAAAATATCCATGTCAAATTTATTCTTGAAAGGATACTGTAGTTCCAACAAATTAAAAACTAAAAAAGAACTTCCTTCATTTTTTTTCTTATTTTTATGTGTATGTTTTTAGTGAACGCTGATTCTTGTTATCACTTTCTGTTGACTTTTTTTTGTTTTTCTCTTTTTTCTTTACTTTTCTGATAAAAAAAAATATATCCTAAAACGTGATTTTCTTTCGACCACCAAAAAAAAAATTATTTTTTTTGACCTAAAAGAGTTTTTTTTCTTTCTTTTTCTTGTTTTATGTGTGTTTCCTGTTGTCAAGCAAAGCCATTGCAGCAGATTTTCTTGTTTTTTTCTTCAAGGTTTTAAAAAATAAGGGAGAATTTTAAGTGGTATATTTTTTGACCTTTAAGCTTACTAAAAGTCAAAGTACCGTAAAAAAAGGATGTCAAAGGTTAATGATTAGAGATTGCTCAAAAACCTTAAAAATGTGTTACAACAAGAAATAAGGTTACGGTAGAATTTGTGTGTAAATAATTCAAGGGTTTACATGTAAAACAAAATGGAGAATAAACTTTATTTTATAAAAAATTCATTAAGTTTTCAAATTTTGGATTAAAAGTTGAATAATCAGATTTTGCACGTATTCAGTTTTTCAAGCTAAAAATGTAAACAAATTTTATGGATATTTTACCAAAAATTCTGTTATGAATTTTCGGAATGACTAAAACTTCCCAAATCTTTTATACCAGTGTAATTTAATGAAACTGCCAATTTTTAATTTTTCTTGATGCCACCAAAAATCAATGACAAACCCTTTAGGCGAAATGTCCGTACATCTCCAACATATTTGTACTACTGTGTAATCTTAATTTTTCTGTCATTTCATATTTTACCTAAATATACACATATTGGTGAGTCGGTTACAGTAAAGATTACCGTAACCTAACTCCCCATAAATCATTTATTTAAATTTTTCACTTTTTTCTTTCAGACGACTATTAATTACTTTTTCTCCACTTCTTTTCCACTACATTTTGCTTGCTTACGGTAGAATAAAAAAGTACCTGTCTATTATTGATTGCTTCATTGAACTTTATCGTCTTTTTTCCACTCTCCTTTTTTTTCCCAAATTTTTTTGTCAAGGTCAACATTTTTTTCTATAAAATAAAGCCCTGATTTTTGTTCATGGTATGTTTGTTTGTCCCGTTATTGTTTTTTAACCTGTTTTTTTTGTGCTTGTTTCTATTTGGGGTGGTTTTTAATTTTGATATGTGTCTTAATTTGTTTCACATATTTGATATCAATAATTATATTTTATTGTGTGATTGATATTTATGATAATTTGAAGCAAACACAAAATGGGAAGTTCAAAATGTTATATCGGTCTTTTTTGGTACTTATTACGTGTTACTGTGGTTATTGTTATGTTGTAGTCCTTGTGTATGATTTTGTTATTAAGTAAAAAAAAGCTACAGAAAGATTACTGTAGCTTTGTCTTCTTCATTATTCTTATGTAAGTCAATCCCTTGTTTTTCAAAAAATAGCACGTTTTTGGTTTTTGGCTACGATGTAGTTTTTTTCAAGTTTAATTGAAGCATGTAAATTTCTTTTCCACATGTAATTCTTAGAAAAAAAAGTATATCGTAATAATAATTTGTAGTAACATTTTTTAAGAAAGAAAAAAAACAGAAAAGGATTAAGTAAATCATATGTCACATTTTTTAATGGAAAAAATTATGTAAGGATTTTGGAGAATCAAAAGTTGAACAGTATTTTTGATATTCTGTGACAACTTTTTTGTAACGATGAAATTGCAAAAATATTTTGTCACATTACCATTTAAAAATTTTTTGTCACATATGACTTTTTTGTCACGAAAAAATTGTTACAATTTTTTTCATGGTAATGTAAGAAAAAAATGTCACATTGCCTTTCTTTGTTTTGTGACAAAAGAGTCATATTGTCAAAAAAAAAAGAAACTGTAACAACTTTTTTTGTGACAACGTGACTTTTTTGTTGGTTGAGAAATTGAGTATTTTTTGAATTTAAAAAATTTCAGTTTTTCATTTTTAACTAATTTTTAACAGAAATCACACTAAATATACACCTGTTTTGATAAAGAATTATGTTGTTCTTGTTCCCATGGATTTAAAATATGATCTTTAATATTTCTTTCTTCCTTGTTGTTGTGTTTTATATTTTGTTTTTTTTGATAATTATAGAATTTCACGTGAGGTCAATCAACCTTGTTCAAAAAAATTTTATACCACCCCCATGATTTTTGATGTACACCTTTTTTTCTAAAATTATTCATTTTTTTGATAATTAAAAACGTAAACAATACAACTTTTTTTTTCTTTAATCGGCTTACAAATTTTTTTGTATATGTTTTTTTTGTTTTATTAAAACTCAAAATTAAAGGAGATCTTTCATTTGATTCATTTTTTATTATTTCGCAAGAAAGTTCGCGAACCGCATATAACTGATAATCAGGAACTTTCGCTTTTTTCTATTGTTTTTTGTTTACGAAAGAAGTATTTTTTTAAATATTTCATAATCATTTCAAAGAAAAAAGTTTTTTCGTAAACAAAAAACAATAGAAAAAAGCGAAAGTTCCTGATTATCAGTTATATGCGGTTCGCGAACTTTCTTGCGAAATAAAAAAAAATGAAGCAAATGAAAGATCTCCTTTAATCTTTTTTATTAATATTTTTTTTTGTTTCAATATCTACTTTTTTGGACAAATAAGAAGAAGAAGGAGAAAATGTTGTTTCCGTCAGCTTTTTTGGCTTAGAATGAGTTTTTTAGAAAGCGCCACATTCTTTTAATTTTGTGACGTGGTTGACATTTTTTTTTATATTCTTTTCGTTTTTATTGTAACTTTTCTTTTTGCTTTTTGAAGGTTTTTGAAAGTAATTTGTTGGAGGTTGTAGCTTTTGGGTAATATTAAACTTGTTAAAATTGCTAAAATTTATTCTTCCAAAAAAATTTATCAATGATTCAATAAGCACTTTTTTTCTGCTCACCAAAATTTAAGAAAACATCAATTTGATTAATCAATAAAAAATAACTCCGTTATTTACTATCTGAGTCATGTTAGGAAGTGTTCAAGTTTGTTGCTTCCTGATCAGGGACGTGAAATGGATAGGCCACCAGTGGACACATGCCTCCTCCGAGATCACAAATTTCCTTTGATCTTTTACCGCCATCAGCAATGGATCAGAGGCCCTTAAAATGGTTCCTGCTCCCTCCAAAATAGAGTGCTTTTGACAACTTTGATAGGAATTATTCAAATTTATGAGTTCCTATTTGCACTTTTCACTTTTCAGTTCTTCTTATAACCTACCGTAACCCTAAGCTTAATTTTCTTTCATGCATTTGTTGTTTTTGTACTTTGCTTTTTAAAAATTAACTTTTGTTTTTCATCATTTTATTTTTACATGAAATACGTCAAAGGTGTTGCTTGTGCTTTTTTTATATTTAGCTTCCATTAGCCTGTTAGAGCTAAATTTAGTTCCTTTGTTTTTCACTAAAATAGCTTTTAAGAATTTTATAGTGATTTCCTTAACTTCATCTTTGGCGCCAAATTACAGTACACTTAACGCTTTCTTGATTTTATGTTAATTTTTCTTTCGCAAGTTAACCTTTGAGATACTGTAAAATTAAATTACTCATTTAAAATTATTATTTTTCCTTTTCGATTACAACATTTCCGCTTGGTTTTTTTTCTTTCAAAAGTTCAAGCATAATTATTTCTTAGGATTTATTAGAGAAAAGTGTAGTTTAAAGAAATGAAGATTATAGTTTATTAAATACTTAAAAGAAGTCAGTCCCCCCTCTCTGTCTGTCTAGTAAATAGTAAATTTTTTAAAGCGCAGCTGCGAAATTTTTTAGTTTGTTCTTAAAGTTTTTTAAACATTTGAATTCTTGTTTCAGCTGTCTTTATAATAAAGAGGTGCTATGTTAAATATTTGTGGTAAGGTCAAAGTTATGGTAGTTTAAGCAACAATTTGAGTACATGTGCAGAAGACACTATTAAAGATACTTTTTTAAACCCTGATTTTCGGGTTTGTGCAGCACGAACCTGACAATCAGGGTCTTTTTGTTGAAGCAAATTCGTCAAATTCATTTTCGTTTCGAGACCCAAAAACCTGAAAAAATACGTAAATCACCTTTAATTTGAGCACCTTTAATGTTCTATTAAATGTACTATTTTAGTTTCGGTACAAAAATGTAATTCTATAAATAACTTTCTTATATCTTCTAAGTATCCATTTTAAATTCCATTTTATTTTATCAATTTGTAGCAATTACTGTCACAGCCTCGAATCTTCTTTAATACTACTCAAAAAAGATGATCACATTTTTTTCTTTACAGTCTGAAGCAAATTTGTACTTTTAACAAAAAAATTAGGGTCTTTCTTCTTTAAAAGCTTCACTTTCAATTTTCTTTTTTTTCATCATTACCATTTTTTCCATTTTTAATGAGTACAGGTGTAACAAGAATGTGTAATCACCTTCCAAATTCTATCCCTATCAAAGTGTCCCCTTGGCGCCGCCAAAAATATATATGCGGTAAAAAAAAACAAGTCTGGCTCCATCAAGTTCAATCATATATATTTTTTGATTGTTTTGTTATCATTTATTTCTCTTCTCTCTTTTTGCCCCTTTTTTATTTCCCTTTAATTTTTTTCTATTCAATATTTATCTTTGTTTCTCTCTTTTTTTTTGTTTTTCTTGTATGTCTGTTTATCGTTAATTTTTTTTGTTACGTTTTTATTTTATTTTATTTGGTTCTATGAACCCTAATTTTTTTTCAATTTTTTACGTTGTAGTTTTACCAATTAATGTTTAAAGTTTTCCATTTTTGATTTTGTTACACACTGTAATTTCTTATATTTTTACTCTTTTTGAAGAGAGTTTGGTCAGATTATTGTTAGTAATTTTTTGGTAAAATATTAAGATATTTTTTGGTGTCTTTATAAAAAAAAAAGATCTTTATCATTAATAAAAATCTGATGTTTATATTTTTCTCGGCAAGAAATTATTTAAAACAAAAATTGATTAATTACTTTTCTGATTGTTTTACCTTTTCGATACGGATTTCAGTAATTAACAGATTCTAAAAGGTAGAATTTAATCAGCTCATCTTTTCCGTTTCCTACCTTAACATTTTATTATCCTTCTATTAAATGGTATACTGTAACATATTAAAATAATGGGCGTGTTTAACACACCAACTTTATTATTCCCATTATTATTATTAATGCCACACCACAAATTTAATTAAATAGGATTATAAAAATTTGTTTCATTTCAATTTATTTCTTTTCCTCCCCCAAAATTTAATTATTATTTATTCAATCTTTCATTTAAGAAAATTTTTCATTTTGTTTCTTTCAAAGGTTAAAATTATATGGCATTTTTTAAAGTTTGGTCTTTCTTTTTTCTTGGCATTTTTTTTGCTGTCACATGTAAAAAAAAGTAGAAAATACAAATTTAAGCTTAAATGAGTTTTTCAAACATGTTTCTTACACTTTTCTTTGAAAGCTAAAGAAAAAAATGTTTTTAATCTTTGTGTTTGAAGTTTCTCGAAAAAAAGGTTTATTTTCTTTTAAAAAGAGGAGGTGAAAGTTTATTGGCAATAAATTTTTTGAGAACGAAACTTTTTATAAGCTTTTAAAAGTTTTGTTTAAGTTTTAGGGTTACAGTAATGCTTTTGTGAAAGTGTTCTTGTTGTCACATTTTTATGTGACACTTTTGAATATTCATAGTTAGTACTTTTGTTCAGGGATATTTCGCCAAGAAATTTGTCCTGAATTTTTCGGGAAAACTAAAATGTCCCAAGTTTTTTATATGATTTTAATTCAATGAAAATGTCAACCTCAACTTTTTTTAAGCTGTAAATTCCACCAAAATTCCAGGACAAATTTTTTTGGCAAACCTTTTTGTGGCCCAATATCCTATAATGGAGTACTGTAACTGTTCATTGTTCTTTGATGTTTGAAGTTTAAATTAAAATCTACAGTATCCAGTTTTGTCCTTAACAACATAAAAGCCATCATCAAAGATTTAACTATCTCTTTAAAAAATTTATCTATCAAAAATCCAACCCCACTTTAGTTTTAATCTTTTCTTCTTCTTTTCTTTTTTGGCGCTTATTTTCTTTTTACGTGTCTTTTTTTTATTCTTTACCGACGTCAAAAAAATGCAGAAGAAAGAAAGTGAAACTTTTTTTATTCAATGACGTTGAAGAAAAAATGTAATTTTTTTTTAATAATGACAGATGTAAAGGTTTTTCAAATGCTCATATATATAAAAGCATAGTCTAGTGATACTGCTGCCCTGGGAGCATAGTTTTTAGTTTGCTCTTTAAATTGAATTTGAAACAAATTTTAAACAATATATTAAGCTTTATAAGGAACTTATTATTTTCATTGCTTTATTTGAAAATGATTCAAAGTATTAAAAGTTTAAAGAATCTCTTTAATCTCTCATTCAATTATTACTCATCATGCTTTCCATTCATTCAAGCAATTGCTAATCCAAAAACGTTTTTCTTTACTTTTTGATAAAAAGAAAATGGCTTCACGTGATGAGATCTCTTTTTTACGTAAAAATTCTATCGATTCAGGAACTATAAAACTCTAAAATATATTTGATGTGAAAAGTAAAACATTAATTTTTGTATTTAAATAAATTTTAATTTTATGGTAAATTTACAAAAAAGGTAGAGTAATTATTAGTTACTTAATTTTGTGATAAATTCAAAAGTTGTAACATTTTTATGTGACTATTTTGATATACTGTAACTTTTTTGGTACTCGAAGTATAAAATAGCTTTAAAGGAGGCAACAAGTTACGTCTTTTTTCGTTTTTTGGGTTTCGTAACGAAAATAAATTTGAATGAATTTGCTTTGACAAAAAGACCCTGATTTTCAGGTTTGTGTTGCAAAACCTGAAAATCAGGGATTTAAAAATTGCTTAAACTTTCATTGAAAATGCTTTAACCGATTTCACAGAAATTCTTGTCACATTTTTTATTACTTTTTTTAATATCGTAAAAAGTTCCACATGTGAACAAAAATATCCCCTTTTGTGAATTGAATTATCCCTTTTCATTAATGAATTTTTAACGTCATTTCGTTTTTCCCTCCTTTTCAAACATCTGTTTGTCGTATTTTTTTTGTTTTATTTTTCTCATGAGAATTTTTCCACGTACTTCAAAAAAGCTTTTTAACACCCGCGGTTTTTTCATTACCTTTTCCGCGTTAAATGGTTTTAATTTAATTATAGTCAATTAATTAATTTTGCTTTTCGTTACAGGATCTTTTTCACCCTCAGGCAAAAAAAGAACTTCAAACAATATCAAAGCCATGTCAATTTCTTCATCGGCAATGGCAATGCCAACTTTACGCCCGAATCGTAAATCATGCCTTTCTCGAAGTTCATTAGATTCTGGATTTGAATCTGGAAAATCCCTTTCACCATCTTCCCCAGAATCGGCATCGACAAGTACAGATTTCAAGCCATGTTCTTCTTCAACTATATCCCCTTTGGCAATTGCATCCTTAAATCTCAAGCCACAACCTGGTTCAACTTCTTCCCTTGCTTCTTCATCATTTACCTCAAATCGAACTTCAACAACAACTACAACATCAGAGGCATATCCGCCATTTAAGAAACCAAAATTTGATCTTGCTGCTGGCCTTCTTCCACTTTCTCCACCTCGTCCTGAAACTCTTGCAACAAAACTAATCAATTCTTGTACATCCCCAAAATCAACAAATGATATTCGTCGACTTTTACAATATTGCATTCCATCAACTTCTTCCCTTCCAACAAATCTCAAAAAAGATGATCTTAAATTTATTATTTCTGAATTTGTTGGAGATAAAAATGGTATTGAAGAAAAGATTCCAAGTGGAGATGAAGAATTGCCTAAAGGTTCTTATTGGGATTGCAAATGTGAATGGAATGACTGCGAAAATTTGTATGAAACCGAAAATGAGCTATTTGATCATCTTATGGAGGTAAGAATTTTATGCAAATTTTTTTGTATGATTCTGGACTCCCGGATATTTTGCCCGAAAACACATTTCGCCTAAAACCATTTCGTCCTTCGCCATTTGGCCAACCACGGCGTGATAATATGCAAATTTACAAAACCAAAAGTTCTCCTGAAAATTCTCTACATTTTGGCTGAAAATTTTTTCGAGATAATTTTTTGTTTTTACGAACGAATTAAGCGTCAAAATTTTGTAAATTTGCATATTACCACGCCTTGGCCAACAAGATTTCGCCAAAAAATTGTCTTATCGACTCGCTTAAAAACATTTCGGATCTTCCGAAATATCCAAAACTATTTTTTTTGGGCGAAATATCCCTAAATCAACATTTTGAACAATTTTTGTGTTTTACCCTAATCTTTAATCTCAAACACAAAATTCTATCTTTTACCCTTCCAGCTGGTTTTTTAAATTTAACCTTTAAATTTTATACTTTGCAATTTCTAGGTTCATTTAATTCCCATTCGGCCACAAACTTTTCATGCTACAACAGAATTCGCCTGTCATTGGTCAGATTGTGATATGATGCCAACGAGAGGAGATGCCATGAAAAAGGTAAAACATTTTTTTACGTATAAAAAATTAACGTCAGAGGAAAAAAAGTTAATTGAATGAGATTAACTTTTTTTTATGAAGGTGTAAATATTATCGTCATAGCCTCAGGGGGAGGGGAATAAAAATAGTACAGATGTTTTGGAGCAACGGAAACAAAAAAAATGTAAAAAGGCTACAATTTTTTTGTTTATGTTAAAATCTATTGGAACTGTGCCAAAGTGGTAGATGGCATTTTGTTAAGTAATGATTAAAATCGGATAATCCTTTCAGCAGATCTGGTTTATCTTTTACTGATACAAAACTAAGGGATATTTTTAAGTGTAATTTTTATCTTTCTTAAAAGCTTTTTGCAATTTTTAAAAGGAAAAATAATTTTTTAAGCCCTGAGGCAGGATATTAAACTTTTTGATTCAAGGAATTTTATCTAAAAAGCTTTTTGCGAATTTGTCTTGGATATTTTGGAAGACCGAAATGTCCCAAAAATTTTTATAAGAGCTTAAATTGACGAAACTGTTAAATTTTACTTTTTTGTTAAGTCTTAAATTCCAACAAAATCCAAGACATATTCATGAATCAAACATGGGTTAATTAGAAAATTTGCATATTTTATATCTTACTCAATTCTACAAAACTAAAACATTCCAAAAAACCATAACAAATTTTTGGCGATATAACCAGTGTTTTCCCGATTCCGATTCCAATTCTCGATTCTCGATTCCGATTCCGATTCTTATGTAAGAATCGATGGAATCGGAATCGGTATGAGGAATCGATGGAATCGAATCGGAATCGGAAATAGAGGAATCGATTCTTATTTTTCCATAAAAAACATAATGTAACGTTAATACTTTTCATGATATGATAATTTATTAGTTCATATTAATCAATTATCATGTTTCTATGGTTTAAAATTTATCTAATTAATGTTGAAAATTACAATTATGATGTTTTAAGCATATTGTCCGCGTTAATTATCACCAAAATTTTCGTAAAAGACAATTCAGCAAAAAGGAGGAATCGGAATCGACAAGAATCGATTCTTATGTGAGAATCGATTCTTGTAAATAGAATCGGAATTGGAATCGGAAAAATAAATGGAATCGATTCCAAAAAAGAATCGGAAAAAATGGAATCGGGAAAACACTGGATATAACTGGAAATCAAACTTTTTGTAATTCATAATTTATACCATCTTTTTCAGTTTGATTGGCTTGAATCTCATTGCACCTTCAAACATCTTCCACAAGCTCAACCACATAAATGTATTTTTGATGATTGTGAACAACGATTCAAGACTTTTGGGCAGCTAAATTCTCATGTTAAAAATGCTCACAAAGAAGCAACTCCAGAATCTTCAAAACCTAAACCAAAAAAAGAGAAGCGAGATTTGGCAAGTCTTCTTCCAGCCAATCCCGAACAAACTGCATTTAAATGGTTCGCTGGAAAATTAGTTCCATCTGAACAATTGGAAGATAATATTGATCGACGAATGTTTGATTGGCTTCATGAAGTTCAAGCTGAATGTGTAACAATGAAAAAACCATGCTTACAATTGGAAGCATCTCCGGATTACAAAAATTTAAAAGGATCAGCAAGAAAGAAGGCTCATTGCAAAAATTATCTTAAACTTATTGATGGCGATTCTTCAAAGTCGAAACATCCAAACTCAAATAGCAAAACTTTTTCTCAAATAAATCCCGTCAGATCTCGAAAACATTTAAAATCAATTTTTACTTCAATTGGAAAACCAAAGCCAAAATCATCTCGGAAAAATGTGATTACAGTAAATGGAAAAAAGTTGGAACTTGTAAAGCCGATTTCAAGTTCAACAAAATCCATCAAATCTTTGTACAAATTGATCAATACTGAAGAAGGCCCAATTCATATTGTTGACGCCGAAAATCATCTCGATATTACTAAAATGACTTTGGGAGATGATGCCATTCAAAAATGGATTAAATGGGATAATGAAAGAGAAGAATGTGATTAAAAGTCTTGAAAATTGATTTTTGTGTAACCTTTTTTATGCAAATTTTTAATTTTGTTATCTCTCTGCAAAAAATTTGTATAACCTTTTTATGTAAATTTTCACTTTTTTATCTCTCTGAAAAATTTGTCCGTTTTTTTGCTCAATGCAAATTTCTCATTTATCTCTTTTTTTTTCAATATCACAACAAAAAACGTGGTAATTTTATTTTACTTTATCATTACCGTAACCCCTTCCTTATCTGTACATGTATAATTATTTTTTTATCAGCATTTATTTTGATCATCATCATTTGTTTGAATTCTTATCATTTTATATTTATTTTATCTTATCATTCATTCCTTTCTAAGTACAATTTCAGGGATCCTTTTTTAACCGTATTTTTTTGTTAAAAACTTGACAAAGAATTTTTTTCAAAATCTCAATAAAAATCTGCCTTTTTTGATATTTTTTTGTATATGTTTTGTAATTTATTTTATTTTCAACGAATTCTTCTTTTTTGTATATCATCAAATTTCAAGTACAATTTTGTTTTGAATATTTCAAAAAATAAATGTATTTTCTACAGTATCACTTTTTTGATAAGCAGCAAAGATGGCATTGATTTTCTTTTTGAAAGTTAACAAAAGAATTGCATTTTCGAACTTTTCCGTCTTGGAATTTACACTAAAGTTTTAAAAACGGAAAGAACCGTTTTTTGAATCTACAGTATCTTTCACGATTGAACCCTAAGGGACTAAATTGGTTTTTAAACTTGTTACAGAAACAAAAGAAATACAGTATTTTTGAAAAAAGAAACTGGAAGCATATTTTGTTTTTACAAATTTATTTGGCACGAATTAATTAAAAACTGATTCATTCAAAAGCATATTTAAATAAAAATCAAAGAATCAAAAAAAAATTATTAAAATTATTTTCGTTTTTCACGAGTATTCTTCTTTCTTGGTTCTGCTTTCTTTTTGCTTTCTTTACTTTTGGCTCCAGATTCTTTGCTTTTTGCAGCAGCAGCTTTTTTCTTCTTTTCGGTTTCTTTCTTTTTCTTTGGTGAAACTTTTGATTCTTTTCCTTTTTCTTCTTTATCTTCTTTTGTTTGATCCTTTTTCTTCTTTTTATCCGTTTTCTTTTCCTCCTTTTTTCCCTTCTTTTCTTCATCAACTTTTACAGCTTTTGTCTTTGTTGGAGCAGGCTCTTCAGGAAGTGGTGGAGGAGGTGGTGGTGGTAGCGGTGGTGGAGCAGATGATTGAGTAGCTGGGGAAGGTGGTGCAGGGCCATCAACGGTTGGAGTTTCAACAGTTCCTTGATCACATGTTGTATTTGCTGTATTCCCATCTTGGGTGGTATCTCGATCAACAGTTGTTTGAGTAATTGTTCCATCTTTATTTCGTTTATCCTTCTTTGCAGCTTCTTTATTTGCAATTGGAGTTTGAGCACCAGTAATCTTTTCAAATTCTCGAGCAATTTGTGACATTGACCATCGAGTCTCTGGATCAGCATCCCAAACATGCTTTGTAATAAGCTCAACAACAGGATCAGGAGTTTCAACATGAAGTTCAAGACGGAATCCTTCACAAACTTTTGTTTGAACTTCTGCATTCGTCATTCCTTGATATGGTTCATCACCATTTGAAAAGATTTCCCAACACTAAAAATTAATTGCATAAATTTACATAACAGTTTAAACTTGAAAAAAGCTTACCATAATCCCAAAAGAATAAACATCAGTTTTTTGAGTATAAATTCCTTCAGCCAATGTTTCAGGAGCTAACCATTTAATTGGAAGACGTTTTGCAGAAGTTAATTGATAAATATTTCCTTCACGGGATAAACCAAAATCAGAGATTTTTACAGTATTATTTGCATAAAGGCAATTTCGAGCAGCAATATCTGCAAAAATATATACAGTATAATTAACAAAGTAAAATCAGTATGCAAATTTATTACCTCGATGAATGCACATCTTAAAATGCAAATATTCAACTCCCCATGCAGCACCCATACACATTTGTTCAATTTTTTCATTGATTGAAACTTTGCCACGATTCTTTTTGACATAATCATCCAAAGCTCCACCATCAACCCTGAAAAATGATGATGGATAAGTTGATGAAGGTGTTGATGGATCTGAAACTTACAATTCCATAACAATCATAAGTGGCTCTTGTTTAACTGCAACACCATAAAGTCGAACAACATCTGTAAAAAATGTTGTGATTAAAAGGTGATAAATTTAATCAATAAACAAACTTGGATGATCAAAATTTCTCATTAATCGAGCTTCTTTCATCAATTCTTTGACCTTTTCTTTTGTCATTTGTTCAGTTTTGGCCTAAAATATGTAACATTTTAACATTTTGCAGACACTAACAGCAAATGTTACAAAAGTGTGACAATTTGTTACATAACTGTATTGTTGTTACGCTTTGTCACACTTTTGTGACACTTGCTGTTCAATGCCCCTGTTTTTTAAAACTCCAAAAAAAATGTAAAACTTACAACTTTAATTGCAACATCAACATTTCGACTTGATTTAAGTTTAAGCTTGCCACACCAGACTTCACCAAAAGCACCTTCACCAATTTTTTTAATTTGTGCAATATCATCATGAGATAGTTCCCATTCTTGTCGAGCAACTGGAGTCTTGAGATATGCAGGGGTACTGCTATTTTGGACAGTAACAGGTTCCTTCTTATCAACATAATGATTAATTAAATCTGGGACAGATTTAAATATTGCAATATCAATTGTATATTGATTCCGTTTACGCTTGGTTGAACGTTGAATGATAAAATGCCGAATTCGATTCTGCAAAAATAAAACTTGTTTTTAAATTAAATTCCCGGAAGACCTATCTTAGACAAGTTAAGAGAAATTTTTTGAAGAAGTACTGCTGATTTTGGAGTCTCAAAAAATCAAACTTACATCTTCATTCTTTGAAGTTTTATCATACATAAGAGAAATAACAAGTTGACGAGATTGTCCACTATTTGGTTCAGTTGTTCGAACAAGGAAATCACCATTTTCATTCAATAAAGCCGGCAAATCTTGTCGATCCAAGAAACCATGAAAATATTCCTAAATAATTTTTGTTGCTGTTTATTGTAAATACCGTAACATCATATATCATACCTGATCTTCAGCAAGAGGTTCTTTATCGTCATCCTTCTTCTTTTTATCTGAAATGATTTTTATCAGTTTTTTTCAAAGCTTGGCCAATAGTTTATGGTAATTTTCAAAAAATTAGCTTTGAAACGTAATTTTTGCGTTTTCGAAAACAATCTTCAAAATAAAATTTACTAAGCATCATTTTTGGGTCTGGAATCTTCCAAATATGACGTCATGGGGGGGAAGAGGTGGTGTACCGCCTTTGATGTGCAGCAGAAAGTACCCTTAGGGGGTAAGGCCTAAGTTCCGATGACGTCATATTTGATCAAACCCCTTAAAGAAAATATATCTCAAAAATAACCTTTTGAAAGCAATTTTTGGGATGATTTGAATTGCATAACCTGTGGGGCATTGGATTCATTGCCATCCATTTGACGAGGAAATTCAAAGTCATCCTATAAAAAAAACAAAAAATTTTTTGTGATGTTTAAAGTTTAAAACTTGCTTTGAATTGAACCAAACTTGTTTGAGTTGCTTTTGATCCCTTTGGCAACTTTTGCAATCCATTGCCAGAAGCTTCTTCAATGGCATTTTCATATGCGGCAATATGAAGGGATAGGGTGCTGCTATTCTTGTTTGAGCTTTCCTTATCACTACTTTTCATCCATCGTTTTTGGGGTACTTCTTTAGCTTCAACGAAATTCTTTGAAGCTTTTATGCAAATTTCTTTTGATGACTTATTCCAGGTTTTATCTTTTCCTTGATAATTCTCGGTTACAGTATGACCTAACATTTCAAAAGTTGCTGCAATTCCAAAAACTTTTTTCGTGACTATTTTAAACCAATTTTTAACCAAATATTCTAATTTAAAAAATTTTGCTGTTATTGTTAGAATTTTTTGTAGAATTGCAGTTGTCTTTTTTACCATAATTTTTGCCATTGATTGATTTGCTAAAGGAATGTTGATGACTTGATGAAACCTGATCATTTGAAGATTTATGATTTAAATTGAAACTTGAAAAATGGTTGCTTTTATCAAATTGAGATTGACAAGTCACAGAAGATTGCAGCTGCTTTTGAATTACCTTATCTTCTTTTGTCGCCATCTAAAATAAATTTAAATAAATGTTAAATTCAACAAAAAATCACGCATTTACTAAAATGAAGCGAAATAAGAAAACTAATCTCGATTTAAAAAAAATTAAATCTGACTGTTTTAGATGAAATGAAAAAGCTTTTTATGCACCGACCATAGACCGCTTGGTCTCGATTGATCGCAGACAAAATTCTTGATCATTATTAAATACACTAATAAGAATGATGCAATTTTTTAAACCCTGTTGAAGATAAGACGCCGAGACTGAGAAAAAAAAAATTTTCGAGACAGCAGAACATGGCTGAAGCTCAATGTTTGATGACAGCAATTTTGAAAGCAGAAAACATTTGGTTGTTGTTGATATGACACAACTGGTAAATATAATTTCGACATCTTTTCTGTTGGTTGAAAATGCATGATTTTTTGTTATTTCTTGAAATATATTTTTTTGTTCCTTGTTCAATAAATATTGCATTTATTGTTTTAAAAGAAGAAAGTTGAAATAAAAATTACTTTTCAACGATAAAAAAATTGCGGATGCGGTAAAAAAATTTAGTCTCAGATATCTTTTATCCTTGTTGTTTATAAACTGTCATTTATTATAAATGATTTATAGAACGAAAATTACAAGTTTCATTATAGAAAAAAATTGATGACATCAGAAAGGCATAAAATATGTGTAGTGAAGATTAAAAAAACTTTTTCAAGCTCACTTTTTACTAACTTATGTCAAAAAACTAACAAAATTTTAATTTAAAAACTAATTTAAATTTTCTTTTAATTTAAAGAAGCTTACTTTTGTTGGAAATTAAAAAAGGATATAAAAATCTGGATAAAACATTGATAAAAAAATAGACTAAAAATGATATTAATGCAAACCTTTTTTTTATCATCTGATACTTTCAGGATATATTTATAGCCCGATTTTTGAGAAACTACAGCATTATGAAATGATTTTGGCACAGGGAACTCGAAATGATGTCAGAAGGGTATAAAATGGTTTTTCTAGGTTAACAAGGTCCAGGAACACGATTTTCGTTGTCATTTTCGTCCTAAGTGGTCTAGTTTTCGATATGCAAATTTGTCAGGTCGAAAATGAAAAATCGCCATCTTTGAAGATAAAATGACAAATTTGGTACCATTCGAAAGCCCTTGACGAGCTGAGTTCAGAAAAATTAGAAACTAAGACATTTGACCCTTTTAAACGGGCGATATTAGGCACAGAACGCCAAAAACTGCTTTTTGGCACAGAAATCTTACAATCACATTTTTTTGGCACGACAATAGCAAAATTTTATTACATATTCTAATTCTTTATTATTTTGTGACCCTTAGGGAAGGAATAAAAAAATTTTTTAGGTGGGTTTAGGGGGTCATCTGAATTTTTGAAAGTACTGCGTCATTTAACTCAAAAATTCAAAAATCGTCATTTTTGCTCCAATTCAACCAACTTTGGGTGGAAATGATAGAACATAGTTAGAAATGATTTTTACAAAACATTTTGTGCCAAAATATGCAAATTTGGATTTTTAAGATCACGATTTAGGTCAAAACCCATAAAAATGGCATATTTTGGGGATAAAATCTCTAAAATGGTTTCGGTAAGGTATTATTGTGTCCAAATGGTTCTATAAGTATTATTAGTATGTCTACTAACTATTTCTAACATATTAACATCATATACACCCGGTGACCTAATTTTTTAGGGTAATTAAAAACCCTTAATTTTAGGCAAAAAAACGCGATTTTTGACAGATCGCAAAATAAGTAAAATTTCGACTATAATTTCGAAATTTGTGTTTACAATGCTCGTCCAGATGGGTAGCATGTATTAAAATCATAATATACCCGGTACCTTGTCTCATTACAAAATTTCATCACTGTAAACATAGCTCATTTTTGTGAAAAAAGTGATTTTCAGTGTACGCCGTTTTTTCCTCAAAAATGATATTTTCATCACTTTATTTACATAAAAAACATAATTTTTGATAAAACTACAAACTATTTGATGCGTTTAAGCATCGGTACTTTCAAAAAATTCACTTTTTTAGGTAATTTTAAAATACCTATTTTTAGGCCAAAAAACACAATTTTTGACCGTGTTCTAAATAACTAATACATTAACCATTCTTTCGAAATTTGTTCTTAAAATTGTCCTCCGGACCTGTAGTGTTTATTTAAATCAAAATATACTGCAAAAAATCTCGATATGTTCAATAAAGTACCTCAGTTTTGACTCCACTGCAACGTACAGGTGTTTGGCAAAAACCAGACTAGTTTAAACTCATAGGATTTCAAAATGAGATAAATTACCGGGTATATTATGATTTAAATAAACACTACAGGTCCGGAGGACAATTTTAAGAACAAATTTCGAAAGAATGGTTAATGTATTAGTTATTTAGAACACGGTCAAAAATTGTGTTTTTTGGCCTAAAAATAGGTATTTTAAAATTACCTAAAAAAGTGAATTTTTTGAAAGTACCGATGCTTAAACGCATCAAATAGTTTGTAGTTTTATCAAAAATTATGTTTTTTATGTAAATAAAGTGATGAAAATATCATTTTTGAGGAAAAAACGGCGTACACTGAAAATCACTTTTTTCACAAAAATGAGCTATGTTTACAGTGATGAAATTTTGTAATGAGACAAGGTACCGGGTATATTATGATTTTAATACATGCTACCCATCTGGACGAGCATTGTAAACACAAATTTCGAAATTATAGTCGAAATTTTACTTATTTTGCGATCTGTCAAAAATCGCGTTTTTTTGCCTAAAATTAAGGGTTTTTAATTACCCTAAAAAATTAGGTCACCGGGTGTATATGATGTTAATATGTTAGAAATAGTTAGTAGACATACTAATAATACTTATAGAACCATTTGGACACAATAATACCTTACCGAAACCATTTTAGAGATTTTATCCCCAAAATATGCCATTTTTATGGGTTTTGACCTAAATCGTGATCTTAAAAATCCAAATTTGCATATTTTGGCACAAAATGTTTTGTAAAAATCATTTCTAACTATGTTCTATCATTTCCACCCAAAGTTGGTTGAATTGGAGCAAAAATGACGATTTTTGAATTTTTGAGTTAAATGACGCAGTACTTTCAAAAATTCAGATGACCCCCTAAACCCACCTAAAAAATTTTTTTATTCCTTCCCTAAGGGTCACAAAATAATAAAGAATTAGAATATGTAATAAAATTTTGCTATTGTCGTGCCAAAAAAATGTGATTGTAAGATTTCTGTGCCAAAAAGCAGTTTTTGGCGTTCTGTGCCTAATATCGCCCGTTTAAAAGGGTCAAATGTCTTAGTTTCTAATTTTTCTGAACTCAGCTCGTCAAGGGCTTTCGAATGGTACCAAATTTGTCATTTTATCTTCAAAGATGGCGATTTTTCATTTTCGACCTGACAAATTTGCATATCGAAAACTAGACCACTTAGGACGAAAATGACAACGAAAATCGTGTTCCTGGACCTTGTTAACCTAGAAAAACTATTTTATACCCTTCTGACATCATTTCGAGTTCCCTGTGCCAAGGAATGTTTAAGTTTTTCAAAAATCGGGCTTTATTACATAAAAAAGCTTCTAAATGGCCGTTTATCAAATTCAATGAAAATCTTCTTCATCAAATGACTGATGACGATCCCCATAATAATAAAACACGAAAAATTGAAAGGATCCTAATCCATCATCTATCGATATATGATATTATCTTTTCCCTTCCGGTCATTTCACCAAAAAAAACGAGAATGACCACTGTGAAAGTTATTTTTAAACTTTGGTGTTAAAACTTTCAAGTTTATTTCAATTTTTTTGGAATCATCAAATTTAGCCAATTCTGAAACAAAAAAAACAGGCTTTTTTACTCAAGAAAATATTTTTGATCAACTGATTGTTGCGCTTTAATCTCGTCATTCTTTTTTCTTTGAACGTCCATTGATCCTTTTTTTTAATTCCTTCCCACTTTTTTTTTGTTTGTTAATTAATATTTTTTTTGCTTTCAGCTATTACAACAAAAAAGCATATTTTTGCGTACATTTATATCCGTATCCTGGATACACTTTTCTGTTACACAAATGAAAGCTGGCTACACACCCTTCCTCATGGATCATCTTCATGCAATCCCGTTAAACTTGTTTTTTTTGTCCTAAAAATTGAAATGATATTTCGTTTGCCTTTTAATTTTTGAGGGTATATAAATAAAGCATAATATGAATTTTTTGTTACATTTTTATCATTTGGGACATATTTGCTAGAAGGTTTTTGTTCAATTTTGTTCAACAGAATACTGTAACCCTGTTAGGATAAAAGTACTATGTTACAGTAATTTTTTTACTTGTCATAATGTAATTCAAATTTTAATTTAGGACAAATGAAAGAAGGATAAATTTGTATTTTTTATTTTTCTGTTCACGGAAAATTTCTGTTTTTTTGTGCTGAAAATAGTTTTTATTCTTGTGTTGTCTCAGTAACTTTTCATTGGATACAGGCTATTTTTTTAAAATGAATAAAGAATAAATTTATCTGTTTACCATTTTAAAAATGCTAAGGGATTGTCCAGATCTTACGTAAACACTTTTATGGTTGGGGGTTGATGGGCCAAATCTTTTTTTCTATATAAAATGCGGCAAAGATCAAAGGAACAAACCTTTCGTTAAGGGTGGGTGGTTTTCAAAAATTTTGATATTTCGCTTACTTAAAATCTGAACAGTCCCTAATTAAGATTAAATTGAAGCTTAAAGTGTCAAATTTTTAGATTTCTTGGTATCAAAATAATTAAGTTACAAAAATTGAGAAATGGGTAAATTTCCAGCACTTTTTCATTTCCCTGGAACCATATCAATGAGTGAAAGCTGCTTATAAATCAAAAAATTTCTCGAAGGATAACTTTCATAAATTTTTCATTTCCATTTTTCATTGATTCCTTGCTAGCACATTTTTGGCTCTTTCTCTTTTTTTCTCATCATTGCGTGATCAAAGCGTAACGGGAATCCATATCCACTTTTTTCTTTTAATTTGCAAGACTTGTTTTTCTTTGACGTTTTGAAAGAAAAGTTGCGCGACTTTAAAAAAAAGGAGCATCTTCAAAATTCTTTTTTTCAATCCTTCTCATTCAATAAATGCGCAACTGCTGCCGTCGTCAATCCAAAAAACATGTTTTTTATCCAAGAAAGGAAATATATTCATTCTAATAAGATGAGAAATCCTTTGAAACCAGCCTATAGGATAGAGAAAGTGAGACAAACAGGATCAAAAAATATATATATTAAAAATAGGAGGAACAAAAAATACTTTATTATTGATGTCCAATGCAACTGCTGTTAATGAAAGGGGACAAAAAATAGATGGCCTTAGGATTTATCCAAAAAAACTGGTATAAAGATAGCTTTGAAGAAGAAAAAAATTAATGCAATAACTGCTTCTTTTAACGGCGAGTCTTCATCAGATGATGGTGGTCATTTTTATGTTTCACTTTTTCTTTCTTCCACTTTTTTAAAAGTGCAAAATTAGTTTCTGATGACTTTCTTATAGCTAAAAATATATCCCAAAAATTACTGTTAAAATTTTTAATCTAATGATTTACAGTACCCCGTAAACAAGGACTTTAGCAGTATTTTATTTTAGAGGGATTGAAATCATTTTGAGAGTAGCCGCCTTTGATCTTTTGCCGATGGCGGTGAAAGATTAAAGATTTTTATGATTTCGCAGGTTACGTGCCCATGTTGTCCCATCCTGCTGAAAGTCCTGCTCGTGGCTATCACATTTGTTATTAGACTATGCCATCTTCAAAAATATAAACTTTATGCAAATTTTTCAGATCCTCATTTTTTTCCCAAACCATGGCAAAGCTTTGGCTTGCTTTTGGTTCTCTTTTGTATCTTTTGACCTTTATCCATGGTAGTCATATATCATGCGGAAAATCATTTATTCCTTGTGATGCTGATCCTACCGTACCCTTCACTACCTCTGCAGCAGTTCATCCACGGGTCTATGGAATTTCATCTGCACAATTTCAACGACAACAAGTTCCTGAACCTCTTGTTCGAGTAACTGCAAATGAAGCCATGCGGGAAGTTAGTCAAACTTTAAATGACACAAAAGAGCCCTATCTTGATCCAAGTAATTTGCATAAATTTTTAAGCCATAATAAAATCAATGAATCTTCCAGGAATGCCACTAGCTTCTGCCATTCGACAATATTGCTTCCTTCATCCAATGTCGGCAAAGGCCAAAGCCTTCAGTGAAGCTGCATATGTCTCCTCTTTAATGGCACTTCGATTAAAGAATCTTGGATTACGTGAAAGTGAAATAACTGTTGGACTTGATCCTAAAATTTTAATGAAATCCGTGCTTGGTGATATCTGCCCTCGACAAGCTACAGAAACTTGCACAGATTCTGAATACCGTACAACTTCAGGCAGTTGTAACAATGTTAAAAATCCACTTTGGGGTACTGCATATGAACCATTTCAACGCCTAACTTCTGCCTATTATTCTGATGGAATTCAAGCAATTCGAGATTCGAAAACTCGACAAACCCTTCCAAATACTCGTGAACTTTCGTTGAATCTTTTTGAAAATCCATCTGTTGAACAATCAGTCGTCAATGAAATGGTTCCATTTTGGCTTTATTTTATTGCATCTGATTTGGGAGAGATAATCCCCAATCAATATTTCACACCATACAACAACAATTTCAAGCCTTTCCCTTGCTGTGATGCTTCTTTTGTTCATCCAGATTGCCTTCCAGTTCATATCACTTCAACTGATCACTTCTATGCCAGAAGCAATGTATCCTGCCTACCGTATACTCGATCACTTCCAGCTCCTCGACATCTTTGCCGACTTGGACATCGAGAACAGATTAATACCGTAACCAGTTTCCTTGATGCTTCAACAATTTATGGATCTTCTAAAGAACAACTTGAAAAACTTCGAGCTCCAGAAGGTGGTTTATTAATTACTTCAAGCTACGGAAGCCTTTTGGATTTATTGCCACAGGATGTTCAAAGTAATGAATATTGTCAATCACCAACTCGACGACGATGTTTCTTAAGTGGAACAAGTGATACAAATATTTTGCCAGAAATCTCGGCACTGCATATGCTTTTTGTTCGGCAACATAATTTCTTGGCAAAATCTTTCAAGGTTGGTTTTACATATTTTGGAGGAAAAATCCGTTTTGACGGGAGCCGCCTTTGATCTTTTGCCAGTGGCGGAAAAGATCATAGGATTTTTATGATTTTTGATTAGGCACTGCTCTTTGTACCCCATCTTCCTACCCTTTCGGTTCTACAGTAACCAAAAATTTGCATAATTTTATCTCCATTTTTATTTTTCAGAATCTTAACCGACATTGGTCAGATGAAAGAATTTTCCAAGAAGCCCGTAAAATTGTTGTTGCTCAAATTCAACACATCACTTTCAATGAATTCCTTCCCGTTCTTATTGGACATGATAATATCAAGTTTGTTTTCACACCAAAAATACCAAAATCACATTTAAACTAATTTTAGAGAATTCAATCTCAAACTTAAAGATTCTGGATATAGTGCAGATTATGATGTTGAAGTTGATTCCACAACTTTAAATGAATTTACTACTGTTACAACAGTTGCAGCTTTCAGCTTGTTGAATGGAAGACGAAGAAAGGCAATCAGTGAAAGATTTAATAATCCTGATGAATTATATGATCCTGAAGGAATTGAAAAAGCTTTCTTGTAAGATTTTTTTAAAGGAGGAGATCCATCGTGAATAAACTTTTTTTACAAAAATCAGGGACTCATTGGAGCTGCTTTTTTCTTTCCTTTTTTGCAGCTGCAGTGAAGAAAAAAACAAGCTCCAATGAAAGGTGTTTTCGCGTCGAGAAATGCAATCAAAATTGCGTATCAAAAGTTTATTCACGATGGGTCTCGTCCTTTAACATGGGGGGCTGGTCGGGGTGAAAAAAAGCCACGTAGATCTGGCCCGGACTGGGCTTTGATTTTTAAAAAAATCCAAAGGGGGGACCACGTGAAAATTTACAAAAAAAGAAACCGGGCCGGCCGTCCAATAAGTCGGCACGTTGCCATGCTTAACTGGGCTTTAATTTATTCAAATTTTTAAAAATTGCAAAACGGCCGAAAATAAAATATATTTCGAAATACCCGTCCCGACCCAACCCCAATTTTTTCAGACTCGGGCAGGTTTTCATTTTTTTGCAATTTGTAAAGATCCCTTTGAAGTGATAAAATTGGCAAAGTCCTAAAAACCTATACCGGACCCGAATTTTTCTAAAACTACAAAATAGTCGCCAAAGTTTTCAGTCAAGTTTAACTAATTTTTTTCTCCATTTTAGCCATATGGCAAATGATCCCGCCGAAATTCCTGGCCTTAAACTTTCTACAGAATTCCGTGGAAAATTCTTAAAATCCCGATCCTCCAAAGTTGGGCTTGATCTTGGCACAATTTCTCTTACACAATCACGAGATCATGGCCTTCCATCATATACTCAAATGCGGCGACAATGTGGCCTCTCTCGATTCTATACTTTCCATGACCTCAAAAAAGAATTCATCAATGAATCCATTGCCTCTACCCTTGCACAATATTATGAATCCGTTGAAGATATTGACCTTATAATTGGTGCCTTGGCAGAAAAACCCAAAAAGGGTTCATTCATTGGTTCAACCCTTTCTTGTATCATCGGAAATCAAATGTACCGTACAAAAGCAGGTGATCGATATTGGTATGAAAATTATTTTGCTGCTTCAGCATTCTCTGATGAAAAATTGGCACAAATTCGTTCAACAACTTTATCAAAGATGATTTGTTCTTTAACAAAAACTGAAAATGTTCAAGTTTCATCATTCTTGCTTCCAGATAACTTTGATAATTCTCCAATTGATTGTAAATCATCTGCTTTTAAAGGGCTAGATTTATCTGCATGGAAGGATACACAAAATGATCTTCAACTTCCAATTACTCATGAAACTATTCAAAAGGTTGTAAAAATTGCTCAATTGAATTTGGAGGATCAAAAGAAACGAGAAATTGGAAATATTCGAAAAAGTCAGTTTTGTTTTAATCCTTTTAATAGATAGTCCAGATCTGAGATCTACAGTTTTAAGGGTGAGTTAGTTAAAATCTAATGCAAATCTTAATAGCGGCTAAGCTCAATGTAAAAAAATTTGCATAATGCCATCAAAAATATAAGAAGCATTTTAATTCGAATGGGTAGAAGTCATTTTCAGGAAGCCGCCTTTGATCTTTTGCCGGTGGCCATAAAAGATCAAAGGATTTTAATCATTTCGAAACAGTTGCCCCTTTTGACATCCCTGGAAGGATCGATGAGTTTATATAATTTGTATATTTTGGCTAACATCAGATCTAGACAATCTCTAACACCATTGACAAAATTAATTAACTAAATTTAAACTTGAATTATTTCAGATCAAAAAACTTTTGAAAAAGGTGATCCCCTATTTGCATATGCAAATATGATGAGAGCTAAAGCGGAATCTAAAGAAGTCAGCAAAGTTTCAGCACTTTTATTAGAAACAACAAGAATTCTTCTTCGAGGGTAAATTTTTTCAATTTTTCCACATCCAAATTAAATACCGTAACCTTTTCAGGGAACCACTTCCAGATGGTGAAAAGCTTCCAGCTTTGGATATTGAATCCCTTCAAGAAATCCTTCCACAAATTGATGTTTCATTCTTTGTCAATAATTTTACGGCTTTCTTATCTGAAGATGGAAAGGCAACAAAAGATGACTGCCTTCCAAAATCCCTTCCTTGTGATCATACTTCCCGATATCGAACATATTCTGGATGGTGTAATAATTTGAAAACACCAAATTATGGTAATGCTTTTACTCCATTGCATCATCTCATGAAACCAGTCTATGAAGATGGATTTGATGCCCCAAGATCAAAATCAAAATCTGGTAAGCTATTTTTTTATGCAAATTTTGGTTTTGCATTGATTGTTCCTGGCCACAGTAGTCTGAATTTAAAACATTTTATGCAAATTTTATGCCCTTCTTTAATTAGTGCCAGCTACAGTAGTCAAATTCGTTTATGCAAATTTTTTGATTTGTTTAAATGACTGTAGTAAAAAGGCATCAAAATTATTTAAACATTTTATGCAAATTTTTTTCTTCTCTCAAAGTGGTACCAACTACAGTACTCAAAATTATTTATGGATATATAAAATCCAATATCGATATCTCTTTTTCCCTTTCAGGTGCACCATTGCCATCAGCCCGAGAAATTTCAAATGCTGTTCATGTTGATCGAAATATTACTCATGTAAAGTTCACCCATATGGTCATGCAATTTGGTCAATTCATTGATCATGAACTAACCCATTCTCCAACAGCTCGAGGTCCAAATGATGAAATTTTAAATTGTACTCGATGTGATTCTCCTCAAACAATCTCAGTACATTGTATGCCACTTAAAATTCAACCAAATGATCCATTTTTCCCTTCACATTATGATGATGGCACACCCCGTTGCCTTCCATTTGCTCGATCTTTACTTGGACAACTTAGTCTTGGATATCGTAATCAGCTTAATCAATTGACGGCCTTTGTTGATGGTTCAGTTATTTATGGGTCAACACTTTGTGAAGCAAATAATTTAAGATTATTCCGAAATGGGTTAATGAATTTCACTGATTTGGGAGATGGAAATCATGAAGCTTTACCACAAGGAAATCAAGAAAAGGATTGCCGTTCTCTACCTCATAGTCCATGCTTTAATGCAGGTATGTTTGTTTTTCTGAAGAATTTATGCAAATTTTCTACTTTTCTGTCGTCGTTACCAACAACAGTAATCCATCACAGCAAAGCCTAAAAATTTGGTTAAAATAAAATTCAATTAAAAGAGTTTATGCAAATTTTCTGGTTTTCTTTAATTTGTAGCGACTACAGTAATCAAAATTATTTTTAGCATTTTATTAAACTTTTGTTTTTCGTTATAAGGGGCCATTATTATTGGTTAGCAATTTAAGTTAGCAAAATTATTTAAAAAATTTTATGCAAATTTCGTACTTTGCTTTAAATGCTCACAAACACATTAATCAAACTAATTTGGATATCTTTAAATATTTGATTACTGTAATTACCATATCCGCAATATGATTACTATCATGGATCCACAATATCTATTTAATCACCAACATATTTTTAGGAGATGAAAGAAATTCTCATCAACCTGGTCTTACTGTAATGCATACGCTATTCCTTCGAGAACATAATCGGCTGGCAACAAAACTTGCACAAGTAAATCCACAATGGAATGATGAAATGCTTTTCCAAGAAGCTCGTCGAATTCAAATTGCACAACTTCAACATATTGTTTTTAATGAATTTGTTCCAAAATTGATTGGACAAGATCTTTTGCATGAATATGATTTAGTCACTTTAAAAACTGGATATTATGAAGGATATGATCCAACCTGTGATGCTGCAATTTCACATCCATTTGCAACTGCTGCATATCGATTTGGGCATACTCTTGTTCGAAGGCTTTTCCCTAGAATGGATTTCAATTACAAAAAAGTTGGACAAGATATTGATCTTTCACAACATTTTGGACATGTTGGACCTGTTTATAATACTTCTGAAGGTGGAATTGATACAATGATTATGGGATTATTGGGTACTCCATCAATGGCATTTGATCGACATATTACTTCAGCTGTTCGAAATCAACTTTTTGCTCGTCGAGGTGAACCCAAATCTGGTCTTGATTTAATTTCTTTGAATATTCTTCGAGCTCGAGATCATGGTGTTCAATCATATAATTCTTTCCGATCTCTTTGTGGATTAAAGAAAGCTTTATCCTTTGATGATTTGTATACTGAAATGGATTCTGAAGCCATTAATGCCTTGAAGCAAGTTTATGATCATGTTGATGATATTGATCTCTTCCCTGGAATTACTTCTGAACGACCTAGAAAGGGGGCATTGGTAGGTTAAAAGCTCTATTAGGAACAAGGGGAAAAGTTCGGTACCTGTGCATTGGATTGGTCCAAAAGTGTCACATTTTTATGACAAATGCACAAAAGTGTGACACGTTATTTCAACTGTGAAATTCAGTTTTGTAAATTTTTGTTAAATGAAAAAGCGTTTTTTAAAAATTGTCACACATTTGTCACACTTTCGTGACATTTGTCGCTAAACTTGGACAATTCATATTCATGGGTATCAAGTTTTATTCATTTGGATTTACCAAATCCTTTCCAAATTTAAATCCAACTTTTTTCCAGCTCGGAACAACCATGTCCTGCTTGATCGCAGAACAATTCCGACGCCTTAAGAAATGTGATCGATTCTATTATGAAAATTCCAATTCTGCTGCCCGATTCTCTGCTCCTCAACTTCAAGAAATTCGAAAAATGACTCTTGCAAAAATTCTGTGCCAAACCAGTAAATACATAAAGACTATTCAACCACATGTTTTTGATATGCCTGATGATTTGATGAATTCCCAAGTTCGATGTGATGATCTTGAACAAATTAATTTGGATCATTGGAAAGAAAATTGTAAATTTTATTAGATTTTGTAAAAGTATACTGTAACAATAAGAATTTTAGCTTTCTGTCAAATGAATGGTCTTGTTGTTGCTACTGGTCAAACCAAAGCAATTACGCCATGTGTCACCTGTACTTGCACATCTGAAGGCGTAAGTTTCTGAGAAAAATAAATTTGCATAATCAAAGATGCCAGCAGCATTTTATTTTGGAAGGGACAAAAACAAATTAGAGTTGGCACACCTTTGATCTTATGCCGATGGCGGTAAAAGATCAAAGGTTATCTATGATATCGGAGAAGGGAATGTGCCTTTGGTGTCCTTAACTTGCTGCCCTCCTTTTTTTGTTTGTAATTTTAATCTAATTTTGTTTCTTTTTTATAGATGGAATGTCATCCACGTCGAATTCTCAATTGTGAAAAATTATTGAATCAATATCCTCTTTCTGCAATTCAAAAAGTAAACAACTTTTATTTTCGTTAAAAAACACATTTTTTACCCCTTCCCATTTTTTCAGGACACAGCATGTTTAATTCAATGCTCAGAATATCTTCGAAATATTGGTAAAGAGCTTTGAAGAAACTCAAAAGTGATTTTTTTAATTTATCCGCAAAAAAATTTGTACATTTTATTTATTATTATTTTTTGATTTTAGTGCAATTTAGAAAAACCATCGTTTTTTGTATTTATTAATTTTTTCTATTATCCTTTGTTTTTCACAAATCCAATAAAAATTTAAGTATGATATCCTTTTACAATTATGCAAATTTTCGTTTTTGGCATGTATTAATGGTAATTAAGATATGGCTTTTACAATTTTTCATCACTCAAAAAAGATACTGTAAAAGGCAAAATAATCTATTAAAAGTGCCATCTATACTTGACAAAAAAATGAAAAACAGACAAATGCCAAAAAGATATGTCAACAAAAGATCCACTTAATAATTTTAAACCTACAGTGCTGTGCAACAGCAAACAAAAAAACTAAACTTGAAAATTTCAAATTTTACATTCAATAATAAAAAAAGCATCAACCGTTTTTTACTTCTTCCACTTTTAACCTTCCAAAAAAAAGTTCTTATCTATTCTTGCATTCATGGTGAATGCATTTCCTTTTTTCTCTTTCATCCCCTTTTTGACTGCAAGAAAAAGAGAAAGTGAATGGCCCAATTTTTGTGTTGAACAACACAATTGATTGCGGCGGTGAGCTCAATCACCAGGGCTGCTCAAGTCGCTTCTCTGTGAAAATGCGACGAAAGTTTCTCTAAAAATTTGAAAGCGAAAAAAAGAGAAAAGAGAATGTTCGCTGTTTTTTCAAACAGTGAACATTCTCTTTCACTTTTTTGTCTCTAGAGAAAAGTGAAGATTTCGCTGTTTTTTTGTGCGCGAAATTCAAAAATGTTATCAAAGATAATGAACACAGGAAAAGCGTCCGCTCCGGGAGCGCAGCATTCGCATTACATAAACGCTCTTTTAACCAAAACTCAAGGAGCGCATGTTGCAAAACGTTCAACGCTCTTAATTTCCTACTTCAATTGCGGGAAATTTAAATTTCTCTGACTTTGCAGATTAAAGTGTTTTAATTTAATTTTAAAATAATTATTTAAAATTTTATTTGTTGCAGAATAAAAATGTTTACAACTTTAAAAAAAATCTAGTTTAACATTGCTGCAATTTATGGAACGAAAAAGTTGTAAACAGTTTTTTATATTACTATTGTAATAATATTTAAATCTGTAATGTCATGAATTTTCTGTATTTATTAAATAAACATCAAGGGGTTGAAAACTTTAGAAAATAAACGTGATAAAAGTATTAATGATAGAAAAACATATTTATCACGCTTACGCACAAAATTATGACAATAGAATACTTGAGTAACAGACAATCCCTCAATTTCATGGATTCAACCTGTGCAACACTAAAGATAGAATTTTACTCTTATGGTAGACCATAAATCTTAATTTAAAAAATTACTACTATTGTTAATTTTAATCGACCAGAGCTACATAAAAGTCAAAGTCAATTGTTGTATAAAGACAAATTTTTGGTTAAATAGACCTCAGATACTACCACTAATAATATTATGTTAACAAAATACAAATCATGCGAAAACCGAAAAATAGATGTAGAAAAAATATCCTAATGCAAAAACTCTACAAAAGAATTTTTACCGTAATTTTACCACAATAATTACTCACCACTAGATTTATAAAAATTTTCATATTTATATTTATGTTGTTTTATCATTTAATATTTTTTTAACGATTTAGAATATTAAAAGCTTAAATTACTGTTGCGTGTTCAAAGTAAAACGATTTAGTGCATGAAAAAAGAGTCTCTCTTTCGTTGTCTGTCGCCGCCATGCACCGTGTAGAATCTCTCTCTTTTCCTTTTCTATATTTTTTAGATCGCAGCATGTTTTTTTTGGGTTTTACCCATTCGCGTTTTCCCTTTCGTGTCGCGTTCCCTTTTTTGTTCCCTTTTTGTTTTTGTTTGTTTAATTTGCATATTCTATTTAATAGAATATTAATTTTTGGATTAACTCTGAATAACCTTCAGTGTTGATAAAAACTTTAAAATTTGAAAAGAGAAAAAATTCTCTTTTCTTTTTTGTCGAACAAAAAATGGTCTCACCACGAAAACACCGCTCCTATCTCTGCAATAACCATGCATTAAACGCGAAGAGCGCATACAGCACGGCTAATGCGTGGATAAGAGCGGACGTCTTTCCTGTGAATTTTAATTTTTTTTCTGTTTTTTAAACTTGTTTCGTGTCAAGAAACGTATTTTGTTGAAAACTTCAACTCAAATTCATTATCTTTGATAACATTTTTAAATTTCGCGCACAAAAAAAACAGCGAAATCTTCACTTTTCTCTAGGGACAAAAAAGTGAAAGAGAATGTTCACTGTTTGAAAAAACAGCGAACATTCTCTTTTCTCTTTTTTTCGCTTTCATTTTTTTTGTGATCTCTCTCTTTTCACAGCGATTTGAGCACCCCTGTCAATCACATCAAATGTATTGAAATGTCCCCCCTCAACTCTCCCCTTTTTTTGACTTCTCTTTCTTTTTTTTGTACACACGTGTTTTTTCAGTGTTTCTCTCTCTCTTGAAGTTCGTGTAAAATTTCTTAATCAAAATTTTGTTTTACCCTTTTTTTCTGTCTTTAATGTTCAATGTTAAACATTTTAATGACAAAAAAAGAAAATTAGTGACAAAAAGATGTTCAACTTTTTTCTTTTTAACAGAGGCCATAATTGATAAAGTTGCGTGCATTTGTTTTACGAGAAATATTGAAATTTTATTAGGTATTGATTTTTTCTTGTTTAATTTGCATACTTTAAATTCCATTCTGAATGCCAAGTCCCATATCAAAGATTGCTTATTATTGTGTAAAAAAGGATTGACCAGATTTGCAAGCTAGGACTTTTCTCAGATTTTTTTAACCTCTCCCTTTTTGTCAGATTTTTTTCTTTCATCTTTGCCGCTATTTATATAAATTTAAGATTTCGTCTAGTCTCTTCCCCACAGTCAGACCTGAAACCTATTATCACTTCTTCGAAATCAAAACTACCATCTCTTAAATACAAAATTTAATCATCTCCTATTTACACTTTTCAAATTTGAATTTTTTTTGTTTTTCTTAATTAAAGTTGGTAAATGGTTTACATGCTTTTTCCATTTTCGGGTCCTAATAAATTTGAACGGATTTGCCTTGACAACAAGACCCTTACTATCAGGGTATGTGCTACACAAAGCTGAAAATCAGGGATTAAAAAAGTACAAAAACAACTGACTGTTTTAAAGTTTACTTTTAAAATGAGTCTTTTGATTCAGTTTTGTGTTATCAGCATTTCTCTGGCCGTATTTAAAATATTTTGAAGTCATTTTATTGATTTAACAGCTTTTTCCAAGTGTTTTATAATTTTTTTTAAAAAAACATTGATTCACGATTTATAATTTTGTTTTTGGCTACATTTTTTCTGCAGAAAAAACTTTTTCCGTACAAAAACTTCCACTTTGAATGTTGTTGTTGTTTTTAAACTTGTTTCTGATAAAAATCAAAGTTATGAATCATCAAATATTTTTTGTAAAATATTATACCTACTTTACGAATGACGTGATAAAAATACCTAACAAAGTTTTAATGTGTTTTGGTTATTTAAGGTTTACAACTGTGACTAATAACTTATATAAATTTCAATTGAGATTTTTGAAAACATGTCATTTCCTTCATCTTCATCAATGCCTTCAACATCTGAAGAATCACTTAACAGTGGTAGTCCTGGTTGTCAACCTATTCCAAATCCATTGCCATTTTGTACATCTTCAAATCATCAAATGTTGTTACATTTTGCTGAAAGAGAATTTGTTTTATTTCAATTTTGGAAGACTGGAAGTGCCATTGGTAATTTTATACCACTGCACAAATTTGCATAAAGAGTGACATAAAATTTTAGGGATGTTTGGTTCATGTATATTAGTGATTCTTATTTGCATTGCTTCAGAAGCCGTTGAATTATGCAGGAATTTTTTGGCGAAGGAGCATGCCATGTATTTGTCGGATTCATTATCAGAAAATTCTTCAATTTCAGAAAGTATTCAAGCTCCTGGAGGGAATGGATTTTTAAGGTTTGAAAATTTTTTTATATTGCCACTAAAGATGGGCAAAGCCTAAATTTAAAATCTGTTCCGATGATGGCCCTAAAAAATATAGTCCCGAAAAAAGGGTGCCGCTTTGATTTTATTCTGATAGCGGTAAAAGATCAAAGGATTTTTATGATTTTGTAGAGGCCGTGCCTGTTACCCCATACTGACGGCGTTCCTTTGTGATAGTAACAAATGATGAATAGATTTGCATAATAAGATTATGCAAATTTATTACAAAAAAAAGTTTGCCCCTGATGCCCTCCTTACTGAAGTCCATGAAAAAAGCCCTTAGGACCTTGTCTATCCTTAATAATTATTCAAATTTTTTTAGAAAACTTCAACGCTGCTTCAATTCCTATAGAGTTACCCAAGCAACCCTTTACGGAGTTCATGTCCTTTTTGGGCATGTTTTAATTTTGATAATCGTATCCTTCAATGTTTGGCTGCTGATATCAGTTGCAATTGGAAAAGGTATTGGATATTTCTTATTTAAATGTGATCCAATTGTTGAAAAAACGACCATCGCTTTGGAAGCTGCCTCACCACTTCCATCCCCATGCCGACTTGATGTTCCTCGATTTTCATCAAATTCTTCCTCGAATAATTTGTATGGAAAAAGTTTAAATTCTCCTTAAAATTGTGGTGGTAATAAATGTTAGAAGATAAATATTTGTTAAATATTTAATTTTTTGGATACTGTAGAATAATTGAAATTATTATTTCTTAAAGATACCGTAATAAAGCAATATTAATTATTTAACAATTTTCTTGAATTTGGGTTTTATTAAACTGTAAAAAATAAAAAAAGCGAAAATTTTTTGTTTCGCTTTTTTTAAATTTTTCCTTAAACAAACAAATTAAAACTCTTGTTTTTTATATCAATTTGAAAGCCAATTTGCCGTTGTTGTTGTTGTTTTTCAAGTTAAAAATGAAGTAAACGTTTGCCTTCCTTTTTTTATGTCAAAAAAATACTTTTTTGTTTTTTATAGTTTAATTGTCGCGTGCTTTTAGGACTTTTATCTTCCTTCTTTTTTTTATAAACTAGTAGGGCATCTGCCACAAAAAAAACACAAATTTTTTAAATGCCAAAATGGAAGAAAACATTTTTTAAAAAAGAAAATAAAAATAAAGTTTTACATTTTATTCCTTGTTTTTCGTTTTCAATTTTAAAGATGCCTCTTTTGTTTAAAGTTTTTAATTTTCTGTTTTTTGTTGAATTTAATTTTATAAAATTTTTGGTAGTGCTATATTTTTGTCATTTTTGAAAAAACTTTTTTATGACACAATTTGTCACATAAATGTGTTTTTTATTTTCTACATTTGTTGAACCCAAAGTTTTTTGTTCTTAAAAATTAGCATACCAAAACAGAATTACCCTTTTTTTAACAGTTAAAAACTTGTTTGTATCCCAAAAGCTTTGAATCACATCATCTTTTTTTGCTTCTATTTTCTTTCCCATCCAATTAGCACAAATATATATTTTCTCTCTCTTTTTTTCACATTTTTACTGTTTTTATTTGTTTTAAGCTTTAATTCTTTTTTTCACTTGGCGGAAAAGCAATAATATTCTCAAAAACAAATATATAAATATTTTTTGGTGCTCTTCAATTTGCAATTATATTCTTTATACTCTGTAAAAAAATCATTGAATCTCTTCAATTGAAAAAAACAAAGAAAAATCCAATAAAAAAAATTGCAAAAAGTTTTTTTCAAAGATAAATTACTAATCCCTTGGGATTGGGTCATAGATTTATTTTTGGGGAAAGTGAAAGAAAAAAAGATGAGCTTTTCTCACACGTTTTTCTCCTTCTGCTTCTAATTTGTTTTTCTTTTTTTTTCTAAGCAGCCGAGGGAGGCATTTTTGAAGAAAAAGAAGCAAAAAGTGAAACTGATTTCAAACAAATAATGCGTGAAATTCTTTTAGCTTTTCTTATTTACACTTTTTTCTTCTTCTTTTTCAAAACTGCAGCAGTTTCGATCTTTTTTTTCTGAGATTACACTTTCATTCTTTCATCCATTTTTTTTATCTGCCAAAAAGATTCATTCCTTATCCATTTTTACACTTTAAGCATTTGTGCCACATTTTTTTCTTCTGGTCTTTGCCAAAAAAAATGCCAAAAAAGAAGGATGAAAGCAGTTTCCGGTTGGTTTTTTTGGGAGTTCCTTTTTTTCTTTTGGCATCCAAATTTTTATTTTTTTTGGTGAAGACACTTTTATATTTTTTTCTTGAAACCTTTCTTCTTTCTTCCTTTTTATTTTTTGCTTACGGCATTTTTTCTTTGTTTTTAATCCTCTTTTTGCGCTTTTAAGAAAAGCTTTTTGCAAGATTATGGATTTAAATTTATTTTGTTTTATTCGTTGTTTGTTTATCTCTAAAGTGATCAAAAATTAAATTAAATAAGAAAAGAATTACGTTTAATAAATACTAAGTGATGTGAATTTACGGATATTTTGTTAAAAATATTCGTAAATTCACATAATCAATCCATGATTTTCGGGATGACCAAAATGTTCAAAATTTTTTATACAAATATATTTTGATAATACTGTTATTTTTTACCACTTTATAGAGCTTTGAATGCCATCAAAAATTCAGTGCAAGTTTTTCGGCTAAATGGTTTTTCGTGAATCGTGTTAAGGGATTATTCAAATCTGAAGTTGGGAGTTTTAAAAGATCAAAAGAAAATATTGATAACTTTATGCAAATTTTGAGAACTTACCCGACGTCAAATGTTGGCACTCCTTAAATTTTGTTTCCTTCTAGTAAGCTATGATTACAAGGACTTCAAAAATTCATAATTACAGAGAATTTGTAGTTTGTTGATTATTTAAATTTTAAAAAATTAGCCTTATTTGTTTCCAAATTTTTCTTTTAAATTTTTGGTGTTTAAAAATTTTGTTTATTAATTTACTTTTGTCATTTTTCTTCATTTTTTCTTCATTGTTCCCATGGTGATGATGTTTATGTCTATAATTATCACAAGCTCCTCTCTTTTCTTTCTCTTATCCCTCTTGTTTTTTGCATTAAAATAATTAAAAAAAGGCAAATTTATTCAAGCATCACTGTTTTTTTGTTGTACAAATATTTGTATCTTTGTACAAATGACAGGATACGTGTATTTATTTTTTTAGTAATGAGTAAAGGCATTATAAAGCTCCCACCCCCAGATTCATTGGAGCTTCCAATATTAAATGTACAAAATGGCCAAAATCAAATGGATCGTAAAGCTTCATCAATTTCTTTTGTACATACAAAACGCTCTCCATCCCAGGAGAAGCGACGAAGTTTACCTGCTTACAAATATTCAAAAACAAGAATTCGAAGCTTTGAATCTGAAGGTTTGCTTTTAATATTTTTTATTACTGTATATTTAAAGAATTAAAAATTATAAAACAACAATTTATTTATCAAAATGGAATCAGCAGGTATTATTATTTATTAAAAGAGGCAGTGGTTTACTTATTTTTTGAATCCCTGATTTTCAGGTTTGTGTAGCAGCTCAAACCTGACAATCAGGGTCTTTTTGTCGAGGCAAATTTATTCAAATTTATTTTCATTGCGAGACCCAAAATAGCAAAAAAATATGTTAATCGCTGCTTTCTCTTTAATAATTTTCTATTTTTCAAATATTTTTAATGTCCCATTTCTTGCTTACTTTATTCAACGGTTGTAATACTAAAGCCAAAGATCTAAAATTATTGATTTTTTGGAACTAAAAAAACAAGAACCAGATGCTGACGTTTTTTCTATAATGATTTGTCTCTGTTCTCAAAAAACATTTTTTTCCATTCTTAAAATTCCTAATAATTTCTTTGAATCTATGGATTCTTTTGTCCACTGAAAAACAGGAAAAAGAAACTAAAACCCCATTCAAATTTTATGTTTATCCCATTGAAAACAACGTTACAAAACGCTTTTCTTATATTTGAAAAAGGAGACAGGATTAATATATACATGTTTATGGCTAAAATAGCTATTTAAATAGGCAAGTGTTAAAAACACTGACTATTGAGATTAAATATTCTTCAAATGGGTTCACAGTTTTAAATATTGTTCTTCTCTAGTAAACCAAAAGTCACAAGAATAAAAAATTTTGTGGGCATAGTTATCAGAAAATTCCTAAATCCCCCTTGAGACGGCGTGGTAATATGCAAATTTGTAAAACTTTGGCACGACATGGCTCTGTAGGATTAAAAAATTCTGGAAAAACTTCTAGCCAAAAGATTCTTTACAAAATTCTCTACAATTTGGCTAGAAATTTTTTCCATAATTTTTTTAATCCAACAGGGCCATGTCGCGTCAAAGTTTTACAAATTTGCATATTACCACGCCGTACTTTGATAGAATATTATTCAGTGAATTGAATTATTAATGATTAGTTAATCACATAGCAATGCTGATTTGACCTATTAAATAATAAAATATTTAAAGTTCTTTTCGAAAAACACGGTGTTAAATTCTCATTAATGACTAGGACAAGGGTCGCCCCCGCTAAAGCGGGTGCTTTTTTACAAAGCGATAAACACTGCGATTATCAAAATTATAACAGTCTAAATCAATTTATTCTTGTTCCAGCCGGGAATGGGGACAAAAGAGGAAATACATTAATTTTAAATAAAATTTTCTAGAAAATAATTTGCAACACTAAAATTTATAATTAATGAAAATAAATTTTCAGATTCAATAGCATTTAATCAAGATCCATTTAATAAACCCGAGCATATTATAACCCTTCGTGGAAAAGAACTTGTATTTTTTGTTATTGGATATGTAATTGCAGTATTTTTTATATTAGGTATTTTTGAGTTGGTTATGCCTGTAATCTTTGTTGGAGATTCTTCAAATGCAAGATTGACAGGTGGTGGTGCAGGAGGTGGAGGAGGAATTGCTGGAAATGGAAGTGGAAAACGTGTTTAAAACTTTATAAAATCTATTTTTTAATACTCATTTGTATTTTTAATGTTTAACGACAAAATTAATACAATATATTATTTTATGCAAATATGTAAAAATTACAGTAATAAAGTAATTAATATAATTATTCGCACTAAAATTATTAACAAAATAAAACAGATAAAAATGATTAACAGATACGAAAACGATTACTGTAGATATTATTCATTTCAGATTATTCATTAAATTTGACAAGATTATTTGAATCAAGGGTATTTCTCCAAGAAATATTTTGTCAAAAATTTGCCCCGGATTTTGGTGGCATTTAAAGCTTAACAGAGAAGCAGAAGTTGACAATCTTAAATGATAGAATTACACTGGACTAAAAATATGGGACTTTTTGATTTTTCTAAACACCCGGGACAAATTTGCTGGCGAAATAACCTTCAGGGCTTGCTGAATTTAGGTATAAACCATCAGGTCGAAGATACCTAAATTCTCATTTTAATCTTCTATCCTAAACCAAAGAAAAACCGAATAATTTTAATCATTATTTGGAGCAGTTTTCTTAACATTACATTGCACCATAGCAAATTTTCAGCAAGGGTGTCCCAAGGTGCTCATACCCCCTCCAAAATTATAAAGATCCTTTGATCTTTTACAGCCGATGTCACAAGATAATGGTATTCCCCGTCGAAATGATTTCTTCTCCCTCCGAAAGAAGATTATGGATACTGTATTCTAAAATACCCAAGAAGAATTGATTTCATATATAGGATTTTCAGAATCTTCCATAAAAGCTTTGTCAAAGGTTTAACACTTTCTTCCATTTCATTTTTTATAGCAGCTAATTTTTCTGTATTTTTTGTTTGATCTGCTGAAGCTTGAGTTTGAACACTTTCATTCTGTTCAAGCTGCTGCAGAATGACCTGCTATTCTACATTTTTCACTTATTTTCATTTTGGATATTAAAAATCTAAGCCATAATCCAATGAAAAATTACAGTAGTAAATACGGTTAAGCCAAAAATTTGCATGAAATTGTCAAGAGGATTGTAAACCTAAATAAAAATTACAGTACTAAAGTAATTAATATAATTATTGTCACAAAAACTATTCACGAAAATTTTAGACCTAGGAATAACTGAAAAAAAGCCAAAAATTTGCATGAAATTGTCAAGAGGTTTGTAAACCTAGGAACAACTGAAAAAGGAAAATCATCATATTATGCAAATTTTTGGAGCATATTCACTTTCAATGTTTGTTTGTTTGTAAAGAAATTTCTTTCATTCTTGATTTTTTATTGAAAGTTGACATGTTCGCGCTTTCAGCAATTAATTATTTTTTGTCAAAGTTGAATATGGCTTCATCATCTGGTGAATATAATAATGGTTTTCCTGCTACAATTTTATTATATCTCAAAGAAAATGCACCTCCAAGATTATTATTAAAGCTTATGAAATGTTCAAGATATTTTTGTTTCAAAGAATTTCCGTTTATGGTTGTTAAGGATATTCAACTCCAAAATGGTAGATGCACACAAGGACAAAATAAATTTAATTCTGAATTATTGGATTTGGGAAATCTTACAAAGCCTTTGTGGATTTGCAATGAACTTCGACTCTGTTATACTAATGACTATTCTCTATTTCTTTCAAAAACTGCTGTTTGTGATGTTAAGAAGTTGTGGATTGATGGACAACGTCATCTTAAAATGGATGACTTTCAATTCTTCATTTCTTCCAACACTGTTAAAGAATTAATCAATTTTGATAGTGAAGTACAGTATGACGATGGAAATATTGTTCCTGTTGAAGAAATCGTTAAATTACTGCCCAATTTACAACATTTTAGTTGGTGAGTCTTTTTTTGAATTTATTTGTTAATAAAGGTGTTTGTCGTTTTATATATTAAGGTATGAATGTGCTGATGGTTTAGCTACTAAATTTACTTCTGGATCAACCAAAAAACTCATTGAGTATCTGAATCCCTCAACATTGACTTCTTTTGAACTTTGCCGCATCCAAGATACTTTTGATTTTGAATTATTTGCTAAATTTATGGATGCAAGTTTTTTTTTAATTTTTTACAATTTTTCAATATAACTTTTTATGTTTAGAAAAATCCTTCAATTCATTTTGATCTTCATTTTCGTGACGACCTTTCTGACGAATATGTAAAAATCCTTCAAGCTTATGTTGATAAATTAGATCATAGTGATAAAAATTGTAAAATTTCAATTAAATTTCGTCAGCAATATTATGAATCAATACCGGAAGATTTTGACGAAGATTAATATGTACTTTTTACGTATTTTGTGGCTTGTATTAATATAAACATGTATTAATGATAAAATAAAACTGATATTTTGCTTACAAATTCAGACTGAAGTACTCTTTTTTGACTTATGATTAAGGATAGACAAGGGCCTGGGCTTATTTAAAGCCCGGCCCATGCCCTGGACCTGGTTTTCGACGTTTTCAAAAAAACTCAAAAGGGGGACCAAGGCAAATTTGACGAATTTTTTATCCGGGCCTACCAGGGACGGGACAGATTTTTTTAAAGCTGGGCCTAAAATTTGGGTCTTTGTCCATCCTTACTTAAAATTAGAAAATTATGTTATCTGCAATGATATTTTTGATACTATTTAGTCGTGACCTAATTGTTTACTCGAGTATCTAAAAACCACTTACACTACGGCTGGTTTTGCACACTTTTGCTCATGCGCTGCGTCTCTTCTTTTCTCTGTTCTTTTTTTTTCTTTCACGACAGAGTTAAAAAAAGAACAGAGAAAAGAAGAGACACAACGCATGAGCAAAAGTGTGCAAAACCAGCCGTAGTGCACTTATACATTCAATTTCTTTTAAAAATATCATTTATTTTTATTGTTTTCAATATTTAAAAGTTTGTTTTTTATCTTAAGAAACATTGTCATTTTCTACGGACATGAAAAAAGGTTACAATGGTATTGTAAACTTGAAATAAAATACAACCTTAAATTATTTGAAGAGATTTAAAAGAGAAAGATCGCCAGTTCCGGCAAAACAACAATTAATTTTTTTTTAAATGTTAAAACATAAATTTTACTGTGTATCAATCAGAACCATTTCCAACTACTCTTTATTCTTTAAAACTAAAGAAGACAGCTGTTTGAATATAATATACATTTTGTGGGTATTGAAACAAAAAAAATTTGAATAAATTTGTCTCAACAATAAGACCCTGATCATCAGGTTCATGCTGTTGCGCAAACCTGAAATTCAGGGATTCAAAAAATACATAAACCTTTAAATTACCAGTTTTAAAAATAAAAATATTTTTATAAATCACCAAAAGAAATATTTATTATTTATTTTTATTGGACGCAAATCCAAGCCATGCATAAAATTTCAACAAAAAAAACAGATCATTGAAGTTATATAACCTGTTTTTTGTTTAAAAAAATCTATTTCTTCTTTTTTTCAATAAATAAAATATATCGGCAACCAGATGCTACGTTTTTTTTTATTCTTCTCTTTTCTTTTTTTGAATTGGTTGGTTATTCAACTTCCCTTTAGGGTTTTTATATTATTTTGATGTTGAAAAAAAAGAATGGAAGAAGGACTGCTCTGAAATATATTGATTACATTTTTAATAAAATAGTATTGTTTCTAAACTTTTTTGAAGTAATATTTTCTAACATTTTTTTTCGTTTTTGACAGATTTGGTCAATCGTTTGCAACTTTTATGACCTTGGAAATCCTTTTTTTTCGTTTTGCGTTTTTTCTTTGGTTTTTGTTTTCTTTCAAAAAAACGAAACAAAACGCAAAACAAAAATTTTAGTTTGCAAAAAAAAAAAAATTTTTTTGTTTACGTTTTTTAAACCGTTGAAAAGAACGAACCAGAAAAATATTTTTGCTTTTGTTTTCTCCAATTTTTTTCATGATTTTTTTTATTTATGAAATAAAAGTGAAGGGTTTTAATCGATTTTTTTCAAAACATTTTTTATGTAAAAAATGGAAAAACAGAAAAAGAACGAGGCGAAAATAATTGTTGTTGGTTGGGAAACTGAAATGAAAAACATATCCGATTTCGAAAATGCCCATTTTAGGTCAATTTTTATTATTATTACTTTTTGCGTTAAAGTAAAAGTTATTGCTACATTTTTTGGGTGCTAACTGTTACAACAACAATTTAACCCTTTCATCTTTTTTTTGGTGATTAGAGCTTTGAACTGTGACTACCTTGTTTTTATCAAAATTTTATTTCGATTTTTGTTATTTGTTGTTTGCTTTTCAGTGATAAACAAGGCGATGCTTTTTGAGAGCATCAAAAATTTCACACCAAATTTTAACAGTTTTTTTTAAATGACGTTATCATGTTATTTCCTTTAAAAAATGTTGCGATTTTAACGCTTAAAAATTTTAATTTTTACCTACGGGCAAAGACTTCAACAGCATTTTTTCGGAGAGGGCAAGCCTTTGATCTTTTACCGTCTTAACACGGCAGCGACAAAAGATCAAAGGATTTTATAGATTTTGGATGGGTCATTCGCCTCTGACGTCCATCCTGCTGACCACTGATCGTAGGCTTTAACAGTAAAAATGTGTCACAAGTGTCACATTTTGGTGACACTTCTGCCTACTTTTGCTGATATTCCTACAGTATCACTTTTACGTATCATTTTTATCGCCCTATTTTTGCTCTTCATTTTGATCCATTTTAAAATCTGTTTTTTAATCACTAACCTAATCAACGAAATCTCTTTTATTCTTCACCCCTTTTCCTTTTTTAATGAACTTCAAAGTTCATTTACCACTTTTCTAATCACGATCGAGAAAAATAAAAATGCATGGTTCACTTTCAACATTTTAAACCTTCTTTCGTACTTGAAACAACTTGTTTTACGTGATTTTCAAACACAAACACTTTTTTTTTCAACCAATTTTTTTATATTCTTAAAGTTTATTTTTGATTAAAAATATTTTTTTCCTATTTTTTTTGTTTAAAACGTGAAAAAAGGATCCAAAAAATTTCATAAGATTTGTTTCTCTTGTTTTTTCATTTTTAATCAGCCCATATTTATTTTTCATTCATTCTAAATCCATTTATTATTTATCTTTTTTATCTCCGTTGAATATCTTCTTTTTCATCATTGATTAATTTGGATATTTAAGGGTTTAGAAATATAAAAGATTTATTTGATTTATTTCTTTCAATTTTTTGCAGCAACAATGGATTTTCCTCATATGTATGTTATTGTTAAATGGCTTCGATCGACTTTAATTGTAAGTTTTATCACTTTTAACAAGGGAAGAATCCACCGCTTTTTGAACGGGACTTATTTCATTATTATGCTAATTTTTGGAAATGAAATTTAAACAGGGGCTTTTGAAAAATCGTCAACCCTAAGATCGTGGATTTTTCAAATTTCATTTCCGAAAATTAGCATAATAATGGAATAAGTCCCGTTCAAAGGGCAGGTTGATACCTACCCTTGTAAGTTTTTAAAAATGACATGGTACAAGGAAAGATTAATCATAAAATTTTAACACTATCTAAAGAGCGGCAAACATCAAAGGAATTAATCTGAGGGAAAAATTGTGTTCTAAAAAGTTGAATTTTTTGTTGACTTCTGATCTAGACTATATCTGTTCGTAAAAAATATCAATTTTCAACATCATTTTTTTCTTTGATGTTCGCCGCTTTAATGAGAACATGCAGATACCTGCTTTTAAACACCTAAATTCAGATCCTGATAACCCTTTAAACCCATTTAATATTTCAGTGTTTGACAACCGCTGAATTCCTTCTCCTAAATTTTTTGTATTTTTCTGGAAATTCAAGTTACAATATGCCACAATTTTTGACAAATTCTTTGATGTCTGCTGTTATCTATGGTCCTGTAAGTACTGGAATATCAGGATGTGTTCGACATTTACAATATTTTATGAATGACAGTAAATTATTGGTAAATATTTAATCAAGGATTAATTAAAAGTAATCAATAATAATCTTTTTAGGGAATAAGTCGAACATTTTCTACAGTAATTTGTGCACTTTTACGAGTATTTTTTCATCAAGAATTTCTTTCTGAAAATACATGGATTTTAAAAGTTAGTTTATTCAAATTTTTTATTTCAAACAATGACTTCGCCAGCTTTTTTTGGATTGGAAAAAAATTATTTCAAAGGGCCGCCTTTGATCTTTTGCCGATAGCGGTAAAAGATCATAGTAGGTTTATAATCATAACTGGCGTCCTCGATTTCCGATAGGATTTAAGAAATTTAATTAACCATAAACTCTTTAGTATATTTGTTATGCCATGATCATCATAGCATTCATTGATAATTCCATTCTTTTTTATGCCGTTTTAACCCTTCCTCCAGCTCAAAAACCATCAAGAATGCAACAGTTTTTTCTCGTAAATAATATTGAACGTTCATTATTAAATCGATGGCCAAATCTTGCCCAGGGGGCATAAACTTTGAAGTGTGTCAAAATACAATTTTGTTTTTCTTATTGTTAATGTTGTTTCAAATACGTGTAATTTTAAAATACGTGGTATTGTTTTTATCCAGATACTTTCTGATTTGAATAAATTTCTTCTTATTAATTTTGACTTAATTCAAGCAAAAAATAGTCGAATGATGTTCTTTCTTTAATTTTTTCAAAATTTTTTTTTCACGAGTAATATTCGTATTCTTTAACATATTTTTTTAACTGTTCTAAGCACAAGTTCACATGCAAAAAAAATTAAGTTGCGACTTTTGATTATAGTATTTTTTTGTGTTATAAATTAAAATCGTTTGTTGATGGTTTACGTCTTCTAGCTCAAACTTGGGTAATTAAACTTTTATTAAGAATTAAAAGCACGAATTATTAAGGCACGATACAAAATTATATAAAGCAAGAGATAAATTATTAAAGCACATTTATCAGAAGGAAAATTTAAAGCAACCGTTTTAAAGAAAGCATACTAAAATTAAAGAATGCAAAACATTATTTTCTTCATCGAATTCGACATAATATGTTAGAAACATATTATTGCGTTATTCTTTCATTTTATTTCTAAAATATTCAAACACAACTATTTGAAAAGAAATTGCAAATAAAAGTGTTGTTTTAGCTTTTGCGAGTGCCTTCTTTTTTCCCAGCTAAAAATAAATCGATAAATTTTTGCAGCAAAAAAGGAAGAAGACAAAATTGCTCTGTCTTTACTTTGCTTGGCAGTGTTTTTTTTGAAATAAAAGAGTTTAGATTTTTATGTACTGAAATTAATAAATCTTTAAATATCATGATTTTTTAGATCGCAAAAAAATTATATATAAAAAGCAGATTACTGTATCTTGCATTAATTTCCTGAAAAAAGGGGAACAAATAGTCCTTCAATTTTTTTGGGCTGTTCTTAATAGTTTCTACTTTTTTCAGTGTATTTTGCTTTGATTAAACAAAACTTTGAAATTAATTTTTTTAAAGACAAATGTATGTTGCCATTGTATTGAAAGTGATGTTATCATGTATGCTCTCCATGATATGGCAATTTTACCAGTAAATTTTGGAAAAAATTTAAGCAATTGTGGCAAAAACATTCTTGAAACATAATTGCCTTTATTTCGTTTTTATTTCTAAAATATTCAAACAAAACTAGTTGAAAAAGCAACTACAATAAAAGTGTTTAGCTTTTTGGTAATTTTAAAAAAAGAAATGTCGCTGTCAAAAATGGGTCGATAAAATTTTTTGCAGGAACAAAAAAACTGGACGAAGAGAAAATAGCTCCCTTTAGCTTCCTTTTCATTTTGAAACCCGCAAAAAAAAGTCTACTAAAAAAAGAGCCGGATTTTGTCTTTTTTGCAACAAAAATGATGAAATCACTGTGTCTTTTTGCCGATGGAAAAACGATATACATGAAAAACGTATTTTCGTGTCGAAACAATTTGATGAGTGTCTTCCTTGTACAAAAAAATTTCTGTTTTATCAGATTTTTGCAGATCTCAGCATCGGCTAGATCAATTTTGATGATTTAAAAAACATTATTCTTCTTTAAAATAATTAAGAATAACAAGAATTATTAACAAGCTTGAAAAAAATGTTAGAAAAAAACAATAAATTTTTCTCGAGTGGAAAATATCTCCTTCAAGTATATCGCATTCTCATCGGCAAAAAGAAGAACAAATTCCATAGTGAAATATTGCCTTTTGATCGATCATCCATTTTATACACAAATCTGCAGCAATCAAATTTCAACAAAAAAAGTTGTGAAACGCGGAAAACATTTATTACATCTTTTTGAAATTGACCAATATAATTTTTGAATTTTTGAATACATGTTGAAACGAATGCTTGCCTGTTTAGCATCTTCAGAAATTGAGAAAAACATTGTAATTTTTTTTGACCTATTAATTATAAAACACCTTAAATCATCAAAAAAATGAACAATAAATATAAACTGTCATTTTGGAACCCTTTTTCGAAAAATTGTAATTAAGCTGAACAAATTAATCATTTAATACTTTTATCCACAATATTTTGTTGTAACTAAACACCACTACCATTCATTATCAATGTTGGGTATACTGTAGGGAACAATTGATTATCATGGACCTTATAACAATTTTTGGTAAAACATTTGCATAATTTTTTTTGATGTGCAAGGATAGGCTTTCTCTTTCCTGAAAAACATTTTGTCTTTGTTTTACTCGGTAGGGGTCCAATTTTCTCGCTGTTTGTTGTTCTTTTAAAATAAAAACGCCTATAATTAAAAATTTTTAAATGTAAACAACTTGTAATCATGGTTCTTGGGAGTACATTATACTTTTTAGGGTATAGAAAAATCATTGTATTTTTACTGTTTAGTTATTCATTGAATTTGTCTTGATGGCTTTCTTATTGACAATCATGAAAAGAGTTCTCATTTCATCTGAAGATGTTTTGATTTTCCTCTTCAATGTTTAGAAGAAGAATAGCTCAGACATATTAATAATTTTAAAATACGTGGTATTGTTGTTATCCAATTATTTTCTTACTTGAATAAATTTTTTTCTGGTTCTACAACTTTAAAGCAAAAAATAATCGTTGTTTTTGGTTGTTACATAATTTAATTAAAACTTACTAAGGCTGTTCGGAATAAATTCGGGATATGTATTTCAGAAGTTTCAATGCATACCAAAAAGTGGAAACAAAGTACGGTGTTTTTCCGGATTGTGTTCCGGACAGTCTTGATACTTACAGTATTCAAATTATAAAAAATATCCGTTAATCGTTATCCTCGATTACATCCCGGGCTTGAGTTCTGTGGTTCCAGTGTTAGTTATTATAATGTGTACTTTATTGTCACTAATAATACTGTTATGTGATCATACCGCATCTTGGATAATTAATAATGATCAGGCCTGTGTTGTCATCCTCAAGTGCATTCTTGGTTGGTAATGGCTTTGTGGTTTCAGTGATAAGTTATTATTAATAATGCTTTATTGCCAAAACATTACTACAACTAATATACAATAAAAACTGGCAAAAATATGTTTGAAACATATAATCGCCTTTATTTCGTTTTTATTTATAAAATATTCAAACACAGCTATTCTAAATAGCAACTGCAAAAAAAGTATTTAGCTTTTGCCAGTGCCTTTTTTGTGGCTTTCAAAAATGGGTCGATAAAATTTTTGCAGCAACAAAAAACAGGAAGAAGAGAAGAAAGCCCCCTCTGGCATTACTTGGCAGAGTTTTATTTATTTTTTGACGTTGTTTTTGTTTTAGAAATAAAAACGTTTGATTTTTTGCATTTTCAAGTGTGAAACCATTGTAATCAGAGTTTCAAAAAAGGTGTTTAACTCTTTGTCAGTGCCTTTTTGCAAAAAAGGGTAGATAAATTTTTACAGTAAAAAGAAACAGAAAGAAGTGAAAATAGCTGTAACTAGCTATTGTTAAATTTGTCGTTGTTTGCTGTACTTTTGAAATTAATATGTTTAAAAATTTTTATTTACTTAACAGTTATCAAAAAAGATTTATTGCGTTATTGACAATAACTGAAGAGAACAAATGCTGGCGTAAAAAGTTTGGAAAAATTAAAATTAGAAACCCAAAAAAAAAAAAAAAAAAAAAAAAAAAAAAAAAGATGAACAGAATCTTGATGATTCCGGCGAAAAAGTTTGCTAAAGAATTTAAACAATTCTTCACGATATGGAGTTAAAAAGAATAAACACAAAAAGCTATCAGAACAAATTAAAAATTCTTGAAAAATAAACCGAAATTTTTCGTACCACATAAAAAAGCTACCGTAACATTGAAGGGTGGATTCTTTTGCTAAATATTTTGAAGTATCTACAAATGCCATAATTCTAGATAAACTAAGAAATAAATTAATAAAAATTTGAAAAATTATTAACCAAGCTATTCGTTTTCGTCTTAAAATTTTTTGGTTTTGTTCTAATTTTTTTGATAATTTTATCGAAGAATAAATATGTAAAAAGACAAAAGTCATCAGAATTAGGGCTATCAAATTTGTTAAAATTACGATAGCTATTGTTGTAATATTATAAATAAGATATGAAAAAGAATCAATAAATTACCATGTTGAAAGTTGTAATAAAACAAATAAAGAATAAAAAGTACCAAAAATTAAAATGTCAAATAATAATAACCAAAAAATGATAAGTTTTATATTACCGAAAAATATTTGATAATATTTAGATTGATGAGTTAGCAGATAACGATTTAAAGCAAGTGGCAATGACGCTGCCAATGAAGCGGTAACACCTTGAGTTCCAAGAGCTAAAAAAACATTAAATTTTAGTAACAGCAGTAGTAAAAATGCAGGGTGTTTTAACAAAATTGCTGGTTAAGTCTTTTTAATAACTTTTTTTAGAGTTGATTTTGTCAAAAATGCATTGGTTAGCTGTCTTCAGAATCTTATGAGAATTTTTTAGAGATAAAATTTGCATATCCTATGATAACATGAAAAATCCCGAACATTCCAGAACCTAAAAATTCCATAAGAACAGTGTCCGGGCTACTAGCGCATTAGACAGTATTGATTTTGGGGTGGCTTTCAGCGCTTTATATGGAACACGTCTTTGATCTTTGCCGCAAAAACCCAATGGCGGCAGTGCCGCAACTTGGGGGGGTGACAAGGGTGACATGTCACCCCCCGAAAATCCCAAATTTACATTGAAAAATTAAATTCATACTAGGACAAATGAGATTTTTTTGAAATTTTACATGGTGATCACCCCCCGAAAATTTCCCGAAGTTGCGGTACTGAATGGCGGCAAGAAATCAAAGGACTTTGACTTATCACATAAATATAAATTTTAGGAAAGGAGTCATAAAGTCAAACAAAGTTTACCTAATGTACAATTAATTACAAGATTAGAAGCTCCAAGACTCCATCCCCAAGTTTTATAATTTTTGAGCGTAACTGGATATACGATTTTACCATAAATAAGATTACTAAAGACAGGATAAAATAAATGAAGCATTGCGATATTTGCAAAACACCATTTAAAAGTTCCTTCAATTTTACCAAAGCATGAAATAAGAATTATTATAATTGATAAAATAATATCTAAAATAATTAAAGGAAGCTCCATCCATTTTGATATTGTTGTAAAAAGATAAAAGTCATGACAGTAATAAGAATATGGTGGAATATTTTTACAAAAGTATGCACTTTCTGCACAACATTCTTCCGTACTTCCATTATAACAATATTTATCGTTCATTTTTAAACAAAATTGAAGAATGAGGAAATTGTTTAAAAGTTAAACTTTTGAAATTTTATTAAATATATGCCATGATATGTACAGTTTGAGTTTTGATAATACATGACTGCTACTATATGTACACCTATGATTATATTTATGTAAAGCAAAAAATAATGGGCACAAACATCTGGGTTAAAGTTGATGTAATTAAGGACATGAAAATTTTTTGAAAATGGGGTTTCTTTTTAGTTTGTTCTTTTCTTAAATATTTTTCAAACATAATATGTTTAAAAAAATATTATATACTTCCTAATACTTGAAAAAGTACCTTTCTTATCATAACCCCTTCATTGTTCGTGGTGAAATAAAAAGTACACGTGTACTTTTTGGAAACTTCGCCAAACAATTTATCATTGACTACAATATTTGCAACATAAAAACATCAACATGCAAATTAAACTACACTGTATTTAATCTTCAATGTTTCTAACATGTGAAAACTGATTGCATTCCTTTGTTTTTATTTGATAAGAAACACCCTTTCGCGTTTGAGGAAGTTCTCGAATTTTAGAGAAAAAAATTATTTTGATGATTTTTGTGTAAAATATTTTTTATTTGTTTAAAAATAATAAAAGATGCTTAACGGCAAAATAGCTGTAGTAACTGGAGCATCTCGAGGAATTGGAAGAGGTATTGCTCTTCAACTTGGAAGTGCTGGAGCTAAAGTATATATTACTGGGCGAAAACCTGATCAATCTTTGAGTAAAAATTATGAAGTTCCAACCCTTGAAAAAACTGCTCAAGGTCTGAGGATTTCATTTTGATCCAATTTTTGAACCAAATCTGTACAATTTTTAGAAATTCGAGATCGTGGTGGTGAAGCTGTTGTAGTTTATACTGATCACACGGATATGTCACAAGTTAAAGCATTGTTTGAACAAATTGATCATGAAAATAATGGCATTTTGGATATTCTTGTTAATAATGCTTTTGCAGCTGTTAAAACCATTGCTGAAACAGGTGAAAAAATGTTTTGGGAACAAGATCCTGAGGTATGCTAATTTTTCTTATCTTTAACAAGGGATAAGATCCAAGAACAACATTTGCTGTCTTTATGGGACATGTGTAATTTTATTTTAAATTACGCGCTGGCTTGGCAAAATGTAACAAGTGAAAGCAACTTTTATCGGTGTTAAAGCTTCGTTTATTTTGATTCCGGAGTTAAAGTCACCTCTTACTAACTACACCGAGCTGAAAAGCGGCATCTTTTAGTTTGATCTTTTATCTTTCTAACCATCACTGAAATTATGGGGGTGTAGGGAACTTTAAGTTTATCCCCCGAGGGTAGTAATACAGTATGAATTTTAAAAGACTCCGGTCTAACTCCAAAGTCGAAGAACACTAGTTGGAGCCGCTTCTATAAATTCCTATTTAAAATGGCATTAGTATTAGTTAAACAAAAATCTTTTTCAGACTTGGGATATTGTTAATAATGTAGGTTTAAGAAATCATTATTATTGTTGCGTATTTGCTGCTCGATTAATGACCCAACGACAACCCTCCAAAGGTCTCATAATTAATATCAGTTCAATTGGGGGTGTTCGATATTGTTTCAATGTTCCATATGGAGTTGGTAAAGAAGCTCTTGATCGAATGTCATCAGATATGGGTATGTATCAATAATAAATTATAATAAATTGAAGTTTAAATTTGATTATTATCAGGTATTGAATTGGATCCTTTTAAAATTACTGTAATTTCATTATGGCCTGGTTCAGTTAAAACAGAAATCGCTGATAAATTGCTAGAAAGAAATGAATTAAATTTTAAGCGCAGCAAAGAAATTTCTGAAGAAGCAACTCAGAATATTTTTAAAACCGGCGAGTGAGTAACTGTTTTTTTAAATTTTCAGTTAAAGAGGGGTCCTCCGTTAATTACATACATTTTTTCCCTTTACTTCGATCGGGGGTCCCGAAAGGAAAATTTTAAAAATTCGAAGCGAAGACTTCTGATGTCATTTTCTTTCATACCTATTTTTTCTGATTCCAAAAGTGGTGAAAACATAAAAAATTGAACGAATATAAGTTGAGTTTCAATTTTTTGGTACCAATGCTTGTATCTTCGAGAACTTGTATCAAAGAATTGGAACTCAATTTTTTATGTTCATACAATTCTTGGAATCAGAAAAAAATTAGTGAAAGAAAATATCAATATAAGTCTTCGATCCAGAGTTTTTAGAATTTTCGTGTCGGGAACTTCAATAGAAATATGAAAAGGCAAAAAAATTATGTGAAGCTTGTTTACTGGTTATTTACCACCAATCAATCTTTTTTAGAAGCATCGAATTTGCTGGAATGATAGTTGTGAAGCTTGCAACAGATCCAAAAGTTCATCGATTTAATAGAAAAACATTGATGACCGCTGATTTAGCTTCAATTTATAAGGTTGTTGATGTTGATGGTCGGCAAATTTTATCTCCTCGAAGTATCAAATATGCGCTAACAAATAAAATTATTACCTTTCCTGGAAGTCAAACTATTTCGAATATAATTCCTAGATGCCTTAAAATTCCTGGTTGGACTTTACATCTTGCTAATAATCGTCTTTGAAAAAATTATTTAATTCAAGTTTTAAATTTTTTGTTTTGTTGAAATAACATGAACATACTAATTAATAGCATCATTAATAGATTTTTAAAAATACAGTATGGTTGTCGTAAAAAATGTAGTTTGTTAAAGATGAATAAGAAGAAAAAGATTATATTAAAAAACATAAAATTAATTTTGTTACATTTTCCAATTTTAGAGAATTCATTGAAAAACTAATAAAATATTATGCAAATGTTAAAAATATCACTGCCAAGAAATCTGTCATACTTGAAAAATTTAATGAAACGTAAAGTTTTTAAAAGAATCGGGAAATAAAAACTCATGTAATGCAGTTTTTAAAGAATTACTTAATTAATAAAAAGTGGAAGGGGAAGTTTTTTTGATAATTGGCTATGTTTTTTAAGAAGCATTAATTTGCAAGATTTAAGATTTATGCATTTAATTTTTAAAACTACAATTTAATGATAAAACAGACACAAAGTATAGTAGGCTACATAAACAATTAAATTTTATCTCTGTCTAAATTATTCAATTGGAATTATTATTAGTAATTTGTATTCATGCTTGAGTTTTCTATAAGCAATATCATTTATAAGAACTATCAAATTACGGTCACCCAATGTCAAAACTACCGCGGATCTTAAAAAAATGGAGTCAACGCCGATATGCTGGCACCGGCGCCATGGTAACGAGCTCCATGATCTCAGCAACGACTTACTAACTTACTAATAAATTTGCAATTACAGCGTGTATAATCGAAATAATTAATTACTAATTATTGTCATTACCTGGTAATACAAATAAATTATTATAAAAATACAACGGAAAAAAACCGAAAGCTCAATAAATAATTTTTTCTCTGTTCTTCAAAAAAAGTAATTTATATATTTTTTATTCAAAAGCACGTTTTTATAAACTCTTATCACATTTTTTTAAAATTTGAACGCCATAAAAACCGTTTAATTTTGAAATTGGATTTTATAAGTTTAAGCTCAAGAGATGCCATCGACAGTTATCTTATTAATTACATCTTTTGTTGAAATATTAGTTTATTTATTTCATTTATCCGTTTTGATTTTAATGATTGTTCAACGAAAAACAACTTTTAAAGGGGCTTTTTACAATATTTTTAAAAGTGTTTTAGCTGCTGATCTGATTTGTTTTATCTGCGTATGTTATACTTGTAAATACAGGGTGCTTTTTAAAAGTTTAATCCTTATTAGTCGCAAATCGGTTGCAACAAATCGTAGAAGCTCATACTTTTATGGAAATCCGCGAACAAAAGGAAACATTCTTTCAACAAATAATTTTGGCGCTTCGCAAAAAGAGGTCATATGCAAATTTTTCTAAGAAAATAACTTTTGAGCTAGTTACACGATTTAAAACAAGCTTGAAAGTAATTTTCCTTGAAAAATTTGCATATGACTCCCATTATCAAAGATTACCCAAAAGTCCAAAATTATATGTAGGAAGGATGCTCTCTCTGTCAGTTACAGACCTTCTTTCAAAATATTAGTTTCTGGGACTTGCTGCAACCAAATTCCCACCAGAAAATAAAGTTCCAATTCTAAAGGACCACCCTGTATTTGCACGAAATGCATGAACTACAGTATCTGTTTTAGACAATAATTATATATAAACTACCATACATTCCGGAGTTAATAAAATATTATAGTCCAAGTACATTCTTTATTACTGCTGTTGTTGATATTTCAACTTATTCAAGTATTTTTCAATTTTTGGGACATTTATTTTTGGCTTTTAATCGTTTTACATTAATTTGGTTTCCATTAAAACATGAAAAAATTTGGAAAAATCAATGGTATATTTATGTGTTAATAATTTTACCACTTTTAACAATTTCATGGAGATTGCATGAACCTGTAACCCTTATTTTTTCTGAAGATAAAACAACTTTTTATTTGACTTTTTTAAGCAGTTCTGCAACAGCAATTCACTTCCCTTTAATAACATCGGTGTTTTTCTCAACAACAATTTTTGCTGGAATTTTTAATTTTTTAGCATTTCTTAAATTTATTTTACTTAAACAAAATAACACTGGTCAAAATATTAAGGAAGGAACTTTGTTATGTAAGTTTCTAACAAGGAACACTCCCGACTTGCCTCGCAGCTTTTTAATGAAACTTATCCCGTTAGATAGCATTAGGCCAATTATGCATAACACCAAAATATTTTTGGTGAATGGTCTTCCTATATGCAAATTTATAGTAATGAAGTTTGAAAAAGTGCGTGAAACGGGACTATTGGAAAAATCGTCAACCCGGGGGTCGTGTATTTTTCAAACTTTATTTCCATAAATTTGCATATAAGAAGGTCATTCACCGAAAATGTGATATTTTGGGCTTATGCATAATTGGCCTAAGCCCTATCTAACGGGATAAACTTCGTTAAAAAGCGGCGAGGCAGGTTGTGAGTGCCCCTTGTAAATCAAAAAATTTTTGAAACAAATTTTATCAAGAATTATGTAAATTTAGGTGTTTCCCTTGTAATTTTTATTTCACAATTACTGCGGCTGACATATAATATGGGATATTTGTTCTTTAGATCAAATCCTGAACTGATCACATTTTTGAATATATTTTTGCCATATTTAAATGATTTCTTTGCATGGAGTGGCAGTATTTCACTTATGATTTTAAGGTTTGTAATTTTAATTAATTTTTTATAGTTGGAAAAAAATTCATTTTGCAGTTCATCAACTCGACAAGCATACAAATCATTTTATTTTTGTAATTTAAAAATCCAAATTAATTCTGGGACTTTATTCACGCAATAGAGAAATGTTATTGAAATGTTGGTGCTGTTACTTTTCTGATAATGCGTTTTGCATGCAATAAAAATTTATTTTAAAAATATGTCTAGCAGTTTACAATTATTAAAAGTAAAACAAAGCCAGAAAATTTGCAAGAACTTAATCAATTTCAAACAAAATTAGGATCCCATAAAATCTGTTTATCAAAACCCTCGAACCCCAATTTATTGGCAAAAAAGGGGGAAAACTGATATAAGATATTGTTCGTTCCCGATGTGACGGTTCTACATTAGAAGCGTGAATCAAGGTTTACCTTTATTATTTAACAATTTGTAGTAAACTACAGTATCTTTACTTTTTAAATAAAGGCAACATATGTTTAAATATGATTGCGTTGATTTTGTTTTTATTTATTAAAATATTCAAACATAACAATTTTATAGAAACTGCAAAAAAAGTGGTTTGCTTTTTGCCAGTGCCTTTTTTTCTCACTGCCAAAAATGAGTCGATAAATTTTTGCAGCAACAAAAAATAGGAAGAAGAAAAAACTGCAAAAAAGTGGTTAACTTTTTGCTAGTGCCTTTTCTGTCGTTGCAAAAATGGGTCAATAAAAGTTTGAAGGAAAAAAAGGAAGATGCAAAAATTGCTCTATCTTTTGCAGAGGTTTAATTTTCTTGCTGTTTGTGTTTAAAATGAAAGCGTTAAAAAATTATTAAAGTCATCAATTCCATCCTTTAATTTGTATTTTATTTTTTTCCAGTGTAAATAACAAACTTAAATTATCTTGAACTCATTGCTTTATAACATCGACAAACAGTTCAAATTTCAAATGCAAATTTTTTTGGTTGTATCATAATTTTATAATTACGTATAATGCTTGAATTATAAACTACTCTTCGATGCCCAGTATTATGAGTGTAAGAGTAGTTGATTCCATAGATTTAATTTTCATCAACTAAATCATATAAATATTGTTAATTTCATATATAGGTAGAGGGGAATCGACGCTGGCACTTTGATATTACATTTTTTATATTGTGAAAAAATGTGTATGTTTGAAATTTATAATTGCATTTGTTAAGTTTTTTATTTCTAAAATATTCAAACTGAATTTTTCGAAAAGGCAAATGCGAAAAAAATGTTCTTTGTCAGTGCCCTTTTTTCCCCGCTAAAAATAGATCGATAAATTTTTACAGCAAAAAAAAACACGAAGAAGAGAATAAAGCTATGTTCGGCTTTCCTAAGCAATACCATTTTTGATGCGTCAAAGACAAAGACATGTTTTTTTCATTAGACAGATACTTGCTTTCAACATGAAAGGAAAGCCGAACATGTTGAAAGCAAGCATCTGTCTAATGAAAAAAACGTGTCTTTGTCTTAGATGCATCAAAAATGATGTTGCTTTTTCGATCGATCAGTCTTTTTGAAAAAAATACGCAGGTGTCAAAAAATTCATTGAAAAATATGGAAAGAAGAAGACACTTTTAATTATTCTTTAAAAGTGAAAGAAAAAAGTTTTTTGTGCTTTTGAATTTTTGAATACTTATTTCTATTTCATTAGTTCCAAGTGTAGCTCTGTTGGATGTTTATGCTTATATCATTTTTGAAAATTGAAAAAAAACAATGTGATCGTAAATCATGGAAAAGAAGCACGAAGCATTAAAAATTATGTAACTATCATACGGGAACTCTATTTCGAAATATTTTAACACAACTGTACAAATCAATCATTTAATACTTATTTTGTTGTAACTTAATAAACCGACCATTCATTATCAATGTTAACCACTTGGGAACAGTTAATTATCGTAGACCTTAAAAAATTTTAATAAAAAAAATTGCAAATCTAAAGCAGTATTTCGATGCCAAATAAAGGCTTTCAATTTATAGAAACTATAAACATTAATTATCGACATTTGGGTATACTGCAGCCACTTGGGAACAATGGATTACCCTAAACTGAATAAAACATTTTTTGATTAAATGTTTGCTTAACTGAAACTTTTTTGATTTGTTTTCGCTTTTCAAAAAAGAAAAAAATCAAAAAAATTAATTGGGGCTAGTCTGATGACAATGTTGTACGCGTTTTACTGATCAAAGTATTACGGTAATGTATCAATTCATGAGTATGCATGACAGGTAGATTAGTCATCTTATATTTATTATTACATATGTATATTAAGGGAGAATAAAGCGAAGCTTGGATGGTGATGTCGGGGGCTGCTCGAGGAATGTATTTACTGGCTGACTGAAAACGGACTGACGACTGAAGCTTCCGCTTGATAGAAATTAGGATACACGATATTTGATAGCCTTCAAGCAAGATATATTAATAATTGATAAACAAATTTCAGAAGTCTAGTATTATCTTAACTGATTAGACTTCAGAAATATATTAAAATGAAGGATATTTTCCGTTGTATTAGAACTGAAAATGTTCTTCATTTTATTTCTAAAATATTCAAACACAACTACTTTGAAAAAATTTCAAAAAAAGTGTTTAGCTTTTTCCAGTGCCATTTTTCTTTTTGCAAAAATTGGTCGATAAAGTTTTAAAGGAAAGAAAACATAGGAAGTAAAAAAAGTCGTCCCTTCTAGCTTCCCTTTCAAAAGCAAATATCTGTCTGCTTATAAAATCCATGCTTTGTCTTTTTGCAACAAAAATGATGCAATATATCTGTTTAGCCATTTATTTTGAGATAAATTTGCCCGAGACATAAATTTCATCAAAAATGTAAGAATGGTGATCACATTTTTGAGAAACTGTGTAAAATAATTTTTTTGCTTTTGAATTTTTGGTTGCATGTTTTATTTTATTGACTGAAATTGGAAACCCAGTTCATTATTGGGTTCTAAATGCTATAAAATGAAGATGAAGAATCTTCTTCAACTCATGAAATTCAAAAATGAGATTTACATTAATAATTAAACTACATTTTGTTGCCCAATTATTGAATCCAACAACATATCTTAAAACTCTCACAGAAAACTTAACTAATTAAAAAAAAAAGATTGAATGTTTTATCAAATGTGTTGTTAGTGTGGCACTATTTTTCAATTTTGTTTAAAATAGTGTTTATTTTTCACAGAAAAAAACATTCCGACAATTGTAACATAAAAAATAACAAAATTGCAAATAAAAGATTTTAAAAAATAGTAAAAAGTATACTTTAGAATAATATTGATACTAAAAAAGCACCCGCATTGAAAAAATAAAATTTTTGCAGCTTTAATCACTTGATTCTTCATCCAGTCCAGAATCAGAAGATCTCTTCTTTCGATATAATTCAAGGTAAGAATTTGGAATTAAATGTGAAGGTTTAATATGAAGGGAGCATTGCAGTTCGGACATAAGGGTAAGCTCTTCTGGAGTTGGTTCAGATTTTGAATTTAAAGCAATATCAATTTGAATAAAAGTTCCAAGTTCTTCAATTTCATCAAGATGAATGGTAATTTTATCAGTGGCAAAAATACGGCGTTTGGCATTCAAGGTTCCGAGTTCGGATAATGCAATTCGGAGAGTATTCTAAAAATAGAGATAGGATTAAATATATGCAAATTTTCAGGTTCAAGTCATTGTTGTGATTCTTTTATCCTCACCTTCCCCTCCCTCAAACCACAAGTCAAGGAAAGAATAGACCCTTTCACGGTGTGGTAATATGCAAATTTTAATTACTGTGGCGCTTAATTCGTTCATAAAAACTAAATATTTTCTCGAAAAAACACAAGAATTTTAAAAAATATGAACGCATCAATTGTCAAAATTTTTAAAATTTGCATATTTCCACTCTATGCCGCTGAGGATTAGGGAACTCTTTGATGTCTCCAAATATACCCGGAGGGTACAAAGCGAGCCAATAGGGAGATAAAAAGTGAGGGCATGTCACATTTATTATTATGTTAAAATTTGCATAATAAAAAACAAACCTTCAAATGATCAACATCTTGAACACCTGTGATACTTCCTTCAGCAAGATAAACACCATCAACAGAAGTTGGAATTCTTTTATATGCAATTAATTCACCATATGATTGATTCTGTTTTTGATAGGTAACTCGAAGCTTTAGCTCTCCACGTAAAACATTAAAAAATGTTGATTCTTCAACATTAAAATGTCCAAGGGAATCAGTAAGCTTAAAAACATCTGCTTCAAATTCTTCTGGATCAGGACATGATGCAACAAGGGTTAGCGAACGGAATTCATTCGCATTAAAAGTTGAAGATTTTGCAGTCATTTTTGAATCTGAAATTGGGAAAAAAATTAAGTTAAAATTTTAAAAAGATTGAAATTAACAGATGAAAAAAAGTGAAGATGAATTTAAAAGTTTGCTGCAGTTATATAAATAAGAAAAAATGAAGGAAGAAATACGAAAAAAAGTTGTACTTTGTTTTAACTTCAAATTTAAAAAACTCTTTATTTTTCTCTATTTTTTCTCCTCCCACTAAAACGAATGAACGAGAAAACTAAGAGAAGGATGAAGGGAAACAAACAAGTGACGATGACAAACAAAAATGAAGAGAAGAAAAATAAATAGTTGTTCAAAGATCATCAGCAGCCGCAGCTATACATGTAAAGTTGTGGTGGTTCTCATTTGACAAATTTTAGTGGAAAGAAATGAGGAAGAAAAAGCATAAACAAAAAATAATAATAATCCAAAATTTGTAGTGAAAAAATAAATAACAAATTCATGTGATATTTTGTTATTTTTAGTTTGAATCGAAACTATAGAACAATAGATTTGATTGTTCTTTGCAACTAGTAACTATAAAATATATCTTTTATGCTAATAATTGATGATGTGGTTTCATCCAAAAATTTTATAAACTATAAAAATTATGCATTAAATTCAATCTCCGCGGATCACTCACAAAACACGTTTATTCGATTCAATTAATTAATTCAAGAACAAAACTGAAAATTAGAAAACGACGAAAAGGAACCACAAAAAAATAATAAAGCAGATAAAGCATTTTTATTTTTTGTATTGCGCTATCGATTTTGAAAAAATTGAAATAAACTATAGGTTTTTAAAAAAGTGGTCGGTCTTTTTTGGTTTAAAAAAATTGCAATTTTTTGTTCAAGGACAAATATTGTTTTGATGATGGTCGAGAATGCACGTGCATTGCAGCAGCTCATTATTTTTTTACTTTTTGGTTTTAGGCCTGTTCTCAACATTATTAGTTATTGGTCACCTCAGTGTTTCTAGAAATATTTAAATTTTTTTAAACACTTAATTAAAAGAGTCAAAGATTATTTATTACTAAATTTTTGGAATCTTCGTATTGTTTTAAACATTCGTTACAGTAAATAAGGTTTAAAGGTTTTGATTTTCATCAATTTAATCTAAGTAGTAATAAAAATTCTAAATTCTTATTCTCAAAAAAGACCCTTTTCAGAATCATTGTTCCTAAAATTTTATTTAGTTAAACGGATATCAAAACTTTTGACTAATGATGTTCAAACATGTTACACTTTCATCATCTGATGACATACACTTTATAAATTGAACAGGTTTTGCAGATTTTTATGCTACGTTTTATAACTTTTAGACAAAATTTATCCTACGAAGATATTAGGGTACTGTAATTTACCAGTACATTTAATCTACGGAATACGTACATTGCTATACAGAATCTGAGGGACTAAAGATAATAGGAAAAAGGATAGATTTTAACATACCTGTAGAAATATTTGGTTGAGATGATTGTGAAGGAGGAGATTTGTACCACATTCCAGTAACTTGTTCAAAAAGTTGTGTAGATAATTTTCGGGCCATTGTTGTAGACATGATTTAAAACTTGTAAATAAAAATAATATATAAACAACTGATTTTGGCGTTTGAAAACGTGTATTTTTGTTTATGTCAAAAACTGAAATTGTAAAAAAAATGTAGTTTTGGAACAATAAACAGCGACTGATGATAATCAACAAATTGAAAAAAAAGTAATAATCAAAGTTTTTGAAAAATAACAACTTTAATCCAAATGATTTTATTTTTTTGTTCCTTTTAAAGCAAAAAAAAATGTGTGTAATGATGATAAAAAAAATATGTGTGTGCAAGAAACAGATAAAAGTAGGAGGATGATTTTTTTGTTTGGAGAAGAGTTGTAATCAGCTGGAGGAAAGAGAAAGAGTATTTTTTGCGCAAGAATAATAAAAAAAAAGTAGGAGGAGCAAAAATGTGTTTTTGTTGTTGTTGGAAAATAAATTTTTCTCACTGGTTGATTGCAACTTTTTCTTCTTCTGATGAAATGAAAAACAAAGTCCTAATTTGCACAGATAAAAATTTTTAAAATATTCTTTTGATCTTTGGAATAATAATTTCCATGTTTTCTCCATTTTTCAGTCATCGTAGTAGTAAACAAAGAAAAATCAGCTGTAAATTATTTTTCTTATCGATAAAAAAAATTTGGATGTTGTTTTTGGCAGGTTGAAAAACAAAGAAAAACGTTTTTGTGAAAAATATTATGAAATTTTGATAACAAATTTTTGTTGTGTCTGACATGTGGACTAAATTTTTGCAAAACAAAGGCACTGGATTTTATGTTAATTAATTTTAACTACAAAATCACTTGGCATGTATCCATTACAATTACAATAAGCAACAGTAAAAGAAATATATTTGCGCTTTTTCATCTCGAGGGAAAATTCAGATTTGACGTTAGCATTTTTGAAAATCGGAGGAGGAATATCCTAATCTGAAGCTCATCTTTAGAGCGGTAAACATACAAGAAAAAATCTGACGTATGGGTTGGGGATGTAGAAAATCAAATTCTTTGCTGTCATCTGATCTGGCCAGTTGCATTTCAGTATTGCCAAGTCCAACATTACTGATAAATTTTGGATATAATTATGTATCAGATAAAGTATGTTGAGAAATTTCTACAAAATTTTCACAAAGCGAATTTTGTAAAAATTTTGTAGTATATTTTTTAAGATTCATTCAAAAAATAATTATTTAAAGTCTTTAAACTGTATTACAAATGTGAATACATCCAATTTGTAGCTTTTGAATATCAAATTAAACAACAATTTCATATTAGGCAACTTGTTTTTCTATAATTTTACTACACAGATGGGATTCGCGCTCCACTTTGAGGGTCGGTACTTTAATATTACTATCCTTTCAGTGCATGAAAGGATTAAAATCTTCTTATAATTTTATTTATATCAAACAAAAACACCTTTTTATGATTACATTAAAACAAAATTGTTTTCATTAATTACTTAGTTTGCTGATCTTTCATTGTTTCAAGTTGTTATGTTTTGTTTTTTTATTTTTCAACTAAAAGTCAAAGATCATTTTTTATACAGAAGTTGATCCAAACAATTTATCATAAAAGTTTCCATTTTAGGTGCAAAAAAAAAGAATTTGAACACCGATGTTCTCAAAAAAACTGATAAAAATAAAAACTGTTTTGATAGAAATAAAAAGAAGCAGCAATAATTGGTTCGCAGAAACTTTTGAGAACAAAGCACAGCTAAACTATAACACAGAAACTAAAATCAAAAATAAGTTTTTCAAATTCTTCGACAAAAGCTTTAGTGTTGAAAGTTATAAACAGCTTACGAAAATTTGTTAAATACTTTCAAAGAAAATTTTTTTTTTAAAATTTGTAGCATACTCTAAAAGTAAATAAAATATTTGTAAATAATGTTTTCGAAAGTTTTTTCTTTGGTTCTGTTCAAGTTAAAACTGCGTCTACGCTTAAGTTTAGCTTAAATGCATTCTTAAGTTAAACTTGAACATAAAAATACTGTCACTTTTAACCACTGTTTTTTATAGAGAAAGCAAATAATGGATTGGGAAAGCGTCAGAAAAAAAAGAAAAATAGGAAAACTCCGTGAAATTAAGCATTTACTATGATTTCGGCTGTGAATCAACATTTAAAGTATTTTAAGAAAAAAAAACAGGATTTGTTGTAAAAAAACTTTACAGCTTCTAACTCATAAATAAATAATCAGTGAATGAATGTCGCTGAAATCTTATGAATTTGTTGGATTAAAATTTGACACATCTAGTTGTATATATTTATTTTAATATTTAGAAGTCTAATAAAAATAAAAATTGAAAATATTCATGTTGAATCTGAAAATCCGAGATTATACTTACCTGTAGAGGCGTTTCGAGTAAACATGAAATTTTATTGTACCTTAATTTGGCACAATTATGCTCTAGTTTGTGTGCGACAATTGTTTTTGAAATGCTTAAATTTTAAAGTTAAAACAAAGAAAAAAATGTTTAAAAAAATGATTACACTACTTCATTTTTAAAATCCGTTTACAGTACCCCAACAATGACTACCGTTTTTTATCATCATCAATTTTGTGTTAACACCCCCTTAAAAATTATTTCAAGCTTTTTTCATATATAATTTTTTGTGCTTTTAACTTTTAGTCTTTTTTCATTGTTGTTTTTTCTTTCTTAGGTATGTATATTCATTTTCCAAACGCATTAAAAACGGAAAACCTTAATTTAAGCTTATCACAAAAAAACATGTTTCAACATTTCTGTATAAAAAAATAAAAAAGATACAATTTCGTTGCTAAAATTGATAATAAAATAAAAGTGCATCATCAAAATTAAAAGCGTTCCATGTTTTTCATCTTTTTTTAAAAAAGTTTTTGTTCATTTTTGAATGACTGAATTCACGTGTAATTGAGCGATATAATTTTGTGGTTGTCACTTTTTTGTGACAATTTGAAACATTCTTAAATACAACTTTTCTTTTGTCATCGTTTAAGAAAATCAAAAAAGACATGTCTTTTTTGAAAAATCAAAAGTAGTTTTTTAAAAAGTATAATATCAAAAATTAATAGAAAATGACAAGTTCAAAGGATACTTATTTTAGGTGTGTTTTATTTTTGCTTTCAATGAATTTTGTATCAAAAATGTACAATAGAAAGTTTGAAAGATTCTGATGACCTTGAAGTTGGTTAATTTACTGAACAGTAATGGAAACTTCTTCTTTTTAACGGTTTCCGTTTTTTCTTTCATCATGTTAGTGATGATTAAATTCTAAAAGCCCTGAGGCAAAATGGTAATAACTTTGATGCAATATAGTTTTGATCCTTATCGAATTTCGGAAAGGAAAAAAGGCAAAAATTTAATCAGAAATTACTGTATTTCAATGTGTTTAAAGGAAATCTACTATTCGATGATTTTAAAATTGGCATAAATTGATTTTCAGGATTTCTATTGTTTTGTCTCGAAACTATTTTTCTGATAAAAGAGAAAAACTGTTTTTAAACAAAACAATAGAATTCCTGAATATCAATATAGAACTATTTCGAAATCGAGCAATATTTATCATTTTTTTAATTAACATATTTTTTGCAAAAATTATAAGAAAACATTTTTTCATCAAATCAATTTCAGTATTTTTTTTTCAACTCATGGTGGCATTACAAAAATACAAACATAAATCAAAAAAATATTGCAATGTTTTTCTTTCAAATTTATATAAAAAAAACTTTATGGGTTCAAACACGTGGGAGATCATGATGTCCTTGAAAGAGAAAAATTTCCACTATTTTTTGTATTTTTTACTAAGATCAACTTTTTAGATTCTTTATGTTCATTCACCTTGATTCATTAAATATTATATTTTTTTGCTTTGAACTTTTAAAAAAAATTTGTTGTGAATTTTAAAGGAGACGGCGACTTTTTTAATCCCTTATTTTCAGGTTTGTGTAACTCGAACTTGACAATCAGAGTATTTGTCGAGGTAAATTTATTCAAATTTATTTTCGTTACAAGACTCAAAAAAGAAACATTAGCCATAAAGGAATGACCATTAATTAATTTATCAAAAAAATTTTAAGCATTTTGAGTTACCTTTGATCTTCAAAAAATTATTTGATAAATTTTGTTTACATTTAAAAACAAAGAAAAGAACGCCTTTTCCGTTCCTGTTTTTTATTTTTCCACCCAAAAAACCCCTTAAAACTGTTTTTTTCGTATAAAGACTAAAGTACAAACTGATATATTTTATTGTGTCCCCTTCCTTCAAAATGCCGATAAACAATGCAATTAAATATTTTGATAAATTAACAATGGGCACTTTTTGTTATTCACTGATATTTCTCTCTTTTCATTGTTCTTATCAAAAAAGCCCAAAACGTTCTTCTCCTTTTTTTCACTTTAAAACAGTTGCCTTTTTTTCTGCAATAAAAAAGTAGCAAAAAAAGAGACCTTTGATCAAAGAAAAAAAAGGGAGAGAGAAACCCTTGTTTTTATGTGCCATTTTTGCACTTCTTAAAAGGTTAAAGATTGTTTCAAATTAAGGGTGTTTTTTTTATCTTTCTTTCTTTTTTTTGTTACGTCAAAACAGAACAAATAGCAACGAAATGAAAAGAAAAAGAAACAATTTTTTAGGCTAAAAAATGTGAAAGTGTTGAACACAAAAATATTTTGAGGCATAATATACCATGACAGGGATGTTCACTACCGTAACTTTTAATATTTCGCATAATTATTTTTGTGATTTTTAAAAACTGTTATTCATTAAAAATTTGTCAGTGTTTCATTTATTCTATTTTTTTCACATTTTTTGATTTTAACTCTTTCCGCTTTTTGGAAGATAAGAATGACGAAATATTGAAATCTTGTTATTCATTAAAATTGAAAATTTAAAAAAATAAGTGGGTGCAAAAAACGAACTCTTTTTTGATAAGAATTTTTTAAAAATTTTTTTTTTGAAACGCAGCAGAATGATGCAATTTTTATCGTTAAATTGAAATTTGTTCACATGCAAAAAATAGAATTTAGGTGCGGCGACACTTTGCAGATGAGTGAAATTGGGTCATCTGCATAGTGTCCAAAATTGTTCACAAAACGCCAAAAAATATTAAAAATTTGAAAATGTGTTGTTGAAAAAAACTTTAATTTTTTTAATTAAATTTTTTTAATAATACAATAATATTTGTTAATTATTAAAATTTATACAAACCAAACATTTTAATGTAACTAGCATAATTATTTATGCCTAGTTTTTAAGTCTATTTAAAAATAAAGTTTTTATGAACTAACTTTTGGAATTAAACTAATATTATGTGTGTAATATTTTCTAAAATTCAGCTAATTATTAGTTGCTTATCATTGTTGTACTTCAGCAATGATAACCACATAAAATTTGATAACTTAGAAAGTGTCTTTTGCATTTTGTTAAGCTTTTTACATTAGCCTAATAATGTTTTATAGACTAATTGCATCAATTTTCAGCTTATGAATATGTGGCCCGGATGGAAAAGATGCTGTTAGTAAAGGTATGTATTTCTTGGATAATTTTTATTCTTCCAGTTTGTTAGATAGATGTTAGAGCTTTGTCTAAGTATATTTAAGCTTTCCTTGTTAGCCTATAAATTTTTTATGCACTAATTTTATCATTTTTTAGCTCATGAATATATGATGATGATGGAAGAAGCAGGTGTTAGTAATGGTATGCATTTCTTGAATATTTTTGGATGTTTAAGTTTGTTAGATAGCTGTTAGATCTATGTTTAAGTATACTTAAGCTTTTCTTGTTAGCCTATAAATGTTTTATGCACTAATTTTATCAATTTTTAGCTCATGAAGATATCTTTTTAAAGACATTTTTCATCTTTGGATGAAGTCCTTAGATTGAAGAAGTCAATGTACCAGAACTGTTGCTTCTTCGTCCATGTCATGACTTAATTGTTGGCTTTAATTTATTGATGAATCTTATTCAAGTATGTTTTGATATATTTTCTATGCATTATACCCTTTGTGAAAATGATAAATATGCCTTTATTTTTAGGTATATGAAACATTAACAACATATTATCGGTTTATTCAGCTTATTCCTATTGTGCTGCCATGAGATCCGATGCTCAGACCAAACTTGTTGCGGATATTGCATTGTTGAAAGCCTTGCTACGTGACTATGAAGATCAATTAACAACTTATGCAGTTACAGAAACCGGTGTCTCGTTTCAGATACTTGGTGAACTTTTAGAACCTGTAAAAGTTTGTCGAAAGTGAAATGGTGAGGAAGCAGATGGAAAGATTCTAAATGAAAGCTGTTGTCGAGAATGTGCAAAGCCAGGTATACTTTTTGTACTGTTACCCTTCAGAAGTCCATGCATCTCCATTTTTAGGATATCAATTGCCCAAGATGATGGTGATAGGTAAGTTGTAACTCTTTTTAGATTCTCAAAGGCATGTTGGAGCAGTGGAATGGTATGAATCCTGGAAATTGGGTACGGTTTATATGGATGTTTCTTCTATTCAATGAAATACACTTTCTTTTTTGCAGGATGTGGCTTCTCTGAATGATAAAAATTTGGCAGATTACGGTAAGATTTAAAGTTTATTTCGTTTATTGTATATTTGAATTTGTTGTTATAATGTTTTCTTGTTAATAAATAATTATGTTTTTATCTTTTTATTTCATGAGGACAGTGTAATCACTACTAAACTGGACATTTGTAAATTTATAACAGATACAATAAATTGCATTTACAGTATCATACAAAGTGCTTCTTCAGCAAAACTACTGCCACAAATTAGTTTAGCAGAGATCAACAAAATAGAACGATTTGTAATAAAGTTAGCTTTAGTATTATTTATTTGCTTCTCGAAACAAAATAAGAATTAATGTAAATTGTTAATTGATTTTTGAATAAAGTATTTCTTGTTTTTGTTATAAGTTTTTCTTTTCGCTGCATTGCATTATAAGGTCCTTACAGTTTAATTGATTGCGGATATAACAATTTTAGACAACAGTCATACTGTAGTTCTTCATCAAATGAATGAACCAAGATTTTTTTTGGCGTAGCTTTATTTTCTCACAGCTTTTTTCTATTTTTGGATTGCATTTAAGCTGGTAGCTTTTCTTTGTTGTCTGTAGGCGGAAGTGAGACATCAATCGAAGTTTTTGCTTTAGCAAAAAAGGAATACTTCGAAAGGAAAATTTAAAATCTAATGTCTAGACCTGTGGAATTTAACGAAAAAGGCGGAACACGAAGTTGTGACTGTGCTTCCAAATACGGGCAAACATTGTTCAATATCAACGTAGAGATCAGAACAAGCAAGTAGGCTTTCAATGAAAGCTTGAGAGACTGTAGAGATGCATACAATTGTCTAGACAAAAGCTCTGAAACAAGATAGAAAGGCGGTACTATGTGAATGCCCTACTTTTGTGAAGGCTTTTGGCTATGGAATACAGAACTTAATACGAAAAAGGGCGGGCCAGTGACACACTTTTGTAACAGATACAATAAATTGCATTTAGAATATGATCTGAAGTACTGCTTTAGCAGAACTACTGCCACAAATTAGTTTTGCAGAGATCAACAAAATAGAACGATTTGTCTATGAAAAAAGGCTAGCTTTAGCTGTGTTTCTCGAAAATTGTTTCTGTATCACATTGTGTTATGTTATTTTGTTAATTTAAGAAAACAATAATTGTTTTAAAATTATTACTGTAATGCAACACAAGTTTTTAAGTTTTTTCTCTTATGCTTTCATTTTATTAATTTTAAAGTTGTTACTGTATTGTAACACAAATGTTTAAAAATTTATCTTCTCTTCTGCTTTTTGTTATTTCAAAGTTATTACTGTAATGTAACACGAATGCTTTAAGTTCTTCCTCTTTTTTTACTTTATTTTAAATTTATCAGAGTACTTTAACATAAGAGTTTCAAATTATTTTTCTTCTTCTGCTTTTTTATTATTTCACAGTTACTACTGTAATGTTACACAAATGTTTTAACTTCTTTCTCTTCTGTTGCGTTCTAACTATTTTAAACTATCAAAGTACTGTAATACAAACTCTTTAAGTTCATTTTCTTTTTTTTCCATTTTATCAAATTTTTAATTATTAAAGTACTGTAACACAGGGGTTATAAGTTCTTTCTCTTTCTCTTCGATTTTATCAATTTTATAGTTATTACTGTTACACAAATGTTTGCCAAAAATGTTTAAATAAGTGTGTCCATCTTGCTATCTGATAAAACTACATTTGTTTAGGTTATTTTCTGATGCTGAAGAAAAATTTTGTGCTTTGTTCGAGCCCTCGGGGACAAAATGATGATGTTGCTGATTCATCCAGCAGTCGTTATCGCAACTTTAATCTCAATCGAAATCATCATTGTGCTTCTGAATCACCTTTGAATGATGGAATTGGCAGAACTAAAACGGCTGCAAAATGGAAGGGTATGTGTAAAATTAACTTGAAAAAATCATATAAGTGTTTATTAACGCAAGTGTAAAACAAAAAACCTTTCAACTATCATAGTTCCACGAAAGAACTATAGTATAGATATATGATTCTCAATATCGTATGGGATTGTCCAGATCCGACGTCGGGTTTTTTAGAAAAATTTTCAAACCCACTCAAGATTTTTTTCTTGAAGTTTGCCGCTTTTAAGGTGGCCATGTGATTTCGGCGAACACTCTCCTCCCATTAAAGCACCCGACGTCAAATCAGGAAAATCCCTTTTTAGATATTCAGGATAGCTAATACTACAATTACTGAATGTCTGAATTTTGTTAAACAATAAGTAAAATATTTAAGCTTAATAGTTGGGTTGTTCATTTCCTATCATTTCCACAAAATGCAATAAAATATTACTGTAACTATAAACATTTCTTCTTCCCGCAAAAAATCAAAAAAAATCCTGGAAAATGGAAATGAACAACCTTAGTATAAAGGCAGTAATTAAAGACAACATTCTTCTAAATACAGAGTTTTCCAACGAAGTTGCCCTTGATAAATCTTGAAATTTAAGTTTTTGTTTTCTATGTTGAAAAAATTATATTAAAAATTCTAGAAGGATAATTCCCTTCACGGGCTATTTTTGCGTCCGGTTAACGCGGCCTTGGCCCAAAGTGGTCCAAAATAGCTTAAAAATGATTAAAAACCATATCCCAGATGTTTTTATGGTGTTTTATGAAGGTGCGCCAAAATTTTAAAAATCATGAAAATTGGCCGATTTTAGCAGTTTTTACAGTAAAATTTTTGGAAGGAGATAAGATATCAAAAAACTGTTTTGCACAATTAAAATCCTAGTTATGGTGAATATTTTAGTATCAAAACAATATAGCTTATGATAAAATTTTTAACCTTTTCAACAAAATGAAAATGTCAAAAAAACCGTGAAAAACGTCATTTTTTCGATGTTTTTGATGCCCTGAGCTTTCTAGGGCCCGGATTCAGATTTCATATTGCAGTTTCAATATTCGGGACCTACTTTACATGTTACAATCAATGCCAACCCGGTATCTTGAAAAAATTTAATTATTTCAACATCTTGAAAATAACGACTTTTTTGTTGTTTTTTTTGGTACGACACATTTCCAATGGTATATTTCATTAACCAAGCTATATTATTTAAAAATCATCTGATCGTTTTTACCCCATATATTGATGATTAAGAAAAAGTAAAAATAAAAGCTCTAGCTTTAATGGTAAGAAAATGCATAAACTTCAAAGATGATGCACTTTGATGTCGTAGATGTTAATATAAAAAGTTAAATCGTCACCACACAGCAACCAGATAAGTAATACCCAAAATAATCTGATCGTTTTTAGTAAATACTATAACGAGTTGAATAAAAGTTACAGAACGTTATTTTGAGCTCTACAAAAAAATTGCATAGATATCAAAGCTATAGGTATAGGTTCACAAATCAAATCCTTCTAAAATATGATTAAAATGTTAAATAAGTTTGTTTTTGCTAAAAAGTGGTTTAAAAGATTAAATTTTATCATTTCCAACCATTTTTGACCAATATTTGTGTTAAAAAAAGAAAAATTTTTTTTGAAATTTGATGCACAGGGGGGACCACGTGAAAAATTCAAAAAATGGAAAATTTTTATTTTTCTATTTTTTGCTTTAAATTGTTGGAAACATGTCTGATATTGCTTATTTTTCAATATTTATTCCAAAAATCCTTAAAAAAAGAAAAAAACTCATTTTATATGAAGAAATTTTTTTGGGATTAAGAATCCGGCTCCAGAATCCGTAAAACTTGATAAAAACATCAGGCACCCTCCCAATATTAATCAGTGATAATTTGTCTATCATTTGGTACCAAAATCACCTCTGTATCATCACTATATGCAAAGTCCGTCTTAACCGGACAAAATAGGGGTAAAAAAGAGCCCGTGCCTTGAGAAACTCTGTATTAATAATACACGTTTCGGCCATAAACCCTAGACGTTTAAATTTATTGCTATTTTGGTGATAAATCTTCCAGTTTGGCACTCATCAGTAGGGTTCTGGAAGTTTTATTTTTTAAATTGATTAAAAGATAAAAGAAGTTAAATAAAGCAGGCATTATTAATAAAATTAGTAAAAGTACTGTATTTTGGCTGAATCAAAATATAATACAGTAAGTTTTTCAGACAACACAAAAGATGGCAAAAATTATTCACAAAAAGGGAAAGCATCGTGGAAATCTGTTAATGTTGGTTCGAAAAATGATGGCCATATTACTGGAAAGAATAGCAGAAGTTGGAATAAAAAAGAAGAGGTAAAGAAACCAGGTAATACCTCATCAACTCTTTCACTTCACATTGCTAATTTTGAAAAGGCTCAAGAAGCAGATAATTTAAAGACTGAACTTTCTTCAGAAAAAGACGATTCAAAGGTAAAAAATTTGAAAGATATGGTATTTTTTTAAATAGTTAATTTTTATTGCAGAGCATGATAAAACGTCAAAAAGTCAAATTCAATTTCAGTAATGCCGAAATGAGAAAAATTCAAGTAATAATTTAATGAACTTGTTAAGAAACTTCATAAAGTTAAAAAACATTTTCGAAACAACGATAAAAAAATTTAAAATTTTTTAACTTTAAAGAAGTCTTGAGTACGGTAATTAAATTTTTAATTCTTTAGAGCTTATTTGAAGTGCCAAGACAAGGTGAACAAGATGGAACCAAACCGGAAGTGATGTTGTTCAAGGCATCTCAAAAATTATTTAATCCGAATCGGCCTGCTACAGTAACCCCAGAATGTTCAGATTCTCAACCAGACATGAATTTTGCTTCTTCAAATCTCAACAATGTATCCAAAGTTCTCAATGAAACTGGACATGTATCAAATCCACCAACATTTCTTTCAAGAATAGTTCAACAAGGATTCCATCAAGATAATTGTGCTCCTCCAGGATTTCGTCCAAGAATGATTCAACAAGGTTTCCATCATAATAACTCTGCCCCTCCAGGATTTTATCCACGAATGGAACAAGCTGAAATCAGGCATAATATTTCTGCCCCTCCTGGATTTTATCCCCGCATTCCTCAAGATCAACAACAACAGTATTACCAAATGACAAATCCGGTTGTTGGGCTTCCACATTATTCTACTGGTTTTGTATCACCTGGTCAATTTGGCATGTCCTTTTATCAACATGGTTGTCCCCCTCAACAACATCAAAATTATCAACAAAGATGTCACCCTCAAATGATACCTCCACAGTTTCAGCCATCATTAACAGGACAACTTCCTTTACATGGAAACGGAGTTGTGCATTTTCAACAAGATCCTCGATATGTTAATTTCCAGCAACTTTACTCAGCTCCTTTACCAATTCGACAACATATGCCTTCTCATTTATCCCCAAGGATGCAGCCACAGTTGCTTGAACAGGTCATGCCGCCACCAAATTCTGATGTTGCCATGCCATCACCAAAGAAGGAAGTCTGTGATAAATTTCATAATCAAGTGCTGGATCAAATCCAACAATATAAAGCAATGGTTGATCCAAAACTTAAATCTGAAACTTCTTCGCCCTCTCATTCAGTTCCAACAGAACATGTAAAAAAGGGGGTATGTGTTTTAAATATTATTATAAATTTGAATGACCGATTAATGGACAACGCTTAATTTTTCACTGTTAATTTTAGAGTGCAATTGATTGGAGCCATCCTCAAGTAAAAGCTGTAATGGAAGCCATTCTAAATGGGACTGATGAAGCTTTATCTCATAATAATGCTGCAAAAGCGATTTCAAAAGTTTTGAATCGTGAGATTACAAAACCTACAGTACAAGCAAGACTTAAATCAATGAAAAAGAAAAAGGTACCGTTGCTTTTTATAAATTAATGCAATTTGTTTAAAAAAATTTAAATTTTTACAAAGAGTACTGTAGTTTTGGATCTCCTTATTAAGTTATGAAATTGAAAAGGAGGTAGCTCCTCAAAGTTAAGGATGACTGGAAATTTAAGACTCTTAAATTTGCTTGTTTTCCATACAAAATTTACAATATTACGGTAAAAAATTTAAAGCCATCCGTAACTTTGAGGGAAGTAAATATGTAGATCCCATTTTTTGACATGCTGCGTAAAAAACCCAGGTGATATACAAAGTCATTAGAATATGCAAATTTTTTGATATACGCAAACGAAGAATTACGGTATATAAAAAAAGAGAAGTATCAGAATTTTGTTTAGCGGATAATGACACTCACATAAAAAGATGTATTTACTAATTAAAGTTACAACAATTTTAATTTTCCGATATCTAATACAAGAATTTTGTTTTAAAAAATCAAAATGGCATATTTTTGTTCAGCGCCACTGTAAAACAGAATAATAAGTACATAAGTAACAGAAAAATATATTTTAGAATGAGAAGGCAAAAGAAAAGAACAGTTTTGGTGATGGTAAAAAAGCTGTCAGAAATGTTATTCAAAAGCTTGAAAATATTATTCAAAAATTTGCAATTTATCCTCGCCCTTCATCATCTTCAACCCGCCCACCAAGCCCATCTGTGAGCAGCCATTTATTTAATAATCCACTGTCAAAAGCAAACATTGCGATTCGTGACTTTGAGGATTCTTTTAAAAAATGGAGCGATGGTTATGATCCCGGAACCTGTGATTTTGATAATCCTGAATATGAATCCCAACCTCTCTATAAAGGCCGTTTATCAAATTCTACAGTAATTGTGGATGAAAAATCTGAACAATCGACTCCTTCAAAGGTTAAGAAAGATGCAGCTTCCCTTGATAGCACTGAAAAACAAAAATCATCTTGTAAAGAAGAAACTGCCGAACAATTATTTTTGCGAGAAGGACTTAACAATCGCCTTAATCGTTGTTTATTGATGGATGAGGATGACAAAACTTATCAGTATACTTACCAGAATCAAAAAGATGGTAAAATGCATTATTGTTGTTCAACATGTCGATCGCAACCTGCTCCTCGTTCAAATATTACCATTTTTGTCGACGGAAGCATTACCATTGGTGAACATAGCCCTGGATGTACCCCTCTTTCCACCGCAAAATCAATGGCACAACAAGAAGATCGATGGGGCCGTTTGCAAGTTCATCAAGGCATGGATCCATATGCTGCTTTCTTGGAGGTTTTCAAAAATGCCAAAACGAAGAATGTTGATTCTCAACTTCCATGCAATTATGCGTTTTTTCGAAAACAATACGGTAGATGGCATCAGCAAAGATATGAACATTGCACAATGACATCTATTGCTGAAGCATATCGAACTCTGTATGGGGCAAAAACCCGATGGTTGGATTTTTCTGATGAAAAGCTTGCCGTTTTTGCAACTGATGACAGCTACAGGCAAATGGCAATGTGCAAAATTCTGGTGGGTGATGCAACATTTGCAACAAGTCCTGAAGGAATCCAGCAAGTATTTGTTATGCATGGTTTGGTTGAAAATGATCAAGGGGCAGAATGGGTTCCTCTTTTACTCGCAATCATGGCTGAAAAAACAGAAGCAAATTATCAGAAAGTGATGGATACAATTCAAGAAGCTTGGAATCGTCTTGATATTGAACCATTAACGGAAAGAGTGCATTGTGATTATGAAGCAGCAGAAGGAAATGCACTTAAAAATCTCTTCGGCATTGATAAAATTTTTGGCTGCTATTTCCATTACAACCAAATCATCATCAGAAAGTTGGATCACTTTAAATTCAAATATGCGTATCTTATGATGAAAGGAGATAAAGCAATTCCTGAATACCGGAGCATTCGGACTTGGATTCGGTGCTTAATGGCTCTCCCACTTTTGCCAAAAGAACAAGGAAAATTTTTATGGGAATCCGTTCTTCATGAACTTCCAAAGCCACCTGCAACAAAAAGTGATGAACTTTACTGGCCAACAGCAGAAATGGAAAAGTTCAAAGCATATTTCGTTAAAAATTGGATTGGCCGAAAAGATAATATGTTTAACTTCTTTGGAATGGGTCGAGTTAAAAACACAAATCGCGCAGAAGCTCACCACAGCTCTCAAAGAAAAAAATATAAAACTCATCCATCATTAAAAGAATACATTCATAATGCTCAAATTGATTATACTTTATATGATACCAGACTTCGTCAGCTAGCAGAAAATTGCAAGACCAATCCCCGGAATAAAAAATACGAAAAGTTGGAACAGATTTTAACAACTTATGAAACAAAATTGCTTGATTTATTGGATGATCAAGATCTCACTGTTGCAGATAGAATTAGCATTTTATATGGCTATTGTCGCCGAGTTTCATATTTAATGTACGATATCCGAAAACCTTTGAAAAAGAAAAAGACCGAAAAAGGAAAAAAAGTTACCGTACTCCAAGAAGAAGCAAATGATACTTTTATTTGGAAAAAAGATTTAAATTTTACCGGATTAACATCAGATCATCATTTTACCATCTCCAAAACTGAAGAATCCATGCATAAACATGGCTTTGTCATTGATGATGAAGAATTCATTGAAACTGAAAAACAAGATGACTTGAATGCCACCAGCTTTTTAATCAACGATGATGATTTTGAAGAAGATGATGACAATGATAATAATTCTAGTGGCATGGATTGGCAGAATTTTGTTGATAATAAAACTTCTGTGGATACTACATCTGAAAATGTTGAATTAACTTCTGAATGCAAAGCAACACAAGAAGCTGATACTACCGTACAACTTGATGATACTGAAGAAGATAAAAATGCATTCAATTATACCACTGGTGGCGATCATCCTGAAAAATTACATCTTGATCGGTTAAAAAATAATCAATATCTGGATGATGTCATTATTATGAAGGTTTTGCAAGAATTAATCACTGGAAATGATTCATATGTACTTGTGGATACGGTAGTATGGCTTCCTGGATTTGGCTTTGATTATTGGGGACCAGAAAAGCAAAAAAATAAAATCAAGTTGCCAACACTTCCAATTTATTCTGAAACTTGGGAAAGAGCTTTAGTTCCTATTAATATTACTCATGGAAGCTACCAGCATTGGACTCTTGCCATTATTGTAAAAAGTCGAAATTTAATTATTTACCTTGATCCCTTCAAAAATCCTGTTCCTGATACACATTTGGTCCAGCTCTTCAAAATTGGTCAACTTCTTTGCAGAAGTTTATGCACATTATATTACCCTCCTCCGAATTCTTTTATGTCTCAAATCGATGGGTACAATTGTGGAGTAATTGCATGCTTATTGGCTCGTTCTGATCTTCAAAAGTGTCCACCTTTCTATACCCAAGAACAATTAACACAATGGCGAAGAAGCGTTCATGATTGGTTGCAACAAGGAGGAAAAGGAAATTTGAAATTAGAATTCTGAAAAGTATTTTATTAATGGGTTTATTTTATTAATGTGTTGTTATTTTTAAAATATTTAAATAAATTTTTGAATTTGTTGATAAAAAAGAAAAACATAAAGAGGGATAGGTTATTAAAAGCGGAAGAAAAACCGAATTTAAGTTAAAAATATAAGAACGAATTACAAATTTAGACATTTATTAATTTTTGACAACGTTTCGCACTAACACTTTTGTTGTTTACTAAAATGAAAAAAACCAAAATGCGAAAAGTTTTTTCTCTCTCCAAGCCATCTGCCACAATTTCATAAACAAAATATTTTGCAACTAACATCACCAAAAACATTGTCGGTTGAACTAAAAGCATCTAAAAGGCTCAAATTTTATAAATATCGCCGAAACCATCTGTCTCTGAAAAAATGATGACTTAAAAAAACAATCTATATTTCAGCAGTCAACAACAGATTTGAAAAATAGTTATCACATTTTTGATATCCATAAATTGATGCAAATACAACTCTAACATTTAAACATACAATTGGTTCAAAAAACTTGAATGATTCACTCAAAATTGTCGATAAACATTATAACGTGTTTCATTTGTAAACCATTTTTTAATATAAATGGCAAGTCTAATTAATTACAAATTACTACTTTCACATTTTAATCGTTTTTTCCAATAAAACATTGCTAACCAAGAATATTATTTCTTGATTATGATAAAACTACAATGATTGAATTATTTTTGTTTTATAATTTAACGTTTTTTACTGAAAATAACGTAAATGGAACTGTTTTTTAATAGTTCAATGTTAAATTTCGTAATTAACAACTAACAATTAATAACAATGCTTTAATTTTACTGATTAATCATTTAATTATAATAATATCATTAATTTTTGCGTATTATTAGCTTTAAATTCGATAATCAACCTTTTTTTCACCACCGAATGCATTTGTGTGTAACTATGCAGATGTGCGTCCTTCCGACCGAATGCATTCGAATGTCGTTGACCTACATTCGATTTAAGTAGGTCTCTGCAAAGTGTCCCCTTCCCTAGAATTTACATGTGAAAGTCACAGCAAATATGAATTTTTTTAAGACAGATGAAAGAAAAATGTTACAATAATTTCACTGGTTTCAAAACAAATGGATTCACAGATAGTTCCTATAAAAACTTTTGGCCGAAAAATTTGTTTTGTATTTTTGGGATAACCAAATTGTCCCAAATTTTTTTTTAGATACCGCCAAAATTCCATGACAAATTTTATGATGAATTTTTTTGGGCGAAATATCCGATAATCAACCAAATGATGAAAATTAAAGTTAAAATGATATAGCTTAAATTTTGTATAGATATAAATTGTTTGGTTCCATTGTTCTTCTTGCAGTGATAGGAATATTATACATTCGTTTATCAAAACACAAAAACCATATTTCTTTTGTTTTTGCTCTTTTTACTTTTTTTATACATGTTCACTTTTGAAAGAACTCTAAAATACCAGTTTTTACCTTCAAAGATGCACTTTTGCAACAAAAATCTTTTGCTTTTGTTACAGTACACATTTCTTTGCCTTCATTTTTATTACTTGAACGCCTTTCTTTTTTTCCTTCATACTAAATTTGATTTCCATCAAAGTGATATTTTTTAAAATATTTCCGGGCAAAAAAACTTGTTTTTCATTAAATCAAATCAAAGCAAAGAAAAAACCATTTTTCATACTCTAAATATTTTTCCGTTCATTTTAATTTGCAATAAAAAAAAGTAAAGAACGAAAAACATCTTTACTTTTTTATTTTTTTTATGACAGTAATAAAACAAACTATTTTATTTTTATTGGCAAAAAAACAATCAAAAAAAATTATTTGCTTCTTTTTTTAATGGTTTTTTATTGAACGAAAATTGCACGATCAGCATTTTTTTGCGTGTGATCAGTGATGGTGGTCTTCCGGAAAATAGGGAAGTATTGACAACGACAATAGTCAAATGTAATTACAAATAACACATGTTAAAATGATAAACAAAATACTTAAAATTTTTTAACATGAATAATTTCAGGGATAAAAATTGGTCATAAAGAAAAATTTTAAAGACGTATTTTAATAAATTCTACAAAACACCCTGATTGTCAGGTTCGTGTTGCACAATCCTGAAAATCAGGGATCAAAAAAGTACATCAACCGCCGCCTTTTTCTAAAATACTTAGAAATTGATAATATGCTAATTTTATTATCAATTTCTAAGTATTTTAGAAAAAGGCAGCGGTATATGTACTTTTCAAATCACTGGTTTTCACGTCTTGTGCAACACGAACCTGACAATCAGGGTCTTTTTGTCGAAGCAAATCCATTCAAATTTATTTTCGTTACAAGACAAAAAAAAGGAAAGAAAGGCTGTCGTCTTCTTTGATACCAAAATTTAAGCGTTTTTAACAATTTTTTGGATACTGTTTGTTTTCCTTTTATTTTTAGTTTATTTACGGTATAAACTATTATACAGTTCCAACAAGATTACTGTAGATAGATGATACAATAGCTTAAATGATTTGTTCAACGCTTTCATTCATGAATTTATAAATTAAACCCTTAAAACTACTCCATTAAAATTCATGTTTGTGCTTTGATCTTTTTCCATGAATTTTTACAACTTCACGTTTTTTTTCTTCCATAAAAAAGGAGGTCATTTAATTGTCCATGCATTTTTTATTATCATTAAAGGTTCAAAAATTATGAACAAAAAGCTTTTTTGATGGACAAGTCTATTCCATCAATTTTTGATTATCTTTGTTTTCGACAGAAATTTAAATTTAAATGAATAAAAATCGAATTTCGCAACTATTTTTAAATTTTAAAGATTATGTTTTTGAAGAAAAAAGGATCGAGGACGATTTTAATTAATCACTCAAAATTTGATATCATGTTATTCTTATAATAAAATTATAATTTTTGTCGTTTGCAATAAGTTTTTTGCCTTTTTGAAATTTTTATCTAATCCCCCAAAAGCAGCTAACAAATTAATTTTTTAATTTTTAACAAAAAATCACCACCATTTGAAAAAAAGTAACAAAACAAAAACACAACAATCAACATCAAAATCAACAAAAACAACCAAAAACTATACAAGTATCTTTTATTTTGCATGTTCTTCGGGCCTATTTTTTCTTTGATCATTCACTTCAAATATGAAAAAGAAAATACATGCGAAAAGCAACAACAAAAAAATAAAATTACGCTTGTTTTTTTGCTTATACTTATTTTCTTCATTAATCGCTGATACTTACTTGCATTATTTTTTTCATTTTTCATTTTTAAATGTTCTTTGTTGTCAAATTTGTTGAAATTGAAGTTGAATGAAATCATGAAATTTTTTAAAATTCATTCCAAAATTTTTTCGAACAGAAAACAAAAAACGTGCATCAACAAAAACAAAAAAATTACTAATTTAATTAGAAATTATATTCTCCTTCTATCGGCTACTTTTTTATATATTTTGCTGTTTTTGAAGAAAAAAAAATAAATAAGTAAACTGGGCAACAAAAAAATGACGTTTAATTGTTTTTTGTTCGGGGGGTTTCATTGAAAAAGTAATTATTTAGAAAATTCTCGTATTTTTTTTGGAAATGAATGAAGAAGTTTTTTGGAGCAGAAAAGAGTAGCCTTGAAGGAGGAGAGCTTCTGAATGTCCAAATGCCCAAGGCCATAAAGAAGAAACTGTACGAAAAATATTTTATTACTACAGTTACAAGGACTATAGCCACGCGGGGCACCAGAAGCACGTGCCTATACCAAAATCATAAAAATCCTTTGATCTTTTACCGCCATCGGCACAAGATCAAAGGCGGCGCCCCTCGAAATGGTTTCTGTCTCCTCCGAAATAAAATGTTTCCGACATTCATGCCTACAATTATGTCTGGTTTTATTACGAAATATTTCGTCGGTAGTTTCCTTTAAAGAAAGTTCTGGAATTTGCAAACTAAATATTTGTTTAGCAGCAAAAAACCCTAAGCTTAAATGAAGCTTAAAGCCGCATACTTAAAACATAAACTAAATACTTAAAACCTCCAAGTAAAAATGTGTTTGTTCTATTTCATCAAATCTGCTGTCACAAAAAAAACATCATGATAAAGGCTAAAAGTCATTCTTCAACAAAAAACCTTTTTTTAAACATTAACACCTGTTTTCAGACTATTTGTCTCCACAAACACAAAAAAAAACAGTTGCTAGTTTGCACTTTTTTTAAACTTCTTCAACCATCAACATCATACATCCATTCCCATTATCACCTTCATCAACAAAAAAGAAGAGATGTGTTTTTATCAATCAATTGACAGAAAAAAAAACTCAAAGTAATAAAAATTTTCAAGGACAAAAACACTGCCCTTTTTTCCATCCCAAAAACTGCTTTGGTCATCAAAAAAAACCCAAATTGTATAATGTATAATTTTGATAACCTTTAACAATTGCAATTGCATCAACAAAAAAAGTAAGTAAAATAATCATTTTTTTATTGCAATGACAAGCAAACATAAAAAAAATTACAGAAAAACAACAAAAAATTTTTAAATACAAAAATAAATCTGTTTTAAAAATTTTTTCTTTAAAGCTTAAATTTTTCCAGAAAATCGGAAAAAGAAACAATGGAATGATGGTACTTAAATTTTAAGTAAAAAGTCATTGATAAAATAATTGCCTACTATATAATAATAAAATATAAAAAAAACTAAACCGGCATTTTCATGTTAGGTTCTTTCTTTTAAAGAAAAAAAAACGAAATGAGGCAGATAAATTAAAATAATATAGTTTTTGAGAAACCCGTAAAATGAATAGAATTTGTAGAAGATATATAAGAGATTAGTTGATTTTGAAGGTTAGTTGTTTCCTAATTAGTTGTTGTTGTTGCACTTGAATTGAATGTTTAATATTCATCATCTTCACTAATATCAAAAAGTTGAGGAGATGGTGGTCGTGAAAGTTGTCGCTTCTTCAATGGCTTTGAATGAACTGGTCGAAGGATTGCAGTTTGTGGACTTGTAAGATGTCGAAGAAGCTGAAAAAGAAGAAATTGGATTAGAAAAATGTTGTGATAAACGGATATATGAGATAGCTTGAAGATAAAGAGGATCTATCGGTGGATAAAAAGTTGCTTACACGATTTTGTCCCTTAGTTCCTTGACTTTATATTTTCAACATGATTAAAAAAATCAATACCTCCCACATCTTCTTCCACATCATCACTACTACTACCTACTATCACCGAAAAGAGAGAAAATGGAATATGTTTTTGATTGATTATTAACCCATTTTTTCCAATAATCCTCTTTAAATCCAATAAAATTATATTTTAAAAAAGTACAAACCTGCATTTCAAGTTCCAACACAGATTTTGAGCGTTTTGTTGAGCTTTGTGCTGAGACAGTTGCAATTGATCGTCGAACATCTTGTAGCGTTTTACTTTTATTTGAGATTGCTTGTAAATCTCCACAACATCCCATTACACATACAATTGTTAACCAAAATAATTGATAACACCAATGTTGAAGTTGTGCAATAACTGCTAGAGCAATAGTATTAGTATTATTTTCAATGGCTTTTGTATCATAAGATTTTGTAGAAGGTTTTCTTGCAACTTTTTGATGATGAGGAGATTGGTGATGTTGATGTGGAAATGTCATTGATGAACATGGCAATATATCAGCAGAAGACATGTTGATTAGTAGTAGTAGTTGAAATTAAGTTAGTTTCGTTCTAAAAATGGTAAGAGATGAGATATAAATGTGGATATGGATTTATAAAAGATATATACATTATCGCGGATACAACAAAAATCAAACACGACACAAATATTCGATGATGGAAAAAGAAGAGAGAGAAAAATATACAACAGCAAAGGCAAATGTTGCAATGTACATTTTTCGGACCTTGGCCACTTTTCCTTCTCTCTCTCCTCCTTCACAAAAAAATGGCCCCGATAATTTTTGTGAGCCAATTTTTCATATTTGGGGGTATTTATTTATGTCGAATTTTTAATGAAGAAAATAACATAGAAAAAAAAATAAACCCAACTCTATTAAGGAAAAGAAGAAAAAGGATCCGCCCGTTGAAAAAAAGGAAGGAAAGGAAAAAAAAGAAGTTTAAAAAAAGTGGGCGGACACACACCCTTCCCTTTTTTTGGGTACATTGTGTCCGATATGTGATGATAGTGATAGAAGTGATAGAAATAGCAGCAACAAAAAACATATATATCAATGCCGAAGGGTGAAAAAATAAAAGTAAGAAGAAGAAGTACATTTTTCTATGTTGATGATGATAATAATGATGATAGGTAGAAAGGGAAGAAGGAAGAGTGAGAAAGAGAGAGAAAAACACAAAATGCAAAGAACGATCAAAATCAAAGAAAAAAGAGGTGGAGAAATGGAAGGAAAAGGAGGTTCCAGTTAAGCAAAAAAATGCAATGCTTTTCATGTGAGCTTGTTTTTGGTTGATAGGAAAATAATTAAGAGGCAAAACCGATAGATAGGCTTACAAAAAAATCTTTTATACACTTTTCAGTGAATGAATGAATCAAGCTGATAAAAATTTTAAGTAGTTTTTGGACGAATTAATTTGTCTGAAAGTGATGATAAAGACAGAGGGACTTCAATGTACATCTTTTTTGGGAATTAGTACGATCATGTAGATTTGAAAAAACAATAAAAAAGATATTTTAAATTTTTTTCTACGAATCTGTATTTAAACTGTTATGGTAATACCATAATTGAACGAGGACCAAAGAATGGGGATATGAAGATCACCAAACTTGAATTATAATCGTCCTATTCTGGGATGTCAGATGATTCACACCAAGGGAGATCCTCCTCCAAAACCGTAAAAATCCTTTGATCTTTTACCGCCATTGGCACAGGATTAAAGGCGGTCTTCTTCAAAATGGTTTCTACTTCCTCTAAAATGACATGCTTCTGATGTCCTTGATCCTACTCGAAAAATTACTTTCAAGGGAAAACAAATCAAAGGATTTTCTAAATCCCATTATCTATCTTTTCTAAAAATGATAGCACTATTTTTCTGACTAAAAAAGTACATCTCTAATAGAAAGATGGCACAACTTTTAAAATATAAATACCCCTCCACCATTCTTGATTAATCCCTCCCACCAATATTATTCCACCTCCTTCCTTTTCTCATCTTCGAAGGTGGAATATTTTATCATCTCCTTCACATGTGAATGGCTCATGTGAAAAGCAGAGACAGAGAGATCAAATCCATAATTGGTCAAAATTTGGTCGCAATCTGATTTTTCGCACGTTTCTTTCTTCTTCTTCTATTTTGAGTGACAAAAATACGGCACGCGAATTTCTATAAAAACAAAAACATATCGCGGCGAAACAGAGAAAAATGCGAAAAAAGAGAAAGAAAAAGAGAGAAATTGAAAGGAACGTGACAAGCTTCAAAATGTCCATCCTCCTCTTTCTCTTAATCTCACTATAAAGAATAAGGGCCGGCCCTCTGATTCTATCCATAAAAATGATGAATGGTCACTCACTCTTTTTCTTTTTTCTTCTTTGTTGATGTTTGTCCATTTTTCTCTCTTTCCTTTTCCCTGCTCTTTTCTCTCTCTTACTATTATTGTGTTGACAATTTGCATAAAATGTGTGCAATGCACGTGAATATCTTCAACTTTTTTAAAGAAAAAATGTGGCAGTAGAACAAATTATAACTTCAACAAAATCAAAGATAAATGTTAAAATACAAAATTTATAACAATAAGGAACAAATAAATCTGGTGTGGGGGTACTGTAACTACAGTTAATTGACTCAAAATTGAGAAGGTACTTCCATGTTCTACCGATTCTTGATTCTGATTCTTATGGAAAAATCGAAATCAATAAAAATTGTTAAGAATGGTAAAGGAATTGAAAAAATGGAATTGGGACTTCCATGGAAAAATTCGTCGACCATGAATGAGATTCAGAAAAAAGGACAGAATGTTCAAAGTAAAAACTTTCATTAAATTTTTACAACTCTAAATTATCATAAAAACACTTGAGTATACAATAGATATATCTAACTATTTTCAGATTGTAAATACTTCAAGATTGACCCAAATTAATACCAATAAAAGCTACAAACTCTAAATCCATTATCTAATCCCATCAATCATAAAATCCCTAAAGCAAATACTTCAGGACCTTTCAATTTGGTCATTCATTGGCAATTTGCCTTTTATCAAACTTTATATAAACAACTAAGTCATCATTGATCTATTCTCTAAAGTTTCAAAGCATAACAAAACTGAATAAACATCAAAGATTTCCTATTGATAGTAGTAGCAATTCCTGAACATGCAAATATTTTAAAACACTTCAAAGAACATTCAGCAATGATTTAATTTGATTCATTTTTTAATTATGCGATTTGATCGAACAAAGTCCATTCTTTTTTCTAACTCCAATTTTTTGCGGCTGCTTTTTTAATAATCATTTTCAACGACATTAAAAAAGTCTTTAATCTTGTCTTCATTTTGCTTTTTCTTGGACAAACTTTTTCTAGAGGTAAACATTATTCATTATTTTTTTAATGTTTGTGAAAATGTACCTAATGAAACTACGGTATATTTTTTGTTTTTTGTGATTGTGATTGTGATGGTGGTGGGTATACCCTTGTGATGAACAAAAAACGAAGAAGTTATGATAAAATAAACTTGATGGAAGGAAGGATGATGACAACAAGTACCCATTATGATGTTGGTGGGGGTATGACTAGACAAAAAGGAAAAAAACCTGGGTACAAAGTATGAATTTTATTGCAGGGAATTCACGGGAGTTTTCTTTGGAACGGAAAAAGTTCAATTTTAAAAACCATCAAAGTGAACAGTGATTTTTGCTTATTGTTATTATTATTACGTGAGAAGACTGAAAAATTAAATTTATTCAAAAAACATCATTTTTTAAAAGATACAGAAACTACACTATAAAAATTGTAAACAGAGTATTTGATTAAAAAAGAATGATTTCGGATTCATGAATATTTTACCTCATGGATATTTCGGAAGGCCTAAATGTCCCAAATTTTTCAGACGAGTGTAAATCGAGGAGAATGTCAATTTCAACTTCTTCTTTAAGTTTTAAATGGCATCAAAAATGCAAGAATAGTTTTTGGAAAAATATTTTTCGGCGGAATATCCAGTAATGACGATTTCGTCTCGAAAAACCTATCTGGTCCGACTAATTGTTTGTCCTGGTTAAATATTAAATTTTTTTAGTGAATATCCAAATCGTAAGTCCTACTGTAACTCTGTCAAATTTTTATTTATTTTTTGTAAGCTAATTTAATTTATCTCTTATCATATTTATTCTGAAAATGGGAAATTTTCTATCTTGAAACTAAAGTAAAATTGCATCATTGTCATTTTCTATCTTTCTTCTCTAAACCCAATAAATATCATGTATATTCAAAGAAGTAGTTTATTGTTGTTGTCATCGTCACAAATATGATACACCCTGATATCTCTCTCTCCTTCTCCTACTTTTTTATGTATTGCCTTTTTTCTCCCCCATTTAATTCATATCTCAATTTAATTGATTTCACGTGAATAAAAACTCATCGTCAAATTAAAAAGAATAGAATAGACTTTGGACCCCCGCAAAGAAAATCTTTTTTTCACGATCGCAAAATTTCAAAAAGAAGGGGAAAAAATTGATGAAGAGAAATTTTGCCCTTTTAAAAGAATAAAAAAGTTGCAAAAATTTGGATATTCTTTAAAAAATCACATATAATTTAATTTTAAAAAATTTATGTTCTTTTCTGTAATAAAATGTATTATTTGTTAAAATTCAATGATCGCTCGATGAATTTTGTTGTTTTTGAATACCAAAATAGATGATGACAGACAAAAATAGCATATTTTTCACGTATTTTGGAGTTATGGGAAAAAAGGGAGAAGCAGAAAACATAAAAAAAGCATGAGAAACATGAAAAGAATGAATACTATCAGCTGCTAAAAACGAGCAAAAAATTAGAAAAATGTAAAATAGCTTATTTTGCTGTTGTTACACGTCAGCAGGAAAAAAGTCATTAAAAAACTATGGAAACAAGTTTGACAAAAATTTCCGTGACAAAATTAATTGAAGCTGATTCAGTGCAATAATTGAATGAAGTTGTTTTACAACTGATTACGCACAAAAAATGAAGCCAAAAAAGTAAAGTTGTTTGATAAAACTAGAAAAAATATGAGGCAGTCTTTTTTTGTAAAACGTGATTAAATGTTTCATTCAAGCTTTATTTTTTTACAAGTATACTGTATTCTTAGACTACGGTATCTAAGCTAGGATTATGTTTTTCGCTAATTTTTATAATTTAAAAACACGTATTTCTGATGCTGTTTTAACTGGCTTCTATGAAAAATTAATTAGCATATGACTCATGCCATTGATATTGTTCTTATCATTTTTAATAACTTTTTTTTTGCAATTTGCTTCTGATGATCTCATAAATTTAGCCACAATTAAAGCGTTCCAAAGTTTTTTTTATAGATGCTATACTACTTTTATGCAAAATTAAACTTCAAACGAACAACAACAAAAGTTCTTTGTTCTTGTTTATCACATCGTCAGTGATTACGTACTTTTATTGTTGGCCACATTTTGGTATATTCCTTTTATCAAGTTAAAGAATTTCGTTGAAAAATGCAAAACAAAGAAAAGAAAAAAGAAGAAGAAGGAGATACAACATCAAACAAATTAAAATAGACATTTGCAAAAAAACAAAACCTTTGGACTTTTTTTGATGGAGAAGAAGATTACTGTAGGTATAAGGGACGCAAAAAACAGAGTGATATAATAAGTAGTGAATCTTATACCATTAAAAATAATGCGAAATTATTCAGATTTGATATCCTTAAAAAACAGATTCTTTTAACATCATTTAAGAGACACTATACGACAGGATTAGAAAATTTACAGATCGAGCGGCACATGAAATTTTTAAATGAAATTTTTTGTGGTCCATTCGATTAAACTAGATGAAAAAAGGTTATTTTGAAAGTTTTGGGCCGATCTATCTCGTACTTTTGATTTCGGAGTAAAGTAAAGTTAATGCATTGCCAAAAATGAAAAAATTCAGGAAAAATCCAAAAGGGAACCAATCAAAAAGTTATTAACCATAATTGTACATATAAGTAAGGGCTTTTGAATGCACTATACAAAAAAATTTTATCTGACCCCCAACCTTGAAATTTCGGGTACTGTAATTTTCGACACAGGAAAAAAATTTGCATATCAAATTATTTAAAGCAAAGACATATCACACCAAATAGCCCTGTTTCTGGGCTTTCCAAATATATAAAATTTGTTGAAATCGGTGGAGTACTTAGCGATAGCCAGTAAAAAAGGTGCGCGTGATCAATATCTCCAACATCAACCTTGGGGTAAAACTCGGGTATGATGAAAGATATTGACATGCGGTGACTTGTACTATGAAATATCATGTTGTTAGAGTATTCTGGGTGAGTTTCGTGACATTTGGATATCGTTTAGTCATATGCTATCAACATGAAATTTCGAAAGTTAGCAACATTAGACTTCGAAGGGAAAATCAAGGTAATTTGAGTTTTTGGTTAAAAATAAAAGAGTCGATGCTTTTAAAACATTATATAGATGTAATATAAGTAATTATAAGCAATGAACATTGATATATAGGTCATTTTTGATTTTTTCGGTCATGTTGAAATTTACCCTATTTTTGATCATTTTTTGAGATACCAAAACTGTATGAAATATTATTGCTATCAACTTTTTTTGCCGTTACCGATCAAATATAACATGTTTAGAGTTATTAGGTACAATTTCAACACCTGGGGAGACCCCCTTTCAATTTCCGGTCATTTTGAAAATCATGGTATTTTACGCATATAAATTATCTCTAAAATCGGTGTTTTATGCATTCAAAAAGGTTCAAAGTATCTCAAAATTATTTTTTACGATTAATATTGCCAGTTAAAATCATTTGGGAACAAATTTGATGTTTATGCAAATCTTTCAAAATTTTCAATTTTTTCTAATTTTCGAATTATTGGTTTTTTATCGATTGGCTTTCTTTTTCTGTTTAATGTTACAAAACACTGTCAATGAGTTCAAAAACATTGTTTATGTCTCTTTTTTAAAGGGAAAACACCGATTTTAGAGATAATTTATATGCGTAAAATACCATGATTTTCAAAATGACCGGAAATTGAAAGGGGGTCTCCCCAGGTGTTGAAATTGTACCTAATAACTCTAAACATGTTATATTTGATCGGTAACGGCAAAAAAAGTTGATAGCAATAATATTTCATACAGTTTTGGTATCTCAAAAAATGATCAAAAATAGGGTAAATTTCAACATGACCGAAAAAATCAAAAATGACCTATATATCAATGTTCATTGCTTATAATTACTTATATTACATCTATATAATGTTTTAAAAGCATCGACTCTTTTATTTTTAACCAAAAACTCAAATTACCTTGATTTTCCCTTCGAAGTCTAATGTTGCTAACTTTCGAAATTTCATGTTGATAGCATATGACTAAACGATATCCAAATGTCACGAAACTCACCCAGAATACTCTAACAACATGATATTTCATAGTACAAGTCACCGCATGTCAATATCTTTCATCATACCCGAGTTTTACCCCAAGGTTGATGTTGGAGATATTGATCACGCGCACCTTTTTTACTGGCTATCGCTAAGTACTCCACCGATTTCAACAAATTTTATATATTTGGAAAGCCCAGAAACAGGGCTATTTGGTGTGATATGTCTTTGCTTTAAATAATTTGATATGCAAATTTTTTTCCTGTGTCGAAAATTACAGTACCCGAAATTTCAAGGTTGGGGGTCAGATAAAATTTTTTTGTATAGTGCATTCAAAAGCCCTTACTTATATGTACAATTATGGTTAATAACTTTTTGATTGGTTCCCTTTTGGATTTTTCCTGAATTTTTTCATTTTTGGCAATGCATTAACTTTACTTTACTCCGAAATCAAAAGTACGAGATAGATCGGCCCAAAACTTTCAAAATAACCTTTTTTCATCTAGTTTAATCGAATGGACCACAAAAAATTTCATTTAAAAATTTCATGTGCCGCTCTTTTTGAATCCTGTCGTATATCGTCTCTTAAATTATTTTAACAAGGGAAAGTATCAACATGTCCCGTCAATTTTTAATGAAACTTATCCCATTATATAGCCCTAGGCAACTTATGCATAACCCCATAATATTTCCGGTGATTAGTCTTCCTATATGCAAATTTATGGAAATGAAGTTTGAAAACTGTGCGACGCCCGGGTCGACGATTTTTCAAAAGCCCTTGTTTCACGCACATTTTTCAAACTTTGTTTCCATAAATTTGCATAAAGGAAGGCCATTTGCCGGCAATATTTTCCAAAAAACGTGGAAAGATATCTTTTGAGAAACAGCAATGACAAAAATATTTAGGTCATTTCTTGTTCAAATTTTTGATTACAGTAGTTCTTTGCAAGGATTTATCAAAAGTCATAAAAAGTAAACCTTTGTCCTTTAAACTCAAAGTTTCAATGCAAAAAAAAGAAATAAAAAACAAATCTATTATTTATTGCACCAAAATAAAAAACAGGCAGCAATAAAAAAAACCACAAAAAGATATCATTCAATCATTCCTTCTAAAAATGATAAATGAAGATTGATTATTTGCAATTATTGTAACATTTTGTAATATAAATGACTTTTATGTTTTAACAAATGCAAACATTAATCAAAACTTTTTTATTATCAAAAAATGATTTTAGCAAATAAAAGCTGCTTTCATCACAAAAAAGTATAATGGTTTTTTTGGAGAAAAAGGTTGAAGGTTAAAAAGTGATAAACAAGAACGGAAAAGGAAAAAAGGCAATTATTACTGATTCGGTTTGGTTGTTACACTTTTTTGGGGGGGGGGGGGGGGGGGGGGGAAACAGAGCTGTAAATATTTTAGAGAGTATTCTTGGTAAAAAAACGCAGGTAACAATAAAACTTTAAAAAGGCGAAATTAAAATATTATTCAAATTTTTAAAATCATCGTAACAAGGCAAAACTTGAACCACATAAAGGATATGTGAGTATGAGTTTTCGGATTCACGGATATTTCATCCAATAAAATTGTCATAGATTTTTTCGGTGCCATTTAGCAAAGAAGTACAAATTGAAATTCTCATCGAATTACAATCGAATATAAAAGTTGGGACATTTTAGTCTTCCCAAAAATCCAGGACAAATTTTAAGGCGAAATCCATGAAGAGATAACACAACAAAGATATAAAAAAACATGTGTCACTTAATAAAGTTTAATATTTTTCAAAAATGAAGGCACAAAATTTCAATTATTAAATATTATCACAAAAAATCACGTGGAATTTACTACAAAAACAGTTATTCTAATATTTTTATGATTTTGTTCAATCATAAATTATTAAAGATCCAAAAAATATCAACTTTTTTCTTTCCAAAAAATACACAATGTAAAGCACATATTGAATGTCATAAGAATAAGTAAAAAACAATTTAATCAATTTTTAACTTTAAACAAACGTTTTTTATACCTTAAATGGAAACATGAAAAAAAACAAGATTATTCTCTTCAACTCCAAAATTCACAACAACAAAAAAGCACATTTTTTTAAAAAACAAAAACAACTTTTTTAAAGGGGAAAAAAGAGGTATAAAAATGATAAATGATTTTTGATTAAAAAACGTGTGATAAAGAAATTTACAAAAACATTTTATTTTTGTCGTTGTAAAATATTTGTGACTCCAACTAATTAAAATCTAATGGGCAAATTTTGATGTTTTGATTTTTAAAAATCACACATTTTTTTTTAGTTTAGTTTTCGTTGAATGTGTGACACGAAATTTCGTTACTTGTTTTTAAAAGTTAAAATTAAAATTTGGGGTAAAAAAAAGTTTTAAACATTTGGTCTTAATTTGATTTCTGTTGAAAAAAACAAATAAATGTGAAAGCAAATTAGTCGGAATTTAAAATATTTTGAAAGTCTGGAAATTAAGTTTTGTGTTCAAAAACATGTTTTAATATGCTTCCTTGTTTTTCATTAACAATCGGACCCATGTCAGCATTGTTCGATTATATTTATTTATTTTGCATAATTTTATTCGTTTTAGAACAATATGAAGTAATAGTTTTCTATTTTAGAGTTTTAGAACGAAATCATTCATTTGCTGCTTTATTTCGAAATTTGCATAAATTGATATTCTGGATTTTTATAGCTGTGTGAAAACAGTTGTTCTTCTGTTATTTAACGAAGAATAGATAGATTTTATTTAATTATTTAATTTGTTCGTTCCTTTTCTGCTTTTCAAGCAGAACATTTTTATGCCTGCCTTTCTTTGGAATACTGTAACGTCCTTCATCATTCATTTGTTAAATTCGTATCCCTTCTTTTCCATCATCCTAAAATATCCGCCCTCTTAGAACACATTTAAGTGCAGTTAAACCTAAATTTTTTTGTGTTTCAATGAAATTTTTGTTTGCTAAAAAACGTTTATTTTTCAAAGGGAGAAAAACACACAAAAAATTTTATCATTGAAAATTTAAAAAAAGAGAACGATGGAATTTATTTTTTTTGCAAACCAAAACAAGGCTAACAAATTTCAATGAAATTCTACCAAAAAAGATATTTCTGTTCTTTTTTCATTGAAAAAAAGTAGTTGGACTAAATCAAGTTTATCTTTATTGGATATAAAATGTACAACAAAATTTTTATTACCAATAATTGTGAAAAAATTGTGAAAGACAAAGAACACACTATTGCAATATGAATGTTGTACTTTTAAAGAGTACAAATTTTCTATACTAATAAAAAAATTGAACTATTTTTAAACCAAAACAACAAATATTTAAGTATAAAGTCCAGTCAAATAAAAGGTTTTTTTCACGTGAACAAAAACAGCAATCAACATTTTTTAAAGAAAATGATGCAACAAATCGGGAAAGAGGGGTCATTTATAGCGAAAAAATACAGTAGGAAAAAAACTACACTTTGGATTCTTAAACACAAACATATTTTTTTAAATTAAGGATGATTGTGTTTTTTCACTCAAATCATGGATTCACATATATTTTGTTAAAAAATTTGTCAAAGATTTTTGGTGGCATTTAAAGCTTAAAAAATAGTAAAAATTGATAATCTCTTCCAATTACACTAGTTTAAAAAATTTAGGACATTTTGGTCTTCCGAAATATCCATGACAAATTTTTTAGGCGAAATGTATGAGATTACTGAAAATCAATTATTTCATGATATATTTTTATACAAGTACCATTCGATGAAACCATATACTTTTATTTCTTTGTTAAGTTTTAAATGCCACCAAAATCCAGGATAAATTTTTTGGTGAAATATTTGGGAATCCAAATTGAAAATTGATTGACCTGTAACTTTGAGATACTGTAACTACAGTAAGGATTTTTTAAAGTATAAACAGAATCGTTTTCTCCAAAACTGTTTTACTTATAAGCAAAATTTGCGCCAAATTTATTTTTTGCATGTGCCGCCGGTTTTTGAGTTTCAGTCAAATTGCGTTTCAATTTATTTGTCAAACATCATCTCTATAATGGTTACAAAAAAAACATAAAATTGTTGCTGTAAACAATGTGTTATTAATTGACAAATATGTCATCACAAAAATTTCACGTGAATATCATTTAATTTTAACCACCCTCTTCTTTTAAATCAATGAATCAGTGTCTTTTTTCAAGTTTTTAAAAAAAGATATTTATTGTCCCTTTTTTTCTTTAAATCAAAAATGAACAAAACAGAACGGAATCAAAGAAACCAAAAACGTCATAAAATCAAAAAAGAATTATTATCTTTGTCGTGAATGAAAAAGAAATCAAACATTTTAATCTCATTAAATATCCTTCTACAGTATCCATTAATCGCAATAGAAAATCGTTTCAATAAAATTCTTTCAGACAAGTACAGTATCTATTTTAGCAATACTAGTAAGTAATAGCATAATATAGTTTCATAAAAAGTGTTCCAAAATTTTTAAATGATTGCGGCCGACATCGCCAGTGGCATCCTTTGATTCGGCAAATCTGTTTGTACTTTTCCATTAACCGTCAACGGCGGCGACGCCAAGCTGCCGGCGGTGGCGGCGATGGAACACTGTTCATAAAGGCGACAACAAATTTAACAAAAATTAATACATTATAATTTATAAATCCAAAAACGCTTGACAAAAAATATTTACAAACCGAAGGCTTTTAAAAATTTGAATAAAATTGTTATGTTCGGCTTAATCCTCCGGACAAAATTTCTTTTATGTTCTTATTTTATAATTGTTATCTTACTGTAGCTTCAAATTCTGTCTGTGTTATGATACAGTATTTTTATAGCATTTTTATATCCAAAAAGATTTGTTTATGCCCAGCTATTCTAAGAAAAAAACTCAAATCTTTAAAGAACAACCAACAAAATTCATAGGCAATATTTTTTCAAATCAGATGTCTGATAGCCATGAATTTGGGGCTGTCCAGATATTACGTCATCAAATTTTCGACTTTTTTGGAACCCTACCTCCCTATGTGTCATACGATCCCTTTGATGTTCACCGCAACATCAAAGCATCGTCATAATTCCCTGCCCCCCTACGTACCTATCTCTTGATGACGTAATATCTGGACAACCCCTGTGGCCTCATTTCTATTACATCATTTTTGATGCTTTACTTTTTTCAATTTTGAAATTTCATCTCGAAAAATTCTCCATTACCAATATTTTTTGGCAACTATCTGGATCAAACAAAACCACAAAGTTGATATGCTTAAAGTTAAGTTATTTCAGACTCTTATTGGTCTTTTCTTTCTTTTTTCTCCGTCTTTCCATACCTAAGCACATTTGTCGTTTCTCTTTTGATGGGCTGGTAGCGCAGTGGATGCTCAGTTGGTGCTTCACTCATAAGGTCTTCTCAGGTTCGAATCCTTATGCAGTCGCAATTCCACAACCCATGAAGCGGCGAATTAATATTTCGCGCCCTTAAGGCGCACCTTTTTTTATTTTAATAAAAGCATGTTTACTTTTTAATGCTTTTGTTAGTTAGTTTCTACATTTGGAAATAGAATTTTAGAATCGTTTAATTCTAAAAAAAAATACTAATAATACCAGACGCAGCGCGCCCCGAAGGGGCGCGCTGCGGCTGTTTACGACTCAACTTCCCTACCTTTCTACCCCTAAAAATCGATTTTCGTCAGTTTTAATCGTAGAGCTATGAAATTTGGCAGGTATGTAGAGAAAAAAATCGCATTTGATAATTCGTTGGATTTGACCCTTTTCGACCCCTGGGACCCGAGATATCCCCAAAAAACGAAAAAACGAATGTAACATTCGATGTTTTTGACATGGGGGAATAATGAGAGGTATCGGAATGAATCGGGCATGGTCCAAATAGTACTAAATGACTTTTGGTTTGTCCCAAACGGTTCATTTTTGGGGTCAGGGGACCACTTTTTCTTTTAAAAAACGGGGTTTTGCAGGGTTTCGAGATTTTTTGTCAAGTACGAGCTTAGATAAGTAGTAGAATCGATAGCCAGTGATTAGTTACATATGAATCGACACCGGGTTCACTGTTTTATTTTGATTTTTGACCCCACGGGATCACTTTTTTCTTTAAAAAACGGGGTTTTGTAAGGTTTCGAGATTTTTTGTCAAGTACGAACTTAGATAAATATTGGAGTCAATAGCCAGTGGTTAGTTACATATAAATCGACACTGGGTTTATTCAGATATCTTCATTTTTGACCCCAGGGGATCAATTTTTTTTAAAAAACGGGGTTTTGATATTTTTTGTCAAGTATAAGCTTAGATAAGTATTGGATTCGATAGCCCATATCAAAAATATGTACGAAACAACTTTTTTTTCAGGCAAAATATGTTCTTTTCGAGATCAGGGTCATCAGTTTTCTTAAAAAGTAAAGATGACCATTGCAAATCGCTATTTTTCAATCTGTTGGGTGTTTATATTTTTTGAGGGGGAAATAGCCCATATAATGTTTTAGTTTTTTTATTTTACTTATTAAAACTAAAGTATTATTTTTTTAGTTTTAATAAGTTAAAATAAGTGGACAAAACGTTAGAAGCAGCCAATCCCGTCTGCCGCGCAGCGGTATTATGGTATTTTGCTTCGATGCAGACGGCTCAGGAGACTAGCCAACGGGGAAACAATAATTAAAAATTATAACAAATACGGCTGTTGCAATGTTAGACGTGGAAAGAGATTAAAGGTTGCAGACGGGATTGGCTTACTGTAAGACGGGAAAAGAGATTAAAGAAGAGATTCTGAATTGGCTGTAACACGGGAAGCGAGATTAATTTTTTTCTGATAGACTACCGTACAACAGCCATCGCCCTCTGCAATAAATAAAACTGTATCATTCAACCCTCCAATTTTTTTAGTATAGGGTTTGCAAAAATATATTATGCTTTCACTATAAAATGACTATAATCAATACAATTAAAAATTAAGTAACTGTAAATGAAATAAAATTAGTTCTATGGACAAATGTTATTTGATTCATTTAAATTTATACAATAAACTTAATTTTTAACTATTGTATGGGCATGCAAATTCGTGATGCATTTGTAGGAGAAAAAGCATAAATAATCGGGTACTTTTAAATGAAAAAATAATAAATTAAGAGATCTAAAGGAAATATTAGGGATCTGGAATGATAGTACATTTACAAGAATTTAAAAAATTTATTTGAGGTGAGTCAGAAACCATTTATCCGGGAAACAGGTAAATAATAAGATATTGCTATATAGATGTACATTAAATCCGGATACTTACGGGAAATATTCGAAATGTGAATTACATAAAATGCATTTGGAAATCTGAAACAAATAAAACAAAAAACAGTTGGTTGTTTTCAGTGATGTTTTCTTGCACAACTAAAAAGTGGGCATGGATGATCGCCGCGAAGCGGCGATCATCAACGTGTCCGCCTTTATTTATTGCAGAGGGCGATGGCTGTTGTACGGTAGTCTATCAGAAAAAAATTAATCTCGCTTCCCGTGTTACAGCCAATTCAGAATCTCTTCTTTAATCTCTTTTCCCGTCTTACAGTAAGCCAATCCCGTCTGCAACCTTTAATCTCTTTCCACGTCTAACATTGCAACAGCCGTATTTGTTATAATTTTTAATTATTGTTTCCCCGTTGGCTAGTTTTTTTGTCATTTTACAGCTTTAAGATTTGTTTCAGTATTTTAATTACTGTAAATTCAACATGTAATTAAAATATTTCAGAAGGCAACAAAAGATACTGTTCAATAATATTTTGGATCACCTTTGTGAACTTCAGATTCTAAATACAGTAATCTCAATTTTTATCAAAATAATCAAAAATTCATAAACTATTAAGTTAAACATTCCGAAAATAAATTTGATGATCTTGGATTATTTATTTTCATGACTTTTATGACCTAAACTTAATTTGTTTTTTGATACATTTTAAACGAACAAATACTATTATTGAAAAGCTACAGTAATCAAAAACACTGTGATTAACTTAAAAAAAACCTTTTAGGTTATGACAGTATTCATTTTTCAAATTTAGTCTTTTTATTATTTATGCCTTTGTAGTCACTGCGTCACTTATTCATTTGTGACAGTCAGAAAGCTGATACACAACAGAAAACAGAAGGTTATATAACTAATTATTGCTGTATATTGCAAGATTTTAAAGTGTTATTGAAGCTGATGCTGTCTCACATGAAGAAGCATAAATTCAAGGATCAGATTTGGGAAGCAAATTGTAATGCAATTTACTTTTAAACCCTTATTTAGCCAGCTTTAATGTGCCAAAATTCGTCTTTCTGTCCATTTGAGACTCCTCAGTAGGGGGCGCAGCGATCACTTTTTTTTCAAAAAAGAAGCAAAAAAAACTGCGGCGGCCAAAAAAGAGAGGAGTGACTGGCTGCCAGGAAGACAAGTGGTGAAACGCGTGCGTCTTCCAACAAAAGAGAAAAAAAAAGGAGTGGATCGAGTCCCGTCGTGAGTGCAAAAAAAATGGATTCATGAAAAAAATAAAAAAAATGTTTGTAGTAGTTTTAACAGCAAAAAAAATTAATTATTAACAAAAAAATGTTTTTCTGCATTAGAACTTTGCATTAAAAAATGTATTTTTTTTATTTTTTAAGATTATTAACTTTGGTTGTTTTAATTTTTTTTCTCAGGATATTAAAGCTAAAACTGTATGACGCTTTCTATGTTTATTTCCTTAAAAAATCTCGAACTAAAATCGTTTTTCTATAGTTTAATTATGTCAGCAAAAAACGAAAGCAGTATATTAATTCTTGTATACCGTATTCAAAATGTTCAATTCCTCTGCTAAAAAATTTAAAATTGGGAAAATACTTTTTTGCATAAAACGTTAACATTTTGCAATCGCATCGATTCTTGACACTAATTAAAATGCAGCTGCGTCTGTAATATCTTTTAAAAATTTATTTAAAAGCAAAAACTGTTGTTTGTTTTTTAATAGTAAAGAGTATATACCCCAAAAACAATGTCTTGAACTATATGAATCAAAAAAATGCAGCCGCAGCCGCAATTTAGATTCCTTTTTAAGAACAGGAATCGAGAAAACGCTGTTTCAAACTAAAATTGTTCATATAAAAGTAAATTTTTTAATGACAAAAATTTTATAAATGTGTAAAAGGTTTTTTTTTCTGATAAGAAATTTTAGGAAAAATTCTGAGCAAATAAAATGTTTCTATTTCTTGGAAAAATAATAAGCTTTAATTTATAAAATTTATATATAACTTTTTCTTTCATTTGAAATAATTATTTATTTTACAGCAGCAAAGAACCTAAAACCTCCTCATTTTGCTCTTTAATTTTTTTAACATTTTTTAAACACTTATTTACTTGCCCTTAATATTATTATAAATTTTTTTTGTTTTTTGGTTAACACAAAAATTTTTTGCACCCCTGACTGGACTCGATCCACTCCTTTTTTTTCTCTTTTGTTGGAAGACGCGCGCGTTTCACCACTTGTCTTCCTGGCAGCCAGTCACTCCTCTCTTTTTTGGCCGCCGCAGTTTTTTTTTGAAGTGCGCGCCGAAGATTCTGAATTATATTTCGACTTCTGAATATAAAAAAAATCTGAATACACCATTAAAATTCTAAGATCTGGGGCTACTCGAATATATAAAAATTATTAACTAAATCTAAAATTCATTTTTCACGCTGCGCCCCCTACTCCTCACAAGGGAAGGTAGCAACATGCTCCGCCGCTTTTTGAACGAGACCTATCCTATTATGTAGCCCTAGGGCAGTTATGCATAACCCCAAAATATTTCCGGTGAATGGCCTTTTATTATGAAAATTTGTGAAAATGAATTTCGACAAAAGGGCGTGACATAGGGGTTTTTGAAAAATCGTCGACCCGGGGGTCGTGGATTTTTCAGACTGCATTTTCACATATTTTCATACTAAAGGCCATTCACCAGAAATATTTTGGGGTTATGCATAACTGCCCTAGGGCTACATAATAGGATAGGTCTCGTTCAAAAAGCGGCGGAGCATGTTGCTACCTTCCCTTGTCAGTCACAACATAATTCCTAAACCAGAAGTTTTACAATTTAGAAAATCCCAAAAATTGCTTGATCCGAATCAAGGAGAAATTCTTCAAAGATGTTTATGTCGTAATCCGAAAATCGACGAAATAATTGATGTTGATATGAAAAACAAACATGTATGTAAAGTTGCTGCTAAAGATTAATATGATTTTTTATTGATTGTTAATTAGTTTTATCTGTTTTGTAAGCTCTACTAATAAAACAATGTAATTTTATGCGCAGATACTACAATTTATGCCACCTAGTGAATTCTTTTTGTGACTTTTTCATGAAAAATCAATCATTGATGATCAAAAGCATACAAGTGTTCATTGATTTAAACACGTTTTCTACAATGTTTGATTCAATGAACCAAAAAAATCCATAAAAATGCCATTCTTGGATTCCTCAATCAAATCCATTTTATCCGCATGATTGTTTTTGAACTGGTGCCAATTGTCGAATTCTTTCGTTTCAAGAACCTTTTTATATCCGCCAGAAAAAAAGCGTAACAAGCAGCAAAAAAATTCTAACTCAATTTTATTCTTAGTAAAAAAAAGCGGCTGAAAATGCTTTATCTATCAATTTGATCACCGTACTTTTAAATATAAAATATTACCTTGAGAGATAAGTTTTAAAATTGAAGTAGTTCCATGAAATGAACGGGCAACAACAACCTGTAAGTGAAGTTAAAAAGGATCCGACGATATTTTTGTTCATACAATTAAGACTTTTTCCCTCCCCACGTTTTATTCCAACAAAAAAAATTTGTTTCAGAATCATGCTGGCATGTCTGGGTACGGGATGACACCTCAACAACAACAAGCAATGATGCAGCAACAACAACAACAACAGCAACATCAATATTCTCGAATGTTAAATCAACAACCTCCACCACAATCTTTGCCCCAACAACAACAACCAATGTATAATCAAAATTTTTATCAACAAGGTTATATCGTAAGTTGTTGTCCGAGTGAAAAAGATGATGGATTAACAACAACCTTACAGCAAAATATTCAAATTCAAGCTCATGGCCTTTTATCTAATTCTCATATTAATAATCAGCAGATGATGATGCCCCAACAACAGCAGCAGCAACCGCCACAACAGCAACAACAGTTTTATGCTGCACAGCAGTTTCAGGTTGATATCTTATTTATCATTATGTAGATGACATAAAGTTATTTTAGCAACAAATCCCCCAAGATCCATTACCACAAACACAGCATCATCTTCAGCAGCAGCAACAAGTACAATATAATCCCCAATCGCTATATCAGCAACAACAACAGGATCGTCTCCCCCAACAGCATATCTCCCAACCACAACCTCAAAGAAGGCAAACCGATCCAATGCATCATTTAAGCCAAAATCCTCATCAATCTGCCTTTTCTCAACCGATTCCGCAACTTCCTCAACAACAATCACTACCGCATAATACAGTTATTTCTCAACAACATGTTACTCCTATTTCCCAACACTATTATAATCCCCAACAACAACGTTCTGAATATCCTTCGTATGAACAAACGGCACAACAACAACTCCATCATCCAACTTATCCCCAACATCCTTCAACACAACGCATATCCCAACCTCAAAAGTCTTCAATGTCAGCAAAAGTTATTCAAGAGCTCTCACAACAACCAACCCAGCAACTACTACAACAGCAACATGTTATTCATCATCCAAAACCTACAAAGCCTTCACCAGCCAAAGAAGCTGAAAATGTAAGAGATTCTAATAAAATTCGTTAGCAATGGATTCAAAGGATCCACGGATATTTTGCCCTAAATCATTTCGCCAAAAAATTATTCTGGAATGTAGGGGGCATTTTGGTCATCCCAAAAATCAAGGATAAATTTTTTGACGAAATGTTAAGCGGCGAAGTATCCATCAATCCCTTTGAAGAAAGATAATTTTCTGACAAAATTAGTTTAAAAATGCCTAAAGGCGTGCCTTCAAGGATTTACGGATATTTCGCCGAATGGCATTTTGCCGAAACATTTGTCCTGGATTTTAGATGGCACTTAAAGCTTGACGAAGAAGTCGAAGTTTTATTGAAATACCTTAGTTCAAAAAATTTTCGGCATTTTGACCTTCTTAAAACTTCCAGGGTGAAGTTGGTTTCGGTGAAATATCCGTTTAATGCAAAATACGCTTTGAGCTCTAATATCTTTCCCAATGTAATCTCTTTTTAAAATTTTACAGTCTGCCTTACACAATGAAATGATTCGAAAGCAGCGATTAGCAGAAGAAAAACAAAAGCAACTTGAACGTGAAAAACGTGAAACTCAAAAAATTCAAGAAGAAATTCAATCTCGACAAAAGCAAGCTGATCTCTATGCTCATGATGTTCAAGAACGTCTTGATCAATTTAAAAATCCAATTATTTTTGCAGGATGCCATTTAACAACTAATTGTAAGTCCTAAAATTACTGTAAAAACAAACAATTAAAAATTTACAGTAACAAAAATTTTGCCATTCCCTCGGGAGAATGTCAATCCTGAAGATATTCCATGTCACAATCCAACAAGTTGTGCAGAATATCTGCGACGAGATGATCCTGATCTTGTTGAATATATGTCATCCTTATTGTTAAATTCATTTGATGATGTTAAAGATTTGTAAGTTTTAAAAAAACATGAATTACAGTACACTAAAATTACGGTATTTGATTTTAGGAATGTAAAACATAATGAAATTGAAGCAAATATTTATGATGACAATGACCTTCCACCTTTAATGAAAAATGTTCATGGCTTAAATCAATATTCATTTCACATTCAAAGTGAATTTGATGATATTACATTAGATCCAGAACTCGCCAAAGTAAGCGCTTATAATTTTTGAAATTCCACTAATAAAACTCAAATCAGGCCATTAAAATACTGTTAAAAAACGCCAGAGATTTAGGAAAAACGTAAATTTAAATAGGATTACATAGATTCTTTTTAAAAAATACTTCCTCAGAATTTGGAGTCAAATTACGGTAAAAAATTTTATAACCAAGAATCTGGCAAAAAAACACTGAAAACTAGAATCTTCAAAAAAATTCGACATAAAAAAAGTACTGTAATTTGACTCCAAAATCAGAGGATTCAAAATCAAAGAACAAGATTTACAAACAAATCTGTAAAATGCACAGGAAAAAACATTTCCTATGCGAATGAGGTATCTTCGCATAAAAATTATACACATTTTATTGGAAGGATACCTCATTCGCATAAGAAATATTTTTTCCTGTGTGGTATTTAATTTAATATTTTTTTAATGCAGCATTTTCAAACCGTAGTTTAATTTTTTTAACAATATTTACGTTTTAAAAAAAACACCGCCAACGGCATCCTTTGATCTGCGGCAAAACCCTTTGATCTTTATAAAATACCGCCGCCAGCGGCGACGCCAAGCTGCCAGCGATAGCGATAGCAGCGTGAAAAAACTGTTTTTGACAGTAACAAAAAATTACAAAAAAAAACTTTACTATCTTCCGCGCCAGATTTATTCTCGAAGCTTTTCGTCTTTTTTGGGCTGCTGCGGCGAGGAAAAAAAGTACAGCTGTTTTTCTCTTCTTTTTTTCACATGCAATAAATTAACCGATCTTGTTTAAACTACTTTTTAATAACTTTGTTAATATTATTTTACTTATCCTACTTTTTTCAGGCAGTTGCAGAAGTAGTAAATAGTGGCGGAGATTTGCTACATTTTGACGATACTGAAGAAAATCTTCCTTCAACATCCTCAACGGCTGCTGTTGCAGTAATTCCTCAACAACATCCTGAAATTACTTCTAGTGCAGAAGAAAAACGTGAAGAAATGGGAGCAAAAAAATCTCCACCTCAAGCAAAAGCTTTGCAAAAACCTGTAAATACTACAGGAAAAGAGCCAAAAGGAAAGGAAAAAGCTTTTGGAGGTGGTTCAAGAAGAAAAAAGAACGAAGTAAGTCTTTCCTTTGCTTTTTTTCAAATATTTTTGTGCGCGCCAGAGAGGGAGGAGAACTTTTGCTACTCAAAAGATATCAATTTCTTTTCTGTATTTTGTTTTACACAAAAACAAAATTGTAAATATCTTTAATTAATAAAATGGATTCATTTAATCCTTTACCTGTTTATCGACACTTTCATAGAAGTATCCCTTTAATTGAAGTTCAACCTGGATATGAAAGAAAGCGAAAGTTCTCTGAGGTTTTTATACTTATATATCAATACTTTTATACATATTCTTATCATTAATATCTTTTTAGGTTGGAGAATTGGTTGATTCTTTAACACCATATTATGATGTCTCAGGTGATAGAAGTCGAAAAAGAAAGCATGGATCTGCTCGTCCTGATTCTGCCTCTGATGAAGAAAATCAACCTCAACCAAGTACCTCTGATGAACCAAAGTTCTTTAATAATAAGACGAAGAAGCTAAAGAAAGTTAAACGTGAAGAAGAACCTGAACGACCACCAACTCCAACTGAAGGTTTGTTTTTTTGCAGCTTTTTTGAAGGTGATATGTGATCGTAAATGTTTTAGTTATTAAGCAGCGGGAACTTGAGTGGGCAGAAAGAGAGAGGAATTTGCAAGATAAAAATCGTCGACGACAACAGCAGGCTGAAGCTGAAGGTACTGCTTCTTTTTAGCTATCTTACTAAAACGAATATTCAAGCATAACCGCTTATAAGCATATTATAACGACATTTTTATGTTTTACACTTTGACTCGTAAGCAGACAAAGATGTTCTTTCATTTTACCGTCTTCATTTTTTACCTAAAATCTTTATATCAACAAATCCGTTGAAGCTTCTAAACTGTAATCCCAAGTAGTTTTTTTTTGAAGCTATAAATCTGAGCTTCTTGGATTTCGAAGCACCTGTATAAAGCTCCTGTGTAAAATTCCGGTCTTTATATTTATTCACAGACTATAAATTTAAATGATTTTAAGATCTTTGATATTTCTGCTATTGTAGAAAATGTTAAATTTGTAACGGAAAGCAAAAGCACACAAAAAAGTGCTCAACAAAAGACATTTTTTGACACACTCATCGCTGCTTAACTTTCACTCCTTCCTTGTCTTACTGATTAACATAATTTTACGAAAGTTTTCGTAAAAATCTCCTCTAAATTTCTTAACTTTTGTTAACTTTTATCAATTTGGTTTATCGTTTGTTTTTTTTTCAGGTCTCTGCGTTATGGCTGAAAGTGAATCACAAAGAAAGCTTGAAGTCTTGCTTGAAAAGGTATTTGATCAAGTTGGTGGATTTGATATGTATAATAATGAAAATGGTATGTTGTTTTTAAGGTTTTACTATATGATTAATAATATCTCTGTCCACTTTAGGTTCATCAAGTGATTACCTCATTGAAAAAAGGATTCTCAATGAACTTCGAGAAGAAGCTCAAAAGCTTAAAAATTGGAGAAAACTACATAAAGTTGATGGTGATCGGTTATCAAAATTGGTACAATTGTTAGAAAAGAATATTCGAGATGTTATTGATGAAGAAGGACAGCTGATTTGTAAAGAATTACTTGAAGTTTGTTTTATCTTTCTTCGCTGAACTACTGTTACCTTTAAATATTTTTTAGAGTGATGATAGTGCAAATGAAATGGCTCGTGATCTTCTTAATGAAAGATTTATTCGTGCTTCAGAAGCGGCAACATTGGCATTGGTAATTATGACGTCTCATCGAGCACCGAAGCAAGCTATGGTTGAAGAGACGATGGAACGATCGGCACAACTTTGTAAACAACTTTTGGCATATGTCATCTTTCCCTCGTCTGATACGATAGTTCGAAATTCAAAAGGAAAAAAGTCTGATGAAAAACCAAAGAAACGAAAAGGTGCTGGAGATCTTATGGGTTCATGGGGATGTAGTATTTATCTTCGTGTTGTTGATATGATTGAATGCTTTTCTGAATTGGTATGTCTTCTGTTAGAGATACTGTACTCATATTAGTTGTATTCATTTTTTAGATTCGCAATTTTCCAATGAATGAAGTTACTGTTGCATTGCTTTCAACAATGGGTACCACTCCATTCTTTGTTGATGGTATTGGACAAATTCATATGGCTTCCATTCAACTTTTATCTGTAATCTTTCGTAAATATGAAAATTTCCGTCCAGATATTATCAAAGAATTGCTTTTCTCAATTCATCAATTACCTCCCTCAAAGAATCTTAAAAATTGTTATCGTCTTTCAAGCAATGAATATATTCATAATTTTACTGTCCTTGTGTTACAGTTAATTCAATCTGTTGTTATTGTATGTTCTTACATTCTTGGACTGCATAATTAACATATTTTTTAGATCCCTGTCAAAAAGCGAACTGAAGAAGGTGAAGAGGAAAAGCCAACAGAAGAAGATGATAGCGCAATTGAAGCTTGCTTTAAAGAGGCAAAGAGATGGGCAGTTACTTTTCTCAAAAGTTTTCTTCATAAATGTACAGCAAAAGCAGAAGAAGATTATCGTCGAAAATTTGAATCTTTTCTCAATGATCTCTTGGCAGCTCTTTATCGACCAGATTGGCCTGCTGCCGAACTGATGCTTACAGTACTTGGCAGTATATTGGTTGCAACATTTCGATCAAAGACTTTTGATATATCTTTAAGAATTGCAAGTATGGATTATCTTGGAACAATAACTGCTCGACTTCGTAAAGATCGTGTTATTACGAGTAAAGATAATAACTTTGATAAAACAAGATTGGAAATGGTCGTAAAATCAATCATCTTCGATGAAGCAAATGATTCAACTGCCCTCCTTGATGATGTCGATATCTCACAGGTATGTCTTTAAAAAGGATTACGGTATAATATTTCATTGATCATATTTTTAGCTTTCTTCAACAGAAAAAATGCAAAAACTTCAACAAGCTTTAATAGATTTCCTTATTTCTACTAAAAGTGATAATGATGTCTCTGCTGAATATGCGATTGCATTTTATGCTGGTGAATGGTATAAGAAAACTGCCGATGATCTTGAACTTACACAACAACGACATCAAGCTATTCAAAATGAAAATCTTAGTGCGAGTGAAACGAAAAAAGCTGAAAAACGTTATCAAAGAATAGTTGAAAGATCTGAAAATATGAAAGAATTTTTGATAAAACTTGCTGATAAGAAAAGCTTAAAGAAACGTGGAACACATATCGCAAAATCTGGACGAATAATGATTGATTCAGATGCAGCATGGACTGTTCGATATCTTGCTTCAAAGAAAGAATTCAGTCAATCCTTTAATGTTTACTTAAAGCATATTCTTTTTGAAATTCAGTCTGAATCACCTGTTACAATGCGAACTAAAGCTATTCGATGCCTTTCTCAAATTATTGAAGCTGATGCTGATGTTCTTGATTTACCAGAAGTTCATGTTGTTGTTCAATCAAGAATGATGGATTTGAATGTTGCTGTTCGAGAAGCTGTTATTGAATTGGTTGGAAAATATTTGATATTCCGTCCTGATCTTTTTGATAACTATTATTCAGTACTTTGTGATCGAATAATGGTAATTTTTTATTAGGTTGTATATGTCTAACTATTTGCATATTTCAGGATACTGGTGTTGCCGTTCGAAAACGTGTAATTCGTATCTTCCGTGATTACATTGAAAAAGTACCTGAAAGTCCAAAAGTTCCTGAAATTTTATCAAAAATTGTTCGACGTGTTTCTGATGAAGAAGGTGTCAAGAAACTTGCACTTGAAACTCTTATGGCATATTGGTTCACTGCTGTTCCAGATAAAAAATTACTTCTTAACAAAGTTATTATTCTTGTTGATACTGTAAACTTTTCTCTCAAAGATGCCAAAGGTGAACACATTGAAACATTTTTCATCTCTGTTCTAAAGAAAGATAACCTTGATCCCAATACATTAAAAGCTTCTACGCAAATTGTTGATTCTTTGGTTGATTATGTTCTTGATCTTGAAAATCGTTTGGCTACAAAAGTTAGCGAATTATCAAATGAAGAAAGAATTGAAACTCAAAAGCTTCATCAAAATCGTTTACTTTCATCTTTGACAACTTTATCAATGCTTAGTAAAATACGTCCAGAGCTAATTGTTCGTCATACTGAAGTATTTTTACCACATTTAGCTAAAAAACCTGAAACTCCAACAGAACTTCAAGTTTTGAATCAAGTTATTAATATGCTTGAAAGAGTTATCCCGTTAATGGAACATCCACCAATTAACTTTTTGAAGCAATTGGATGATCGACTTTGTGAATGTATCAAAAAGCAGGGAATGCTTCTTATACAATCTGCAATAGCATGTCTTGGAGCTGTTTGTAAACAATGGACTTCTATCAAATCTAATATTTCAAAGACATTTTTGCAGTATATAAGTATGTTTAATATTTGTATTTGTTCTTCTTATCATTTATTTTCTTTTTTTAGGCTTCCTTAGCAAAACCAAAGATAATGTCCTCCAAAATAATATTTCATCTATAATTCCAAATAGTGTTAAAGGAAATTTAATGAGATGTATCTTTTCTGTTGGGCTAATGTGTCGCTTCTTCGATTTCGATAAAATGATTGAAGAAAATTCAACAACTCAAGAACCATCAAGTCCAGGAAAACCGGATGCTAAACGTCAAATTGGAATGTATGCTGAAGCAATTTATTCATATCTTTTATTCTTTTCACGTTCAATTGATCCTGAAGTTAGTAAAAAATCTTTATCCTCCCTTGGACATCTTTGCTCAGAATATCCTGATTTCTTTGAACGTTTGGAACTTCGAAATATGTATCAAGCTTTATTGGTTAGCAGTGATGACAAGCATTTGCATTTAAAAGTTGAAGTATTGAAAAATTTATCCCTCTTCTTGACGGTTGAAGAAGAAAGAATGGTAAAAGCTCGAGAAGAATGTAAGTTTTGCAAATGTAAATTTATTTAAATCAATGTAATATTTTTTAGATCAACGTTTACGAAATACTGGTGAATTGGAAGATGATCTTGCAAATTCTGATACTCGTGGATCAATAAATTCTGCGGTTATTCAAGTCTTTTGGAAGCATGTTCTTACATCATATCTTCATAGTGATCCTGAAGTTCGAACAGCTGTTTCACAAGTTGTTTATCAAACAATGATGCAAGGACTTGTCACACCTGGAGATCCTCTTCCAACTATGATTGCAATGACAACAGATTCAATTCCGTTAATTCGAAATAAGATTGAACCATTGCTTAAAGAGATTGATCAGAAATATGCTGGAATGTTGGTTACCAAAGCAATTCCTGGTATTCGATGGGCATTTGAAGCTCATAGAAAGTTGAATGCAAGTAGCAAGAAGTCTTATGTCTTTAGAGGATTTCGTGCAAGTGAACATTGTACTGATAATGGTGGGTTATTAGCTTTTAATATTAAATGTTAGTTACTGTATCCCTCTTTCCAGTACTTGACAAAGATGGGCTTCCGAAAACTTCTTCTGAAGCTGTTGCCGTTCTCAATGCTCTTTATACTTGCTTACGAACAAATCGAACACAACGACGATCCTTTTTAAAGAATGTTATTGGAATGTTTTCGGATGATTCTCGAGAAAAGCCTCAACTTGAAGAAATGCTTTTCATCGCTGATAATCTTGCAACATTTTCTTATCAAGTTTCGGATGAACCATTATTTATTATTCATACTGCTGATCAAATTATTTCACTTACTGGACAAAATTTTCTTACAAATATGAAAGCTTTACTTCAACCAAAACGTGCCAGTGAATTGATTGATGAAGAAGATGAATTTACTGTTGAAAATATTTACAGTATGTTTTTGTGTTGTTTTTTTGTTTTGATCAATAATCCTATGTATTTTAGAGAGATTACCTGATGACAAAACTCCAGTATATGCATTGATGAAATCAAGTCAAGCTTGCTTCCTTCTTCTTCATATAAAAACTTACCTCATTAAGCTTTACAAGTTAACAGAAGCGTATGTTTTTTTGAAGTTGTAGAATTACTGTAATGACTTTCTTCTTTTAGAAAAACCAAAGAATACAATCCATTGGAATCTGCAAAGATAACTGATAAGCCAATTACTCGACAACAAATTCCAATCTTTTGTCCTGAGAATGCCCTTCAAGAGCTTAAACCTGAAGTTATTGCTGAAAGAGAAACTTTTGATGGATTAATGTATTTATGTAACCAAATTGCTTTCGTAAGTTTTGCCTCTTTTCAATTATTCCTTTAAATTATGCCATTCTTATTTTAGTTCCGGAATATGTTTTACTCGCTTGATATACATGCTGATCTTGACGAAGATGAAAAACTTGAGTCTGCTGATGAAGCTGTAAATGAACCAACAGCCAAACGTCGCCGTGTTATGTCCGATGATGAAGATGATTAAATCTTTTCTTTTTTTTCTTTTGATTTTCTTATTATCTGTGTGTTAAATTGTTTTCTTTTAAATTGTTAATATTATTCAGGGAATTGTTATGATAAAAACTTACAATTTTGAGACAAAATTTTCAAATTAACTACAAGAAAAAAATATTTAAAAAAATTAACGTGGGTACGTTTGTTGGCACAAACATGGGGGGAAAATATCATAGAAAAAAATGAAAAACATTGCATTTGGTAAAGATTGCTTTTAATTGAATCAAACTATTTTCCCAACTCGATCTCTTTTAACAAATATGGTAATTGCTCAAAAAACCATTTTTCATTATAAATACAGTATGCCGGAATGAAAACTTTTCAATTTTTTGCGTGTCAAACACTGAAGAACAAATCTTGTCACGAAATTTTTTGAAGGAAGAATAAGTCATCGTTTTTTTTAAAAAAACTTTCAAAGAAAAGAGTATTTTTTTAAGAAAGTGAAGTTTTTTCGAACGTATTTTTGTTTATTTTTACACAGATAAATTAAAATCATCAAATTTTAGATCACAAGTATTTATATTTTTTGCTAATCCTTTTTTCACCTTCAGTTTCTTTCAACACCTTTTTTGAAAATTTGTATAATAAAAAGTACTGTATTTTAAATTTCATTCATTCATTGTCTCTTTTATTAACTTTTGCCCAAAACTTTTTTTATCATCATTTTTATCATTTGATAATCTCGTGTGCGGTGTGTTTTTTACTGATCCCTTCTTATTGCTTGCTTCAAATAAATATCACCAACTTTAGTGGAAAGAAGAAATGGAACCTAACAATAACAACAACACCAACAAAGCCTGGGATGCAGATTATGTACGTCATTTGGGTATGGAAATTCTTGCTGAATGGAGAGCTGGTGTTTCACCTGCTCGAAAAGATGTCGTTGAAAAGACAATTGTTGATATTGTTTTATACAATCTAAAACATAATGCTGAAGTTGAAGCTTGTGATTTGTTGCTTGAAGTTGAACGTTTGGATATCCTTCTTGATTTGATTCAAAAAGATGAACATGAACGAGCATGCCTTTATTTGCTTCGATTATCTCCACTTTCTCCTGATCCAGATAATACAAATATGATTAAAACTGCAATGAAAATTTATTCAAAATTTGGAAAAGAATTGGAAGCTTTGAGATGTGCTGTTATGCTTAATGATCCAGCAATGATTAATAAACTTTTTACATCCAAAGATTTGTAAGTTTTCATTCACATAGATATCGGATATATTAAATCCTTTAATGACTTTTTTAGGCTTGCATTGAAGCAAATGGCAGTTCTTCTTGGTCGTCATCAAATTTTCATTGAAGATTCAAAACTTCCTGCTGGAATCTCTGAAATTAATAATAATTTGCTCATCTCAAAATACTTCCGTCTTTTGACTCGTGAATTGGATATCATGGAACCCAAAACCCCTGAAGGCATTTACAAAACTCATTTGGAAGGAACTCGTTCGTTTTCTTTTATTTATAAATTGCATCATTCTTATATCAAATATTTTTAGGTCCATTTGGTGGAACTGCTTCAGCTCAAGAAAATTCTCGAATCAATATTGCCAATTCTTTTGTTAATGGTTTTGTTAATTGCGGTTTTGGAGTTGATAAAATCCTTGATGACACTGATACTGCAAAGAAATTCTTTTTTAAGAATCGTGAATTTGGAATTATGACATCTGCAGCATCTTTGGGATTAATTCATCGTTGGGATATTGAATATGGTCTAACACAATGTGATCGATTTTTATACAGTAATGATGACTTTATCCGTGCTGGAACTCTTCTTGCAATTGGTATTATCTGTGCAGGTGTTCAAGATCCATGTGATCCTGCGTCTGCTCTTCTCATGGATCATATCAATAATGAACGGCATTCAATGAGAATTGGTTCAATCTTTGGTTTGGGTCTTGCATATGCAAATTCAAAGCGTGAAGCTGTTGTAAAGAAGGAAGATGGAGGAGTGATTTTTGAGCTTAAGAAAGTTTTAAATGATACTCGACCAACTTCAAATGCCGAAATCAAAGGAATGACTGCATTATCCCTTGGGCTAATCCTTGTTGGAACTGGTGATTCTGATGTTGCCAAGGAAATGCTTGCATTATTGATGGAACGAAGTGAAATTGAACTTGGTAATAATCATAATTGGGGATATGTTGGACTTGGAATTGCTCTTATCTTTTTGGGTATGATTTATTGATTGATTTTTGAAATAAATATACTGTATTTGTTTTAGGAACTCAACAACGAAGTGAAGTCCTTGTTGAAGGTTTACGATCATTACCTGAACCATTTGGAAGTATGGTAGCAACGCTCGTTGATGTATGTGCATATGCTGGTAGTGGAAATGTCTTGAAAATTCAAAATCTTCTTTACATTTGCTCAAAACTTTCTGAACAACAAGAAGATAAACGTGATAAGAAAAAAGAAGCTGCAGCAAGTTCAGGTCCAGGTCAAGGTCCAAAAGAGAAGATTGAAAAGGGCAGTTTATCAACTCAACAAGGTGTTGCTGTTTTGGGTATTGGTTTAATTGCAATGGGAGAAGATATTGGCTCACAAATGGCAACTCGAATGTTTGGAAATCTCATGAGATATGGTGAACCTGTTATTCGTCGAGCAGTTCCTTTAGCTCTTGCATTGCTTTCAATTTCAAATCCACAATTAAATGTTTTGGAAACCCTTTCAAAATATTCTCATGATTCTGATGCTGAAACTGCAAGAAATGCAATCTTTGCAATGGGCTTGGTTGGAGCTGGAACAAATAATGCTCGATTGGTTGCAATGCTTCGACAACTTGCTTCCTATCATTACAAAGATTCTGCAAGTTTAATGCTTGTTCGAATTTCACAAGGTTTAACACATTTGGGTAAAGGTACAATGACCTTAAATCCTTTCCATTCTGATCGACAAATTATGTCTTTGTCTTCTGTTGCAGCATTAATTGTAACATGTTTCTCATTTTTGAATAGCAGCAGCTGTAAGTTTTTTTTATTTCTTTAATAGTAAATTATTTATTGTTTTTATTTTTAGCTGTTCTTCTCAATAATCAACAATCTTATCTCATTTATTCACTTTCTCTTGCAATTCAACCTCGTATGCTTATTACTCTTATTGAAGATACAACAAAAGGAAAAGAAGGTGAATTGAAGCTAATCAATATTCCCGTTCGAGTTGGACAAGCTGTTGATGTTGTTGCACAAGCTGGTAAACCTAAAACTATTACTGGATTTTATACTCATACTTCACCTGTTTTACTTGCACATGGTGAACGTGCTGAATTGGCAAGTGATGAATGTTAGTTGCTTCTACAGTATTTTTTTCATAAGCACTTTAATATTTTCTAGATACTGCCTTGACTCCATACCTTGAAGGTCTCGTTATTTTGAAAAAGAATCCTACTGGTCAATAACAACACACTTTTCTCTGATTACTGTATGTGTGTAATTTATTTGATTGTATATAAAAAATAAAGGATGGCATTATTTCAAACTTATGTGTTTTTATTGTTCTGATGTCATTTATTAAGTTTAGGGTATTGAACTTTGTTGAAGGAGAAAGATGCACTTTTTCTTAAGGATGACAAAATTTTAGTGAGATAAAATTTTTTGTGGTTTTACTCCTTCCAGCTTGTAACTAAACAACTAATACTAAACATGAATCTAAAACTACCGTAATCTTGAAGGTAAGAAATTTTAAAAAAGAAAACAGAAAGTGATACAGTGTAATGTTAAAGATTGCGCGGTAAGCATTGGAGGTTGCTAAATGCCACAACTGATCAAAAACATTTAAAGAGGCTCGTCCAAGATAAAAAGAAGCCGATTACGATGTGGTTTTGGTCCGACGGCATTGGTGGATAAAATTTTTCAGTTCACAAAAAGTCCTGATTCATTTTAATATTCTCTATTTTTGATAGAACAACAATGCTGCTGCTGCGGTTTTTTCACGTTCTTCTAAGATTATGTCAATATTTCTTCGAATCTCAAAAATTCAAGGACATAATATTTTCTTTGAAAATCAGAGTTGAAAAAAGTTCTCTTTTTCAAAAACTTTATCTTTGAAAATTTTTTTGAGTGTACTGTAATTTTTCGTCAAATTACACATTTTGCCAGAGTTTGTCTCATGTTTTTTGAAAACTTTTTTTTTTGCTGTTGTTTCGACATTGAAAATTTTAGTCACAAACATTTACATTAATTACCTAATTTGCATATTCTACCTTTTATCAAATTCTTATATATACCTTCAATGAGGATGAAAAAAGCTTTCACTTTGATTCATTTGTCGCTGAATAAGAAGGTCGACGTTTCTTCTTTCGTCTTCATCTGATTTCTACTTTCAACTAACAATCCTTTCAACTGATAAAGAAAAAAAAAGAATCATCAAACATGGGAAATGCCATCGCAAAAGGAAGTGCTGGAAAGCGTCAAATGCCACAACATGCTGCACAAAAAGTTGCAAGAAAATCTGCAAAGGGAAAAGGTCTTGATGCAGTTAATAAACTTCCACAAAGTATGTTTCTTTTATTATTTCGGATATATGAAATACTTAATCTTGTTACGATTTTAGTAAATCCTCGACGTCAATGTCTTCTTCGATTGCTGAAAATGAATCGTGTACATGATTTTCTTCTTTTGGAACAAGAATTTGTGCAACGACAAAATGCCCTTAAACCAAATCACAAACAAAATCGTCAAGAACGAAAAATGGTTCAATCACTTCGTGGAACTCCAACAACTTTGGCAAGAATTCATGAGCTATTTTATGATGAACAACATGCTGTTGTCGTTGTTGAAGGATCAAAACGGGAATGGTATGTTCCAATTTTATCAATTGTTGACAAAGATTTGATTTGCCTCAATGCTCTTGTAATGGTGAAAGCTGGGGGAATGTTCAAAAATGTCCCATTGGCAGTTGTTGGGGTTTTGCAAGATTCTGTTGATTCCAAAGCAGCTGTCTACAAGTTGGAAAAGGCTCCAAAAGAATCTTTTGCTGATATTGGTGGATTGGAAACACAAATTCAAGAGATTAAAGAATCTGTTGAACTTCCTCTTACGCATCCAGAATTTTATGAAGAAATGGGAATCACCGCTCCAAAAGGTGTTATCCTTTATGGGGAACCTGGAACTGGTAAGTTACTTTTCAACATATACTACGGTATCGATTTGGGATATCTTAAATCCTTTGCCATTAAAGATGTGACTTAATACTCTAAAATTTTTAGGTAAAACTCTTCTCGCCAAAGCTGTTGCCCATTCAACGTCTGCAACTTTTCTTCGTGCAACTGGCTCTGATCTTGTCCAAAAATCCTCGGGTGAAGGTGCTCGTCTAGTTCGAGATTTATTTAAAATGGCAAAAGAATGTGCTCCATGTATTGTCTTTTTGGATGAAATTGATGCTGTCGGAACAAAGAGATTTGATACATCCTCCCGAGGTGAACAAGAAGTTCAACGAACCCTCCTTGAATTGCTCAATCAATTGGATGGCTTTGATTCTCGTGGTGACGTAAAAGTTATTATGGCAACTAATCGTATTGACTCACTTGATCCTGCTCTTATTCGTCCTGGACGTATTGATCGAAAAATTGAATTTCCAAAACCGGATGAAAAAACAAAAATTCAAATTTTAAATATTCATACTTCTGGAATGACTCTTGCAAAAGATGTCAAATTTGAAAAAATTGTTGCAAAAGAACGTGAAATTTCTGGGGCTGATTGTAGGGTAAGTTTGTTGTTATTGTGGTAGTATACTGTGTATTTCACAATGATTAATTTTAGGCCATTTGTACTGAAGCTGGTATGTTAGCTCTTCGAGATCGTCGAACCGTTGTTTGTATGGATGATTTTGATCGGGCAATCAAGAATGTCGTTTATGCAAAGAAATTTGGCGTTATGGAAGAATTTTATATGTGATTTTCCTGTGTATATTGTATATTAGCTTAATTGTGATTTGTATAATTGCTTAATTGTGACTTATATAACTAATTGAATAAAGTTTTTGTATATTTCATTTGACTAATTAGGGTAAAATTTCTCTTCCTAAAAAGCTCAAAAATATTTTCAAATAGATCGAATTTAACTTTTCACTACATTTCTACCAGAGAACCTCAACAATCATATCCTTTATTTTTTACTGGATTCTGTACCATTTGGTGGTAATCATCAAAATGAAGATCCATCAATGCCTTCTTCTGATATTAACGTTTTTATTCAAAAACAAATAAAAAATACAAAAACATGAAAAATAATAACTATTTTAAACAACAATGAGAAACATTTAAAAGCACAAATTCTTTTCCATTGTTTTCTTGGCAAATCGTAGCTGTTATATATTTCTTTTTCTTTTCCAAACATTTTGAACAACAAAAAGTTCCAAGTTTTTTATCATATTCAAATTTAAAGCCCCGATTCTCTTGAGTTTGATCATTCATTATTAAAGTATTTCCATTTTCTTTAAATTTAAAATCAGAAAAATAAAGTTTTTCATTTTTCAAATTCTGAATAGTACAGACATGTTCGATTTTACCAAATTTAATAGATTGATTTCCATCTTTATCAGTAATCAATTTGGCACTTGAATTTTTCTTTTTTGTTTTACAACCAAAACAACAGAATATATTATTACTTTTGTCGAAATAATATCGAAATCCAAGTGAATTATCATTAGCATTTAAAACAGTTAATCTTGAATCACGTTCACCAGAATCATTGTAATGAACAACAAAATTACTTGTTATTTTAGTTCTCGTTGTTTGAGTTTTTTCTGGTTTTGATTCACAAACATGCTTCGTTGATAAAAGTTCAAGATATTTTTCTCCATTTTCTTTTTCGAATAATTTTGCTGATACAGTAACATTCTTAATTTTACATTGAGAACAGATATAATAATTGTTTCTAGCCAAAAAATATTCATAAGAAAAACCATTTTTTTCAGAATCAAATAAAATCAGCTTTGAATTTGGTTTTCCATTTTTATTTGAACAAAGTTTGAAAGAATTTTCAGGAATAATTTTTGGTTGAAAGTCTTCGAGCACAAATTTCTTTGGAGTACAAACATGTTCATTTTTCAGAAGTTTGACAAATTCTTTTCCACCATCCGATAACACTTTTGCCGACGAAGTTTTCTTCAAAAAAGTACAACCACAACAATTAAAAAGTTTTTGTTGTTTGCGGTACGTATATTCATAGCACAATTCCTTTGTTGATGAAGCAAAAATGATAAGTTTCATTGGCTTAATTTCATCATCTTGATTAAAAATCAAAAAATTCAAAGTTCCATTTTCAGATTCATTCGATTCAATGATTTTCTTTTCTGGCTCATATTTAACAGGTTCACATTTGTGTTTCTTTTCACTCAAAATCACATATTTTTCATTATCATTTTCTTCATCAATTTGAATTTTTGCAGTAACTCTGCATTTCTTGCACACAAAGTGATAAGTATCATATTTGTAATCATAACAAGTTTTTCGTTCATCATCAATGAAAACAATTAATCGTCTTTCTGGGACATCTATGGAATTCTTTTGAAGTTCAAATTTTGGCAGTCGAACAATTCGGGTTTCATCAATTTCTTTTATCTTTTTTGGTTTTTTAAAATCAAAATCACTTTTTTCAAGAATTACAGTATTTGATTTAATGACGGATGAACATTTAATTGGAGTACAGACGTGCTTCTTTTCTGAAGTAGTTGAATATTCGCTTCCATCAGAATCTTGATGAAGCTTTGCAGAAACAAAACTTCCTTTATCAGCACATGCAGAACATTGAAAAACATTTTGCCATTTATTATAAGAATATTTGTAGCAAAGATTTTTGTCATTGGCATGATAACGGATAAGAAAAACATTATCACCGCTTCTTTCCTCATCTCGAATCAAAATATAATCAGTATTGATCTTCAGAATTCTTATTTGATATTTTTCAGGATTATACTTTTGAGGTGAACAAATATGCTTTCTGGAATTATTAATTCTAACAAAATATTCTCCATGGGGCTCAGTATCTTTGTCCAAATATGCAATCACAGTTTTATTTGTTGTTTGATCCCAATCGGCTTCCTTCTTACGATGGTAAGCAACTGCTATGCATCCTGAACAATAATATCGTTTTTCATCAGTCGTTTGTGAAAATGTATAACACAATTCTGGATCAATTGAATCAAAAATAAATAGCTTTGCTCTGAAATTTGCGGAAGCTTCAATGAATTTGAATTTCGGTGGACGAAGAATAACTGTTTCATTTTGAGGAATATAAATGCGTGGAGAACAAAGATGTTTGACATTTGATAAAATAACATATTCTTCATTTTCATCATTCTTATACACCTTTGCAGAAACTCTCTTGTTTTGTTGGTAGCAATCACCACAGATAAAAACTTTTGTAGTATTATCAAAAAAATAAGTATAACAAATTTGTCGATTCTTCTCATCAAAAATAATTAATATTTTTCTTTCAATTCCATTTTTGATTTTTGTTTGAATTTCAAAATTTGGTGATGTTACAATTTGATTCCACGGTAAATATTTTTCAGGGTTATATTTTCTTTTGTTGCAAACATGTTTATCACGGGAAAATAAAATGCATTCATTTTCAGTATTTTCGTAATAAATTGCTGTTATTATGCATGAATTTCGTTTTAAAAAACAACCACGACAATAAAATATCTTATCTTTCGCTATCCAAGAATATTCAAAACATTGATTTCTGTCATTTAAATCAAAAATAATCAACAATCTGTTTAATCTCGATCCAGAATTTTCGAATATTTCATAATTCGGTTTTTTCAGAATTTTCACTTGAACATAATTTTCAGGTTCAAATAATTTTGGAGAACATGCATGTTTTTTGTCTTCCATTTTGATGCATTCTTCTCCGTTTTCATTAAAATCAATAATTGCTTTTATTACTTTCAATTTTTTAGAACAGCGATGATAAAAATATTGTTTGCTGCGAGAAGAAATATATTCATAAAAATGGGTTTTGTCGGAAGAAGTAAATATTAATAAAATATGACGATTTTTTGTTCCATTTTCATTCGCAATTTGAAAATTTGATTTTGAAATAATTTTTGTGAATTGATGATCAGTTGGAAAATCTTGGTTTTGTGTAGGACACCTGGAAATTTTTTTGGAATAGTAACTTAAAAATTTAAATATTGTCCAACTTACTCTTCTGAATTTTCATCATCACAATCACCGAGATCATTGAAGCTGCTGTCTTGATCAACAAATTTTACAGAATCTGATAAATCAATATGGCCGATTTCATGATGCCTTCTTTTACGACTTCTAAAGATATTCTTTATTATTAAAAAAATTTATTTAATCAATTTAACTCACTTTTGCAGCACTTCAATTTTAGGCTTGATATCTTTGATATCATTTTCGTCATCGCTGATTTCAGGATTTTCTTGATGCCATTTTAAAATTTTTAAATATTCATTCTTTTGATTTTCTTCAAATTTTTGCATCCATTTTTCAACAATTATTTCTTTCATCCACAAACTTTTACAAGCATTTTTGAACAAAGGATTCAAGAATCGATCTTTCAAAGATCTTTCTTCAACCGAATCAACATCCTAAAAATTATTGCTTCAATTAATTAAACTTTAAAAAAATAAAAAACCGTACCCTCTTTTTAAAAATTTCATTAAAAACTTTGTTGCATATTTCGTCATTTTTAAAAACCAACAAAAAATCTTGAACAGAATCTTTACTATTATATTCGGCAAAAATGAATAAAATATTCTAAAAATAAATTTTAGCAATTACGAAGATAACCAAAAAAATAAAAATTACCTTTGATCGAATAAATTTCCATTTAAAAATTGCCGTAATATCTAAGTAACCTAAAAATGTCAAATTTTGGTCTTGAAATACGTTCAAGAAAGACAAACATACTTTGATTTTTAGGAAAAATTTTTAAAGTTTGTGAAAGTAAATCAAGTTCTAATTTACAACTTCCATTATTTTGAGGCTTTCGTTTTTTATTAAATGTTATCAGAGTTGTGGTATTTCTTCTTGTCGCCTAAAAAAGACAGTGTTTTGTTAACGTTCAAAATTAATATCTGATTTTTACCATGATTTTCTGTATCAGAAGAGCAAACAATAAAAAATTAAATCACAAATAAAATTAAGAAATAATAATAAATGGTATTCTTCTCCAAAAAAAAACAAAATTCACCACCAACAAGTCAAAGAAGAAGAAGAATGAAAATTTGTAACTAATACACACGCAGAAGATAAATCAATACACATACACCAAAAAAGGTGAATCAATTGAAGCAGACAAATATAATATATTTTCTGAGGCACACTTAACGGCAAATGATGGACAGGTCCGATGAACGACAAAATTGTTGTATTGAAAAAAATGAGTATCTTATTTATATGTTTGTGGAAATTGTGTGAATGATTCACCTTTCCTGTCTCTTTTTCAGTGTGTCTTTATCGTGAAAAAATAAGCGCCATTTTCAGTGACAGGTTATATGAGTTGCATAAAGTTGTTGCATTAACTTTCTTTGGTTCACTTCTTTCTCTCCATCTTTTTTTCTCTTTTTTCTTAAATGTCTGGAGAGGCATCTGGCGGTAGTTTTGCAAAGACAGCTTTTTATGCTTTGCTAAAGAAAAAATCGGGCAAGGCGAAATCGAATTGTGCTTTTTTCTGCTTTTTATTTTATTTAAACATCATTTTGACTCTTCTTTTTGTAAAAGCAAATCCAAAAAAAAATAAATAAAAAAGAAATGGTATTTAACAAATGAATGAGAAAGGGACTGTTCTTTCTTTTAAAAATTTGTTTGCTAAAAAGGCAACAAAATTTTCCAAAAAATTTCATCACAAAACAATTTCTTTCAGAAAAACAACAAAATAGCTAGACAGAAAATACAGGGTGCTTCAAGAAATTCCCCTGCCGTATTTTGGCTCGCAAATTTTTAATTTTGCGTTTAAACAAAAACGGATTGCAAATTTATTATCAGTATACTGGTACTGTTCTAGTTTTCGCCCCCCCTCTCTCACTTTTTTCATTTTTCATTTTTACTTCTTCGGTTATTCGAACTTTTGCCCTCGAAGTGATAGTCGCGCGTCTTCACCACTCGGCCATTCTGCCAGTTACAAAGTGTTGGAGAAAATGAATGGTAAGAAATATGCAGAATTTGCTTAATTTTTTTGAGAATGAATGAAGGGGGGGCGAAAAATAGAACAGTAGCCTGGAGCCTACTGTTCTAGTTTTCGCCCCCCTTTTTAAGATTTTTGAAAAACGAGTTGTTAATCAGCTAGTTGGTGGATTTTTTTAACTAATGTCCAAAATCAGAGCTATTCAATCGGACATCTCTTTTTTTCGAATTGATAATGACAAAAAAAATGATGAACTCGCATGCAAATTTTTCAGTGAAAATGAAAAATCAAAGGGAAAGAAGAGGGGGGGCGAAAACTAGAACAGTGCCCAGTATACTTGCGCATTTCGATTTTTAGAAAAAAAATTTTTTCGAAAAAATTGAAATTTTCACGTGGTCCCCCCTGTGCTTCTCGAATGCACAGACAAATCAGACAAAAAAAGGCACAGGGGGGGGACCACGTGAAAATTTCAATTTTTTCGAAAAAATTTTTTTTCTAAAAATCGAAATGCGCAAGTATACTGATAATAAATTTGCAATCCGTTTTTGTTTAAACGCAAAATTAAAAATTTGCGAGCCAAAATACGGCGGGGGAATTTCTTGAAGCACCCTGTATATAAAAAGTATAAAACCTTATCTGTTTTTGTCCAGACAACTTTGACAGGAACACAATCTGAGATTTTTCTTTTTAGAAGTTTTTGGGCAAAAACAATTATAAAAGTTTTTATTTACAACAAGAAAAAAAATAGGCAAACACTATTTCGAAAATGCTTTGTTTGAAAAACCATTTTTTGCAGTCGGTTTATTAGATACCAGAGATCGTTCTGAAAGATTTCACGAGTAAATAATATTAAGTTACAGTAACTAAAAATCAAGCGAAACTATTTTTTACAATTAATCTTTTGATGCATTTTCAATTTTTCAAAACATTTTTATAATGCTTTCATAGTATTTGCATTTTTAATCTTTTTTAAAACCTAAAAAATTAAAAAGTTTTCTGTTATTTAAGAAAAATGATTCAAACATTGCAATTAAAACATCTATTAAATATTTAAAACTAAATATCATGATATTAATGTTTTCACGCTGCTAATTTTACGATCAAAATGTCATAATAGAAGATGGCAAAGATCAAAAAAAATTTTTTTGAACGGTTAAAAATCGTCAGTGAAACAGAGACATTTTTCCTGCCTTTGTCACAATTTTTTTTGTTGAAATGGACCATCAAATTTTTTTCGCAATATTGCAGAGACAGCTTGAAGGTGTCGGGGTTTCGTTTAAACTTTTTTATGACAGATTTCGACTGCTCCAAATTGCTTCTTCTTTTTCATTAAAAATTATGATAATTTTATGTAAAACATGCCAAAATTAGTATTTTTTGATTTCTTTGAATCTTTGAAATAGTATATTACTGTAAATTTTATATCTTGGAAAGAAACAACAAATTTTCGGTATAAGCTCCACATGCAATATGGACGAATTGGATTCAATCCAATAAAAATAGTCTGAAGAAAAACAAATGAATGTTGACTAAAGAAGGAAAAAAGATGTTCTTTTTTTTAGCGCTCATTGCAGTTAAATGCAAGCATAAAAAGGGGAGGCGATATTTAACAAAATCTTTAAAAAAATTTTAAAGCAATTTTTGCACACTTTTTTTGTAAAAAATGAAATCAAAAATTTTTTTTTTACAATTTTTTGGTCAAGCTTGAATCGTAAAACTGACAGTCAAAATTTTATGTTAAAAAGTGAAAGAAATCTAAAGAATTAAACTTTGAATATTTTATAGTAATATTTTTCTTTTTTTTTATTTTTTCGTAAAAAATCATTTTCATTTTTTTTATTTTTTCGGAAAAAATCATGTAAAATTAAAGTTTTTTCGTAACGGAGCTGAAGTCAAATTTTTTGTTTCTACTAGTCTGACCCTGAAAAATTGTTACTTTTGTTTATTTCATTTCCTTTCATTTCTTTAAGCGACATTCAAACTCTTTTTATTTCAATTTTTAATGATCAATGCAAAAATTTCGATAAATCAATTCGTTGTCCCTTTTTACCACTTACTTAAAATTATATAATTCGAAAGCAGAAAGATACTAATTTAACAACAAAATATTCAAAATTTGTGCCTTCTGCTGTTTTTTTCTTTTTTTTCCAAATTGCATTATGCCAGTCGTGTTTCAAAATAAAATGCATAAAAATAAAAAAACTTTTAAAAAAACACCCAAAAGTAAGCATAAAAAAGGGCGGTATTTTAAAAATTAATAAAAAAGGGGATGATCTTATTCGAAAATAAAAGATTCATTGGTGACGAAATAAACTTTTCTTAAGCTCGATTGCACGAAAATTGCTGCATCATGACCTGTTTTTAAATATTTTATTCCAAATTTGTTAAATTTTAAAGCTTATATTTAAAAGTAATATTTATTAATCCAAAAAATATTATTCTTAATGAAAAATGATAACTCTTTGATTTATTAAATAAGCGATCAATTTTTTATCCTAAAGTTTAAACGAAACAGTTTTTTTCAATAGAAAACCAAACATATAAACAAATATAATAACGAAATTTCAACAAAATTCTGGGCACAAAAGTTATTAATGCCTAACTCCTGAACTATGTAGTGGAGTCACAGCTATTAACTTTTTAAATGACAAAAATTGTATAAAATCAGTTCTGATAAATTTACATACAATTAGAAGAGCAAATGGATTGCATAAACTTGCTGCGTCATTGATGTAATTAAAATATATTAATGCAAAAGTTGTAAGGGACAAAGTTTCCATGGATGCCCCAATTCGAAGCATAATATAACTAGCCAACGGGGAAACAATAATTAAAAATTATAACAAATACGGCTGTTGCAATGTAAGACGGGAGAAGAGATTAAAGGTTGCAGACGGGATTGGCTTACTGTAAGACGGGAAAGGAGATTAAAGAAGAGATCCAAAATCGGCTGTAAGACGTGAAGCGAGATTAATTTTATTCAGTGGGACAACTACAGCCATCGCCCTTTGCAATTGATATGATTCGTCCTTCTGTGCCTTTTTGTAAGCATTATTTTAAACAAACTTGGATAAATACATATAAAAATGGATTTTGCGGTAATAAATCAAAGATTAATTTTAAATTGGAATACAGCAGTTTCATGAACTTGCAATACAAAATCAGTTTCAAGGGCTCGAGCTCTGAGTAAGAAGCAATTTCTTGGAAAAGGGATGAATAATATTTAGGCACAATTTAGTTTTTCACATTCTATTAAACTTTTAAAAAAATCTGTTTGGGGGGTTTCAACATGCCTCCCTATCCTTTATTGCAGAGGGCGATGGCTGTAGTTGTCCCACTGAATAAAATTAATCTCGCTTCACGTCTTACAGCCGATTTTGGATCTCTTCTTTAATCTCCTTTCCCGTCTTACAGTAAGCCAATCCCGTCTGCAACCTTTAATCTCTTCTCCCGTCTTACATTGCAACAGCCGTATTTGTTATAATTTTTAATTATTGTTTCCCCGTTGGCTAGTCTCCTGAGCCGTCTGCTGCGAAGCAAACAAAATGAGTAACAGTTTTACTTTACTGTAAAACGTTTTCGAGATATAAGAACTGTTAATTTGACAACGTTATTTCTGATATTATTGATAGCTTGTTGTTGTTTCTTGAGAAAAAGGGGCACTTTATCAATTTTAATTAATTATTTTTAATATTAAAAAAAAATATATATAATAATGGATTTATTAAGATAATTCTAGTTTATGATGTATGATGCAATAGTTACAGTAATTTTGATTCCTACAGTTCTAGGCATTTTACATTTATTATGATTGTAAGCTAATCTACCCAAATATTTTTAACTGTTGTACAATATGCAAATTCCGTAAAGGGTTATTTTATAAATGTTAAAATTGTTATTTACTCTTATTCAAAATGCAATTTTAAAAAAAATTTTAATCCAATAATATGGTTACCTCGTTTTTTTCCTTCCGCCTCCAACCCAATGACGTTCAATAAAAAATGACAAGCAATTCAGCAGAAGGGAATGAGCCCCGGCCCTTCGGGCCGGGCCTCATTTCGTTTCCGCCACCAACCTAATGACACTTCTAACGAATGACAAACAATTCTTGATAAATGTACACATATTTAATTCATCACAGATGATAATTAAATATTTCATGAGTATAATCTCGTTTTTAACACAAAAAATTTCAAATACCCCGCAAGAACCCCGTTTTTTGAACGAAAAAGTGGTCTCCCGGGGTCAAAAATACAGATATTTCAACAACCCCCTTGTCGATTCGTATGTAAATGACTACAAGCTATCGATTCCAATATGTAACTAAACTCGTACTCGACAAAAAATATTGAAACCCTGCGGAACGCCACTATTTTTAAGAAAAGTGGTCCCCCGGGGTCAAAAATGAAGATATACCAGAGAACCCGGTGTCGATTCATATGTAACTAATTACGGACTATCGATTCCAATACTTATCTAAGCTCGCACTCGACAAAAAATCTCGAAACCCCGCGAAACCCTGTTTTTTTAAACAAAAAGTGGTCCCCAGGGGTCAAAAATGAAGATATACCAGAGAACCCGGTGTCGATTCATATGTAACTAATTACGGACTATCGATTCCAATACTTATCTAAGCTCGCACTCGACAAAAAATCTCGAAACCCCGCGAAACCCCGTTTTTTTAAACAAAAAGTGGTCCCCAGGGTCAAAAATGAAGATATACCAGAGAACCCGGTGTCGATTCATATGTAACTAATTACGGACTATCGATTCCAATACTTATTTAAGCTCGCACTCGACAAAAAATCTCGAAACCCCGCGAAACCCCGTTTTTTTAAACAAAAAGTGGTCCCCCGGGGTCAAAAATGAAGATATACTAGAGAACCCGGTGTCGATTCATATGTAACTAATTACGGACTATCGATTCCAATACTTATCTAAGCTCGCACTCGACAAAAAATCTCAAAACCCCGCGAAACCCCGTTTTTTTAAACAAAAAGTGGTCCCCAGGGTCAAAAATGAAGATATACCAGAGAACCCGGTGTCGATTCATATGTAACTAATTACGGACTATCGATTCCAATACTTATCTAAGCTCGCACTCGACAAAAAATCTCAAAACCCCGCGAAACCCCGTTTTTTTAAACAAAAAGTGGTCCCCCGGGGTCAAAAATGAAGATATACTAGAGAACCCGGTGTCGATTCATATGTAACTAATTACGGACTATCGATTCCAATACTTATCTAAGCTCGCACTCGGCAAAAAATCTCAAAACCCCGCGAAACCCCGTTTTTTTAAACAAAAAGTGGTCCCCCGGGGTCAAAAATGAACCGATTGGGACAAACCAAAAGGCATTTAGTACTATTTGGACCATGCCCAGTTCATTCCAATACCTCTTATTCGTCCAACATACCGGGAACATCGAAAGTCTACACTCGCCCGGACGTTTTTGGGGCATATCTCGGGTCCCAGGGGTCGTGGGGGGTCAAACCCAACAAATTATCAAATGCGATTTTTTTCTCTACATACCTGCCAAATTTCATAGCTCTACGATCAAAACTGACGAAAATCGTTTTTTTGGGGTAGAAAGGTAGTGAAGTTGAGTCGTAAACAGCCGCAGCGCGCCCCTTCGGGGCGCGCTGCGTCTGGTAATATGGTACATATGCCAATTGAAAGCAAAGAGTGACCACGTCATGTTTTTTTCAAACTCCCGCGTGTAGAAATTGCTAGAAAAAATAGCAATCAATCGCTACGAGACCAAAAAACGGTTAAATTTTTACCACCTTTTCAAAATTAAGAGATCTAAAAAATGATTTTAAACGTTATTCCTTTATCTTATTGTTATTTACAGATAATATGGAACATGATAGTAATAAATATAACATATAAAACTTTTGATTGTGGAGTATTCGGGAATTTAATCAAATCCGTGTTTCACGGGCACGTTTTATATCAATTTTGGCAGTGTCGTATTCTATATGACTTATAGATGACAGGATAAAAAAACAACGTTAAAAATCATTTTTTAGAACTTTTAATTATAAAAACGTTGCAAAAATTTGAACGGTTTTTGGTCTCGTAGCGATTGATTGCTATTTTTTCTAGCAATTTCTACACGCGGGAGTTTGAAAAAAACATGACGTGTGACAACAGCTTGACAAAATAGAATTATATCTTGTTTGGTTGTGGATGACATGTGTTGATATTTTTTGAAGAGATATCGATATCGACTAATTGTTAAAAGTGTTAGAGTGAAAGAAATGATGGAAGTGGTGAAAGCTGTTGCAGCACCAGCTGTAGCGTGATACTATAAAGATCGTACGTTTGTGAGTGTTAAATTTAAATAAAATTATATCCTCAGTGTCCAAGGCCGTAGAGAGGGGGCATTTGGGGCACGTGCACCCCCAAAACTGAGAAAATCATTTGATCTTTTGTCGCAGCCGTGTTGAAGCGGCAAAAGATCAAAGGCGTGCCCACCTTGAAATATTTTTCCTCCCTACGGCCTAGCCAGTGTCTCCAAAGTTTCACTTTTTTAAGGAACGTACCCCGTTTAAGCATGGCACGGAAAATGCCGGTGCTCGGCCCGGCCCGCGGGCTCTGGACCGGGCTTTGATTTTTAAAAAATTCCAAAGAAGAACCACTGGAAAATCTACAAAAAACACAGAGCCGGGCCCAGCCCGCGGTGAAAATTTCCGGGTCCGGGTCGGGACTTCAAAAAGTCGGCCCGTTGCCATGCTTAATTCCGTTGCGCTCGCTTTCAGGCTTTATCGGTTTCGTTCAAAATTTTTATTCAACATGTTCCCGTACGTTCCGTTCCAGAGGAACGGGTATACGTTCTCGTTCCATTCCCGTTCTTGAAAAACACCGAATTTTTTGGTTGTCGGAGTTTCAAAAAATTTTAAGGACAAGGTTTTTGTTCAACCAAAAAAGTAAAATGAGATATTTTTGGGACATGAAAGTTTAATAAACAACAAATACAATGAAAGTGAATTGCTTGCAATTTTCAAGTTACAGTTTTTAACCCAAATTTATTTATGAAAATAGCACAAACAAGGAGAGGAACAGAACGTGTAAAAGCAGAGAAGCAACGCGTTCCATTATGTTCTTTTCAAAATCAAACCTGTTCCGTACGTTCCCGTTCCAGAACGGGAACGGAGGTGACCCATAGAAAATCAAAACCAAAAATGAACCTACATTTTTCACAAATGGCTCAACATAAAATCCTGTTAAATCTCCATTTGGAAGATAAACATAAATGGTATGACCCCAAAATCGAACAGATAAAATTGCCAACGGTAAAAGTGGCAACAACCAAATCATTTTTCTTCCAAGTTTTCCCATTGATGAATTTGTTGTTGTTAAAGAAAATGAAACCCAAGCTCGATTGATTGCAATTGCGGAATGTAAAATTCCCTGAGAGTATATTAAATATCCCGAGATTAACCATACCACGGATAAATATTGTGGATTTTCATAGAACCATGGCTTCCAAGAATCAATATAAATAAATTTTCCACCAAAAAAATTATTTATTATTGTTCCTATATCAGCTAGTGAGACCATTAAATACAACAAATAAAATGGCGAACTGTAGGCGGCATTTTTTCTTCGCCGCATTTGAAAAATAAAAAATGTTACCAAACAATGAAAAAGCATTAATATAAATGTAATAATCCATCTAAAAATGTCCAATATTGAGAGAGCCATTTTTGTAGAATAAAAAAATTTCTCTAGCAGAAAGTATTTCTTTAATGCCTGATTTTCAGGTTTGTGCCGCTTTTTTTTGTCAAGCAAATTTATTCTAATTTATTTGCGAGACCCGAAAAAAAGAAAAAATAAGTAAACCGCTGGCTCCTTAATTTTTTGGTTTATATGTTTGCGCTATTTTGGTAACAGATTTTTAACAGTTTTTTATAGCTAACAATTTATTTTTTTATTTTTATGTAAATGTTAGAATGTAGGATGCAATTACAGTGGTAATAACTTTTCATATTAAAAATAACGCCTTCATTTTTTGTACTTTTTTGTAACATTTACATTAAAAACTTTTAGTATGCTTTTAACTTTGCCTTTCAAGACTAATTTTTAGGTTTTTGATAACTGCCTTGGCAACAGCCTTGAAAGTGCATATTATACTTTTAATACAATAATAACAGTACATGTACTGGTCGTTAAACAAATTAGTATTTTTTGACAACTTTTGCACAACGATTTACATGCCTAATAAAAGAATCACGTACATGTGGATGAAAATTTGTCTTTCTTTTTTAAGCCACCATTAAGCTATTGATAAACACGTATCAAAGTAATCTCATTTTACCAAATTTAATGTTGTTTAATACTATTTTTAACCTTTTAATTTTTAATAGAGTTCAATGCGATTACAATACTTTGTCATAAATAATATTTTGTTATTTATTCTCAAAAAATTTGACCTTTTCGAACAGTTTAAAAACTTTTTTAAATATTTAAATATCAGAAAAATCATTTTAACATAACAATAGTCTTTTTTTATGAATGTCAAGACGTTTGCCGATTTCACAAAAAACATTTTTTGTGGCGACAAAACAACGAAGGCTTTGCGGATGATGAAATAAAATGATTTTTCTTTGCTTTTTTCATTTCCAAAGTCTTCATCGACAACGAAAACATAATGTTTTTTGTCGTTTTTGAATATTTTGTTTCCAGCAGTTTTCAACATTGGTTTTTAGTAAAAATTTTTTTAAAAAAGTTACAGAAAACTAAATTTTAAAAACGAAATTGGTAAAACTATTTACATCTAATGATCATTACATTAACAAATACAATGGAAGTTTGATTTTTATTCTAAAATATATTTTTTAACAAATATTTAAACTCAAAAACATTTCTGTGATAGTTTTAGATTGAATTTTTTACAGCTGTAAATTACAATGCAAAAAGATAATTGATGTAAGGAAAAGCTATCTTTGCAATACAGAAAATCAAACATTTAATGTTTTTTCTAATAAAATGTTTGATTTTCTAACTACATTACAATAAATAAAAAAAAAGTACGTGTAAAAGACAAACAAAAAGTTTTATATTTGCCGAAAACTTTTATTTTCAAAAAATATTTCTTTTAAAAATAAAATTTTTGTGTTGCGCTTGAAAAAATTAGTTTTTAGATTAATAATTACACGAAATTGCAATTTTTAGGATTCAAAAATATTTTTTGGTAACGTCCATTTTTCTTTACAATAAAATATTTCAACAAAATCAAAACTGATTTAACAAAAATAAGTGGCGATCTTTGCGATAAAAGTTTTTTAGAAGCCTTCGTTTTTGTTTATAAATTTGAAATCAGCACTTTTCTTTTTTTTTAAATTTTAAGAAATATTTTGTTTTAAAATGAAAATGCTCTGTGATAAAAATGTGAAATTTGTTTTTATATTTTTCAAAAAATTTTCTGTAAAGAGTGAAAAACACCAGATAAATTACCGATCATTTTATATTTAAAAAAAATAAAATGCCCAGTAATCACAGCTTATTTGAAATTTAAGTTTAGAAAGAGAAACAAACAGATCATAAATATTTGTGATCTGTTTGTTTTTCTTTTTCTAAAAAGGGCGTAGAATAAAATGAGACAGTGAGCGAAAAAAAAAAACTTCGCGAAGTGAATGAAATTGAAACATTTAATTTTTATTTCTTTTTACGCAAAAAGTGTAGAAAATTTTGTTATGGAATCAAAAAATTAAACAATGTTATTTTTATTTTTTTAATTTATTAACGACTACAAGAGCTTGGAATTCCATACTTTTTTGGAGCGGTTTTCAAATATTAACTTATACTTTTATGGTTATTTGTCATGAACGAAAATAATTAATATTTATTTGTTAAATATTCAAAAAGAACAAAACTTTAGCTGAATGCTACTTTGGAAAAAGTGATTTTTTTTCATAAAGAAAACCGAAAAAAGCTGTTCTTTCTCTTTCTAAAAAAGGCGTAGAATAAAATGAGACAAAAGGTGCAGTGAATCGAAGGAAAACATCTGTCAAAAATTTCTTTTTTTTATTATGGTCTTCTTTAAAAAGTCAAACACCAAAATGAACGCATTTCGAAATGAAAAAGAAAATCTTGCTAAACGCTTTTTCTTTTTTTTATAGATATGGGCAGACGGTGCAGGTTGGTAAAAGTGCAGGATAGTCCGGCCCCTTTTAAATTTAAATTTGGTATTTTTTATTTTGGTGAACCGGATCTAAAGTCGTATTTTTTGTTTGCCCTTGTCTGACTTTATTTTAACTTTTATTTTTTAAATTATAAATGATGCTTTTCCAGTTAATTTTGGGTAAATAAATAAATGAATTTTCATTTTTTAAATAAATGAGTTTTCATTTTTTTACCACATTATTAAAATTAGCTCTAAAAAAGTAAAATTATCTAACATCAAAATATTCAAAATTTGTGACTTCTGCAGTCCTTTTCTTTTTTTCCAAATTGCATTTTGTCCGTCGTGTTGCAACATAAAATGCAAAAATAAAAAACTTTTCCGAAAAAACATCAAAAATCAAGCATTAAAAGAGGCGGTATTTAAAAATAATGAAAGAAGCTGTTCTTTCTAAAGTCACTCTTTTGCAGACACTGTTTTTGTAAAAAATATTATTTGAAAATGTAAAGCCTTTTTTTTTTTTTTTTACAGTAAAGGAAATCAAAAGAAAGAAGTCTTTGAATATTTTGTTGTAATGTCATCTGAAATTATGACAAATAATTAAAAAAAGAACTACTAAAGTTACTTTGATAAAATTAAACCGTATCAATCCACAGTTTATGTAAAAAATGCAATAATAATATAAAAACTGTAAAAAATTAATATCAGTTATATTTTAAAAAAAATTGAAATAATTTTTTAGTTATAAGCAGGTTCATATATTTTCGGTTAAAATATTATTATTATTCAGTCTATTACTTTTCTAAAATTCAAAGATTATTTGAATCTTTTGGTTGCTTAAAAACCGTTTTTTTAAACATCAATGTTAAAAAACAATTGAATTCTAAAATACTAATCTTTAGTTTAATGTGTTTCATTATCTATCACAATATTTGATGTTTTGATCTTTTTATCCCATTTTAACGCTCACATTTTTTAGTCTGATCTTCTCACTGCTCGTGCTCTCGTTTTTGCATTTGTATTTCAATTTTTACCACATGCAATTCTTGTCTTTTATGTTGTAATAGCAAATGATACACCATTGACAAATTATGGCTTATACAGTCGAACCCTTCTCACATCGGATTGCTTTTGTGCTTCGTTTGTTAATCTATTGCTTGTGAATAGAAAGCATGGAACCTTGTATAGAAGAACTCAACATGTTGCAACAACGTTGATCTTCAATCAAATTTCACATTCTTTACAGTATGCAAATTTTATGCGAAAAACCATTCAAATCCTTTTTTTGATTTTAAATATGCTTTTGTCTTTCTTTTTGCTTGCGATTAAATTTTTCGGCACAAAAAAAGAATTTTTATGTGAAATGATTAACCATTGGATTTCTTCAATCTTATCATCGGCTTTACATGAAACTGGTATTTTAATTTCTACAACATTTTTGGCATCAATATTATCTTCGATAGCTGCAATATTTATAACTTTGGTATTTTGTGTAAAAAGACGAGCACCAACAACTTCTTCAATGGCAAGGAATAATAATAATAATGTAAGTTATTGTATATATTAAAGAGACTGTAATTTTGTTATAATAATTTTAGAGATCTCAATTATCTGCTCCTTCACCTGGCAGAACTCCAAGTACCCCGGGTGCACCGCTTTTGAAACAAAGTAATGGTAAAAATCCAATGATTAAAACAACTGGTGGAGATGGAAAGAATAAGAAAAATGGAAAGAAACCAACAACTCTTGGACAATCGACAAAAGGTGATGGTGGAAATCCTCGTGAACCGAGAGAAACACAGGCTACTACTACACCTGGTGGAGGAGATGGTGAACAAAAAATTGATGTTAAAAATGGAGAAAAGCTTCCTGGAAGTGGTGGTGCAAAAGGTGGAGCAGGTATTTCAACTGCAAAAGATTCTGGGCGACAAAAAGAAAGAATTTCAAAAATAGATGATACACAAAGAAGTCATCAGCAATCAACAAAAAAGAAAAAGGTATGCTAATTTTTTTTTATATTTGTGTTAGGATATTGTAGCTGTGATAAGAGGATTACTGTAACTGTGATTTATCAAATTTATTCTAAAATCATTTAGAAAGCATCTGGAGAACAACCGAAAGAAAAGAAATCAAAAAGTGATAAAATCAAAAATGGAGTTCCACTATTTGCTCCTGAAATGGATTGTGGTTCTGATGAAGAAACTCTACAAAATGTTAAATCTCTCGAAAAAGAAGTTGAAAATTCTCTACAAAATGATGCAAAATAAATATGTATATTTTTTCGTTAAAGGGTTAATCCTGAAAATAAAATTGTTATCAAATTTTTATAACTATTATCTTGTTCGTATGTTAGATTATTGTTAGAATTTCATAATATAATCTTTATTGAACATATTTTTGCTCTCATTTGACCTATTTTTTTGTTTTCAGAATCCGAAGATATTATGTGACTTTATTGATGAGGAGAAATGAGATGTTCTTAAAATTTGTAAACAAACTATCAATTTTGTTATTATCATCCACAGTTAGCTCTAGCTAAAATTTGCATGTGTTGAATAGGGCGAGAGAAGTTCAATATCCTGTTTTTGATTTTTGAAGAAGCCTTTTGTTGTTGAAATAGATTTTTTAGTGTTGTAGACTTTTATAAACATGATAGTATAAACTTACCATAACAAAATCAATAAAATCAGAAAAGTTACAAGTCTGAGGAAGATTGTGGAATGAAATAAATGGTTCTGTTTTTAAATTTAATAAAATTGGTATCATTTTCTTGATTGTATCAGGTTTAAACATTTCAGAATTGTCTCTACAGATTCTAAAAATAATAATCTGTTATTTAACTAATCAATTAAACATGAACTTACAGTTTGAAACATTTTAAAGATGAAAGATTTTCAAAAAGTTTATCAACACAGAAAAAAAGTTTTCCTATGCCCGGGGGCTAACTTCGCATAGGAATGATATGGGAAGATTATACGCCTTTTATGGGAAATTTATAGGAATTTTGGACGGTTTAGCATATATCTTTCCCATATATTTCCTATAACCGGGCTATATAAAAATTTATATAGGAAAGTTATAGGCCGTATAGGAATCTTATAGGAATTTTATAGGATAAAGGAAGCGCATAGGAATGTTGTAGGAAGTATATGGGAAAGATATCCGCCGGGCATAGGAAAACTTTTTTTCTGTGTAAAAGTAACCTTTTTTTTTTTGGGATGTTTTCGTGCAAGAAATGTGGATTTATTTTTTGTAAAAACTATCTGCTAACTTTATCAAAACTTTACAACACATTATTATTTCCTGGTGTAACAGGTTCATTTAATTTGAGATAGGCTTTTTTGAATACATTTGTGTACATTCTAATACACACCAAAACATTTAATCTGAGAACTGTTAATGTAGGTGGCCCAACATCCAACGAAATTCTGGTTATCTGAAAAAGTGGTGCCATTATTATTACTGTACAAAAACAGTAAATATTAATCTTTAAATTATGTATGAGCAGTATTACGCTTATTTAAATATCAGTAAAACTTACAAGCACAAAAGAAGCATATAAAAGACTTGGTAAAAAATCCAAGAATACAGTTGCAAATATAATTCGGACAACTGTTTTATTGATTGATTTTACCAATGCTGAATCATTCAATCGAAACTTTAACAGAAAAAATAGAATAATTCCGCCAAACATATTACATGCTCCAAATCCAAGTCTAAAATACATTCCCTGAGGGGAAGGAAATAGGGTTGAAAGACATGACGAAAATTGACAAGTTGTTTCTGCACAATTTGGAATCTTTGAAATCAAATTATTTCCAGAGGTTGTAATAAAAAGTGTTAAAAACCATGACAAAATTGCAAAAATACAAAACATGCTTCTTTGTCTTGAAAGATATCGGGATGGGAATATTATTGATAAACAACGATCAAAACATAAAAATATTTCAACGACAGAAGAAAGCCCAAGAAAAGCTGCACCAATTAAAGAAAGAAAATACATGAAATATGCATTGTAAATGACAGAATTTGGTCGCCAAAAAATTAGCATATAAAAATGATAAATTGATGAAAAACAACTCCAACAAAAAAAGTATACATCGTAAATTTTTATCATTGGTGATAAGGGTAAAAGCTTGGAAGCTTTAATTTTGTAATACATTCCTTCAAGGCAATACCAGGTTGCAGATAAAGAAAAAATGGAAACAAAAATATAACAAACAAGGACGTAATAATTTGGTGAATCCATTTTATGAAGAAATAGGAATATGTCACAAAACGAATTTAGGCCAATTTTTTATTATGGAAGTAATAAAGAAGGAAACTTTTTAAATTCACTAAAATTTTTCATCATACGCTAATTTTATCCACTCCAATAATTTTGCACTTTAATGTTGATGAGAGTCTTTCATGACATAAAACAATTTAATTCTCTTTTTAAATGTTTAACAATGATTAGTCAGCTGTAATTAGAACAATTTTTTACTCTTACCCATTAAACTATAATTTAAACGCACTAGTTTTACTGTTATTTAGCATTTAAAAGATTAAAAAAGAGTTAATTAAAAAAGGGGTTTTAAAATAATACAAAATTTAATTTTTCGCAGAAAAAACTATCATATTAATCAAAACTTTATCTCAATAAATTGAAACGTCTTTTCCCGGAAGCAATTAAACAAATTTATTGCTGTACTATAAATATAAATTTAGTTGTTTCTTACGGCAGACCTTTGAGTAAATTTTTCACAATGCAATTAATTCGGTTTTTGTTTTTACAATTTTACAATATTATTTTTTATATTGAGCTTGAATACGGATTCCACGGGAGTATTATAGAAAATCAGTGTTAAAAAATACGTCAATATTCGCAAAATGATTTCATTTTATTTTTTAAAAACAACAAAATATTCAAACCAAATTTTTCAGTCTACTTTGATGATTTTTTTAAAAATAGAGAGAATGCATCAAACACAAAAAAATTGAAACAAATGTTTTTTCGAATGATTTTTTTGTTGTTTTTCTATAAAAAAAGGAAGAAAGAAAGAGAAATGTGAGCATTATTTTTGTTTTGAAATAAATGGAACTTGGGTCTCACTAAACGGTGGATGGATTGCTAAACGGTGGATGGATTGCTAAACGGTGGATGGATTTTTTTGATTTTTGGGTTTAAAAAATTCAAGTTTTTTTGTTTCTACCGTACTCTCATTTTTTTAATCTGCAATTTTTGGTAGGAAGAATCCGGAAGGATTCCGATGAGAGTACGGTAGAAACAAAAAAACTTGAATTTTTTTAACCCAAAAATTAAAAAAATCCATCCACCGTTTAGACGTCCACTCCACTGGACCCGTCCATCCACCGTTTAGTGAGGCCCATGGAACTTTGATCATTCGCAGACAAAATCGGATAAAATGAACGCTAAAAAATGTGTCAGACTTATTTTTTTTATTTTTCTTTTTCAATTTCTATTTTTCAGAATTTCTTGCATTTTGAATGTTCGTTTTTATTGTTTTTGAATATTTCAAAAAATAAATTTAATTTAAAAATAATATTTTTAATCAGTGCTAGTAACCACAGGGAGAAAAAGAATTTAATAACAAAAATTTTTGCACTTATTTGACAAACATGGCATTTATAATTACAAAAAAGAAAAAAGACACAAAAAAACTTAAAATGTTTTATAGACCAACCAATATGAATATGGCTATTTCTTACTTAGGTTAAATCAAGAACGAAAAAACATATAAACACTTGTGACAGGGCTGTGCAGAATTCCGTTCGGGATCCCATTTGTTTTTTGTTTTCAAAACTAAAATAGAGCAATAATTTCTCTTTCTTTGCTCCTTTTTTAAAAAACACAAAAAAAAAGAAATAATCTAAAAAAACATTCGTTTCGATTAGTATTTTTTTGTCTGCAGGAGTCTTAATCATTAAAAAATCATTAATATTTATAATTAAATTTCCTTTGAATATTTAATTATTTTTGATAAATAAGAATCAGGATCATTTTGCGAATGCCTGACGTATTTTTCACCATTGACTTTTTGTAATACTCCTATGAAATTCAATAAAGATTTCGATATTAATTTACATTAAAAAAATTCAAAAACGAAAACATAATTATTGCATTGTTTTATGTTCATTTATTTTTTAGCGAGCATCCATCCTGGAAACTTCAGCTTCTAACTTCTTTAATTTTAATTGTCAAATTTGTATAATCGGAATTCGAATTTAATCGAGGGCAAAAAAACATATTGCACTTTTGAAAGTCAAGAATGATAAAAGTTTTTTACATGATATTTGTGAAATAAGCATAGAATATATTAAAGCACATTATGTGTGCAGTGTATACACATAATATGTTTTTTTAAAGACTAAAATGTCTCGCTTTTTAAACCCAAGAATTTTTTCAAATTTTTGTTTTCTAAAATACCATTTTTTTGTTATTATTGATGCTTTTCATCTTATTCTTGTTGAAACAGAAAACATTCTTTGTTTCTTTAAACCCAATATAATAATAATTTATTCTTACCCCAAACAAAAACAATACAATATTCAAAAAGTGAAACTTTAAAAAATTATTAAAAAAGAAAAAATAAAAAGCCATCATCGCCGACTGTGACAAACTGCCAGTCCCACGACATACACTTTTTCTCCGCAAGAAAAATTTTTGAAAAAAACTTTGTTTGGCATTTGAAAAAAAAATGTTTTTTTTCCTTTAATTCAGTCATCGCATTTTGGTTTACTAGATAAAAATGTTGATGGAGAAATATAATTACATATAATAAACGCTTATTCAACAAGAATCGTAATGTTTGAATTTTTTGAATATTTTATAAATATTGTTTGATTTGACACAATAACAATTCGGTAATATCGAAAAATAAATATATGATTTTCTGCAATACTAATGTAGAAGATAATAATGAAATCAATAAATATAAAAGATTTTGATTATTAAGTTTGCCGCAAAAAAATTTTTATTTCTGTATTGATAAGAATAATATCGTCCCAACAACGGGGGCAATTGTTTCGCTTTAACAAAACTTTGTGACGTGTACGATGTTCTGGGAATTTGAAATAGCGTAAAAAATTAATTAATTAAAATATTGAATTTAAAAAGTTTCGTTTTTACGCAGATAGTTTTTTTAATTTTTGTCAACTCTCTGCTGTAGAAACAGATATTGATTTTTTGTATGTTTTCTTCCAATTGAAATCTGACATTTTAAATGAAGAAAATAAAAAAATTGAAGACCTGAATTTATGAGAACAAAAAATTATGTTCGTTTTTTTAACATTATTTAAGCTCGATTTAGTTTCGATTTTTGAATGTTTTGAAGATCTATTTATTCGATTTCGCAACAAACAGAATGAAATGGGGCGTTTAAAAATTTATCTGGCTTTATTTCTTTATTTTTCTTTTCCAATTTTCTATCTTTAAATAGTTGTTGCATTTTGGACTGCCCTTTTTTAAGTTTTGAATATTTCAAAAAAAATTAATTTAAAAATAGATATTTTTAATTAATATCTATAAATACAGATACAAAAAATTTAATAACAAAACTACATCATGGGTGGTAGGATGGGAAAAGGGGGCATTTTTAATGTTAAAAAGGGAAAAAATGACAAAAATCTTAAATATTTATTTAATGAAAGCACTAACATGTGCATAATTATTTCTTACTTTTATTAAATTCATTCTCCTAGAAAAATATCACTAAAATTCTTCGATTAATCTGAACCGTTTATCCTGTCCATGATAAAGTTTTCCAGAACCATTTTTGATTAATAGATCTTATCCCTGATCTAATGGATCTATCCATATCAGATTCTTCCTTTGCATAAATTTTTGTTGAAGAAGCCCAATTAGCTTGGTCCCAAAAATCTTTTCTTCAGCAAATAGATTATAAAAAATGATCTGATTTATAAAACTTTATTTAAAAATATGCAAAAATAAAATGTTCAAACAAAATTCTATTTAAAAGCGATTGAAAAATAAAAAAGAACAAATCTTTTTTCAGTTGGACATTTTTTGCTGATATTTTTCAAAGAATAAAAGTCTGACATCTTTTTTTGTGTTTCGCAATTTCTTTTGTGCAAATTGAATTCAAAAAACGATAAATGTTTTTGAAGAAGATCGAAAGAAATAAACAAACAACGAAAAAAAAGAAAAATTTTATTTCGAATATTTTGTGAGAAAATAATTTTCTTTCTTTTTGCATTTATCTTCTGAGTTTCAGAAGACAATTTTCAACTGTTTCAAAGAAATACAGACAAGAAGTTTATTCATTGAAATATATTTAGTTTTTTTTTAGAATATTTTATAAATTTTGGTTTTTTGTTTAAAAACAGGAAATTATTAAAAATAAATACAAGATATGTTTGAAGATCTCATGAAACAACATTAGAAATTTTTATCTGCAATAATTAAAAAAGTAAGAAACTGTATCCATATCCATCAAATCTTGTATATTTTGGTGGAATTAATTCTGTTTATAGATGAAAATTGATGAAAATGCAAATTAAAGTGACCACTTTTTATGGTCATAATAGCAACTTAAAAAGATTGTTTTGTTTATTCTTTTTCATGTAGTTTTAAATTAAACTTTTCAGAAAAAAAACTTCAAAGAGAAATGATTTTGAAGTGCCTTGATTTTTAGTTATCCTTTAAACTTTTCCAAGTTTGCAATAAAAAGTTGAAAATTGTAAAAAAAACAAAACAAAGTTTCAAAAATCAACAAAAAGCCTTTTTGTTTCACTATTTCGACTTTAACGCTTCGTCACAAAATTCTGTGACTTTTTACAAAAAATCAAAGATCTATTTCGTTTCGCAACAAACAGATTGAAATGGGGCGTTAAAAATATGTCAGACATTTTTCTTCATTTTTCAAATTTTCATCTTAAAAAATTTTGCATTTTGAACTGCTCTTTTTTAAGTTTTGAATATTTGAAAAACCTTTAATTTAAAAATAATACTTTTAATTAATATCTATGCTAGTCTTGTTATTCAGTCTTTAAATATAATCAATTTTGGAATCATAACTTAAATCAAAATTATGAATGTTTGGAAGAATCATTTGTTCATGCAAATAATGGCAAATCTTTCAGTAATAACAAATGCAGTGGTAAACTTAAAATGTCCATTTAGAGAAGCAGGATTTAGCAACAAAACTTACAAAATCGGAATTCCATGTTGCCCAAAGGGAATAAAACAGGTTGAACTTTTGAACGCCAAAAAAAGATTTAAGTTTATATTTTTTAGAAAGAGTTCAATTTCTTACATGTTATTTGTAAATTTTACAAAAAAGCATTAAATATGAAAATATAAAGTTGTTAAAATTTAATATAAAAATTATTTTCTGCGAATTTTTAAAAGTTTAATTTAAATATTGCGTAAAATCATAGTATCGTCCTTGTCAAACTTTGAACTATTTTTGTTGTGTAATTAAATGTTACATTCACTTCTTTCAAATACCTTTAAAATAGCATGAAATTACAAAATATTCAAAAAAAAGACTTTAAACAAATGAAAATAAAATTGCATAAAGTTCTGCCTTTTTCGTTTGATATTTGATCGAATTTGTCATTGAAAATCAAAAAAATAAAAATGACGAAATTTTTTTCTTCCTTTCGCAAAACCATTTTAGAATATGTTTTTATTGAAAACTAAAGTAGTCCTTTTTAGGATTTAAAAAGGGCAATAAATAAAAAAGACTGAGAAAATGATTGTAAAAAGAAAACAAAGTTTTGAACTTGTTTTTAAAAATTGTTATTCAAGATCAAAAGCAGTGTTGTGCTTTTTACTTTTGGTCGACTCCGACTCCGACTCCGACTCCGACTCCGGAGTCGGAGTCACTGGAGTCGACTCCGACTCAAAAAATCTTGTAAAACATACAAAAATGCTTTTTTGATGCTGATTATTACTATTTTATATATCTAATTCATATATTAACGGTTTCTGCTGGTTTTTAACAACTTTTGTTAACAAAAAAAATTTTCACACTTTTTTCAAATTTTTTTGAAAATTTCGAAAAATCTGTTTAAACTAATTTTAAAGCTTTATTTAATAACCCAATATGCTTATAATTTCGCTAAATAATGTTTACAACGATTAAATTCAACAGAAACTGCTTTTCTTGCAATTATTAAAATTTTGTGCCGGAGTCGACTCCGACCTCTCGACTCCGACTCCGACTCCAACTCCGACTCCGACTCCGGAGTCGACTCCGGAGTCGACTCCACGACTCCGGAGTCGGAGTCTCAACAACATTGATCAAATGATCCGAGAAGGATCTTCTGAATAATCAAAAATAAAATTTGTAATTTTCTTGATTGCAGCACTGTGTGCAAAATGATTAATTCGACCCACACTGGTGTCTGAAAACATGTATAAAGTATATCATGATTTGAGATGTATAGTTTTGTTTCTCCTTCAGTTTATGTAATGAATCAAAAGTATTGAGTTTTTTCAATTTGTAGAAAAATATTCCTAACTTTTAAATTTAAAATGTGTTCAACATATTTACTTTTTCTTCTAAAAAAGGTGTTTAATAACATATTAAAAATCGAGTTCTCTTTAATGTCCTTCTACTTCGACGCTTTCTCCATATTGGCAAAGCTTACCAAAATATATATAATCAATTTGGCAAACATTAGCTTTCATTTGAATTTGAGATTTTTTTAAAAATAATATTAAAAAATTCAAACGAATAAAAACCATTTTTGAAAATGTCTTTTTCATTTTTTGTCCTAAAAATAAAAATCTGTGCGCAATGTTTGTCTTTTTTCATTGAAAATATTTTCATTTACTTTGGACAATTTTTTTGAATTATAAACAGTCTCTGTTGCAATTTCCAAATATTTCTCTTCAATATTCAATTTTCATGTGGTGCAAAAGAGTTCTATTTTTTTCGTGTTAAAAAAGTTAGAAAAAAGCGAAAGTCCTTGATTTTCAATAACTTTTAGCATCACCAAAATAAAGAGAAAAAATTGCTTGGTATATTTTGTTGTTTCTAAATATAAAATGGAATATGCAAATATCTGATTTTGTAACATAGTTTTTTTTATAATACTACTTACATAGTTGATAGTTGAGAAATCATCCGATAGAAATTTTTAAATTTAAAAATATTGTGAAAGCAAAAATATTAAAAATCGGGCTTCATTTTTGACACTTAGGTCTTTTTTAGCTTGACGAAAACGCTTATTAATACGAACATTAAATTTGCATAACCTAAATTTCCTGTTAATCAAGGGGAATAAAATAAGTTGAACTTTTGAAAGTCTAAAATAGTAATAATTATTAAGAGTTCTATTTCTTACATGCTATTTATGAATTTTGCAAATGAACATCTAATATGAAAATATAAAATTGTTTATATTTTTAAAAAGTTTTTTTCCGCTGATTTTCAAATGTTTAATTTAATATTATTATTGTATTTATTTTTGGAAATAAATAATGTGAATGAAATATTTTTAAACATTTGGATTGTTTTTATTTTGAATTTAATAGTTAAATTAATTTTTTAAGTACTTCTTAAAACTACAATTAACAAAATAAATATTCAAAAGAATTAAAATTACAAAAAAATTTTTCTATTTTTCATTTGATTTTCAACCAAATTTGTTGTCAAACATTAGAAAATAAAAATGATGCAATTTTTTGTTCCTTTTGCAAAAACATTTCGTAATATTTTTTCATTGAAAACGAATGTGGCTTTTTGCGCTTTAGAAGAAACAACAAACGAAAATGGATGAAAATCGATTACGAAAGAAAACGAAAATGTTGATTTTGCTTTCTTCAATTTCACAAAGTTAATCGCGCCAAAGTGTTTCTTGTTTGTTTTCCGTCGCAAAAACGATTTTCAAAAAAAACTTTGAGCTCAAAAAAGATTGTGTTTTTCATAGTTTTTCGGTGTTTTAAAATTGTTCCTCTTTTAAAGCCAAAATTTTTTTATTGGCTTTAAAAACGAAATTATTCCTTACAAAATTTAGGACAGATTTCTTCCCATCAGATCATTAGATTGAAATAGGCATTTATTTCTTTTTTTTTGAATATTTTAATCTGAAATTTTAAAACTTCTTTCGATTTTTTTAAAAATGGTGTAATAAAAGTTGCGAAATATAATCAAAAAGATTGAATATATCCAGAACGTTTCACCATATACATACATTTATAAAAAAAGAAAAAATTTAAAATTAATCAAAAAATTAATTAAAAGATTTTGTATAACTCTGACAACAAAGAGGTTGTGACATTGTACCTGATAGCATTTATAAAGGTTTGTTTAGATGATGCATATTTTTTGCCCCTATTTTATTGATATACCTCGAAGAGCACATGAGACACAAATGCGCTAATTTCTGTTATTCAAATATTGGAATGACCTACATTCCTATTGGTTGCTTTATTTGAATAAATATAATTAATTTATTTATCACTTTTATTTTTATTGTTGTTTTCTGTCGACAAAATAACTCCAAATTATGCCTCGTATTCCTGCTGCCAAAAAGGCAAGACAAGAAAATATGTTAAAAAACGGCATTCCTTACATACCTGAATTGGGGGTTGAAATCACAACCCTATTGATAGACGGACCTCGAATGAGAAATTCCGAAAAATTGCCCAAAGGGGGGACCAAGCTGATTTCTCGAAAAAATTTTTAAAAAATTTAAAGAAAGTACAGTATTTTTGTGAAATAATTTAGTTTAAAATAACAGTTTATTATTAAAACAAAAGATTCAGAAAATGACAAATACTTAAAATAATTCGTTAACGTTTGACGGCTTTCGAATTTTTCTTTGACAAATGCATGGTTCAGTTTCGAAAAAATTAGCCATCGTCTACATCAGTTTCAGGTTGTTTGGCATGACTTATTGGTCCTTTGTCGGCTCCTCTTGGCTGCTGGGCATCAGAACTCAGACCACCACGTGCTTTCTATTCTTCAACATATTTGAAGCAAAAGAAATCCTTAAAAGATGGGCCATTTATGCGCAATAGCAAGATGGTGTCAACGGTTTCGATGTCCATTGACATTCTCCTTTTATCAAATGAGTGAAAGAGGATGGAGAAGCCTCTTTCAGCATCACTTGAACCAATTGGAACAGTGAGAGCTGCACCAAGGAATCTTTAATCTTTTGAGTTCTGGGCTAACTTCAACAATTTCATCATTTCATTCATGCAAATTGAAAAAGTTTTGAGTAAAAAATCTCTGGTTCAAATTTCATCCAATTTGTAAATTCCGTTTCACCAAGTTGATATAACACATCTTGCAACAAATCTTTGAATTGTTTGGGGATATTAGGGGATTGAACTTTTAAACGTTGTGCCAATTCTTTTAATCTCTCATTACAATCATCATTGATATTTAGTTCACGTCCAACTACAGTAATCGAGGTTTGAGCGTTGAGACTTTCAAAGTCTTCAAGGTTATTTCCAGTGTAGTATGAATTTAATGAATCAATAACAGATGTTATGAAAGTTGTTCGATAGGCGATCAGAGATGGCCATGTGATCGTTGAATCATGAACAGCAAATTCAAGCCCAAAATCAATATCAGCAACAGGATTTCTTTTGCGGTCAAGGTAAAGTGTTGCGTCATCATTAATTCGTCTACTGTTATCAATAATAAAGGGTTTACAAGCTTCTCCCCCTTGATAACTTGTTAATACAGGGTCACTTTTTACGCGAGTATATGCAATATTAGATGATGCCCGAAGACTACCTGCACGAACTGTACCGGATCGAAAAGTAAAACCATAAAGGGGTATTGGAACAAATAATATTAACATTAAATATGTGCTAAATCGCATGTTTTGGAACCAATGATCCGTTGAAATAATTCAATAAAATTAAAATCCAACAATCAACAAAATAGTGTCTTGTGAAAAAAAAACTTAAAGTTGCTATGCCTTTAAAATAGAAAAAACCAGCAACCGCTTCTTTTTGAGGAGCGTAGGAAAAAAAGAGCTCTAAACTAAAGCTAGAAAAAATTGAACAAAAAAACTTGAAAAAAAACTAACCCCCCCCCCCCCCCCCTCTACAGTAAAAATAAGCAAAAAAACGAAAACAAGGAAATAATTTTCATTAAAATATAGCTGGGCATGAAACAGTAGACCTCGAAATGATGGAACAAAAAGACATAAACATCGATCGGCGGCGCGAAGCGCCGCCGAAAAATTTTTTGAACTTTTTTTTCCGCCGGCTAGAAACCATAGACCTATACCGACCGAGAAAAATCGCAACCCCCCAATTCAGGTATGATTCCTTATCGACGGCGTCGTCAGCGGCGACGGCGCGAATACACTGCTCAAAACAGAGTCAAAAAAAATATTATTTGTCCCATGTTAAATTTATTGATCAAAATTATTATTCTTTTTTTGATTAATGTATTTCGAAATTCTTTTCTTTAAATTTCCAATTTTATGTAATGGATTTCAGAAGAATGTAAAATGTATTTTTTGTAAACATTATTTCCTTTTTTAAATCAAATATGACAAAATTTATAAAACATTCAAAACTAAAAATTCGTGCAAATGAAAAGAACCAAAATTTTGACGAAGAGGAAAACAGTCATCGGCAAATTTTGCAGTCAAAAATATAAAAAATCATTTGTCGAAAGACGCCTTTTTTCCGCGGCATTACGAAATGAAAAATTGTTGGGAGAAGTTTTTTTTTCAATTCTTATGCTTGCAATGAAGATTTTCGAAAACATTTGTATTTTTTGTCTGAGAAAGACCAAAGCTCTTTTTAAAAAGCAGATGCTTTTTTCGAACAAAATTAAAGACTTCGTTTTTCTTTCTGGCCATTTCCAAAATAAAGAATAAAATTTTTAAAAATACAAAAACTACAACGGAATTTTTTTCTTTGTTTCAACGTCATCAGTTTCTCAGGGAACCGACGAAATTGCCGCCTCATTTCTGATTTTATTTTTTTTAAACCTAAGATAAAATTTCTTGAAATTTCACAATTAAATATTTTTAACATGTTATTATTACAATGTATAAAACTTAAACACAAACAACAAAAAAGTTCTTTCAGAAATAATTATGGAGAAGTCTCAATCAGATGTTTTTAAAATATTGATGTCTCCAAAATATTCAAAGCAAATTTTTCTCTTTATTTGAGGATTTATTTGAGGATTTAAAAATTTAAGAGACTTCATCTCATGCAAAAAAACTAGTCGAAATGAATGATTTTTTAAAATAGAAAGCTTTGATAAATTTTCCGGCATTTGCCGGATTTCAGTTATCGATTTTTTGAGGCAGAATGGAAATTTTGCCACAACTAAATAAATGGAAATTATTGAAATTATCGCTACCGTAAACTGTGTCGTCGAACTTGCTTGAACAGTCTCCCGATATTTATTAGTTTTGCCTTTAATAATGACAAATTGGTTCAACTTTAAATTTATACTTTTATTTATTTTTATTTTTATTGTATTTTGATATTAGATTTATTTATTTCTGTTTTTGCCATTTGCTTCCCACAATATCGATTCGTTTAAAGAAGAAGCAGTCCAATATTATCCATTTCTCGCCACAATTGTTGCAGAACCTCGATTCTAATATCCCCCAAAGCAATAAGGTATTAAAATGATCTTTTCCGTATTCGTTCCGTCCTCAACAATTATCCCCAATTCATCAACGGGGAAAAGTATTCGACATGACGCTTGTAGAAAGTTAAACAATGAAGTGAAAATGAATTGTGTTAATTCTGTTAAGGTATTTTGTGGAGAGGAGGTTAAAAAAACGTGTACAAAACTAAAAGTCAAAATAAATTAATAATAATTTATTAATTTTTTGACAAATTATTTCAAATCAACAAATAAAATTTTTAATGATAAGGTGTTGCTTTCATTGACAGCTACTCCTTGATGAATACTTTTATTTTTGACAATTTTTATCTTATCATCGTAAAAAAGCTATAGTCTTTCGCATCGAGGGGTTAATCAGCAGTTTTGAATACACGTGAATTCAATAACATTTATTTTTCTCAATAAAGAAAGCAAATCTGCTCCTTCTTTCCATTTTTATAAAAATTTTTTTTTTCAATTTTTTTAACCAAATCTGATAATTGGCTTATAAAGTTTCTAAGATGCAATTGAGGACAACATTTACTAGAATAATATTAGACAGAAAGGTGAGTAAAATAAAATTGTGTGTATTAAAAAAACAAAGACAGTGATTATTTAAAATTTAAATAAGTAAGAACATGGTAGAGATAACTTCGATTTCCGGGAAGAGCTTCCTTTTGATATTCCATATCGAGTCTTTGATAACAGTTTACTGCAAAAGCATTCAAAATTTTAGGTACTTCCTTTGTTTCATTTTTTTTTGTTCGGTCTTGGATTAATTTATTAACCTCTAATTCTAGCTGTGTGAGCTTTGGCTTAAGGAGCTTTTGTCGTTGCTGAAAAAATATATGTGTTATGTTTTAATTATTTTAAATCAAGGGCGCAATCCGTTTTTGAAAAACCCAATTCATTAATTTTAAGGAAAAGGCAAAACCAGCAATTAAATGTTTTAACACTTTGTACATGAATTTTTTTTGTAAAGTGCTTTCTCACCTGTGCTTCTTCTTTATCAATAAACATTGAGCTTGTCATGTCATTCATTATTGGCATCGCATGATTGGATAATATTTCTGCATATATTTCTGCGCAGTGACCAAATTGAACACAACTTCCAATTGTCATCATCATGGTCTTGACGATAATTGGCAAAAGCTCTTTATTTTCAACCTGTGTATACTAAAAAAAGCCAAGATATATTGATTTCGTACTTTATATAAACATACCAAATCAGTATGGCTGAGTAGTTTAGTTAAGTTTCTACTGAACTGTCCATCAATGTTTGCTTTAACGGTCTTAAAAAATTGCAAAATTGCATTCCAACTTGCTTGAATACATACTAAAGTTGCTTTAGCGTCCTCTTAAAATTACAAAATTATTTGATTAACGTTTTTATGAAATATTACTCAAAGATTGTATCACGTCTTTCAATTCCAAAGTCTCCAAATTAAGCGCTGCCATTTGTACAACGACTTGCATGATATTTTCTTGATCAGCATTTATTTTTTGACGAATTTGTTCTGCACGTTCATTCTCTTTTTCATAGGCTTGTTTTGCCAAATCCAAAGCATACTATAATTGAAAATGTGGTGTTGTTATTTTAAATCCAAGATTTTACCTTTTTAGCATCTTCTAACCGTTGTCGCTTTTGCTCTTTTGTCAAATTTCGTTGTTCTTGATTTTTTTGGCTAGCTTCTTTTTTATCACTTTCTGCTTTCTTGACTTCATTCACAATGCTAAGAGTTGCATCCATAAAAGCTTTTAATTCATTCAGTTCACTCTTTAACGGTTCTGCTTGCAAAACTTCACTTGGCTTTAGACTATCGGAATCTGTTTTAAGTTTATGAAAAAAATCTTGCAATTTTTGTGCAATTTTTTTAACTTCTTTTCCCGCAATTGTGCTTGGTCTATAACGAATATGAACTTTCAAGAATGTGATATATCGCATGATGTTTTCATCCAAAATACTCAAGTTTTCAAATGCTTCATTACGAATTGTTGATAGTAATGTTATAAGAGATTTTTCCTATAAATTATTCTGGTAGAGATTGTGAAGGATGTTATCAAACATATGAAATAGATTTTACTGCTTAATGAAAACATATGTCTTCTCACTCACCGAAATTTCACGGGCTTCACTACTTGCTGTAAATTCATTATTAAATGGCAAGCTGTTGTAAACACTTTTAGCAGCGGATGTTGTATTGCTAACAACAGATGATAATGCATCATTTATTCCGGATAAGGCTTCACCAGTTAATTGAAATGCTGTCTCAGTATATGACGGAGCTTGATATTTATAAAGTTGACTCTTAAACATTTTTGTTTTTGTGTTTTCAAATTTTTAAATTCTCTTACGCTGTAATTTCCGTAAACCCTGTCTCTGTGTTTCAGCTGATTTTTGTATTGTTCTTTGCTTAGTTTTTGATAATTTTTTAATTCATCTTGTTTCTTTTCGCAGCTCTTTAATTCTTTCGACTTTTCTTTTGTATCAGTATTATGAGCGTGTTCTGCTTCGATTGCCACTTCAATAATTTGTTTCAAATGTTCTTGAGCATGATTGATTTGACTCGTGATGTCTTCAGACACTTTTACCAAATCAGTAGAAGAATCTTTGATGTTATCACAAGCAAGATCCAGGATTAACTTAAGATCTGGATTATTTGGCTAAAAAGAAAAAGATGAAATCATATGGTTTTATCTCGATGAAATTGTTTGTTTTATTAATTATTAATTCCTATGGGATTGTTTACAGCATTTGACTTACATTTGCGACAACTGATATTAAACATGCAAAATCCGATGGCAAACTGCTTGTCATATGTTTCATTTTATTCATTGCCAAACCGCAGTTAAAAAATGTGTCACGGATTTCGTTGGTACACCGTAAAAGAGCTGCTTTGAATGTTGTAGATTTTTTGAGGCAATCATATTCTTCGGTATTGACATCAAGCTTTATGTCTTCTGTGCATGACATAATTATTTGTACACTATCAAGAAGTAAACATGTTTGCGGTAGTGATGAAAGCAACTGAACACTATCCCGAATGTCACAAGTGTTTTTAATGATTTTAGTTATTTCATCCTAAAATCAAACTTATTTTTACAGTTTATTTTTAAGTATTTACTTTTGTTTCTGTTTCTGTAATAGTACGATGAGAAGGTGATTGATTAATGATTGTCGAAATACCTGTTGAATTAATTTGATTAAGAGTTGTTAGCTCTCTAAAAAATAAAATGGTCAAATAAAATTTGTTCAAAACAATTACCTTGGCAAAATTGGTACCATAGCATTTTGAGAGGTTGCAGAAGGAATACGATCTCCGTATACTGTAAATATTTTTGCTGTTTTTGAAAGCGGGGGTACAAATGCACCATTTTCAGGTCGAGAATATTCTCCTTCATCACTCAAAAGATCCATCGATGATTCAACTAGCCGAAAAGCTTTTGCTAAGAATGATGGCCGCAATCCTGTTGCTGGAAATTTTTTGACAACGTTTTCGTCATCGTCATAAACGAATTCAGCAGTTTGCATCTTCTAGAATGTTTTTTAGAAAATTATTAATTTAATTCTAGCAAAAATCATGAATCTATAATTAACAAAAAAACCCGTTTGGCTGTGAAATTAAAACAAATGTTAAAACTTCATGTAACAAAAACAATAGTAGAGGTATCTCGCATACACCTTTAATCACACAACTACAGATTTCTGAATGCAGTTATGTCAAAGAACCCTGCTTTTATGCATCAATTTTTGCAACGCTCAAAACTCACTTTTTTAATGATAAGAAAAAAATTGTCAAAAATAAAAGTATTCATCAAGGAGTAGCTGTCAACGAAAGCCACACCTTATCATTAAAAATTTTATTTGTTGATTTGAAATAATTTGTCAAAAAATTAATAAATAATTATTAATTTTTTTTGACTTTTAGTTTTGTACACAAAGTTTATTAACCTCCTCTCCACAAAATACCTTAACAGAATTAACACAATTCATTTTCACTTCATTGTCTAACCTTCTGTCAAATACTTTTTTAAGAAGTATCATCTTCAAGAATATTAAGTCAATCAAAGATAGATATGAACAAGTCAAAAGCAAAAGTTGGATAAAATTATTTTATTTTTCATTCTAGGTACTTTAAAACATGAATAAGCCGAAAATAAAATCAAAAAAAAATATTGAAAATAGTTAAAATGCCGGAATTGACGATTTAAAATAGCACAAGTAAGAATTCTATTTCTTACATGCTATTTGTGAATTTTGCAAATAAGCATTAAATGTGAAAATATAAAATTATTCATATTTTTTATAAAAGTTATTTTCCTTTGATTTTCAAAACATTGTATTGTTTTTATTTTGTATTTAACAGTAATATTCATTATTTTCAAATACATTTAAAAGCAGTAATTAACAAAATATTCAAAAATAAACTTTAAGCAAACGAAAAAAAATTACATAAAATTCTGCTTTTTTTCGCTTCATTTTCAATCAAGTTTGTGGAGAAACATTGAAGAAATAAAGATGAAGCAATTTTTTCTTCCTTTTGCAAAAACATTTCGTAATATTTTTTCAATGGAAATGAAAGTAGTTTGATTTAGAAACAACAACAAAAAAGGGGATGGAAATTGATTACGAAGGAAAACCAAAATGTTGATTTTGCATTCTTTAATTTCACAAAATTAATTGCGCCAAAGTGTTTCTTCTTTTTCCGTCGCTAAAACTTATTTCAAAAAAAACTTTGAGCTCAAAAAAAGACTGTGTTACATAAAGTTTTTCGGTGTTTTAAAATCGTTATTCTTTTTTAAAGCCAGAATTTTTTCATCGACGTTTAAAGCAAAATTATTGCTTTCACAATTGCAGACAGATTTTTTCCCTTTAGAATAAAATAGGCATCTTTTTTTTCTTTTTTTGAATATTTTAGCCTAAAATGTTTTTATTTTTTGGGTTTAAAAAATAGTGTAAAAAACTGGAAATATGATCAAAAAATTTGAATATTTATTATGGAAAAAGTATCGAAAATTACATTTAAAAAAGAAAAAATTTTAAATTAATCAAAAAATTAATTAAAAGATTTTGTATAACTTTGACAACAAAGAGGTTGTGACATTGTACCTGATAGCATTTCTAAAGGCTTAGTTAGATGACGCATATTTTTTGCCTCTATTTTATTGATTTACCTTATGGGCACATGAGACGCAAATGCGCTAATTTCTGTTATTCAATTATTGAAATGACCTACATTCCTATTGGTTGTCTTATTTGAATAAATATAAATAATTACTTTATCCCTTTTATTTTTATTGTTGTTTTCTGTCTACAAAATAATTCCAAATTATGCCTCGTATTCCTGCTGCCAAAAAGGCAAGACAAGAAAATATGTTAAAAAACCGTATTCCTTATCAAAAACCGAAAACTCTTGATTCTGTTCCTGAAACTGTCGATTCTGATTCTTCCAACCTTCTATTACAACCTTCAACTTCTACAATTCAAAATGATTCTTCGTCTTCTTTTTTACCAGAACAAAAAGGAACTACTTTAAGTGAAAGTAAATTGAATCACTTGAAAAAGTTGCATGCATCAAATAAGATTAAAAGAGATTTGGCAAAAGATAATAAAAAAGCTTTATCGGATCAAAATAAAGCAGCACGTCAAAAAAGAAGTAAGTTTTTTCCACTTTTTTGAATTACCTCTGTACATTTGTTACGTTTTAGACAACAAACTCCAATATTCGTCAGAATCTGCTGATCCGTTTGATTTTGAAAACGATGATTTCCACAGTGCTGATACTGATGCCGACCGTGAAAACATGAATCCTCGAGAATCAAAAAATCAAAAATTTAGAGATTTTCCATCTCCAGCTAAAACTCCTGAAAATCAAAAAATTTCCATTGAAGATTTGGGATTTCAACATCAAAAAAGTGATTCCCAACCCGGTCAAATCTCAATTGCAGCAGCTTTAAAAGATGAAAAACCTGAACAAAATTTATGATGAATCATTCCAGAAACTTATTATTTTTATCATTTTTTTATTGTAATTCAAATAAACTTTTGTTTTAATAATAGCTAATTTCTTCTTCAAATTTACATATTTCCAAAACAAAGAGGTCCAAGATCAGCTTTTTTTCTCCAAAACGTGATAAATTTCTCAAAACAGAGTCAAAATATTATTTGTTGTAGGTTAAATTTGTTGATTTCGATTTTTATTCTTTTTTTTAATTACTGTTTTTTATTTTAAATCTTTTAAGTTTAACCTTCTATTTTTATCAAAATTCAAAGGATGCAAAATTAATTAATTTTTTTAAACAATATTTCGTTTTTTTAAATAAAATATGACAAAATTTATTTAGTGAAGTAGATCATCTGTGACGAATAGAAGAAACAAAAATTTTAAGCCGATGAAAAAAAATGTCGTCGGCAATTTTTGCAGTCACAAGCAAAAAAATCAACTGTCGATAGTGTTACGAAGAATTATAACAAGAGAGATTTATTGAGACGACTTTACATGGTTGAGAGAAATGATACAAACGAACAAGGAAAATGATGACAACACAAGCTTTTATAGACATTGGAAGAGAATGATAAGAGATAATATGTAAATTTGTTATATCGCGGTGATTCTCCGCGACACTCCCCACCACGGCAGTTGTTCAGTGATGACGAAGTTGTGAGTTGAATAGTTTTTCTTTTGATGTATTGCTTCTCAAGAGATCTTTCATTTTCATGCACATTAAGATTGATTTAGATAGATATTCTTTCACGAGCATATTCAATGATTCACGAGCAACTAATGATGGAATTTGAGTTCAACAGTTGGACTAATTGACTCAACGTAACACCAATACGGTTTCGACGAAGTCCATGAATACTGAGCTGAAGTTAATATCCACAGACAACAAATGATGTGATGAATTTTCACGATCAGTTCATTCAACGAGATGTTGTTTTCTCGGCTAGAGACATTCCCCAGCACGACAGATGTAATGTATCTTTACTTTTGTTTAATTGAAGAGTTTTCCTTGAAAACTTTTTGAGCTTTTTGAATTCTCAGATGATGCATAATTTCGTCGCATGTTTTAACAGCAGATTGATTTATTTAATGGAAATCCGTGATCTCGCTTTAATATGAACTTGTTGTAATAGATGTGGTTGACACATTAATAATTTCACCTTGTGAAATTATTGACGATACTTTGTTAGTTTCCTTGAACTTTTGTTTGATATATTTGATTGAGTTTTCTTTCAGCCATGCTGAAGTTGTATATCAAAAGTGTATTAGTATGTATTGATCAAATCCAATTCCTTGATTGAAGTTTGATTTTTTGAAGCTGTATAGTATTTGTATTGTATGTGATTATAGCCTTGCTATAATGTTTGAGGTTTGAGTTGTATTATGAAAAGTTTCCTTGAAACTTTCAAAATGTATTGTATGTTGAGAATTTGGTTTGCCATTTGATGATTAGTTCACCTTGTGAAATAATTAAAGAATGTTCTATTGGTTGTTTGATCACTCTCGGGTTCACTATTTTGTTGATTATTTCACCTTGTGAAATAATTGAGTATTGTATTCTTTGTTGAAACGTCCGGGGTCACCATTTTGTTACGAAGAATTATAACAAGAGAGATTTATTGAGACGACTTTACATGGTTGAGAGAAATGATACAAACGAACAAGGAAAATGATGACAACACAAGCTTTTATAGACATTGGAAGAGAATGATAAGAGATAATATGTAAATTTGTTATATCGCGGTGATTCTCCGCGACAGATAGACGCTTTTTCTCTGCTTTTTTGTTCTTTTCTTATGTCAAAGTTTTCAGCGACGCTTTTGGTATACATTTTTTTTGAAAAAGATCAATTTTTTTCACAACAAAATTCGTTTCTCTTTCTTCATTTTTTCGATAAGAAGAAAAATATTTCTAAAAATATCAGTTTCAATTTTTTATGTTATTAGACAGACGTGTACACCGATGTTAGATCATTTAAATCAAAAAAATGTTGCTTTGAATATTTAATTAAAACATATATTTGAAATCCTTCTGCAAAAAATGGCAAATTTTTAACATTGACTTTTGCTTACATTTTATCAACTCCGAAGAAGGAAAGAAAGCAATAAAAATTTAAATTTTAAAAAATACACAAACAAAAACAGATTAACTAAATTGTCTTTCCTATTTCCTGCTTATTTGTTTATGCCGAATTTTTCGACGAAACGTTTGTCAAACGCCGTTTGGAAAACATTTGTTATTTTGTCTGACAAAGGACACTCCCAACCTGCCACACCGCTTTTTGAACAAGATCTATTTTATTATGTAGCCCTATAAAACAACAAAATATGTTAAAAAACCGTGTTCCTTATCAAAAACCGAAAGTTCTTGATTCTGTTCCTGAAATTGCTGATTCTGATTCCTCAAATCTTCTATTACAACCTTCAACTTCTACAATTCAAAATGATCCTTCGTCTTCATTTTTACCAGAACAAAAACGAACCATTTTAAGTGAAAGTAAATTGAATCACTTGAAAAATTTGCATGCTTCAAATAAGACTAAAAGGGATTTGACAAAAGCTAATAAAAAGGCTTTATCAGATCAAAATAAAGCAGCACGTCAAAAAAGAAGTAAGTGTTTTCCTGTTTTTTAATTACCTTTGTACATTTGTTAATTTTTAGACAACAAACTCCAAGATTCGTCAGAATCTGCTGATCCATTTGATTTTGAAAATGATTACCCCCGTGCTGATGTTGTTGATACTGATGTCGACCAAGAATACATGAATCTTCAGGATTCACAAAATCACACTTTTGGAAATGCTAAAATTCCTGAAAATTTATCCGAAACTGTTCTTTACCAAAGAAAATTATTCCATCAAGAAAATGCCATTGAAGATTTGGGACCTCAACATCAAAAAAGTGATTCCCCACCGGGCCAGATGTCAATTGAAGCAGCTTTTAAAGATGAAAAACCTGTACAAAATTTATGATGAATCATTCCAGAAATATATTATCTTCAACTTTTCTGTTTGTTGTAATTTAAATAAAAAGTTATTTTCATAATAGCTAATTTCTTCTTCAAATTTACATATTTCCAAAACAAAGATGTCCAAGATCAGCTTTTTTTCTCCAAAACGTGATAAATTTCTCAAAACAGAATCAAAATATTATTTGTTCTAGGTTAAATATGTTGATTTGAATTTTAATTCTTTTTTAATTTATGTTTGATTTGTTTTAAAATCAATTAATTAAATTTTCTATTTTATCAGATTTCAAAAGGATGTAAAATTAATTTTTTGTTTAAACGTTTTTTTGTTTTTTTAAATTAAATATTCCAAAATTTATTTAGTGAAAATGATCATCGGTGACGAATAGAAGAAAAATTGGGAACAGATGAAAAAAATGTCGGCAGCAATTTTTGCAAACAAGAAAATCAACTGTCAATAGACGCTTTTTTCCTTTTTTTGGTTAATTTCTTATGTCAAAGTTTACGACGAAGCATTTGGTAAACATTTGTTATTTTGTTGGAGAAAGATTAATTTTTTTTAATAAAATAAACTTTTAGTTTTCACAACAAAAATATTGCTTTTGTTTCTCTTTCTTCATTTTCTCCACAAGAAAGAAGAAAAATATTTATCAAAAGTTTTTTTATTTTTTTTGTCATTCGACACACCGATTTTTGAATCATTAGAATCAAAAAAATCTTGCTTTGAATATTTAATTAAAAAATAAATTTAAAATCTTTCTGCAAATAAATGTCAAATTTTGAACATTGATTTTTTGCTTACATTCTTATGAATTTCCCAGAGTGAAAAAAGAAGCCAATAAAAATTTTAATTTTAAAAAACACACACGCAGGAACAGAATAAATTGAGTGCTTTCCTATTTCCTTCTTATTTGGTTAAGTTTACAACATAGCGTTTGCCAAACGCTTCAAACCAGTGTTCCAATATTTTTAAAACATCGCCGCTGCCGACTATGGTTTATAAGGAAACCAAACAGGGCTGACTTAAAACTGAGTATATTTTTGTCCGTTTTCAGCAGCGAAATAGGAATCAAGTTTTTAATTTAAGAAAGAAACTTATGGACCAAGTATTGACCCTTTTTATCTTTTTTATTATGATAGAATACGGTACGTTTTCGGCACTTCATAGTTGCGCTGTTTGTCTCAATGTATTCTCTCAAAGGATAAAAAGGGTATTTTTTTAAAATACCCAAATTTTGTCTGAAAAGTTTAATACTTTTAGAAATAAACAACTGTGAAGTTATGTAACGTAGATAATGCGATTTTCTCCTTTATTTAAGCAATACCAGAAATTTATATTACTTTTTTTGCATGAAAAAACGAAAATTACACCTATTTCCTTTGTTTTCATGGATATTGTAGAACAAAGCATCAAAATAGTGTTAAAAGCTATATCAGCATTGAAAATATCTTGAAATATACTGATTATTACACGTAATATACAATTTTCTCTTATATTTTTCGTTTGTCGTCGCCGCCACCGCCGCCGGCGGTGGCGGCGAGGGAACACTGCTTCAAACGGCGTTTGGAAAACATTTGTTATTTTGTCTGAGAAAGAGTTTTTTTAACATGACTTTTTTTGTATTTGTATTCCATAATTTTTCTGTATTTTTTGACTGAAGACAAATAAAAAATTCAATCATAAAAAAATAACGCTTTGCTTTCTCTTCTTTTTTTTTCAAAAGAAAGAAAAGAAAAATATTTCTAAAAAGCATCAGTTTTGATTTTTTTGTCATGCGACACACCGATTTTTAAATCAATAAAATCAAAAAAAAATTGTTTTGAATATTTAATTGAAAAATGTATGTATTTATATGTATGAATTTAAATCTTTTTGCAAACAAATGACAAATTTTTAACATGGCGTTTTAACATCATCCCAATCCTCATGCGGATGGGGCAATAAAAATTTAAATATTAAAAAATACACAAAAAGAAAACAGAATAAATTAATGGCTTTGTTTTAATACAATCATTTCGGACCCTTTTATTTTAGTTCCTTTACTTTGGCAAACACATTTATTATAGACATTAGCAATCAAAATCAAAAAAACAAACACAACAATTTTATTGGAATATTTTTTTTGTCAGTTTTTTCCTGTGTTCCAGCGCCACTGACCCATTCCGCCGGATAAACAGAAGCTAGGGAGGCGCATCGCCTGTTCAGAACAGTACGCCAATGCACAAAAAATGGTCAGCCGCAGGAAGCAGAAAAAGTCTACATAGACCTTTCGGTCTATTTACATAGAAACACGTTTTGCCAAGGAGTCTATGGCTTTAAAAATAGACCTTTTTTACAGAAAAGGAGAAATGTGGAAACTAATGTATTTTGCGTTAAATTTTTTTCATAAAAAAAACGTTTTTATTGATCTTCAACATATTAAACACAATTTAAAGACAAAAACAAAATCAATTATAATTTAACAGTGATACCAGGCATAAAACGTTCCATTGCGTTGCAAACAACAATATTAGAAATTGTTTCTTGATTAAGCTGCGGACGTTCTTTACAGTCTACTTTATTAAGAACGCTAAAAGATCGTTCAAGTGGGCATGATGAAGCAGGAATACTCAAAATCATTTTTGCAAAACTCGAAAGATAAGGGTATTGAATAGATGCTTTTTTCCAATATTTAAGAATAGAAGATTCGTACTTTTCTTGATCAAGTAAATATTTATCAATTTCAGCATTTAAAATAACATCAGGAGAATCTTCTTGAATACTTACAAGATGAGCAAATGGATTCGATGATGAAATTGTTGTTGGATGTGGTCGATACTTCCGAGTTTGAATAACATATTCTTTAACAGCTAGTCGAAATTTTGGAATCAACTAAAATAAAAATTACATTAATCAGAATATAAAATTAGTTTATACGAACTTCTTCAACCATACGCTTTTTCCCATCTCTGTCGGGAATGATAAATTTATTAATATTTGACTTTGCATTCGGGTCCAGAAGTACTGCAAAATAGTGGTAATCGTGAAGCAATGGAACCTTTTCTTGCAAGGCTAATAATGCAGCTGTCTTTAAGGAATACTCAATATCATTTGTTTCATCTTCTCGTTCACTCCATATTTCAAAAAGTCTTGCAAAAGCAGGAACTACCAGATGCAGAGTTGGATCTTTATCAGCCTTAAAACAAGTTTTAATTGAAAGAAAAGTAATGAACAACTTACTTCTAATGATCGAAGGACAGAATTTGTGGGATATAGAACATTGTATATGGTAATCAAATCTTGTTTTCCTTCAACCAATTTCAAATAACTTGGATATACAGCATGTCCCGAAAGTTCTTTATTAATCAATTCATGATCTTCATCTTTTAAGGATAAAAAAGAATTAAGTGAGGTAGTGAAGGATAAAAATCTAGTTTCATTTGATTGATATAGTGGATTGGATAAAGATTTATTGATGAAGATTCTTCCTTTTACAGCTGTTACCAATTCTTTCAACATTTTTTTATATTCAAGAACAACTTTTAAACTTTCATGAATCCATGGAAATGTTTCCCTGTCTTTGGCATATAACACAATAGAATGTTTGCAAATGGTTGAAATTGTATGACAAGCACAAATTATTTGTCTTTTCGAAGTTCCGAAAGCAGCTTTCATTGCTGCAGCTTCATCAGTTACATACGCATTCAGTAGATTAATATCCATGCCAAAACTGTTTAAAAATTCTTTAGCTTTTTCAGAAGTGTAAGCTGCTGCTGCTTCTCCTTTACCATGTCCAGATATTAAATCACATAAAACTGTTTGACAAATCCTAAAATTATGAAAATATTATTAAATAAAATTTATTACTACTCAAATATCTTTACCAATCATCATCAATAAATGCCATAGTTAAACCCGTATAATGATAACTTTTTGAAGTTCCATCAACTAATAATGAAAATCCTGAATCAACACCTTTTCGTTTTAAAATAGCATATAATTGCACCTTTCTTGTCGACAAAATATTTATATGATTTGATAATGTGGTTGGATGAGGAAGAAGATTTTTGAGATCCTCACTTGCAAGATTTTGAACATCTTGGACTCCAAGTTCTGCGCTGAAATAAATAGAATCATTATTACCGTAAAAGACGTAACATAAAACATACCCAAGTCGTAACATACTTTTCGTATATTCTAAGAATCCTGGTTTCTGCACAATAGCAAACGCATTTAAATCAGTCTTTATCATTGTTAAGCAAGCTTTCTTAGCAATTTCTTTTTGAGCTGATGAAAATACAGGAGGCGGCTTTTCACATGCATGTTGACGTTGAGATCCACCTATTTTTCCAATGAAAAATTTTTCACAATGAACACATATATGGCCAACAACTGTATCACCTTCCAATATTTGCGCGTAATTTCCTTTTAATGTTGGCTTTGATTTGATTACACCAGATTTCCATTTTCGAACAATTTCTTGTTTATCTTTATTGGTCAAAGATTTCCTTGGTGTCGGACTTAAAGTTTCACTCAAATTGCATAAATTTTGTGTTGTTTGTAATCGCAAAACATCCTCTTCTTCATCTGTCATTTTTGTAAATAAAAAGAATAAAAAATTTAAGATAAAGTACTATTGTATCAGATACAATCTATCTTGTAAAATATACTTTGAAAAAAACATAGAGAAAAAATAGCAAAAATCTTTGCTGTAAATCATGTTTGGCAATATGTGACTCAGTTTTGGTCAGGGGGTCTATTTTTTGGAAAATAGACTTCAAAAAAAATAGACTTTTAGTCTGCATAGACCCGTAGACTCTTTTTTTCTTTAGACGAAAAAGTCAGTCTATGCTTGACTTTTTCTGCTTCCTGGTCAGCCGACACAAAAAAATTATCAAAAATAGATTTCAAGTATTTCATATAAATTTTTATTCCATAAGAAAGCCCGTAAAAAGTTGATTAAGAAAATGTCGATTAAAATAAGTTTTGTTAAGCATTTTGGTGGTAAAAACGTCAAAAACGTCTAAAAATACTGTAAAAATACGGTTTTTTGGGAATAGCAAAAATGTGCAAATGCCAAATGCTTCAGGACTCATATATGTCATTTCTTATGCTGTTTAAAACATAAAAATAAAAAAATTACGCCCGCGAAAACAATCGGAAATTTTTTACGAGGCTTGAAAGGAGCTGCAATAATCAAAAACCGCTGTTTAACACTTAAATCTGTCTCCAAATACATGTTTGACATTCACTTAAGTATAAGCTATCCATTTTTAAGGTAAAAAAATAAAATATACCATTTTAAATCAAAAAATAACAAAATTTAAATTTCATGAAAAACTGTAAAAATGCTTGTTCTCCTCGGGGAACACTGACAGGAACACTTGTTTCCTCTGAAAATACGAAGAGTTCCCGCACTACGGCGTGTTTTGCACACTTTTGCTCATGCGCTGCGTCTCTTCTTTTCTCTGTTCTTTTTTTTCTTTCACGACAGAGTTAAAAAAAGAACAGAGAAAAGAAGAGACGCAGCGCATGAGCAAAAGTGTGCAAAACACGCCGTAGTGTTCCCGTGACTATTTCAGTCAAAAATCAGAAGTTTTCTTTAATCTCTTTTATTAAAACTACGAGTTTTTATCGTTTTTCATTTTTCCCATTGAATTAAGCATAGTTGAAAGTATAAAAAAACACTTTTACTTGAGACAAACAGTAATGTTCAGTTTTTCGATGCGCGTCCCTAATTAAAGCAATCACAATTTTTTTGATTCACGTGTATGCCCAAGATTCATCTGCATCGTTAAAAACCATTTTTTGTTTTTTTCGTCCATGCATAAATTTTCTGTTCCCCAAAATTGATGATCGTATAAAAAAGGTGTGACTTTTGAAAATCGAAAATTGTTCAAATAATATATTATAATAGTTTTTAGAATGAGTTCATATTTTGAAAGATTCTTTTTATAATTCAAGAATCAAAGGTAAAAAAGTTTAATCAAAAATTTATTTTCCATTGATATTTAAAAGTTTAATTTAAAATTATTAGTGTATTCATTTCACTTCTTTTATGAAACATTTTTAAACATTGAATTGTTTTTATTTTGTATTTTATAGTTAAATTTTTTTCAAGTACTTCTTAAAACAACAATTAACAAAATATTCAAAAGAAAACTTTACACGAATGAAATTTAACAAAGTTCTTTCTATTTTTCGTTTGATTTTCGATCAAATTTGCTGTCGAACATTGAAAAGTAAAGATGATGCAATTTTTTGTTCGTTTTGCAAAAACATTTCGTAATATTTTTTCATTGAAAACGAATGTGGTTTTTTGCGATTTAGAAAGGACAACAAATGCAAAGGGTTTGAAAGCGGAAAAAAATCTTTAGTTTTGTAATTTTTCAAAATTTCTTTTGAATTTACTACACTATTGCTTTGTGATTTTTTGCGTCGCAAATTTTTTTCATCAAAAATTATATTTTTTGACTTTTTGAAAATTTGATTATTTTTAGTATTTGATAAATAAAAACAAAATAATGAAACCATTGTTACAAATTTTTTTGAAAACTGAAACAGTAGAGAAAAAAGTTGAACATTAAATAATAAGAATTAAATTTAAAAAAATCAAGTAAAACTTGCTATTTTTCAAAATTCTCATTGAATTTATTCATCTTGTTGCTGTAGTTCTCACATTGTAGATGAATGTATAAGAGTTAATTTTCTAATTTCACAGGAAAAATGCTACAACTTATACCCTAGAAGTTTTAAAAAAATCATTTGAAAAAATATGTTCTTTTCATGGAATGAAAACCGACTATGATTTTAAAAGGATACTCCAGCGTTGGAATATTTTTTACCTTTTCTTTTAAAGAATATACTATGGAAAAAAAATTAATCAAATTTTAAAATGTTACGATCGAAAAACTTGTCACAAAGATATGATTACTGTATCACTGAACTCGGATTCAAACATGATTAATACAATTCATCTAAAAACAAAATACTACAATAAAATTAATATTTATTTAAACTATATTAAACTCAACAAAAAATACAGCATCTTATTAACAATCAAGAAGCTGCTTGAACACTAAGATGAGGTCGGCGAGGTTTCTGTGGACGATGCTTTTCGTTATTATTCGTCCATGGACCACGAGAATCATATGCATAAAAATCCATTGGATATTCAGTTGTTGTAAATTTTGTGTAATCTAAAGCAGATGCAAGTTCATATGGAGTTAGCAGAGGGGTTTTGAAAGAAAGCCCCCAATCAATTGACAGCCGAGGACATGCAACTTGAGCAAAACTGAAAAAAATTAGTTATGTAAAAGAAATACAGTAATAGCAAATACTTTACCATTCAATTCCTTTAAACAGCGCCAATTTATTAACAAAAATTTCTGATAACAAAATTCGAATAAATTCTTTATTTTTTCCAGTAAGTTTTTCTTCAAGATCATCAAAGATTCGAATATTTCCTTGTCGACCAATTGTTCCTTGAATAAGCCCAAAACATTGCTTTCCACTTGCAACATCAACTGCCATCTTTCGGTTCTTAATCATCAATTCAAAGCCATATTCTTCTTTTGTAAGCTTCCGGGAATAAGGATTATATTGATAAGCTGGTAAATGAGGATTCTGAATCATTACTGATTCAAGATGAAATCGGCCATCACCAAGATACCTAAAAATAACCAAAATAAATTAAGAAGGTAATGACATTGAATAAAAACTAACACAACTGCACCAATATCTGCTGAAAGCTTTGGAGAAGTACAACCAAGAATTTCACCAGGGCTTAACGGATTACATTGTGGAATAATAGCATTAATACCAAGTTCATTTAATTGCTTTTTGATAATCTAAAATCATACTTTAAAAAGAGACTCCAGCAAAAAATGATTTTGAAACGCTGGCATATTTTTTATCCTTTCTTTTAATGTTCTAATACTTTTTAACCTTATTTCTGGCACCTCAAAGAATATTATTATGGTAAAATTTAATAAAATTAAAAATCTATTACGATCGAAAATTTTTTTGTAATATTTAGTAGTTTAAGGAATAAGAAAACAAACCTGTAAGGAAGCAACAAACTGAATCGTACTAACAAGAGCTAAAGTTCCAAGAGACTTTAAATGCAATTCAGCAACGGTTAAGAAATGACTAAGATTTAAATCAATATTAACAAAAATATATAGCATCTGAATTCCAGCTGTATCTTGAATTGGTACCAAACAACTATGACCATAATGTACAAGCAAATCACAGCCTAAAAAATTAAAACAGGGTTAGTTAATCACTCTTGGAAGAACTTGTACGCATGCTTACCCAATGATCGAGCAGTATAATCATCAACACAGCAAGCTCCATATGTTACATCACCCATAATAATTGTTTCACATCCAGTATGCTTTGAAAGGATATCCGAGATTAAACAAGAATACATAAGCAAGCCTTCAGGAAATTGTAAAGCAACTAAAAATAACACTAATGTACAAAGTTAAAACAATCATTTTAACTAACCAAGAGTTGCCTTCGTTTCACGAATTTTCCATATCGTTTTTGGTATTTCAAAGTTGTAATTTGAAGGAAGCTAAAAGTTGTTAAGATAAATGATGAAAGAAATGTTGAAAAAATCTTACGATCTTCGTATCCGCAATAAGAACTTCATCATTAACAATTGCATCAATTTGTTCACGAATTCGAAGAGCTCGTGACATTGTTATTGATGGAGATAATGTTGTTGTTGAAGTTGTTGAAATATTATAAATCAAAGTAAATAGTTAAATAAAAATAATAAAATTCAACCAGTGTTATCGCGCTCCCGCTCCCGCTACCGCTCCCGCTACCGCTCCCGCTCCAAACACATGGAGCGGCTCAGGAGCGGGAGCGGTTCCAGAAGCGCGGGAGCGGAGCGGGAGCGGTTCCGGCGGGAGCGCGCTCCCAAAAGTTTTCAACAGATTTTTTTGTTCTCAAAGAAATAACGAAAATTTAAAATTTCAACAATATTCTTATGCAACATGCAAACAAAAAGCTCCAAAAATAGCAGTTTTTGTTATTTCTTTTTTAAGTTTTGATAAATGTTTAAACATAATATACACACGTGGTCGGAGGACAGATTTTAAAATTTTCGCGACCTTTTTTTCCAAAGGGTCCCCCCTGTAGGTTTTTTCAAATTTTTTTTCAATTTTTGGTGAATTTCTCATTGCTTTTTTCTCATTTTTTTTTATTCCAAAACTTTTATCAAGCATGTGCGTATATTGGAAAAAAATGCGTGAATAATAATCACTATTTCAGTCTCATAAAAAACAGCATGCCTTGAGGTTATTTTACATGTAAAACGGGCTTTTGGTTTACGATAAAGCTTGCCATTAAAATTACCATAGTCAAAAATCTACATTGACGGGAAATTGTCATAATTTAATGAAAATGCGATTTTTCGAAATGAATGTGTAAAATTCACAATAAAAAAATTTTTATTGTAAAATTTTGCCTTTGAAAAGAGCTCGAAGCGGGAGCGGGAGCGGTAAAAATCAGGAGCGCTCCCGGGAGCGCTCCGGTAGCGGGAGCGGTTCCGGAAGCGCGGGAGCAGGAGCGGTAGCGGGAGCGCAACTTTTTTCGGGAGCGGGAGCGGAGCGGGAGCGGAAAAAGTGGTAGCGCGATAACACTGAATTCAACACAAGTTTTTCTTTTTTTCAAGGCAAAAATTTGAGCAATCATTTTTGCTTTTGGCAAGATGCGAATAAATGACATTACAATTTTGCCTTTAATTTTTTTAAAAAACCTTTTTAAAAATTTTACCCATTAAATTTACGTTTTAAAATGAATACTAGAATTTGTGTAAAAGGTTTACCCCCAAGATTATATAATGAAAATCAGCTGGAGAAGAAGTTTGCTGGCTGTGGTGTAATTACAAGTATTGATTTACCTGCACTTGCAAAGGGTAAATCAAATGGCATTGCATTTATTGGATTTAAAGATGGCAATGCCGCTGAAAAAGCTGTTAAACTCTTTGATAAAACATTTATGGGAACTGTTAAGATTCAGGTATGTCTTTAAGATGATACATTAATGATGAAATTATATGGTTTGAATTTTTAGGTAGAATATGCAAAGCCTCTTCAGAAGAATGCCAAGTAAGTTGATACTGTTATAATGTTGTAATCATTGCATAATATATCTATAAATGTTTTAGCAAACGTCCTGCTCCTGTCGAGGACAACAATACTGCATCAAAGAAAGCAAAGAAATCTGATAATCGAGCTTTAGCAGCTGAACCCGAATCAGAACAGCTTGAAGAATCTCCAAATAATGAAACGATTGAAAAGATAGCAAAGAATGGAAGATTATGGCTACAAAATTTGGCTCATTGTTGTGCTGAAGAAGATTTGCGGGAACTAATTGGTGACAAAGATGTTGAAGAAATTCGTTGCTTGTTCAATAAACAAACTGGTGAATGTAATGGCAATGCTTATCTTACTTTTACAAATCGAAATGATGCTGTTGAAATATATTCACAACTTGATGGAACAAATTTCTTGGTAACAGTTTTTATCTTTTTGTTTTTATTAATATAGTTATTATAGGGTAGAAAGCTAAAAATCTTTCCATGTGATGACAGAAAAGAGCTTTCAAAATCGAAGAAACTACAAAATTTGCCGTTTGTTCCAAAATCTCATGTCGATCATGGCACAAAGTCATGGAATTCCTTATTCATTGGTGGGGATGTTGTTGCTGAAACATTTTCGAAAAAGCTTGAAATTGAGAAAAGCAAATTACTTGAAGGTTCAAAAGATTTACCGTAATATTTTTCTAGTTTTTGCTTGCATTAACAATATATTAATTCTTTACAGAGCAGTAACAGCTTTGGCACTTGCTGAAATGCGTATTATGCAAGAGATTCGTCAATTTTTACTCGATAATAATGTCAATATTTATTGCTTTGGTACTGAGCAAGAACGATCAAGAAAGATTTTAATTGCAAAAAATCTTCCACCTGGTTTCACGGAAGAAGATGTTCAACGAACTTTTAAGCCTTTTGGTGCCATCAAAAGAATCATCTTTAATCCTGATATTGGTCTTACTGCTATAATCGAGCTAAACGAATCTGGAGCCAAGGCAGCCTTTGATAGAATAAATGGAGCAATGTTTCGTGGACGTCCACTTAAACTTGAATTTGCGCTTGCTTCAATCTTTGATAAAATCCCTGAACGAGAATTGTTGAACTCCGAATTATCCAAAAAATCGACTCCTGAAAGTTCAGCTCCTGAAACACTAACTGCTGAAAGTTCAGCTCCTAAAACACTTGTTGTTCGAAATTTGCCTTTTACGATTCAGGAAACTGAATTGATGCCGCTGATGAAAGCTGTTGGAGAAGTTAAAGAAATTCGATTACCTGAAGGTGTTAATGGACAAAGACGTGGCTTTGGTTTTGTGGAATTTGTGGATTCTGGTGATGTTAAAAAAGCTCTGAATATGTATGAAGGAGTTCATTTTGCTGGAAGAAGAATGGTATTTGAAATAAGTCAAAATAAGGAAACTGTCAAAGAAGGAAAAGCTGTTGAGAAGAAGTAAGTTTTTGTTGAAATTTGGAGATTAATGTAATCGTTGACTTTTTCAGGAGACAAAAAGTTACAAAGAAATCCTTGAGCAATGCTATGAGTTCATTATGACAAGATTAATTTGATTGTAATAACTGTTATTGTTTATTTGTTGTTGATTTTTAATAAAGTTTATCATTTAATATTTTGTTTGCGAATGTTTTTAACAACAGTTTATTTAACTGAAAGAATATCTTTTTTGTATTTTCGATTACTGTATTAGTACTGTAACCTGTTGTAGATGGAACCGAAGACAGTTGTATCTGCTGAAGATCAAGCAAAAATTAATACTTTTGCTCGATTGTATGATCGTGAACGTCACTTAGAGGCAAGTTTATTTTCGTTTTATTGAGCCGAAGATAATTAATTCTATCCTTATTTTTTAGGTTGAAACAAAATTTCTTAAGAATCAAATTGGTGGTTTGAATGATGCTGAAATGGATATTCTAGAAACAGAAGAAGAAAAGATTCCAGTCAAATATGGTCAAATTTTTATTGCCACCAAGGCTGATGTTGTTAGTGATTTGATTGAGAAGCGGAAATCTGAAGCTCAAATTAAGTTGAATCGAACTGAAGATGAACTATCACAAACAAAGAAGCAAATGGAATTACTTCGTGCTGAACTCTACAAAACTTTTGGTGATAATATTTCTCTTGAAATTGATAAAGATTAAAAGGTTGCTTCTTTTTTTGCCTATTTTTACTGTTGCTTTTGAGTTTTCTCTTTGTTGCTTTATTTTTGTGAATTTTTTATTTTTGACGTAAAAAATAAAAACAGTAATTAAAATTTTTGAAATGCGTAAAATTTTGAGCGACAATTGAGAGGGAGAGAGATAGATAGAAGTGTAGTTAATGGTTGAATTTAAATGGGGGAGTAAAACAGGAAACAAAAAAAAGAGAAGAAAAACAAGGAATTAATTTTAAATCAAAATTTTTATTTAAGCTCGGTTCCTATTTTTAGTTAAAGACATTTTTAGGAAGAATGTACATGTAATTATTTTTCAATTGGCCGTCGACTGTAATACCACCAATAAATAATATTGAAAATTAAAAATGCCAAAGGAAAATACAGTCGACTTTTTCGATCAATCATTTGAGCAATTTTTCGATTTTCTTCTGCTCGAAGCATCCTGAAATTTTTTTTGAATTTGTTAAGATTGGTTTTTTAATGGCTTGGGCTTGGCAGAATTCACAGGGCAGAAAATAGATTTCAAAGGAGAGATCTATCATTTGTTGCCGTATATCAAAATTTGCATAAATTGATAATCACAATTTCTATTGTTCTGTCTCGAAACAGTGTTTTTATTAACAAAACGGCAAAACTGTTAAGAGACATAACATTAGAAATTCTGAATATCAATTAATGCCAATTTTGATATACGGCAACAAATGATAGATCTCATTAAAACAAGAAGGTGCCGTTTTAAACAAAATGTCAAATGTATTACGGTATTTTCGTTACTGTGATTTATCCCAAAGTTATACACTTATTAATCATTTTGGAATCAATCACCGTCACTTTTAAGCCAACTATGCCCTTGATTTGCTAAATCCATAGAATTGTTTACCTTTCTTCTGCCTTCTTTTTCGTTCTTGATAGCCTTAAGCCACGTTTCCATTCTTCACATCCATTTAACAGGGACGGTTGATGTTCAATTGGATTATGAATACCATTTCCAATTCTTCGAAATAATCCATTTGATTCTGTTGAAGATGACGTGATATTATTATTCTTATTTTCATCTTTCTCTTCATCGGTTACTACCGTTGCAGCAGTAAATGGTGGATCTTCAAAAAATACTGTTCGACATTGTGCGTTTTGTTGATGAATCGGAGATTCATAAGTTGTAAGTTTCTGCAAAAATAAAATTATTTAAGAACGAAACAGAATTTGTATTTAACAGAAAAATATTCTTGGAAATAAAAAAGTTGTCAGACAACAATTAGGTGACATCATTCTTATGAAAGGTTTATTTTGTATTGTTAGAAATATTTTTAAAGAAAAGGAAAAAACTAAAATTCATTGTTTGGGTTCTTTTTGAGGATTTGTAAAAAAGGAAGTGGTTAAACAAATAATAAATGGGTGCATGGATTTCAAAAAAGGAAACAGCTGTTTTGTGCGTGGATTCAAAATTTGCATACGTATTTGTACTTTTAAAGATTAAAAATTTCTAAATTTTTGAAAAGTAGATGGACTTTGTTCTTTTTTAGAGTATGCAATTGATATACGAAAAAAAGTCAAAAAAGTGAATTCTCAAGTGTCTTTACAAGAGATTTTTGATGTCATTTTTTTATCGAAAAAGTTTTTTTTGCAAAAAATGATATAGCTTCGGAAGGTCTTTAAAAAAAGGAATGAAGTTTATGTATGTTTTGAACTTTTCGGACATCAAAAAAAGTATCTACAATTCCATTTTTTGATGAAAGTTACAAAAATCTTTGTATAATAAATTTTGAGGGGGTCCCATGACCCGACTTTTTTGGGCCCTTCATAGGGTTTAGGTTTATGCTAATTTATGACCTTCATTTTCATGACCAAATTATTGGGACCATAAAAATTGTTAGCTTTTGTATTAAAAAAAATTAGAATTAAAACTTAAAAACAACAATTATAATATCTAAATGTTAAAAATGTTATGCAAATTAAAAATATCTACAAGGTTAGAACAAACACAAACTTGGTTAGCATAAATAAGACGTTGAACCTGTTCTCCAAGACCCAACTGTGGGGTATATCTTTTTGTTCGCTCCCTTGGCTTTCGACGAACACAAAAATTGACAATCCTGCAAAAGAAAAAAAAGAATTGAAAAAAAAGCGTAATCAAATTTTGTCATTAAAATACTCGGGCTTTTCTTTTGAAGCAGAAAAAAAACAAAAAAAGGAACAAAGTTCTTTTTTTTTGTTGTTTAAAAAAAACTCACGTAAATTCAATCATTGTTGAGAATACGAAGGTTAAGCAAACACCCATCCATACATCTATGGCCTTTAAATCAGATGCCTGCGGCAATGCCATTTTTGCTGCAGAATTTTGTGTTGCAACTATAACAATGAAAAGGCAATAAGTTTTAAAAAGTTTTTAATTATTCTATAATTTCAATTAAAGATTTGGATTTTAAATAAGTTTGAAAAGTGCCATTTTAAACAAAATGCCAAACCTGTAAGAATAGTTGTAATTGAAAGGGAAACTCTTCCCGGCACAGAATCCACATCAAGCCTATAAAATTATGTTAATTTAGATTCAGGGATATTTTGCCCGAATATATTTCGTCAAGTTTCGGATATTTCGCCAAAAATTGAGTTTCAGTTTTCAACGGCATTACGAAAAAGTCAAATTTGACGTTTTCATCGAATTTGATTAGCATAAAAAATCGGACATTTTGGTTTTCCTAAATATCCGAAACCACATTTTTTGCGAAATAGTTTTTGGCGAAACATTCATGAATCGTAATTCAAATCAGCAATAAACAAAAGATTACCAAAAAGAGAAAAAGCTGATAGTTACAATAAGCCCTGAGGGGATATAAGTTTGAATAATATGATGCATAAGCTCTCGATCAATTTTAAATACTACCATTGCACATGACCAAATACCTATAAGGATGATTACTGTAGATATTATATTAGATATTTGGTTATTTTACCTGTTGCATATGTGTCATTTCTTGTATGAGGTTCTAATTTCCTTAAAATCATATCAGGCATTCGAATTTCACTATTGACATCAATTGCAGAATCACTTTTCCATTGCAAAATAAGTTGGTCAACATCATAGGCATCTTTAAAAGAGAGAGAGGAAGTTTTAAAGAAAGAAGGAAAATAATGGATAAGGAAGTTAGTTGAATGTGACAAAAAAATTGTTATGCAAAGCTTTTTTTCTGTCTCTCATGAGATTTTTTGTTCTTTTTGGCTTCAATAAAATGAACAACAACAAAAAAGTTGGATTTGATGTAGGATTTTTTTAATCCCTTTTTATGAAAGTTTTGATTTTTGGTCACATTTATTCCTATGATAATAAATATGCAAATGAGTTAAATATAGCTCTTTACTTATCTTTTTTGTTAGTTTTTAGTTAATTAACAAATTTGCATAAAAGTTTCAAACAAACTTACATGATAGAATTCTTAATGAGCAACTTTGTGAATCCAATGGATATCTTGCAAGATTCAGGGTGCAAATAACTGTTAATGAAATCCTTAAAAAGAATGAATGAATTAATTAAACTTTTAAATTTTGTTATTTCAAGAAAGGCATTTTGGCTTTTTTTGCAAATGAGTTTAAATTTAATTTGCATATGATTAAATTTTTAATCAGGTTTTATTTGTTGCAAAAAATGACAAGATAGGATTCATGGATATTTTTGCCGAAAAATTTGTCCTGGATATTTCGGATGACCGAAATGTCCCAAATTTTTTTAAGAGTGTAATTTGACGACATTGTCAACTTTTACTTCTTCGTAAAGCTTTAAATGCTAACAAAAATTTAGGACAAAAATTTAGCCGAATTATTTTAGGCGAAATATCCGAAAATTTTAGTACACGTTTTTTTGTTTTATTTTAGAAAATTTTTAAATCCCTCAAAAAATGTTTTGGTCTTTTAAAAAAATACTTTTAAAAAATCCCTCCAATCCCCCCTCAATTATCACCCCATGAAGTTTCGGCATTTTTTCTTTTAAAAAAAACTCCATTTAAAATAATGGCTTTCATCTTTTTTTTTGTAACAAAAAAACTTCAAAAAACAGCAATAATTTTTTTTGTGGTTTCTTTTTTTTGACATTTGTTTTTTTGGTTGGTCAAAATGCGTCAACAAGATTTATATATATATTTTTAACGATGGCTTGGGGGAAGCATTCTTTCAAGATCATAAAACATCACCAAAAAATGAATCGTAAAAAAGTATAATTACTTTTGAGGTAATTGTATCTTGGCGATCATATGATAGAAAAAGGGGAAAGAAGAGTGATTAAGAATTTTTTAGAGTCACTTACCGACAATCATAAAATAAAGTACCATTGGGATATAACCATGCTGAAAAAAGAAATGTAATAACTTTTTTTTTAAAAACAGAGAAGAACATCTAAAACGGCGCCCACAAATCATAAAAATGCCTTTAAAAAATATGGGCTCATTGGGGGCAAAAATATTTGAACGATTTTTAAAAAGTTTTAATAACAAGTTTGAACAAGGCTTATTTGAACCCATTACTGATTAAAATATCCATTATTTTTTGCTGCTTTATTTCGAAATTTGCATAAATTGATATTCAGGGTTTCTATTGTTATGTCTCAAAACAGATTGTTCTGATTCACAAAATTAGAAAACTATTTCGATACATAACAATACAAATCCTGAATATCAATTTATGCAAATTTTGAGATAAAGCAGCAAATGATGGATCTCCGGCGTGATGTGACTTCCCAGCCCCGGGGGTTCGAGGGAGGAAAATTGAAGATTTGGAAACATCAAAGATACCGACATGCCCTTTTATCCCTCAGAGGACACAACAATGATCTCATTTAATTAAATAATGTCTAATCTACGCTTCTGTTTGTTCCAGAAATAATTACGCTAAAATTCTTATAAAAAAACTTACCCAAAAAATTTGGCATTGTAACTTCGTGAAAACTTGCCGTCCTGGCATTTGCAAAATAGATATCTAAAATTGATCACTGTCACATTTTTGTTACAACAAAAACTAACGAACCAGGATGCCAAATTCTATTAAAATTTTCTTTATCCTTAATTAATATTCTTTTTGTTCCATTATGGGCTAATCGAGTATCAATCCATTCCTGTTGAAAATATAAATCAACATCAAAGTCATTACTTTGGGCACTAAAATTTGATTCTTTAAATGTGATTAAAAATGTACTGTAACAAACCGAAATGAGGTCATTCCTTCAATATACATTGATATTTTAACTACTGTTGGCTTATCTGTAAAAAGATAAAAGTTAAAGTTTTAGAAGAATAAAATGAAAGGCGAAAACGAAAATTAGGGATATATCAAATCTCCGAATTTGTGTGATGGTTTCATTCAACAAAATAAGAAAATGTTAAGAAACAAAAATGTGGGATATATCAAATCCGTAAATTTGTTTGATTGCTTCTTTATGTCATTAAATTGTCCAATATTCTGCATTTAAATGATACATTTAATAATTTTTTTGATAATTGATTTTTTAAATTTTGAAATAAGGTTCACAGTGTCTGTTTTAAAGGGAGTATGTCAGTTTTACAAAGTTGCTTAGGGGACATGCTCCCTTTAAAAAATCTTTTAATCAATGTTGGATTTCTTATTTATTATTATCTGCTTTATGTTTTGCCGCATCATTTTTTATAAAACTTCTTCAACAAAAAATTTGCACTTTTAAACATACAAAAAAGGAAAACTATTTAAAGCCATTTTTGCAATCTTTTCAATTAATTAATTGCTGCTGCCTCTTATCTCGAAAATCATTTCCTCAATTTGCCAATTTCCACTTTTTAAATAAAAATCCACTTATTTCAATTATCAAAAAATGCTGCCAATAAAAAACGAAACTATGTTTTTTGTGAATTTTTTTGAGATTGCTCTTTTTTTGCTTTTTATTTTTTAACATTTTTTATATTTTTTTTCTTGAAAACAATGAAACACAAATTTAAGTAGTTTTTTTTCTTTCTCTAAGGCAAAAAAAAATGTTTGAAGAAAAAGAGTAGTGCTCTTATGGGATTTCTACTTTTCTACAAAATGAACGCCATCCTCTTTGCTCTTTTTTTTGTTGTTCAAGAAGGAAATATAAAAAAGAGATTTCTTCAAAAAAAAGGGGACAATTTTTTGTTGTGACAAATTTTGTTTCTTTCCATTCCTTTTTTAAAAGCATGATATAGAGAAATAGACTCATTTATCAAAAATGGAAATGGTTGAAAGATGTTTTTTCTCTCTGGAGTGTGTTTGTTAGGAGATAAAAATCAAACAAAAAAAATGTTGAAAAAAAGCAAATTTTTAATGGAGTAAAATTTAAATGAAACCAAGCGGAAATGGAAGTTGAAGATGTCATGCGATGCTGCATGGGAGAGTCTTAAGTGGATTTGATATATCCGGTCGGATATGGGATATCCGGGGGATTTAAATTGTAAATAGAAAAATAGGATAACGAAGATTTCATGAATAAGGATTTTGTATTTGACCACAAAATACGACACATATTTTAAAATATTATTTTGGAGACACGTTCGTGGATTTGATATATCCCGGAAAGATTTCATATATCCGTTCAAGGATATTTGAAATCTTACTACCCCCGTTTTTGAAAAGAATGTAAATAAAAAACTTACTCAAATCTTGGGTCGGAATTTCTTCTTTATCATAATATGCCACATTTTTTAAGATACTTGATAAATCTGTTCCTAAGGCAAATAATAACTGAGTAAATGAAAATAATAAAATAATAATATGTATTGGATTCATTCCTTCTTTTTAATTAATAAAAAAATATAAGCTCATTTAATTAATAAATTTTCATATCTCTCTAAAACAAACAAATTAATATATTATGCTTAATCAAACATCAAAGAAGGCGGCAGTTTACGTACTTCCTTTGTGTCTCACAACGAAAATAGATTTGAATGGATTGGTTTCAACAAAAAGACCCTGATTTTCAGGTTTGCCCTCCACAAACCTGAAAATCATGGGTCAAAAAAGTACGTAAACTGATGCCTCATTTAAAAAAAATCGCGCCTTTTTCAAAAAAAAGCTGAAAAACAACCATTAACAAAGCTTAAAAATATGAATCATAAACGCTTAAAAGTTTGTTAAAGAAAAAAATAAAAAGATTAATTTTTTGACACCTTTTTGCTGTCGAAAAAAAATTTGAGGTAGATGTTGAAAAAAATGTGACAGAAAAAATGAGAAGATAATCAATTATTATTATTATTGGGTGTTATGAGGATTTTTATTGGCAGTAGCTAGCTAGCTAGCTAGCATGGCCGGCCATGGCAGACAAAAAAAACAGAGGGTGCACTTTTATCTCAATTTTTTGAAAAATAAAAAAAAGATCATCAGCTTGGTGATCACCGAAAAAATCAGGATCAAATAAAATGGCACCCATAAAAATTATGACAAATGTCGTAAAAACACAAAATAAAAAATTATTAAAGAATATTAAAAAACAGCAAATTATATGACCGATATAATGAGAGGAAAAAACATGATCAAATAGCAAAAGAAAGGCATTTCAAGGTTTTAAAAATTCGAAATGATATGTGTCTTCTTTGTTTGCAGACAATTAAAGGATTATCTCTGGTATGAACACTAAAAATTTTAATTAATAAATGATAGAAAAATAACAAGAATTTTTACCAGCTTTAAAAAAAAGCTATTGTTTGCCATTGAGATCTTAAAATAATAAGAGAACTATCAAAGGAAGTTAAAAATGAATAAAATGATATTCATCTAAATTTTGATTCACCAGTATTTCAACGGCATGTTTTCTTGGATTTTTCGGAAGATCGAAATGTCCCAAATTTTTTATATGAGTAAAATTCGATGATATTGTCAGCTTCCACTTTTTTGTTAAGCTTTAAATGCCACCATAAATCTTGAATAAATTTCTAGGCGAAAAGTTTTTTAGAATTTCCGTGAATCCTTTACATAAGATTATTTAACACTGTAAATTGTTGCATTTCGTAAAACTTTGTTAATTCATCATCTTAAAACACTACAAATAAAATAACCTATCAAACAAAATTAGATGTCAAAACCTTAGCATCTTATTACAAATTTTTATGCAAACATTTACCTTTGAAAATTATCAAGTAATCAAATTTTTGCAACAGAATATTGCTTCATCTTTTTGAAAAAAGCCAAAAAAAGATAACCTCAAAAAAATAAAACAAAAAGAAAAAAACGAAGAAAAACATTAAAAAAACAGATTTGTGAAAAAAAAAGTTAAGTGCATTTTTTTAACAAATTTTCTTGTTCAACATCTATTTTTTTGTCTCCGTTGTTTTTAACAGACCTCATCTTCTTCTAAAACTATGTACTACTTTTAATAGGTCGTAGAAATAAGAAAAAAAGAACGAAATAAAATAAAATAAAAATAGGAGGGCAAAGAAAAAACAAATTTAAACATCTTCGTCGAAAAAGAAGAAGAAGAAAAATATCTTTAAGGAAGAGGAAAGCTTTTTTTCATTGTCGTTGTCGTTTAAAAGTTTTTAAGAAAAAAGAAAAAAATCCGAAAAAAGCTTTAAAGCTTGTTTTGTTTTTTTTGTCCTCCAAAAGAAAAAAATAAAAAAGCCTTAGGTGACAAAAAAGGCGGAGTTTTTTTATAAAGAAACCACAGTGTTTTTTCTTTGGCACAAAAATTTTTATAAGCATTTTGTGACAAAATGCTTATAAAAATTGTTAAATGAAAATTTCAGGAATAACAAACAGCGATTAAAAAAGTGAATAATTTTAAATAATTTTGTTGCACTTTATATTTTGAGGAATTTAAATGTTTTGATAATTTTTGAAACTTCAAAGAAAAACACGTATCAAATTGTTTGGATAAATTTTTGATGAATAACAATTTAAAAAAATTTAGAACTTGCATATTATCATTTTTGGGATTTTTATTTGAGTTTATACGTTTTTATTTGTTTGCTAATAAATATAAGATATAGATAAAGGTTATAAAATCTTAAAAAAAACACGGTATTTATTTAAAAGACATCAACCAAGTATTTTGAACCGGTAGATCGTAGGTTTGTTTTCACATGGACCCTGTAAACAATAGGAAATGTTGTGACAAGATTAACCTGTCAGTTTTTCCAGAACCGACGTTGGAATTGAAGAACGGACAATATGGTTTTTAAATTCGAATGCCAGGATTTGGAAATCAAGATAAAACGATTTTCAGTTTTCGAAAACCGCCGGCTCTCTTCCAAAACATTGATACAACAAAACTATCAGCACTTTTTTTGTGTTTATTTTGCGTTTGTTGTGAGATCAGTTTGTTTAATGAATTCCATTCATCGAAATAAAAACCAAAGTTTATCCTTTCTAGGATGTTTTTGCCAAGCTAATGAAAACCTTTTTTTTTATCCGTAATCTTATTTTTGAAGAAAAACAATTTTCCTCAGAATTACATTTAAATCTTTAAATATAGCCTCAGGCAAAGAAGGGTTTATTTGGTCACCATCACCAAAAACAAACAAATGCAATCTTTTTTCTTTGCTTAAAAAAACAAATTTGTGCCAAAAAAAAGTTCAGCGAGAACGTTTAAAAATAACAGAGTTAGTTCAAGTTGTTAAATTTTAAAAATTATCATCACTTTTAAAAATTAATTTATTAAAAAAAATTTGAATTATTACTCAGTTTTGGTTTTTGAAACTAAGAATTTTCTAACAACAAATCTCAGAAGATAAAAGGCAATAATCAAAGCTAACAACAAAATTCCAAAGGCAACAACAAAAATATCAATCATATAAAATTCAACAAAGCTCATCTCTGTGGTAGCAAGATTTAATTCTGGTAAATTACCATATTTATAGACATATTCCGTATATTTGAGTACAGTATCCTCAGGCGATAAAATTTTATTTGCTTCTTTCATTTTTTGTGAAAATTCTATGGCATTTTTATGATAAATACTTTGGGGTTCTTTTAAAAGTTCCTTCAATGCCAAAGTGAGGCCAACTTCATGCAAATTTTCTCTTCCAAGTAAAATTCCAAGGCCACGTTGATGTACAACTGCAGCATTATGGGGTTGATCACCAAATAATGGGACTGAAAAAGGATAGGTTAACTGGATATAAACAGTAATGATCAGAAAAAGGTACGTTTTTGGTCAAGTTGACCCGGAACTTAATCGATGGATATTTCGCCAAAAGATTTATAATGAATTTTTTCGAGGAAATGCTCCAAAATTTTTTCAAGTGTGATTGGATGAGAATGTCAACTTTTAATTAACTTGACTTACGGATATTTCGCCAATAACCATTTCGCCGAAAGTTTGGTATTTTTGGGATGACCAAAATGTCCCAAATTTTTTATACATGAGCAATCCGATGACAATGCCATCACCAATTTTGGCGAAATGTTTTCTGGCGAAATATCAATGAAATCTTACCCAAGATCATTGGCACTGCCGCTAATGTCGCTTCCAAGATTGAATTATATCCGGCATGTGAAATGAATCCTTTACACTTTGGATGACCTAACATTGAATGTTGGGGCAACCATTTCTCCAAGTAAATATTTGTAGAATTTTGTAAAAATTCTGGAATTTCATCATCTTCAACATCGAATTTCCAGAAGAATGTATGCTCTGGAAAATTCTTAAATGCCAAAGAAATTGCATTTCGAATTTGAGCTGGGACAGATTTAGATCGAGCAAAAGTTCCAAAAGAAAGAATCACAAAGCCTTTACTGCCATTAATAATTTGAAGTAATCTTTGACTAATTGGGGCAGCATTTTTAACTTCCAATCCTCCAACATATTTAATTTTTGTTGTTATCAAAGTTGGAACATCCAAAAATTGATTGGTATTGACAAAAGTGATGGCAGCTTTTCGTTGTCGAAGTTTAAGCAAATTTTCAAAGTTTGGATCAAATTTTTTCCGGAACATTTCGGTTTGGGCATTTGAATTGATGGCAAACATGTCATTCAGTTTATAATTGACGTAAAGGTTCAGGAGTTTTTGCTTCCAGGTCATTTTGTCAGAGAATGGCAAAAACATGTCTGAAAAATTTTAATCAATGTTTTGATAATTTAACAGTGTGAAGAATTGATTCATGGACATTTCGGCGAAATGTTTGTCTTGGATATTTGGGAAGGCGAAATATCCCAAATTATTTTTACGAGTTTGTAATTCGATGAGACTATCAACTTTTATTACTTCATAAAAGATTAAAAGATTTAAATGCCACCAAAAATCCAGGACAAAATTGTTGGCGAAATAACCCTGAATCAAAAATTTGCATATTTTTGATGGCATATAAAATTTGGGGAAAATGAAGAAGTTGATAGTTTCATAAAATTACATTCGCATAAAATATTTTGGGACATTTTGGTCATCCGAAATATCAGATCGAATTTTTAGGCAAAATGTTCTTGGCGAAATGTCCATGAATTTTCAAAATTAACTAACTTGGCATAAAACTTGCAATAAATGGAATTCCAAATGCTTCATATGTTGGATTGAACATTGTTACGGCACTGATCATTACCACCTTTTCAATCTTTAAAACTTCAAAAATGCCATCTGGACAATTATCAACAAACTCTGTCATTCCAATATCCCATTTTGTTGAATTTAAAATCTCCCAAAATCCATCATCATTTACCAAAGCTTAAACATTTCTGATTATCGTATTACCGTAATCAATGGCATCAAAAAATTACCATTACAAACTTTTTTATACATTTCAAAAACCATTGGAACATCAGAAGCTGCTTTTCGGGATGGTGTAAAAACTGATGATTTGCAAGAAAGATTTAAGAATCCAGAATAATCAACATCTTCTGAATAATATCGAATTGTGTGAGCTCTTTTTGATCCAACTTCGGTCACATCCGGATCAAATGAAATTTCTAATATAGTCTAAAAAGGTTGGTTCTTAATCAAACATGCCGATATGAGAAATGTCGTCAAGGACAGAACGAAAATGAAATATCACTTCTCAGACATTTTTAACCTTATTGTAATTTATGTAGAATTATATTAATGAGAAAAAAACAATATGTACTTCAAAACTCATTTTTTTACGAGTTATAAGAATTTTTTGGGGTTTGGGGTCGGCGGCCCAAAAGATGAAGTTTCTTATGTCTGGCATTATAAAAAAGTTGATGCGAATTTTTATCACAATAGGTGTTGGTTATTTTTGTTTGTATCAAATTTCCAATTTTTTTGGGGAATGGTTTCCCGGTCATAATTACATTATTTTTTGAAATTTTTTCTTACCAATTTTTTTATTATTAAAAAACGACGTTTTTATTTTTTTTGCTATTTAAAACGCACTCTGGCTGAAAAAAAGAGTGATCCAAGTAAACCTTGGCACAGTCAAAAAATGAATCTTTTTGAAACTTTACCCACGTTTTCGACTATGCTTAACAAGCCCAGATCCAAAGTTTTTTTGTCCAAAAGTGCCGTTTTGGCACTTTTTTGTGCCGTAGAAGTTCAAAACGGCATTTTCAGATCTCGGATGCCGTTAGAGATATTGTTTTAATTTTCATTGGTATAGGGGTAATCGAGGTCGCTGAATCCGAATTTCGTATTTTCATGACTCGATTTTCGCCTTGGGACCCAAAAAAATTGAAAATACGGCATTGTGCCGTTCTCCTACTTCGGCATTTTGCCGTCGGGCTTAGCAAAAATTACCATCGAATTCTCCACGTTTTTTTGCCCTGGGGGACGGAAAATATCAAAAAAATATTTATCGCTCTATCATTTTTCCTGTGGAGATTAACGCCCATCGTGGTTTTAAGAGTATGAAAAAAATGAAAAAATGTTCTAAAATCAGTTTAAATGTGCAAACATATATAATTTTCACTAAAAATGTAATAAAACATCATTACAAATGTATTGGAAGCTTCAGAGTGCCAAAAATATGCAAAATGCCAAAATCGCCAAAAATTTGTGCCGAAAAATTTTTTTTCTTTTTTTGCTCTAATTTTGTGCCTATAGGGGTTTTCGATGATGGGGAATTCGATTCTGATATTTTTTTATGGTTTTTAGGAAAAATTTTAGTCGAAAACGGCATTTTTATATTTATAAAAGTACTGTATATATTTACATGATAGTGCCGTTTCTGGATTTTCTGTCATGTAAAATGTATAAAAAAATATCAGAATCGAATTCCCCATCATCGAAAACCCCTATAGGCACAAAATTAGAGCAAAAAAAGAAAAAAAATTTTTCGGCACAAATTTTTGGCGATTTTGGCATTTTGCATATTTTTGGCACTCTGAAGCTTCCAATACATTTGTAACGATGTATTATTACATTTTTAGTGAAAATTATATATTTTTGCACCTTTAAACTGATTTTAGAACTTTTTTTCATTTTTTTCATACTCTTAAAACCACGATGGGCGTTAATCTCCACAGGAAAAATGATAGAGCGATAAATATTTTTTTGATATTTTCCGTCCCCCAGGGCAAAAAAACGTGGAGAATTCGATGGTAATTTTTGCTAAGCCCGACGGCAAAATGCCGAAGTAGGAGAGCGGCACAATGCCGTATTTTCAATTTTTTTGGGTCCCAAGGCGAAAATCGAGTCATGAAAATACGAAATTCGGATTCAGCGACCTCGATTACCCCTATACCAATGAAAATTAAAACAATATCTCTAACGGCATCCGAGATCTGAAAATGCCGTTTTGAACTTCTACGGCACAAAAAAGTGCCAAAACGGCACTTTTGGACAAAGAAACTTTGGATCTGGGCTTGTTAAGCATAGTCGAAAACGTGGGTAAAGTTTCAAAAAGATTCATTTTTTGCTGTGCCAAGCCTTTCAGATTTTCAGCCAGAACGCGTTTTAAAAATGTTAATGATGACTAAATTAATGCTTGAAGGATCCAAAAACAAATTTTTATGAATTTTTAAAGTGACAGAATATTCAAATTTAAAAAAAACTGCTAAACGGGTAAATTTCCAGCACTTTTTCCATTTTTTAGAAATAAACCACGCTGATCAAAAATGAAAAATGGTCTCTAAAAGTTTCAGTTTTTTTAGACTAAAACTGCAGCAAAAAAAATCTTTGTATATTTTGCTTTTAAAAAAAGCAACAGCCATCTGTCTACGGCAGTTTGCGAAAAAATATTAGATTTTAAAGATCGCGAGCCTTTTTTTCACTTTTTTGCAATGCTCAGAAAAAGGAGACAGATATTTTGAAAGTTTTACGAAATTATTTTTTAGTATTTTTTGCGCAACACAGCTACTGCAGTTTTGAATATTTTATTTAATATTTGTTATTTCTCTCCTCTCAAATTTAACTTTAAAAAAGATAATTTTTAAATGGAGAGGACATAAGAAGAGTTGAAAAATTTTATAATGTTCATTATTTATTAAGGATGGACGAGGGCCCAGGGCATTTTGAGTGCCCCGGGAAGGTCCCGGGAATGCCCCGGGGCAGGGCACTCCCAGGGCCCATGATTCGTTGCCAGGACCGGGACAGGGCATTTTCTTAGGGCCCCGGGGCCTTGAAAATGCCCTGGGCCCCGGTTAAAAAACACGGGTTGGTACCGGAACAGTCAAAAGTTGCGCGCTCGGATCCTGTATTGTTCACTCGTTTTATCATTTTTGTGTTCTATCTAAACATTGTTGACGTTATTTTATGAATTGAATAACATTTTTCATAAAAAAAACTTAAAAGAAAGGGGTCATTTTTGGAAAAAAAGTTTTTGACAAAGCTTGTCAGGGCATTTTTAAGGCCCCGGGACGGTCCCGGGAATGCCCCGGGAAGGCCCCGGGGCAGGGCCCTGGCGAAATATTAGGGCCCAGGACGGACCAGGGCACTGAAAATTGGGCCCTCGTCCATCCTTATTATTTATTATATTTTTGAACTCAAACATCAAACCACCATTTGTTTATTGAAAAATTTTAAAACCCATCTTACAATAGTATGCCCATCATCGTCAAAAACATTAATAACTTTTCCAACAAATTGGACATGATTGTGATCGATTTTCGGGAAAAAAAGAGCGACAGATGTATTGAAACTTTTATTTACAAGGTGTTTTAGTGTTGCTTCCCAAATGGCAGTTATGACAGCTTTTTTGGATAATTAATTTAGGCTCAAATTTTATATCAAAAAAGTGTGATTTAACATGAAAATTTGGCATTTTAGTTAACTCTAAAGAGACCAAAACAAAAAGATGCTAATTATTATTTTCTGAACTTGTATTAAACAACTATTAGATAATTAAAATACTTAAAAACTCCATTTTTATATGACTTAAAAGGCTTTTGATGTACTGGGTTGGTCAAACAAGGCACAAAGGTTCTAATGTTAGATATCATGGAAAAATTTATGTAAATTTTTTATCTTATCTTATTAGAAAAAGTTGCAATTATTTTTATTGTTTTTGTCGAAAAAATGATAATCATAAAAAATTTTTGTCTCAAAAGCTGTAGCAATAATTTTGTTATTTTTTCTTCGCGAATTGATCAAAAAAAGGAATAGAAAATAAATCATCTGTCAACGACAACAGTTTTAATCGAATGTTTTGGTTTTGAAAGCTTTTTTCACACACATATTTCACAATAATTTTCCGCAAAAAAGAGAAAAAGACATCTTTAAATTTTAAGATATTATTTTTAGTGTTTTCTGTCTATTGAAGAAGCAATAAAAGTTTTTTTTTATTAAAAAGTTTTGAATATTTTATTTTAATATTTCTCCTTTCTAATTTAACTTTAAAAAAGTTAATAAACAAAAAAATTTAAATTATAGTTAGCACAGGACTACAGAAATTTTCAAAATTTTTACGTTATTTATTTATTTCTGAACTTGTATTAAACACTTATTGGTTAAATCAAAAATCGCTAAAAACACCATTTTTAAACGATTTTAAAATAGAATTTTAATGATCGGGATCAGGGATGTGCGGAATTCCGTTACCGTTTCCGTAATGTACGGAATTCCGTCTATTTTTCCTCTACCGTATTCCGTATAAGAAATTTATTCCGTACCGTATTCCGTACCGTCTAAAAAAATCGATTCCGCACATCCCGATTCGGGATTGACCTCAAAAGGTACTAAGAAGCTACTCAAGTCTGACATCGTGGAAACATTTTATGCAAATTTTGTATATCTTATTATAAAAAGATATCACAATTATTTTTGTTGTTTTTGCCAAAAAAATGATAATCAAAAAAATTTTTTGTCTCAAAAAACTGCAGCAAATTTTTTTGTTATTTTTTTCTTCAAAAAGGAGCTGCAAATAAGTCATCTGTCTACGACAGCAGTTTATATCGAAAGTTTTGGTTTTGAAAGCTTTCTTCACACACATATTTCACAATAATTTTCCGCAAAAAAGAGAAAAAAGATATCTTTAATTTTTATGAAATTATTTTTAGTGTTTTTTGCCTGTCGAAGCAGTGATAGTTTTGAATATTTTGTTTTATTATTTCTCCTTTCCACTTTAACTTTTTCAAAAGGTTATTTAACAAAAAATCCAAATTATAGTTAGCACAGGACAACAAAATTTTCCAAAATTATTGCGTTATTTATTAATTTCTGAGCTTATATTAAACACTTATTGGTTAAATCAAAAATCGCTAAAAACACCATTTTTATACGATTTTAAAATAATATTTTAATGATCGGGATTGACCTCAAAAGGTACAAAGAAAGTCTAACAACGTGGAAACATTTTATGCAAATTTTGGATATCTTCTTATAAAAAGATATCACAATTATTTTTGTTGTTTTTATCGAAAAATGATAATCAAAAATATTTTTTGTCTCTAAATAGCAGAAAAAAATGTTTTGTTTATTCAAAAAAAAACAGCAGCAAATTAGTCATCTGTCTACGACAACAGTACTGTTTTTGAAACATTGCGAAAAACGTTTTTGAAATACGTCGATTATGAAAGCTGTGAGTTTTTTTCTCATACACTTTGCAAAAACGTACAGAAAAAAGAAAGAAAGATATTTTCAAATTATTATATATTATTTTTTGTGTTTTCTATTAAATGAAGCAATGACATCTTTGAATATTTAATTTTAGTTATGTTTTTTTTATGTAAATCTCTTAAACTTTAAAAAGAATTTTTAATAACAAAATTCGGAATTTTAGCGAGCACAACAAGTTATCTTAGAAGCGGTCATTATTTATAATTTCTTAACTTAATACAAACACCCATGAATTAAATAAAATATTTTTTTAAAAACAGTTTACATCCACCACCAATTAAAATATTAGCAAATTTTCCATCAAATTGATTAAAGTCCGATTGCCGATCAAATTTCAGAAAAAAGAGCAACAGACTAGTCATCATCTGTCTGCTTCTACGACAGCAGTGTTTGAAATGTTTTTTGATTTTTGGTTCTTAATGGTTGCAAGATTTTTTTCCCACATTTCACAATGTTTTTTTCGAAAAAAGCGATGCAGTTTTTTAACGCTTTTTTAGTATTTTTTGCGCAACACAGCCGTTGCAGCTTTGAATATTTTATTTTGTTTTTTTTTTATTTTTTCTCTCCACTTAACCTTTAAAAAAAGGTTATTTAACAGGAAAATTTGAAATTACAGTTTACACAGAAAGAAATGTGAAAAAAACGTGACATTATTTATTATTTTCTGAAATTGTTGTATAAAAACACCCATGAATGAAAAATTTAAAAACTCCATTTTTACATGAGATCAAAGGATTTTGGTTCTTTGCTGGCCGTAAATGTTACGAAGAAGCTCATCTCTGACATCGTTGAAAATTTTATGCAAATTTTTTATCTTTTATAAGAAAGAAAGTTGCAATTATATTTTTATTGTTTTTGTCAAAAAATGTTGGACTAAAATTTTTTTTGCGTGAAAAAATTGCAGCAAACATTTTTAAAAAAAATTTTATGTCTTTAAAAAGCAGCAGAAAATTAGTCATCAATCTATGACAAAATACTAACAAATATTTTTTTGGTTTTGAAAGTTGTGACCTTTTTTTTTACAAAAATGTTCAGAAAACGAAATAAATAACGCTTTTTTGCATTATTTTTTGTGTTTTCTGTCTACTAAAGCAATAGCAGTTTTGAATATTTTATTTTGTTTTTTGTTATTTCTCTTCCAATAAAACTTTAAAAAAAGGTTAATTAATAAGTAAATTTAAAATTTTAATTAGCTCAGAGTTTACAAAATGGTAAATTTTTGTGAAAACATTATTTATCATTTCCTGAGCCCGTATCAAGTAACCAAAAGTTAAAATAAATATTTTTTAAAAACAGCAACTTACCACATTATGTCCACCATCAATTAAAACATCAGCAATTTTACCAGCAAATTGAACATGGGAATGCCCGATCGCAGGAGAAACAATTAAAATATTTAATGCAAAATTAAAATTAATCAATAAAAATAAAATTATAATTTTAATCATTATACTTTTTTCTGAGGTTAACGGAAGCAGTTGTCTTCTTTAATGATCAAAATATTCTCATTTAAATGTATAAAGAAAATGCATCGAGTATATTTATCATCACCCCATCACGGAAAAAAACTTTACTTTAAAGAAAAATATTTTTCCTTTTTCGATTTGTCTTTTCCGGGATACCTTTATTTCTGCAGCAACAAGGACTCAGACAAAGCATGAAAAAAGTAGGACTCTTAAAAAGGAAGCAATCATCAAAACAGTGATAAGAAAAAAATGAAAAGGTAGTTTCTGTTCAGAAAAGTTAAAGCAAAAAATAAAATTGTGACAAAGCATGCCAGCAAAGAGGATCTTTTTTCGATCCCAGTTTGTAGAAAGTAAAGCCCATCTAGTTTAAACCCACTTAGCAGTACCATAGAATTTTCCGATCATGATCCGTCTGTTGACCCAAAGTTATTATGCTTTAAAAAATATATATCCCCAAACTTTGGAGAAAATTTATGTTTGAATTTTAAAAATTGTTAAAAATAACGGCATTCCTAAATTCTTTAATTTGTTTTTCTGTTGTAAAGTTTTAGCATATTTTATTTCATAATGCTTTAATCAACAAACATCAGCTTATCATTAATTAAAAATCTCACAAAATTTAGTATTCATTTAAATATTCTGTGTAACAAAATAATGTTGCAACAACAAAAAATTCAAATATTTAAATCGTTTTTTACACAGCTTTAGTTACCAAAAAGAAATTGCAACATTTTATTTCCAAAAAAACTTTTATGCAGCAATAAAATCGGAAAAGAAAGAAAACAAAATTTTGTGTAAAAAAGATTTCATAATTGATTTTTGGCAAAAAAAAAGGTGTATATTTTGCTATTTTTAAAAACATTTCATTTTGCAAAAAATATGCTTAATTTTTTTTATGAAATTGATAATAAATAGAGACATTTTAAAACTTTCAAATCTGTTGTATGGTTTTAACATATTTTATTTTATAATGGGTGTTCGATTTATTTGAGAATTACATTGTTAATTGAAAAACGCCAACTGTTTTCAGTCGTCAATTAAACAATATTATGTATAAAAAATAAAAAATGTAAACAACGAAATATTCAAAACCCCTTTTTTACAAATGTCAACTAAAAAATCGCAACTGTGTGACTACTTTCCCAATCGAATGTCAAAAAAATGTTTGTCAGCATTTTAAATAAAAGCAAAGAAAAGAAAAAAATTGTAAAAAATTTTGTGTAACAAATATTTCTAATGAAGTTTTTGTCGCAAAAGGTCACTCATGTTCTTTCAAAATGGCGCATTTAAAATTTTGCGAGATTGGGAGAATTCTATTTTTGCCATGACATAAGCAATGTTTCCGAGTTAAATTTTAATTGACCGAATTTTCCCATTCCGAACGGTTAAAAAAAGTAAAGGCAACCTGGCCCAAATCCGTTGTCATCATTAACTGTGACCCTATAACAGTATATTTGAAAATTAAAATTTAAAAAAAAACTTTTTTGCAAACAAAAAAACTTTTGAATTTATTTATCTGTTGTATAAATAAATTGCGGACGGGTGGCCGAGTTGAGCGACAGACTCTCGGTCGGACAGATACTCGAAAGAGTGGAAGGTTCGAATCCCCGTGCGTGCCCAACCCAGGCGCTACCAATTGGAAGGCAATGGGTACACTCATAAGAGCTCTCCGCTCGAGTGGAAGGTTCCCGAAAGGGGGTGGTCCACCACCGGGTTGCGCCGGCAAGGATCTTAGATCCGGACACCTAAATGCTAAGTGCAGATGCTGGAAAGTCGCGCCAGCATCGGCCCCCCACGACCTCTAGTCTGATTATGGGGTTCTTTAACCTTTTTTTATAAATAAATTGCAACATATTTTGTTTTATAATGGCACGTCCAAATGTTCCTTTTTAAATATTAGTTTTAAAAAAGCTAACAAATTTTAGTTTTCTATTGAAGAATATTTTGTATTAGTAAGTGGAGCAACAATTTTTTTTACACATTTTTTTTCGTTGGATAATAAAAAATTCGCAACTTTGCATCTATTTTCTCTCACTAAAAATATGTCAAAAATATTTGTAAAGCAATGAAATCGAGAGAAACGAAAAAAACACGGTCGAAAATTTGTGAAAGAAGAATACGTATTTAATTCACGTTGTGTTTTATGGTTCTCTTGGCGTAGTGTCCATATACAAATTGAAGAATATCTTTTTATAGCAATTAAATTTTTAAAAAAGCTCTTTATTACAAGATTAAGCTTTTTTTGCTGATATATAAGGCTCTAAACATAAGACTTTGGCTAAAGTTCAAAAAAATCTGATAAAGGTTTGTATGGGAAAGTCAGTTTTTTGGACGTTTTTGGCTAATGTATTTTTTATGAAATCTGTTTTTTTAAAAAGCTCTCTATTACTCGATCACAAATTTTCTGCTGATTCAGAATATGTAAAAATCAAGTCATAAAGTTTAATCAAAGCTCAGGCTTTTACTTTAAAGGAGAGCTATTCGTGAGAACCAGCTTGATTCCAACGTGAATTACAAAAATTATTTGTTTTGTTTTATTAGAAACATTTTTTTTGAGCTTAAATTTCTTAAATAATGTGTTGGTTCTAAATTAAAATAATAACAAAGAAAAACATTTTGAAACTTTTTAATCTATCTATGTTTTGTAAAGTTGCAACATATTTTATTTTATAATGTTAAGTAGTGTTAAATGATCAAGTGTTAATTAAAAAAGCCAACTTTTTTTAGTAATGTTCACAATGTCATTTGTAAAAAAACTAGCAAACAAAAAAATATTCAAAACGCTTTTTACAAATTTCATCTAAAAAATCGCAACTTTGGGATTAGTCTCCATCTCTTCCCCAGTTAAATGCCGACAAAATAAAATCGATGAACACGTGGAAAAAGAGAAAACAGAGTGCAATTTGCAAAAATGACAGATAATTTATTTTTAAAGTTTAAGAACACCGTATTTTATAATTAAATAAATTTTTAAACACTTGTAAAAAGATTATTTTTGATCACTTTCATCATCACTTCCAGTCTAAAAATAAACTTAAGTATGGCCCCAAAAACTAAAAAAATTAAAATTTCAAAGTTTTTTGTGTTTAAAATGTTTGAAAAAGCTGATTATCCAATCTTTGGATACCTTTTTGCATGATTTATTTTAATTTCAAAATGACACAAATTTAAATATTTTAAAATAAAAAGCGTGTCGCAACTCATAAATTTGATTTTAACCTTTTTTTAGGTTGAATGACCATGTGTTTTTCTTCACAATTAGTTTCTTTAATTATTTAATTTATCAATTTTATTTTCTTATTTAAATATTCAAATATTTCTTTACATCAAAAAAAAGACGAAGTGATGGAGAAAGAACGAGACGCAACAACTAAAACAAGCCAGTGTTACATCGCAGACTTTCTTTCTATTTTTATAAACAAAATTTAAATGTCATCATCTCATCATTGTCCTGTGTAAGTCTATCACTGCCGACAGATGGGTGTCGAAAACATTCTTTTTTCTTTCCATCTTTCGATTTTATTCTTTTTGTTCAAAAAATTATATTTTTTGATGAAGAATATTTTTTTTGAATATTTTATAATTTCTTTTGCACAAATTTTTTGATCATTCGAATACGATTTCTTAATCTTTCGTTATCTGATCTATGACAAAAAACTGACAACTTCCTTGTGCAAAATATTTAAGCAAATGATCAATAATTAAATATTTTTTAAATAAATAATTCAACAAATACAGTGGAAAAATATTAATTTTATTTTTCTGGAACGAAAAAAGTATATGCTATCAAATTTTTAAAAAAATGCTGATTTACTTGCCAAAAGCACATCGAGTTTCAATGATCGAAATTTAATTATGATAAAGAATAAATCATTTAAAATTAAATCAATACGACAGAGATAAGAACTTAAAAAAGCGTATCGCATTAAAAAAAATGGAAATTTGCGTTTTCTTTATTTCATAAATACGACTGCAAAGTGTTATTCTAGGGTATTTCCATTTTTCTATTGTTATACGATTAAACACTGACGAATTATTGTTGAAATTCTTTTAAAATTGAACATTCTTATATATTTCATCATTCTTTATACATAACAATAGAATGAATCCCTGGAATATCAGATATTTACAATTTTAAAATAGTTTCTATGAAATTGAAAATGTCTAATCATTCTTTTAAGTTTTTTTAAAACGTTTATAACATATCTTTCTAAAATTTTAAATTTGTCTGTTGTATAAAATATAGTTGCAAAATATTTTATTTTATAATGGGGTGGATCCTTGAAGATCGCAGTACATGTAAATTTAATAGGCTAACTATTTTTAGTCATCAATTGAACAAAATTTTGGTATAAGCAAAGCAACAACAAAAACCAAAAAATTCATTCAAATATTCAAAACGCTTTTTACATATGTCTGTTTTGGTATCTGAAAAAAATCGCAATTTTGCAACATTTTTCTTTTAGACAATCTCTAAAATAAATGTTTACGAAGCATTTCGCAATAGAAGCTAAAGAAGAGAAAAAAATGAAAAACAAATTTTATTTCGAACAAGTCATTATCCATTTTTTGACAAAACAAAAGCTGGACGTTGTGTATTAAAAATTTTAGTGACATAGAATGTCGAAAAGATTGGTAGAATTCTACTTTTTAATTTTTAAATATTTATTTAAAAATGCTGTAAACAGTGTTTACGAATTTAAATTTAATTGCCAAATTTCTTAAGATAATCTTCCGAGAAAAACTGATTAATGATTATTGTTACAATAATAATTTCAAAAAATTTTAATTTTTAACAATTATTAAATTTTGGCAAACAAAATGTTGCAACTAAAAACAAAAAATAAATAGTAATTTTTAAAGATAAATAATTTAGATCCTTTGACACAATTTTATTATTATACTTTTATGTTACAGCAATCATGGTACCACTTGGACCACTTGGGGCACTTGGAGACAGAATTTTTGTAGAAGCTCCATGCTGCATTAAATGTTTTTTATAAACTCTGCAATAAAGATGTGCCGAAAGGGCATGACCAATTCCAAGGCATGTTAGATTTGTATCTCCAATATAATCAGGGGCATTTAAACCAGTTAGCTAAAAAGAGCAGAAATTAACTACGACGTGTTGGTTACGGTAGGGAATTTCATTGTTATGTAGAGGAATATCAGATGTGGGATTTTTACATGACCTAAAAGGTATTGTCCAGATCCGGTATCGGGTATTTTAAGTGTGGAAAGGGGCAAACCTTAATCTTGAGCTAGCCTTAAAAGCGGCAAAGATCAAAAAAAGAAATTTAATGGGAGAAGCACAGGTTTTGAAAATTTAAAAAAAATTCAACGTTAGATCGCGACAGACTTTTTCTTTTGATCTTTGCCGCTTTTAAGGTTAGCTTCAAATTGTGATTCCTCCCACCCTTAAAAAATCTAACTTCATTTCTGAACAACCCCTTATCCAAAAATATGTCATCATCGTGATCGGATTTTTTATATGTCATGGATACTGTAATATGATACTATTACCCTAAAAACTTACTCTATTAACAATATCAATAATAAATCCGGGCAAAAATGCAAAGCATAAAGTAATAGCTGAAATAAGAATAACAGGTTTATTGAGTTTATTAACAAGTTGAGGAGAAGATCTCCAAAAATTTAAGATTATTAAAATAATTGTTGTAATTAAATTTGCAATGCTGAATATCAGTTTTACATATCCCATAATTAAGGGATAATTAAGTTGCCAAACAAGACAAATATAATAAAAGCAAGTTGTGGTTGGGTTTGAAGTATAATAAGAAAAGTATTTTGTTGAAATAAAATAAATCAATAAAATTGTGACATCTGTTCCAGCAAAGATTGCTCCAACCGTTAAAGGAAAGGTTCGGCGGTAGATGAAAGGAAAGCCGACACAAAAACATCGATCCAAGCAAAGAAAAAAATCTGCAACTGGAACAAGATTGATAAAGATTGTGGGGAGTCCAGCAACATAATACAGTATCATTGGATTGTAAATAGCTTCACCGGGACGCCACCAGAATACGGTATATAACATATAAATGATTAGAAAAATACTTGAAGAAACAATAAAACAAAAATATAGGTAGACTGCAGGGGTTCTGGATACGGTCATGGATTTCTTTGGTTTTTTTAGGAGTAAGAATAGGGAAGCATATAGGGCATATGATAAGGCGATGAGAATTACGATTGAATGAAATAGAACAACATAATTGTAATATGTCATGTTTTGTGAAATACCGTATCACCTTTAAAATACCGTATCACTTTTACAGTACAGTATCACGATGTAATACAGTATGACTTTAACAGTACCGTATCACTTTGTAAAAGTTCCAGAAATAAATTTCAACTTTCAGTTTTACAAATATCTCCAGGCAGTAGTCTTATATACCCTGAAGGAATAAAAGTTGTCCCAAAACATAAAAAATATGAATGAAAAAAAAACTGCTACAAATTCTGTCTAAGACATGCACTTTTTGAATACTGTAATACCATACAATACAGTAACAGCTTCTAGAAGTCTTCTCCAGAATTTTCTAAAACGAACAAAAATACAAAACAGGTTTACCAAGTTCTAAAAATTTTTATTGTTTTTAAAGGACAAAAATATAAATTCCAGGTTGAAAAAAAAAACTTTTTTTTTGAGGAATGGTTTCTACTTTTTTTTCTTAAATACAAAATGTTCCATTTTCCTAACTTTAAAAAAATAAATAGAAAAAAATTGTTGCGTTTTTTCTTTTTTTTAATTAAAAAAATGTTGCGTTTTTTTGTATTTACAATTTTTTTCTCTACTTTTTTAACGTTACCGACTTTTTGAAATGCACTAAAAACAAAAGCTTGGAACTTTTTTTCCCGCCTTCAGTCATAATTTTTTTTCTCACTTTCTTGGAACTTTTATGTACAATATACTTTTTGTCGTAATTAATAAAAAAAAACAATACAAATTATATGTCTTCAGAGGCTTTTCCTTAAAGTATGGCGTATTCGTATTCAAAAAAATACTACAAAATCTTACTGTAATTTTCAAAACACAATATTGACAAGAATTTTTATCAGCAGTAATTTAAGCTTCTAAATATTAAATCTTAAATATTATTATCCCACAGTAATTAAAAAGCTGTAATTTGTTAAATAAAAATAAATAAAAGTTTTGTCTGTCGGCGATGTTGACAAAAAATAAATTAAAAATGCTTTTGTAAAATTTTTTCAAGATTACTTAATTAAAAATTTTCAAGTCAGAAACAGCAAAAATGCAACAATTATTCTTCAATTTTTTTCACATGATTACATGCTTGATTAATTTTTATTGCAACATTTAAAGGTCTAAAATAGCTTTTAAGAATTAATTAAAGCAATGTGTTTTAAGTTTTAAAAGTACAAAAATAAGTACGTAAATTGTCTTCAAAGTAATAAAACAATTAATTAATTTACTGTTGTTTTGTTTTGATTATTTGAAAACAAGAATATGCATGATTGATAACTTTAAATTTGTACTTTTAGTTTTATTCTTTTCGATTTCATAAAAACTTGCATTATATACTGACCTTTTAGTTCAATATACCTTGGCAATTGCTTGATAATTAATTTTTTGGTTCTACTGATTGGAATAACTTAAAAATCACAAAAGGTGGGATACTGTAAAAAACGGTGATTGTTAATAAACATAAATGTTTCAAAAAACTTTTCAATGTTGAATTGTCGCAATTTATGTCATTATCGTAGAAATGAATTCCTTGTTAATCGACAATGTGACATAATTACATAAGCTTTTTGAAGAGTCAAAAATTTTAACAACAATTTTTTAAATAATCTAATAATGACCTTTTTAGCAAGTATCAATTTATTATATTATCCAAAAAATTTTTGTCAAGTTTTTTCTATCTTTGAAATCAGAACTGAAAAAATTTGAGTATTTTTAATCTTTTCTGCACCAACAAATTTCATCTAAAATCATTGAACAATGAATTCATTGTATTTTTTTGCAAAATCTGTTAAAGGTTTAAAAAACATTTGAAACTTTTAAAAAATTACACTACATTTGCATAAAATTTTTAACAGATTAATCTGTTGTTTTGTCAAAACAAAGCAACCCATTAAACATTTGAGTCATGTGTGGGGCGACTGTTTGTCCATCGAGCAATGTATATTATTGTCCATTATATTTTTTCTATCGCAAAAACAAAAAAACACAGCAGCAACAGCAGCTGCAGTGTATGTTCGTTTTTTTGCGATCAATTAATTATCGCTTTATATTTTTTTGGCCTCCAAAATTCTGTTTGTTCTTGCCATTCATGAAAAAAATAGTCCATGATTAAGAATGTATTTAACATTTAATCGAATAAATTTATATTTTTCATTGCTGTTTTTGTCATGGTGTGTTGGAGTATTAATTGGAATCCCACATCTTGATTTAAAGGACGAGACCCATCGTGAATAAACTTTTAGACGCAACTTTGATTGCAATGTCTCGACGCGAAAGCACCTTCATTGGAGCTTGTTTTTTTCTTCACTGCAGCTGCAAAAAAGGAAAGAAAAAAGCAGCTCCAATGAGTCCCTGATTTTTGTAAAAAAAAGTTTATTCACGATGGATCTCCTCCTTTAAAGGAATACACCATCCCCTTTTTGGTATTTTATGCTTTCATTTTTATTGCTGTTCTTGTTAATTTTATTTTTTATACACAAAAAAACCAAAACAAACATCCATTGTATTTGATTTTTGGTATTTTTGGTTTTGTAAGTTTACAAAGTTAATTCGCTTTTAATTCAACCCATTTTGCAAACAAAATTTTTAATTCGACATCTTTGATAAATCTTTAAAAATTTTTACATTTTATATTTTTAGAGTGCTTATACGGTTGTTCATTTGGTTATTATTTGGCATTATGCTGGACAAATACATGATTCAGATTGGAGTATGTTTTTTATTACTGTCGTAACTGCAAAAGTGAATTACATAGACGCAAAAAAAGTTTTAAAGGAGATGTTTTATTTACTGAAAAAAGCGAAAGTCTCTGATTTTCAATAACTTTTAACTTCGAGAACTTTCTTGCGAAATCAAAAAAAGCAGCAAATGAAACATCTTTTTTAATTGATTGTTAAAAATAACAAATTTTTATCCTTATCCAAGTTAAAATGAGGCGGCAGTTTACCAGTGTTTTTGTGCCGCCACCGCCGGCGGTAACTCAATTTTTGCCTGGCGGCGGCGGCGGTAATTTTAAAAAACACAAACACTGCAGTTTACATACTTTTACCTTTCTGAGTTCTTAACAAAAATAAAGTTCCCTCGACAAAATACAAATACCCTGATTGTCAGGTTCATGCTTGCTACACAAACTTTAAAATCAGGGATCAAAATAGTACGTAAACAATCGGCTCCTATGAAGAATTCAGGCACTTTGATACTTTTTGTATTGATTTTTTCTGGCGCTAAAATCGTATCCTAAAACGAAAATAAAAAAACAACAACACACTTTTCTTTACGATTCAAGCATTAGGATAGCAAAGTTCCTACATTCTTTTATCTTCATTATTAATCATTTTAGGACACCGTGAATTTGCCCAAGGTATTATGTTTGGATTTGTTACAACACTTGCAAATGGCGTTTTTGGAATTGTTTTAACTTCACTTCTTTATTCCCAAAAGTATTACCAAGACATAACAAAACCAAGAGATTTATTTAAATATTATCCAATTATTGTCTGTTACAGTATCCTTTCAATACTTTTGGGAACTTTTGTTCTGAATTTTTTTTATACACATCATGATATTCCATTTCGGTATGAATTGATGATCTCGAATACAGCGATAGTATTTTCGGGTGTTTTTGTGATTATTGCACTTGTTACATTTATTCCGGAAATATGTTTTGGTGGATTTGTGGCTTTGGTACGGTAATTAAAAAGACTTTTAAAAACTGCTGTCTACTTTCTTTGAACTAAAATAAGTGTATAAATGTTATTGAATAAAACTCCGTAAGTCATTTATGCAAATTTTTATACATAAATAACGCTGAAAATGTATTTTTGTCCTTGGACAAATGTGAAATCAGACCGAGGCAGGGTTTTCGACACGAAATCGCCTATTTTTGGACGTTTACGGTTTTGAATGGATGAATTTGCCTAAAAAGGCATCTCAAAAAACCTGCCTCGGTCCTATTTCATATTTGTCTCGTCACAAAAAATACATTTTTTTCAGTATTATTTATGCATAAAAATTTGCATAAATATTCTAGAGAATTTCACTCAAAACATTTACGGTACATGAGCAGGGTAGGTTAGCAAGGACACATATCCTCTTCGAAATCAAAAAATCCTTTGATCTATTACCGCCATTGGCAAAGATCAAAGGGCTGCCCCTTCGAAATGATTTTTGCTTCATTTAAAATAAATGCTGTTGATGTTCTTAAGCAGAAAAAATAAAAAAACAAATTTTCTTAATTTGTACTTAAAAAATTTCTTGCAGATTATTGCCGGCATTGGTTATGGATTATTATTATGTAAAATGGTGTATTACATGATTGAACCTGTAAATACAGGTAAAAACTAAAAATTTCCATATCCAAAAACTAAACTTTATATTTAAGGAGACCATAATGGCTTCATAAAATGTTATTATTGGTTTATGCTTTGTTATACAATTTTAATTTTTATTATTATTGGAATGTATATCTGTTATCAACTAGGAAGACTTGGAAAAGGAAATGACCATAAAGATGATGCAACAACTTCCAACAAGGCTGAACCAAAGATCCATGTTGTTGTTACAAAAGTTTTTCCATCCCCTCCTTTTACCCAAAAATATTGATTTTTGTTTAAAACGTTGATCTGAATTATTCGTTTAAAGAAGGCGGAACCTTTGGTACTTTTTTATTTCTCTAACGTTTTTTTCGTTGAATTTTCCCGACGATCAGGGTCTTGTTCTTTTGCCTGATCGTCAACGAAATTCAAACGAAAAAAAACGTTAGAGAAATAAAAAAGTACCAAAGGTTCCTCTCTCCCTTTAAACTTTGATTATAATTACTGTAGTAATTTTATGTTGTTCAATTTTTTTACTCACTTGTTAATATATTGTTTGTCAATTTAAATATTGTTACAGTAACCTTTTTAAAATAACGACATGTATGCTTGAATTCTCAAGTCAAAACTTTAAGAAGCAAAAATTTAATTAAAAAGTATCAAATTAAGATTCTGTGACACCAAAAAACATATACGGGTCGAAAAATATTAAGAGCATCTCAGAAAATAAATTTATTCCAGTAAATCAAAACAAAAAATGATATTTTCCATTAAGACCTTAAATTAAAGGATGTAATGGTATAAGAACTTTTTCCTTATTTGTTCAATGAAAATAAATTTTTAATAAATTTGCTTTGACAAAAAGACCCTGATTATCAAGTTTGTGCTACACAAACCTGAAAATCAGGTATTGAAAAAAGTGCAAAAATTCCTGCTTTTTCAAATATTTTGATTCAAGTTTATTTAAAAATGGTCGAAGTCAAACGTCTACTTTTTCAGAACCCTTTTTACCAACAGATCCCTTTTGAAAAATTACCGAAATGCGTTTTCCAATTTAAAAAAATTTACCAGCACAAAAATATCAAGTAAAAAAATTTGCTTGACAAAAAATCCGATCTTTTTTATAAAAAAATATTTAAAAACCCCCAAAATAACGTGAGATAATTATGCAGCAATGATTAAATTTCTTTACATAAATAATGTTAAATTTTCAAACATCAAATAATGTCACGAAAATAACAAAAAAAAAGATTATTTCTTACTTCAAAGTAGTGTTCCTTTCCCCCCCCCCCCGTTTTTCGAAAAAAGCGGGGAACGGGGAAGGATGACATGAGCGGGGACGGGGAACGGGGAAAAAAACGGGGATGAAATGTCAGCGGGGAGGGGAAACGGGGACGTCCCCGCCGGGGAAAAGCGGGGATCCCCGCCGGGGAACGGGGGGGGGGGAAAGGAACACTACTTCAAAGCATTAAAGAAATAGATCAGCACATTTTTTATGTCACAAAATAAAGTATAAAAATCGCGAAAAAAGAAAAAAAGAGAGAAATTACACGATAAAAATTAAATCAAATAAACAAAGTTGTCAAAAAAATGAATCACTCAAAAATGAGAGGTTGTTTTTTACATGATAAAAAAAGGCATTTAAAAGCGTTAAATTTAACTAAAATTTTGTCAGAACTTGTCAGATTTTTTACGGTGCTTTCAATTAGGGACATCGACAGGGGGTGGGTATCATAGCATGGCAACGTAATATGCAAATTTGCAGAAATTTGATGTTTAATTACTCCATAAATAAATATTTTCTCGAAAAAGTTTGGGTTAAAATGCTCAGAATTTTCAGAAGAATTATTTAACAGATTCTTGAAAATTCTGAGCATTATGGCCCAAAGTTTTTTTTATGTAGGAATTAAGCATCAAAGTTTTGAATATTTGCATATTACCGTGCGCGCCATGGCACGTGCTCCCTTTGATATAACAGAGTTCCTTTGACCTTTTACCGCAGTCGGCACAAGATCAAAGGCGTGCCCCTGGTAATGGTTTCTGCCACCTCTGAAAAAAATGATTGATTTTAGTGCTCGTTTAATCCTAATTTTTTAATTTCTACAATTTTTTAAAAATAATAAAATATTTTTTAGATTACAGTAATGAATCACAATATTTCATTGGACGAAAAGAAAAAACGAAAAACATTACCAATTAAAAAATGCCGTGATCGTAAAAAAGATTCAAATAAAATTGAAGCCGAAAAATTGGAAGCCAGATATCATGATCTAAAAAATGTGTTTCACACATTGAAAAATCAGTTCAAAGTTTTATTCCCTCGACTTTGTAAACATGATCAAATTACTGCAAAAATGCTTTTCGAGCAAGCTTTATCAAAACCAAAGAATGGCGAACGACTGTCTTCTTTTCCACCATTTTGTGGATGTCATGAATTTTAAATAATATACGTTTTTTACATACAGTAATAATAGCGATAAATGTTAAAACAAATAAATAAATTTAAATCGAGCCTTATTTAACTACTCTTCTTTCCACCTTTTGGTAAATCATTTTTATCAAATCTTGAACTTTTTGATGACGTTGAAAGAGATGATTGATGAGAGGTTACAGATTCCATTGAAGAATGCCTTTGAAGTTCACCGCAATGTTCAACAACTTTTCCATACAAACTTGAATTAGGTACTGTAGCACATGAAGAAAGTGAACGAAGATATTCAATTTGAGACTACAACAAAAAACAAAGTTAGCTTATCAAAAATTGAGAACTCATATTACTGTATACTAATGCCTCAACTGATGAGCTCAAAAAAGCGAAATAAAATGACAGAATGTTTTAAAAATGTTTTATTTTTTTGCAACAGTCTTTAACAATGAAAAAAGCTAATTGTTGAAAAACCATGACAATCATTCAAATTTTTTTATTACCAGTTTTTTTAATTTTTATTCTTGCAATCAAAAATTATCATCATTTTTCACACTTTCTTTTCCAATCTTTCTTTCAACGTTGCAAAGTGGTGAATTGGAACAAGTACGAAATTGTGTAAAACGAAAAATGATTGAAACATGGATTTTAAATATCTTCTCAACAATGATTCTATCATCAACTTTTATTATTGTCTCAGTGATAAATTGTGCAAAGGTAAGTGGTATTTTTTGGAGTAGTTTTTATATATGTAATAATAATTACATCTCAACAATGGAGTTGCACGGCTGTCGAAAACGCTGCAAAAAATCAGCAAACACAATAAAGATGTTAGCACACATTTTGCCAACATTACAAATAGGAACAAAAAAAATTGTTCACAAGAGCTCTTTCGAAAAAATTTACAGAATCGCTAACATTAATAAATTCCCTAATTTTTAGAAGACAGATCATGCTTCTCCAAAAACACCTCGTGCATCACCTCATCCTTTGGTAAGGTTTTCTCAAATATTTGAAAGTACAGGGTGATTCAAGAAAAAGTCCGATTAAAGAATCACTATAACTTTTTAAATTTTTAAGTTAAGAAAAAATCGATAGTACCATTGGACTCAGTATTGGTTGCCATTTTTAAATATCTAAAAAAAATTAAAAAATAAAAACTTTTTTTTTCGAGTTTCACGTACTCCCCCCTGTGGAAAAAAATCATTTTTTGGTCTGTTTCACTTTTTTTCAACTTTTTTTCATTCAGTGTGTTTTAACAATAGGAAGTTTTGCATATTCTTTGTTTTTGAAGAAAGTGAATGAAAAAAAGTTGAAAAAAAGTGAAACAGACCAAAAAATGATTTTTTTCCACAGGGGGGAGTACGTGAAAATCGAAAAAAAAAGTTTTTATTTTTTAATTTTTTTTAGATATTTAAAAATGGCAACCAATACTGAGTCCAATGGTACTATCGATTTTTTCTTAACTTAAAAATTTAAAAAGTTATAGTGATTCTTTAATCGGACTTTTTCTTGAATCACCCTGTATATCTTCATCTCTATCATAATTTTAGAATAATAGAAAAGCTTCTATATCTAAGAAATCTGTGAAGCCCAAATCCGCTGAAAAAGAGGTAAGCTTATATGCTGGGCAAGAGAAAAACATGTTTATTCTCTTCTTATAAATTCCAAGAAGTTCTAATGTTTATTTCTAATTTTAGAAGAAAGATCATACTCCACAACCCGCAAGTCCTGTTCCGACGGTAAGCTGTATTACAATTTTTGATAACATACATTTATCCTTTGACATAATTCTAGGATAAAAAATCTGCTGAACCCAAGGAAGGTGAAGAAAAGAAATCCAAATCTGGTGATAAGAATGAAAAAGATGTAAGCTTTACTGTAGTCTCTTAGAAAAATGTGGCAAAACTGTTAACATTTATATATATCGTATTAATTTTAGAAGAAAGATCCTGCTCCATCAACGACCCCTGAAGCTGCACCTGCTCCTGTTGTAAGCCTTTTTGAAACAGTGGATGTTTTATAATCCTTCTATCTTCTAGGATAAAAAATCTGCTGAAACTAAAGATGGTGAACAAAAGAAGTCCAGATCTGGTGATAAAAATGAAAAAGATGTAAGATTTTATGGGAATCATTGCTGTGTATTCAATTAAGAACACAAAAACATTTTTTTAATTCTCTATAAAGAATTGCTAATAATTGTACATGGTTTTAGGAGAATGATAATGCTCCTGATGGAAAACCTGCTGAATCAAAGAATGAACCAAAACTGAAACCACAAGTTTTTGAAAAGAATGAAAAGCAAGTAAGTTTTAACCTTGATATCTTATTTATTTTTCTGTACGAACTAAATTATGTGCATCTCGTTTCAGAAATTGATTGCTGAAGGAAAAATCAAGAAAAATAAAGGTGATTACCCGACCATGGATGATGTACTTTCGGATTGGGATACAGAAAAAGAAGGACAAAAGAAGAATGAAAAAGAGGTAAATTTTAAAGAGAATTATTTTAGAATTAAAAACATTAATTTTAGAAGAAAGATCCTTCTCAAAAACCAACTCCTGATGCAACACCTGCTCCTGAAGGAAAACCTGCTGGATCTAAGAAAGAGCCAAAATTAAAACCACAAGTTTTTGAAAAGAATGAAAAACAAGTAAGTTACAGTATTCAGTTAAAACTAAATTTATGTACATCTCGTTTCAGAAATTGATTGCTGAAGGAAAAATTAAGAAAAATAAAGGTGATTATCCAACTATGGATGATGTACTTTCGGATTGGGATTCTGAAAAAGAAGGACAAAAGAAGAATGAAAAAGAAAAGGATGGAAAAGATGAAAGTTGCCAGAAAAAGAGTGAAAAGAAGCAGGAGGATGATCTCTGAAAGTAAATTGACTGAAAATAAGAAGCAGATTTTATAATTGTATTATTTATTAATGTTTTTATCTCTTCTCGATTTCTGTTTTGTACAAATTTTTGTGAATCAATAAAGATAACATATTTTCAGCTTGTTTTGTGGATTGCAACTTTAATATATGATTGAGAACATCATTATTATACTTTTTGTTTATTTTGACAACTATATTTGTGTATAAAGTTTAATTAGAATTTTTTAAACTAATAAAACATCAAACTTAAGCAGCGTTGAAAAAAGTTTTGTAATTACTTAAACTGCAGCAAACTTGTGTATGATTGAAAAATAAATTACTTTTAAGGTTTCAATCGCAATTTACATTTTTTAATTCCTTGGGCTTGAAAATTTTAATGCCAAAAAACTCCCAAAACTGAGGTTTGAAATTTATGCAAATAAAGGATTGCATGTTTGATCCCTTATTGCATTTGAAGGAAACGCAACTAAAATAATTATTCAAATTTTTTATTCTCATTTTTTAATTTTATTCTTGCAGACAGAAATCATCATCATTATTCTCAATTCTCTCATTGATTCAAAGTTTTCTTTTGACGTTGCAAACTTGTGAATTGGAACAAGTACAGACTTCTGCAGAAACGAAAAATGATTGAAACATGGATTTTAAATATCTTCTCAACATTGATTCTTTCTGCAGCTTTTATTATTGTCTCACTGATAAATTGTGGAAAGGTAAGCAACATTTTTGGGGGTAATTTTTGTACATGTTTTTTTGCATTGGGGATGTTTTTTAAAACCATAAGAAGCACGATGGGAAAATGTGTTTCTTACCACGAATATAGTAGAGGAGCTACCGTAACATTAAAACTTTAAGTTATTTTTTTGAAGCCACGATTAATCGTATACTGTTGAAATTTTCTGAAATTACTCTTTTTCTACAGGTGATCAAAGTTACGGGATCTTTTCCCCTAAATGTCGCATTTAAAAAATGACGTTTTTTAAGTTTTTACCCATTTTTTGTCGATTTTGGTCATATTTGGGCCTGTAAAAAGAGAACTTATGCATGTTTTTAAAAATCCTCCCGTACATGCCTGCAAGACACTTCAAAGATGTTATGGTAAAAGTTTGAAAGAAATCTATGGGAGCATCGCTTCAAAAAAACGTTTTGTCCACACTTTTCCCAGCGTGTAAGAAGAAGAGTGATAGAAATTGTCAACTAGCAACAATTCTTCTTATATTAATATATTCCTATATTTTAGAAGAAAGATCCTGCTCCACCAAAAACACCTGCTGCACCACCTCGTCCTGTTGTAAGTCTTTCTCAAATATTCGATGGCTTACCTTTACTCTACCGTAATTTTAGGATAATAAAAAATCTTCTGCATCTAAGAAATCAGTAAAACCCCAAGTTGTTGAAAAGAATGAACCAGAGGTAAGCTTTTATAATGGTGACTCACCTCTATTCTCTTCAAAAGAAATCTGACAATATTGTTAATATTTATGTATTTCATTTTTTTAGAAGAAAGATCCTGCTCCACCACCTGCAACTCCTGTTCCTGCGGTAAGATTTATAACAATATGTGATGGTTTTTTGTTATTATATGACACAAGTTTTAGGATGTAAAACCTGCTGAAGCTAAAGAAGGTGAAGAAAAGAAGCCTAAATCTGGTGAAAAGGATGAAAAAGAGGTAAGCTTTAATCAAATTTGTCTCTGCTCAAATACAAAAAGAAATTGTGTGCCAAAATGCATTAATTTTTATTTATCTCAAAGAAATTTTGCAAAATAGTTAAAATATTTATTCATTATTTCAGAAGAAAGATGCTGCTCCACCACCACCAGCTCCTGATGCTGCACCTGCTCCTGCTGTAAGTTTTTTTGAAACGTATTTTATATTTTTACTAACATATAATTTTTTAGGATAAAAAATCTGCTGAAGGCAAGGAAGGCCAAGAAAAGAAGTCCAAATCTGGTGAAAAGAATGAAAAAGAGGTAAGATTTTATAGGAATTATTGCTACTCTAACCTGAAGAAAAGGCACCATTTTTTGATACAGTAAGTATTAATATTTTTGTAATTTCAGAAAAAAGATTCTGCTCCACCACCAGCAACCCCTGCTCCTACGGTAAGTTATATTGTAACAATTAATGATGCATTTCTATTATATAATTTTAGGATGGAAAAGCTGCTCCTTCAGCAAAGGAAGGTGAAGAAAAGAAGCCTAAATCTGGTGAAAAAGATGAAAAAGAGGTAAATTTTAAATGCAATCATCACTTCTAAAATTGTAAATTTTTAAACATGATTTTAGAAGAAAGATCCTTCTCAAAAACCAACTCCTGATGCAACACCTGCTCCTGATGGAAAACCTGCTGAAGCCAAGAAAGAGACAAAATTGAAGCCACAAGTTTTTGAAAAGAATGAAAAGCAAGTAAGTTTTTTTATTAACGTTGATACAGTATTCTAATAAAAACCTTCGTTTCAGAAAATGATTGCTGAAGGAAAAATCAAGAGAAATAAAGGTGATTATCCAACCATGGATGATGTACTTTCGGATTGGGATTCTGAAAAAGAAGGACAAAAGAAGAATGAAAAGGATAAGGATGGAAAAGATGAAAATGACCAAAAAAAGAGTGAAAAGAAGACAGAAGTCAAAAAGGCTGGTGATAAGAAATCTGAAAAGACTGATCTATTGACTGATAATAACATGCAAGCTTAGTTTTAATTGTATTATATATATTGATAAATGTTTTCATCTCTTGGATGTAGCCAATAAATAAATTTTTAACATTTTTTGTTAATTGCGATTTGTTACACATCTTTTTAATATGATTTACAATATCTTTATTAAATTTTTTCATAAACAAAAATATGTTTAAAAATATAATTAAAATTTGTTTAAATTAAACAAGAAAATTCAACGGGATAAAACAAAAGTAAAATAGCTTTAAAAAAATTCAACTAAAGCCGCCTAAAGCTTTATCAAATTATGCTTGAGCAGATTATTTTTAATGAACATGAATGTGTTCTTGAAGCTTTCGATTCTCTTCAATTCTTTCCAAAGCTAACATTGGATCAAATTCTGCTCCAGATTGAACATTTCCAATTGCAACATGATGAAGAAGTGAAGATTCACCATTATCCGGCCATGGCCAATGTTCAATGATATATTCGGTTGGATCTTTAAGTTGTCCACGGCAACCAAGAATCATACCTAAAAAATGGATGTTGGAGTACAAGATACTGTAGGTTTTCATAGGTGAAAAGAACGAAGGAAGAAATGCGTTTTTAAATTAGTTTTTTACTAACCGTAACAAAAAACCGTTGCGTATTTTTTACCGACGTCCGATCTGGGCAATCCCAAAAACTCGTTTCCACGTTTCCTTCCCTCAGATAAAGTTTCAAAAAGATACAAACCTTCTCTTGCTGCTTTCATCATGTATGGCACCAAATTTTCGTTCCATAGCCTTACAAACCAATCTCGAGATGCTTCAACTGATAGCGGGCATTGCACGAATGTTCTTGGACCAATTGTTTCATCCGGAGCATTGGCTTTTTCAATGAAAGAATTGATTGCAATTAAAGCTTTGCCAAGAAAATCAATAATTGCTTGAAGTTGTTCCCCGCATCGGCATTGTCCAGTTAGTTCAGCTTCAGCAATTCGACGTCGAAGATATCGTCCCATAAAACCTGAAAAATAAGCGGTAATTAATATTTGATATTTGAAGAATACGGTGTATTTTTTAGCAATATCTGAATATTGTGACACAAGTGGGTTACTGTAGTTAAGGCTACTGATAGCATATTCCACTATTACAGTTACTTGATCCCATTGTTATACAGTAAAACATCCTAATCTCCTGTTACAGTATACAACTAACCTTTTACAGCATCCATATGATTTGTCAATTGAAAGATTCTGAAGCCATATGAGGATTGCATTTCTTCAACTTGTCTTTGAAGGGCTCCATTCACCGTACAAATGACATATGGAGTATCTTGAGAATTATCAGCTGTTTTAAAAGCCTTTAGCAAATATGGAATACATCTTCTTGAAACATTATCAATCAAAATTATTGAAGTTGTTCCAGTTTTTAACAAAGATTGAAGATTATCTTGAACAGCTTGAAACTTTTTATCCTTTTCATCATCCGGATATCTGACATCCACAATAGATTCAGGTTTGATTGAATTTGTTTTTGATGCAAGTTTATAAGAGAAATATTTAGCCAAAGTTTTTGCTAGATTTGATTTTCCAATTCCTCGAGCACCATGTATTACAAGTCGCCGAGATTGTCCAAGAAGATGGATAAGCTGTTTGAGGATCCCCTTAGGGAAGAGAGATTCAATGATGAGGCCATCGACAGAATCTTGTTGAACACCTTGGAGACGAATCCGAATTGTTGTAGAAGGAGTAATAATATCAGATGGATTTTGAGTAGGAATGATAAGATCAGGAGCAGCTTTATTTCGAATAAAATCATTACCAACTCGATATCCTAAAATTTATGAATTATCAATGAAAAGTGATTAAATAATAAATGTCTTACCAATGATAGCTTTTTCACAATCAATCCCCATTGTAGTGTCAACTTCAATTCGATGTAAATAATCTTTCAACATTGTCACCAACTGTAAATCAATATCATTCCAAGTTGTTGTACTTTGTGGTTGAACCAAAGATCCAATTGTAAGTTCATGTTGATGTTGAGTAAATTCAAGTGATCCAGATGGCTCTAAACTAATACAAACTCTTGTCGATAATCCATTTGAAGATCGTTTTGATGATGAAGTTGTAGAAGAATATGATCTTTCAGACATATGTGAAGAGGATGAACCAGTTGGTCCTCCAGGCAATGGATCATAGACAGGTTCTTCATCATGACAAGTTGAAAGTGATTGTCGAGAAGATGTTCGAGAATCAACACGTTTTGAGCAAGCAAGATTTCGTTTAAGAAGCTTATTTTCAGATGCTAGTCTTGCAACAGTTTCTCGAAGGATATCAACTTCTCGAGCTTTATCCAATGCATCTAGCCGGATATCCGTGAGAGCTTCTTCTTTTGTTTTGAGTTCTTTTTTGAGTTGAAGAAGTTCTACCGGGTTTGAGCCAATCTCTTGAAGTTGATTCACAGAACCAGCAATTGGTTGAAGGGAAGAAGAATGAAGAGGTGATTGTTCAACATCAGAAACTGAACCATTCTTTCCTTTTTTACCCTTGTGGAAGGCTCGGCTAAAGCTTGATCGGATCTAAAATTGATATTGATTGATGACAAGAATATAGATTTTTGGATATTAAACATTTATGAAATTTGTCAACTACAATCACGTCACATTTTTACACCAAAACTTGTTGTTCCAAAAACAGTATTGTTTTTGCAACGTGGAACATTTCGCCAAATAAGCAAAAAAATACTGTACTTTTGGAACTACATAATACTACAGTAAGAGAAACGTCAGCAAGGATTGAGGCACAAAGGGTACGTGCCCACTCTTAAATTATAAAAGTCCTTTGATCTTCTGCCGCCATCGGCATAAGATCAAAGGCGGCCCCTCCTTGAAGTAATTTTTGCCCCTCCGAAAAAAGCTGTTAACATCCTTTAAATACAGTACCACCACAAAAAAAATATGTATTTATCAAAAAAGTCTTTTAAAAATACCTGATTGTCCATATTCGCTGTCTTAATAAAAAACTCAAAGTTAGTATTTTTTTCAGAAAAATTTATAAAAAAAGCTTTCAACTTACCCAACTACTCTTCTTTCCACCTTTTGGTAAACCATTTTTATCAAATCTTGAACTTTTTGATGATGTTGAAAGGGATGATCGATGAGAGGTTACAGATTCCATTGACGGATGTCTTTGAAGTTCACCGCCATGTTCAATAACTTTTCCATACAAGCTTGAATCAGGTACTGTAGCACATGAAGAAAGTGATCGAAGATATTCAATTTGAGATTTAAGTTTTTCGACTTCTTCTTCTTTAAGCTGAGATTTTTGGTTAAGTTTACTAACATGCCGAACAAGCATTTGAAGTCTTGAATCAAACATATGAATTACTTGATTATAATTATCATGTTTAGCAGTAAGTTTTGTAATTGTTTGCCGATAATTTTCAAGTTCATAATTTAGCTTTCGAATTTCAGCTTCATATCTTTCCTCAGAGGCTATCATGCCATATGAACCAGTCGAAGATGCCAAAGACATTTCACTTCCACCTTGAGGAATTGATTTTGGAATTACTAATGGCACTTTTGTTAACGGAGATCGAACTTGTTGTTGTTGATGATGGCCACTGTTGAAACCATTTGAAAGCTTATGAAGTTGAAGGGCCGAATAATTTGCATAGACATCACTTGATTCCGATCGAGCAGAATATGATCCTAGAAAAGGGAAAGGTAATCAGTAAAGATTAGGATTGATAAGGAAAAAAATGATGTTGTTAATGTTAGTAAAAAATCAAAACCAAACAATAGAAAAAAATATGAAACCAAAAATGTGCAAAAAAATTTGTTAGAAATAGCAAAAGTTTATTAAATTGGTTACTGTAGCAGTAAATGGAATCACTAAAATTTAGATATTCTCAATTTTAATGTAATGTAATTAATAATATTACAGTAATTTTGTGATCAGGGACATCATCAAGATGAGGTATCTGTTGAGCACATGCCCTATGAAATCAGAAAATCCTTTGATCTTTTACCGCCATCGGCACAGCATCAAAGGCGGTCTCGTCGAAATGGTTTCTGCCCATTCGATAAAAAATGTTGTTTACGTCCTTGGTAAAAATTACTGATTACTGTAACCTACGGTAATTGTTTACTGTAAATTACAATAATTTCTTATTGCAATTTTCAAAACAACATTTTACAAAACTAAAAAGATAAATTCTTAAAAAGAGACGACCAAAAATATCTCAAAAAGTTGTTAGTTATAGTTTTACGGAACAACAACATTTTGACACCACCAAATCAAGACAATGATCAAAGACATGAACAAACACCAAGACACCTCCAAAAATCTTCAATCAAATTTAATTTTCACACCTTGTAAATTCCTTGCTGGTGATGATGGCATTGATCCGCCACTAAAATCAATATCGATTGCTCGAAGTTGATTTCGTTTCATCTTTGGCGAATGTTTTCCAACGGACATTGCCGCAGGGGTATTTCCATTATTTTCGATTAGCGTTGCCGTAGTTGGAGACATTGGAAAAATTGAGCCATCATCTGTTTCAAAGACTATCATTGATTTTGACATTCCTGTATGGGACACCAAAGAAAGTGAAGAAGAACGACGTTGTGGTCGTTGATTTTGGGGGGTTCGAGCTAAAATAAATTTCAAAAAAATGGAAAAAGAAAGAAACATTTATAAGAAAAGAAAAATTTTCTAATTTGCATAATTCTTTTCGAATTTTAGAAAACGTAAAAAGCTAACATTAAAGAAAAAAAGAAGAATACAGGTGGCATGATTTCTTTTTAAAAGCTATTTTACTTTTTTATACATACATATTTATGAAGGGGTATTGTAATAATAATGATAGGGTTTGAGAAAATTGAATAAAATGTTAAAAAAATGCAAAAAAGAAAAATAAAGTGAAAAAAGAATTGTAAAGCTTTCCCATAACATAAAAATTAATAGCAGAAATTTTAAAAAATTGTAAAAATGAGTATTAGCAGTTAAAGAATTTGAAAAATTAGCATAAAAAGGTACTGTATGATATGGAATAAATTAACCAAAAATTAATAAGTTCTATGAATTACAAAAAATTAAAAAGTTTGCACAATTAAAGCAGGCAGAGGTTTTAGTGTTTTTTAAATCCTGAAAATCAGGGTGTACAGCAAGAACCTAAAAATCATGGTCTTTTTGTCGAGACAAATCTATTCAAATATATTTTTATTGTGGGACTCAAAATAATGAAAATAAACCATAGCTACTTTTTAGAAAAAAACTGCCTTTGGCACTTTTGGTAATCTCGTCATAAACCTTCATTTCAATTATGCAAATTAAATTTTGGGTTGCGCTTTTTTGTAAAGCTACAGTTTACACTTCATATCATATCATACAGTACATTATATTATTATTATCAAATATTAGTAAGGTTAAAAGAAAACAAGCTTTATTTCCAAAAAACCCAAAATTACCTGAAACACTTTGTCGTCCACTACTGCTATATCCTTCTGAGCTCATGGCAGTTTTGGGTGAAATTGATGAAGAATTTTGGGAGGTTAGAGAAAGTCGATAAGGACTTGATGGATTTGTTGTTGATGATATTGTTGTTGATAATGTTGGATCACCAAATGCAACTTTTAAATAACCGTGTCGATCAAGGGAATGTGAATGATATGGTGAATTATTTGCTGAGATACTGTTATTGCTATTACTATGGCTAGCTATAATTCCATTTGGATGTTGATAATGTGATGAAGATGTTCCAGATGATGATTGTTGTTGTTGATGTTTATAACCTAAAATTAATTAATTTTGGTAAAAAGTGGTTAATAAAATGGATTCAAGAATATTTTGCCGAAAACCATTTCGCCAAAAAACATTGCCCTGGATTTTTTGGTGGTATTTGAAGTTTAACAAAGAAGTAAAAGTTTAGAGTTAAATCGAAATACAATCGTATAAAAAACTTGGGACATTTTGGCCTTCCCAAAAAATCCAAGACACATTTTTCAGCGAAATGGTTTTTGCCAAAATATTCGTAAATCAGAAAACTCAACATTAAAATTTTAGGTACCCTATTACAGTAATCATGACACGAAAATAGTTATTGTTTAATAATTTTTTTGAATTTTAAAATTTAAAATCAATCGAAACAAAAATTAGGCAAAAAAACATAGCTTGCTATAACAGCTACTTTTACCTACTACTCTTTTCATCTTTTTTAAATCTAACTAAAATCAAAACATATATTTTTTTCTATCCAAAACTGCCAAATTTCATTCAATCATTCAATCAAATTGTTGTTATTTTTTCTGTTTTATCCGTGATTTTTTACATTACCTCAATTGTTCTCTTTTTTACTCTTTTTAATCGTGGTTAAATATTTTTATTTGAGATGTCAATCAGAATATTTTTATTATCCCTTGGATTGAGATTTATCCATCCAGAAAAAACAATATGATCTCGTTTTTTTTATATAAAAGCATCAAAAAAACACATTTTTTGGTTCCCTTTTAAAAACAACTGACAAAAAAAGAGCCCCCAATAAAAAATGAGAACCGAAATGCAACATTTTTCTTTGCGTGTTTGTTAGAACCAGGCTGTCCCGTTTGTTTTCTAAAATAAATATGTACTTTTTTGAAGGAAAAACAAAACCAATGCTGTCGTGTTTTTAACTGGACAACAGCTAATAGATATGCCATTAATCAACACGAAATGGAAGAAAAAGAACAAGTTAAACTTGCAAAAAATGGGGACAGAAGATGATCAATAAAAAAGTTGTAAAATCCTATTTTTAGCTGCTTTTTTGGCTTAAACTATTTTAACTACGAATAACAAAGAAGCTCGTTTAAAAATTTGCATATTTTCCCGGTCAAAACAATCTTTGAGTATTTACAGGATTTTTAGCTGCTTTTATCAACTCAAGATATTTTTGCAAACAATGACCACTAAAATGAATAACTAATATTAAGAAAGTTTCTATGAAAATTTGCTTATTTTTGTTCCTGTTGAAAAATCACGAATAATTTGACCACAAAGTTTTTGCATTTTTAAGAACAAATATGTTTAGGGACAGGCAGGTTAAAAATAAAAGTTTAAAAAACATTATTTTATTGTTCTTTCTAGGTACTTTCAGACCTGAATAAGCCGAAAATCAAATCAAAAAAATTATTAAAAATAGTTAAAATGCCGAAAATAGCGATCTAAAATTGTAAAAAACAAAAATTTTTGGTTGAAAAAAAAGAAAAAGGAACACTTTTTCCTTTTCTTTTTTGCACAAAAGAGAATGCATTTTTTTGACGCGCGTTGAAAAAAAAGTTCATTTCTTTTTCTTTCCTTTGTTTTTCTAGCATTTTTTATACAAATCTAGCTCTGCGATCGCTGTAACTTTATTCGGCGTGATTTTGCGCGATTTTCCTTTAAACCCAAGATGTATTTTTTGAAGGGCTATCGAATGGTATCAAGCTCATCCGTGAGCTCGAGTGAGCTTGGGGTCAAATCCTCAAAAAACTATTAAAAATGCAAATTTTGGGTATTTGCACCAGAAAAAACTTTATCAAAAATGGCATATTCGGAATCAGCGTAAAAAAAAACGTCTGGTAGGTTAGATTATTAATCTTGAAAAAAAAGATGCGCAAATTTCATTTTTTGTTACTGTAACGAAGAAAAAAAAGGAAAAAGAAAAGGAAAAAGTGTTCCCTGCCTGTTCCTAAATATGTTTTTCCAAAGTATCAGTCACTCGAAAATTTACATATTCCTGTCACTATCAAAATTACAGAGACCTACTATTAGCCAATTTTGCTGTTTTGCACTTTTAAAAAGATTAAAAATTAGCATACCATTTACAAGTTGCCGGCCATTTGTTGATGAAGGTGCATATCTTAAAGATGTTCGAGCTGTTGAATTCCTTGAAATTGATAAAGTTTCACCGTCGTCACTTAGGGCAAGCTTTGGAACAAGGGTATGATATAATCGTTGTTGTTGATTATTGGATGTCTAAAAATGGATACACTTTTATTTTTAGTTTCTAGTAATTAGATATCTTTTGTCCATTCTTTTTTGGGGAAGATTAAACTTGAGTTTTTCATAGGAAAAACAAGAACATAAAAATGGGCACAAACAAAATGGACATGAAAAAGGAAGGAAAAGTAAACCAATATTTTGGGATATTACTTTTCAACATTTATTTTTACATGTTAAAAAGTTTCAAAGTCAGCCAAAAAAAATTTGCAACAAATTGTAATAAAAAAATGTTAGAACAAATACAAACATCCAACTAATGCCAACCAAAAATGGCATTTCAACTGAATTTCTAATTTATGCCATTTTAAAAGAAAAACAAAAAGTTAAATAAAGAAAAGAAATTTATAAATCGGTTTATGCCATTTTTCACATTTGAAAAAGAGGAAAGGATTTGGAACCGGCTGCAAATCTGTCCAAAATTTTGTATGCATTTTTATGAAAAATTAAAGTCAATTGAAGAAGGAAAAAAGAAAAATGTAAAAAGATATTTAAAAGCGATAAATATGGCAGCAAATAATTTAAATGGGGGTAAATGACCAAAAGAAAATGAGTATAAAATTTACAGTAATCAAATTGCTTAAAAAATTGGTTCATTGACTGTCACTGATAATTTTCTAATATATTGTTACAGTATCCTAACTGTAATCTATTTCATCTGCCTCAACTACAGTAATCAATCAAATTGCCCTACTTTATCTTTAATCCATTAAATTACCCTACTTCATCTCCAACTTTTATTTAAAATTATATAAAACTAAATTCAAACAAAAAAAGCAACATTTAACTTTTTCTTTTTTGAGTCATTTTAAAAACATTAAAAATGTTTCATAATAAATTCTTTTCATTCCAAAAACATATAAAAAAACTTTTCAAATTTGACCATTAAGTCAGCGCTTAAGGGCATGCTTATATTTTTCTGCTGCCTTTTTGCAACTCTTGCGTAATACTTTTTTCTTTTCTTTTTTTTCGGTTTTGCATGGTCAGCTTTTTCTTTGCTGCTTTTTTTTCTATAAGCTTTAAATGCACTTTCATGCTTTTAGTTTTCTTTATATAAATTTTTTGAGTATAAATTATTTATTAATTCAATGCTTTATTTTTAAGTTAAGGAAAAATCTGGAAAAAAGTTTGTTTAAGTAAATAAATTACAGTAACCTAAACTTTTTTTGCCTAAATGCCTAAACTATTCTTAATTCTATCTTAAAAATATATAACAATATTCAGTTTGAAACAAGCATCTCGAAAAAAGAGGTTTGGCATTTTCTAAAAAACGGCACATTTTTTCTTATTTATTTTTGTGATTGACCCTTTAAACAGCATAAATAAAATCGTTCAAAAAAAGAAAAAAATAGTTTCTATGCCAGCGAACGATTTTAACGGAGAAAATTGGAATAAAAAATTATGCAAAAATATTTATATTTTTGAAAATGGAAAATTTAAATAACTTAATTATTTATGCTCGAATGAATTTAGTATTTTAAAATTTTAAAAGAAGGTAAAAAAAGGTATGAATGAATTTTGGGGAAAGAATAGAAGTAATGTTAAGAAAGTGGTTACTGTAATTTTCTTGTTAAGTAATACTATACGGTAATACTATTATAAGTACCACAGTACCAGATTACATAAAAATGATGAAAAAGATAATTAGGGATTAAATAAGATTAAAAAAGTTGGTCTCGTAATGAAATCCGTTTTCGTTACGAGACTAAAATAATAGGAAAAAACTATGTAAATCGCTGTCTTCTTAAAAATAGTAAACCCAAGTTTAAACTGTCCAAAAGGTAATAATACAGTATTTTAAACCTACCATAGCTTGTTGCTGTTGCTGCTGATGTTGATGATTACCATTAATATATCGTTGTTGCTGATGTTGTTGTTGATCATTTTGATTTCTTTGATGTTTTGATGAAATACTACTTGAAAGTTTATTTCTTTGAAAGGTCAACGAATGATAATCTGATGATGAAGGTTTACTACTACCATTTTGTAATGGTGGAGCAGTAGTTGCTGTCATTGGATAATCAGATAATGAAGAGCCAGTTAAATCATCCGTTGAAATATCATCAAAATTCTCTGATATCCCGGATGAAATTGATGAAGAATCTTCAAAACTGAAAAAACGGTAAAAATTAATTTTCAATCAAAAAATGCCAAGAAAAAATCAATAAACTACAGTAACACATATTTGCGCCAAAATATTACTATCACTTTTTTGGTGGCAATAAAAATTTGTGTTTTTTAATATGAAAAAAAATTGGGAAACAAATAAAATGCAAAAATGGAACAAACAAAAAAGGGAGTGACCGCTGCAGCAGTGGTGATGGTGGGAGCTAACATTGTGTATGTAAGTGGTTATTATTATTGCACTCAAGTGTTGCCAAAATCGGAAAAAGAAGAAAAAAGAGTGGTAGAAATATAAAAGTGAATGTTATAATGGAAAAATGGAAAGAAAAAAGTATGGAAGAATGCTTTTTGGTTGCCCTTGTTGTAACCAAAAAATGTAAGTGGTCAAAAAAGATTTAATTTCTTGGACATGAAAGAAGGTGTCAAAATTTTAGAATTATTACTGTGTTAAAAAATTTAACATTTTTTGACCAGTTAAGCCAGCATATGGAGCACAAGAGGACATGCCCCCTCTGAAAACATATGAATCCTTTGATCTTTTACCGCCATCGGCACAAGATCAAAGGGCTGCCCCTCCAAAGAATATAGATGATATCCTTGTGTTTTATAACAAAAATTACAGTCACCTTTCGCGTCAAGATTTTCCTTGTATTACTGTAAGTTACAGTAACCTAAAACAGTTCTAACCAAAATATTGCGCGAAAACAACACAAACAAATTTCCAAGACCTCCACCATAAAATTTTTTCTCTCACTCTTCACCTCAATTAATCTTATTTCAAATTATGTAAAACAAAAATAAAAACAGACTGCTTTCAAAATTTGACTCGCATTTATGTGAAATTTGAAAAATGGCTTAAAAAAATAAGAATTCAAAGATAAATGAATGAAAAAAATGGGTGAGCGGAACCAGTGTTGTGCCCAAAGGGGTTTTTCGTGTTTTGTTTTTTTTGATGGAAACGATACAAGACAGCTTCTTCTTACTTCGAAAAAAAATGACCGCCTGCTGGGGGTGATGGTCAAGTCATGTTAAAAGACAACGAAGAAAAGGAAGAAGCAAAGTGGGAAAGCAAAGAAAAGAAAAGGAAAAGGAAAAGGCAGATGGTGAGAAAAATGAAGAAAAAAAACGGAGTGTTTTGCCTTCTTTTTTAATCGTAACGGACACAACTGCAAAAAAAACATAAGAAGGATATGTCGATTTTAAGCACATTATTGAAATATATCAAAACAAAAAAACATGGCATTTAAACAAGGATTTAAATAAATTTTTTTTTCAAAAATCGCAGAACAAATGAGACTGAAATTTTCTGTACGAAAGAGATTTTAAGATTAAAATGGAAATGCTTAAAAATGACGAAATCAAAGCTAATGAAAATATTTGTGAAATGTTCGGAAAATTCAAATTTGTTTGATTTATGATAAAACTGCAATAACGGATTCTCCGATATTTTGCCAAAAATTTGTCCTAAATGTTTGATGGCATTTAAAGTTTAATGTACAAGTAAAAGTTCATGATCTTATTGATTTACACTTCTATAAAAAATTTAGGACATTTTGGTTTGCCGAAAAATCCGTGACAATTTTTTTGACAAAGTATTTTCATTTAAAATTATCCCATTAACAATATTAAAAGAGTATTTTATTATGTTCAAAAAAGTCAATGTGGCACAAGCCATTTTATCTACATATCATAAATCTCACCTAACAACAATAACAACAACTATATATAATAAAAGCTATATAAAAGCCAACCTCTGTGCCGAAAAAGTGTCGCAAATTTACTTTGTCAATTGCAAATGTAATTGCTTTCATCGCATTTATTATTATTATTATTATTACTCTTCTGTTACAAAGACAGAAAGAGAAATAGAGAGAAAAGCAATCAAAAGGTTAAAATGTGCAATCGCGCATGTTTTAAAAAGCGCAAGAAAAAAAAGCGGCACAAATGAAGAAGAAGAAGCAGTCAACTGCTATTGCTGCTGTTATTGTTTTTATTGTTACAATTGCAAAAAGGTAACATCAGTGCAGAAAATGAAGAAGAAATAGAAGATGAAAACTAATAATAGCAATAATAATGCAAATATATGCAATTGCAAATAAATAAAAGCATTAAAAAAAGAGAAAACTCCCAAAAAAATGGATACGGATATATGGCATGGACAAAGAGAGAAATATAGAGAGCGAATGACCGTGCTAATACGATTGATGATGAAAATCCCCTCCCTCATATATGCAGATATATATCCTGTCCCTTAATACTTTTCTTCTGCCGAAAAAATAAAAGGTAACTCATCCCTTTTTTATTGACATTGAAAATGAAACCATTTTTCAATCTGTTTTTATTCTTCTTTTTTTTGAAGTGGAAAGTGGATTAATAATAACCAAAAATTTTTGATGGGAATGAATTTTTAAAAAAAAAGAAAAAAGAGTAACAAAAAATTTTACAGTACCTTAAAATTTTGTTACTATTACTTTCGTGGAAGGACATTTTCGCGTTAAAAAATTCCTACAAATTTGGCATTTCCCTATTTTTTAACATCTTAAACTCAAAAATTCGAACTACTTTTAAAAAAAAAGATTTGTTCAATAAAAACGTTTAATGATTTTATGACAGATTTTTTCATCTTTTTAAATTTTAAATCTCTTTGTCCACTTTTTTTTAAAAAAATTTGTCTCCCAAGAAAACCATCTGTTATATTTTTTTCACTCTTCTGCTGTTTTTGACTTTTTTTTAACTTAATTTTTAACGATAAAAATAAAGAGTGACAACAAATGGTCAAAAATATAAAGAACAGAATTTTTGCAATCTGTTTTTAAGTTTTTTTAATTTGAAACAAGACGATAAAACATCATCTTTTGAGTCTTTTTTGGCTTTAATTGTCCGAAAATAAAAAAATGAGAAAAGGAATTTTTGGCCCTTTTTTGAAGGAAAATGAATGAAAGAATCACAAAAAACATAAAGAAAATGTTAAAGGCCAAAAAAATAGAAGAATAAAAAAAAACAAAGTTAGTTCAAAAAACTGCAAGGCATCAGACACTTTTTTACTGATGAGTTCAAAAAAAAGAGGAATAAAATCAAAGAATAAATTTTTTAGAAAGCAATCTGTTCCGCTACGAAATAAAAGAAGTGCAAAGGTGGAAACATAAAAAAAAGAAGAATGATGCAAAAATTGAAGGATCGTGAGAAGGTTAAAAAGTAACAAAATTCCATCCAATCAAATTTGAAAAAAATTAAAATCAAACAAACACTTACGTTTTAAGTTTTAATCGAATTCTATCAAAATATGACATATTTGTGTAAATCTTAAAATATACAACAAAATATTTGACTTTTACAACCAAAAACTAATGTGTCCAAGAATGACTAATTTTTTGCAACAATAAAATAGCAGTGACAAAAGTTCATTGTTGCAATTTTTAGAAACAGCAACACAAAAAAGCATGCACCTTGACAACACCGAAAAACTTTTTGCATTCAACACCTTTTGGCACTTTTCATTGTTTTGTGCAAGTCCGATGGCATCAGAAAAATACAAAGAAAGCAAAAGTTGAAAGCAGATGGGGAAGAGAACAAAGAAAAAAGTTTTTATGCAAATTTTTGAAAAGACAAAATGCAATAACTAAATAGGGTCTTTTAAAGTGCAACAATTCATTGAAACAGAAATATTAGTTTCTAGTTAAACTTTGCTAATTTAAAAATAGCGTAATAAAAATCAAAAAAGCTGTCACTGTTCAACTTTTAAGTTGAAAAAAGTCATTCCTAAATGTGACAAATTTAACGCGTCAAAAAATAAACCTAAAACTTCAAAAGCGGCAAAAACAAAAGTAAAAAACTTTAAAGATTTGAACACTGATAAATAATCAAGGGAAACGATTTATGCAAATTTTTGAAAACTATGAAGTGAGGAGGATATAAAGGATTATGTAATCATGTACAAAATCGAAGCACACATCTGCCAATTTGCATTTGGCATTAATCCCTTTGTCTGTTGTATAAGCTTCATACAAATATAAGACAATAAAAAAGGATTAAACTCAAATCTTTAATACCAGATACAACCTCTTCGACATCCTCAACTCATCGAAAAATGCCATATCAAAATTTTAAAAAATCCCACCCATGAAAATCCTTAAAAACCTAAAAAATCTGTCATCTTTTTTCATTTTTTACAAACACAAGAAAGAAAAAAACATCAAAAGTCAATTTCCGCCAACCCCAAAAATATCTTTCTCTCTCTAACAACAACATATAAATTTTGAATGTTTCAATTTTTACTCGTTTCAATCCTTCAAAAATCTTTCCCTCTTTCTCCGTCATTCATTCTTTTGTGTCCGTTTAAAACTGAAATATTTTATAAAAAAACTGTCGCATCGTTTTCCTTATTCTTCTTTTTTTTGTTGCAGCAGCAGCTTTGATTTTGCTTTCCTTGAAACAAAGAAGCTCCAACAACACCAAAACCCAAGTAAAAAAAGTACATATATAAGGAACAACAATATTTCACAATTTCACAAAAACATTGAAAAATGTAAAGGCAGAAAAAAGAGGGACAAAGAGAGGGCCATAAAAAAGCTGAAAAGAATCAACTCTTTTTCTGTTTTTCTTTTGAACACAACAAAAAAGAGACCCCGGGGAAAGAGGAAAGGAAAAAAGAACATGCAAATTTTTTTTCGCGCACCATCGTTTGCAGCTTGCAAAGCCTCGTTATTTGGAAAAATGGGTAAAAACCCATTTTTAGAAAAACGGGGCAGAAAAATTCGAAAAAAGTAAATTTGCATAAAATAAAAATGAACGGCTTTAATTGTCCTTTTTTTATTTTTTGAGAAAGCTAAATTTTGGAAGTAGAAAAAATGAAGAAATGAGAAAATTTTTCGAAACAGCAAAAATTCAACAAGAAACAGCAATGTTTTGATAAAAAAAATGCCATCCAAAAATGATTAATTAATGTACTAGAAAATAATGGCACAACCAAATATAGCAATTATGATTGATTAATTTATTAAAGTAAAATTGGCATTAGCTGTTTTAATAAGCATAATTAAACATTGTTATTTTAGTACCACAAAAACAACAAATTTTACATATTGACATACATACAGTATCCCATTCAAAAAATAAAAAGTTGTCATTTTTAAAATGCGAAAATAAATACTTCCAAATTTTCCCATGAAACTTGACAAGAAAGCCATCTTTAAAAAATGTGCAGATTGAGGTCAATGTCAGTGCCACCCCAACTCAATTTTATTTGAGTAAGAAAAACCCTATTGTGTGTTGTAAAAGTGTCAAATAAAATTTTTGTCAGATATTAATAACTTTTCGTTCTTTTTTTCTTAAAATAACTGTATTCTTATTTTTGTTGAATGTGGAACAGTTATTTCAAGGAACAACAAAGAACAAACTTTAAATAAGGGTTAAAAACAAAATTTGAGTTAAACTACTTTTGTTTCCACATATTTCAAAAAAACCCCTAACTTTGCATATTTTAAATTATCCCAATAATTATCTCAATATTATATTTTCTCTCTCTCTCTACTTTTTTCCCCATTATTAACTAATTTTTTTCTTTACAAATGACCTTTTTTATTCAAAGCTAACAATACGGAAAAAGATATGGCCTTGCTCGCAAAGAAAAAAACACAAAACAATGGCATTCGCGCATTTCCAAAAAAATTGGAAAAATTTATAACCAGTCTTTTTTTCGCATACAAAAATCGCGTCATTGAAAATCAAAAAAACTAAAGTTTACTCAAACTCAAAAATAACCAAAATTCAACAACAGCAGCAGCAGGAGGGAAGAAGGGAATGAATGTCCAGTTAAAAAAGATGTTCTTGACCATTTACTTACTTTACACAAAATGTACTTGACTTTTTAAAAAACGGTTAGGACTTCTGTTAATTGAGATTTTAAGTATTTAATACTTGAATGGAAGTTTAAAATAACAATCAACAAGTACTTGGATGGGGAAAAATGGTTTAACTTTTGGCCCAAAAAATAACTAAATATAGATTGTCAAAAAAGTTAGTGATTATCACCAAATATTCAAATTTAAATTACTGTTAAACAAGGCGGTTGCGGTTTACGTACTTTTTTAAATCCCTGATTTTAAGGTTTGTGCAATTAGAACCTGACAATCAGGGTATTGTTGTAGAGGAAAAACCATTCAAATCTTTTTCGTTGTGGGATCCAAAAAGGCAAAAATAGGTAAAACGACACTTTTAAAATAGCAATTTTTTGAGTACACTGAGATAAACCAGTTCCTATTTTATTTATATCTAATTAGTGTGTTTCAATAAAAAGCAGCATACTTTTCGAACTTTTTGTTTCTTAAATATCTTTTTTTCTCACATTAAAAACAATTAATTGGCACAACATTAATCAAAAAACTAATTATCAAGTAACCATATTTATTATCTTTTTTTATTAATAATATGATACATAAATCAATCAAATTTATACGCCTGCTTATTATTATTATCTCTTCTTTTTCTCACAAAAAAGTATCCTCATTCCAAGATTTCCCACAAACCGTAAAACAAAACTTGTTGAAAGAAAACAAACAAGGGAAAAGAACAAAAAAAAGTTGTAAATGAGCCGGTCATCATTTCTTTTTGTGTGCGCGAAAAAACAAAGAAAACGGATCCTCTCTGATTTTTCCTTTACAATAAAGTTTAATGAGAGGATATCTGAAATTGAAAGCTGCAAATTATTAGAATAATATCATAAATGAGATGGAAAAGGATCCTAATGAACTATCAAATATTTTGTAGAATGTAAAAAAGTTGAAACCAGTTCATTAATTTGTGAACCTTTTTGTGTATTTGTGAAAAAGTACATCAAAAACGATATTTTAAAAATTACTGTAAATGATGGTAACACAAAGATCAATTAATTGTTCATTTTTTGTTACTATCATCCACGGAAATTAGCATAAATAAAAACACTAAGTTTTTACACTCAAATCAAAGCCAGACAAGAAAACCAAAACAAGTATAAAAATAAAGTATCTTTGTTAAAAACAGAAATATATCTTTTTTGAATGTTTGAAGTCTGACTTTTTACACGCAACAGAAAAAAGAAATCTTCCGGAGGAGACAAAGATAACAAAAATTTTGAAAAAGAAAGAGTCATAAAAAAAACTCTAGTTTTTAGTCTTCTTTTGGCGGTAATGAGACATTCTCATCCTTATTTTTTTTAAAAGAAAGAACAACTCAAAAACGGGTAAAAAAGTAGAAATCAAAGAGGAGGTTAATGACCATTTGGTAAAGGATAGAAATGGATTTATGTGTTTCGGATTTTATGGATTTTCAGTGATATGAGATTAATCAAATTTTATGTGTTAGTATTTGTGTTTAATTGATTTACTTATTTCAGACTGCTTTGGTCAACTCCCTTTTTAAAGAAAAAAGCGATATTCAAGATATATCGGATATATCAAATCTCTTAACATATAACAACAATCGGATATATCAAATCCCTTAATACATCAAGATCGGATATATTACATCCCTTAATATATCAGGGTCGGATATATCAAACCCGTCAATACACAAAAGCTAACAAAAACTTCAAAACCAACCTATCATTAAAATCATATTTTTTTGGTGCATTATTTTTCATGCCATAATAAACGTCATAACCAGGTTTAATCTTTTTAGAATAAATTTTTGGCATAATTGTTTGTTTTGAAGTTGCCGAATTTAAATTTGCGGCTGGAGGGGCAACCAAAGATTCACCTTCTGAAACACAACCAGATCGACGATTTGATGCTGTTGTTGAAAGTGTGGCAGAAGATTCTCTAGGTGTTGCTTGATTGGCGACCAATTGTTTAACACAATGAATGGCAGTTGAAATAGAATTCAATGATTCATCAGAAGCCCCACCAGGAATTGTTTCAAGGGTTGAGAAAACTGAAAATCATTTATGCAAATTTTTAAAAATTTATAAAAATACGAAGTAATACAGTATTCATAAATTTTTTTGCAAGAAAAGTATGGCACTTTTCGATTGAATTTTTCGAATTTGAATTTTATGCAAATTTTAAAAAGCATAAAAATAAAGCAACCAAGTAGAATAGATTTTTGATTAATTTTATTGAAAAATGCCATACTTTTTTTGGCACGAAAAATTCATGAATGGCACTTTTTTTGTATATTTTAAGCAAAAATGAAATAACATGGATTTTTAAAAGCCAATTCACTGTTCTGTACTTAACCTATGTCAACTCAAAATAAAACAAATCGGATTAAGATTATTGTAATCCTATTAAATACATAAGATTTATAAGGACAAGTGCCAACGAAAACCATGCAACGTAAATTTAGCGCATGTACGAATGAGTGCAAACAACTGTTTTTTTTTTGGTTTCCCATTGTTTTTGTTTCCTTGACTTTAAATAAGACAAACTAAACCAAAATCTTAAACATGTCAAAAATCGAAAAAAAATAAAGAAACGGATAAAAACAAATGAGGTTATTCAACGGATTCTTTTTATTATTTTTATTTGATCTTATTAAAATTAATGACAAATTGGCACGAAAACTAAAACAAAGTTTTATCGGATTTGTTTTTCGAAAATCTGTGAAAGTCGTTAGAAGCTCATAAAATTTCATTTTTCAGAATGTAAAAATAAAGATGTTTTTTAAGTTTGGATTAAAAAACAGATTTTTGACATAGTTTTTCCTAATGTGAAGAAATTTTTTTTAGTAAATCTCAACGAATGAGCTGAGAAAGAAAAATAACGGTCAAGAAAAAGAAATATTCTAAACTACTGTAATTTTCAAAAGCCAAACAGTTTTCAGTTGCAGTAATGTTTAATAGAAAGTAATAAAAATACAAAAGATTGTTACTGGCGATTTATCATTTGCTGCTTAATTTCAAAGTAGACATAGATTGATTTTCACGATTTTTACTGTTATGTGTCGAAGCAGTTTTTTTCTCTTTTTTTAAAAAAAAGTCTTTTAAAAAAAGAGAGAAAAACTGTTTCGAGAAATAAACATAGAAATTCTGTAAATCAATCTATGTGAATTTCAAAACAAAGCATCAAATGATAGATTTCCTCTTAATCAAAATTTTGTACTTTTTAAATTGCGCATCACCAAAAAAATACAATCTCGAAGAATCACAAAAAGTATTATTGACTTTGGCACCTTTTTTTATTTACTGCTTATATTTTATTAACTCCCATTTCCTTTCATTCTCCTTGTAAATAAAAAGTACAAACAGAAGACACAAGGTATGGCATTTCGGAGGTCATTTGCATCATCAACACCGATATATTAATGCTCAAAAAAATTAACAATGAACTCTAATACTAATAATAATAATATCGAAACAATGGAAAATAAGCGTGTCTTCGATGTTGTTGTTTGTCTTCGAATTAGACACCCCATTTTTTCTGTTTTTTCGAAGGTTGGCTTTTTTTGCGGTAATTAGTCAAAAATAAAATGCCACACGACAGGCCACCCAAAAAAATAGAGGGAGAAAAGGAAACGAAGAAGGGTCAACAGTCAACCAGAAAAAAAACAACAATGAAGAATGTCAAACAATGAAAAATTATGCAATTTTTCAACCCTTTTTTTGGTCAAAAAAGTCAAAGAAAGGAAAATGCCAATTTTGATTGAATAATAAAAATCGGAAGCAAGCCACCTGGAAAAATGTTGCATTTTTTACAACAAAAAAATTTTGAGTGAATTTTAATTAAAATTTTGCTCTTCTAAAAAGGGTTAGAAAAATTAGAAATTTTATTGTTGCGTTTTTTTGAAAATTTTGAAAAAAAAGTGAATTAATTAATGGGGAAGAATACTTTATGAGATTGGAGAAGGGGTTTTTAAAGGTCAAATGAGGAGGAAATTTGAATCTTTTCAAGAAATGAATTTTTTAAAGTGTCCAAAAATGAAGAATAAAATTTGAATTGAGTTAGTAAAACTGAGGTATCATCTAATTATGCAAATTTATTCATCATTAATTATGTCAGCATTAGGGGGTAACCGGCACTTACCCCTTCAAAATCGTAAAAACCCTTTGATATTTTACCGCCATCGGCAAAAGATCAAAGGTGGCCCTTTAACAATGGTTTCTGCCCCTCTACAAATAAAATGTTGATAACGTCCGTGATAGGGATAAAGTAAATTTGCATAATTTTTGAAAATTTTCTATCACCTACAGTAATGCCTTGTTCGCAATTGTTTAGTGCCATTCAATGTTAAAACCCTTTGAAGCAAATCCAAAAACGAACCTCTTGAACTTCTCAACGAAGGCATTTCAGTCAACTTTAACGGTTTCATTGGAATAATTTCGTCTTCATCATTGATATCTTTTGTTGAATCTTTTCTTTCAATTTTACATTCATTTCTCATTGTCACTGCTGCTGCCGCTGCTTCAATCAGTTCCATCTTTTCTTCGGTCTCTTTTTCATGATTCCTCATTGGACTTACAATTCCAATTGTTGCTGTTGTTGTTGCTCCAACAGCAGATAACATTGTTGTTGGAGTTTGTTGATTCTCTGTTGTTGATGATGATGGAGAAAAAGAAGTTGAAATAGAAATTGGAGGTTTAAGATTTGATGGGGGAATTTTGGTGGCAGAAATACCTTTGACAGCAAGGATGGGCTTGTGTTCCTGGAAAAAATAAGGTTTTTTTAAATATTAGTAAAAATACAGTAAACGCAAAAATGAAAGATTGCTTCTTTTTTGTTACTATCACTTGAGCTACAGTATCAAAAATTAGAAAATGTTGGATTACAGTAAAAACTTCGAAAAGGAATACCGGTGACATCCAAATCAAAAAATCCTTTGATCTTTTACCGCTATCGACAAAAGATCAAAGGCGGCCCCATCGAAATGGTTTTTGTCCCTTTGAGCTACAGTATCAAAAGTTACCTTATTATGCAAATTTATCTCCCAAGCAAAATAATGATGTTTAGCACAATTATTTTAAGCGGCTTTATTAAAACAAATTAAAAGTCCATTATTATTTTTTGCTTTAAATAAAATCCTCGAAAATTAAAACCCCTTTCTTTTTTTTCACAAAAAACAAAGCTTTCCCCGAAAAAAAGAAATAATGAAACATTGGCGCCACAAATAATTGTAAGTGCCATCAATCACTTTTCATTTTTTTGTTCCAAAAAAACACAATCTTATTTTTTTGCTTTAAATTTTCTTAAAAAACATGACATAAAAATTCCATGTTTTTTCTTCGTCTTTTTTAATGTTAAATAAGTTGTCGCTCAAGATGCTGCTATATTTTTTTGAAGCAAAAAATAGAATAGAATCGTCATCAAAAATCTTTTCTTGGACGACAACAGCAAAAAAAACGTGGAAGAAGTCCAAGAAAAAAAGAAGAAAGAAGAAGCAGGAAAGAGAGATGTTTGAGGGTGGAAGGAAGTAATTTGAACGCATCGAATAAAAAACTATTGGTAAAAAATAGAAAAAATATATAAACTAAAAAAAGATTTTTTTCTGGAAGAATTTTATGGTTAAAAACGTAATAAAAAATATTGGAATAATATTAATTGTTACCCCTATTTCGGATGAATTTTTCCCCTAATTATTTCATCTCCCCTTTTTTGGATGAATGTCTCCCCTATTTTTTTCATATCCCCTAAAACGGATGAATTTTACCCCTAATTTTTTCATCCCCCCTTTTTCGGATTAATTCTACCCCTAATTTAGTAATCTTGTCTTCTATAACACTTAAACGTAGAAATAATATTGCCTGAGGACAATGGCGTTATCCATAAATGCTTATGTCACAGCATAAGGCCCTTCATACGCTCGGACCATGTAGTAAGGGCCTAAGATAAAACCCTAGCTGCATTCGGGCTAACTAAGCCTAAATACATGGCTTTTGTAAAATTACAAAGGCTGTGCGTTATATGTTACAGGCTAAGTTTGGTATGCCATAGTCTAAGATGGGTCAAAATTGCATTAAATTGTGAAATCGTGACTTAATTAATTAAGATTACTAAATTAGGGGTAGAATTAATCCGAAAAAGGGAGGATCAAAAAATTAGGGGTAAAATTCATCCGTTTTAGGGGAGATGAAAAAAATAGGGGAAAAATTCATCCAAAAAAGGGGAGATGAAATAATTAGGGGAAAAATTCATCCGAAATAGGGGTAACAATTAATACTATACCAAAAATATTGTTCGTGATAAACATAAGATCCATCTAAAGGATTGTCACGACTTTTTTAAATTTTTGGAATATCCCGATTTGACGTTAGCAGTTTTCAGGGTATGAAAGGGTAAGCAAAATCAAAAACTTATCTTATAAGCGGCAAAGATCAAAGTAAAAACTTTAAAGGGGGTTTGAAACATATACAAATTTTATGCGATATCTACACATGATAGTAATAATAAAAAGCTACAATGAAACTTTTTTGTTACTATTATTTTTGATAATAACAAAAAAAAGCCAATTTCAGATTTTGATTACTATCATTCTCAATATTTGCATAACCTGCAAACCAATAAAAAACAAAATTATTTTCAAAACTGAACAAACTTATCCTAATTAAAAAAATACTTGAAAAACCTAATCGAATTCAGATGTTAATATGCAAATTTTCGAAAACTATTGAAATCTTCTAATCGATGTCAGATGATAGTAACTCTTTACAAATAATAATCAGCGACTTTCGAGATAACATTTTTTTAAATCTTTTTTGAAAATCGCTGATGTTCAATCAAAAAAGATATTTAAACTTACAGTATTTGGTGAATGAGAAGAAGATTCAATGGACATATTTGTTGTAGCATCAGAATGAATTCCGCTATCATCAAAATCGGAATGTGTTGAAGTGTTTGATGTTAATGATTTTTTAGAAATCTCTGAACTGGTCATTTGTTTGTTTTGGCTTTGATTTAGGAATGATGAATTATTATTTGATGTTGACGAAGAAGAATCAAAACCGGCATAGGCGCCACTGTCACTACTTTCTTCACTACTTTTTGACAATCTAAAAAAATTGAGAAATTGAAAAAAAGGTTTTTTGAGAAAAAATTTGATTAAACATGTTTGGTTTTGTTTGTGGAAAAAAGTGAGGCATCGGAACGGGAAAAAAGATGAATCAGAAAAAGTTTTAGGGGTGAGAAAAACGTTTAAGTTTTTGATCGAAAATAAAGGTGTTTTTTTATTTGAATAAACAAATTATTGAAGTTGAAGTTTAATAATATCAAAATTTTGGTCGGCCCCAAAAAAACCCCTTTGATCTTTTGCCGATGGCGGTAAACAATCAAAGAATTTTTAGGATTTCGAAGGGGAAACGTTCCCTCAGGTGAACACAGAAATAATAGTGCCCAAAAATCAAAAAAATGCAGAAGCGTGCTTAAAGTCCGGAAGGTTGTCCTTAAATATGCAAATTCGAAGAAATCCTTCCAAATTTGGCATAGAAACAATCAACGTTCCTAATACGGCCCTTATGGGATAATAGCGACACCTTATCCCAAAAAAGATTTCAAATAATTTTTTAACTTTTTCAAAAAATATCTTTAACAAACCTTTTATCTTTATTAATTGAAGGTGGAGCAAGTTGTGAAGGTTTTTTTAATCCACTTGAAATTGAAGATAATCCAGCAGAAGGTTTTATCAGCCCTGATGAAATGGTTCCAGGAGTTGGAAGTCTTAAACTTGGCTGTTGTTGTTGCTGTTGTAGCAGTGGAGAAGGCTGGCTCAAATTTTGTGCCAAAGATTGTTGTTGAGGCTGAGATTGTGGCTGAAAAACCTTTGACCTTTATTTATTTATTTACAAAAAAAGAAGAGAAAAAATTAGAGACAGCCGCAAAAATTCATCGGAGGACATTAAAAAAATGAATAAATGTTTTTGTGTGGTTTTTTTATTTTGAGCGAGTGCCCTAAAGGAACTCAATATTGCAATTGAATGCGCCACAAAATATATATTATAAAGCTGCTTCTTTAATTTTTAATGAATGAGTTTTTCTCTTTTTTTTTGCGCGCATCTTTCTCACTCGTGCCAGAGGTGATTGATTGATCCTTCTTAAAATTTTTTTTATTGTTTATCCTCTTTTTTGTTTGGATATACTTTTTTTGCGGTTTTGAAAGAAAAATTGTTGCACATTTTTTTGAAAAAATAGATAGTTCAAAGAATTCACGAATTTTTCGCCAAACTTAACTATTCGCCAATTCGTGGTTGTTTTGCCGGAAAACCATTTCGTCAAAAAGTTTATCGTGGATTTTTCGTGGCACTTAAAGCTTGATGAAGAACTTCACATTGACATTCTTATCGTAAAAATTTTAGGACATTTTGGTCTTCCGAAATATCCAGGACAAATTTTTTGTCGAAATATCTGTGAATTAGTTTAAAACTCATCATTTTTTTCGCATTGTTGCAAAAATCGCAGTTTAATTTTTGTGTTGAAAATTTGCATAATTAACAATAATGGTTTACAGTTTTGTAAGTGTTTTCCAAAAAAATATTTAAATTTTTTATCTCATTATTTACTTTAGTTTAAATTTTATGTCCAAAAACTGACCTTTTCCATCAAACTTCCTGCCATTGGCAATTTTGAAGTTGTTGGTGCCATTGTTGGCAAACCAGATGTTGGCGCTTTGATTCCAGCAGTTTTTGGTTTTCCAATTTGTGCATTCCCGTTTGAATGTAACTTCAACATGGATGAACTTCGACTTTGTCCTGCTCCAACATCTTCAACCTTCTTTTGTTTATCTTTTCCAAAAAGTTTCAACATTTTTGAATTATTTGAATTATCAAGTTGAAGGCGATTTTGTGAATTTGAACGAGATGAAGATGCAGATTTTGGGGTTGAAACTGTTGAAGGTGGGGCAATTTTTGTTGGAGGTTTTAAACTTCTTGGAGTTGAAGAAGATGCAGATTTTATTGAAGCATATGTGCTTGTGGTGGATGCCGCAGATGAAAATGATGTTCTAAAAAGAGGATTTGCGATATTAAATATTGGTCAAAATGTGATGATTAAATTTTACTATAGAAAAAATTTACATATATAGATCTACTGATATTAATTTTTAGCAAATTTACATAATGCAAATTTTTTATCGATAACTGTAATCGATTCCCTGATTTTCAAGTTTTTGCAGGACGTACGTGACAATTAGGGTTTTTTTGTTGCCGGCAATTTTGAATTTTGCTCCTTTTATTTATTCTCAGAAACTTCAAAAAATTTGCATACGAAAAGTTCCTTAAAGGAGGCGGAACCTTTGATACTTTTTTATTTCTCTTTCGTTTTTTTTCGTTGAATTTTCATGACGATCAGGGTCTTTTTCTTTTGTTCTTTTGCCTGATCGTCAGGAAAATTCAAACGAAAAAAAACGTTAGAGAAATAAAAAAGTACCAAAGGTTCCGCTCCCTTTAAAGATCTCATGCTGAATGTAGCATCCATTTTTGGACAAAATTCATTCATTTTTTTTTAAATTAAAAAAAGTTAATTTCCAACGTTTTTTTTAATGTGAAAAAATATGTTGTTAATTTAAATGTATTTTTCGCAGTATGCAAATTTTTTTTCGTGAAACGATAATTAAAAAACTTACTCGTTTGAAGCTTTAATCAATTTACTGTTGTTTGATGAAGTTGTTTGTGAAGTTGCTTTAACACCAGGGGCTTTCAACTTTGAACCAGAAGAAATATTTCCAATTCCACTGCTGCCAGCTGTTGGTAGCTTTGAAGAAGATGAAAAATTTATTGTTGATGCCGGCGTTGACGGAGGTTTCGCTGAAAAAAAAGAATCCATTAAATTTAATAGTTTTTCGTTTTTTTGTGTTGACTTTCAGAAGTCATCAGAAGGAGGCACAAGAACAATGAAAAAAACAATGTTTTTTATGAAAAAGAAGCTATCATGCCTTTAGGGGATATTTATTTATTTTATTTGTTTTTACACGTAAAAACATATTTGTTTGGGTTTCTCAGGATCGTTCATATCATAATTTAAAAATATAAAATATTTCTCATGCCTTTTTTTGGTTATTATTAAAAAAAGTAGGGCTATTAAAACACAAAAACGGGAAGGATTCTTTTATTTTTTTTTGAGATGATGATATTCGATGGGAAGAAAATAAAAGAAGAAAAAGAAGAAAGAAAAAACACTTTCAAGGTAAGCGCAAAAATTGCTAGCAGCTGACAATTTTGATCGTCTCCTACTTCATTCTATTTTAAAAGCTTTTAGTCTATTTTTTTGTAAAAAAGAAAAGCATCAGCAGCAAAAAAAGAAAAAGAAGATTGTTTAAACAATAATAATTATATTTTTTGTGGTCATCTTCCTTCTCTTTCCTTTTTCTTGCCAGGTGACTGTCACATAAAGAACTCAAAAAATATTTTTGGATGTGAATGGTAATATATTTTCTTTTCAGGTATAAATCCAGGTTTTAATGTCAATGTCAAAACACTTAAAAGAAGCTCAAAAGGAAGTTCGAAAAAAATATTGGATTTCATTTTTTTTTAGTTGTTTTTCAGAAAAAGTACAGTAAATCCAACACTTAAATTATTGTTAAAAATTTGATTATCATTTAAGTTAAATGATTTAACCATCCAAAAATATCCGTTGCACGGATATTCGCCCTAAGGGATTTCGCCAAAAAATTTGATCTGGATTTTCGATGGCATTTTAAGCTCAACAAAGAAGTAGATGTTGACTATTTTATTGGGTTTCCCTCGTATAAAAACTTTGGAACATTTTGGTCTTCCGAAATGTCCAGGACAAATGCTTTGGCAAAATATCGGTGAAATAAAATATGAAACTGTTCAAATAATTTTTTCATCAAATCTCCATTCCAAAAAGTCAAGGCTAGATTTTCATTCAAAAAAACCTTCCCAGTTAAATTTACAAAACAATAGCATTTTCAGGTGTGTAAATTAAACCAAAAAATTATTATCCTCTCCATTTTTTTTCTTTCTTCTTTTGTTACCTTTGTTCAAATCCTAACAAAAATGGACAAATCTGCCGCTAATCTTTTTTCGCGCATTTATTTTATATAAAAATGATGACCTTCAAATATACAAAAAAACTTGGATCAAAAAAGTGCCAAAAGTAACAACAAAAGAATTTTTTGGAATTTAAATAAAACTGTAAAAATGTTTTTTCCACGGAAAAAAATATATAAAAAATGGAAGAAAGTTTACTTTTGAGGATTGCAAAAAAATCTAGGCTTTGGAAGCAGGGAAAAAAGATTTATATCTGATTGAATAAATAAGATAAGCATGTTTTTTGTTGCATTTTTTAAAGCTAATGCGTGTGTGTGGTAAAGAGTAGCAGAAGCTTAAGTAAAGCCATATGTGTTTTTTATGTAGATAAAAGTTGGAGATTGAAAAAGATAAAAAGATGCTATAAATTTTTGAGGATATTGGTCCTCATGGGTCAATCATTAAACAAAAGAAAAAGAAAGGAAAGTAATAAATTTGTCAAAAAGTGTATGTCTAAAAATGGAGGTCAAATGTGGAAAGCCAAAAAAAAACAAATGTAGTTTTTGCTTAGCAACTAAATTTTTCAAGGAGGCTGAGGTTCACGTTTTTTTAGGGGCTATCCAGATATTATGTCATCATCAAACTATGCTTTACCCCTATACATCAAAGATACTTTTTGCCACACATCAAAGGCGGCATGATCATATTTCTCCCTCCCTGATGACGTAATATCTGAACAACCCCTTATCCCTGATTTTCAGGTTTGGGCAGCACGAACCTGAAAATCAGGGTATTTTTGTCAAGGAAAATTTATACAAATTTATTTTCGTTACGAGACCGAAATGGTAAAAAGTAAGTAAACCATTTCCTCTTTTGACTTTTAAAATTTGGTGAAAATTTGTTTAAAAAAGTGAAGATAAAATTATTTGTTCTATCCTGTTTTACACCATTGAAAAATAATTAATAATAATTTTCGAGGCCAAAACCAAAACCAACAAAAAACTATCGCTCATTATTTGTCTTTTTTCACAGCCATCAAAAACGAAGAACAAAAAATAACAATGGTTCTTCTTCAAAGAAAAAAAACAAAAGTGAGAACCACCATCAAAAAAAGTAGCCCATGTTCGAATATAAAAAATACATTCCTTTTTTGTTTTCCTCCTTGAAGAAAAAAAAGAGGAAGAAGCTCAAGAAATAAAAAAACCATCACACAGAAATGCCTGGTTTCATTCATTTTTTTTATTTTTCAATTTTCATCCCTTTTATAAAAATATTTTTTGTGGGGTCTAAAATTTGTTTTTAAAAGAGGCGTTTTTTCGGTGTTTTTCAAATCAAAGAAAAAAAGGTGTCAAAAAGGGACAAAAATCAGGGAAACAAAAAAAGCGGCCGCTTAAGCGGCAAATTTGGTGGTAAAAATGAGAGAGAAAGGAATAATTTAATTAACTTCCGGTGAGAGAGTAGTAGTTCTTTTTTGAAGTCTAAAAGTTGTTCTATTTTTTTTGCGCAATATCCGATGTGATTTAATGATTTTGAAAAATGTAAACAAACAAATCTCATTCATCGGTGTCATCAAAAACAACAAAAAGAAATGAAGTAACAAAAAGTAACGGAAAGCAATTGTGTTTTTTTGCTTTGAATGGAAACATTAATGGATATTGTTTGGGAAATTTAAGATCGTAATAAAAAGTTTCTATTAATGAGTACAGAATACAATAGGTAAAAATGAACAAAATTGCTAAAAAGCGGCAAAGATCAAAGAAAACTTTTTGATGGAAGTTTGGTGGGTTAACTTCAAAAAAATTTGGTTTTTTGGCTATCTTAAGAGATTCACAAGATCTTGATAAATCTTAAATACTTATAAATTGATAATTTGCAAATTTCATTATCAATTATTTTATTATTTTAGAAAAAGTCGGCGGTTGAAGTACTTTTTTGATCCCTGATTTTCAGGTTTGTGCCGCAACAACAACCTGATGATCAGGGTTATTTTTATCGAGGCAAATTTATTCAAAATTATTTTCGTTTTGAGACACCAAAAACAAAAAATACGTACTGCAGCCTTCTTTAGAACCTATTTTTGCTATAAATAAAAATTTTTAACTAAAAATTCCAATTCAGAAAACAACCTTCAAAATTGGAGTCATGTTTCTCTGACATTCAACTTTCTTTATTCATTCTCCAATTTTTAAGCTTTATCCAAAAAAAAGTATAAACTTTGCAAAAGTCAAAAAAGTGTCATTCATTCATTCTCTCAATTTCTTCTCATTCATTACATTTTTTCAGGAAATAAAACCAATAAAAATTAAATTAACTTTTTTTCATCTTTTTCTTTAATAAAAATGACTTCTTTTTAGTTTTTGTTGTTTATGAACTGGTCAGTCAAGCTTCCTTCCTTTTTTATACTCATTTTTGCTTTTGGGCAAATAATAAAAAAAATAATAATGAATAAATTTGAACCAAATTTTTTGGAAAAACAAACAAACACACGGTGTGTCGAACGCGTCGGTGAGACTTTTTGCCAAAACGACTTTTTCAGTATTAAATTTTAAAACCTAGATTCTGAAGGACTGAAACTATTTAAACGAATTCTGTAAAACCAGAAAAAAAGAGCATCATCTCTTTAGTATGAATGAGCAGGAAATTGTAAAATTCGGATTCTGAATCCTGCAGGATTCAGAATCCAAGAAATTTTTTTTCTCCAGAATCCATAAAAGTGGTATCACTAGATTCGTCTCGACGAGTAGATTACGACAAGAGAAAAAAATTTTAGTTTTTGAAGATTCTGAAGCCGTACACTCCAAAAGAAAAAAATACAGTAGAAATTTTTAAAACACTGAACCAAGCTTCAGAATCTTCATAAACTAAAATTTTTTTCTCTCGTCGTAATCTACTCGTCGAGACGAATCTAGTGATACCACTTTTATGGATTCTGGAGAAAAAAAATTTCTTGGATTCTGAATCCTGCAGGATTCAGAATCCGAATTTAAAAATTTCCTGCTCATTCATACTAAAGAGATGATGCTCTTTTTTTCTGGTTTTACAGAATTTGTTTAAATTGTTTCAGTTCTTCAGAATCTAGGTTTTAAAATTTAATATGGAAAAAGTCGTTTTGGCGAAAGGTCTCACCGACAGTTTTTGAAGGATTCGACACACCGTGAAACATCCTCAAGCTCTTTCTATTTTAGAGGTTTCTTAATTTTTTCTAATAATAAATATATGCAAAAATTGAGAAAAAGTCAGTGACAGCCTCTCCGAATTCTCCTTTTTTTTAAAACTCAAAAAAAGAAGAAAAGATCCTTAAAATGTCAATTTTTTCGCCATTTTTGGAGTCAAACATAACAGTTGAAAAAAAGTAAAGAGGATAAGAAAAAATTTGCATAATCCGTTTTTAAGAAAGTTCAGTTTTGCAAAATAAATTGAAAAAAGGGAAAAGTTACCTTTTGGTGGAGGAATTGAAGAATATGGAGATGAAGATGATGAAATCGATGAAGGAGTTGAAATTTTACTTGGTGCAATTAACTTTGAAGATTTTATTGAAGCTAATGAAGCCTGGGAAGTGAAGGTTGAACATGCTGGAGCAAGTTGTGGGGTACGAAGTGGGGTGGAGATTCTGGAAAATGGACAAAATTTAAAAGGGTTACTGTAATTTTCAGGTAGATTAGCAAGATGGTGCATTAGAGAGATGTACCCCCTCGAATGGCATCAAAGTCCTTTGATCTTTTACCGACATCGGCACAATATCAAAGGTATGCCCCCTCGAAGTAGTTTTTAGTCCCTCCAAAATAGAAATGTTGCTGACTTCCTGGGTAATAACGATAGTATAATTACAACTAGTGTAAGGAGATATGCAAATTTAGGGGGTTCTAAACATTACTTTGTCTTCAAAAAGCTAACTACAAACTATGTTTTATCTAGTTTTCCGCTGGCAGCAATTAAAAAAATTGTTCTTGTTCAACCCAAATTTTCTATAAAAACCCAACCTATTTCATGCCCAAAAACGAAAAAGAGAAATGTATTATTTCCGTTGAATATTTTTTCCACACTTTTTAAAATTAATGTTTTTCTCATTTTTTTTGCACAAAAAGGAATCGGTCATCGGTCACTATTTCAATTGGTATTTTTTACTTTTTTATTTTCTTGCATGCTTGGACTTGGACTTTCTTTTTTTTCAAAGTCCATAATTAGTTGGCTTTCATGTCAGTTTGGAAGTGCTGAAAGGCAAAAACCCGAGCAAGTCATGGTCGTCAACAGCTCAAAAAAATGGGCACTTTAAAAACATAAAAAAGTAAAATGAAAATACATGGGTTTCTTTTTCTTTTGGCGTTGTTAAAAAACTCGACCATTTTACTCGTTATTTTTCGTTTTTGGAGGGTGATGAAAATAGTGGACAATTTTCGTTAATGAAAATGCAAGTTTTGTTTTTAATGAAAAAAACGACGAAATTAAAAAGAAGGGATATTGTCTCGAAAATGGAAAAATAGCTTTCAGCGTTTAAAAAAGAGTATTGTTACAAAATTTAGTGTCCCCCTTGTTGATTAAAAATATTTTATTCTTTTGGATCCATTATTTTTTTACAACATACTTTTTTTGTGGATATAAAAAACTTCATTATCAATACTCAAAAATGAATAAAAGACGAAAAAATTTCAACTAAAGTTTCATTTTTAGTGCAGTTCTAAACTTCTTAATTGAGGTGGCTGTTTACACATTTTTTCAACCCCTGATTTTCAGGTTGGTGCAGCACGAACCTGAATATCAAGATCTTTTTGTCCATCTATTCAAATTTGTTTTTGTAAAGAGTCCCAATAAAAAAGCACTTAACCATACTTCTTCATTAATTAAATTTAAAGAATCACTATTTTTGTTTAATAATACAAAACCCCAATTACTTACCTTGTACCACCAACAATCCCAGTATTTGGCGGCATTGCTGCCCTTGATTTGCTGTTGTTATCCGGTTGCTTGAAAGTATTACAGGAGTAATTTTGTGACAGCTTTGAATCACGTGGAAATTGCAAAGATTTTTGTTGCTGCTTGAAATGTGAAAGTGAATAAAGTAGCGAAAGAACAGTGCCAAGTTCACCGTTTAAAAGTTCTAAAAAAAGAAAGGAAATTATTTTGAAAAATTGAAAAAAGTTGGAATTGAAAATTGGGGGGAAAAAGCGGTAAAGTCTCGATTTCAAAAAAGTGGTAATAAAAATTGATTTTTTCAGAAAGAAAAAAACAAACAAAATAATCAAATATATTTTATGCAAATTTATTAGATTATGCTTAACAAAATATTACGGTAGTTTTACAATATTACTGTATCAGAAAGATTTTATTTTCTAAGGGGCAGAAACCATTTCAAGGGGCAACCCTTTGATCTTATGCCGATGGCGGTAAAAGATCAAAGGGTTTTTATGATTTACGAAGGGGCACGCACCTTTAATACTTTACCTTTGCAGACATCCCTAAACTAGTTTATGAACTTTGTGACAAAACTTAATTAAAACAGCATAAAAATATAAACAATAAAAATTATAATAAAAAAAGATTTTTAAAAGACAAAAAACTTTTGTTTTTCTCAAAATTAATTATGCGCGAAAAAAGAGAGAGAAAAAGATTGCGGATTGGACTCAAAAAAATATAGATATACAATCGAACGGCAAAAGATCCGTTCATTAGATAAGAAACTTTTCTCTCTCTCTTTTTTTTTGTGGTCAGAAAAAGAGAGAAGGACATCAACTGAGAAAATTTAAATCAACAACTGTACAGAGGCAGTTGGTTATTATTATTGTTGATGGCAATATTATTGAAGTAAAATAACTGAAGACAAGAGAGGATATAGTTAAATATGAAAGAGATATCCATCTATGAAGAGGATATTTATACAGAAGAGGTCATGATTGTCATACATCACAAGTTAAGGGGATAGAGGAATCTGTCAACAAGTGTAAAGAGGATATGCAAATTTAAGATTTTTGGGTTTGACTGAAAAATTTAATCGAAAGACTTTCTTAAAGCAGGCAAAATTTAAAAAAAATTTAGATCTATATGCAAATTTTTTAAAATCTGTTTATTGATCCGAAAAAATTTACATAATTTTAACATTTTTTAAAGGTGGCAGCGGTTTTAGTGTTTTTTAAATTCCTGATTTTCTGGTTTTTGCAGCACAAACCTAAAAATTGGGTCATTTTGTTGGGAAAAATTTATTCAAATTAATTTTCATTCCTAGACCCAAAAAAGGAAAACTTATGTAAGCTGTCGCCTCCTTTAAGTTTTCCATATTCATAGATTAGGATTAATAAATTGTGGCAAAAACTACTTCTTTAAGTTAAAATTGTCAAAGCTTCAGTGACCCGAAATATAAATGTGACAAAAAAAAACACAAAACAAAAAAACAAAGAAGAAGCAGCAATAAAAAATAGAAGAAGATAGATACGCGGTAAAAAAAGAGGTTTGTTTGAAAGTGACAAAGAGAAGGAGAGGGAAATTCCCATGGGAAAATTTTTTGGATACTTCCTTAAAAATATCTGAAAAGTGAAACATTGGTAAACAAAAAAATGCTGAGAATCTTTAAAAAAATAAAATAGTGGTAAAAAAGATGCCAAAAAACATAATAAAAAAAACTAAACACTTTTTAACGAAAAAAGATAGTCGTAACAGTTTTGACGCTATTCTGTAAAAAGTGATATTGGGATATTTACTGTATTACAGACGTCACAGTAATTGTCACCACGAACATCAACAATTTTTTATTTTGGAGAAGGCAAAAACCATTTCGAGGGGTGCCGCCTTTGATCTTGTGTCGATGGCGGTAAGAGATCAAAGGGTTTTTGAAATTTCGAAGCAGACCATTTCTCCTGGTGCTCCGGTCTGCTGACGTCCCTAATTATCACCTATCATGATTAAAAAAGTTTTTATGCAAATCTTAAATTTTTAGTTTTTTTAACCTCAATATATCCAAAAAAACTTTGAGAAAATCAAACAAAAAAGTTTTTTCTTCAAATTGCGCAATACAAATATTTTCAACAATCTTTTTTGAATACCCTCGAAAATAATAATAAAAAAAAACGGTGTACTCAAAATAATACATATGAGAATCAACAACAGCAATTTCGACAAAAAAAGAAGATATTGCAACACGCGATTGCGTATGTAAATTGATCTTTTTCTATTATTCATTGCATTCTTTGTTGAATTTCTTTCTATTCTATTCATAGCAGAAGTAGAAGTAGAAGTAGAAGAAGTAGAAATAACAAGCAAAAAAACTTTCACTTTTCTCATTCATTCATTCAATCAAAATCAATACATATCTTCCAACAACAATAACTAATAGATTTTTACTATATTTTGTTTCTAGTTTTTTAAAAATTCAACAAAAAAAAGTTAAACGGACTTAATAAGCGTAAAAAAAGAGAGAGGGGCAGATTTTTGGAACACCATTTCGTTCATTCTTTTTTTTGAATCAAAAGTTAGTCGTTAAAATTGTTGCAAAAAAAGAACGGATTTATTTTTGTCAAAGTCAAAAAAAGTGATCAAAAACAAGATTTTTTTTGTGAAGTTCCGCAATGTGTTTTTAAAAATGTGACTTTTTCTTGGTTAATTTAAAAAGTGAATTTAAGATGATTAGAATGGACAAAAATGAATGCTACATTTAACCTTAAAATAAAGATACTGTAGAAAATGCAAAAAAATGAACAGGTGAAACTTAATTTAAAGGAGTTGGTAGTTTACGTACTTTCTTAATTCCTGATTTTCAAGTTTGTGCAGCACGAACCTGACACTCGGGGTCTTTTGTCGAGGAAAATTTATTCAAATTTAATTTCGTTACTGAACTCAAAAATTTTTTATACATAAAAATCCAAATTGAACGCGCAATGAAATAAAAAAGATAAATCTTTGTTCAAAGCTTTGAAAGAACGAATGTAATTTATCACTGACCGTTGTTTTTTAACTCAAAAAAAAGATAGAAGAATGAGAAAATTGAACGAATAATATTGAAAAACAACATAGAAGGAACGGATTAAAATTAGTTTTTTTATATGCTTTTAGATATAAATTAACAGTGTTGGCGGTGGTACGATTTTTATAAGTGATCAAAAAATAATATTTTTAAAAGAAAAACAGCCGTGTATAATGAATACCGGACACTTTTTTGAACAATAAAAAAAATAAATCAATGAACAACAAAAAAAGATCAAAGATGCTGTTTTTAGCCTTAAGGGATAATTAGGTTTTTAAAGAAAGGAAAAGGTTGTAATAATTAAAAAAAGATAAAAGAATTATTGGTTTTAGATAAGATAACTTGGATCAAAGATTCTTAAAAGAGGTTTTTTTCGAGGTGGATTTAAGGGACTGTTTAAAGAGAAGAACAAAGTTGTGGGGGTTAAAGATAATTTTTAATTGACTACATTTTAAGAATAAAGAGTGTTCCAAATATAATAGTTTCCGCTGTTTCAAATGGCTGGTTTTTTTAGTTTGATTTTGTCAAAAACAGTTTATGAAATTGAACTCAAAGTAGTGTAGGGCTTATTTCTTATCTAGGCAAAATTTGCATAATATTTTTTTTGTACGAAAATGGATTTAAAAGGATTTGTTCCGGCAAAAAGATCCTGATTGCCAGATTCGTGCTGCACAAAACTGAAAATCAGGGATTCAAAAACTACGTAAACCGCTGCCGGGTTTAAAAAATGTTAAAATTATGCAAATTTTTAAACATCGGCGGAATTTCTAGTAATAAAAATTTCAAAAAAACCAGTTTAAAAAGTTCGTGTTCTTTCAATTCAAGTTATGGCGTTGTGCACTGCACAGGCAACTGCACCAAATTTTAAACTTGTTTCAACATAATCCAATTTTACGAATTTTAGCCTTTTAACGCAAAAAAAATTTAAAACTAAAACGTTTCATTTTTTAAACACTTTCAAAAATGCCAAAACAAACATAAATCTTTTTTTTCTTCACTTGCAAATTTTTATTTGTTGAAAAAAGAAAATCCAATCATGTTATTATTATTATTATTAAATCCACCATCGCAAAATTGTCGATGTTTCTTGCCTTAAAGGAAAATATATCAAGTTAAAAAAGGGGGATAAAAATGATTTTTTTTTCTTTATTTGACCGGAAAAATTGAGGATTAAAAGAAATCCAAAGTGCAAACAGACATTATGTTTCTATAGAAAAAAATGTGGGTTTAAGAAAAGAAAAATATAATTATTTTATGTAAAAATATAGTTTTGAATGGGAATCAAAGTTGGTAAAAAACAGGTTTCAGGAGGGAGGTTATTTTTAAAGAATTGCACAAAAAAGTTCGTGAATGTAAAAATTTTTTCAAGGGATTACAGAAATCCAATTTAGAAGATCATGTTTTTGACAACAAAAAAAAACAAGATCTATCATTTGTTGGGGTACTCAAAATTGTTATGGTTTGATATTTAGGATTTGCATTGTTTTGTCACAAAATAGTTTTTTCATTGACAAAAACGGAAAAATAGTTTCGAGACATAACAATAAAAATCCTGAATATCAATTTATGCTAATTTTGAAATAAAGCAGCAAATGATAGATCTTCTGTAACAAAATACTACGGTAGTTTTTTTAAATTACTGTAAATTATCCCAACAGTATTAAATTAGTCAAAGATATTGGTAAAAAACTTAATGAAAAATAAAAATTATAATTAAAACAAAATTTGCATAACAAAAAATCATTTAAATGTTTAACAAATAAAGATAATCAAATTTTTAGTGAAATTGAAAGAAATCTAATAGCCTAAAAATTTCTACAAAATTAACATTTCTCAAAAAACTAATAAAAACTATACAAAATTCCCGCTTCAAAATTATTGTTTTTTCAGTAGTCTTTTTTTAGCTCATCCTTGAATAACTGAACACAATCTATAAAAAAAAGGGGAAAGAAAAAAGATAGCAGGTCGTTTCAATGACTCTGAGAATGAGAACGAGAAAGATGGAGAGAAAATTAGCCAATTTGAAGCTTTAAAAAACAACGATAGCGAAAAAACGGAACGCGTGAAAATGAGATTAATATTAATGAGACTTTACGACTCCTATTTTCTTTCTTTTTTTAGCAAGGAAAAATATGTTAGAAAAACAGAAAAAAAAGAACTGACCTCGACTTTGAATTCCGCTAACATTGACACCTAGTCGGGCAAGATATTGCAGGCATTTGTCAATTATTTCAATCTAAAAAAAAATATATATAAATTTTGATGGAGTGAATTTTTGGAAATAATAAAAATGAGATAAAGGGAAAATTTTAGAAGAAAAAAAAATTGATAAGGGATGTCGAGATCTGGACAATCCCGAAACTCGATTAAATTAGTTCACTTTTAAAATAATTAATAACATGAAAATGCCATTAAAAGAGATGTTTCATTTGCTGATTTTTTTTGATTTCGCAAGAAAGTTCTCGAAGCTGAAAGTTATCGCTTTTTAATGTTAAAAAAGAAGTAATTCCTGATTTTCAATAACTTTCAACTTCGAGAACTTTCTTGCGAAATCTAAAAAAGCAACATCTAGTTTAAAAAAGTAAGATTCTTCAAAACCTAATCCTTCTCTGAGGCTATAAACCTATTTTACTTTCCTTAATTTCATTAAAATTTTGTAAAAGAGATAGAAAAATGTTCATTTCAAAAAAGGCGTTAAAAGTGGAAGCATTTAAAGTAAAGTTGCCTTCAAGGCAAAACTAAAAGAATGAACAGCAACTTGGTCTCAATACCCTATTTCACATTCAATTTAAAAATGAGCATCATTGCTTTTTTTTCAAAGTATTAGCAATTTTATGACCCTTGTCAAAAATGTATTTCTCTATTTTAACTTTCAATTTGTAAGCAATAAAAAAATTGAACAACAAAATTAAAGACAAAAATTTTCTATTTAATTAAAAAGAATTTTAAGGACCTCTAAGATCTGGAGAAAATAAAAATTTTGAAGGTAAAATTGTAAAAAAAATTATTACAATTTAATTTTTGTCGCTTGAAAAAGTTTAAAAATTTTTAAACATAAAAAGCTACCATTTTTTGGTGTTATTGACAAAAAAAATTTGTCGAAAAAATTTTTTTGCGTGAAACCATTCCAATACAATTTTTTTGGTGACCGCTTTGATCATTTTTGATGACTGACAAAAAAACGGGTGCTTGCTTGCTTGAAAAAAGAAAAAAGAGAGAGAATTTGGAAAAAAGGGAGAAAAATGATTCATAGCGGTCATTTAGAAAGCAAATATGTATGTAAAAACATTTGGACAATAAAAATGATCAAGCAAGAAAAAAGGAAAGCAAAATAAGTGTGCTTTGACCAAAATATAATTTTATATATTATGCAAATTTAGTTGATTGTCAAAGATTCATAGATGTCAGCAGCAGTTGGGTACCAGGGGCAGGGGGCTTCTTTAAAATCATTAAAATCCTTTGATCTTTCAAGATCAAATGCGTGCCTTTTTCGAATGGTTTCTTCCCCCTCCAAAATAAAAGCAGGTGGCATCCTTGGGGGTCATATTATGCAAATTTTGTTGAAAATATGTCTTAGTTTTGAATGGGTAGAGTATTGTAATTATCTTAATTTCAAAAAAATCAACATATTTTTATTAATAATTTAGGTCATTTTAGAAAACTGTATACGATACATATATGAGTGATAAGTTTAACAAAAAACTTAAAAAAACTTACGGATGTGCTTGCATTCAATGAACAAAATAAATTATCTGGAGATGAGTTAATACAATCACTGGCTAAAAAAACAATACAATTTTAGTATTTTTCCTTTGTTTGAGTTTTATTAAATCCAAACACATAATTACAGATTTTTAAAGTTAAAAAATTCCAGCATCTTTCAAAATGTTGTTACAACAAAAAAATTATCCTTTAAAAAAGTAAAAAAAAACACTTGTTTTTTGCCATCAAGCATTTTCTCTCGAAAAAAATGACCACACATTTAAATTTTTATTTAAAGGCCCACTTTTGAAAAAAAAAGTTATGACAAAAAATATACTTTTTAATGACCATGGTCGGCAGGGGGAAAAGATAAAAATACTTTAAAAGTGGCCATAAAAAAGGGTTTATTTAACAGGTGTTAAAAATCGTGAATGGCAGATATTTCATGTTAGCTTTGGAAAAAGCTCAAAATAAGTTGTAAAAATGAAGGAATTTTGATGGACAAAACATCACGGAAAAATTGACAATGAACAAGATGTTTTTGGGTGTTCTTTTTTTGGCACAGAAATGTGACAAATTGTTACGGATCATTTTTTTAAACAAAATTGTTCATAATAATTTGACAGATCAGTTATAATAAAATTAATAAAATTGACAATGCACACTTAAAGTCAATTTTAGAAACTTGATCTCCCCTACGCGGTAATATGCAAATTTGCAAAACTTATGTGTTCTACGAAAAGACATATTTTATCGAAAAACTCTGGCCCACAAAAAGTACACGATTTTTTAAAGAAAAAAATTTTTCCACAAAGAAGATCACCACCGAATTTCTGAAAATTTGCATATCACCAAACCGTGAATATCTAAAACCTAACAATTATCAACATCAAAATTCTTTTTTGATGTTATGCGCTTTTTTTGATTACAGCTTTTGGGACTAACATTATTTAATGCAATATTTTTGATTGCATTTTTTGATTGTGATTTGAATCATTTATTTTATTTTCATTTTCCTGCCTACCCAGGGGCTGCTTTTTTAAGCTTGTTTGTGGCTCTTGTTCGGCTTTTTTTTATTGAAAAAGAAGAACATTAATCTTCAACCACCAACGACAAAAAAAATTACAACAAAAAATCTTTCTTTTTGCGGGAACAGCGGAAATAAAAGTTTTTTTTACAAGTGTTTTTGCTTGGTTCCGGTGGGAAAGATAAAAAGAAGCAGGTGGAACAAAAAAACAATAACAAAAATATTAAAATGGGCGATACTGAACCATGGAATATCAAAGCTTGTTAGGAATTTATTAAAGAAGGCAGCAGTTAGGATAGTTTTCAAATTTTTTTTTGGGTCTTGCAGCGAAAATGATTTTGACTAAATTTGCCTCAAAAAAACCCTAAATGTCAGGTTCGTGATGAAAAAACCTGATAAACATGATAATCGGGGATTATTAAATTCGCCTTCGAAAAAAATTTTAAAATTATGCAAATTTTCGCCTTTGAAAAAAATTTTAAAATTATGCAAATTTTTTTGTAGTTGTAGCATTGTCAAAACAGTTTTATCAAAAATTTACATAAAAAATAAACTCTTTAAAAAATGATATTGAAGAACCACTTTTGCTATTTCCTTCTAAAAAATAAGACAAATCTGGCAACAACAAAAAAAATAGAAAAGTTTTGACAGAGATTTGATGTTTTTAGTCAATCAAACAGTTGTCAGGTTTTTTGAAAAAAATATCCTTAATTGATTTTTTAAGCAAATTTTTTTCTCTCTAAGATAAAAGAGGGAAGTAAAGTGGTGGTGGTGGTGGTTTAATGACTGATGAATGGATGGATGGATTTGACGACAAAATCCGTTCCATTTCCAAAATGGTGAAAAAAGATTAATTACGAGATTTTTGTTTTGATTTCTAAAATTGATTGAAACAAAAAAGATAGTTTAAAGTGAGTTTGTTTTGGGAGGGTTGCTGTAAGTGCCTCAGGCAATGAGAGAGAGAGAAATAGTAATAAATGAACTTAAAAAGAACAAAGTTTTAGTGGGGAGGGGAAATTCCGATCATGCCAAATTATAATCATCGAATTAAGTTTACGTCAAAAATTGGCACAACGCTTTTGTGGCACAATCAAATAAATGGAATGTTTTAACCCCAAAAAACGTTATCCGTAAAGTAGAAGAATAGTTGGATACATTACTAAGTTTATCGATTGGATATCCATGATCAGGGAGACTTGAGCAAATGATTGGTCACATATGGAATCCAAACAGGACCTGTTATTTTCTCCAATGTTCCTGATCAGGGATATCCAGTCAATAAATTTCGTAATGTATCAATCCTTCTTTGCTGATTTATTTCAAAATTTACATAATTGATACTCAGGATTTTTATTGTTTTGTGTAAAAACAGTTTTTCTCCTTTTGTTATCGGGCAAAAGGAGATATAAATTGTTTTGAAACATAACAATAGAAGCCGTGAATATCAATTTATGTAAATTTTGACATAAATCATCAATTAAAAGATTTCTTTTAAAATAACAAACAAGAAATCTAAAACTTACTTATAGCATTAACCAAATAAATAAGTCGTTTTGGATCCTTTAATTCAGCCGTCAATTCTCGAATAGGCTCTAGTTTTGCTTTAACTAGATATCGATTTGCCCAATCTGTATATATCTGCAACAACATTATTTAATGTTTAATTTTCAAAAATACTGTTTTAGAAAAATATGTCAAATTTTAAAACTTGAAAATTTGCAACATTTTTTTCTTTAAAATTAACAAAATGAAACATTAAAAACTGTCAAAAAAAATATTGCAACATTTTTTTTGTCTTTGATTTATTTTTATTTTTATGTTTTTTTTTCAAAGATAAAAAGAAAATTCACATTAAAAAAAGAGTCAAAAAATTTAATAGTGAAAAAAAGTGAGCGCCAAAAATGGAGACATATTTTTTTCGTTGATTTAAAAAGAAGCAGACAAACAATGAAATTTTTGAAGAAGGATGAAAAACAGATGTTGCAAAAATAAAACTAGAGGTCGTTAAAAAAAGGGTTTAGAAAAAACAAATTAAAATTGAAAATTATGTGCTGATTATTATCAAATTTTTTTCAAAGAGATAACCAAAAAATGGGAAAAAAGGCTCAAAAAATAAAGGAAATGTTCTCAAAAAAGCGAATAAAACGAAAAATGGATACGGTATAATTGACCCTAACAGGAACAATTAACGAATATGCCCCCTCCGAAGTCATACAAATCCTTTGATCTTTTACTGCTATCTGCAAAAGATCAAAAGCGTGCTCCCTTTCGAAAAAAATGTCCTACAATTTTTTGGCCTAAAAACAGGTCTCACGAAAAATCAAAATTTAAGCTAAGTTTTAACTGAAAACTTTTTCTTTTATTTTAAATGACGAACATTTTCAAAAATTAACAGCAGCAACAAAAATGCTTATTAAAATTTTAAGAATTTCTTTTTACAACCAAAATTTGTCATCAATCAACTCGATTATTATTATTGATGACTAACAAATTACACAACATCAAAAAAAAGAAGAAAGAAATCAAAGGTTTTTGCATATTTTTCTCATCGATGTTCGTTCCCTGTCTTATTCATTTTTCTGCTTTTTTGCCTATGTTATTTTTTCGCGCCAGCCATCTTTTTATGCTAATTGTCATTCTATTTTTTTGGGGGGTTGTTTTGATTTTGGAAAAAAGGAAGGGAAAAAAGTGTAAACAAAAACAAAACTAATAATTAGCTAATTATAATGAGAGCAGCAGCAAAAAAAGAGATTTATTTATAAATAAGCTTGCTCATTTACTTGCCTTTCATGGAAGAGAAAAAAGAAGGAAAAATATAATGGTTAATCAAATCAAAGCAAAATTGTTACAAAACAAAAAAGGTCAAAAGGTCAAAAATTATAAGTTGATTGCAAATTTTAAAGACAATTGCAAAATTAAGATTATAAGTGGAAAACTGCGGAAAATAAGATTCACGAATATCACGTAGAAAAACTTGTCCTGTAATTTTCGGATGACCAAAACGTTTCAAATTTTTTATGCAAATTTACTTCGATGAAACTATCAACTTCTACTTCTTTTTTGAAGCTTCAAAAAACACCAAAAATACTGTACAAATTTTTCAGAAAAATATCCGTGAATCGGAAAAATAAATAGGAATTTTAAAACTGATTTTAAAAACTTAATCACAAAAAAAAACATTTTCAAAAACGTATGACTAATTCGATAAAAAGATGAAGAGCAGATAAGATCAAGAAAAAATTGCTTATTTTTTAAAATAAAAAACTTTTTGATTTTAAGCAAACATGACAGCTAAAATTTAAGAAATTGTCTCAAAAATAGCTGTCGATTTAAATTATTATTATTAGAGATGATGCAATCAATGATTTAAAAATTTATTAACAAAAAAACAACAAAAATTTAAAAGCAATAAAAGAATTAAAGAAAACAGAAAGGTTAAAGTCTTTAACTTAAAGAAGGCAGTGTTTTACGCACTTTTTCAATCCCTGATTTTCAGGTTTGTGTAACACGAACCTGAAAATCAGGGTCTTTTTTGATGCAAATTAATTCAAATTAATTTTCGTTTAGAGACCCAAAAAAAACTATCGCCTTCTTAAACAACCTTTTTTTCATTAATAAATGATTCATAAAAACATTCCTTTCTACAAAAATTAAAGACAAAAAGAAACAAGCCGATACAAGCAATCATCAAATTTTTTTGTGCGCGAAAAACATTCATTTATAAATGGCCTGCTCATCATCACCAACAACATCAAAAAAGAAGAACAACAACATTTTTTTTTGCTTGTTCACATTTTTCATCAAATTAATGAGAGAATGCTTTTAAAGAAAAAGAAAGGCATCATCATCATCGAAGCAAAAACATAAAAGTGCAAACAACAAGCTTTTTTTCACTCATTTAACTTTCTCTCTTTTTCTCTCTTGGTCATTCACTCACTTTAAAAGTCTAAGTTATTTTCTCTTAAGGGCTATATTAAAAAGTAAGAGAAGAAGAAGAAGAGTGACCGGAAAAGGAGGACAGAAGCAAGGAAGGGAAGGAAGGAAGGAACAGCCAGCCGACTGAAAGAGGGTGTCCGATGAAATTTGATCCTTCAAAAAAAGAAGAAGCGTGGTTATGAACTCGTTTCAAAACAAGCTTAAATGGACCTTTTATTTTAAAAAAAAGCATCCGAATCCTATCTCCAAGCAGCCAACAACAGCAGAAAAACAAGATGCGCATAATTTAAGAAGAAAAAAAGATTGTTTTTGTTTGACCAAAAAAGAGTAATATTATTAAAATATGATGATGAAGAAAAAAGGGTGAAAATGAAAAACAATTTTTAAAAGAAGAAAAAAGATGAAAGTGTTACTTAACAAAATTATTATTAGTGTCCAAAACCGAAAATAAGCTTGTCCTTGTTCGAATGCAAATTTTTAAAGCTTCATTACATTTTTTGGTGGAAAATTGAAACTTGATCCAAAAACAAAACACAAAACAAGGATGTGCTCCTAAAAGTTTTATTTACATGCTTTTGTATCACTTTTTGGCTTTAACTTTAAAAACAAGTCTAAAAAGTTTAAACTTTTTTATGCTAAAAATAGATGTAGTATATTTTTACTTTTTTAGTATCATTTAAATAACTTAAACATACTACTTACGCCATTGAAATAAAAATAAGGATATTTAGCCCAAAAACTTATCACCGAAAAATTTGTCCTGGCTTTTTAGTGACATTTAAAGCATAACGAAGAAGTAGAAATTTACTGTCTAATCGAAATATACTCGAATAACAAAATTCGGACATTTTGGCCTTCCAGAAAAATCCAGGTCAAATTTTTCGAAGAAATATCCGGGAATCTAAAATTAAAACACAGATTTCGACTTATCTAAAAATATCTTTGATCAAAATTACACTTTTTAATCAAAAAAGTTCATTGCCATCGTTTTTATGCTAATTTTATTTCATGCTTTTTTATAATATTTTTTGTAACAATTTTTTCTGTCCCAAATCCAAACAACCAAAAATGGCATTGATTCCGTTAAAAATTGACCAATTGGTTCTCTTTAAAATCTGCAAGAAGAAAAAAAAGAAAAAAACAGCAACAAAAAAAGCCAAAAAGACAAGTGGTCACTTTGCATCTTTAAAAAAATTGAATAAACAGCAGCAGCAAAGAAAGGAATGAAGAAGCCCTTAAAGACTGAACGGAACAGCTGTTATTAATCAAAAAATGGCATCAGTCTTTTTATATATTTTTTGTGTGTTTCGCGCAATTAAAAAAACAAAAAGCAAAAAGTGTCCTTATGTAATAAAAAAATTGTAATAATAATTAACGCTTATTGTAAATTTTAATATAATAAGTGGAAAAATGGATCACTTAAAAAATAGCGATTTTTACTGCTGTTTTTAGACGCAAACATTTTGGGGGAATCTGCTGGATTGGAAAAAAAGGATTAAAAGTTGATGGATTTACAACAATCCAACGCAATAAGAACAAAGATAAAAAATTGATTAAAAGCCGATAGAAAATAGAAACGGAAAAACAAAATTTAAAAAAGTGATTTACAGTTAAGAACAGAGTGAAATTAGCATATTGCTTGTAAAAAGTTAGTGATTGTCCTGATCCGACGTCGGAAATTTAAGAAGTGTGAAAGGTTTGCCAAAATCTGATGGTCCCCTTAAAAGCGGTAAAGATCAAAAGAAAAATTTGACGAACGGTCGGATTAAAAAAATTGAATTTTTTGTCAACGTCAGATTTGAACAATTCCTTGTTACAAGGAAAATTTTTTAAAAGAAAAGTATGAAGTTTGAAACATATAAAGAGAACATAAACAAACATCGTGAAAATTCATTGACAGAATTTGTAAGTATTTTTTGAAAAAGGATGAACACTTTTCAGAAACGTCATGATTAAAGAAGCAACCTAAAAACAAAATCTTAACATCCATCTTCATCAAATTTACTACAGGAAAGAAGGAAGTCAAATCAGAATCTGCCAAACTTCAAACTTTTCAACTTTTAACAACTTTTTCATCCTTTTTCTTCCCACACCAAAATCTGGAGACATTAACATCAATCATCTATCCATTTTTACCACAAGTGATAGAACTAGTAAAAAGCAAAGAAAAAAGAGATGTGTAAATATTCCCTCATGACATAACAACCACCAACAACAACAACTTATTTTTTAAACTAAAGGCATTTTTGCAAAGCCGCTTCTGCCTTCCAAAAATGATGGTGTCTTATTTCATTCATCTCTCTTTCAACTTTTTAAAATCCGCTTAAATCCTTAAATCTTAAAAGTCAAAAAAAAGATACACGCCAAAAAAAGAAAGAAAAAGTAGCCATTGGTCATTTTTTTTCATGCAACGGAAAGGCTCATCTACTTTTTTTTCTTAAAAAAGATGCAATTTTAATGTTTGTATTTTTTTCTGTCAGTCAAAAGACTAAAAAAAGAACTAAACTTTTAAAGAGGGGATAAAAGGGGATATGGGGATATAGCATATCCCTTTATGTCAGAAGTCAAAAAAAAAGATGTTCTAGCTTTTTTTAAAAAAAAGTGATGGCATTGCGTGTATGTTTTCTTCTTCCCCATTATCGGCATATTCTTTCATTCATTTTTTGTTGGAAGAAGATGCCGTGGCATTTTTTGGAGAAAAGAAGAAAATGCAACACTTTGTTGCATCTTTTTTTTTGTCTTTTTGGGAGATCGAAGCCTGAAGGGCATCAAAGCGGGAGAAGGGAGATGAAAAGAAAATGTCAAAAAAAAATAAACGACAAAAACAAAAGCATAAATGCATGTTTGAAAAAAATAAGGAAAATACATATATATTTTTGGGTGGTCAAAAATATGTGGAAGAATTGAAACATTTTTTTTTGCTAAAAACAATGTCTGGAAATAAAGAGAAAAACATAAAAGTTTACAATAAAAAAAGAAAGATAATGTGAAAATATTAATGTTGAAAGAAATAAGAAAAAAAAACAGGAAAAAGACAGTTTTAAAAGCAACGAAAAAAATATTACACATGTTTTTAAACGTTGTTTTTGGAAAAAAAATACATTTGGAAACGCAAAAGAAACATAAAAGATAAACATTTTTGAAAAAGAAAAAAACAGTCTGAAAACTTTTTTGAAAGCTGAAATAAAATGTTTAAAGAAGGTGACGATTTACGTACTGTTTTAATCCCTGATTTTCAAGTTTGTAAAGCACGAACCTGAAAATCAGGGTTTTTTTGTTGAGGAAATTCATACAAATCTATTTTCGTTATGAGACCAAAAAACAAAAAAATACAAATATGCAAATTTTTGGCGAACAATAAAATTATCACAGAAAAGCAATATGCAAATTTTATTTATTAGACTCAATTTAACTTCTTTAGATCGAATATAATATGCTGAGTTTAAAACGTTACCTTAATATTGTTGGCAAAAATTGAATCTTTTTGTTGAATATTTTTCCGCTTTCGAAATGGTGATGATAATTTTTTCATTTTTATATTTTTTATATTGATTAGAATAAATAAAAAATAATCAGAAATAAGGTTTTAAAATTAACAAAAAAGGTTCACTCCCAAAATGAAGCCTACAAGCTTTATGCAAATTATTTTCTGTTCCTTAGTTTTGCCAAAAACCCGTTTCATAACATTTCAAACTCCGCCTTGCCTTTTTGCATAACCAAATTACTCGATGCTTATTTTTGGGTATTCCGGAAAACCATCTTTCATAAAAAGATTTTTTCTCTCCTTCTTCGTTCTTGTTGTTGTTATTGTTGATGGAGAAAAAAAAGAAAAGTTGATCAAATTATGAGCTTCTTCTTCATCATCATTTGGGCTGCTTACTCATATTTTTTTGCGCACCCCATTCTTTTTTACGGCGTTGCGCAAAAAAAGTCACTCCTTTCAAAAAGGACCTTTGTCTTCTGCTATCGAAGAAAAGTGCATGAAAAGAAAAGCTACTTCTCTCTCATTTTTGTGTTTCTTACTTTCAATTTATTGCTAATATAAATGCAGCAAAGAAGAAGAATGCCACTCATTTTTATTTTTGCTCAGAGCAGTTTTAAAAGAAAGCGCGCATCCTTTTCTTGCTTGTCTGTGAAATTACCGCAAAATATTATTATTAGAGTGTCATGAGAAGAAATAATAATTTGCATACATATGGACACTTTTTTTGTGACACTTTGCTTTTCTCCTTTGTTTTTGTAGCATCAAAAATCTTAATGGTCGGCACCTTTTGATGGGTTAATTAAAATTTTGACAGTTTTTTAAAAGATCTAAATTTGGAGATTATCCAGATCTGACATCGGATTTTTTAAGGGAGCCTGAGAGTGTTAACCAAAATTAAATGTTAACCTTAAAAGCGGCAAACATCAAAGGCAATGACAAATTTTGGTGCAAGTGATCAGGGACATCAGCAGCATTTTAGTTCCGGGGGGGCACATCTTCAATTTTGTGCTGATGGCGGTAAAAGATCAAAGGATTCTCATGGTTTTGTAGAAGGCACTGTCCCTACTGTGTTACCTACCCCTGATGACTTCTTACAAGTGATTTTGCTCCAATTGAAAGGGCTCATATTACAAATTCTTGTATTCAAATTTTTCTAGCTTTTGCCGAAAATTCTTCCAAAAATTATTTAAAAACAAAGTGCCATTATTCTTTTTTCTTTTTTATTATTTCTTTTTCATAAAAAATTCAAGCTCAAAAACATGAAAATGCCATTCTTTTTTCCTTCCTTCCGTCTTTCTTATTATCCTTCATGTTTCTCTTTTTTAGAAAGCTACTTTTGAGACAACTAATTTTAAATTTTTTTTATTTTAAAGTCAAAAAAATTTTAATTTTTTGTGCGCGAAATTGTTTTTGAAGCAACTTTGCAATAAAAGAGTAAAGAAAAAGAAAGGCACAAATTAGCAGTTTTAAATTTTGAATAAAATTTGTTAAGAAAATTAAAATATTTTCGAGACAAAGATTTAAGTTTCAAAATTGGCAATGATGAAATTCAATGAATTTTTAAAAAGTGGATCAAAAATGAGAAAAATGAAAAAAGGGATAGTGAAAATCACCTCAGGGGATATGAGTTGAACGGTTGAAACTACTTTTTTCTTCAACAAGCTTGTCGAAAAATATTAACCAAAAATTGAAATCTCCCCTCTGGCAAGCAAGCAAAGAGAAGGACACTCAACTGATGACCATTAAAAGTGAAAAGCAATCAGCTCTGATGAAAAAATGTCCCTCTTTTTTGTGGCATCATAAAAACAGATGGAAATGACACTTTTTTAAATTTTAAAGGAATGAGAAAGAGAATGTCCAGGATTTTAAATAAAAGCCGAATGCAGCTATAATTGAAAAAAAAATGTTGTAAATGGTCAAGCATAAAATTTTTAAAGACGATATAATTTTGTCAGATTTGAATAAAGTGTAAATAACTTTAAACAAACATTAAAATAAAACTAGGAATAATTTGCATAAAAGACAAAAAAACTAACAATAATGAAAAATTTGCTTAATCATAAATTTTTTATAAACAACAAAACAATAGAATCATGGAAAATTTGCATAACCAGAAAATTTTGATAAATAGCAAATTAGTTTAAAAAGTGGTGAATTTAGGATAAAAATAAGAAAAATTGGCAAATATGTAGAATTTGCATAAACGTCAAAAAAATCAAGCAATGATAAATTTGCATAATGGAAAAATTTGCAGAAGAGTCAAAAAATGTTGCAATGATCAAAATTTTTTAATCAAAAACATACCGGAAGAAGCTGAAGATTTGATTCCAATTGTGAGGGATCCATATAAATTCGTTTCGTTGCCATCGGAATCGTTGTTAATGTTTCAAGTTTTAAATCCATAAAAATTTTCTTAAACCAAAAAAACGTGTCGTTTAGGGGGTTTATTGATTATAAAACTTGTTAAAAAAGAAATAAAAAACACACGCAGCGATCGAGTTGATGTTGTACAAAAATATAAATCATCAAAAAAAAGAGTTGTTAAAAAGGATTATCAATTCATGCTTTTTATAAACACCGCTGCTGCTGCTCAAATAGAAAACATGAAACAAAAAACAACAATTTTTTGCGCGTTTCTTTTCCCTTTCTTGCTTTTCTACGTTGTTATTATTGGGGTTGTTGCGATTCCTGAAACATAAAAAAAACATATAGAAACATTTTTTATTGCAATAAAAAAGTAAGCATTAAAATCACGATTGAGAAAAAGCGTGTGAAAAAGTACAAGTAAATAAATCATTGTAGTTATCTTTGTGATAGATTTTTTACATGAAAAATAGGTAGTAACATAGGGTTAGATAGAGAATTAGAAGCTTGTGCCCCTCTTTAAAGATTAGAAAATTTTTGGAGGGTTAGCAACTTGCGGCATGATCAAAGATGCAACTAGACCAAAAAAATCAGAGGTGTGCCTTTCCAAAACAAAAATGCCCCCCTCATATTTTTCACCCAACGCCACTGAATTTACAAAAGTGTAACAATTTTTAGAAAATGTCATAAGTAATGTGACAGAAAAATAAACTATACTTTGAGTTTTACATATTTTTTAAAGATAGTTCAAGTTGATAAAGTTTCATCAAAGCTTTCGCTATACGGTAATCACTGAAACAGTTTTACTATCAAACTACCGTAATCACCATCTTCTATTAAAAATAAAACAATTTGTAAAACAAAAATCACAGAAAAAAGAATAACGCAATTTTTTGCTAAAAAACCATTTTTTATGAGTAAAAAAACGTATCTGATCATTTTCTCATAAAATGTTTCTTTGAGAAAGGTTATTGTTATTGTAATGAAAAAAATTTATTCGTGAATGCTCAACGATTATTAACAAGCAGCAAAAGCAGGCAATAAATGATGATATTGTTAAGGTGAAGAAAAAAATCAAGGCAATAAAAATCATTTTTAACGGTTAGCTTTACGAAACATTATTACAGCACGAAAAAAATGTTAAACAAAAACAAATTCGTACGAAGCAAACAAATGTGATTCAGCAAGTATATTTCAGCTACAGTAGGTATTTTGTTGAAAAAATAGCAAAAAAAAATCAGTTTTTGGATAGCTGAAAGTCAGCAACATTTTTTCTGAGGGGATAAAAAACATTTTGAAAGCCCACCTTTGATCTTTTGCCGATGGCGGTAAAAGATCAAAGGATTTAAAGACTTCGGAGGAGCAAGTGTCCTCAGGTGCTCGATCCTACTGGGATCAGGGAAAAAACCAATAATGCAGATTTACGTTTATATTCGTATTAATCCAACCAGTTTTTTTTGTTTACATCACTTTTTAAAAAAATCAACTTTCATTTAATTATCTCGTAAATTTTTCTATTTGATATTTGGTGGCCCCTTGTTAAAATGCAATTATATCGGCGGCGGCAGCTTTGAGCCAAAGACAAATCCAATTAAAAAACTTTAATAGATTCCAAAAACATTTGCATCTTTTTTTTTAAAAAAAGAAGCAAAAAAGAGTGCAAAATTACAAATGGCCCGAAAGGAAATAAACGAGACAATAGAAAAAATAAAACAAACAACAACAATGAACTTTGAAAGAATGAAAAAAAAACAATTGGTCAGTGTAAACTTAAAATATGTATATCAAAAATAGCCTAAGGGGAAGTCACAAAAAAAATACAAATATAAACAAATCATCATTATTTATGTTTCAATGTTCAATTTTGTATATCAAAAAAGTGGCAGGCCTTTTTTGGAGGGTGAGGAAGTTTTTGTGGACATTTCAGAGAAACAAAGGAAAAGCTTTGGCAGCAATGATGAATGTCTTGAAACTTTCAACTTCAACTTTAAGTTGAAGGGATAAAAAAAGAAGAATGAATGACTCCATCGAGATTTGATTTGATGCAAAAAAATAGCGGAGAGAAAAACAGTATTGACAAGTTTTTAAAAAAGTATCTGTTTTTGAACAGTTAAAAATTTATGAATCTTAAAATAGTGACACAGAAATTTGCATAGAAGCATACAGTTAAAATATGCTTAAAATTAAAGGATTATCCTAATTTGACATCGTGTGATTTTTAAATGGGAATAACTAAAATGTTTCATTTTCGAGGGGGTCCCGCCTTTGATCTTGTGCCGACGTCGGTAAAAGATCAAAGGAATACTATTTAACGGAGGGAAATGGGTTTCAAAATTTCAAAAAAATCTTAAGTCAAATCTGGACAATTCTAACCCAAAAAATTATAATATTTTTGTAAAACTGTTTTAACATACACCAAAAATGTATATTTAAAAAAGAAAAATTTTAATTAAAACTAAAACAACAAAAAAGTGACCACAACAAGGTGACCATAAAACACTAATAAATGTATATAAATGAGAAGCCAAGCATGTGGTGGTAACATCGGATTACGTTAATCTTCTTTTGTTTTTCCTTCTTCTCTTGACTTGGTGGTAAGACCATGGATACGACTTTTGTTATTATTATTTTTTACCACCAAAGTTTCCTTAAAGGAATTCATCTGTTTTTTCACCAACAACTCACAAAATAATTATGATATTATATTTTCTTAAAGGGATTGTCCAAGGCAGTACAAAACTTTTTTAATTTTTTAGATGACGTATCTCAACACGAAAGCAATATGCTCAGGAAAAACAATGGATATGCGAGTGAAACATGTGTTATTTTTTTATTCTCTCTTTTCTTTTCTTTTGTTACTGCCTGAAATATTGCTTTCGTGTTAAGATACGTCATCTAAAAAATTAAAAAAGTTTTGTACTGCCTTGGACAATCCCTTTAAAGAAGGCAACAGTTTACATACTTTTTTATCACTGATTTTCAGGTTTGTCCAGCACAAACCTGACAATCAGGGTCTTTTTGTCGCGGAAAATTCATTCAAATATACTTTTGTTACAAGACCCAAAAACAAAAAAGTACGTAAACTGCTGAATCCTTATCCCAAGTACATCTCCCAAATGTATTTTTTAAATTTCCTACCCCCCAAAATTGAAATTCCACCAAAAAAAGGAATGTACTCAAACCCTCCTCAAATTCCTTACTTCTTCCTCCCAAAAAAGCTACTGCCATTTTAAACTCATCTTCATTCATTTTTTTGTTGAGAAGAAAAAAAGAAATGAAGGAATGATGGCCTCATTTGGAGAAAGGCTATGCTTCATCCCATTCTTTTTTTTTGAAAGAAAAAAAGCAAATTTCAATTAGAAGCTGCCCCTCTTCGAAAAAAAGTGCTATCATTTCAAGCTTAAAAAATGGAAAAGAAATGCTTTAAAAAATGCTGCTAAAAAGGAGGAATAAAAATGGTTTCGTAAAAAAACAAAGAAAAAACACAATTAAATCATTTTTGTTTTCATTATTTTTAGCTTTTAAAAAGAATAATGATGGTGATGAAAAGAAGGAGAAGATGCGTTAAATTTCGTGGTTTTTTTTATTACTGTTTAAAGCAGCATTTTTTAATGCCAACACAAATAAATTTTGAAGGCTTTCGTTAAAATACCCGGCCCAAAGGGTAAAATAATGTGTCTAAATTTGAAAAAAAATGATTTTTACAGAATCTTTCAGATTCGTTCAAAGAAATTTTATGCTAACTCTGAATTCTAGGGTTATTGAACCGGATTACAGTAAAACGAAATTCTCTGTGTGTAGTAAAATCTGCCTTCAAAATGCAATGATTCAGAATTCTCAAAATTTTGTTTGCAAGAATCTAAACAAAAAACATTAGATTCTTTAGAAAATAATATTTTTTGTTTTAAACGACTTTTAACCATTCTGCCCGGAAAGGGGAAAAATACCTCTTTCCATGTTTGCAAATCAATATGAAAGTGAATAGAAAATCTCTCTAATCACGTGGTCGGGAATTTTGTTTTCAAAAATCATGAATAAAGAAAAAAAAATTAGCATAAGCTTTTAATCAAACCCAGCCCGATGTTTGGTGGATCGATTTGGAATGCTGTATTTTCTTCATAGAATGATTATTTTATTACTCGTTCTACTTCCCCCGTTTTTAAACACCACAATAAAGCGATATTCGTTACTGTTGTCTGCTTCCTTTCACCCACTTTTACACCATAAATTTTATGTAACGAAAGATAAGAATTGTGTGAAAAAAACGTTTTTCCTTTTTTGAAACAAAAACTACTGCTGTTGAAACTAATTTTAGAAGATGACCAACAAAAAAAAGTATTTTGAAACAAAGGAACGCATAAATAAATGAGTCACAGAAAAAATGGCACGCAAACAATGTTTCCGTTTTAGAAAAGTTGTAACTTGAATATTTAAGGAATTACTTTTTAATTTTTAATGAAATTGCTGTAGGCAGAAGGAAAGGATAAAACATGAATGAGAATTTAAAAGTTTTAGAACAGAGTTTTTTTCTGGCATAACCAGTGATTGTCAAAGTAGAGGTATACTTATTTGATGTGATACAGAATGTAAATAAAAAAATAATGAGAACACCAAAAAATTTGCATAATGCCATCAAATATATTAATAACATTTTATTTCGGAACTGTAGAAACAATTTCGAGGAAGCCGCCTTTGATCTTTTGCCGCTAGCGGTAAATGATCAAAAGATTTTTAGAACTTTTGAGAAGGCTGTCCTTATATGATGATGTCAAGTAGCTTACTGTGTCAATGGCATTGTGTATGGGATGCCAAAAACTAATCGTATTTCAGAAAATGAGTTCAACATTTTTTTCAAAAAATTACAAATGCTACAGTAGGAAGAACTCATAGTTAGGCTTTAAAGTAAAAAACCTTTGACCAATTCCACCCTCAAAAAACGTAAAAAAGTAAACATAAAAACACAGAAGGAAGAAAAAAAATGTATCATTTATTTGTAACAAATTTATCCATTATTTAAAGTCTTTTTCGAGAGAAAGAAAGAAAAAGAACTGGGAGTCCGAGGAAAAAAGATAAAGGCACTTTTCGACAAATTTTTTTAGAGTCAAAACAAAGTTCGTATTTCTTTTTTTTTTCAGGAAAAAAATTTTTTTCCAGTTTCTTTTCGGAGGCCAATTATTCTCCCAATGGATTTGTTTTTCAAAATGTATTTTTTCTCTTTCGTTTTTTTACAAACTTTTTTTGGAAGGAAAAAAAGAGGATAAGACATTTGGGAAAAATTACAATAAACCAATAAAAAAAGGCCCTCAAATGTAAATGTTTTTTTGATTAAAAGTTTTTGAGTATTTTCAACAAAAATAAATATATTTTTTAAAGTCAAAAGTAAAAAACATTTTTGAAAAAGAAACTTGAATTAGTTTTGGGATAATCTAGTCAGTAAAAATCCTAATTTTTGAAATTACCCTCCGATGATTTAGCTTTTTTCCTTTGATCTATACCGACGTTGATTGAAAAGTAAAATTATTTATGAATTTTTTTTTAAACCTAACATCTTTTATACCTTATCGTACAATTTAAATTGCAAAGACACTATAAAATTTTTTAGCAAAAATGCACCTAAAATGGAAAAAGTAAACGTATTTATATGGAAAAAGTAAATGTATAAATTTGTTTTAGGTATTAACCCAGATGACGTTATTCATTATGATTCAGATTTCTTGGGGACTTAAATTCTTCGGTTTTGTGAAATTTAGTAAATAGATCAATATTGTGCAATTCTTTTTATGATGATCATAGCTTTCTTTTTTCTTGCATGTTAAATCTATCAACATTAACATCTGATTAGTGTTATTTTAAGAAATTTGTCAACTTTTAAATAAAAACATTTTTTTAAATTTTTTTAAATATTCAAAGCAGCTTTTAGCAGCAATCAAAAAATAACAAAAAATTTCCGAAAAATCAAGCTTAAATTGCAACTTTTGTTTCTGTCGCAGTTTTTTATGTTTGTTTTTAGTTTTTTCGTTGTCAGTGTAATGTCTGGCGAAGAAAAAAATGGGCATGTCTTTAAAATATATGAACCATTTCGAAAGAATATTTGTTGTAAACCAACAAAACGAAAGAGAGAATGATTTTTATGTTGTTTTTGATTAACAAAAATATTCATTCTTTCGCAGACGCATTTGCTTCAAATATAGTTTTTTATTATTTTGATATAAAAAATAGGACTATTGCTTTTTGAATATTTAAGAAAAACTTAATGTAAATTTGACTTGAATGAATTAACCCAGAAGATCCAACCTTTGTTCGATCGGACCAATTTTATGAAATACAGTAGTACTTCATCGAAATCTTCAGGAAATTATTGAAATTGACAATGATCAAAAGCTGAATCGCAAAATCCTGAAATGCCATAAAATAATTATTTATTTATAATTATATAAAATTCTGTACATCAAGATTCGCAAATTTTTTTTAATTGACTTTGAAAAAATAAAAAAACCAAACATTTTCTTTTCATTAAATAATACATCAATTTTTATCATCGATGGATAAAACTCATTTGATTTTAGAGGGCAGAAAAATGACTTTTAAATAAAATATTGATTTAAAACTAAACTCCTCCAACTTTAAACGAAAAACAAAAAAAATCCTATGACTGATAAAAATAAATAAATTTGAAAATTTAAAAAAGGACAACAGTGAAAAAAACTTGTTCACTGTTATTGATTTTTGGCCAATGCATAACCTATTTTAAAGTAAAAGTTAAAATTTTGCAATCTTTTATCCAAAGATAATCCTTATTGTTTGAGTATTCACAATCAAAAAAATTATTTTTGGTAAAATAACCATGCATTTTCTTCCCAAGTAACAAAAATATAAAGACGACATGCATGGCATCTTTTTTTGTTGGTCAAAAAATCAAAATGTCTTTTTTAAAGTTTCTTTTTATTGTTTTCAAATCCTTTAATTTTTTTATTATTATTTTTGTTAAACATAATTTCAAGTTTGTTGTAGAAAATGATCCTGCTTGTCGACATGAACGTCGATGAAAACATTTTCACACTGCTTATTGCCTTGTTTTTCAAAACTTTTTAGGGTTAATTTGTAATATTTTTTAAAAATTCAAAAAACGTCGTTTTTGCAAAAAAATTCTTGTAAAAAACAATATTTGTGTTTTTCAAATGTTAGAGTCGATCGAAGAAGTAGACGTTTCAGTTTTTTTTCTCAAAAACAAAATGTTTTTCCATTTTGTTCTTGACACACAAGCAGACTTTTTTAGAAAAAACAAAAACGTACTTTTGCAGAAAAGAAAAAATTGCATAGATCAATTTTTCTTTTTCTCAAAAATATCTATTTTGGTCTCTTTTTTAGTTCTTTTTAAAAAAATGATTGTAAGCTGTTTTAAATATTTTAATTTGAATAAAATTTCAGGAACTAAATAAATTTGGATTTTTCAAAAAAGTTTTATTTTGTGTTCCAAACCGCCGTGCCGTTAATTATGGTAGTAATTTTGGTAAAAACAAACCTTTGAATACTCTATTAGTAACAAAAACAAGCTTTTTTAAATTTTTTATTAATTTAACAAATTGTACAAATTTATATTACATTTTCAAAGTATGTTTGAACAATTACATAAGGTTCATCGTTTAAAAAAAACGTGCTCAAAATGCGAAAAAATTTTTAACATTGCATTTTCAACTTTTTTGTGGTGAAAATTTTTTTCACGTTTGTTTTTGTGTTTTCGTTGTAATGTCTGGTTATAGAAAAAAAAGAACAACATACCAATCCATTTTCCATCGAAAAAAGATTTGTTAACAATTGTAAAACAAAACATTGAGAAAGGGAGAATGATTTTTATTTTGTTTTTTATTGATCACATCTTTTTTGTTTGTCTTCTTTTCGCAAACGCATATCTTGAAAAATAGCTTTTTGCATTATTTTAAAATAAAAAATGGGACTATTGATTTTGGAATATTTAAGAAATATTAAATGTAAAATTTGAATTAAATCAAATAACATTTTTATTTATGTTTATATTAAATTTGCTACTTCCAAAGTTGATGTTGAATTTTTCTCAAAAGATTGAATCGAATGGTTGGTCACTTGAATTTTCACCGGACTTTTTTAATCCCAACGAGATTCTTTTTTTTTGAAGCTGGAAATTTAAAGTATAAACCAGTTAATGTTTATAGGGAATGAAAAGTTATTCGAAGAGGAACAAATATATTATTATGCATTTATAAAAAAATGATACAAAATTTAAATCAAATTTTAAACTTTAGCTGCTTTTTTTTGATTTCACTTAATTTCATCTTTGTAATCATGGAACCTTGTTGCAAATAGTGTTCATTCATTAAAGTTGATCTTCAATGAATGAACACTTGAAAGCGCCAGTGCAAGAAACAAAAATCCAATAAATTAAAAATGATAATATTCAAAATTGTAAGAGCAACAACCGAGAACAAGAGAATAAGAAAAAGTTTGTCATTGAACATATTAATCAAAAATTCAAAAAATATCGTTTTTGCACTAAAAACTCTTGTAAAAATCAATGTTTGGTTTTTTCAAATGTTAGTGTAGATCAAAAACATAGGGCGTTTCTATTGAAGTTTTCCATTTCGTTCTTGACACACAAGCAGACTTTTTTAGAACAAACAAAAACATACTTTTGAAAAAAAGAAAAAAATGGCAATGATCAATTTTTTCTTTTTCTCAAAAATATCTGTTTTCGGTCACTTTTTTAGTTGATTTCTGAAAATGATGGAAGAAAAGCTGTTTTTAATATTTTAGTTTTAGAATAACTTTCAGTGACCGAATAAAATTTGGATTTTTCTCAAAAATTTTATTTTTTGTTCCATTGACGTTGAAACCGCCTTGGCAATAATTAAGGTAATAATTAAAAAACTTTGAATACATTATTATTTACAAAAACAAGCTTTTCTAACAAAAAAATGTAATATTGTTGATTTTGTTCATATTTATTATTCATAAACTTTTTATTATATTATCAAAAAACTAATTAATTTATCATTTTCAAAGTATGTTTGAACAATTACTTAAGGTTCATGTTTAAAAGTAACCAGAGCCGATTTCTGCAAAATTCTCACAACTTTTTTCGCCCTGAATCGCATTAATAAGATATTTTTAAATTATAAAGAAATTGAAAACACACGTCACGTGTGACACGTGTTTGAGAATTAAAAAAACAATTTAATTTGACCCAATCTTTACATAAAGTAAACAACGTTTTGAAGCACAGAAAAAAAATGTAATTGTACTGTAAAACAACCGCAATCTTTCAATTAAAAATTATTTTTAAGTCGAACAAAAGAAGTAGCATTTTTTAGATCAATGTCAAATTTTAAAAAACATTTTTTATAAACGATTATGATTTTGTGTAATATCAGTTTACTTGTAAATAAATTTGATAGAATTTTTCTATGAAATGTTTTGTCGCTTTTATTTAACTTCAAAATATTCAAAACAATTCACTACCAAAAAAATAATAGAAAACTATTTATACAATAGTCATTTTTCCCAAGATAAGTTTAAAAACAACTTTTTTCCACTCCAGCGAATTAAAAAATTATTTTGAAAATCCTAATGTTTCAAAATATTTTCTTTCAAAGAAAAAAGGCGATTTCGTCATTTTTTTAGACAGACATTTGAAATTTTGAAATCAAAAACGTAGAACACTTTAGCAATGGTTTAAATTGTTCTGCCAATTTTGTTTCAAAATTTTTGAATATTTTGTTTTTTTGCATAAATTTTATCTTATCTTTTCTAATCTACTGATATTCATTTAATTGGGTCAGGGATACCTGTGCAAGATTTTTGAAAACAGGAACCTAAAAAAATAAATGTTAATTTTAAGTCCTCATAAAAGTCAACAAAAAGAAAAAAATTTATTCGTTATTTTTTGAATTTTGCCGATGGCAATTTTCATTAAGGTTTAAACACAAAACATGAAATGAAATAAAATCGAATATTGTTCAAAGAGAAAATAGTCGCAAACATTCTTGCGTATGTTTTGTTGAAAATGTTGAAAACGTTTTCATTTTTTTAAATATTTAAGAGAAATCGAAATGCTAAGTTACTTAAATTTATATTTTAATAAATTTTTTAAAGAAATTGATTATAGGGTTAAATTTATTCTTTGATTGTTTTTCTTAGGACATGCAAATTTTTAATCAATTAAGGTTTATTCTATTTCAGCAGAGATGTCAACGTAGCCGGAAAATCACGATCAAGGCGGACCTTCCGCATCAGATCTTCAGGTCTTTCCGGCTCTGGTAGAAATGTGAATGTTATAGGAAAAGAAAAAGAATTATCTCAGTAATTTCGGAGGGCTTGATTGATATCTCTGAGTACGAGAAAAGTAAAGACAATATTTTATAAAAATGGTTATTGCATCAGTGAATGTGACATTTCGTTAACTAAAAATTCCAAGTAGTTCAAAATTGCAACTAATTATAAGCATAAATGTTTAATTTAATCGAGTTTCATTTCAAATATTCAAAACTAAAATGTAAACGCAGCTTTTGGATAATTTTCTTTTTTCAAAGAAGAACTCGCATTTTTTTTAAATAAATTGTTTTGTAAGTGGAAGCAAAAAAGAAATATCTCACAGTCTGTGAAAATAAAATTTTATTGAAAAACAATAAATGCTTTTTTCGTTGAATAAAATCAAACAAAGATGACACCTATATTTTTCCCTGATTTCGACATGCCGCAATTTAGTGATTCATTTTCGTGCAGTAAAAAAGGATGAAAATATCAATTTTGACAGACATTGGATGTCTTCTATTCAAAGATAAATGTCAGCATGATGAAAATCTATTAGTAAAGAAAAAACATTTTTAATTAATTTTTTAAAAGTTTGTTCTTGTGTATTTATTTTATAATCAAACTCAGGGGTACTATTTGGAATATTTAATTTTTGGTCTTTATTTTTCCACTTGTGTATAAACTTTTTCTGAAGTACACCATCCAGCAATGCTGAAGAACAATTATGAATATAAAATTTAATATTTTTCTTGACCATTTATAGAAAATAGATTTTATTAAATCAAAATCACCAGAGTGAAAACAATCTTTTAATTATTGTGTTGCATATCTTTTTTTGATCTTTGAAGTAAAATTTTTTGCTGACATTTTCTGAAATATTTTTTTCCTTTTTACGAAACAGAAAAAAACCAAATCAAAAGTCGTAGGGTATAATTCTAGAATAGTGGAACGATTTTTTTAATTTCTTTTCAATGAACACACAATAGATGTGCGTTCATTCCTTCATTCTTTTTGTGAATGATTGTGTAGAAAAGAAAACAAAAATGGAAAATGATAAAAAAGAAAAGAGTTTTTTCGTTGGAGAGAGAGAGTGTCTCTTTGGATGTCTGTCGTCAATGACGACTTCATTGTGCAACACCAACGAAAAAAGTATAAATACATTCGAATTTTTGGTTCAAAACATATTTTGAACTCGTGCTTACGGTTTTATTACCCAACATGTTCAACACAAAACATTTAAATGTTGAAAAAACAACGTGAAATGCTTTGTGTTAAAATTTTGCGTTTGTCTGAACGGCTTTTAGTCGTTCAGACAAACGCAAAAAAAAATCGTTCCACTATTCTAGAATTGTTCCAGTCGTAGAAAATCAAAAGCATTTGCAAAAATGCTGACTGAAAAATTTTTCAATTTCCTGTATTATTTTTCTCTTTAAATTTTGGTTGAATGTTTTAAATTAAAAAGAAGAAGACACGAGCAAGAAAATTTTTTGATTTGTCTATGTTTATGTCTATTTTAATCGGATAAGAACTTGTCACGAAATTTCTTTTCTTAATTTAATTTTTTTGAATATTTTAGATTGTTTTGTTACTTTTTACGAAAGTGAGTACATAGTGAAATATACAAGGGGGAAAGTGATAGAAATCGCATTTAATGCTGTTACAACTCATCAGAAATCATTTTTAAAAAATAATTTGATTACACAACTTTGTTCACTTTTTGTAAATAATTGTTTTGGTACCGCATATACGTCTATCATAAAGACAATGTTTAATCATTGATGTTTCGTTAGAAAGGACCAACGGGATGGGACAAAATAAATTTTTTGGTTTTCGTACCTGGCACACCCACAATCTTTTCTAGAACGAACAAAATAAATTTGAAAAAAAGAAAATCAAAGATTAAATTTGTCTCTTTCTTTCTAAAAAATAGTTTTTTTCATTTTCTCTTTTTTCAGTTGATTTCGAAAAATAATTGCAAAAACACTTCTTTGAATATTTTAGTTTTATTTTCAGAAACGAAATAATATTTGAAAATCCTTTTAAAATTTTTTTTAAATATTTTTGAAGAATTTAATCCGCGTTAATTATGATTTTATTTGTTTTTGATAAAACATAAAAAAGATTTTGAATAAACTATCAAAAAATGTAATATTATTAATTTTTTTCGTCATTAATGAAGCAGAAGTTTTTTTTATCATAAAACAGATTGATTTTACATTTCCAATATGTTTGTGTGAACAATTATATAATGTTTATGTTTACAGTAATTGACAGCACATATGACTTTTCTATAAACAATAACAAACTATCACAACATTCTCTCTTCTACGAATTCCTTCGATATTTTTAAGTGCTCAAGAAAAAGTTTTTTAAGAAGCTCCAAAACAGTTAAATATGGCTCAAAACTTTAAACAAAGTAAATAATGTTATGAATCACATAAATGAATATGTACAGTATAAATAATCTCAACGTTTCTCACTTAATAATTACTTTAATTTAAATTGAAATACGTTTTTTTTGTTAAATTGTATTATCAAATGAATAAAAGGATTAAGCTTTTTTGGATTAATGTCAGAGAATTTGAGATAACAGTTATTATAAACGATTTTTATTTTGTGTACAATCAGGTTATTTGTAAATATATTGATTAAATCTGATAACATTTTTGTAAGAAATTGTATTTTCCTTAAACTTCAAATATTAAAAACAATTAACTACCTTTAATTAAAAGAAAAATATTTTTTCGATATTTGTTTTTTTCACAAAACTTTTTTGACTTCGGCTTAGAAAAACTTTTGCAAATCCCGCTGTTTCGAAATATTTTTTTTTTCGCAAAATAAAAAATTTTCATCGTTTTTTAGACAGACATTTGACATATTGAAATCAAAAACGTATAACACTTTTCATTTTGTTTCAAAATTTTTGAATATTTTATAATTTGCATAAATTTTATCTTATCCCATCTGTTAAAACTCATATAACTCAAGTAGTGGCTGCTGAAATTATGATAAATATAATTATTCAACTTCACATTTTTATATCTTGGAAATAATATTTCCCATCCAAAGGCATGATTTGAAAGTGTTTGATAAAAATTTGAAAGCAAATTAAATGCAGGTTTTGCCACTAAATAAAATTAAGAAGATGCACATTATTTTTAACACACAAGGATATCAAAAAATGTTTTGTGTCGTATCATTGATATCAATGTATATCATGATATACTTAGTCTTTTTAATTTTTAACGACACAGTAACGATCTAATGTCCATATTGTTTTTATTAGTTTTTGCTTTAAAAAATTTAATGAACTATTTTTACAATTTATTATTACAGCAGTCACAAAAATTTGCATTTATAAAAGATTCAAAAAAGCAAGAACGAAATAGAATAAAATTTTGTTGTGATCGATAAAACCAAAAAATGGGGCTCTAGACTGCATTTATGTATTGGATGAAAACCATGGGTTTGCTTCACTTTTTATCGGCATTGCGAAATAGTTTTTTAAAATTTTTTCGTAATATTTCGTAATGCCGATTACAACATGTCTTTTTTAAATTTTTTTTGATTCATAAAAATTGAAAGTTCACTTTTTATTGAATAAAAATTGAATTAATAATCTTGTATATTTTTTGAGCACTCTGTTAATGAATATGTAATTTCCCTGACTTTCTTGTCGATTTTTTTTGAATAATTAATAAATATGATCATTTTGTTTGAAAATCATTGATAACTTTGTTAAACAAAACTATCAAAAATATACGAAATGAAATTAATGTGTGTTCATCAAGAAATCCACAATAATAATAAAATTGAAATGTTTAAGATGATAGATCAATAATGGTTGTCATGATATTACATATTTATTATTATTCATTAATATTTTCTTTCAAACACAGTTGCAAGGATTTCTTAAAATATCTATAATGCAAAAAACAGATTTTGAAGTGCAAATTTATTAATGGGAAAATTTGATTTTGAGGATCATGAAATCCATAGAATTTTTTAATTATTTGCGTTGTTAATTTCTAAAAACTATTTCTTGGATTTAATATTGCTGAAAATTTAAAGAAATTTGTATTTTTTAAATATTCAAAAAGCAAAACCAAGAAATGGAAAAGTTATGATCGATAAAAACTAACAAGGGAACCGCACGCGATGATAATCGAGTTTTGCAACCAAATATGGTTTAACGGTGTCTAAAAAGGTCAAAAACGAACATAAAAAAATTCTACGTGCCACTTTTAACTTTAAGGCACTTCTTCGGCACTTTGAAGTTGCACTATTTGCCTTACTCCCCCCTATGGGTTCAAAAATGAAAAAAATATAATTTTTTTTTAAAATCTCAAAGTTTGCTCAAAAATATTCCCAAGGATCATTGATAAACGTATGTAAAGTATTTTGTCATTAGAGTGCCGAAAACTAGATTTTTAACCCCTTTCAAAGTTCCTCTACTATGTCAAGGTGCATGCTTGTATTGATATGAAAAGGACTTTAATGAAAGTTTTATTCAAAAATATTTAATAGGGATCATTAATATGCTTATTACTAACGTTTCCATCAATTTTTAACATTTTTATGATAAAAATTTTTATTTTTTTCACTTTTTTGAGCACGTACTCCCCCCTTTGAAAAAGAAGGGTGCCAAACTTCAAAGTGCCGAAAAAGTGCCTTAAAGTTAAAAGTGGCACGTAAAATTATTTTATGTTCGTTTTTGACCTTTTTAGACACCGTTAAACCATATTTGGTTGCAAAACTCGATTATCATCGCGTGCGGTTCCCTTGTAAGACAAGGACTCTAGACTGCATTTCTATGTTGAATAAAAAAAAATTGTTTTCTCAAATTTTTGTCGACATTACGAAATATTTTTTTCGTAATTTTTCAAATCTATCTTTTTTAAAAACGTGCCTATTTTTTGAATGATGAAAATTGAAGGCCTGTTTTTGCTGAAAATTTATTTTTAACTTTTTTGAAGCTTTTGCTGACGAAAATTTCAAGGATCTTATTTGCTGATCTTTTTTGAATAATTAATTAATTAATATGATCATTTCATTGATAATCATTGATTACTGTGTTTTAAATAAATTCACAAACAGAGAAATAAGGTGTCAACATCATCATCAAGGCACAATAATAATAATAAAAAATTGAAATGAGTTCAAATGTGGTATCAGTAAACATGTATTAAAACGTTTATCACAAAATTTCTTTTTTTAACATTTTTTGTTAGAATTGTATCCACCAGTAAAAAAAAAGTATTCATTGTTTATTATTTTTTATTGTATACAATTTAATCAACAGTTTAGGGCTGTCCAGATATTATGTAATGCAAAAATCGACTTTTTTTAGTGCCGAAGATAGGGCAAATACGTAAAAAAAGTGAAACATAGTTCACTTCTGAAGCTGGACGACCCTCATACGGATCGATATTTAAAAAATGGCTTATACATCATTAAACTAGACATATTATGCAATAAAAATAGCAGTCATACATTACGGCTCCAGCTTTAAGGCTTCTAAATTCAAGGTCAAAAAATTGAAATTTCGATTTCGACACGGAAAACTTTTTTTCAAAAACTGAGTGTGCCACTCGATTCCCCATGGTCGAAAACCTATACAACCGGGAAATTATAAAAAACGAAGCAAAACTGGATTTTTCCCCCACGGTCAAAGTTTGAGATTTGTGAATCCCAGAAATCCAGAATCCTGACACAAAAAAATCTGAAAAAAAAATTTTGGCATCTATTGGCCTATGCCAACAACCTCTGAAAGTTTGAAGCCCCTAATCGAAAATTTATTTTTGTCTGTTCCCGGCCTTCAAAATATTTACACAGACTGTCTCTTAAACTCAATAAGTTTTGGAATACCCAGGGCTTGTTAATTATTTGTTACAAGGCCAGAAAGTGCCATCTTTTTTTCCGATAATTATGCAAAATTTAAAAAAGAGGAAAACCCAAAAGTTATTTGAAACATGATCATTTTAAATACAAAAACAAATCCTATAACAGACACTGCCATAGGAAAAGATAAATAATTTTAAAAACATAAAAAAAGCCGACATTGAAGAAAATTCTATTTGTTTTTTTTTAAACTTTGGCGATGGCGATGTTCGTAACATTTTTAAAACTTTCTTCTCAAATGCAAAACAAAACAAAAAAAAGACTAATAATGTTCAGAGACAAAACACTTGCAAAGATTCTTTTTTTCGCTGTAAAATGTTAAGAACATTTTTTTGAATATTTAAAAAAATTCGTTGTGCTTTCTTATAATAAAATCTTAGAAAGAAAATTTTGATGATAAACAATATGTACCGGATGATGAACTTATAAAAAACAGTAATGAAAAGTATTTTATGAATAGAAATCCATGCTGAAGCTGAATGTTTTAAGATTTCAACATGTTTAATGTTTTAAGATTTCAACAAGTTTAATGCTAGCAAAAAAATTAATCATGTTCAAAATAAAAATATTTGTAAACATTTCACTTCTGGTAATATTATTACTGTAGTAATTGATAGAATTGTTACATTGCGATCTTTTAACAAATGAAAATTCATAAAACAGTAAAATTTAAAAAAAAGGATATATTTTACACAGATTAATTATTTTTCATAAAATATTCAAAAACAAAATTTTTGTGTTCTATCAAAAAGACAAAATATTCGTTTGTTTTGAAAAATTTTTCAAAGACGAATATTTTGTTTTTTGGTTGAAAACATTAAAAAGGGGAAATTTTTTCGATTGCTGATTTTTGTCTTTGTTTTACTTCGAAACAGTGTTGTGCTTTTTTATTTTAGTCGCCTACGGAGGCGGAGTCGAAAAATCGACTCCGAAGGCGCAAAGCGGCCTTCTCGTCTTTGATCATTTGGAAAACTCGCCTCCTGAGGCGGAGGCGCAACAACACTGCTTCGAAAAGAACTTGCAACCAATATTGTTTCTGGTGACTATTTTTCTTTTGAATTTTTTATTTTTTGTTACTTTTTACGAAAGTGAGTAAACAGAAAAAATTTCGTTTACGGATGAAAGATATTAAAAAATAAAATCTGAAACATGAATATGTCAATGCCTCATTTTTTAAGAAATATTTAATTGCACAACTTTGATCACTTTTTGGAAATAATTGTTTTTGTACCGGACATCTATCATGAACGCAATTTTTATTATTCAATGTTTCGGTAAAAAAAAGATATAAATTTTTGAAATCATCAAGAAAACAATAAAATTGCTTTTAAACAAAAAATTGATTACTTTATTAGTCTTTTCTGCTTTATTTAAATCTTCTATTTTTATGTTTAAAGGAAGGTTTTTCTAAACAACAATTTATTGTTATAATCAAATTATCATAGAGACAGATATAAAACCTTGAAGAAAAAACTCTACTTGTAATCCATATGGGGATCGTCCAGATATAACGTCATACAAGAGGGAGGGGGGTCAGTCATGTTTGACGCCGCTTTGAAGTTGCGGCCATACGTGAAGAAGAGGGTGGGAATGAGGCAAACCCTATACAACCCCCTCCGACAAAAAGGTCGCCAAATCCGAAAAAAAATTTTGGCGGCGCTTCGCGCCGCCGTTAATCTATAAGGTACCTACCTAAGGGGGGTGTTTTTTCCAAATTTTTTCGCTACCTTAGGGGGTGTTTTTTTCCAAATTTTTTGCAAATATCCTTTGGATGATTTTTCATTTTTTGGAAGTATATATTTTTAAATTGTTTTTGGAATTGGTTAATTGAATTAAAAGGTTTTAAGTTATGGTGGTCCATGTTGATTGTTTTTTCGAATTTGTTTTTTGATTAATGGGATTTTTGACATTAGGGCTTACACGTTATCTTTTTATAACGAAACATGTTATTTGTTTTTGACATAGTATAATATTTAGATTAGAAAATCCATTGCTTTTAGCTGATTATCTCTTTGTGATAATGACTTTGCTCATAAATTTATTATTAAATTCAAAAACTAGAATGTGGTAAACGCGTTAGGTGATGCACTTTAAGCATAAGTCGACAATATTGTCAACAGTTTTAAGTTGAATTTTAAGATACTGTCATATTGCTTTTTCAAAGAGGTGTTTCAAATATAATAAGATTCATTAATTTTATTTTATAAAACTTTAGTTCGATACTTTAGTTATTGTTAGTGGAAAACTTAAACATAAAGCATTTTAAACTGGTCCAAGATCTTGCTGATGCTGGACCAGTTTAAAATGCATACTGACTGAAGTTTCGAAAGGCATTGAATTTTTCTGATTTTTCCACTCACAATGTTAACTTTAAATGCAGCGTTCGGGCTAGAAGAAGTTTTTCTTACAAGGAACCATATCACCTTGTCTTTTCGATTTTGTTCCAAAACATATTTCATGTTAATTCTCACATGTTCAAACTTATTCGCCGTAATTATTAGCTGCCCATGGCCTCTTTTGCTATTCTCACATTAACGCGATACTTTATGTTTGACTTCAATACCCTATTTATCACACGGTTAAAAATCTTATTTACATTTGTTGAGATTTCAAGCTTGGCGAGAAATTGATGAAGCGGGGAATCATCAGCTGATAGTGAAGCAGAATGTGCTTTTAAATCATCAAGTTCATTCTCAACTTCAGGAGTTTAACAAAATGAAACTAAGTCACCGATGAAAAACGAGAATAACAAAGGGTAATAAACAAAAAATAGAAAAGAGGTTAAAGTTTGGAAGTGTACCACACCTGCTTGATCATTGTTTAATGCACTACATTGTAGCGAAATTAACATTTTCCAGAAAATCACAAAGATATAAATTAATACGATAATTCATCACTTTAACATGATTAACTGTGCAAATGTTAGAACTAACATAAAAGGAATCTGAGAATATTTTGAGAATTTAAGAAAAATAGTGCATTTTCCTAATAAATTGAGGAAACAGTCGTTAAAATTCAAAGACTTCATTTTAACTTTTTTTTCAGTTTTTCACGTACTCCTCCCTTACAACTTTTTTCCTAAAATTTTCATGCAAGGGGGGGGAGGGGGGGTAGGGTGGGAATTCCCACCCCTTCTTCACGTATGGTTGCGGCAAAGATCAAAGCGTTTGTATGATGGATAGGGAGGGAGGGGTAAAAAAAGTCGATTTTTGTATGACGTCATATCTGGATGATCCCATGTCGCAAAATTATCATGAAAAAATAAAGAATTTACATCCCTGCTCTGGTTCATTATCAGAATTTTGTTTTATCTTAAATGTACATTTGTTTTGATTTGTACAGACATTTTTAATAGTATTTTTTTATTTTTTTTGTTGGAAGCAAAACAATAATAGAAACAGAAAATTTTTGTCTCTGCAGTTGCGGCTTTTTTCATCTTTTTCCGCTTTTTAAATATTTAATCCAATGAAAAAAAAACAGAATAAATGAATTTTTTTGTGATAGATAATTAGCAATAAATTTTGACAGTAAAATTTACAATCAATAATAAACAATTTAAGATGAAAATTTCTGCCCTCAAAGACAGCACTATTGAAAATAAACACGTTTTATAATAGGGAATTTTGCTACAGTAAACAGACATTTTGTAATTTTAAACTCAAATGCTAAAACACAATTTACTAAATTATTCAAAAAAAGATAACAAGCAACGCTTTGTTTTCCAGCTTTAAAAATGCAAATAATTCATTTTTTGATATTCACTTACTTTTTTGAACAAAAGTCAAAAGGCAATAAAAGTTATTTTAGCAGAATTTTTAATTGTGCTGGTTTTCTATAAATGTAAAAAAAGCTAGACAATCGTAGACAGTTTATAAAAATATTTTTTGGATTAAAATGCAGTCCCAAAAATAAATGCATCGCAAATTTTTCTTTCATAAAAAAACAAAAAATGCTAGACAAAAAAAAATTTCGAAACATCGAAAAAAGTTGATCTTTTTTATTCTTTTAGTAACACTTTTAAAAAGGATGAAATCATAGATTTTCTCTTTTCCAACTAAATATTTATCTCTTCATAATTGAATCAAAAACCGATAGTCCAAATTTTGATGGAAAGACATTGACAAATACAATTTTGAATATTTTGGAGGATTCAAATTTTAGAAGACTCAAATAATAAATGTTTATCTTGTGAAATTAATTTTAAAAATTCAGAGTGAAAAATTGCCGCAAAAATGATACTTAACATTAAAAAAAAAGGATGTTATTTTTTTTTACCCTTGCGTTTACTTTTTTTTACCCTTGGAAAAAAAGAGTACCCTTACAAATACTTTTTTTTTACCCTTACGATAAAAGAGTACCCTTACGTTTACTTTTTTTGCCCTTGCAAAAAAGAGTACCCTTACGAATTAAATTCAGTGTAGTAATAAATTAATAATACAGTATTTTTTAAAGTTGTTAAATAAATTGTTTAAGAATTGTTTAAATTGATTAATGCACACCAATTTAATATTTGAAGAATTACATATTTAATAAAAAGGAGGATTCTGAGTCCACAAACTTTTTGCTCCAGATTCCGCATAAAGAGTAACACTGGAGTCATCTTGACGAGTATATTATGCACATATTTTTTGATTCTGAAGCAGAGGTCTTCACAATCTACGAACATATAATTAAACTAATCGTATCTTTTTGGATTCAGAATCCTTTGGATTTAGAATTTTGATTTATTAACGGCCACATATTAGTTTGATAATGTTTTTTCTGGGGTTCAAGAATTCGTTTAGATTGCCTTGCGACTGCTTAATATTAGTCTAAAACTTGTGTGTTACACCCTAAAGGGAGGAATTACGTTTAAGTTTAATTAGATACTTTCTTAAAAACATATAATATTCATTATGCGGAATCTGGAGAAAAAAGTTTGTGGAATTCTCCTTTTTATAAAATATGTAATTCTTCAAATATTAAATTGGTGTGCATTAATCAATTTAAACAATTCTTAAACAACTTATTTAACAACTTTAAAAAATACTGTATTATTAATTTATTACTACACTAAATTTAATTCGTAAGGGTACTCTTTTTTTCCAAGGGTAAAAAAAAGTAAACGCAAGGGTAAAAAAAGTTTAATTCAAAAAAAAGATTCTTGAGACATACAACCAAGTATTTTTTTTAAAAAGCAGTTACACTTTCATTAATTTTTGTAACATTGTTTTTGTATAAAAGTTTTTTCCTTCAATTTTGAACAAGATGTTCAATAAGGTTTTTTCAAAGACGTTGAAAGAAACTGTAATGATTCCAACAATTCAAAATGCAAGAACAAAATGTGGTGAAATTTTCTTTTGTTCGATAAAAATTAAAAAAGAAGGTCTAGGCAGCATTTATTGAATTAATGAAATATGTTTGCTTCAATTTTTATCGGCATTGCGAAATATTTTTTTGTACATTTTGAAATCAATTTTTTGTGTGAAAAAGATGCCATCTTCTTTTTTTCTTTCGCAAAAACTTAAAGCTCATTTTTTGGGGAATAAAAATTGAATTAATAAACTTGTATCTTTTTTTAACAGTCTTGTCTGTTGATGAATAACTTCTCAGTTTTTTTGTCGATTTTTTTTGAATAATTAATAAATAAACATGATCATTTTAATTTATAATCATTGAATCATTGATAAAGCTACCAAAAATATATGAATTGAAATTTAGTGTCCCCAACACAACATGAAGATTAACAATAAAAAAATTTGAAATGTTTAAGATAATAGATCAATAATTGTTGTCAAGTTATTAAATATTTATTAATTTTCAGTAATATTTTCATTCAAAAATAGTTGCATCAAAAACTGCTTTTAGGGAGTTCTTGGTTCAAAAAATACCTGTGATGCAAAAAACAGATTTTGAAGCATAAATTTATTACTGAGCTTGATTTTGAGCAGTTGAAATCCATAATTTTTTTTTATTTGTTTGCTAATTGTTGTTAACTATTTCGTGGGTATAATCAGTGTTGTGCTTTTTTATTTTTGTCGCCTCCGCCTCCGACTCCGCCTCCGGAGGCGGAGGCGAAAAATCGACTCCGGAGGCGCCTCCGGAGGCGCAAAGCGGCATTCTCACCTTTGATCTTTTGCAAAACGCGCCTCCACCTCCGCCTCCGACTCCGGAGGCGGAGGCGCAACAACACTGGGTATAATAATGCTGAAAGTTTATGCAAATTTGTATTTTTTAAATATTCAAAAAGCAAAACCAAGAAATGGAAAAGTTATGATCAATAAAAAACCAAGACAAGGGCTCTAGACTGCATTTCTATGTTAAATGAAAAAAATTTGTTTTCTCAAATTTTTGTCTGCACTACGAAATAGTTTTTTTCGTAATTTTTCAATTCAATCTTTTTATTAAAAACTTGCCTGTTTCTTTACTGATTTAAATTGAAGGCCTGTTTTTGCTGAACAATTTATTTGTAACTTTTTTGAACATTCTGTTGACGAAAATTTCAAGGATCTTTTTTGCTGATCTTTTTTGAATAATTAATTAATTAATTAATTAATTAATATGATCATTTCATTGATAATCATTGTTTACTGTGTTTTAAATAAATTCGCAAACATAAGAGATAAAAAACTACCCTTTCAACCCCCTTGCCAATAATTAAAAAAATTTAAATGAGTTCAAACGTGGCATCAGACAGACACTATCATGCAAAAAAGGATCTTAAACCAGAACTAAAAACTTTAATCAAAAAATTTCTTTTTTAACATTTATTGCTAGAATTATATCCCCTAGCATAAAAATGTATTCATTGTTATTTTTTAAACAATTTAATCAACAATTTTGCCTCAGTTTTAATCAATAATACTGCTTTTTTTCCCCAATTTTTGGCTCAAGCAGTATCAGTCCGTAAAATCTCAATAGTTTTTTTTTTGCTTTCTAAAGTACACATTTTGTACTCTTTTTCATCACATTTTGTTTTTTTAGTTGTCGCAAAAAAAAATAAAATTAAAAACGAACACATGCATGCTTTTTTCTCTCTCAAGGCTGGGTGTTGTTGTTGTTGAAGAAAAACGAACGAACGAACACGTTGTCAAATGTTGCATTTTTTTCTCCTCTTTCTTTTGATTACTTTTTTAGAAAAAAGGAAAAGTTTTTAAAACGTTTGACTTTGCTATAGCATTTTCTACCTTCATTTTTTGCATTTTTTATTTTTAAAAATGATAGTTTTTAATCTCAACCAGTTTTTGAAATGTTTTTGTGTTTTGTCTGCCCTCTCAAACGTAAACTCAAATGTTGATGTTGCTTTTTGTTTATAAAAGCTGAAATTAAGATATTTGTGTATATGCAAAAGCTAAATCACCATTTCAATCGAAAATGTCAAAATTTGCATATTTTATCTTTTTAAAGATTTTTAAATGATTTTTGGTCATTTTTTGCTGAGTTTTTTTTTTGATTGTGGTCTCCAGATCCGTAATCCCCTTAGGGGATCAATATATAATGATAAAAATTTCTACAAAAAGTCTTTTTTCGTTTTTGTTAACCATTGTCCTTTGATTGCCCGAGCTTTACATAAACCCAAGCTTTTTCGACCTGAAAATTCCCAAACTCTTGGGACGTTTTCGAATGGAAAAACCCCCAAGAATTGGTGATTGGGAAAAACCCAAGAATTGACACTTTTGATGGCATAACAACTTAAAAATAAAACATCTATAAAATTTTTTTATCATTTTTTTAAATTTGCATAGTCTTTTGGCATAAAAAAGTATATCAAACTTTCAGAACCTTTTTTAAAGATGGCCAGACGAAAATTTGACGACATTCAATTGTCAAAAAAGTATCGCTGCTGTTTTGGTTACCTCCATGTCAAAACTGCAACCCAAATTTTGTGTGCTGTGTTGGTAGTTAATTCTGGATTGGAGATAAAAAATTTTATTCTGGAAGAAAAATATGAAGTTTTTGAAATTATTAAAATTCTTTATGGAATTTCATCTGCATTTGGACCTGTGATTGGAATTGAAAGGGAAAATCCAAAATATTTTTTTCCGTTTTTCTTTGGGCCTGTAAGAGTTTAAAAATTTTTCTGAGTTTAATCATATAATTTTACAATAATTTTAAGGTTTATTCTTTGATCTTAATTTTGCTTTATGTCATTTGTCCATCAAAATTCGGACGGAGAATGGACGAAGTATTAAATAAATTTAATTCAAAATCAAGAGGTAAGCTACTACGAATGAAATATCTCATAATAAAGTTTTTTCTTAAAGATTTTAAGTTTTTCATTATCAAATCCAAAATCTCATAATGACCTAATTTCAATTATTTGTTTCAGAAGTATTATTCAAAAATCTTGCAATTTTTTCCATTTTTATATTTTTTATTGCATTATTCTTCATTTTCCAAATTTGGATCTATTCCGTTCTTTATAAATGTTACAAGTATATCTCTGCAATATCATTACAAGTATGCCCGAATTACAAATATTTTAATAATATAAAAATATTTACAAATTCTTTTTTAAAGATAAAATTATCAGAATTTCAGGCGAAACAAGAACAAGCGTTAGCGCTGAAAAAATTGCAAAAAAGACGTGGTAATTATTATTTACAAAAATCTAATGGTACGAAAAAATTGGTGATAAATACAACGCCAACTTTGGTTCAAAGAATTAAGAAAAATATTGAATGTCTTTTTGGAAAGTTATCTTTTATTAAATATTTTCAAGTAAGTTCTCATTTTTGTTGGTAATACATTAGTAAACTGCAACGTGGCCAAATCCCACAAATCAGTATTACCCTATAGGCTTATAATAATTCTTATCCTTTGATGATGAGACATGACCAAATTTAATCAAAATTTTCTGATATGTTGGGTCGGATTTCGTTCAAAAAAACCAACCATGAAAAACGGAGATCCAATTCACACAAGAAAAACAAGAAATTTTCGTGTCGAGAAAATAAAATTTGAATATTAAAAAATTTGTAACAACGGGGTCTCCTCCTTTAATCTCTTATCTTCTTATAGAAAAAAATTCTATCAGAAGCTAAAGAACAAAACCCCAGAACAATTGCTGCCAAATCTGTCGAAGACAAATCAGCTTCATTTAAACCTAAAACACCAGAGCCGAAGCCAAGTCAAGAACAGAAACTTTCACCAACTATTACAGAAAAAACGAAACCAATAAAATGTGAATTAAATGTTCAACTGAAAAATCCTACTTTACAATCAGAAAGCGTGAAGTTTACTGTAAAATTAAAATCAACCGAAGTAGCTGAAAAGGTCTTAAAATTGCCAAGACCTGAAAATCGAAATTTATTTAATTCAATACCATTTGAATCTTTTTTACAACGTGAAGCTGAATTCCATGCTAATCAAGAACAGAATCCATTAATTTTAACAACAGCATCCAAATTTGAATATTATAATTTGCATAATTACCCTGATAAATCAAATCCAAAGAACCTCGTAAGCAGTGAAGTACAAACCGATGAAACTTCTTTTGATCAAACAATCAACAAAAATAATCAATACCAGAATAACGAAGATTTTGAAGATTGTTCCGATTCAGACACATATTCAAATAATAGTCCAAAAGAATACTCGTTTTCTCCTAATTCAATTTCTGATACTGCTAACTTTTTTTCAATGTCTCAAACCTCTAACCCAAGCACACAATCTTACACAAAAATAACATTTTTATTTAAAAATGATGAAACGTGTGCCGTTGAAATTTACCAAAATGGAATGAAAAATTTACTCAAAAATTCATTTGGTAAATTCTGTTTATGGTTTTTGGGGTTTATTAAAGTGTCATATATTTTAGATAATGAATGGACACCGCTATATTTTTCAATGGCAAGATCGAAATTTGAAATTGGTGAAAAAGCTCAAATTCATTATCATCAGTTTCCTGAATATGTTTTATATGGTATTGTTATTTACTTTATTGTTTTCAAAAACAAAGAATGGCGAAATTGTCCAAAAGTATTATAAAATTTATAAAACTGAATGAGATTACAATATTCAAACGGGAAAACAACGGATTATATTAAAATCAAAATTTCGATGTTATCCTCTGTTTTTTCGCGTCCTTTAATTTTTTGCACTTTCCAACCCTGTCTTAAACTCGTACAGGGCCGTTAACATCAGAAATCATAAAAATTCTTTGATCTTTTACTGCCATCGGCAAAAGATCAAAGGCTTGTTTCTATAAAAGAGTTTCTGCACCCTCCGAAATGAAATGCTACCAAAGTCCTTGAACTCTTACATACCGTAATTTTTAGATATCTTCAAAATAATTGGAAAATCAATGAACGAAATTAACTATAATCCAGAATGGCTTTTTAAAGTTGTTCGACAAAATGGTATTAAATATTTTCAAATCAAAACTCCAGATGGGTCACGCTTATATCCAGAAGATAGTATCATTGCAGCATTTTTAAAATCATTGAAAGTACAAGCTGAAAATTATTTAAATACTGAAATCCATGAAATTTATTTATCTACAAATTTTGAGTTAACAGATTCTCAAAAAAATGTTTTCAAAAATGCTGCTTCAAAAATTTATTTAAAAATATTGTCTTTTAGTGTTACAGAAATTTAATGATTTTTTGATTTACTATTTTTTCCAATATTTTTTAAATAAAATATTTAAATGTTAGATTAAAGATTCAATACAATTTGCACCCCAGTATAAAAAAATTTGCATAATTTTTGTTTACCGATATAATACTGTTATCAAGTGGACCATTTCATCATTTAATCAAAGGGCAAAAATTTTTGTGAGTTGGGTCTCCCCCTTCTACCGAATCCTTTAACTTCAAGATGCTGCTATGTTTTTGTGAAACATTTATGCAAATTTCGAAACCTTTATTTTACATATTTGTGTATATAATAGAATTATCATAAGAACATATCTCATTAATAACAAAACAACAACAACAACGAATATTATAAACATTTAAATATATGTACATGTATTTTTATCCCATCATTCCCATCATACCAGGATACATTCCCATCCCGCCCATTCCACCCATTCCTCCCATGCCACCCATGGAATTCATCATCATCATCCGCCTCATCATCCTTCTCATGCCAAAGCCCCCCATTCCCATGCCACCCATTCCAGGATATCCCATGCCGCCTCCCATCATGCCTGGATATCCTCCTCCCATCATGCCCATTCCCGGGTATCCACCGCCCATCATGCCCATACCGGGATAACCCATTCCCATTCCTAAAAATAAATGTTTATAAAAGATTTCTTTAAAAAAAGATAAATTACCATATTGTGCCGAAGAAAATTTGAATATCACAGCTAAACAAAGACATAAAAATATCAATTTTGAAGCCATTTTTTAAAATAAAATCAACTGTTTTTAAGAAAAAAAAGAACAGAAAATTAAAGTAAAAATTAGTACAACTTCTTTTTTTTGATTATTTCAACTTAATTTAACTACATTTTATATACCTTCTGACTTTCTTCCGCCTTGATTTAATTTTTCTTCCTACTCATTTTCTTGGCGTTGAACTTTCTTCAATTAAAAAAAAGTGTAATTATTTTTTGATTGTCAAACACGTCGTTTGATCTTCATTCTTTCTTCCAATTACTAAAAAAGGAGAGAAAAAACGTTACACAAAAGAACTTGTTATTTTTTTTTTTGAAAAAAGACTGAATTTTTCATTTTTCCCGTAATTATCGCTGATGAAAAAAAAACAGAAGAAAAATCAATCTTAATTAAAACGAAGAAGAATCGAACTTCATTAACGTCATTTAAAAAAGGTTAAACTTTTGTCAAACGAAAAAACACAATTTTAAAAATGAACACTTTTTTGTTAGGTCATAATCAACTTTTTTTTAATCGAATAATGATTATAGAATATCAAATCAAGATTTTTAATGGCAGTTGTGCTATTCATCCATCTTTATCATAATTTATTGTCATGTCTTTTCAGCTTTTTTAAAAAATCTTTACAAAATTTTATCGAAAAATTCAAAAGAATTAAAAATTGAGATGATGCCCTGGCGGCCTTGCTTTTAAAAAAATGATGCATCAAAATGGTTTTTTTCCAAACAGCTATTGTTTTCATTGAATATAACAATTTTAATTCGTCGGCAAACATTATCTTTCTTCTCCGAACCTCTCAAGTTGTTGAAAACTGTTTGAATTTCAATGTGAAATACAACTGTTAAATCTTAACGCCTTCTATAAGCATGGTTACTGTTAAATGAAAAAATAATTAAATTTGAGCATTCAAACATAATTGTTCATTAATCGTTTTGTGCTTTTATTTATTTAAAAACTGTATTCTGTTTAAAACTTTTTTTAATAATATGGACTAAAAGCAACGAAAAAAATTTAAAAAAAAATCAAATTGTGAACAAAAATTCATTATAATTAAATAAAGTTTCAGAACAAATACAGTACTTCTATTTGAAAAAATTAAAAAATATTTAATTTATTTAAGTTTCGTTCTGTGCAAAATAATTCCTAAATTTCTATTATTTAAATAAAATATTCAAAAAGAGAAATATTTTTTCACTTTATAAAAATTAGATGATGATTTTTAAGAAAGTGTTTTTGCGAAAAAAAGAGCCGAAACATTTTTGTCCAAAGCAAACCATTCTTAAATCGCTTTTAACAACATAAATAACAGCCACAAAAAATAGTGTTGTTTCACACAAATATTTCGAAACCAATTTTCGACGATTTAAAAGTCGATTTTTTTCATACTTGAACAGTGATCTTTTAAAAAAAGCTAAAATTGTCTGAAAATAATGAAGAAATCGCGTTGAAATTTTGCGTCTCAAAAACAAGAGATTAATGGACGATGAATAAAAGTATGAAAGTTATTGAAACATAAGTGAAGCTGCTTTAAAATGACAATAGTGAATCAGTTTTTTAAAAAGAGAAACCCAGCATCACTTTTTATCTTTTTGAAGTTTTTGTTATAATTTTCTAACGATTTTTTTAATAAAACTGTTAATTCAAAACAATAAAATATATGACATGCTTGAGTTTGTTAATGTGAAGGAAATGGCCTTGTACAGTATTAATACTAAAATATATTTTTTTTAAAAAGTACAATTGCAAAATTTAGTGATCATTCATTTATAAAAAAATTTACATGTTTTTGTTTAGAATTATGATAATTGAATACAAACACGGAAAAACAACACAATTATTTTTAATATTAAAATATTTATTAAACTTCCTGTTTATATTTCCCACGAAAACATTTTGGTATTCATTTTCTCAAACAAAATAATCCCAAGAACAGTTTCAATAATGACAATTTTGACCCAAATGTGATGAATATCGAGGTTAGCACGCGCACTAAAGAAATACACAGGGAAAATTTGCATATAACCAACATGGATCTCGGAACCCAAAAAATGGGATTTCTCGGGCTTTGAAAAAAGAAAAAATTTCTAATGAAAATTTGCATATTCGTCTGGAAGGAAATTACTGATCGAGTAAGCCAACAAAATCAAAATCCCTTCAAAAACTGACCATTACATAATTATGTTAAATTTTTAAAAAAGATAATTATTCTCGATGCTCTAAAAACGGCATTTTGCCGAATTTCGAAATAAAAGTATTTTTTTCCTGCTTCTTAAGCATGGTCGAAAACATGGGTAAAATAAAAAAAATTATGATTTTTTGGCGGTGCCGGTCGTTTGAAAAATATTGACAGAATGCGTTTTAAGCAAAAAATAAAACCAACTTTTCGTTGTCAAATTTCGCAATTATTTTCTTTTTTGAAAAAAGTCTGCCCAAAATTTCTGTTTTTTTTAAAAAAAACAAAAGAAGAAAATTTTTTTTGTGTCTAGCTTAAGTTGGTTTGAATATTTTATGGAATTATTTTTGCATGTAAAAAAACAAATAATTTCTAAAGTCTTATAAATAAACATTTAATTGACACAAAAATCTTTGAAATTAAACCTTTTTTCAACTTTGAAATGCAATAATAAAATAGTTTGAATGTGTTCCATAATTTACACATAAATTTTTGAGCTTCAGTTTGTGTTATATATCACAAAAAATTAACGTAAGATTATAACAAAATTTGTTTTTTTTCTTTTTTAGGCATTCAAAAATTTCAAGCAGTAAATTAACAACTTAATTTGAGTTTTTTTAAATTCTTTTTAAACTTTCAAATAATGGTGAAACACTTTTAAAAAATTTTAAAAGGACAATTTTCGTCAGCATTTTAATATGTATCGAATTTTTCTTTTTTTTTGTTTCTGCAAAATGAGCACATAAAATTGTATTGTCAGCCCCTTTTTAAAAACCAAAATTTGTAAACTCGCGGAGCCAGAAAAATCTGCGAAAATTGCAAACCCAGGATAGGAACAAATTTCTTTTATAATGTTTAAACTTTTTTTGAATATTTTATTAATGCTTCTTTTGTTGCAAAAAGTTTAAAGAATTGTAAAATTTAAAAATAGTTTATAATAATGATCTCTTTTTTTTGATGCTAGTCGATTTGCTCATTATTTTAAAATGATAAAAACACTTTTTTCAACATATTTGTTATAAAATTTTTTAAAACATTGAAAATATTTGTTAATGAAATCACAGCGATTTTTTTAATAAACAGAAGTTCCTCGGAATTGGTACATGCGTACCAATTCCGAGGGGCTGTCTGATGATCATAAAAAGAAAAGAATATGTTTTACAAAAAAATGATTCATTAAAATAATAAAAATAGCATTAAAGGATCAAAGGTTGCTGACAAGCAGCAAAAAATCTTTTGCAGATGAAAGAAAAAAAATTTTTCGACGTGTTGTTTTTTGTGAATAAAAAAATTAAAAACATTTCGACAAAGACGTTTTTGCAAAAAAAACTGTTCAGTCATTTTTTGCATCTCTTTTTTTTCAAGGTTTTTGTAAAATAAATAACATCTGTCCAAAAAAAACGGCAGGCTCATTTAAATCAATATTTAAAAAAATTTATGTATCACATTTCTTATTTTTCAAGAAAAATTAAAGTAGATGTTTCATTTGATTCATTATTTGGCAAGAAAGTTCGCGAACCGCAAATAACTGATATTCAGGGAATTTCGATTTTTTTTATTGTTTTTCGTTTGCGACAAAAGTATTTTTAAAATACATATTTCATCAAAGAAAAAACTTCTTTGGTTGAAAAAAAATTATAGAAAGAAGCGAAACTCTTTGAATATCAGTTAATTGTAGTTCGCGAACATTCTTGCTTAATATAAAAAATGAATCAAATAAAACATCTCTTTTAAAAATTCTATTACCGTAAATCCGAATAAACTTTGTGTTAAATTTTATTATGTTTTTGGAGTTTTTTAAAATTTAAAAATTGCGAAGGGGAGCATGCAGCGCTGTATTTAACAAATAGATTTTTGACTGACAAAATATTTGATAACACAAAAATGCTTGCTTAAAAAATAACCAAAAAATTTCAATCGGTTTATTTAATGAATAACGTTTTACTACCAATTGTAAGTGGTAAAGAAAAAAAGTGGGATTAGTTAATGACTACATGTATAGAGAACATTTAATATGAACTTAGCACCCTCAAACTTTTCTTGAATTATGTCATTAATTTCTTTTTGAAAACATTCACAAGCATTTTCCGCAGATTCATAATAGCCCATATAAAATTCAGTTTCACTTGGGTCAGACATTTGATGAATAATAAAGTTTGAAATTATCTGAGGCGTTAGAAGAACAGTTATCATAGCAAGTTTTAATCGTTGAAGTTTTTTTAATCGTGGAATTAATGCTGCTGTGGATAAATTTGTGATACCAGGTTGCCATCGCATTCTAAAACGACAAAAAACATAAAAGGGAGTTGCCGAGATTATCTTTCGATGAGAGGTAATGTAAAACAACAGTATTTTAATAAAATTCTGCAAAAGAACTTACTCCAATATTTTCAGATTCGGTAATTCTGTCAAAGCCATTGTTAATAAATCACCGTTTCCAAGTTTTAAATAGCTCAAAATTAATGAAATTAACACTCAATCGGATACTGTCGTAACATTTTGCCAAAGTATACAGAGATATATGTTGTATCGGATTTTGTGAACCATCAGTTCTCAAGGACCGATAAAGTTTCTTGAGATCCGATATCTGTTCCCAAGAACCGATATCGAATTTTGTGAACCAACTAATAAGATTCTTCTTCTCAAAATCAGATATCGGTCCCGTTCTTGAGACCTGCTATCGGATTTTGGGAACATGGATTTTTTACGGAGATCCTAAATTAAATTCGGATATCGGTTCTCAAAATCCGATACAACATATATAAAACACAGAAATGTAATGTTTTTTGTTGTTATTTTAATCTGATTTTGTATCTTACTAATTTTATTTTTTTTACTCACGTGTTAAGTGTTATTTCAGCCAAAGATTTTCCAAACATTGGTTGAAGATCACCAAAAACATCAAACTGTACATTCAAATCTCCGGGATAACACATCAATTCTACACTTTCTAGTATAGAAAAATCCAGGTTTTTAAAAAATAATGTCAATTTTTCCGTATTATTGCCAATAACAAAATCATCCACTTCTAAGAATTTGATTTTGGGTTTTTGTGGCATTATTTTCGTCCAACTTTCATCACTGCTCCATCGTAAAAATATTTCATTTTGATTAGTCATTGACCAAAAATGTGTTCTAATTTTTGTTGAATATTCAAGTTTATCAATTTGATAATCACGTATTTCAGCAACGGTATTTTTAAGTTGTTGACATGTTGAAAATAGTTTTAGCTGAATTCTGGAATGCCCATTGGAACAAATGTACCGTACAATGGGCCATGGAAATGTAAAATCTTGATTTGGAATAAAAACGGATGAACGTTTTATAAGTTTTTTCTTTAAAAATAATGGCAAACAACTGAACCACCGCATTTGGAATAGACTGCAAAGAAAGAAAAGTGGCAAAAATAATTTTTTTCTTCAACCTTTACTTCAGCCATGCATTGCCACGTTGATTTCTCTGTCACAATGTTTTTGATTAAGTTGAGATCAAGGCATGAACGCAAAAGATGACCAAAAAAATTAATGGAGGAGTGTAAATGCCCGGATCAATATTCTTCAAGAGTAGAAGCATTTTGTGCATTTTTTCTAAAAGAATGTGTTGCCAATTTTATTCTTTGACTTTTAAAAACTCATATTTTCAGGGGAGAATCATAACAAAAAGGAACATTTTTTGCACGTAAAATTTTGTCATTTTTGAATACCTTTTCAACCAAAACCATATTTCAAATGGAGTTGAAGTACACTGAAAAAATACTATACGATATCTTGTTAATTTAAAATTTTTTTACACACGAAAACGACTTTTCTGTCAAAAACATAAAGAGCTGAAAGAAAAAAAGAAAAAAATGTATGATTAAAAATGAGTTTTTGTAAATATCCTTTGACCATTTTAATTTACCTTCTTATTTTTAAACTTTGGGATTGTCCAGAAATCACGTGACCAACAAAACGTGATTTTCAGACCCCCTCCCTCCCTCCGTGACCAAAGATCAAAGCTTTTTGCCGACAACATCAAAGCCGGGTGACCATTTGGCTTACCCCCTCCCTCCCTCCTCATGGTCACGTGATTTCTGGACAATCCCTTTTTTTAGGATTTCATTGTATTTAAAAACGGAATACAACTTAGAAAAAAGTAAATTAAATATTCAAAGCTTCAGTTTCCGTTTCTGCCACAACTAATTTAAAAAAAATGATCGGACATCGTCAATCATAAAAATCAAACGAAAATTAAATATTTTTTCTTTGGAAAGACACTGTCGAAAATCTTTTGCATAATTCTATCTATCAAAAAAATGTCAGATACACTTTTTCTAAAGAAAAACTTGCAAAAAAGCTGTTTTAGTTTTTTCAATAAAAAAGAATGTTAAAATTTTAATGCACAAAATTTATCGTGTTTTTTCATTTTGATTTTTTCGGTGTTCTCAATAAATCTACAGCTGTCAGTGGCATCATTTGATCTGCGGCAAAATTTATTTTTTATTGACATTGATACCATTAATATCTTTGCTTGATTTTATCACATTATTTTTGTTTTTTTTATCAAAGTTATCAATGAAACTATCATTTTTATTAAATAAACTATTCAAATAAATTGTTCATCAAAAGAATGCTCAAAAAACGTTTATTAATTTTTTCATTCAGCAAAAAAATGAGCTTTAATTCTTTTCAAAAGACTAAAAATTAGACACCAAGAAATAGCACAGACATGTTTTTTATAATAAATGATTCACAAAAATTACGAAATAAAACGTATTTCGCAATGCCGATAAAAATTTGGAAAGAATGAATTTTCTATATTCGATAAATACATACAGCTGCAGTTGCACAAACCTTTTCCCTTTTTTGTTTTTTTCTTTTGAATATATTTAGTAAAATCAAAATTTTGTAAATTCTATGTAATAATTAATCCAAGAAATAAATAAAGTAAACAATTAAATAAATCGAATGACAAGGTTATTTAATATTAATGGTCATTAAATAATTTTCATTTCATAATTGGTTTTTCGTATCAAAATTATTTCCAACAGTTTCAGATGTCACAAAAGACCGGGAAAATAAGGAAAAAATCGTGAAAATGTCAAGTATTTTTATTCATTGTTTTAAAATACTAGGGATAAAGCGGGCCTTCGGCCCGCAAGCGTCTAGTTTAAACTACAGAACTATGTTTTAAAAAATAAATTCGAACTTCAAATCTCAATCTTTCTATCTCAACTCTTCCGGCCTTTTCAGCTTCTGATAATTGTTCTCGATTTTGAGACAAAATCCGTTATCGTTTCCGCTCACTTTCGCTTCTCTTTGTTCAGAGGTTTGCTCAACAGGCCTATGTTTCTTTGCCTTTCTGCTTGTCTTCTTTTTAGTCATTATTTATGAGCAGCTTCTTGAAAGGGTTTTCTTGCAATTTTTCTTCTTGGCATTTTTAGACTTTACTGTCTCACAGGCTAACAACAAACAATTATAGCTTCAACAATCAAATTTTAATAGCAAACACACAACAAAGAGAGGATTAACCAATTTAATGGACGCTCCAAACCGCGTAACAAAATTTATGAGGGTCATAAAAAAATATACAGATAAACACGTTCGATTGTGCAATCTGCTCAAAAGAAAACTTAAGATGTAATGTGGAATATCACTCACATAACAGTATTTGCGGGGCAACGTTTGAGTTCACTGTTTACTGTTGCATGCAAATTTCTCGTTTTTATTCTTCATTCTGTGAATGAAAAAATAAAAAGTGACAAACCAACCAACCAACAAACCAACGCACATTCTCCATTTATTTGAGGGATACAATTTTACTTTGGTGAAACGTAAAAACTTTTTCCAAAATATTTTTGGATCCAAATTGAAATCAGACAAAGAATAAATTTCAAAGAATTTGAAAAAATCCGCTCCTAAAAATGTTAATTGCCATAAACAATTTTGACAAAAAATTTAAATTTGAAATATACAAAAACTTTATTCAATTAGTTATATAAGTCACAATTAAGCAATTATACAAATCATAATTAAGCTAATATACAATAGACACAGGAAAATCACATATAAAATTCTTCCATAACGCCAAATTTCTTTGCATAAACGACATTCTTGATTGCCCGATCAAAATCATCCATACAAACAACGGTTCGACGATCACGAAGAGCTAACATACCAGCTTCAGTACAAATGGCCTAAAATTAATCATGTGAAATATACAGTATACTGCCACAATAACAATGAACTTACTCGACAATCAGCCCCAGAAATTTCACGTTCTTTTGCAACAATTTTTTCAAATTTGACATCTTTTGCAAGAGTCATTCCAGAAGTATGAATATTTAAAATTTGAATTTTTGTTTTTTCATCCGGTTTTGGAAATTCAATTTTTCGATCAATACGTCCAGGACGAATAAGAGCAGGATCAAGTGAGTCAATACGATTAGTTGCCATAATAACTTTTACGTCACCACGAGAATCAAAACCATCCAATTGATTGAGCAATTCAAGGAGGGTTCGCTGAACTTCTTGTTCCCCTCGGGAGGATGTATCAAATCTCTTTGTTCCGACAGCATCAATTTCATCCAAAAAGACAATACATGGAGCACATTCTTTTGCCATTTTAAATAAATCTCGAACTAGACGAGCACCTTCGCCCGAGGATTTTTGGACAAGATCAGAGCCAGTTGCACGAAGAAATGTTGCAGAAGTTGAATGGGCAACAGCTTTGGCGAGAAGAGTTTTACCTAAAATTATTACAGTATTAAGTTACATCTTTAACAGCAAAAGGATTTCGTATATCCCTAATCGATACTGTAGTATATGTGGAAAAGTAGCTTACCAGTTCCAGGTTCCCCATAAAGGATAACACCTTTTGGAGCAGTGATTCCCATTTCTTCATAAAATTCTGGGTGAGTAAGAGGAAGTTCAACAGATTCTTTAATCTCTTGAATTTGTGTTTCCAATCCACCAATATCAGCAAAAGATTCTTTTGGAGCCTTCTCCAACTTGTAGACAGCTGCTTTGGAATCAACAGAATCTTGCAAAACCCCAACAACTGCCAACGGGACATTCTTGAACATTCCTCCAGCTTTCACCATTACAAGAGCATTGAGGCAAATCAAATCTTTGTCAACAATTGATAAAATTGGAACATACCATTCACGTTTTGATCCTTCAACAACGACGACAGCATGTTGTTCATCATAAAAAAGCTCATGAATTCTTGCCAAAGTTGTTGGAGTTCCACGAAGTGATTGAACCATTTTTCGTTCTTGACGATTTTGTTTGTGATTTGGTTTTAGGGCATTTTGTCGTTGCACAAATTCTTGTTCCAAAAGAAGAAAATCATGTACACGATTCATTTTCAGCAATCGAAGAAGGCATTGACGTCGAGGATTTACTAAAATGAAAAAAAAGATTAAGGATTTCATATATCTTACGAAAGAAAAGAAACATACTTTGTGGAAGTTTATTAACTGCATCAAGACCTTTTCCCTTTGCAGATTTTCTTGCAACTTTTTGTGCAGCATGTTGTGGCATTTGACGCTTTCCAGCACTTCCTTTTGCGATGGCGTTTCCCATGTTTGATGATTCTTTTTTTCTTTATCAGTCGAAAGGATTGTTAGTTGAAAATATAAATTAGATGAAGACGAAAGAAAAAACGTCGACCTTCTTATTCAGAGACAAATGAATCAAAGTGAAAGCTTTTTTCATCGTCAGTGAACTTATATCGAAGAATTTGACACAAGGTAGAATATACAAATTCAAAAATTAATGTAAATTTGTGTACCAAAACTTTTCATCGTCCAAACAACAGCAGATAAGTTTTCAAAAAAAACATAAGACAAACACTGGCAAAATGTGTAATTTGACGAAAATTACAGTACGTTCAAAGAATTATCAGAGAAAAAGTTTTTCGAAAACAAAAAAAATTCTTTTATTTTTTCAACATCGATTTTAGAGAAATTTCTAATAAAAGTATTCGTGATTCAAAGAAATATTCATAAACGCTGTGAACAACGTTAGAAAAGAGCAGCAGCGTTGTTCTATCAAAAATGTAGAATATTACAGGGTGTCACAAAAAAAAGTATAATTCTTTTTTTAAACAAGGGAAAGGGGCTGACATCATCTATGGTTGGTGCCAACAGGGACTTGGTGGGAAGAGGTACTTGACCCTACAGTATCATGGTTACGGTACTTTCGCTTCGAGAGTTGCAGAAGTACAAAGTTAAAAAAACACCCCTTTTTGGGGTGTTTTTTGAATCCCTTTTCCCAAAGCCCCATAGCAGCTGAAGACTTGTGGTTTTGGGGTTTGGTAGACCTTGACTAACTCTCGTTGTTCCCCATTAGTATGACTTTGGGGGACTTTCGCTTCAAGAAATCCAGCGCGTTAAAAAAACTTTTGCAGATTTTTATACGTTTTTGACTGACTTTGACGTATTGGTGTAGTTCCGAGAGGTGGAGTTGGGGGTTAATATTTGTTACCAATAAACTTCAGACCTATTGGGGTTGATCCCATTCCAAAATATTGAAATCTGGAAAAAGTGATTTTTAAGTAGTCAAAATTTTCGTATGTTAATAAGTATACATTGTACATGATGATATTCAATTCGATGTTAAAGTATTCAAATGGATTATAAACGGCTTAAATGTATTTTACAGTATTTCTCTGAACTATTTTTATTGATTTATTGCAAAAAATGGCATTTTAAAACTTTTGTATATACATACTTACTGGCTATTTATTAGTATATAAATATAAGCAGCCATTTTTGAGCGTTTTCGAGTATCGAAAAAAATCACTTTTTCCAGATTTCAATATTTTGGAATGGGATCAACCCCAATAGGTCTGAAGTTTATTGGTAACAAATATTAACCCCCAACTAAGGATGGACGAGGCCCCGGGGCTTTTTCAAAAGCCCTGAAGGCCCGGCCCTGGCCCTAGGGCCAGGGCCGGGCCAGGGCCGAAGAGTCAATATCAGGGCCGGGCTAGGGCTTTTGGTTCAGCCCTGATTAAGCCCTAGAAACAAGTAAAGCTCATAGCTGTCGTTATTTTTTCTCCATTTGTTAAAGAGAATATCAAAGTAATTAATAAAATTGCTTCATTTTAATAAATTTACTATTGGCTTAAAAGGCATTATTAAAGTTAAATAGCATTTTTGTTAAAAAATTTTGTTTACAAAGACTAGATAATAAATAAAATTAAGAGATCAGCATTTCTGATTCTATTAGAAAAATACTGCAGTCTGACCAAAATTGTTGGATTTAACTCAAGAAACACAAAAAAGCTAAGCATTACTTTATTGGAAAAAATCTAAAAAGAGCTTTTCATCCGAATATTAAGATATATTCTTTTTGGGTTTGATTAACGGGTGATTCAGTTAAAGGCTTAATGTTTGGGTCTTGTTTAAATCTTTAAAATTGGTTTTTGCTTATTTCATCTTTTAACTTATCATTTAATTCGTTATTATAATTTACAAGCTCCAAATCATATTTTGAATAGACACATTTTCATTTTACTTTAAATACTGAAAGCCCTAGGGCCCCCGGCCCTGGCCCTAGGGTCGGGCCAGGGCCGGGCCGATGCCAATCATCAGGGCCAGGGCCGGGCCAGGGCCGAAAAATTCGGGCCCTCGTCCATCCTTACCCCCAACTCCACCTCTCGGAACTACACCAATACGTCAAAGTCAGTCAAAAACGTATAAAAATCTGCAAAAGTTTTTTTAACGCGCTGGATTTCTTGAAGCGAAAGTCCCCCAAAGTCATACTAATGGGGAACAACGAGAGTTAGTCAAGGTCTACCAAACCCCAAAACCACAAGTCTTCAGCTGCCCTGAGGCTTTGGGAAAAGGGATTCAAAAAACACCCCAAAAAGGGGTGTTTTTTTAACTTTGTACTTCTGCAACTCTCGAAGCGAAAGTACCGTAACCATGATACTGTAGGGTCAAGTACCTCTTCCCACCAAGTCCCTGTTGGCACCAACCATAGATGATGTCAGCCCCTTTCCCTTGTTTAAAAAAAGAATTATACTTTTTTTTGTGACACCCTGTAAAGAGAATCGCACCTTTTTGTGAACGGAAAAAATTTATCTTCCTATTCCGTCGGACTAAAACGAGATATCACCGCGTCGTAATCCGCTTCCTTTTATCTTGGGTAAAATCCTGTGAAGGTTTTTGACCATTTTTTTCTTATCGCGGAAACGTTATACTATTTAACATTATTATCTCAATTAAACTTTGTCATTCCTTTCAGTGCTGTTGCGCCTCCGCCTCCGGAGGCGAGGAGACGCCTTCCAAGCCGCCTCCGGAGTCGGAGGCGGAGGCGCGTTTTGCAAAAGATCAAAGGTGAGAATGCCGTTTTGCGCCTCCGGAGGCGACTAAAATAAAAAAACACAACACTGATTCCTTTGAAAAGGACCTCTTTCTTCAATACCCTAAACTTAATAAATAACATCAGAACAATAAAAACACATAAGTTTGAAATAATGCATTCTTTATTTTTTATATACAATCAAATAAACTACATACATACAGTAATCAGAGAAAAGTGTGTGGTTATTGACCAGTAGGATTCTTTTTCAAAATCACGAGACCTTCAAGGTATGGAGTCAAGGCAGTATCTAGAAAATATATTAAAACTATTATTTCTTATAAAAGCAATAATAGCTTACATTCATCAGATGCCAATTCAGCTCGTTCACCATGTGCAAGTAAAACAGGTGAAGTATGAGTATAAAATCCAGTAATAGTTTTAGGTTTACCGGCTTGTGCAACAACATCAACAGCTTGTCCAACTCGAACGGGAATATTGATTAGTTTCAATTCACCTTCTTTTCCTTTTGTTGTATCTTCAATAAGAGTAATAAGCATACGAGGTTGAATTGCAAGAGAAAGTGAATAAATGAGATAAGATTGTTGATTATTGAGAAGAACAGCTAAAAAATGTTGACAATTAATTAATTACTATTAATGAAATAAAAAACTTACAGCTGCTGCTATTCAAAAATGAGAAACATGTTACAAATAATGCTGCAACAGAAGACAAAGACATAATTTGTCGATCAGAATGGAAAGGATTTAAGGTCATTGTACCTTTGCCCAAATGTGTTAAACCTTGTGAAATTCGAACAAGCATTAAACTTGCAGAATCTTTGTAATGATAGGATGCAAGTTGTCGAAGCATTGCAACCAATCGAGCATTATTTGTTCCAGCTCCAACCAAGCCCATTGCAAAGATTGCATTTCTTGCAGTTTCAGCATCAGAATCATGAGAATATTTTGAAAGAGTTTCCAAGACATTTAATTGTGGATTTGAAATTGAAAGTAATGCAAGAGCGAGAGGAACTGCTCGACGAATAACAGGTTCACCATATCGCATCAAATTCCCAAACATTCGAGTTGCCATTTGTGAGCCAATATCTTCTCCCATTGCAATTAAACCAATCCCCAAAACGGCAACACCTTGTTGAGTTGATAAACTGCTCTTTTCAATCTTTTCTTTTGGACCTTGACCGGGACCTGGACCTGCTGCAGCTTCTTTTTTCTTATCACGTTTATCTTCTTGTTGTTCAGAAAGTTTTGAGCAAATGTAAAGAAGATTTTGAATTTTCAAGACATTTCCACTACCAGCATATGCACATACATCAACAAGGGTTGAAACCATGCTTCCAAATGGTTCAGGTAATGATTGTAAACTTTCAACAAGAACTTCACTTCGTTGTTGAGTTCCTAAAACAAATACAGTATATTTCAAAAATCAATAAATAAATCATACCCAAGAAGATAAGTGCAATTCCAAGACCAACATATCCCCAATTATGATTATTACCAAGTTCAATTTCACTTCGTTCCATTAACAATGCAAGCATTTCCTTGGCAACATCAGAGTCACCAGTTCCAACAAGGATCAGTCCAAGGGATAATGCAGTCATTCCTTTGATTTCTGCATTTGAAGTTGGTCGAGTATCATTTAAAACTTTCTTAAGCTCAAAAATCACTCCTCCATCTTCCTTCTTTACAACAGCTTCACGCTTTGAATTTGCATATGCAAGACCCAAACCAAAGATAGATCCAATTCTCATTGAATGCCGTTCATTATTGATATGATCCATGAGAAGGGCAGAGGCAGGATCACATGGATCTTGAACTCCTGCACAGATAATACCAATAGCAAGAAGGGTTCCAGCACGAATAAAGTCATCATTACTGTATAAGAATCGATCACATTGTGTTAGACCATATTCAATATCCCAACGATGAATTAATCCCAAAGATGCTGCAGATGTCATAATTCCAAATTCACGATTCTTAAAAAAGAATTTCTTTGCTGTATCAGTGTCATCAAGGATTTTATCAACTCCAAAACCACAATTAACAAAACCATTAACAAAAGAATTGGCAATATTAATCCGAGAATTTTCTTGAGCTGAAGCAGTTCCACCAAATGGACCTAAAAATGTACAAGAATGATGTAATGTATAAATAATAAAAGAAAACGAACGAGTTCCTTCCAAATGAGTTTTGTAAATGCCTTCAGGGGTTTTGGGTTCCATGATATCCAATTCACGAGTTAAGAGACGAAAGTATTTGGAGATTAGCAAATTATTATTAATTTCAGAGATTCCAGCAGGAAGTTTTGAATCTTCAATAAAAATTTGATGACGACCAAGAAGAACTGCCATTTGCTTCAATGCAAGCCTAAAAAGTCATTAAAGGATTTAATATATCCGATATCTATGATAACAAAAAACTTACAAATCTTTGGATGTAAAAAGTTTATTAATCATTGCTGGATCATTAAGCATAACAGCACATCTCAAAGCTTCCAATTCTTTTCCAAATTTTGAATAAATTTTCATTGCAGTTTTAATCATATTTGTATTATCTGGATCAGGTGAGAGTGGAGATAATCGAAGCAAATAAAGGCATGCTCGTTCATGTTCATCTTTTTGAATCAAATCAAGAAGGATATCCAAACGTTCAACTTCAAGCAATAAATCACATGCTTCAACTTCAGCATTATGTTTGAGATTGTATAAGACAATATCAACAATTGTCTTTTCAACGACATCTTTTCGTGCAGGTGAAACACCAGCTCTCCATTCTGCAAGAATTTCCATACCCAAATGACGTACATAATCTGCATCCCAGGCTTTGTTGGTGTTGTTGTTATTGTTAGGTTCCATTTCTTCTTTCCACTAAAGTTGATGATATTTATTTGAAGCAAGCAATAAGAAGGGATCAGTGAAAAACACACCGCACACGAAATTATCAAATGATAAAAATGATGATGAAAAAAAGTTTTAGGCAAAAGTTAATAAAAGAGACAGTGGAATGAATGAATAAAATTAAAAATACAGTACTTTTTATTATTCAAATTTTCAAAAAAGGTGTTGAAAGAAACTGAAGGTGAAAAAAAGGATTACCAAAAAATATAAAAATCTGTGATCAAAGATTTGACGATTTTAATTTATCTGTGTAAAAATACACAAAAATACGGTCAAAAAAAACTTTACTTTTTTAATAAAAATACTCTTTTTCTTTGAAAGTTAAAAAAATGATGACTTAATTTTTTCCTTCGAAAAATTTCGTGGCGAGATTTGTTCCGTGTTTGACATAAAAAACTGCCACTAAAAATTACTGTATGTACTTTGGATTTATTGTTTTTTGTAATGAATTTTGTTGTTAAATATTTCTAACATGGTTGTGTTTAACCTTTATGGTTTAGAATTGATCTCATTTACAGCAATTTAAATGTAAAAAAAGAACTCTTTTGCACCACATTGGAATTCGATATTAAATAAAGATTTTTTTTTGAAATTGCGGCGGAGATTTCAGAAGTTTCCTAATTCTGTCATTGATGGCAAAATAACGAAATGTTGTCCTTTGTTCTTTATCAGAATTTAAAGAGACATAAACAAAACATATCTAAATTCTACATTATTAAGAAATTAAATTTTTTTGTTGTTTGAATTTAAATATTCAATTAAACAAAATCACTTTAATTAAATTTAACGTTTAAAACATCAAATATTAAAAAAAAATTCACCATTTATTCTAGCGCTGCCACTTTTTAAACAAAAAAGTTTTAGTGACGACTAGGGTTGTTCATTTCCCTCTCCCGGGAAATTCCCGGGAGATTTCCCGATTTTTTGCGGGAAATGGTTCTGATTTCCCGGGAAATGGTTTTTACATTAAACATTTAAAAACGGGATAAATATGCAATAAAAACACTGTAAATAATCAAAAATGATTAATTTGAGTATTTTACGGTCCTTTTATAGGGTATAAGGTTAATTTTGGTAAAATATTACTATAGCTTGGAATACTGTAACTCCGGGAAATTTCCCGCCATTTCCCGGGAATTTCCCGGGAAATTTCCCGCCTTTTTTCGATTTCCCGGGAAATGAACAACCCTAGCGACGACTAAACAACGAAAGCTTTGCAGATGATGAAATAAGATGATTTATTTTGTTTTTTTTTTCATTTCCAAAGTCTTCTTCAACACTAAAAGAGTCGATCAGACCAGACGCATTATTTTTTCGTCGTTTTTGAATTTTTTGATCTTTCTGAAGCTCGTCGTAAAATTGCAATACTTGAAATGAATTTGGATAAGCTTAAAACACCATCAATGATTAGTGACAAATCATCTGAACATCCAGCTACATCAACATTCTGCTTCATTATTTTATGAAAAAGGAAAAAAATAACATCACCATCGTTAATTATAGTGGTTGTCGATTATCCAAGTATTTTTATGTAAAAAGTACATACACAATTAGCAAAATTGTAAGTTTTTGAACAATTGTTTTAATGATGTATTAGTCATTTTATCTATTTTTTAGATGTGATTTTAAACTTTTAATCAAAAACAATGTTCCATTATGCTATGGGGTGTTCTGTGTATGATGGCATGGCATTTACAGGGGATTTGGTGGAAGTAGTTGGCACAGAAGAAAAGCCTGTATAAAAACATTACTTTTTTCAATGTTTCGAAATTTCGTATGAAAAAATGTGTTGCTTTTGTTCCCCTTTTTTCTAAAAAGAGATCGGGAAAAGAAACATTTCTCTCTAAACTGTCGCAATAAATCATTTTGTTACAATTGTGTTACAAACAATTTGTTATTCTAGTAAAAAAGAAACACAATCTAGAAAAAAAATATTATTGTCTTCATTTTTTTAAAAAATGCTCACGTTTATTTTAACCTTTTTTGAATATTTAAGAATTTTATTTGTTTGAGTACAGTCGAACCTCGATTTTACGCGATCCAAGGGACCTAATAAAAATCGCGTGAAATCGAGGTCCGATTTATATGGGCTCCTTGTTGAAGGGATCGAAAAAAAGGCGCGTAAGATCGAGGTTTGCGTAAAATCGAGGTTCGACTGTATTTTCTTTAAAAAGTCATACGAAATCTTCTTTTTAACGAAACCAAATTACTCGGCTTAAACCACCTTCACACTATGAATTATTCGCTTTTTTTTTCATTTTGCCAAACAAAGATTTTTGGAAAACGGTGGACGGTCAAAAAAATAACGGTCAAAAAAATAACCGGACAAAAAAATAATTTTTTAAAAGGCCGGACAAAAAAATAACGGATAAAAAAATAACGGACAAAAAAATAACTTTATACATAATTATACACAAAAAGTGCTATAATAGAAATGGGTTACTTAAAAAATAAAGAATTTGAATTTTTTGAAAATCGTCATTTAAATTTAAAACTTCTACAAGTTCTTGCTCTTCGAATTTCGACAAAACTCAAATATAAAATGGATGGTGAAAATATTACAACGTATACATGGAACATCAAATTTGCAACGATTGATCCGACGTCAACGTCAACGTTTTGAACCACCAGTTCCTCGAACAGCTGAATTTAAAATTCCCGATGATTACAAGACAATGTCTGATGCACTGACGAACTCTTCTGCAGTCTTCCAACAGAATTCCAACAGCGAGGAATATAGGGAAGACTGTTTGCCTATATTCCTCGCTGTTGGAAGAATTCAGGAAGACTGCATGAAGACTGTTGGAATTCTTCCTCGCTGCTGGAAGACTGTTTGAATACTGTTGGAATTTTAAAAAAATTTTGGATTCATACATTCTTCCAACAGTCTTCCAGCAGCGAGGAAGAATTCCAACAGTCTGCATGCAGTCTTCCTGAATTCTTCCAACAGCGAGGAATATAGGCAAACAGTCTTCCCTATATTCCTCGCTGTTGGAATTCCGTTGGAAGACTGCAGAAGAGTTCGTCAGTGTGGAAGTCCATTTGTGATGCATGATAGTAGTATTGATAATCGTGATAATATTCCAATTGATGGTCAATTCTCGAATGGCAAAATATCAACAAATTTCTGCAGATTTACAAAAATATCAACAAGAATTTATGGCAGGAAATACTGCATTTTGATTTTATTTGATTCCTTGCTTTATGTTCAAATAAAATCAAATTTTAAAAATTTTGTTATTTTCATTTTTTTGTATGTATAACTATTTTATTTTTTTGTATAAAGTTATTTTTTTGTCCGCTTATTTTATTATCCGTTATTTTTTATTTTTATATTTTTGTCCGTTATTATTTTGACCTTTATTTTTTTGTCCTATTACCTGGAAAACAATAATGAAAAATTTCTAATTATGAAATATATTAAGATTTTTTAATTGTCTATTCTTTTTTAGATGACAAACTTTTGTTTTTTTGCTTTTGGAAGTTCGTATATTTTTAGGTTAAATTGATAACAAACAGGGAAAATGTGAGCATCTTTTGCACCCAAAATTTTAGCATTTTGAAACACTTCGTCAAACAACACCAAATTTAAACTACTAATGGTTCTTACTTTTGTCCCCAAAAATTTGATCAAATTTACAAAGGTAGAAATTTGGAAAAAGAGAAAATCTTGATTCCATTTCTTTCTAAAATTGTAACAAAAAGGCACAAAAAATAGACCAGCTTTTTTCGATGTTTTGAAATATTTTCTGTCTAACATTTTTTGCTTTTTTTAAAAGAAACGTTTGAGTGATATTTGTGTTTGGCATCTTTAAAAAATAACGCAGACATATTTTTTTTTAAAATTAGAAAAAACAAATTTTTTCATTCAAAAATACAGTCCGGAACGCTGTTTTAGTTTTTATCGAACATTTTATGTTCTTCCTTTTTGAATATTTAATAATTATTAGTTTTAATGAGCAAAAATCAAGAAGTTTAAAAAATAAAGCAAATAAGAAAATAAAATATATACGAGTAATTCTTTTTTTTTGGATAAAATGAATATTGGAAGACATTGATAAATTTATTGTTTAAAATCTGTTACGTTCATCAAAGATGATTTTTGGTCATTTTTATTTTTAACAATTATATATCAACGTCGAAAAATGCAATCGAAATTGCGAAAAGTTTATACAGGGTGTCCCAAAAAAAATGGCGGTGGACCTGCTATACAAAAACGATAATGATTAAATATCTAACTATATGTGGACTGGTATGACCCTTGGAGGAGTAATTTATTACAGTAATCTCACCCCATCACAACTTTCGCTTCGGGACCAACGGCGTTCACAAATTAAAAAATGACCGTTTTTTGGGTGTGTTAAGAAGATTTGAATGTTTGTCTCTTTGGCGAAATGCAACTTAAACGTATCTCTCGTTGCTCTTCTCTCTTCCTCCTTTTTCTGTCTCTCTCTCTTTTTGTCTTGTCATCGTTTTTACCTTTGTATTTTTCATTGTGTAATTCTAACCACCTTTGCAAGCAGGTGCGTTATCTCTGCTGTGATTAAATAATAAAACTAACTTTACTAACTGTCTTCGACCGCATAACATCCTAAAGAAGAATCGGGCAAGATTCATTCTTTGCATTGGTGACGAGATTGGTTGTATTCGTTCTCAGGCTGAGACGAAAGAAGAAGTTTCAAAGTTGGTTGAAGATTTGCTGATTTTTTATGGTTGAAGTAAAGCCTGCGGATAGCAGTAAGCCTCCTCCAGAAAAGATGACTGAAAAATATTCAACAATATGGCCTCCTCCAGCATGGAATGGAAAAGTTCGATTCGATGTGTGGGAAACACAATTGAAGATGTATCTTGCTGAAAGGGAAATAACTGATTCTTCAAAAAAGGCAAAGGCTTTGCTCCAGCACATTGGTTCTGAAATGTTGGAAAAGATCATTGATTGGTCTTCGAGTGATCCACTGGAAATGAATTATGAAGAGCTCATCACACTTATCAAAGAAAAGTGTACTGAAAAGCCGAATCTCTTTGCTCTTCGTGTCAAATTCTTCAATGAAAAGCAGCAGCTTGGACAAAGCTTGGAAGATTATTTCAATCGAATGGCTCAACTTTACAAGCAATGCAAGTTGAATGAAATGACTGCCGAAGACTTCGGAGTCCTTGCTGTTTTGAAAGGATTAATGAATGATGATACTCGACAATTCCTAATGACGTCCGGTGGAGCTGCAGAAATGAAGAGTATTGGAAAAGTGCAAGAGCTTGCATCAATCTTCGAGCAAGGAAAAGCAGCAGCAAAGGAAATTAAAGGTGATGGCGGGCAAGCCAATGGAAAACCTTTCAGCATGAATGTCATTGGTAATGGAATTAAATGCAGATATTGCGGTGAAGGACATCAACCAGGGAAGGAAAGATGCCCCGCAAATGGCAAGAAATGCAGCAGCTGCGGAAAGCAGAATCACTTTGCAAAAGTGTGTAAAAGCTCGAAGAAGCAAAATCAAATTGAAGACTATTCTGATGAAGAAGCTCCAAATGATCGGGAAAGATCTGCTGATGGATACTTGAATGGTTTATATGGTGTGCTGACAATCTCTTCAGGGCCCGAAGAAGATTCACCTCCAATCAAAGTTAAAGCAAAGCTTGATGGAACTACCGTATACTTTCAACACGATAGTGGAGCAGCAGTCTCTGTGATCAGCAAGAAAGTATGGCATCAAATTGGTAAACCAGAAATTTATCCAACAAATATTGAACTTCAAAGCTATACTGGAAGGATTCCGGTAATTGGTCAATGTGATGTTATTGTGCAAGTTGGAAAGCTGATTAAGCATCAATGGATTATCGTGGTACCAAGTGGTGAGTCTTTATTTGGAAGGAATTGGATCAAAGCATTTGATGGCGATTCGCAAAGGCTTTGCAATTATTCAAAAGATCTATCTCATCGTGATAATACAGTATACAAGCAAAATACTGTAACGCTTGCTCGACCGAATGATCGAAGATGGAATAAACCGAAGGTTTACAAGATAAATACCGTAACCGCTGAACGTGTATATGATAATCGTGCTCCAAAGAACAATGATGCAAGTTGCTGTTGGAAGAAAAAAGATATGCTGATGCATGTTCCCATGCAAGGGAAGGTAAAAGAAGGGTCTGGAAAAGGCTTGAATAAATGGAATGGTCGTGATCTTGCTGATAAAATTCGTCGAAAATGTTCTGAAGGTGGTGTACTTAAAGATTTTAAGTCACAAAGTCGCAAGCAAAATCGATCATGGACTTCAAAGGATTTGCAAGATGCTGTAAATCAAGACAATTGGCGTGTTGTAAAAGATCGGAAAGATCATACAAGCAAATCTCCGATGGTGAAAGCTGAAGAAGCTTCTCCGAAGAAAGGTCTAAAACGTGAACAAGAATCTCCAAAATCAACTGAACTTCGTCGTGGTACTGTAGCGTGCACAGATCGTGTAACTGCCAGTCAAGCTCGTGATCCTGATGAAACAAAGATTCAGAAGAAGGCTTCTCTTGAATCTAGGGAAGGTGTTAAGAAGATTTGAATGTTTGTCTCTTTGGCGAAATGCAACTTAAACGTATCTCTCGTTGCTCTTCTCTCTTCCTCCTTTTTCTGTCTCTCTCTCTTTTTGTCTTGTCATCGTTTTTACCTTTGTATTTTTCATTGTGTAATTCTAACCACCTTTGCAAGCAGGTGCGTTATCTCTGCTGTGATTAAATAATAAAACTAACTTTACTAACTGTCTTCGACCGCATAACATTCTAAAGAAGAATCGGGCAAGATTCATTCTTTGCAGGGTGTTTCGTAGGTACACTGCCCTAATTTTTTCAGAAGTGATTTTTAAAAACTGTTGATTGGATTTTTTAGACAACCGATGGAACTCGTCCGTAGGCTATATTTTGAGCCTATAACTCTTTCCTCCGAACTACACCGAACGTTTTTCTGAACCCCTGCGCAAAATTTTTCATTTTTGGCCAACTTTGACTTATTGGTGTAGTTCACAGAGAAGGAGTTTGGGGCTCATATTTGTTGCCAACAAACTTCAGCTTGTTTGTGGTCGATTCCATACCAAAATATTGAAATCTGGAAAAATGACTTTTTTTCGATACTCCAAAATGCCGAAAAAAGGCAGATTGAAGTTGTATACTAATAAATTGCAAGTAACTATATTTACACAAAAGTTTTAAAATGTTTATTTTTGTTATGAATCAATAAAAATAGTCCAGAAAAATACTGTAAAGTATATTTTAAGCGTTTATGACCATTTTGGATAATTTAGCATTGAATTAAATATCGTTGTATACTACGTATACTTACTAACATACGAAAATTACGGCTGCTAAAGAAGTCATTTTTCCAGATTTCAATATTTTGGTATGGAATCGACCACAAACAAGCTGAAGTTTGTTGGCAACAAATATGAGCCCCAAACTCCTTCTCTGTGAACTACACCAATAAGTCAAAGTTGGCCAAAAATGAAAAATTTTGCGCAGGGGTTCAGAAAAACGTTCGGTGTAGTTCGGAGGAAAGAGTTATAGGCTCAAAATATAGCCTACGGACGAGTTCCATCGGTTGTCTAAAAAATCCAATCAACAGTTTTTAAAAATCACTTCTGAAAAAATTAGGGCAGTGTACCTACGAAACACCCAAAAAACGGTCATTTTTTAATTTGTGAACGCCGTTGGTCCCGAAGCGAAAGTTGTGATGGGGTGAGATTACTGTAATAAATTACTCCTCCAAGGGTCATACCAGTCCACATATAGTTAGATATTTAATCATTATCGTTTTTGTATAGCAGGTCCACCGCCATTTTTTTTGGGACACCCTGTACCAGGTCGGTGATCTTCTCCATTAATGATTAAATTTTAGTCATTCTTTTTTTTCTTTCAAATTAAATAAATACCTTTCGTTTTATCTTCGAACGTATCCGCCGAACATTTGAAAAAGAAAATGTCTGCGTTTAAAATAATTTTTTCAAAGGGTGGAAGATTGCAAAAATCATTCAAAAACAAAAAAAAATTCGACACGTTTTTTGCAGAAAAAATCGAAATTTTTTTTTATAAATTTTAATCAAAATTAGAAAATCATTTGAGTAGAAATTAATGTGATAAATATCTTCTTGAAACAAAAAAACAGGCAATTAAAAGAAACAATAAATGAACAGTATTAAATTTAGAGAATTAAGTATTTCTTACGTGTATTTTTTGTGAATGCACTTACAATTGTTAATCAAATTAGATAGGTAGACAAGGGTCGCCCCCGCTAAAGCGGGTGCTTTTTCACAAAGCGATAAACAATGGTCTTTCCAAAATTACATCAGTTTTAATCAGTTTATTGGCCACATATCCTTCGACTTTTTTTCAAAAATTTCTGCAAATTCTGCAAAACCTTTTCATTCTTTTTTTCACTCATTTCAAAAATATTTGCATACCATTTAATATCCAAAACATACGAAATTTTTAATTTTTTTGTCAATCTTTTTCATTCTTACTTAACACATCTCAAACAATTTACATGCTTTTTCATTTTCAAATCATTAACATTCTTTTAAATTTTTTATCTTTCATTCAATTCAACCATTTTTTTTATTTGTTTTGAAAATATTTTTGATCAGTTTTTACTAAATTTCAATCTGCGATTTTTAATTGATTCTTAACTTATTTGTATAATTCTGGCATTAAAGTAAATTTAAAATCTGCTCAAAGTAAAATATCTAATTCGACAAAACTTTTTAAACACTTATTCTGCGAAAAACTTTACCCAATACCAAACATAATTTTCACATCTTTTTACTTACTATTACTTATTCATTGATATTACATTAATACATCATCGGCGCCCTTCGGTTGCCGGGACAGCTCATATTGCAAAAAAGGCAAAGAAAGATAATGATTAACGCAGTAAAACATTATCACAAATATTTTTGACATCTTTAATAACTAATAACCGAAGCTAATCTTCATTCATCGTCAAAAAACTCTACTCTCTCATCAACTGCCACCTTTGTTCACGAAAGAAAGCAAAAAATGAAACACAATGAAAAATGATGTGCTTTCATTCTAATCATTCCATTCACTTTTCATTTGCATTCCTTTTCCATCATTCCTCCATTCACTTTCACTCACAATCATTTATTCCCCCAAAAATTTGCATCTTTCCTTTCATTCCTTTTTGGATCCCACTTTCAAAGCTCCAAAACGCAATGTTCCGGACCTCTCCGGAGCACCGGACATATTTCATCATTATCACCATCTTACCATCTACATTTTGAAACCAAACATGACATAGTTTATCAATAATGTAACAGACAAACAGACAGACACATTCACAATTACACATAGGGGACAAGGGTCGCCCCGGCTAAAGCCGGTGCTTTTTAACAAAGCGACAAACACAACGATTATCAAAATTACACCATTTTTAATCAATTTATTGTCCACATATCCTTCAACTTTTTTTCAAAAATTTCTGCAAATTTGCAAAACCTTTTCATTCTTTTTTTACTCATTCCAAAAATATTTGCATAAAATACAAAAAATCCGAAATTTTTTTATGCAAATATTTTTAATTCTTATTTAACAGATTTCTCAATTTTCATAATTTTTGAATCGTTCACATTTTTCAAATTTTTTATCTTTCATTGAACAAACTTTTGCATTTGTTATGCAAATCTTTTCCATCAATTTTTACTTAATTTCAATCAAAATTTTTAAATATTTCTTAAATTAGTTGCATAAAATCTGCCATTAAAGTAAATTTAAAAACTCCTCAAACAGCTTGTTCGTCAAAGCTTTTTAAACAATTGTTTTGCAAAAATCTTTATACAATACCAAATATATTTCATCTTTACCTTTTCATTAATATTTACATTAATAGAACCTCGGCTCCCTTCGGTCGTCGGGGCAGTTCATATTGCAAAAAGGCAAAGAAAGATTATGATAAACCCATTAAACCATCATCACATAACCTTTTAAGCATCTCCAATAACTAAAAAATATTCCATTCTTACATTATCGGCTTCCTGCGGAAGCCGAAACTAATTTACATTCATCGCTGAAAAACTGTAATCGCTCATCATCAACCACCTTTCGTCACGAACGAATGCAACAAATGAAAGACAATGAAAAACGATGCATTCTCATTCTAATCATTGCATTCACATTTCATTTGCATTCGCTTTCTTTCATTCCTCCATTCACATTCACTCACAATCATTTATTCCCCCAAAAATTTACATTTTTCCTTTCATTTTCATTTTGGATCCCACTTTCAAAGCTCCAAAAGGCAATGTTCCGGACCTCTCCGGAGCACCGGACATATTTCATCATTATTACCATCTTATCCTCAACATTTTGAAACCAAACATGACATAGTTTATCAATAATGTAACAAACAAACAGACATCCACATTCACAATTACACATAGGGGACAAGCGTCGCCCCGGCTAAAGCCGGCGCTCTTTAACAAAGCGATAAACACTGGTTTTGTCAAAATTTCAACATTTTTAATCAATTTATTGTCCACTTATCCTTTGACTTTGTTTCAAAAATTTCTGCAAATTTGCAAAACCATTTCATTCTTTTATTACTCATTCCAACATTTTTAAAATTTTTAATCTTTCATTAAGCAAATTTCTTTTACATCAGTTTTTACTGAATTTCAATCTCCATTTTTTTATACATTCTTAAATTATTTGCATAATGCTGCCATTAAAGTAAATTTAAAAACTGCTCAAAAGTTAAAAACAAATTTGTTAAAGCTTTTTAAACAATTATTATGCGAAAATCTTTATCCAATACAATACATAATTGTCATATCTTTTCTTATTCATTAATATTACATTAGTACATCCTCGGCTCCCTGCGGTCGCCGAGGCAGTTCATATTACATCGACGGCAAAGAAAGATAAGGATAAATTGAGCAAAACATTACCACGTAACCTTTTAAACATCTTTAATAACAAAATAATATTCCATTTATACAACACCGAAGCTAATCTACATTCATCGCTAAAAACTATTTTCTCTCATCAACCACCACCTTTGATCACGAAAGAATGCGACAAATGAAAGACAATGAAAAATGATGTGCTTTCATTCTAATCATTCCATTCACCATTTATTTCCATTCCCTTTCCTCCATTCTTCCATTCCTTTTCATTCGTTTTTCACCATTCCCCAAAAATTTGCATTTTTCCTTTCATTTTCATTTTGGATCCCACTTTCAGAGCTCCTAAACGCAATGTTCCGGGCGCCTCCGGAGCACCGGACATATTTCATCATTACCCCCATCTCATCCTCAACATTTTAAAACCAAACATGACATAGTTTATCAATAATGTAACAGACAAACAGACAAACACATTCACAATTACACATAGGGGATAGATAGATCAGCAATGGATTAAAACAAAGGCAATGCAACTTGTATGCGACAAGCAAAAGTTCAAAATGAAAAATCTGATGGATGCTAAATTTGATAAAAATGAAGCAAGTTTTATATGATTAATTTAAATATTTCTTATTATTGAATTGATAAATTTGATATTACTGTAACCCTTGTTTTTATGGAAAAATAATTTTTTTTATTTTTTAAAAGAAATTTTTGTATGCAATTATTTAAAACAAAATATTCAAAGAACTATACCATTTTGATTAGGAAAAACGATTTTCTTTGGTTCTTAAAATTTTTTGTTTTCATCTGCCAAAAACTCGTTGTTCAACAAATCGGTGTCTAAAGAACATTCGAAAAACTGCAAAACCCTATCTATTTTGGCTTTTACAATTTTTTCTATTAACATTGGTTAAAAATCAAATGTTGGCTGATTTCTCAAAATTTGATTTGCCTGATGTTTTTTCTTGTGAATATTTAATAAAAAAAATTAATATGAAATTTATTAATTCTTGTATGTGGTAATAACAACATGAAAATGAAAAATCATGCTGATATTCAGCAGTATAATTAATTAGTATTAACGAGAAAAATTCCCCAAAAATGGAGCACTAATAAAAAAATTTTGTTGCATTTTTTCAGTTTAGACTTTTTATACACTTTTGTTCTCAAAGTTCTTAGAAAATACTTATTATGCGAAATTAGAACATATTTTTATATCTCTTTTTTAAAATTGCATAATATTCTAAAAATTTGACTAAAAAAACATATGAGAGAATTCTTAGAAAATTATTTATTGATGCACAATTGAACTTTTTATATATTATGATAAAATTTAGATGTGTTTGCAAAAGTGCAAAAATACCCTTAAAAATTTTTCGAGACTTAATCTTAAAAGAAAACTAAAAATATTGATTATTGATTAACTAATAATGAATAAGTACTTGAAAGTCAAAATAAAAATTAACGTTTTGGAAAAAATTTTCATTTCAAATTATAAATTTTGATTTCAAAAATGGCTCAAAGACAATTATTATGCCGAATAAAATCTCCTGTAATTGTTCAACCCGCTGCGGAAACAACTGTAAAATGGCATCGAATTCTTGGAAATTCATACATCAAATTTTTTCTTTCGAATACATCATTTCATTCATTTCCGAGATCATCTGAAGGAAAGCTGACTAAAAAAGTTGAAAAAGAATTACCGAAACTTCGAAAAAAATTGGAAATTTATTCAAATGGAAATCAAAAAGGAATATCAGCTTTTATAGGGTATTTTTTGATTTTGAATGGCGTGGAATCAACTTCCCTTCTTTTAATGGATTGTGTTTCAATAAAAAATCAACAAAAGAATACTGTAAGTTTTTGATTTTGTATGTTTTTAATACCACATAATATTAATTTTTAGGGCCCAATGATAATTTCACCAAAGATTCAAAAATATTATGATGAAAAAGAATTTTCAAAACTTGAAGCCAAAATTGGATATAAATTTCGAAATCGTGCCCTTTTTTTACAAGCTTTTACCATGGCCTCCCATGAATTATCATCTTGTTATGGCACATATCAACGCCTTGAATTTCTTGGAGATGCTGTTTTGGAATATCTTTTTGCTCGACATCTCTTCAATCATAGCTCAGAATTTGCATATCCTGAAATTGTTCAATTTTTTGAAAAATTTAAAAGGAATAAAACTTTTGCATCTCTTTCGAAGAAACATGGTTTTCAAAATTATATTCTTTATGATCCAAAAACAAAAATTGGAAAAGACACTTTTGCTAATGTTTTTGAATCCTTGGCTGCTGCAATTTTTATTGATTCTGGAATGAATTTGGATGAAGTTTGGAAAGTTTTTCATAAATTGATTTATGAACTCAAATGCTTCAAAGTAATAGAATCAAATGAACAAATTTGTGTTAAATAATAGTTTATCAATTTTTAATGATTTAATTTATTCATTTTTTATTGTTGTTCGAGATTAGTTTTTTATCAGTTTTGTACATTTTTTCAATGCATCTGTTTTATAAATGATTTTTAATTGTTGCAAATATTATGTTTAGTTTTTGGATAGTTTTTCAAAAAAGTGAGACACATCCATTTGTTATTTTTTATTCAAAATCTTAAGAAACACGATTCTAAAATGAGTGGACTTTATTTTCAGAAATTTTTTCAATTTTAAGTAAACAATCTAAACTTTAACCATTCTTAAATAATTAAATGATCCTTTTTTCCGTTATCAAATTAGCATAACTCTTTTTATTACCAAAATTTTTGCAATTTACTAACGTTTTATGCAAAATAGCAATAAAGCTTAAAATTTTAACCAAATATTCAAAGAAAAAAATTGGATAAAATTTTTGCGCGTTGAAATATGTTTTTTCGCAATTTTTTAATTTTTTTATTCACAAAAACATTTGTTTTCTTTCATTTTGCGACAGATTGTTACACTTTTGTCCATTTCAAATTTACGTACTAATAACATTTTTTGCACAAAATTTTCGCCAAAATTGTTTTCTTTTCCACTTTTAAAAATCAAAAGTTGTAAATTCGCGGCAGCTGAAAAGTCTTTACAAAAATTATGACCAAAAATGGGAACACATTTTTCTTCAACTTCTTTTAACATTGTTTTTTTGAATATTTTATTATTTTATTTTTAGAATTAATAATGTTAAAATAAAAGACGGGATACTAACGAGCTAAGATCACTTCAAATTAAACAATATGACATTATTTTAAATGAAGGAAATATTTATATCTAAACATTCTGTAAATTCTTTAAAACATCTAAATTACAGAAATTTAAAACTAATAAAAAAAATATTTTGCAAACCTTGTACTCAAACGTTCTTTCGATTTAACATCTTTTTTAAATTTTACTGTTTACAATAATTTACGTCATTTAAATGTTTTAGTCTCTATGGGGAAATTGTTTTCTCTCATCTTTTTGCCCTCTGCTGATAAGGGCAGCGGCTCCTTACGATCAACTTGGCTACTAATAAATTTAAATAATCGCAAAAACAGCAGTAAAAAATAATATTTATTTAATCAAATTGTGAATAAAAATTCATTTATATTAAATAAAGCATCAATGCAACATTCTGAATGTTGTTTTAAAAAAAATAAAACTTTTAAATTTTTAGCCTTTGTTTAGTTCTCTATAAATAAGCATTGTGATCAATAAAATTTGCATGTGTTTGGGAAAAGGTGTACTAGGAAACATTTTATTTAAAAACGCACCGGATTTTTATTCTTTTGAAGCGTCATTTTGAATTTCTAAATTCAAGGTTAGGCAGTCTTTTACGTAATCCTTATAACTCAAGTAAAAATTGAATCATCCAAAATATTCAAAATTTGAATTTTACAATGTCTTTCTCTTTTTCATCATTGGTCTATAAATTTTTGTTTCAAATGTTAAAAAAATGTGAAAGAGAGAAAATTTTCGATTCCATTTCTTTACAAAATTAATTTAAAAAGGCACCAAAAAACACCAGACTTTTTCGACGTTTTGAAATATTTTTTGTCTAGCATTTTGATGTTTTTTGGAATAAATATTTGCGAGGCGTTTTTGTTTGTCCCCTATAGAAAAATATTGCAGACATAATTTTTTAAAAACATGTTTGATTTACAAAATTACGAAAGTGATATTTCGCAATCCGAATAACATTTCATAGCCTTTTTTTTTAGTTTTAGTTTTTATCAATGTACTTTTAACTTTTTTGTTCTTGACTTTTTAATATTTAATAATTATAAGTTTTTGTTAGAACAAGTTCATAGAGAAGCTTTAATAATTTAGTAAAGCAAATAAATAAAAAAAGAGGCGGAAATTCTTTAAAAGACAATAATAAATTTATTGTTGAAAATATATTTCTTGCATCAGAGATATTTTTGGTCATATTTATTAAAATTTAAATAAAAAAACAACTATTGCCATAACAAAATTTGATAAGAATAATAAAAAATTGGCATAAAGTTAAAATGGAATGTGAAGTTTTAAAAATGAGGATAGATAATTGAAAAATAAAAATCAAAGTTGTTAAAGCAAATGCCCGAAAATAATTCATTGTTTAAAAATCATGGTGAAATATTCATTCTTTTTGTTTGAATTCTGCTAAAAACAAAAAAAATTACTGTAAACAACTGTTTAAAAAGTTTAAAAAATTATTACCAAAATATTGTTCAAGAATTTCTGAATTTTTTTTCTTCTCTGCTAATAAATCAGCTTCAAATTCATTTAATTGCTGCTGGCGTTCATCAAAATCAGGAATTGAAAGAATTTTTAATATCTTTTTATTTGTAATTTTTGGTAATGAAATTTCATTTTCAGTTTTTGATGTTGTTGAAACATTGTCATTGAGTAAAATATCATGATTTTGTGTCGATGAAGCAATATTTGGATTATCGGACATTATTTGAAGATTTTCATGACCAAAATTACTACTAATATTTGACGCAGAAATATTTGTGTCACCAAAGTTTTGATTCAAGCTGTTATTATTATATTCCATCAATAAATGATTTGATTGATGAGAAGCAGAAAATATTGGTAAATTCTGTGGAACATTAAAATTTGCATAATTCTGATCAGTAATATTTGTGCCATTTGTATTGAATGTTGAAACATTACTGTTAGAATTGACAAATGAAGTTGTATTTGATTTTTCAGTATTCGATGATGGATTAATGGGATTAAATAAATTAGCTGAGTGACAACTTGTTGAAATTGAATGTTCATTTGTTGGAATTGAAATATGATGTTTTTGATATATGCGATTAATTGTTTCTGAAAGTCGAGAAGTTTTTGGATGTTGTGATTTTCTTGTTGTTATTGGAGGGGTTGTTGGAGGGGTTGATGAAAGGGTTGTTGAAAGAGCTGTCGAACGGGTTGGTGAAAAGGTGGTTGTTGGAGGGATTGGTGAGAATGAAAAACTGCTTCCATTGATTACTGTATCAGCAGTTGTTGAAGGTACCAAATCTGAAATAAATAAGTTTAAAATAGTGTTTGGTACTGCATGAGGGAGCATTTAACCCGTCTAAAATTATAAAAGTCCTTTGATCTTATACCGCCATCGACACAAGATCCATGGTCTTTGAATAAGTTTCATTCTTAGACTTCTTTGAGAACAGATAATTAACTAACTGAATTATTTTTATGCTAATTTAGTTCAAGCTTGTTATTTTTTAATTAAGAATTCAAAAAAAACATACCTTGATGAAGAGTATCATTGTTTTCAAAACTATAGTCCGTTGCCGTTGGGAACATTTGATTATTATCAAAAAAATTTTCAAAGGGTTCAATATCATCGAAATCGTAATCGAAATAATCAAAATTTTCCAAATCAATGTTATCAAGCATATCTGGAGGCATTTGGAAATTATTATCATTATCAATTCTTGATAATTCTGGCATTTCTGTATCTGTTTGAGTTTCGGTATTACCATACCATGGTGGTGTTGTTGTTATTGGTAATGCTGATGTACAGTAAGGAGGTACTGTAATTCCACTTAATGATCCAGAATTCATTAAAAATTCAGAATGTGGTTGTTGTTGATCGCCTGAGGGCATAGAAGGAAATGCCAAAGAATCAATATTTGCATTTGATGGTTGAATAGTTCCAACTTTTTCATAATAATTATTCAATATAGTTGCACTTGGAATAAGTAAGCCAGCAACAATTGGATCTTGAATATTTTCAATGCGAAATAAAAAATGCCGAGATTGAGATTGTTCTTCCTGGACCTGTTTTTTTCTGCGTTTATCTTTAATGATACTTAATATTTCACTTTTTTTAGTCATATGATACCGGACTTCTGATGTCAAAGAATCGTAAATGGGATCAAATATTTCTTTTGCTTGAACCCCAAAATTTGAAACTCCCCATTCGATGAGTTGCTCCTTCACAATTTCAGCAGCAATTCGAGGATAATCTGGAGCATGATTGTGACGACTTGTTTTTATTACTATGGTTTTTTTAGTTTCAGCTTCCGCTGGACATTGCTGGAATGAACATTTCCATTTATTTGGTCTTTTTGGTTGCCGATTATAAATATGACCATCATGTGACATTAAAGCCCAACGAGTTCGATGATTAAAATATTGCGTCATAATTGAAGGATAAAAAATCTAGAAAAAAAACATATTTAGACCAGAACTAGACCAGAAAAAATGGGTGACTAAATAGGTCAAAAACGAAAAAAACACGAAGAAACTTAACAGAAATCAATCATTTGCTACTTTATTAAAAAAATTTGCATAAATTGATATTCAGAATTTCTATTGTTTTGTCTCGAAACAATTTTTCTGTTTTTATTAATAAAAAAAACTGTTTTGAAACAAAACAATAGAAACCCTAAAAATTAATGCATGCAAATTTCAAACAATACCGCAAAGAATAGGTCTTTTTACACATCAATAAAAGTTTTAACTATGCAAATTTTATATATAGAATTACAAAAAAGATACTCTAAAAACAAAAACATTTTGAAACATAAATGTCTGATCGCTCACTAGAAAAATTTGTTATTCACCATTGCTGCTGCTGTTGCTGCGCAGCCGTCAAAAATCTATGTTTTTCATTTATAAAAAGCAGCGTTACATTTTGTTTTTTCTTACACATATAAACACATTGAAGAAAAAGAAAAACATCGAAAAAAAAGCATCATTGAAAAAAGCTATTGCCGAAAAAAAAATCAACACAACAAAAGAAAAACGAAGAAAAATAGGGTTGAAAAAACTACAGGCTTTTGGTCTCATGTCTATCGTTAATTAGCATATGACCAGACAACACTAATAAATTGTTGCTTTTTTCTTTTTTTATTATTACAAAAAATCAGAGTAACCAAAAAAGAAGAAAAATTTCTGGGAAAATGTACATCTAGGTTTTTTTTGTTGTAGGTTTTTCAAGTCATACAAAAAGTGTGCAACATTGCAATTTTTTCCTTTCTTCTTTTTGTTTTTGAGATGCTTAACTGCTTGTTAAGAATCATTAAGTAACATTTGCATGCAAAAAAACAACTCATTTTATATCTGTTTTTGATTTAGGGAGCATGCATGTTTTTTTCTAAAACATACAAAATCATAGTTTTTTCTAAAACATACAAAATCATTAAAATAACTGTTTCAAGCGAAGATGGCAAACAAAATTTAATTAATATAGTTTTTGCTAACATTATATACCAACAATGACAGAGACGTCAGCAGAATAAAGCATAAAAGAAATGTGCTCACTCCGAAATCATAAAATTTTTTTGATCTTTTATCGTCATCGGCACAAGATCAAAGGCGGCGCTCTTTCAAAATGTCTGCCACCTCAAAAATTGAATGCCACTGGCTTCCTTGAACAATTTTATTTTATCTTTAAAAGTTAAATTCAGAAAGTTAAAACAAAAAAATGCCATTATTGGTAATTGTTTTTTTCATTTTTTGCTTTGTGCTGATAAGGACAATTTTTACCGTAAAACAAGGTAGCATTTTGTTGTTAAGGAAGCACAAACCCTTTAGAAGAAAAAATGCCTTTGATCTTCTGCCGATTACAGTATCAAAGAGTTTTTATGATTTTGAAGGATGCGTTTGCCCTTGATGCCACATTCAGATGAATTAAAAAATTATGTTCCTGTTTATCCCTGCAATCTTCCATTCTCTTTGTTTGAATGTTTATGACAAATTTGATCTTAAAAACCAAAAAAATATGTTCTTATCCACGTCATTAATCTCTTGATAATCTTTCCTTTTCCAAAACACTTGAGTCACTTTGACCACTGCTTGAAAAAAATTGATTGTTCAAGAAAAAAAAAGTATAATCAAAGATCATTCATTGATTTGAACTAAAAAAAATCAAGTGGTCTTCCTCCCATTTTTTTGCTCAAAACCACTTTTTCTTTCATTTTCTTTGTTTTTGTTGCAGAGTTTTTTCACGTGTTTTTCAACTTTCAACGCTGTTCTTTTCTTTCTTTGTTTGCTTATTTAAACTTCTATTTTTTTGTTGTTAAAATAACACAAATTTTTTAGAGGATTTATATTTTTGCTGGTCAAAAAAATAGTTATGAGTCAATCCTTAAAGAATCAAGCCGCAAAAGCTCGATCATTGATGATCCGATTAAATCAATCAAAAACATGTTGTCCACATCATTCTGGTGGTGGAATTGATGCTGTCTGTAAAAATAATATTTCTCGATCAAATACGTCTTCGTCTCAAGGTTAGTTTTTCTGCAGTGTTACTTTAAAGTTTTATCATTTACTTGGAAAATGTAGCGGACCTTATTTGGGACACAAACTTTGAGGATGTGAGACTTGATAACAGGATATTTGGGCTTCTGCAATTCAGGGGTTAAAAATTTATGATTATTTTTATACAGTTATAAACGTTTTTTTAAGACTTGGGAGATACAGTTGTGATACACAGATAACACCGCAATACTTTTACAAGATCCTTAAGAATTAAAAAACCATTTATCGGATTTTTCATATTGATTTAGGCTAACTGAAAAAATCAAAAAATCTTCAACCCTGAAGTACATTAGCTCAAATGTTCGTCCATAAAATTTTTTGCTCAAAAATCTTGACTTATTCTGAAATATCGTATGCCAAAATCTTTGTGCCCTAAACAAAAAACATTATTAGCTTTTAATTTTTATCAAGTTTTTTTGTGACCGAAAATGATTTTCGGTTTTTAAAATTGTTTCCATTTAGAAAATTAAATTATTTTTTTCTTAGTGTTTGACATTTTTTTATCTGATTTACAGTAATCCATTTCTTTTTTTTAGTTGGCGATTATGCCTTTGAAATGATAAATTCAACTCTTCGGTTTGGAAAAGGTGTCACCGCTGAAGTTGGCTATGATGTTCAGAATTTTGGGTCAAAACGGCCTTTAATTGTTACTGATTCAAATGTTTCTGGAACTCGAGCATTTAAGCAAGTGCTTTTATCTATCTTTGTTCTACCGTAATCTATTAACATTATTTCTAGAGAAGTTGCAAATTCTTTAACAAAACTTGGAATTCAATTTGATGTCTTTGATCAAGTTAAATGTGAACCATCACAAAAATCAATGCAAGAAGCAATTAATTTTTCTCGAACTAAAAATTATGATCTTTTTATTGCTGTTGGAGGTGGATCTGTAATTGACACAACAAAAGCAGCAGCATTACTAACAAACAATTTGGAAGCAGATTTTTTGGATTTTGTTCCACAACCTTTTGGAAAAGGAAATCTTCCACCAAAACCTATGCTACCATTAATTGCAATTCCAACCACAGCTGGAACCGGCTCTGAAACAACTGGAGTTTCAATATTTGATTTACCAGAAAAAAAATCAAAAGCTGGCTTCCGGCTACGAACAATTAAACCTACGCTTGCTGTTGTGGATCCATTGAATATGTTAACAATGCCAAGAAATGTTGCAATTTATAGTGGATTTGATGTGCTTTGTCATGCATTGGAAAGTTTTACAGCAACTCCATATTACAAGGTGAGTTTTTTTCGAGGGTATTTTATTTTGGAGGGTGTAAAAACCATTTCGAGGTGGCACGGCTTTGATCTTTTGCCGATATCGGTAAAGGATCAAAGGATTTTTAAGATAAGATAGCATGTGCCTCTGACTATTTTTACCTAAAAAATATACTGTAAAATTTCTTTTGAATTTTGGCTAAACGTGTCACAATGCTATTTTAATTTTGCACAATTTTGGTTTTTAGCCTTTTTCAAATTTGTGTTTAAATAATTTCTATAAATTTTTAGAGAACTCCACGTCCATCTCGACCTGATCTTCGACCAGTTTATCAAGGCGCCAATCCAGTTAGTGATGTATGGGCAAAAGAAGCATTAAAAATTGTAAATAAATATTTTCGTCGTTCAATTTTTGATCCTGAAGATGTTGAAGCTCGAGCGCAGATGACTTTTGCAAGTAGCTTTGCTGGAATGGGTTTTGGAAATGCTGGAGTACATTTATGCCATGGGCTATCATATCCTATCAGGTAAGGCATTAAACTTATATTTTTTTGATACAGTAATTTTGATATAATTAATTTTTAGTTCACAAGGAAAAAAGTATTTTGATAAAGATTACGGTAATGGACATGCTTTGATTCCACATGGGCTATCTGTAATTACAACGGCACCAGCAGATTTCATTTTTACAACTCCTGTTGATCCTGAACGACATCTTGAAGCTGCAAATCTCCTTGGGGCAAATCTCTCAGATTTCCCTTCAACTGATCAAATTGCTAATACTCTTGCAGATATTCTTCGTGGATTTATGATGGATTTTGGATGTCCAAATGGTCTCGAGGCTATGGGCTTTGATGGCAGTGATGTCGATGATCTTTCAAATGCCGCAATGGGTTTTCTAAAAGCAAATAAAATTTCACCAAAAGATACTGATCTTGATTCTGTGGCTCAAATTTATGAACAAAGTTTAAAAGTGTATTGAATTGATTTAAATTATTTTAATAAATTTTGCTTGTTTTGGTTAATATTGTAATAGCCTGCAGGCATTTATCATACTTTTTAAATAGACATTTTTATAACATCTATGCAAAAAATGAACCAAACAAGCAGCTTGAAAAAAATTTGCATTGCTAATTTATTCGTTTTTCATTGCAAAAAACTGAAAAATAAATGTCATCAAAATTTAATTGATTTCATTCCTTGGACCGACGAAGGAAAAGACTGCTGGACTGGACTGAATTTTGAATAAAGAAGAACCATGGCTTCATCATCTTCAACATCAAAATCAAGAGGATTAAAGAAATTTCTCAAAGAAGTGAAAGGAAAAGCAGTAGAAATTGTTCAAATGGTTGAAGAATATGAAAATGAATTTACTTTAACTGATAATGTAAGTTTTTATAAGCTTTTTAAGTCAGTTACATTTCATTTGACATCATTTTTAGACACAACAAGTATTACAAAATTCTGCTGCTGCTCGATCTAAAAATTTAACATCTTCAACACCAACTCAAAAATCAATTGTTTCAACGACTCCATTGAAATCTCAAGAAACCTCCAACAAAGAAAGGCGAGCACCAGCTTCAACGAATACCAATTCTCTTCGTCCAAGGGTGTTTTCCAAGACTACAAAGGAAGTAAGTTTTTTTATAAAAGTCTATTTTCTCCATTTTTTATGCTTAATATTACAGGAATTAATTGCAAGTGGCCTTCGTTGTCAACCTGATGAATATCCAACCATGGCGGATGTCGTCTCTGATTGGGTTCCAACTCCACCAACTTGCTCACTACAATTATATCCTACACAAACTGTCACCAAAGAAGATGATTCCAGAAGGAAATCCACAAAAGAAAAACAACAAGAATCCGGAGAACAACAAATTTTACAATATTCTGCTGCTGCTCCATCAAAACATTTAAAACGTATTCCACCAATTTATTCTAAAATTTTGACAAAAATGGCACCGCCAAAAAATCGAATATTTTTTTATTTTACCTATGTTTTCGAACATGCTTAAGAAGCTGGAAAAAAATACTTTTAGGTCGAAATTCGGCAAAATGCCGTTTTTAGAGCATCGAGAATGCCAAAGTCGACATATTTTGTTTCCTACGGTATATATTCATCTTTTATCTGTTTTAGATATAATTGCACCTCTATAGGTTTTCGACCATGGGGAATCCGAATCTCGACTCCGCGTTTCGAAATTTTCGCGTTAAGACCCATTTTTCGCACTTCGACCTCACATTTTGCCTAAAAAGTAGGTCAGGAATTAATTTGCTAGACTAGTTCTTCTCACCATCGGATTCCCCGTGGTTTTTTACCCCTTGGGGTGAATTACCGTCAAATAACTTGTTCCGCCCGATGTTTCACAAAATAATGAATATAGTCGACTCTGAATTCCAAGAATTTCTATCACTTATGAAAAATCGAATTTTTATCCAATTATGCTAATTTCACACCTCTATAGATTTTCGACCATGGGGAATTCAATGGTAAACTCTGTGTTGCCCTAAAATCACGTTTTACATGCAAAATCCCCTCAGGGCATGATATATTATATCCACATAAATAAAAAATTTCCCCTGAATTTTTCTTTGTGTTTCAGGTGTTAAAAAGTGTTGATTAATGTTCACAAATAATGTTTTTATCGAAATCAAACTCATCTTTAATCATTTGGACGCTGGAACAATTTTTTCATCAAACCTAAAATAACCCTTGATGTTGGGGTATATGTACAAAATATGAAATTGGTCTAACTTCTCAAATAATGAACAAGAAACATTGCAAGTTGTCTAAAGTTGTTTCCTGATCATGTTTTTACCATTTTCAACACACGACACTATCTATCAATTGATTTCTTTCCATCTACAGTATCCGAAATTCACTTACATCAAATTGTTTAGAATTTCACTATTAATTTGCATTTAAAGACACAAATATTGCATTAATAATATCAAAAAATCATATAATTGTTGTTCTGAAAGCAAACTTTTGCAAAACTGGATCGGATAAGCAAGTTAGACCAATTTCATATTTTGTACATATACCCCCACATCAATATCAAATTTATGTCTTTTGAAAAAATTGTTCCAGCATCCAAATGATTAAAATATAATTTGATTTTGATAAAAACATTATTTGTGAACAATAATCAACACTTTTTAACACCTGGAACACAAAGAAAAAGTCAGGAGGATTTCTTTGTTTAAACGGATATATTATATCATGCCCTGGGGGCATATTACAAATAAAATGTGTTTTCTGTCAAATACAAAGGTTACCATTGAATTCCCCATGGTCGAAAACCTATATAGGAGTGAAATTAGCATAATTGCATAAAAATTCGATTTTTCATAAGCGATCGAAATTTTCAAGATTCTGAGTCGACTGTATTCATTATTTTGTAAAACATCGGGCGGAACAAGTTATTTGACGGTAATTCACCCCAAGGGGTAAAAAACTACGGGGAATCCGATGGTGAGAAGAACTAGTCTAGCAAATTAATTCCTGACCTACTTTTTAGGCAAAATGTGAGGTCGAAGTGCGAAAAATGGGTCTTAACGCGAAAATTTCGAAACGCGGAGTCGAGATTCGGATTCCCCATGGTCGAAAACCTATAGAGGTGCAATTATATCTAAAACAGATAAAAGATGAATATATACCGTAGGAAACAAAATATGTCGACTTTGGCATTCTCGATGCTCTAAAAACGGCATTTTGCCGAATTTCGACCTAAAAGTATTTTTTTCCAGCTTCTTAAGCATGTTCGAAAACATAGGTAAAATAAAAAAATATTCGATTTTTTGGCGGTGCAGCTCGTTTAAAAAATATTGGTGGAATGCGTTTTAACACCTTCAACACCGACTCAAAAATCAATTGTTTCAACAACTCCATTGAAATCTCAAGAAACCTCAAGCAAAGAAAAAAGAGCACCAGCTTCAACGAATACAAATTCAATTCGTCCAAGAGCTTTTTCCAAGACTACAAAGGAAGTAAGTTTTTATTTTTATCTGGATTTTATTATTAGGGTTGAAAGCGAATCAAAAGCTGAAAATAAGCACAATTACAGGGATAACATTCAAGGCTTTTTACACGTTAAAACACTGGAAATAAAAGCTTTTCTTTTTATCTGGATTTTATTATTTACAAGATTAAAACACTAAAATTTGAGTCTCTCCATTTTTTATGTTTAATATTATAGGAATTAATTGCTAGTGGCCTTCAATGTGAACCTGATCCAACGATGGCAGATGTCGACTCTGATTGTGTTGAAACTCCATCAACTTGTTCCCGGCAATTACATCTCACACAAACTGTCACCACAGAACAAGAATCCAGGCAAATATCTACAAAAGAACAACATCAAGAATCTGGAGAAGAAGAAGTCTTTGAAAATGAAAATTATGTATGTTTTGTTCTTTTTTTGTGATTAAATAATCATTATAAATTTTTAAGGTTGACAAAGTCAAATACGATGAAGAGGGATTACCAATTTTGTTTTATGAATGTGGGAAAAGGCCTGGAACTACAATCGTCCAATTTCGTCAATGTCGTTTAGCATTTTATCAAGCTGAAACGACAAAGGGCATCTTTAAGTTATGGTGTAAAAAGTAAGATTACAAATAACTGCTTTAGTGAATAAATAAATTTCTCATTTTTAGATGTCATTTCAAAATGCGTGTAAGAAATTTTAAGCGTGGAAATTATGGAGCAAAGGTTGAAGTTGTTGATTATATTCGTCGTCCGAAATGTTGATAATATTTTCGTCTCTAATGATGTTTCTTTTCATGGGTTGTATTCATTGATGTAATTTTGATATGTAATAACTAATGCAATAAATTTTATATGATCTCTTTCTCTTATGTAATTACAGTAACACAATTATATTTTTGAGCTTTTTAAGTTGGTATATTAAGAAATGAAGAAAATTAATCATCTTGTAAATATTCATAGTGGAATAGATTTTGCTTTTAAACACTATTAAGGCTTTGCAATAAGAATTTCAAGCAATAACAAGATGATATTCTTTTTCTCTACATACAGTAAAGTATCTCAAATAAAGGTAAATCAACATTTAGTATTCTGTTAACCAGGTGTTTACAAAATTAATACCACAGTTTTCCGCTAGTTGAAACAAACAATAAAAGTATAAAATTAAAGATTCAACTTGAAACAAATGTTTTTTCGTCATAGGTTAAAAGCAAGAAAATTTATTAAAAAAAACTACGGTAAAAATCAAAAGAAATTGTATAACAAAACAAAAAACGAGTACTATAAAAACTCAAAAAACAAAAATCATAAATTATTAGATTAATTTTTCTTTTGGAAATTTTCGACGACGAATTACAGGAGTTCGACGAAAGACATAAAGATTTGTTGGAATTCGATCAATCTTCTTTGAAGAAGCAACTCGATTGATTTTTGGTAAAGGTGGTTGAAAATGAAGAATTCCACGAGTTTCAGTTGCTGAATGACTTTTGGTGACTGCTTTTGAACGAAATGACTGAAAAAATGAATGGATTAATCGGATAATAAATACACAAACAAAATGAACATACATGTTGAGATTTTTTGATTGATTTAATACTTGCTCGACGAGGATTAAGATTCTTACAATTTCGTTGATAACGCATTTTGATAAGTTTCAAGTCAAGTTGATAAGCTTTGTCTTTTGAGAATCTAAAAAATGAAATATTAATTGATGTTTATTAAAACTATTCGGACAGGAAGAAGTACATGTAATCGTAAAAATCCTTTGATCTTTTACCGCCACCGGCAAAATCAAAAAATTTTCACCCACAAAATGGTTCTTGTCTTCTCCAAAGAAAAACTGCTGCTGATGTCCTCCCTCGATTATTATGGATTTCATATATCTTTTCCCTTTTAGCACTTGCTTGGTTCCCTCCCGCTTAGACTAATCCCACCAAATAATAAAAATAAAGCAAACATACGACAGAGTATCCAAAGATTGAAAATTTTCACAGCTTTCTGATAACTTTAGCATCTTCTTTTCATTTCGAGCAATTTCAGCTTTCTTTGATTTTCTTCCAAAGATTCGATGAAGCAATGAAGTAATAAACATTTTTATTATATCTGAAGAAGGATTTGAAAAAAAATGAAGCTTTAAATAAATCAAGAGAGATCTCAGCAAGCTTTGAATAAATGACAAATGAAGATTTTTAATGACACAAGCAAGCATATATATCAAAAAATTTACGGATATACAAATCAGTAAACAAAAACAACAACAAATAAACATCGTGAGAAAGCAAAGGTCATGAGAAAATATTGCCCTTAAAGGATTTGCATTCCCACATTTGATAAAATAAAATTTTTATGCAACAATTGAAAGCAACAAAATGCAAAATACGGCAAAATAAAAAAGAGAAATGGGAAACAAAAACGCAAAAGTTGCGTGAAGAAGATTTTTTTGGAGGAAGAAACTTTTATTTGTTTTTTGGCAACCCGCACATAATGCCAAGAGATAAAAAAGGTTTAAAAATTACTGTAAGGGAAGTATCTAATAATTTAGGTTTGATTCGAATTTAGATTATTAGCAATTAGCAGTTTATTTTTCTCTAAATACAGTAACATTTTTAAGAATTATTTAATTAATCATTGTTGGAATTCGATCAGTTTTCATTGATAGCAAAATTAATCAAGTTGCAAAAATGCATTTTAAGAATTATGACATTAATGTTGTAGTTGTTGTTGGAGGGGTAACAATATGTGGAACGACATAATTACTGATATTGCTTGGACGATACTGTAAATCAATTGGTTGTTTTCCATCAAAAAGTGTTGGAGCTTGAAGAAAGAAAGCAATACTTGCAAGGCATGAAATTGAAAATATAATTAAAAATAGTCGATCAAGTACCATTGCAACATATTTCCAATCTTCTGCAACCTGAAAATTGCTTTTATCAATGTCAATTGGAAGTAATAGTGTTAATGGTGGCAATTACAGTAATCAATTAGAGAATTTTCAGTGTTACAGTAATTTGTGATATTAAGGATTGTTTAGATCTGATGTCGGATGTTTAAAATGGTGGGAGGGAATTTCAAATTTTGACATGCAAATGAGCCAAAATTTGAAGATCTTCTTAAAAGCGGAAAAGATCAGAGGGAAAAATTTGCATAAAGTCATCAAGGAAGTCAGTTGGATTTTGTTTTGAAGGCGGCAGGAACCACTTCAAAAAAGACAAACCTTTGATCTTTCGCCGATGGAACTTTTTTCGTTTTTTTCTTTCGCCGATGGCGGTGAAAGATCAAAGAATTTTTGGTATTGGTGCCTCAACATGTTAAATTCTCTAAAATGGGGATATCGGAAATTTGGAATTTCAATGCCGTCACATCTGGGCAAAGTCGTTTTACTCAAATAGTTTTAGATGGTTCGATTTTACCATTTCATATTACTGTTACGGTAATTATTTTAATTGTAAAATTTTTTGTTCCACCAACCTTTTCATCTCGATCCTTCTTTTTCATCAATTCTGCAATAAAACAAACATTTTCAAAGGCTTTTTTGACTTGAGGGGTTTCGTAGTCTTTACTTTCAGCAGCCGGATTAGCAGCTATTTTTCGTGATAAATCTCTTGAAACTCGATGATCATGATGATAATTAAGGGAAATTCGATCCAGACGACTTGACTTTCGAATACAAACTCTTCGAAATGATTCTTCATCAACTCCGAGGGGTCTTCGCATAAATAAAAGTTTTGGTAAAATATGCAAAAATATAAGTTTAATAATTTTTGGCATTCGATGGGTTGTTGGAGTTCGGAAGTGAAGATTTAAGCCTGAAAAGGGAGATATTTTTTGGGTTACTGTAATTTTATATTTGAACAGAAAAGTTTTTAATTGTTTTTGCAAAGTAATTTTGCTTGTATTCTGTAGACTGTATTTTTGTTGTTTTTATTATCTTTGTCTTTTAAAACATAGATGTATATTTTATGTCTAACAATGATGCAATTCTAAAGCAAATACTTGTATTTTTTATCTGCTCTTCCAAAAAACTTATTCTCTCAGACTCATCAACATTGTTTTTCTAATCCCATTAAAAAATATTGCATCATGCTTATGAAAGGTGTGCTGCTGCAAAAAAAAACAAAACCTAATCAAACGATGTGGTTTTCAACGGTGTGCATAAATACCGTTTTTATTTCAGCTAAAACTATCAGATTACATTCTTTTTGAATTAATCATCGTTGCTCCCGTTATTTTTTTAAAAGAAATTATTTTTTTTCTAAATTTTTCCTTTTTTAATCGTTAATTTTTTTGTCTCGAGCCTTTATTCGAATGAAAACTTATTTATTTAAATCCTAAATAAGCTTCATCCAAACTGAACTACGAATAGATGAATTTTAAATAAATTTTTTAGATGGCAACAAAAAGAGATAAGCATTTTCTAAAGCCAAAGTTTTCTGTAACTGATCAATTGCGAACTGATAAAAGCTGTGAATTTTGGAATTTAAATTTGAATCAAAATCATAAATGTTCCGATAATGATCAATTATTTAGCAAATCAAACAATGGCACAATAGTTGGTAAATAAAAACAATTGCAATTTTACAAGATCCCATTTATGTTAGCTAAATCGGCTAACCCCTCAGGGAAAAAAACCATGATTAATTTGAATGGATTCAAAAGAACACATTTTTGTAGAATTGCAATAACTTTTTGAATAACAGGGATTACTGTAACTGATAACTTTGAAGTCAAAGAAAAGAGATGGAATAAATCAACAAAAGATTTATGCTTAAAATCTTCAAAGAATCCTAGCTTCATTGGTGATGGTGAAGTTGAATCTCGAAAATTTCGGATAATCAATGATAAAAACTTCTCAAACAAAAATCGCAGCACCTTATCACTTCATATTGCGGCATATGAAAATTCCTTTGAAGTTGATGATTTGCCGACGACCTTTAAAGCTTCTAAATTTCCTGAATTAAAATCCCAAACATATCAAGTGAGATTTTAATTTGCATATTACAGTAATGTGATGCATTTGCGGCTGTTATAGGATTCTTTTGAATTCCCTCGACAAATGGATGGCATGGATGGTGGTACACCAGATGTGATGCAATTTAAATCAGGTCAAAAATTGCTTGACCCAAAACAAGGTTATTTTTTTAAAATTTTTATGATAATTTTTACCACAAAATCTGTTCCAAACCTGAGCCTAGAAAAAACCATTTTCTTCAAATTCTTTGCTTTTTGTAAAATAATTTGGGATTATCCATATCCGATGTCAGCGATATATTCAAATATACATATATCACTGACATCATTTTCCTTTGATCTTTGCCGCCTTTAAGGCGGATGTTAGATTTTGTATTGCTCTTTCCCATCCTTAAAATAGCTGACGTCAGATCTGGACAATCTCCTGTTCAATTGATTACGGTAGCTACAGTATTTTGGAAAGGAGCCGGATATGACGTGATACGTTTAAGGGGTAGCCGAGTATCACCCGTTTTGTTCGTCGTCGGCAAAAAGCTTTGATGTAGTAATACCTAGGGGAGAGAGGGTAAAAAAGTCAGTTTTTGGATCACGTCATATCTGGACAGCTCCAAAGTCGTGGAGTTAAATATAAGATATTGAAACTACTGGAATTGATCATTACATAAAATAATACTGTAATAATGACAGATATGAATCTGCCAAAATTTACAAATCACAGGGAATGTATTTTTTAGGGATAATTTTAGCAAATTGAGATAAACCTAATATTAATACTGTTAATAAATTTCTAATTATTTTTAGATGCATCATCTGATCCATTTGCGGATAATCAATATGAGATTCCAGCATTTGGGAATAAGGATCTTCCACCACCTCCGTCAGCAGATCCAAAATCAGGTGGATCTGATTCATTGGCATCTCACAAGGGTCGACTTTCAAATAAATCCTTTCAAACAAAAGGTGGTTCTGCAGTAAAGGGTAAGAATAAAAAGAATAAGAAACTTGATCCTGGAGCTGTTAAAAATTACAAAAAGAATAAAACAAAAGGCAGCATTCAACAAGATGAACTTAAATCTGGCAATGAACAAGCAACTGGAGATGATCCATTTGATGAAAATAATGCTGCTAAGAAAGGAAAGAAAACAAAATCTGATGAAAAGAAAAGTGGTGGATCAAAATCTGGAGGTGCTTCAGTCAAGGTTATGCCATCTGGAGAAATTGGATCTTTCATGGCTGCAACAGGTCCAGGAGCATCAGAAAATGAAAAACCAAAGCGAAAGAAAACTGCTCAGGTTTGTACATTTTTCTAACAGTAGCATATGAAATGCCGTTCTTGATAAGAAAAAATGGCATTTAAAAGTACCATTTCGAAAATGCCGTTCTGGATAAATCTATTTTTGGCACACTAATTTTATTTATGTTTCTTTATGATAAGATAAAGATGGAAAAGGATTTCATGAAGGATGGCACGTGCCACTTTTGCATCTAATAATGGCATTTGTTTTATAAGAAAGAACGGCATTTTAAAATGCCACTTTGAAAATGCCTAACAATAGCATAGAGCTGATCGACACTTTTTCCAAAGATCAAAGAAAAATGTGCCATCAGAGTTTAAGTCGACCAAAATGGTCTGATACAACATTGTATCGACTTGATAAAAATGCCATTTCGTTTTTGGCACTTTCTTAAGCAACCTAAAAGTCTCCATCTTTTCCAGGAAATTATTGCTGAACGACAACGCTATCGTGGAAGTGTTAAAAAGGATGTGGTCATTTCAGCAATAATTCTTACAATTGCTCTTGTTGTTATTATTGGAACAATTATTGGAATTGGTGCTGCATCAAATTTTGAATTTAAAGAAATTTAAATTATCTTTTTTGTATTTTTTTAAAGGCATAAATTTGCATATGAATTTTTTATAAAATAAATAAATTTTTGATATTTTTTTAAAAAACTGTGAAAGTAAACTTACAACATACAGTAACCAAAACACTTAAAGTTACCATAATCATTGTAAACAATAAATATTTTGCAATTAATGGCATTGTTGTACTTATTGCAGGAATAGATTCCATCTGAAAATATGCAAATTCTTTTTATTAATTATTGATTGACTTGAGCAAGAAAAACCTACAACCAATAAGAAGAACAGCGTTAAAGCAACAAGAATTTGAATACAAAGTGAAATTTTCTCTCCTGAATCTGATGGCAAATAGAAGACAATTACAGTCAGAAATGAAATGCCAATACATGGAAATACTAAATTAACAGTGTAAAATAGTGGCTTCCTTCTGAGCATCAAGTCATACTGTAAAAAGGTTTAGAGTCATTATCATCGATTACAGTTTGAATTCATGGATATTTCGACACAAACCATTTCGTCAAAAAAATTTGTCCAAGATTTTCGGTGACAAAAAGAAATTGTCAATCTCATCGAATTTCACTCTTATAAAAATTTGGAACATTTCGCCTCTCCAAAATCAGAGACAAATTTTTCTACAAAAAATCCATAAATCTTAAATTTACATACCGTAATATCAACATAATTCCCCAAATTTGAACAACAACTTGGATAATTTTTTGATCGTCGATGGCCTTTCCGGGACATGATATCCCATTCAACCGAGGGATAATAATCGGATAAATCTTAAAACATACGTTTAATGTGGTAAAAGATTACGGTAGGACTAATATACCTATTCCATCATCAAGAATTGTAATATTTTCTGTGAAACCTTTTTCATTGATTCTGTCTTCAAAATAAACGTTATCTTCTTCAAAGTCCAATTTTAAAAGTGATTCCGGGTAAGTCCATGAACCAAACTGAAAAAGGGATATCGTATATCCGAATAAAGTGGATACTGTAGCTTACAGTTAATTTACACTGTTGTTCGTCAAAAGGAAACCTAAAATTCGCAAAAGTTTAACTGGCCTGTCTGGAAATGAAGAAGGGGGAAATGTCTTAAAACCAAACCAAGTAATATCAATATGGCATACAGGTTTAAAAATTGCAGGAGGTTGCCATGTTACTTCACCAGAGTAATGAAGGGTGGCTTTTGTAGCAATTGTAATATTGAATTCATTGTTGGCATTATTATATAGGACAATATCTGGAACTTAAAACACAAAAAAATTTATTCAGTTTCATACTGTATTTCTTATTGTGTTAAAGAACGGCCCAGAAAGTGCCAATGACAAACATGGCATATGAACTTTGAATGGATACTGTAATCCAGATACAGTATACACGAACGTCAACACCATTCAGTTTCGGAGGCGATAGAAAAAATTTTGAAAGAGGCTCTCCTTTGATCTTTTGCCGATGGCGGTAAAAGATCAAAGGATTTTTATGATTTCAAATGAGGCACATGCCCTTGATACCAGATACTGTTGACGTAATAGACACTATCTGACCCAAAAAAATTTCTCCTCTCAAAAAAACTTATCCAAATCATTTCATGTGGTATGTACAGTAAACTGACACCACCGTAATCTTGTGGATTCCAACTTAATTTTTTATCAATCCATACTTGCTTCATCCAAACTGAACATGTCATAACTTGATCAATTTCATGCTACAAATGATAACTGTAAAATATCATTAAAAATTCCGAAATTTCCTTACCAAATCAATAATTTGTGACAACCTTAATTGAAATTTAATTGTTAACGGCTCCCATGGACTTGTTCCAGGTCTTAACAGTCGATTATAATCAACCATTAAATCATCATAAAGTCTTTTGGCATCTTCACTTCCAAAAATTAATGTGGGCACAAAATTTTGGAAAAATAAAACAAAGAAAAAGAATCTCATTTTTTCAAGGAAGAAAAAAAGTAAAAGTGAAATCCATTTTTTTGGAGTCGGAAGAAAAAAGTCTATATTTGTTTTTCCAAAATTGGGCAAAAGCAAAGTAAAAAAAATGCCAAAAAAGGGATTAATGTTTTGTGTCAGGTTTAAGGAAAGGCATAGGCTTCGAAAAACAACAAAGAATCATGACATAGAATCTTTGCTGTGAAGGAGAAGAAAGAAAAAATAGAGAGATGAAAATTTGAAATAGAGACAACCCGAAAAAAATGGTAGTAAAAACAATAAGAAAAGAGAGAGGGGTTTAAAAAAGGCTTTAACTGAATATAAATGACTCGTAAAAAGCAGCAAAAAAGGGACTTTCTGAATAAAAATTTTTAAAACATCGAAGAAAATTCGTAGCTATAAAAATTTGGGTCTATTACATAAAATTTTTGTTTCATACTGTAGTTTTGAGAACTTTATAAAAACTTACATTACCGATCCAAAACTTTTCCTATACAGAAGTATCTTGTTGATCTTGAATCTTTTTTTTATACATCCCCGAGTCGTTGCTGTTGGCACCATGGACGAATCCAGGTTCAACCTACAGAACATGGATGAAGCTGATCCCTTTTACACCTGGAGGGAACCAGGACCTTGATAGCCCGACGGTATGGGCTCTTGCAACCCGCAGGAGCACAGGCCATTGTTATCCCGGGTGGACCGGGGACAGATATACAGGGTGTCCCAAAAAAATGGCGGTGGACCTGCTATACAAAAACGAAAATGATTAAATATCTAACTATATGTGGACTGGTATGACTCTTTGGAAAAATGACTTTTTAAGCAGCCGTAATTTTTGTATGTAAGTAAGTATACGTAGAACATGATGAAATTCAATTCATTGTTAAATTATCCAAATTGTTCATAAACATTTAAAATGTATTTCAGAGTATTTTTCTAGACTATTATAATTGATCCAAAATGAAAATGAGCCTTTTAAAACTTTCATGTATACTTGTTTACTCTTTATTTATTAGTATATTCGTTTAAGAAGACATTTTTGGGCATTTTCAAGTATCGAAAAAAAGTCATTTTTCCAGATTTCAATATTTTGGTGTGGGATCGACCATAAAGTGGCTGAAGTTTGTTGGCAACAAATATTAGCCCCTAACAAATCCTAGAAAAAGTAAGGCGATCCGTCAAAATTGACCAAAAATGAAAAATTTTGCGCAAGGGTTCAGAAAAAAATTCGGTGTAGTTCGAAGAAAAGAGTTATAGCCTCAGAATATAGCCTACCGACGAGTTTTTTAGGTTGGCTAAAAAATCTACTTAACAAATTTTAAAAATACCCTCTGGGAAAACTAGGATACTGTATCTACGAAACACACGAAAAACGGTCATTTTTTAAATTGTGAACGTTGTGGGTCCCGAAGCGAAAGTTATGAAGAGGTGATATTACTGTAACAAATTACTCCTCCAAGAGTCATACCAGTCCACATATAGTTAGATATTTAATCATTTTCGTTTTTGTATAGCAGGTCCACCGCCATTTTTTTGGGACACCCTGTATACGCGGATACTCATTCTTAAAGTGACCAAGCCTGGGACTCGAACCGGAGACTTACCTCCTGTTGAGCCAGCGCGTTGGACCACTCGACTACCCGCTTGTTATTTTTTAACTGATTTCTCATTAGTATGACGAACATCAATTTCTTCAACATTTCTATGCAACCTCCTTCTTTTTGTAAGGGGAGAAAAACTGCTTCCTTCGTCAGATTCTGCAGAAGAAGTTGGTTGTTCAAAATCCTCATCCCCGAACATTGGATCAAAATTTTCTTTCTCATTTATTTCACCTATGATGTCACTCAAAAAATATTGAAATTATTTTATTGATTTTTAATTTGATGCAAAAAATTCCAAAAATTTTTTGGAGAATTGTCGCACCCATCTGCCCAAGTGTGATATCATTTCTTAGTGTTATCATTTTAGTTCCCAAACTATGCTTTTATACTCTGTTGCTCATATTTTAGGGGTTGAAAAAAACTCAACCTGGAACTCAGCAAAAAGTTGATACTTCAAAACATTTTCATGTCTTTGTTGGAGATCTTTCACCTGAAGTTGATAACAAGACTCTTCAAGACGCCTTTGCTCCATTTGGTTCAATATCTGATGTTAAAGTTATTCGAGATCGTGGCACTCAAAAATCAAAAGGTTATGGATTTGTTTCTTATCCTCGTCGAGAAGAAGCTGAACGTGCAATTGATCAAATGAATGAACAATGGCTTGGCCGAAGAACTATTCGAACAAATTGGGCAACAAGAAAGCCTACTGAAGGTGATGGATCAACTATTCAACCGTTTACCAAGCCTACTTTTGATGAAGTTATGTCTCAAACAACTAGTGATAATAGTAGTGTATATGTTGGTGGTATTGCTCCCAACAACAAATTTTTGCACGCTAATAAATCTCCAAAATATGATCGAAGAAGGCTATCATCCAACAGCTTATGTTTTACCAGTTGTTGAATCCGTAAATGCTATGAAACAGTTTGCTGATCTTCGAAAAGAGAAACCTAAAGAATTTGAAGCTTTGGATGAAGCAATTTATGCTTTTGCCAATGAAAAAGGAAATTCACAAGTATGTATTTGTTGTTGCTTTTTTACACACATTTTTTAAACTTTTTTAGAGTGAGAAGACTTTTAAAGCTAAAGTCAAAGTCCTTAAAAAATTAAAGAAATTTTACCAAAGATTGAAGGATCAACTTTACATTTTATTGGAAGTAATGTTAATAGTTGTGGCAATGAAAGCTGCGATGTGGATTTATGTTGGGCGATCCCTGTTAAACCAACATGTGTTACAGATGTTCGTTATCCAATGTTTGATCAGTAAAGCAGTTTATTTATTTGTATTTTGAAAGAATAAATTGGTGTGTTTTAGAGGAAGCTTTTATCCTGAAATATTACTTCGAAATGCACGGAACGAAATAGCCTTCAGTGAAGGCATTAAAGATGTTAAGTTCATTAAAGCTCGGGTATGGATATTATGCTTAAAAAAATGTAAAAAAGATTTCATTTATTTAGGTTAATATTGTAAAAATGAACGTTTATCAGGATGGAATGATTTTTCCATGTGATATTAACCTAAATCATATTGGTGGTCTGTTTTGTGTTTAAACGTCTTACATTATAACTGCTTGTTTCAGGATTATACAATAGTTGCATAATAAATCATTATGCTAAAATTGATAAACGATTCTCAATTCTCTCTCGGATTCTGAAGGATTGGGGCAAAAATGCTAAAGTTATTGATTCTTTCAATGGCTACTTAAATAGGTATGACATATTTTTGTGTATTCTTCTATCATTTTTCATATTTTAGTTATGCAATGGTGCTAATGGTTTTGCATTTCCTTCAATGTGGTGTTTCTCCTCCTATTTTACCTAATTTGAATGCTCTTCGTCCTGATCTCTTTGATGGCAATCTTAATCTTGTTGATCTTAAAAAATCTTATGGTCTCGATTTGAATATTAAAATGGATAGAAATGATACTCCCATTGGAGATTGATAAATAATGTTAAACATTTTATTGATTTTTACATGCGAACCTCTTCCAAAATATATATCGATTGTTCGATGAAGTTCTTTATTTTGCCTCAGGCAATTTTCTTATTGTCGATACTGTATTTTTTTAAAGCTACAAATTTCAAAGGAATATTATTACAGTAGTATACTGTAATTAATATTAAAAACACTAATGTTTATTATTATTAAAATTTGAAAAGATTTCATATAGCCCGCATTTCATACACATTTACTAATTACAGTACCCCAACTTATCGTAGCCACATTGGTATAGAATTGTTAACGAAACTGTTTTGCTAAAATATAAAAGTAAAAGAGCACTAATAGCAAAATCAAATTAGTTACAGTATACCAGCAATAATTTTAACATATTTAGTATCATGTCAAAGTTAAAAAAAACATGGTTTTATCAATTGATTGCATCCTTATTAGTGAGAAGATGCCATTTTATCCCTTTCTAAAATACGGATAAAGTCCTCAAAACCTGTATAAAAAAACATTTACTCAAACTTGATCTCTCTGAATTTTCTTAGTCAATATTGTTGTTTTTGTTACAAATAAAATAAAAGTATACGTTTTATACAAGAATTAAACATGGCTCAAAAAAATGGAACGAAGAGATACACTACAAAATTTACAAAATTGAAGTTTTGTCAAACATTTGCAACAAAGATAAAACATTAAAAAAATCGTACATAAAAAGAGGATGTAGAATGTTTACATACGTATCAAAAAAATAATAAGTGGATATATAAGATTGATTGAATTTGTTGTTGGAGTTTAGCATGAGCATCCTTGATTTGATGATGAATGATCACGATTTTGATCAAGTGTAATATGTTCATTGAAATCCGGAAAATCTGAAGCATCTTGGGCATCACGTTTCAATGCAGCTCGGGCAATCGCTTGAAATGCATCTTCAACATTTATTCCATCTTTTGCAGATACTAAAAATACAAGTGGTTAAAAATGAACTACAAAATGTTAAATATCTCTCATACCTTCATAATATGGCATTTCACCTTTTGTTTGACACCATGATTGTGCACGTTTTGCTGAGACAGTTCTTGCATCTTCATTATCAATCTTATTACCAAGTAAAACAAATGGAAAATTTTCAGAATCTCGAGGACTAAAAAATGGGATAAGCTTAAGAAAACATTAAATGCCAGAAATAAGTTTACCTTGCTTGAATAAGAAATTCATCACGCCATGTATCCAAAGATTTAAATGATCCACTATTTGTAACATCAAAGGTTAATACACAGCAATCAGCACCACGATAAAATGCAACACCCAATGACTGGAATCTTTCTTGACCCGCGGTATCCCAAATCTAAAATATGTGAATATAGAAATGAGTCATACATAAACTACGCTTCTGATCCTTAACTTCACTTCAAATACCAATCTAAACAAAATTTTTACCTGCATAGTTACAAGTCGATCATCGATAACAACATCTTTAGTCAAAAAATCTGCGCCAATTGTTGCTTTATATTGATTACTGAATCGTTTATTAACATATTGATTCATCAAAGAAGTTTTTCCAACACCAGAATCTCCAAGAATAATAACTTTTAATAAAGCCTTTTTACGTGCACCACTCATTGTTGAAGACTATATTTGATAATTGAGTTGAAGGCTGAAAGTTAGAATCTGAAAATTAAACAGAAATTAATAAATAAACAATAACAGCATCACGAGAAAATGAAAGCGAAAATAGTATTATCAAAACAAAATGTGGGAAAATATATAAGGGGAGAGGATCATTAAAGAATCGAAATGGAGCGAAAATGCACGAAGATCAAAAATCTGGGAAAAAAATCCGCAAATCATGTGATTCAGTAATTAAAGATATATTGCATAACCAATCTTAAAAATACATATATTTACAAAAGAACAATTCTAATGGTGTTAAGCATAAGATATAAAAAGTATCTAAAATGCAGAGGAAAAACAATGTTCCACTAGCAGCATCATCACCAAAACTAAAGCTTCAAATAAACAAAGCAGCAGCAGAAAAAAAAATCATTGATTTGAAACACACAAAAAGGAAATTAAGAAATAAACACACATAAAAAAATATTTTAAGGAGCAAAATTCGATGAACTAACAACTACCGATGATGATTACATAATAACCTTCTTTTCTAAAAAAACAAACAAACAAGTAAAGAAAAAAATCAATCGAATGTTTAAAATCATCATTATAATCATCTGACCATCAAAGTCTAGAAGAAGGAAGGGGGAAAAGGATCGTGATCGTTATATATTTTTTTCAAAGGGCATCATCGACAATATGTAGAGTTTAAATATCAAAAAGGGAAGGAAGAAAAAAGTCAGCTGAATTTATATCAAAAAAAAAACCAAAGGAAAAAAAGCATCCATCGTTCATCGTCGTCGGTGTTGTCTGCTGCTGCTGCTGTCTGTCTCACGTGTGCTTTTCATATGTCTTTTTTTCGTTGCAAGAAAAAATGAAAATCAAGAAGTGGACATTTTTGTTTGAAACAAAAAAAAACATAGAAAATTGTTGTTGACGAAGAAAAAAATAAGTGCAGCAGCAAAAGAAGAAGTCTTTTGAAACTTGTACATTCACGTCTACATATATAACTCAAAGATGAAATAAGGAAGAAAGACGAAGATAGAAAAGCAAAAAGCGATCATTCGATTGAATCTCTTCTTCTCTCTGTCTAGGCACAATCGACGTTCAACTTCTTTTTCTTTGATTCCTTATCTATTTTTCTTTAACACATTCATTCCAAATAAGCTGTTCAATTTCAATAAAACAAATGCTAAAAAGTTTTTCTCCCAAAAACCAGAAAGATACACTGTGACTCTCCGTATGAAAAATTTTGCCAATGCAACAATAAATTTGAGCTTGATAAATGTTGGAAATGTGTTTATTCTAAAAAACTAGTTACAGTAATATCGAATAAACATATCCACAACATTTATTAAATTTTAATATTTTGTTGCAAGCTTTTCGCAACTGAATTTGCTAAATTTTTTAGACTGAAAGTTCCTGCGTATCCCTTTAAAAACAAGATAAGTATTAAGTATTAACGGCAAAAATAGAAGACAGCAACAACACCGCAGGTGAAAAATTTAAAGTTCTTGGTTTAAAAAATAAAATTTTTCATTACCAAAAAACTATCCGAGAGTTATGTGTTTGCATAATGAATGTATACAAATTTAAACAAGAAAGCTAAGATAATCACAAAAAGGATGAGTCAACAAGAATAAATAAGTCAGTTTTATAATATTTGATTTTGTGATAAGAAAAATGGCACAAACAATAAAATTTTTAAAGGTTTGGGCGGCAGTGATCTTTAATCCTTTGTTTGACCCACAAAAAGTTTCAACCATTTCGGGCGAACTTTATCATTTTCTTATTTGAAACTAAAGTTACAGTAACATAAAGGTATTTTTTATTACTGCAACAACAAAAGCATCAATTAGAATTGCCTTTGTCTATCGTATAATCCAATGTTGCAATTTTTACAGTAATATTTTTATAAAGTTGTCACGAAATTAAATAATTATTTAACAGAGTAATTGAGAGAACAATAAAAGTTTAAATTAAAAATTGTAATCGAAGTTGAGATAATCAGCAAATGTAATCTTTTCATCACGTCCCAAGAGCATATCCAAATGAAGGCGAGAGCTTGAAAAAGTACCAGGTGGACCACGATTGATTTTACTTGCAGCATAAAGTTCACTATAATAACAAGAAATTATTACTGTGATAAAATAAAAAGATTAACAAAGTAATAGTAAAAGTTAAGAAACAGTAAAAAAAGAGTTACTGTTTCTACACTTTTTTCAGACATGTTTAGTATTTTTCTTACTTAATATAGTCTTAATATAATAGTAGCAACGTATTAAAAAGAAACTTACTTAACCAAATGTTCAGCTTGTGGAGTACCAGCAATAATTCGCTTTTCTTCAACAAATTGTTCAATACTTTGTTTCATTCGAGATCTATCAGATTGAAGTTCATGAGCAGCTGAAACAGCTTTCATTTGTGGGCCTTCGGCATTAATTTGAAGAGTTTTTTGTTCCATTATTTTTCAAGATGTTGAGAAATAAATTGAAGAATCTAAGATGAGAAGAATAAGAAAGTTGAAATAAACGAGGGAAACTTCAATAATGATGACAAAAAATTTTGAGCAATTTTAATTTTTCTGTTTAGTTTAGGAACGCTTTGCCAAACAGATGAAAGTTTTGGGAAATTTTTTAAAAATTTAAAATTTTTCAAAGTTGTTTTTTATGATAATTTTTCACCTTCAGAAAATTTTAAAGCAAAAATTGAAACATACAAAAATCACTTGAACAATTAGAAAGTTTTAGCTGAATAAAGAAAACTCGATCCTTCTGCATTTGGATTACCGAATTTTTCACCAATAACTTTATCCATGATTTTTAAGAAGACCAAAATGTCCCGAATTTTTTGTACAAATGTAATTTGGATAAATCTTCAACTTTAATTTCTCCGTAAAGCTTTAAAATTCCACAAAAAATCCAGGATAAGTTTTTGGGTGGATTATCCCTGAACCCTAAATTTGATTATGTATCTGTTTTGAACACTTCTTTTAAATTAATTGTTTTGTATTTTATTTATTGAGTAAAAATCTTTTGCGGGCGGGTGGCCGAGTGGTTTGAGCGACAGACTCTCGGTCGGACAGATACTCGAAAGAGTGGAAGGTTCGAATCCCCGTGCGTGCCCAACCCAGGCGCTACCAATTGGAAGGCAATGGGTACACTCACATGAGCTCTCCGCTCGAGTGGAAGGTTCCCGAAAGGGGGTGGTCCACCACCGGGTTGCGCCGGCAAGGATCTTAGATCCGGACACCTAAATGCTAAGTGCAGATGCTGGAAAGTCGCGCCAGCATCGGCCCCCCACGACCTCTGGTCTGATTATGGGGTTCTTTAACCTTTTTTAAAAATCTTTGATATGAGAAAATAATAATGAAACTTTAGAAAAAAATTAATTGCAAAATCTTCCCGATATTGCCAAATAATGGAAAAAGGGTTTTTTCGTAAATTAAAGACTAGAATTTTGTTAAGTTTTTTTGGCAGCGGTAGTGGCAGTAGCTGAAGATGGCTTTGGCACTCGACGAGTAACATTACTAATTTTTTCAGCAAAATTTAAACTGCTTAATGTTTCTTGAATTGAAGGTTTTTCAGAAGCCACTTGAACGATCATTAAAGTTTTGCTGTTACCATCTGAAATTTTTATGAAAATGAATGTGGATTACTGTAGTCATGGAAATTTTTAAATATTTTTAAGCAACGTTTTATACAGTATACTTGATTGGATTTAAATAGAGATACAAATCATTTCGGGGCGGCACTTCTTTGATCTTGTGCCGATGTAGGCAAAAACATCGAAGTATTCGTGAGGGGGCATGTGCCATTGTAATACCAGATTGGATTACTGTAGCCACAGAATATACAGTTTTGAAAAGTTTTATACAGTATACACTACAGTAATCCCGACAAGGACATTAGTAGGGTGGTATATCAGGGACAGATGCTTCCTATGATATCATAAGGATCCTTTGATCTTTTACCACCATTGGCACAAAAAGATCAAAGGCGGTTTCCCTCGAAATGGGTTTTTTGTCTCCATAACAAAATGCTGACGTTACAGTATACTGTAACTGTACACAATCCCATAACAATCCCTTACCTAATGAATCTTCCAAAATTCTTGTCAATAAACAATTTCTGAAAGGTACATGTTGTTGCTTCCTTCTTAGCGCGGATACAACATTTCCAAGTTCTGATAAACTTTTATTGATGCATTGTGCTTCTTTAAGTTGTTGCCCGGAGACTTGTGATTTTGCAACCCTCTCTGATCCTGCCAAATCAATTAAATTTAATTTTCCAATTGAAATTGAATTATTTGCTTTATCAGTCATTGAAATTTCGATCATTGTAATTGCATGAGATCGACTGGATTGATCATTTAAAGCTGTGGCAGCAACGGAACGATTTTTTCGACCTTTTGAAAGAATAATTTGAACTTTTTCAACAGAATCAACAGAATGCTTGGATAGTTTTGAAATTCTTTGTCGGCCATCTTTTTCAAGATGAAGTTCAAGCTTTTGATTTGTTGGATCTAAGAGATCTCTGAAAGATAAAAAAAGTTGGCGCAGAAACGAAAAAGAATTTAAATTTAAGAACTAGAAAAATAAGAATAAATTTTTAAGTTTGTTTATCTCCAAAACAACAAAACAATATTTTAAATTCAAGATTCAATAAACTGAAGATGAAAGTTTGACGACAAATTGTTTGAAATTGCAAAAAATGAAGATGAAAATTAAAAATTGATTAGTTCAGGATGAATGTTTGAGGTTTAAAACATTAAAAACTCAATTATTGAGATTTTTTATCCCAATTCTCAAACTTTAAAATTGTAAAATTTGAGAACCTAAACTCTCAGCACGAATATTTTACCCGCGAAAGTTTCAAACTTTAAATTTAGGATTTTATTTTTGAAATTGTAAAATTTGAGAACTTAAATTCTCAGAACGAAAGTTTCTTACTGTCTTTTTGAGATTTTAATTTTGAGATTGCAATATTTGAGTTCCAAGTTTTTGAGAACTGATTATTTAAGTGTCAATCTCAAGACCGATTAGGTTACGTTAAAACAATTTCTGTGTCGATGAGATCGGCATAGGTGTCAAAATCCTTATAAAAAACGACCCTAAGAAATAATTACAGTTAAAAATATGAGTTTTTATCATAATTTTTGATCAACCCGATGTCCGTGATTTTGGCATAGCAACATTGTGGTCAACGGCATCAAAATCACCGTAAAAAAATGGATATAATTGATAAGGACACCAAAAAATATTTAATCAATTCTCAAAAACTTGGATCTCAAATATTACATTCTCAAAATTAAAATCTCAAAAAGACAGTAAGAAACTTTCGTTCTGAGAATTTAAGTTCTCAAATTTTACAATTTCAAAAATAAAATCCTAAATTTAAAGTTTGAAACTTTCGCGGGTAAAATATTCGTGCTGAGAGTTTAGGTTCTCAAATTTTACAATTTCAAAGTTTGAGAACTGGAATAATAAATCTCAATAATTGAGTTTTTAATGTTTTAAACCTCAAACATTCATCCTGAAATAATCAATTTTGTATTTTAATCTTCATTTTTTGCAATTTAAAACAATTTGTCGTCAAACTTCACAAACTTTACCATTCAATCTTATGTTTTTGTACTTTTGTATCACGATCTTATACATTCAACTTTAAAAATTTATTCTTAATGTTTTAGTTTTTAAATTTAAATTCTTTTTCGTTTCTGCGCCAAAAAGTTATATCAATGTTGGCAATGGATATATCAAATCCGTTAGTTATGAGGTGATATATCAAATCCTTAATCCTTAAGTTATGGGATGGGGATATATGAAATCCATTAGTTATGGAAGGATACATCGAATCCGTTAGTTATTGGGAGATATATCAAATTCATCAATTATATGCAAATTTCAATTCAATCCGGATATCATATATCACCTACTCACAAATCCCCAAAACCTTACTTAATTTTTTCGTTATAAATTTCGATCAATGAAACATCAATTGTAAAGTCAAGCTGATTTTTTCTTTTTTCAAGTTCTTGAAAAATTTGAATTAATGCTCTTTGACCAATTCCGGGATTAATTTGTGGGCCATCCATTGTGTATGTTTTACCTTAAAAAATGTTGGAGTGTTAAACAAAAGTATACTGTAGCTATTAAAAACAGCTGTAGATTATTTAATTAAGCTAAAAATATTACTTACCAGATCCAGTTTGTCCATATGCAAATATACAAACATTAACTCCATCAAGACATGACAAAACAAGGGGTTCAACTTCTGAATATAAATCTATTTGATCACTTGATTCATTAAAAATTCTATCAAATGCAAATTTCCGTAACCCTGAATCCGCGGCAATAGTGATGGCATCACAATCAAGTGGATCATACTGTATTGCTGGAGGCAATTTTTTGATATTAGGACGAATTCGACAAAATACTCGAATATTCCCTCTTAACTGGACCAATGAATCATGGAGAGATTTTCGGAGATTCACTTCTTCTTCATATCTTTGAAGGAGATGAGAAATTGTGGACTGAGAAGTTTGTCGAAGTTGTGATAATTCATTTTCATACTGTAACATCTTTTCTTGGAGATCTTGAATCTTTTGTTTGAGAGATGAATTTTCTTCCAACAAAATTGAATCATTTGATATTGAACTTTTTGATCGAATTGGTGATCGATCGGATAAAGATCCAAGTGGATCACATGGAATCACTGAACTTGCTGTCGTCTCAGATATATCATCTCGTTCTTCTTCTTCTGTATCATCCCCATCATTCAAATATTCAATTTCTGTTTCATCTCCACCACTTTCATATAATTTTGTTGTCTTTAAATGATTATACGAAACTCGATTATTAATTCGTTCATCAAGACAATAAATTTCTTCATCACTTGAATCATTTGTTTGAGAATAACTGTCCATCAAAAGTGGAAGCTGTGCAAAATTTGTTACAGTAGAATTTAGGCGAAGTTCAAGTCGGCGATTCTCGAGTTTTGCTTTTTCAAGTTCTTCTTTTAGTTCAAAATTCTCGTCACTTAATGTCCCAAAATCCACAGATAAATGTGAAATCCCACGTAACATTTTTCTTTCTGATAAAGTTATGGGTGAGCACCGACCCGTTTCAGCTGAAAAATGGATAAAATATTAGTTTTTGAAATACAGTAATCGTTTAAATAAATATGTACAAAAAAGTTAAAATGTGAGAAAATTAAATGAATTTTTATTTTGTTACTGTAAATTTTGCTCCGAAAAACAAATTTCAAACAAAAAATTAGTAATTTTTGTATTACGGTATATTTCTAAAGCACAAAAAAGGAGCACTAACAACGCCAACCTTATAACTGTAAAATTAAAAAGACTAATCCAATATCTGAAGCTCAATCTAAATGCGGCAAACATCAAAGGAGAAAATCTGATTACAATGTGTGGGGTGTTTCAAAAAAAGAGGACTTTTGCTGACGTTAGATCTGGATAAGCTTTTTTTAGATTTAATTTAATTTTAAAAACCCCCATAAAGCTATGAATCTTCGTTACCGTACCCAAATTTATTTAAAGATGGTAACAAAGATAAGATAAATTATAAAAACAATTAAATTAATTTTCTTAAAATTAAAGTTTAAAAAGATCGCGCACTTTAATCCACCACCTTCCTTCCTGCAAGAATTAAAACTTACAAAAATCCAAACTTTGTAAAAAAAGAACTTTTTTGAAAAGTAACCCGACACTTTTTTTATGCTTTCTCCAATTCAAACAAAAAAAAGCAAAAAGTAAACGTTTTCCGTCAAAAAAAGAAAAGAATGGGGGTTATTTTTTTTACAAAAGTACAAAATCATTTCTTCAAGAGCTGGATGAAGGGGGGGGGGATATATAGTAAATAAGATATTGGTGGGCGGCAGCAGATTTTGGAAGAGATTTTCAAGTGTGTGAATTATATTGTGTTTTTGCTAGGGTTGTCAAATGGAGATCTCCCGGGAGATCTCCCGATTTCTTCCGGGAAATCTCCCGTAATCTCCCGAAAAAAAATTTTCAACACCAAAAATTTTTAAATTTTTTTTACATTTTTGATGATTTATTGATAACGAAAACAGTCAAAAATCATCAAAAAAGCATAAATTTTGGCTCATTTGACTGTAATTACCTATTCATAATTTTTTTGTCGCTCAAAACTTGTTAAGATATTAAAAAATTTACTACAATTTTATGTTTTACTGTCATTTAATCTTGTAAAAAGGTTACAAAGTTGTATAACTTAATAATTCTGACTTTATTAATGTTAATACTAACAAAAAAAATCATTTTCGGTACCTGACTACCTATTTTGGAAAATCGGGAGATTACGGGAGATCTCCCGCCATTTTAAATCTCCCGGGAGAAACAACCCTAGTTTTTGCAGAAAAAATTGTTGTTTGAAAATAAGCTTACCTTTGAAAAGACTTCGAAGTTCATGAATTCTTCCTTCTTGTTCGTCAATAACAAGTTCAAGATTTTCGATTAGCTTATCTTTGATCTGAAATTGGATATATTTTGTAAAAGGGCAGTGCTGTTGCGACTCCGACTCGCGAGTCAGAGTCGGAGTCGATAAATTCCAAAGATCAAAGGAAAAAGGCCGCTTTTCGACTCACGAGTCGACTCCGACTCGCGAGTCAGAGTCGGAGTCACCAAAAATAAAAAAGCACAGCACTGTAAAAGGGTTTAAAAAAGCCCTGAAAAGGGATGTTAGTAGGAGGGGACACCAATGGGCATGCCTCTACCAAAATTTTAAAAATCCTTTCATCTTTTACCGCCATCGGCATAAGATCAAAGGCGGCCCCTCTCAAACGAGTTTAGACTATCTCAAATAAACTGCTTCTGATGTCCTCGGGACAGAAAAATGATAGCTCAAAAGTAAAGTAAAAATACAACTTTAAAATTGCATATAAACTTAAAAGTTGACTTTTTTCATTTTTGAAAATGCCATCTGCTTTGATTTTTTTTCAACTTTTAAAAAATCATAAAAAAGTATAACTTATTTTTGCACTTTTATTGCTTTTTGAAAAACTCATAAAATTTTAAAATCTTATATTTTTAAAAACTTACATCCAAATGTGCATCAAAAAAATGTTTATGAAGTTGTAAGCTGCGTTCTTCAAGTTCTTCAGTCGATTGGCAATGATCAAAATCAAAGAATCCCATCGTTGAAGCCGTTGCGGTCTCTTCTTTCCTCGAAGAAGAGGGACTACTCAAAAATGGCCTAGGACCCATTTACCTATAAAACATAAAAAATAATAATAAAAAAATCGAGTTCAAATTCTTCATAACATGAAAAGGTACAAATAAAAACAAAATTTTTTGTATACAAAAAAACTGGAATTTTTTTTTTTCTGATTTAACGGATTTACGGAATTAAAAAACATGTGTTTCAAAAACAGACAAAAAAAATTGTTGGGGAGAAAAAAAGGGACAAAAAAATGGGGGATAAAGAAATGAGGTAGTCAAAAAATTGAGATGAAACAAGAAAAAAGGAGAAAAACATGCTTGAAAAAAGAGAATCAACAAATTTTTTTTTAAAAAAGTAACAAATTTGGTAAACATTGAAAGTTATAATCAACATCAGCATGATGATATTATGTCAGACAAAGTGGGGAAAAGGATTTAATTAAAATCAAGGTATCAGTTTCAGTCCGGAAAAATTTTTAAATTTTTTTTGTTGATTTTTGAGGAAATTGAAACTAAATTTTGGTACTTTTTGTCCAGAAAAATTCGAAAAATGCGTTACAAAAATCAAAAATGTTATCATGTTCAATTTCGACTAGGATCATCAGGTTTTAAATTATAGAAATAAGAAAAATATTCTCAGCCGATCCCAAATTTGAAAATTAAAAATTTTAAGCAAAGTGGTAAAAATTCATTATTTTAAGTTTCATTTTTGAAAAACCCCCCAAAAAAGTGATAACATAAAGGCTAAACCTCTTTGCACAAATCTGGATACAGTATTTATCAGAAAATACAGTGACCGAAAAATACTGTATTTTCTCAGTTTCATGTTTTTTATCGTTAGAAACTATTTTTAGTTTTTTTATTTAATAACAAGCTTTAATAACGACAAAATGCCGAAAAAACCAGTTTTTAACGGTTTCCGAAAAATTCTAGTATGTCTGAATTATGAGGTCACGGGCGCATGCGCCGGCGGGCCCAGAACCCTAGTTTTAACTTTATAAAATTAAAAACAACTGTAAGTTACAGTCTATAACATAGTTTTTGATAACAAATTGAAGACCAAAATTCGGAAAAAAAGCAGTAGTAACATTGCTACAATCAAAGAAATGAAAATGAAAAAATAAATGAAAGTAAAAGTAATTACTTATGTTTTAAGTTATTTGAAAAGTGTAACAAGCTTCACACTTATTTTAACAAATATAAATCACGGAAGCGTAAAAAACAATAATTACAAGTAAATGTTAATACTAATGATGAAAATGGAAGAAGCATTTTTAAGTGTATTTAAAAATGCGAGAAAAACTAGAAACAAAAAAGGTAGGATAAAGTCGAAGGAAAAAGGAATGAGCGAGCCAACGCCCATGCTTTTTCTTTTTTCTTTCAATTCATACAATTTATATATATTGTTATTTGTTTACTCAACCAAAAAAAATAAATTCATGTTTTATCCATTTTGTGAGAAAAACATATGCATGTACATATAACAGTTTCAGGATGGATAATGGGAGATAAAAAGTGAATATAAATGTGTAAAGATGCTTTTTTTTCTTGTATTTATACAGTCAAGTGAATAAAAGAATTTATAATAATAGGGATCCAAGAAAACTAGGATAAATGAAAAGAAAATGTAAAATCGGTGGAAATAATTTGACTATCTTGGGTATCAAAAAGTACAGATGAAAACGCTTAAAAATCGGTGGTTGAAAGAATACTGTAATATGGGAATGTCATGATCTGTCAGCAATAATAAGAGTAGAAGGAGATATGCCTCTCCTTGAAAGCGGCAAAGATCAAAGGAAAAAAGTGTTAAAAGGGTAAATTTGAAAAATTAAGATTTTTCAGTAATATCAAATCTGTAAAATCACAAGAAATTAGCAAAAATAATAGAATACTAAATTTTGAGAACAATAGTAAACATAAGTTTAATCAGCTGCATAACTTTATTAAATAGATCATTAAATGGGCTTTAGAAATAAAGTTGAATCAAAATATAATTTATCATTTAAACAAGAGATTTAAAAGAAAGAGATCAAAACATATTCGAATTAAAAAATTAAATAAACTATCAAATCACTTAATTAATTAAAGCAGGATTTTTTAAATTTCAGCAAAACTCGTATTATATCACTATTAAAATATAAATGAGTTATGTGTTTTATAATACTAAATTGGATTAACAAAAAAATTACAAATCCACTTTCTTCAAGTAACAAAAATAAAAAACATCACATTTTAGCGAAACCAAAAATAATAGAGTATTATGCAAAAATGTTTTGAATGTTTTTGTGCCAAAAAATTAAAACAAATTTTGTAGCCCCAAGTTTTGAGAATTTTTGCCAAAGAAAATGGAATTGGCTAATGTTCAAAAATGACTTTCGTTTATGCTTCATTGAACACCTTGTAAGAATGCTCATACATAGTATCTAACGTTTCTGTCCTTAAAGAAAACAACTGCCAATAATGGAAAAGTAATTGTCGTCATTTCCAAAAAAAATAAGTTTTTTAAAAAAAGTACCCAAAAAAATAATACCCAAAAAAAGAGATACCAAAAAGATGAGCCTTCTTTTTTGCTCTCTTTTTGTACATTTTTTTATTCATCTTCTACAATGTCATTCATTGTTCCGCGTGTAAATTCTCATTCACACAATATCTGTTTTTTTTGGAGACAAATATATATCTGTCTAGATTATACCTAAAAAATAATACATTGTTCGACTATTAAAAAGGGTAGAAAAAGGAATAGATTGCGCAGTCAAAAGGAAGGAAAAGAATGCAAAAAAAATCATCATCATCGACATCGTCGGAGAAGATGAGAGATACTTTTTTTCGAAGAAGAAAACCCACGATAAACTTTGCAGAATTGAAAAAAGAAAAAGAAAAAAATGACTAACATACGTAAAAAATATATAGAAAAGACGTAAGTTATTATTATTATAAAAAATGGATAAACTTTTTCTTGGTTAAATAATACAAAACATAAAAAAAATTCATGTTTGACAATATTTTATTTCTTCAATGTCGGCAGCAGCAGCAACTTCTTCAAGAAAAGAAAAAAAGGTTAGATTACTTTTTTTCCACTCCACTTATACCTCATCATTTTTTCTTTTTGAGCTACTTTAAATAAACAAAAACCTTTTGGAACATGAAAAAGATGAAGACAAAGAAGATGAAAGGTAGCTTTTTGATCCAAAAGAAGTTTGCTGTTCTTGTCGTCTTAATTCTATCCTATCCGTTAAGTACTTAAAATTGTCAACTTCAAATGCGAACCTTAACACTTTTATAAGCTTTGATCTTTTTTTGCAAAAAATATATTTTTGACAGGTTTTGCTAAAATTAAATGGCTATGAAAACGTGGGATTAAAGGTCGAAAAAATGTGATTAAAGAAACCATTTGATTTTTTTGTTTATTTAATGAAAATGACGACATTCAAGTTTATTTATAGTTATTTACAACACGCTAGCAGCATTTTATTTCAAAGGGGTAGCCACCTTTTCGAGGGGCCAAGCCTTTGATCTTTTGCCGATGGCGGTAAAAGATCAAAGGATTATTATAATTTCGGAGAAGGGCACTATTATTATTATTATATTATTATAATCTCCTGATAGCTCATCCTGTTGACGCAGCTGATTACTGTAGTCATCTAATTTATCCCATATTCTTATTCAAATTTTATAAAAAAAACTCCTTTGAAGAAATTAATCTACAGTAACACTTTTAAGTTAAAACTAGAAACTACAGTTTAAAAAATTACTATCAAATTTATACCAAATAGCTAGACAATTTTAACAATTTAATCATAGAAAAATTTACATAATTCATAGACCAAAAACAACAAAAAGATCAAAAAAGAGAAAGTATCAAAAAGTATTAATCTTCTTTTTTTCGGCTGCCACGTTCCGTTTTCCCCCCAAACTTTTTTAATATACGTATATTTTTAGCCTTGACAAACCCTCTCTTTTCTCGTTTTTCTCATCAATGCAAATATAAATATGGCTGCTATTTAGAATTATAATAAAAAAAATACAAAAAAGGGCAAAAACGTTCTATTAAACCCAAAAATATAATACGAAAGAGAAATAAAAATGATATAATATTTATTTATTTTTGACTTAAAACTCGTAAATAAACTTCTTTCAAAAAATCAAAATATTATTTTTTTTAGTTTCAAGTACAAAAATATTAGTTGGTCTCCAAAAAAAATTGCGGTTGATCGTTAAAGTTTTTATTTGAGTAGTTTTTGACCATCAAAAAAAGTCAATTTTTTATTATTAAAAATGGAACGTTTCCGTTTTTTTTCTTCCGCTTTCATGATTGACTTTTTTATTAGATTTTTTTCTTCTTCTCTTTTTAGACTAATAAAAACAGAATTTTAAGTACAGTCATTTTTTTGATTGTTGTGTTTGCGCAAATTGAAAAAAAAAAGTGAAAAGTAAGAATTACAACAACTCGGAAGATGACTAATAAGTGCTCTATTTTTTTAATCTTGCAGAAGATGAAAAAATCAAAAGTACTTATTCACGGAAGTTTTCGATAAGGAATAAAAGGCTGCGGCAGTGTACTTATTTTTTGATCCCTGATTTTCAGGGTTGTGCAGCAAGAACCTGAAGATCAGGGTCATTTTGTTGAGGCATGAGGCAAACAGTGTTGTTGCGACTCCGATTCCGGAGTCGACTCCGGAGTCGGAGTCGATGCTTCCAAAACATCAAAGAAAAAGTGCCGCAGGAGTCGATCAATCGACTCCGGAGTCAGAGTCGACAAAAAGTAAAATACACAACCCTGGATGCAAATCTATTCAAATTTATTTTAATTACGATACTCAAAAAAGGGAGTTAAACTGTCTCCTAAAAATAAATGAAAGAAATTTTGGGTAAAACAAAACTGTATACTTTTTTATGCACAAATTAAGACAATTTGTTCATTTTAAAAGCAGAAGAGAAATGCCTAACCCAAACTAACCCTAAAATTATCTTCCTTCTTTTTGCAGCAGAAAACAAAAACGAACATTTCTAAAAAATTCTTAAAAATAACAACTTTCAGTTCAAGAAAAGAAGAAAAAAAAGATGAATTATTGTTTTCAATTTCCCAAGGGTAAAATGATGGAAAACGTCGGCAACTTTTGACTTTGAAAAAAAACTATAGCTTTTTTGGATTTTAGAGGGTTCATTTTTAACCATATTATTTTTCTAAATGGATCAGTTTTGTTCAAAAATGACATCAATTTTAAATGTAAAAACTTCCAAAATTTACTAAAACTACTGCCAAAAAGATTTTTGGAAGAAAAAATTCTACAACAAAAATGTGTTTTTAAATTGTTTTTAAAAAGATAATTAAAAAAGTTTTAATTTTGCATTTTTAAACAAAAATTTGAAAGAATTGAAAGAAAAAAGACCGCAACGCTTTGAACATTTTTTATAGCAAAAATATGATTTTTATTACTTTGAGTTCAAAGATGTCACCGCCAAAGACAGCTTTCAAGAACTGGAAGAATGACGTTAAAAAAAGACAATAAAAAACTAAATTAAAGTTTTTTGGCAATTCCTACAGTATACTAAAACAGAAACAAAAAGCTAAAAATGAAGCTTTAAAAAAAATGATGAATAAGTTAAACCAAAAAACTACGACAATTTTTTCAAGTATTTAAAAAAAGTTACAATCCGTCCAAAAATTTTACAATTGAAAATAATTTTTTTAAAAAAGCTGTTTTTTCAATTCCCAAAAATTTATCAATTTTTTAACTTTAATCCACTTAAAAAAAGAGAACAGTTTTGAAGATTAAAGAAAACTTTTACCTAGTCTGTAGCTGTTTTTCTTTTAGGTCAAAAACAAGTTATTTATTTCCGTTTTCAATTTTTTAATTCAACTCAAAATTTAAAAAAAATATTTAATCTTTCTTCATTCAAGTCAAAGACAAAAATGAAGCAAAAAAACAGTGTTCTCGAAGAAAATCCTTTCTTCTTCTTTTAGGACCAAAAAAATATGGAAGCGAATCCGATTCTGTTTGTTTTTTTGGAAGAATTGTAAAAAAAGAATGGAGAGAAACAACCGGTCGAATTTATTTTTTTCCTTAAATTCAAATACCCTTGACAGGAAAAAAACTTTCTTTTTTTGTGAGGAAAAAAGTTTATTTCATCTTCTTCCACAAAAAGACACTCTTCCCTTTTTGACTTAACGAGTGTTGATGATGAACTACTACTTCTTCGACTAAAAAAACAGGAAATGAACTATCCCTTCTTTTCTTTTGATGATTGCAAAAAAAAGAAGGAAAACTTTGAATGACTCTTCCACTTTAGTATTATCCTTAAAAAGTAACAAAAGTACTTCTCTGAAAACAGAGTGAAGCAAAAAACTTCCGCAAAACGATGCCCCAAAAAAAACACAGTAAATTATAAACAAAAATGTATTGTATCAACATAATAATAACAACCACAATACAAAACAAAAAACCATACGAATTATTAAAATAATATTATGACGAGCATGTATACAAAAAGGATAACGAGGAAGTATAAGAGGATCAAACAGAAATTGCTCGACAACATCAAACACCATAAAAAGTTAATTTGCACCTTCAGCTTGAACATCTTCTTCAACATGAACATTCTTAAAAAGATCATTTAAATAGCTTGTTTGCCAATAGATGAAAGAAGAATGAAGTGCATCAGTATCTTCAGGAGGAATACCAATATTTTCAAAATACTAAAAAATGAATAAAAGTAATTAAAATCGAATATTTTAGTAAAAGTAAACATAAAACTTACTTTAGGACCATAAACTTTTTGCAGATCAATCATTGTCTTAATTCCGAGAGGACGAAAAACATCTCGATATTTCTTCATTCGTGCTTTTTCAAGCCATGCCTCAATAGATTCAGTAGGAGCGATTTGGCTGTTGAGAACACCAGCTTGATTTGCAAAATTTTTCTGAAGATAGTATTTATCAGTAATATTCATCATATTATAATAGTTCAGAACGTCCTTGTATGATTTAGTACCATAAATCTAAAACAATTCATGCATAAAATAAACCAACATTGTTACAAAAACTTACGGTAAGGCTGTAAACACCATTTTCAGGAATTGGAATATCAGGAGCAGGAACTTCTTCAAAAAGAACAGAGGAACGCTTGCAAGATGATGGCCCATCAGAATCATAGGTAAGTTTTCTTGCACGAGGTTTAACATCCAATGCACCTTTTATACGAGCAAATCCTTTGCTAATAACAGCCGGTTGACCAGAATCACGTCCAGGATTAGCGGAAACTATAAAACACAATGAGTAACCCAACAATCATTTAATAAAATAATTCTTACCTTTAACAAGATGTTTTTGAGGAATACAAATGCCGTCAGCAAAACAAAGATCAACATTAAGTTCGAAAATTGTTCTATTGAAACAAGAGCTGGAACAGCAAAAAGAAATGCTGATTGATGGAATATCCATATTAGAAGGATAAGCGAAATCAAGTACATTAGATAATCGTTCATTATCAGGACGATAAATAACACCAAAATCATCACTAGTGATAACATGATAACGGCCGTAAGGATCACCTAAAAATGACAACATAGTAAATACTGTATATTGAAAGTTAAAAAAATTACCTTTTGCATGTTTATCACATGGTACAACTCGAGTATTCTTTTTCTTATCATCAGCAAATTTGACATATACAAGTACACGAGGAGGAATTGTTGGAAGATCAAACTTCTCACCAAGATAAATGCAAACAAGCTTGTTTGGAGCACAATGCAAAGTGTCATCGGCAATCTGAAACAGGTATTAATATACATATATGCATGAATATGCAAAAGAAATGAAAACTTACAACTTGTATTGGATTCTTCAAATGTTTTTCATTGCTTTTGAAAGAAATGCGGAAGCGTTGGAAAACACCATCATAATATTTTTGGAATGAAGAAGGAGTAAGTTGAACGAGACCAAGGGCTTCTGGGTAATATGCAGCTACTTGGGATGAAGAAGCATAAATTTCAGAATCATCAGGCTTGGCAGAAGCAGGAAATGCAACAGCTTGAGAAGATTCTTCATAAACTTCAGAAGCATCCATTTTGCAGAAGAAGTTAATAATATTATTATATTATTATTACCAGATAAAAAAAGAAGATTTGATGCAGCAGCAAAAAAGAGTCTTCAAAAAAATTGAAGAGAGCGAAAGAAAAACAGTGTTGAAAATGGCTGCTGCTGATTGAAGAAAGAAAATTTTTTTTCGCACCTTCATTGTTAGCAACGATTTCGTTTCAAGAATCTAAAAAATAACAATAGTGTTGGACATGAGAATTTACAATTTTCACACGCAATAATCTCGCTATTTTATTGATTGTTTTTCAACACCAAAATTTAACAAACAACAAAGAGCTCTCGCGCACAAGTAAAACTAAAAGCTGAAGTACAGAAACTTTTAACAAACGTAGTAATAACTAAAACTATATCTTTACAACTAACTTTTAATAATATTTATATATAAATATTACACGAAGAAGACCTTAAAGAAGTATATATATTTACCACAACTTTATTCCTTTTAATTTTAGTATTGATAAACCTTTAAAATTTTTGTCTAACATATTTCAGTATCTTCAACACCAAAAGAAGATTAACAACCAAATATTATATATATGATATATTCTTCTTGTTGAACAACACGATAAAAGTAATCACCTTTTAGCTAGAAGAAATTCAGGAAAAACAATTTTTCATCATCAAAAATGATTACATTTTTTTGCGGCAGCTTCGAAGGAGTGAATTTCCTTTGTGAAAGGTCACAAAAAATTACGAAAATTTTCGTAAATGTTTGTGAAAATTTGTAAAATTTTATTGTTTTTGACAATGTTGGTTTTTGCATTGATTATTGTGTTTTTTATTCATTATTAATAATATTGCATTAATTGTTACGACAAAATTTGCTTTAACAGATGGGCAACAACAAGTACGTATTATTATTTGCAGCAAAAATTACTGTATTTTTGACACTTTTTTATAGAAAAAAATTGCCCAGAGCAGTTTTGAAGGTGGAAAAGAACATATAAAATTCCGTTAAAGCGGCAAAGATCAAAGGAAAAATGTGGCGGTTATTAGAGACTTGAATTTTTTGCTGATTCCAGATCTGGGCAATCTCAAAAATCATTGTGATACTGTAAATCTTACAATTATCTAAGCAAGTTGATGATATAATTTTTTTTGTCTAAGCAAGTTGATGATATTAAAAAGACAAACAAGTATAGAACTAATTCATTCATTTAATTCATCAGATAATTATCAGATATACAATAATAAAATATAATACAAAACGATCAAGAAGGAGGGAGATAACATTATTTAACACGTTCTCTTTTGTTTTTGTTTGGAGGTATTATTCTTGGCAGATTTTCGATGATCCTTGGATTTTCCTTTTTGTCGACGAGATTGTTGTTGAACACGATGATTATCCCTTGATGAAGTATTTGATAAAGATTCAGATGAATGTTCTTTATTTTTGCGAGCTTTTGTTCTTGCAAATTGTCTTTTGCTATCAGATTCAGAGGTATTATTCTTGCGAACTTTTGATCTTCCAGAGGTTTTTTTGGTTGTATCTTGATGATGTTGTTGTTGTTGATTTTGATGTTCATCAGCAGGATGAAGTTTTGGAGGTTGATGATCAGCACTTGCAGCATGAGAGATGATTGGTCGAGACAATGTTGTCATTCGTTCAAGAGAATGTGCAATTTCAGCCATTGTGAAGCGATCATTTGGATTTTGTGCCCACACTTTGGCCTTGATCATAGCAGTGAAGTCAGGAGGAGTAAAATCTGGAAAATCCATTCGATATCCTTCTTTAACCTAAAATGGATATGCATATATTATACATATTTAAAGACAGAAAAAAACAAACCCTTGGAACAAATTCAGCAGCAGTCAATCCAGGATAAGGCTCACTTTTCGCATCATTGAATATTTCCCAACATAGTACACCATATGAAAATACATCAGTTTTTGGAGTATAAATAATATTTGTAAGAGTTTCAGGTGCAAGCCAACGGATAGGTGCTTTTGTCATTTGGGTAACTTGAAAAAATGCACCAGTTTTCGCCAAACCAAAATCACTAATTTTGACCTAAAAAATGAATAGTTTAACTACAGTAATATTATCAATGTTGTACACATACCTTTTCATCACCATAAAGACAATTTCTTGCAGCAATATCTCGATGCATAATTGGAGGATTAAGAGTATGATGAAGATATTCCAATCCTGTAAAAATTCAGAAACATATACATGGATGCATTACAGTAATCGAAAAACATACCCCAGGCTGCTTGTGTACATAATTCCATTTTCTTTGAAGGAGAAATTTGAATTGGAGCCTTCTTTAGATAATCATCCAATGCACCTATAAAGAATATATTACAGTACATATATCGATATAATCAATCAAAAGCACATACCTTTGTCAACCAATTCCATGACAATCATCAGAGGTTCTTTTCCTAAAAAAGAATGCAAATGTATATTACAAATATTAGCAACCAAAGAAACATACCTGCTGCAACTCCATAAAATCGAACAACATGTGGATGTTTGAATGGCCGCATTATTCTCGCTTCTCCCATAACTTCTTTTATTTGAAGCTTTGTCAAAGTTTCCAATTTTGCAACTTTAATTGCAACATTCGTTTGAGTACCATTTGCGAGTCGTAGCTTTCCCATACATACTTCACCAAATGCACCTAAAAATGGATAAATAATACATCATGTTTTTAAACATAAAAAAACACAAACCAGCTCCTAATTTCTTTTCAACTTCAATATTTTCATGAAGAAGTTCCCATTTTTGTCTTCCAATTGGCGTCTTGATTATCACGGGCATATCATTCAATGTTGTAATTGCAGAAGCATTCTTCAAGTAATGTTGAACAATATTTGGTGCCGTATCATTCATCGTTCCAAGCAAGTATTTTCCAGGTTCTGCAGGACTGAAGATCAAATGTTTAATTCCATCACCGGCCCTTTTTGAGTCTATCATGACCGAAAGAACATATTGACGTTGTTGACCAGGTCGAGGTTCAGTACTTCGAATTAGAAAATCACCAGAGGTTTTGAGTAGCTGTTCCAGATCCTAAAAAATAATATTCATTAAAGTTTAGTCGATGAAGTATTCGATGCATTGAGAACCTCAAGTATCGGATATATATGGTTTCTTAGGTGCAAAGTTGGAGTGCAAAAATTTGATTCAATGTTTCTTTTAATAAACTTAAAAACTCCAAGCAACCATTTTTGATTAAAAAAATCGAATAGTTTTCGATAACCCATGAAATTCCCATAAAAATAAAACTTACTTCACGAGGTAATAGGCCATGAAAATATGGCAGAACTTGTATTGCAGTATCACCCATTTCAACCAACTATTGAGAGAGAGAGAAAGATAGAGATGAATTTAATACGTTGATACACGACAAAATTGAATGAAGAATGACATGAAAAAGAGAGAGCGAGAAAGGGTTTATATAGACGTTTGAGGAGAAAATGTAAATGATGTTTATGTAAATTATTATGATTATGTGACATAATCATAATAATTTACATAAACAATATGTCAAATTTTTTCAACAGAATTTCCTTTCTTCGAGAAGCAGAAATTAAACTAAAAAAAAGTTTTGTAAGCGGACGGGTGGCCGAGTGGTTTGAGCGACAGACTCTCGGTCAGACGGAATCTCGAAAGAGTGGAAGGTTCGAATCCCCGTGCGTGCCCAACCCAGGCGCTACCAAATGGAAGGCAATGGGTACACTCATATGAGCTCTCCGCTCGAGTGGAAGGTTCCCGAAAGGGGGTGGTCCACCACCGGATTGCGCCGGCAAGGATCTTAGATCCGGACACCTAAATGCTAAGTGCAGATGCTGGAAAGTCGCGCCAGCATCGGCCCCCCACGACCTCTGGTCTGATTATGGGGTTCTTTAACCTTTTTTTTAAAAGTTTTGTAATCTTCATTTACCCATTGTTGTTGTCGTCGTCGGACATGAAACATATCCTTGTTACCCAAATATAAACATTACTTTATTATTATTATTTATTCTTAAAATTCTACATTACAAAAAAAAAATTAAATTTTTATTGATTTTTCCATTGAAGAATCCATTGTGAGCCCGTGTTAAGATTGATAAAATTGGATCCTGTGATATTAAAGATTTGTGAAAATGGTGAATAATCAGAGGTTGGTGCGGAGACTGGACTTCCATTGAGATTGAAGCTCTTCATATTTGGTAATGATGGATATCCAAAGATTTCAATATTATCGAGGGTTGGTAGGGTGATACCAGTCTGAAAAGATTTGGCTGGATTAATGAGAAATAGAGGAATTTTGGATTGAAGCAAATATATCTAATCCGCTAATCTATGGATATATCATATCCACTTAAATTTCAAAAGTTAATGAATAGATTAGAGTGGATTAATGAAGACTAGAGAGATTTTCAATTCAAGCAAAAATAGTCAGTGGATTAATATATCCACTTATTTTTGGATATATGATATCCACTTAGTTTTCGTAAACTTATGAAAAGATTAGAGTGGATTAATGAGGATTCGATTAGGGGGATTGAGATTTTAGCAAAAAGTTGTTAAAGGATGTCATATATCCGTTAATCTTTGGATATATGATATCCTACTTGAATATCTTTAAACTTACAGCTGCTTTAGTTTGTTTGATTGTCAATGTTCCCATGGCAGTTGTGTATTGGAAGTCATAGGTAAAATGGAAATAATTATGTGTATTAATTGTATCAACCCATGCTTCTCCATCATCCCAATATAATTCTCCTGTTGCAGTTGCGGTGCCATCTTCAAGATGTTTAAGGCCAACAACAATTTCAAATCGATTCTTTCTTGCATCTACAGTATTAAGAGCTGGAGTTTGTCGAGGGAGGATTGCACCAGCTCGAAGGAAAACTGGAATTAAAGCATCCCATGGTGCAGCATATGTGCCATGTCCGGAGGAAACTTTTGTGCCATAATATGAATCAGAAAGGGAATACCAATCTGCTCCAGTTGGAAGATATGCATCAACAGATGTGGCCCCTTGAGTGACAACTGGAACAATTAGCATATTTGAACCCCATAAAAATTGATGTGAAAGATTATGGGTTGCTTCTTCTGCAGTGAATTCAAAGAACAATGGTCGAACTACAGTACCCCCATTAAGGGTTGCAGCAAAATGAAGGGAGAAAAGATACGGTAAATGTCGATACCGGAATAAATTATGTTTTCGAGTTGCTTTTGCTACAGTAGGCCATTGAGCAGGATCTTGTAGAGGAGCCCCAAGGGTATTATGATTTCGTGAAAAACTATGAAATGCACCCATTTGTTGCCATCGAAGACAAAGTTCTTCGGTTGTAGTTCCAATAAATCCACAAATATCTGAACCAACATATGGGATTCCAAAAATATTGAATTCTTGTGCTCCAATTACTGAAGTTTGTAAATCTTCCCATCGGGCAGTATTATCTCCAAGCCAATGACCAGCATATCGTCCAGTAGAGGGGAAGGTGGACCTAAAGATTTTATGGGATTGAAAAGTTGGTTAAAGGATTTAAGTCATCTTATTTTTGGAAACAACTAATTTAAGAATTACCCAGATCTGACGTTGGCAGTTTTAAGGGAGAAAAGGGGTATGCCAAAATCTGATGATCACTTTGAAAGCGGCAAAGATCAAAGGAAGTTCAACAGAATATTAGCAGCATTTTATTTAGGATGGGGAAGATACTATTTTGGGGTGTCTTTGATGTTGTGCCGTGGCAGTAAAAGATCAACGGATTTTTTGATTTTGGAGGAGGCAATTACCATTGATTCCCTATTTTTGCTGTTTTTCTTATCAGATGTTTAAAAGCGGCAAACATCAAAGAAAAATCTAGTGGAAACGTGGATAGATTTCGAAAAATTTAGAACTATTTGCTGACATCAGATCTGGACAATCCCTAATCAAAAATTTGCATACCGAGTAACAACAGCTCCTCTTTTCCCTCGAACTTCTTTTACAGCTTGATAGGTGGCAACAGTCTCGGATAGGCCATAAAGATTTTTAGTATCATAGAATCTTTGGGTTCCCCGCATGGTTGTTCCAAACATGCAAAGAGTTTTCGTTGCAAGAACATTTCCGCCTTGCCAGAATGAACTTGCCGTGGCATATGGTGGAATATCGTAATGGGCATTATCTCCACTTGTTGGACATTTCAATGGCAAATCATCCGGATGATCTGAACTATCATAATACCATGGATGATCTTCATTCGTGCCAAAATTGGATGGTTCACTAAAAAGGATTAAGTGCTGAGATTAAGAAAATATGCCATACTTCATATCAATCCAAATGCCATCAAAAGCTTGTTGCTGATGATAAAGTTTAAATTCATTGATCCACCATTTAGTAGTTTGTCCAGTTTGATCAAGAAAATCTGGGAATCCAACATGCTTATCAGGCCATACAACTCCAAGCATAACGTTTGTATCTTTTGCATATGGATATTGATCATTGATATTTTTCATGACGGCATCTTGAGTTGGCCATTCAATGAAAGATGCATTTGAATCAATTCCACGTTTAAAACTATCATAGTCAGCTTGAATGGCAGGATCAAAGATGAGAGTTACACGTTTTCCCATGGCATGAAGGGTATCGGTATAATTTGGCCATCCTGCCCATTTGTCATGATCATAGGTGAAATCTGAAAAGATGAAAGGGATAAAGGATATCCATGGATATAGTTTTGGCATTTTTATGGATGGCATTTTCTTAATCCTAGAAGATTTACAATACTTTGGTTAATCTCAGGGATTAAGTTAATGCCGTTCGTAATAACCCAATAACTAAAATTTGCATACCCTTATATCTATCCATGTAATCAATATCAGCGAATTGAACATCTTGTGGAATTCCGGCATCTGCAAGTCTTTTTACAGTATCAATAACTTCTTGAACTCCAGTATATCCATATCGGCATAATTGAAATCCAAGTGCCCAATAAGCTGGTAAAAATGGTGTACCAATAACTTGTTGATATTGTTGTACAACATCTTCAGGCTTTGGTCCTGGGAAGAAAAAGACTTCTAATTGCCCGCCAATGGTACGGTAGGTTAAATGTGGTGCAGGACCAGTGACAACTTCTTGAGCATTTGAATTAAAAATAAAAACCCCATATGCTTTTCCATCATCTTCCAATCCAAGATAAAAAGGTTGAACACCATAAAGATTTTTTGGAGTATCTGTTGCAGAATCTGGAGGCTCATCTCGAGCAAACATTCCCCAAGTTGTATATTTACTAAAATCATGTTGAAGATTTTTATGAATATGTTCTCCAAAACCATAAATCTTTTTCGATGGGAGGTAGGTGGAAATTTGAATAAATTGATCTGCAAATAGCAGCCCTCCAATGGAAGTATCCCAAATTCGAACACCATTTGATTTTCGTTTTACATTAAATGAAAAGATTTTGTTGTTTACAATTTCAACATCAAATGATTCTGAAGATTGAATATTGACATTTTCATTGATATCCACAGGTGGACGATATCGGGCAACATCAGCTGGAGCAATTTGAATTTTTACTGCACTTCCAAGGGTTTTCCATGTAAATTGAAGTTCAGGGAAATTACTGCCATAAGGGTTACCAACTCCCCCTTCAACAGGTTTTAAGGTGGCAGTGGTTTTTGAGACGGATGTAGCGTTATATCCCGTGTTTGGGGGATAATAGCAAAGTGGAACCGTTGGATTATTCTAAAAATTAGGAATAAAAAAAAGATGTTAGGATACAGTAATCTAGTAATAGCATTGCAGTATCAGTGAAAGAGATTAAAGTGGATTAACGCTGCCGGGGGCACTAACAACTACGGAGGGGTAAAAATCATTTAGAGGTAATAACCCTTTGATCTTTTTCCAATAGCGGTAAAAGATCAAAGGATTTTTAGTATTTCAGATAGGGCACGTCCCTGCTGATGCCCCCTCTGGATTAATGTAGCAATATTAAATAAACCTAAGATTGAAAAAGCTTTTAAGATTAAAAGTGCAAGTTAAATATGTTAATATTTTTAAAGCAGTAATTTTTTTTAAAATTTGACTACCAAAACATAATCATCGATAAAACAAAATGCCAAAACTTTGAAGATACTGTAATCAAACAAATAATTTTTGTTGATCGTAACTTTGGCATTCTTCCACTAATATGCAAATTTTTTTACAATAGGAAGTACAGTAACCATATTAAAACTTACAGAATCAAAATTTGAATCCCAAATACATCCTCGACTTGTACATTCTCCTTGATTTGAATTTGGCGTAGGATCACAATCAATTCGAGAATTTGGGGGAACTGTTGATTGGGCATTTATTGCTGTCGTAGATGACAGCAACAAAAATGCTGCCAAAAATGTTGATAACATTTTTTTTGTCAATTTACCCTGAAAAAAATGTGTAAATAAACAAACATCAAAAATATGTATTTTTTATAAAAAGTTTAAAGTTTAGACATTTTAAAACAGGCGGTTATAAAAAATTGATGAAAGGAAAAAAACGATCAATGTTTTGTTTGATTAAATTTGAAAAACGAAAAAAAACAAGGGTCGATATTTTTTGTTCTTGTTGTTCAAAGTCTCAAAAGCAATAGTTTTAAAGCTTTAATCAATTTTTAACACAAATTTCATTTTTAAAAAAAGCAGCTGATGGAGGATTAAAGAAAAATAGGGAGAAAAAAATTGCCACATTCAGTTAAATGGCAAAATGAAAGATCTTTCTTTATTTTTTTGTCATCATCACGACTGATAAGAAAATTGATTCGTTTTTTTCAAAGAAAAAAGGAAGCATGCGATCATCGTGTCCTGATAGTTTTTTCTTCAAATTCTTGAAATGGGAGGAAGACATACTTTCATTTTTCTCTATTGATAACAATCCATTTAACCTCCAACAGCATCAAGAGGAAATTGATTGTGTTTTATACCCAAATAAATAAGCATTTTTTAGGTATAAAAATCGAAAAATATCAAAGGTACCCTTTTTTCCGCTTTGCTTTCTCTAGAACTGATAAGCAGGGAACAAATAGAAAGCATTTTAGAAAGCTGGAAACCACGTGAATTCAATGCTTGAAAGAAAAGAATGTTCCTGTTCGGAAAGCTTTCTTGGAGGGCAAAAGGACAATTATTTGGTTCCATTGGTTTTTCAAGAAGAAAAATTTAATCATTGAACACTTCTCATCAATTTTAGCTTATCAAAATTATTGTCTTGGAATTATTGATTAAATTCATATGTATTAAATTTTTTGGTCGAAGAAGTAAAATTTTAGTTCAGATAACTGAATCTCGGATATTTCGCAGAAAAATTTGTCCTGTATTTTTGAGAAGACCGAAATATCTAATTTTTTTGTCAGATAACAATTTTATGAGACTCTCAACGTTGATTTATTTGTTAACCTTTTTAAACTTAAAAATGCCACCAAAAATCCAAGACATTTTTTCAATGTTTTTTGGTGAAATATCCGGAAATTCAGATGGCTAAAGGATGTTTAAATGTGGAGGTCCTTGGCTTTATGTACGGTATCTACAAAAGTATACTGTATCTTAATAAACTTTGAAAAAAAATTAGAAATGTTATTGTTGTTTAACACTTAAAAAATTAACAACATTTAAAACAAAAATAATCCCTTTTAATATCTTTCTTTTAATTGACAAACAAATCGCTCTGGTTGAACAGTTCCACCCATAATTCTTTTTGTTGTTGCAGGTTTTGAGGGATGAATATTGACCTGAAAATTGTTTTCTTCCAATTATAATTATTACAGTATCTTAAAAAGAAGAGAGAAACATACTTCAAAATGATTAAATAAATTTCCTGCAAAAAGATAGAGTTCAAGCCGAGCAAGCGATTCCCCGAGGCATGCACGCTTTCCAACACTGAATGGAATTAGCTCTGGCTTTGACTGAAATTTGCCTTCTGAATCCAAGAATCTTTCAGGAATAAATTTATGTGGTTCAGGGAAAACTTTTTCATCATATAAAACTTGTGAAATTTGTGGAACTACAATTGTATCAGCTTTAAGTGGGAAACCATGAAAATCGAAATCATTGATCAGCCGATGGGGGACATTATGGGGAAGTAAATTTGCCAGGCGCTGAGATTCAGCAATTACAGCATTCAAATATGGCAAATTATTTTTGTCATCAAGAGTTATCATTCGATCAGATCCGATGACTTTTGATAGCTCTGAGTGAAGCTTGGCTTGTGATTTTGGATTGGTCATTAAGTAGAGGACCAACCAGGCAAGGGTGTTGGAAGTTGTTTCTTGGCCAGCATTCCAAAGATCAAAAACAGTTCCAAATAGTTGTTTGTATCTGGAAAATTTGCATATGGATATATTTGCAGGGTTAAAGGGTATCAGTGAAGTGCTATTAAATTTCAATCCCGGATAACAAAAATATGCAAATTTTATCAGTCCAAAATGATATAATTTGCATAATTGAATATTTTGAAAGACAACTGTTAGTTTTGATTCAAATTAAAATTATTGTAATTTGTATAAAAAATTTTGCTCAAAATATACACTTTTGAAAATGCAAATTTGGTTTGGGGACAAAATCAAAAGAAATCGAAATTTTGGTTTTTCCAAATTTCTGTAATGATCATTGTTAAAAATTTGAATATCCCTCAAATTCCCTAAGTAATCAATATTTTAAAAAACCTACGAATACACATGATTTTTATCACCAGAATCTTCAAGCTTTCTCTGATGCCGCAAATATGCTTCCACGTAATCAGTAGGTTCAGAATCTTCTTCAAAATTAATTTTAGATTTTCTGCCTTCAATTTGTTTGTAAAAGAATCCTTTAATTTCAGTGATTTCAGATTTGCATTGATTATAAATTCCTTTAAAAAATGGAAGCCGTCGTAAAATATGATATTTATCACCAGCTAAAATTCGAAATTTTGAACTTCCGACCAATTGACTCATTTTTGTGATGAAACCTTTGATGATGTAAAATTCGTCCAAAGTTGTCTGAAATGACAAAATTTGCATAAGTTTGCATAAATATTCAGAAACATCAGCAGAATGGGATACCAGCAGGGAAATTAGAAGGATTTTATTTGGGAGGTGGCAAAAACCATTTTGAAGGGGCCGCCTTTGATCTTATGCCAAAAAAAAAGAACAACGGATTCGTAGAATATCAAAGACTTAGGATGGTGCCAACGACTGTTGACGTTCTTGAACAACAAGTAGATGTGTCCTCCGAAATTATGCAAATCCTTTGATCTATTACCGCCATAGACACAAGATCAAAGGCGGTCCGCCTTGAAATGATTTCTTCTCCTTCCGAAATACAGTACCCGTCCTTGTAAGTATACATAAATTACTCACTTCATGAAAGCTATATCCAAAAACTAAAGAATTAATAACACTTCCAACTGCGACATCAATACTTTTCTGAACACTAATTTGAGGATTACCATTTTTAATCACCTGTTTTTTCAAATCCTCCAAAAACCATGTCACTTCATTCAACACTCTTTCTTGCATTAAATTCTTTCCAAGACCAAAATTTCGGAGAACATGTAAAACAAATCTTCGATGCTCTCTCCAAATTGCTCCATCTGTCATAACAATACCGTATTCACCATCTCGAAAAAGCTCCATCATAACTTTATTTTTCATTCTTCCAGCAAAAGCATCACCATTTTTTACAAAAGTTTCTTGAATAATTTCATAATTGTTAAAAGTTACAAATGGTTGTTCCCCAAACCACATGGTATAAAGATCACCATATTGGCTACGAAAATGTGGTAAACAATCGAAGATTCCATATTTGTATAAATCAATAATATTTCCAAGGAACGGAAGTGGAAGAGGTCCAGGTGGAAAATTTCGACGCTTCCAATAAAATAAATAAAAAGTTAAAAAACAAAGAATACTAAAAATTACTAAAAGAAATAACATTTTTGAAAAAAGTGTATTTTAAACTTCTTTTTTGTTTTCCTTTTTATATCAAAAAATTTATGAAACGTCAATTTTTGTGTTTCATGTGTGTCAGTATTTTACTTGATTCAATCATACATGTTTCAGCAATCAAATTCGACATAAAAGTTGCACATTTTCAATCAATCATTTTTCTTTGTACTTTGTCAATATTAAAGATAAAATGTTACGTAAAATTTTGTAATGTCCTAAAATAAAACAATATTGCACAATGTTGTCCGGTTTTTATTGGAGTGAATTAATGGATTCGATCACAGTCGCTTATTTCCCCTGAAAAATTATCTATGTTATTTTTTTAAATGCTTTTTTTGAGTTTTTTTAAACGTTGACACCGGTTTTAAAGTAATTATTAAAAATTAACACTATTCAATAGTTTTGTCTGTAAGTGTTTTGACTGTTTTATGCTAATTCCTGCGGGATGAGAAAATGGAAATATAATGAGCTGCAACAAAATATCAGTCAAAATTTGTAACTATGAATTTGTGACAAAAATGAAAGAGTTAATGGAGATGTTTTATTTGCTGCTTGCTTTTTTTAAATGTTAAAAAACAACTAAAGTTCCTGAATGTTAAAAAAGTAAGAAAAAAGAGAAAGTACTTGATTATTAATGACTTTCATCATCAGTTTCTTGCCGAACGCTTTCATCTTTTTGGCAGCAAAAATAAAAATTGATTGAATGGAAACGACTTGAAATTTTTGTTGATTGCCTTAAAGGTTTTTGGCTTATCTTTCGTAACAAAGACATTTGAGGTGCCATAATTTATAAGTTCAACTATAATTTTTTTCTCTCAATGACTCTTAAAATCATTTTCATTCATTCAATCATTCTTTGGTGACTGACTAAAATTGCTTCTTCTAAATCTTCGTTTACGATAAATTATAAGATTTTGCTCGAATTGTAAGATTTTTTTGGTATTTTTATATTTTTAAATTAAATTTTTAATAATTTTAGATACAACAATTTTTGCTACGATGGAATCGATTAATATTTCAAATAATCAAATGGAAGAATCTGTTAAAACTCTTGACAAAGCTTTTATTGATGAATTAAAAGAAACTATCAAAATTTTGAATGCCAAGGAAGAAAAAGATGAAATGGAAGAAAGTGTTCAAAATCAATCATCTTCATCAAATGAAACAAATGGTACTGAAAAATTAGCTGCTGAAAATAATGAAATGGAAGAAAGTGTTAAAACTCTTGACAAAGCTTTTATGGAAGATTCTGAAAATCCTGTTACTATCAATTCTTCAAAATCCATCAAAAAGAAGCATTACTTTTTTCAAAATTTGTTTGGTTGTTTTTTGAATTTTAAGAAACATTAAATCTTTTTGTTTTGTTGTTGTTGTTTTTTTTCTTTTGTAAACATCTTATACTTTTTTGTTTTCTTTAAATAAATTTCTTTTTTAAATTTCGTTGTATCACTTTCATGGGCTTAATTTGTGTTCTCTAGGTTTGACTGTTTAAGTGTTTGTTGGATTCTAAGCTGAGTAATTTTGTCATCAAGAATTATGACTTACGATCAAATAGTATCAGAGATTTTATTGCTGATTACAGAAAAATTATAGAATTATATAATGAGTCAAAAGATTAGTCAAATTTAAAATTGTAATCAAAATAGAAGATTCTGAAAATCCTGTTGCCAGTAATTATTCATCGATTAAAACAAAGGACAACTTTTATCAAAATTTGTGCCGCTGTTTTTTGAATTTTATAAAACGTTGATTCTTCTCTTTGTTTTTGTCTTGTTTCATTGTAAATAAAGCATTTTTTTAAGTTTTTTAAACATGTGCAAAAAAGCAGATGTCAAAAATTTGGGGAGGTCAAATTTTAGTCTAAACAAATGAAAATTGCTTTTTTAGTTCACATTTTTGAAAAAAAGATCAAAAGTTGGATTTGGTTGAAAAAATGAAGATATTTTTATTGCTTTTAATATTATTGTTAATGATTACTGTAACGAATTCTCGAAAACATCGACGAGCAAATGAAATAAAAATTATTAATGTATCAAATCGGAATTTAAAGGTAAATTTTTCATTTTTGATTACGGTATCTGCAATAACAGGGACGTTATTAACAGTTTTGGAGGAGGTAGAAATCATTTTGAAGCCTTTGATCTTCTGCCGATGGCGGTCAAAGATCAAAGAATTTTTATGACTTCAGAATGATGCAAATTTATGCAAATTCGGAAACTGTGTCTCGTCCTGCTTACTTCCCTGAACAACAGTAATCCAAATTTGCATATCTATTTTTTAGCTTCATTGTCAATCAATATTGACCGATCTTCGGGATCAATTCGTTTATGAAAACGATGAATTTGCATTCAATTTTTATGACTTTGACCCAGGTTTTTCTTGATATCTTTTTAAAACTTTTTTCCCATAATTTTTTTCCATTTTAGACAATCATCATTTTTGGTGTGACGCATATGGCCTTGAAAATTTCTTTGAAACATTTGATATTTTTGGAAAAACTGCTCCAAATAATGATAAAATTATTTGGTGGGTTTTTTGGGGTTGAAGAAAGATAAAAAATGTGAGAATTTAGGTATCTTCGACCTGATGGTTTGTATTTGAATTCAGCAAGCCCTGAAGCAATTCGATATCCATGGTGGAGTTGGTCAACAGTAATCTAAAATTCTTTTAATCATGATTATTTTAATTTTTTATTAATTTACGTTTTTTATACGATTGTTTGATTATAAATATCTTTTGCAACAAAAATGTGGTATTAGCTTGTTTAAAAAATAATTCAAACTTGTCGTTTGAAGAAAAATTTTTCCTGTATTTCTGGCATGATATTAATTCATACACATAAAACTGTCGGATTTTATCCATAAATTTTTATGGGTAAAATTCAACAATATTAGGGGCGATTTTCATATTTAGTTAATTCAAATAATGGGTTAAATTCAGCATTTTTATGGATAATGAAAAAACTATGGATAAAAGTCAATGGGTAACAATTAATATTTTTTCTGAATTTTTTATAAGGCCAAAATGCCCCAAATTTGTTATACGAGTATTATTCAATGAGATTGCTAATCTTTGAACAATTTTTTTCTGGCGAAATATCTGTGGTTTAAATTATTTATTCAAAATTAATGAAAGATCTAAAATTCCTGTTACCTACAGTAATCGATATATCTACCCAAAAAAATGAAAAAAATAACGCAAAACAAAGATTAAGATTTCAATAATCTTCTTGTTGATTTCTAAATAAATCATCTCCATTTTATAAAAATATATAATCTCATCATCTTCATCGCCATCAGCTGAACTCCCGATCATCTAACCTCTGCCGTTTTTTTCTAAACCAAAAAATGAAAGAAAATGACACAATCGCGATTAATGGTATTGAACGTCATCATTCCAATCCCTCCTCCCCCGAAACTGATGTAAAACTTTTTCTTCCCCGTTTTTTTATGCAATCAATTTTAAACATTGTCTTTTATTTTCTTTCATACTTGTATGTTTATTGAATTTTATAAAAAAAATAAAATTTTGTTAATGTTTGTTTTTTTAATATGATAGTAAATGAGGAGGTGGTTTTCGGCAAGGAATAAACAGGTTTCTTTTTGGCCCCATTTTTTACAAAAGTTTAAGTGTTGTAAAAAACAGGTGATTGCACTTTCTTTTTATTTAAAAAGGAAATGTAAAAAAACCGATAAAAATCACACTTCTGGGAAAAAAACAACAACAATTACTGAGCTCAAAATTGGTTTTCTTTGATTTTTTTGGAAAAAAACAATTCCAGTTTCTCATCATCTTCTGCCTCCATTTTTTTCTTCCCTTTTTTCATCTTCAGCTTTTTTCCGTGAAAAAATTCATAAAACATTTCTTTTCTCTTCTCTTTTTTTGTTCAACCCGGAGGCAATCGATGGATTCCCTCCAACTTTCACTTTTTTTCTTTATCCATCCTTTGAAATCTTTCATCTGATTTTTTTTGTGTCTCTTTGTATTTTTAATGGATTCGGCGGTTTACGTACCATTTTCTTTTTTTGGTTTTCGCAACGAAAATTCTTTTGAATGGATTTGTCTCGACAAAAAGACCCTGATTGTCAGGTTCATGCTCCTGCACAAACCTGAAAATCAGGGATAAAAAATACGTAAACTGTTGCCTCCTTTAAAAAGTATCCAAAAAAACGCAAATTTCCGCAACATGAAAAATTTAGTAGTAGTAACCTTAATCTTTTTCTTTCTTTTTCTCTCTACTTCATGTTCATGGATGACCTAGCTCAAATGTTTTGACCATTCTTTTTATCCCCACATCAATGCACATTTTTATTTTAAAAATGATTTTGATCATTGTTGTTTGCACAGGTAAAATAAAATTTTTTTGATTGAATTTATTTTTTTCTAAAATTTATTCTAACACAAAACAATTAAAAATAGGTGTTTATTACACTTTTGTTAACAAAATTAAGTGATGTTTTAGTGTAATAAATTTTTATATTTGAATTGTCATTTGTTAATTAAGATTAATTATTTATTCATGTCAGAAATATTATTAAAAATAATTTATTTATTAATTTTGTCTTGCACTATTTACAGTATATTTTTCATTTGTTTTATACTTATATTTTATTTTATTTTTTTTATAACCAGATATTGTGACTGAGTTCACATCTATCCTTTTTTGGAGACAACACAACTTTTCTTTGTACTTTTTAAATCATTTCCCCTTTGTTAATAATATCTAAAATGCTAAAATTACATAAGAATTTGATATTTATTGTCAGTGTTGTGCAGGCCATTTTCTATCAGCTCCGGCGGCATTTTTTCTTTGATGTTTTGGAAGCATCGACTCCAACTCCGGAATCGGAGTTGCAACAACAATGTTAATCGTGAAACACAATTGCTGTAAAATTCTTAAAACTTTTGCAGAATCTGCCTCTTTTAATTTTATCAAATAATGATCAAAAATAGTTTAAGAATGCGTCATCGGATATTTCATGTCTTTGCGTTTTGTTTTTGCATATTTTCATTGGAGTAAAAACTTTTATAATTTTATCATTTTTGTTTCAATGATTAACTAAAAAGATGAACATGAAAAAGTTTTTGAAATTCACATAATTCGAATAAAACACGAAACTTTTTTTATCACAAAATTGTTTGAATTCATCGAAAAACATAAATTTTAGATGTAAAATTAAAGTTTTTCGAGTTCTTCCTTTACTTTTTTCAAAATTTACTATGACAAAGTCAATAGTTTTTCCATGTTTTTTAAAAAAAAGCGTTTAAAGTTTTTCATCTTTTGTGGCCATTGTTGTGGTATTTCCTTTTTTTTCATACCTACATAATCAGTAGTAGTACTTTTCATTGGTCTAATGCGCAATAATATACCCTTTGTCATTGAAAGAAAAACCCTTTTAAAAAGCCAAAAAAAGGGTAGGAAAAACAGGGAGAAAAACAGAGAGAAACTGGCGCAAACACGCACCATCCAAAAATGAAATGAAACGATTTTTTCATCATCAGCCATCGTCGTCATGACAGATCCCCCCTTCAGTCCTTTCTATCGCAAAAAAACTTTTTTCATTGAACGAACTTGACTTTCTTCTTTTTTCTTCTCTCTCTTTTCTTTTGCCATTGACATCCATCTATTTTCCCCCCTTCCTTCTGATTTCTCTGTTTCTCTTTCTCGATTTTTAAGATGTGTTAGAAGAAGAAAAACTTACCTTTTTTCCTTCTTCTTGACAAAAAACTTGACCGGCAAAAAAAACGTTAAAACTTTTTCATTTTAAAACTAACTTTTTTGGAAGATCAAAAACAGGGACAAATCTGTTAACCTTGATTCGTGAAAAAAAAGAAGAAAGAAAGAAAATCAAAGTCTATCTCTTCTCGCCTTTTTGGCGGTGTTGTGATTGAAAAAAAATAATGAAAGAAAAGAAATCGTTTTTGTGGTTATCATAAAAACGTACTTCTTCTTCGTCTTCTAAATTTTTTGTCTTCAGTTAAATTTTTTTTGAAGATTTTTTGTTGCTGATGTGCGCATTTTTCTGGGATGATTTGTGAAATGTTTTAAATTCTGATTTCTTTATCACTGATTGATTTTTTCTATTTTTTAATCATATTTCTTGATAAACATAAATGCAATTTTATACTGTTAAGAATGCTGTTTTACATTTTTCTATTTTTTTTGATCATATCATATGACCACCCAGTTAGTAGTCTTTTAGGTTTTAATTAGTTGTCAATAGTTTTGATATGTGTCAAATGTTAAACAAGACCTTTTCTAAAAAATGCATTTACCTTCGAAGAACATCTGATTAGGGATTGCTGAGATCTGACATCGGATATTTTAAAGAGAGGATGTGGGGTTACCTAAAACCTGAGGCTCACTTTAAAAGCGGCAAACATCAAAGGAAAAAATGTAAAGGAGAAGAAGAGCATTTAAACCGACGTCAGATCTCAACACTCCAATATTCAACAAGAATTTTTGCAATTTCCGTTTTAAATTAATTCATGCTTTCATGTTAAATAGGCATTTCTCTTTAAAAAATTTGCATATTTCCCAGGTGCTTCGACCCTAGTTTTTTATCACTTTCTTTTCTATAACTGTTATTAAATGTTTAATAACAGATATCTTTTTTAACCTTAAAAATGCCAAAAAATTTGTTTAAACGTGTTTATTTTAATGAAAAGTTTACCTTTTTTATCTTAATTTAGATAATTTTTTAGCTTGTTTTAAACTTGCCAATTACGTCAATCTCAAGCACAATAATTAAACCAAAAAATTGAATCATATTAATTCATATATGACATCTTCCGTGTGGCAACTTCTACAAATGTCATCAACGACTACAACAATGCTTAAACAGCGAACAACAACATCCACAAAACTTCCTCCTTCATCAGTACCACAACAACAATCTCAACAACAATCAAATGGGATTTCATATATCCCTTCAGGGAACACCAATTTAACCAAGCCAGTTAAATCACTTCCATCCCAAAGAGTATACAAAAAACCAAATTATTCAATTTTATGGCCATCAAGATTTTTAAATGCAATTTTTGGTCCTAGAATTTATAAATTAATACTTTATTGTACATGGATATTTTGGTTTGTATGTGGAGTATTTGTGTTAAGAAAAACTGGAAAAGCTACAAAAGCTGTATATTATGTAAAGGAGCATGCACATACCGTATCCCTTTCAAGTATTGAAGAATCTGATCGATTTAAAGAACTGGTAAATGTGCTGGATAAAGATTTTACAAGGCCTCCAGCAATTTTGTTGCTGAATCAATATGCCCTAAATATGACATTTAATTTTTTGTGTAATACTGCAGTATATCCTGGAGTGCATGAAAGACTGGTATTTGTTACGCTGGATTCAAAGGCCCGAGATGTCCTTGCTGAAAATTGGCCAAATATTCGACAACTTTATTGGCCAACTCCAAGTCTTTATGTAAGATATTCAACTCAAGGTTTTTTCATTGGCATTTTAAGTTTGCCAAAGGCATGATACTAAAATATGCAATTTTTTTTGAAACCTGTTTTTTTGTACTAAAAAAGTAAATCAACCCACTACAGTGACATCAGCACCACCAGAGCGTGTTTCTTCTGAAGTCATGAAAATCCTTTGATCTTTTGCCGCCATCGGCAAAAGATAAAAGCCTGGACCCTTAAAAATATTTTCTGTCCCTCCAAAATAAAAAGATTCCATTGACAATCTTGTCCTCTAAGTTTGAAAAAATTTGCATATCTCCATGTCTGATTTGATTCCTACATACAAGCCGTTTCAACACTTATTTTTTCAGAAGCCATTTTCATTCGCAGAAGGTCCATATCAACTAATTTATTTATTACGTTCAAATTTAGCAGTTGCATTAATTCGAAAAAATATATCATTTTGGATGATGCAACAAGATACTTTTTGGAGGCAATCTTTATTTGATTTAAAATTAGAAGATGAACCAGGCTTTGATGCATTATTCGATCAAATTGGTGATGATGAAGATAGTTTAAGAGCTGAATGGGTTAATGGTAAGTTTTAATTTATTGGTGATTATTTAATTTTAATGAATGAATGAGTTAGTGAAGGAAGGAAGCAACTAGATTTTATTGGGATATTGAAAAAACTGAAATTGATCCAGTTTTTTTAGCAAAAATGAGAAACGTAGTGTTTCTTTTGCTTTCGATTTTTTTTTCTTTAGTTAATCCGGAATAGAAAGCAATATTTCCTTTTTTTCTCCGTGAAATAATTATTCTACCAAAAAAACTGAAAAGGAAAAAATAGAAAAGATTTTTGAGATTTTCAATATTAAAGGGAGATATATTAATCACAGAAAGTCAAATATGTACACATCATCTGATTAGTGAAAAGCGTTTCATAGCTAAAAATGTTTTGAAAGAAGATCAATTATTTGTTGTTTTATTTCGAAATTTGCATAAAATTAATATTCAGGATTTCAAGTGTTATGTCTCGAAGCAGTTTTTCTTTTTTCATTGTTGAATAACAAAACAAGAAAAACAGTTTCAAGACACATAACAATAGAAATCCTGAATATCAATTTGTGTCAGTTTTGGGATAAAGCAGCAAATGATAGACCTCATTTAAAGCAGTTTTATCAAATCAAATTGAAGCAATTTTATGAATGTTAAAAATTCTGCTTTTACACCGAAAAACTTGTTTTTTCGTTAATATAAATTCCAAGTATACCACAAACTATTTGTCAAACGTCAGAGGTTTATTTTCATTGGCCAAATTCTTGATATTTTAATGCTTCTAAAAACCACTTTTTTATTGATCAAAAACTTTTCTCCAACGTTCAAAACTTTCTCAAACACATACAATTTTTTGACCTTTGAAGAAGAAGAAATTAGGGCAACGTAAATTAAATTAATTTAATTCATGTAAAAAACGGAATTGTTTATACAAAAAATATTTGGGGGTGCAAGTTTGTGGGAGGCAATTTTTCTTGTTCTGATTTCATTTCCTTGAAGTAAGTTTTTAAAAACGTGCAAAAATTAACGAAACTTTGCAGTTTTTATAAAAATGGACTTTGTGGTATCCAAAGTAACAATCAGGGATGTCAGAATTGGGAGGATTCAGGGGTGCATGCCCTCTTCAAAAACATCCTTTGATCTTTTACCGCGGTCGGCAAAACATCAAAGGCCTCTCTTTCAAAATGATTTCTGTCCTTTCTAAATCCTTAAAAAATGCTGCTAATACCCTTGAGCATTGATCTTTTAAAATTCTAATTTTCAAATAAAAACGTCAAATGGATATATTAAATCCATGAAAAACGATCAATTAAAAATGCATCATTGTTAAACAATTTTATTAAATAAATATCCCAAAAATTGTATCATCGTTGAATCAGTTTTACGCATTTCATTATACCCATTTTTTCAACGAAACAAATTTTTTCGGTTCAATGCTTTTTGAGGTGACCCTCAAAAAACTTGGTCGTGAATGTTACAAATAATGGAAACTATTGAATAACAATATACGGGACAAAAAGGGATTTAAAATATAATGAGATAAAAAATAATTGAACAACAAAAAGACGGATTAAAAATGAATTTAAATTTTTTAGGTGCAAACTTTTTTATTAAAGCAAATAATAAAACTTTGTTATTCTTTGAAAGAGTATCAGCAAAATTGGAGCATTATTATACACCTGATATGGGAATTATGATTCATCAATGCCATACATGGGGTGGAAACCCAATGTGCAGATTTATTTCACATAAGTAAGTTATTATTAATTAAAAGCATTTGGGTATACGGTAGTTACATAATGTAATCGATCAGTGATAATATATTTGATTATCTACATCAAAATTACTGTAAAAATCTAACAACAAATTTCATGATGAGTTCATTTGAATTACAGTATACTAAATCATTAATTTATATAGCAGTAATATACCGTAATCAAATCATAAAATTAATCTAATAAGTATACTGTAGCAAGGATTTCTTATAACACTTTTTTTGAAAATTTTATGTAAATTACGATATGAAAAACTTAAAATTACGGTATATGATTACTGTATGATCACAATAATCTAATACGGTAACCAAAACACCAGGTTAAAAACTCAAGGATACTGTAGCATTACTGAACTTAATTTTTTAGGATTGCACATTCATGGGAATGGATGTACACGAATCAAACGAATCCACCCTTAATTATGCAATTGGATTGTGAAACTGATGGTGGATCAAAGTTACAAGAGCTTGCAAAATTTGGTTTTTATTTTACAGAAAAAGATGGAAGAACTTGTAACCCTGAGGCAGTGAAGGCAGCGCAGAGACGAATGATTGATGGAAAAATTGAGATTGGACATGTTTCATGGCTAAATTTATCATGGGGAAGATTTCAATTTCGAGTTTATTGGTGGATTGTTGATTGCATTTTATGGTTTCCAATTTTGGGATCTTATGCATATTCATATTTACCACTTGTCGGATATATTTTAATGTTTACCATGTAATTACTATTATTATTTTAATTAATAATTTTGTTGTTATTTTTTTAAATTTAAATTTAAGATTTTGAAAATTTTAAAAATATTTGTTAATGACTGCTTCAAAAATTTAATTGAAGGTTTTGAAATTTGGAGAATGTACAGTATCCCAATCTTGACCTTCTTAAAAACTTAATTTTGGCTGTCATTAACATTCATTTTTTGGAATTACTATGATACCGTAATCTTTCATTTATATTCTTCTCCGTCGTCTTCCATAAGGGTATTCTAACTAATTCATCGATATTACTGTGCTTCAAATAGGTCCATTTTCTTCTTCTATCTATTGCTCAACTTTTTATCGCTAATTTATTCTTGAGCTAACAAACAAGCTTTTACAAAAATCATTCCCCCAAATTTCTTTTTTCATGATTCGTAATATACCGGTTGTTAAATCTTTTATACATTTTTAAAAACAACCACTTCCAAATATTAAAAGTTATTAAAATTGTTAAATTTAAACAAAATATTCATAAAAAATAGAGAAATTCAAAGTAATAAATTTATTTCAAAAAAAATGTCACGTAATAGTCACAACAAAAAAACATTGAATACAATATACATATACGAAAAACCGTAAAGATGAATAATATTTGAAGCAAAATGTACAAAAAAGAAAAGTATAATCTTTAAATTTGATTATAAAGAAACAGTTACAGTAAAAGTAGAATGTGAAAAACAAAACAGGAAAAACGAATAATAATAAATTTGAAAGGTTGGGTAAATAAATAATAAATTAGTGGCACATTAATACTTTTTTCCATGGATAAAAATCTTTTTGAGCAATAATTCTGTCATAGAGAGCTTGAAAGGACGGACGATCTTTGGAGGTGTACTAAAAAGTGTTACGGTAATGTAAGTTGAACATAAACAAAATATTAAAACTTACTTGGCAACAATCAAATGCAAGTTGGAAGAATTCTTTTGGAGTATCAGATGGACAAATTTTAATAAATTCTTCAAAATCAATCCCAAAATCTTTTGTTCGAGCTAATCCAGAATCATGATCAGCTTCAATTCTGGCAATCATTTGACAAAGTATAACACCAAATGAGAAGACATCAGACTTTTCATTATATCTTTGTTCGAGTAACATTTCTGGAGACATATAATCTTGAGTTCCACATTGTTCAGGTTGATCAGATGCTTTGGGAATCTTAGTTGAAAGACCAAAATCAGCAACAATAGCTTTGGGATATCTTTGACCAGGTTCAGTTTGAAGTAAAATATTCATTGCAGTTAAATCTCGATGCATAAACCCTTTTGAATTGACGTAACTCATTGCAGATGAAATTTGTAGGGCAATTAGGCATCTTTGAATCCAAGGAAACCCTCTTCTGGTGGAGACAATAAGTTGTTGAAGACTTCCACGATCACAAAAATCAACAAGTAAATGTAGGCTCCAATGATCATTATCTCGTTCAACACACATTCCACTAAAAATTCAACTGTAAGAAAAGATGAACAACAACAAAAAAAACAAACCGATAAGTAAGGATATTTGGATGTTTAAGCTTTAGCAAAACTTGAGATTCTCGAAGCTGGGCTTTCTTTGCCGATATTCTTGCATTCTTTTTCCCATTTGTATTAATCTTCCCAACCTTCATTACACAGAATTTAGGAAGCAGTCCATGAGATTCACCAAGAAATTGAACTTTAAAAACATCCCCAAAGAATCCTTCTCCAATCTTTTTATCCACTTTAAATTGATCTAATCCATAAATTTCACCAATTGCATCACGAGTTGAACCACGAAGTGCTCGAGTTGGAGAAGATCCAGATGAGAAGGAATAATCTTCCTGCAAAGAAACATCAATAATAAAAACATTGTAAAAAGTTAATAAAATGCTTACTTGATTTGAAGATGTCGTGGAGCACGCGGAACAATCAAGATCATAGCTTGTTGTTGCAAGATTACAATGATCCTCTTCAACATTCTGGTTCACATCATGACTAAAATGACAGTTTTTAAGAAAATAAAAATAATACTTTGAAAAACACAGGATTGCAAAAACCATTAGTAATCAACAATGAGTAAGTCAGTTGCAAAAGTTATAAAGTCAAAAGAATCGGATCTATTCTAATTTAAAAGCATGGGAAATCTCTTCCGTAAAAGTGCACATGCACAAATTTGAATAATAAAGAAACTTACAGCTTTTCAGGACGATGATGATAATATTTTCTTGATCGTTTATATGGAAGCATTTGGTCAACAGTCGAAATTAGCATTGCCATAATATTCAAAATATGAACAACAATGAAACGAAACAGCTTTTTCTTTGCTAAGAAGTTTCTTCTTCTTCTTTGAATTGCTTATACAAAAATATGAAGCAATAATGTGTTTAAAAATTGCTTGTTAAACGAAAGCAATACTGAATCATGTAAGTCAGTAAATAAGTAGAAAATCGAATTCGCTGAAAAAAATATAAATAAATCCATGAGAAAAACAAACTTTTTGGATATTAAAAAAGTGCATAAAAAAACGCGAATAAAAAAACATCGATACAAAAATAGAGGCGAGAAAATCTTTAATGCAAACTTTTGAGATTCGAAGAAGCTTAAGCTTATGGTCGGGGAGATAAAAAGATAAAAAAAAGTTGAATAAAAAGTAATGTAAAAAAGATAAAGTATAAAATCAGAGCTAAAAAGTATGGCAAAAAAATGCCGAAAACGCGGTCGAAGAAAATTGTTACTTTTTTTCAAGTGATGTATTTTCGTGTCAAGACTTTTACACATGGAAGAAGAAGAATCGAGAAAAAAAGAAAAAGAGTTTTTGAGAGTGCCGTGGAAAAATAGCAGTCGTAAAAAAAGAATAGAATTTGCATATGGCTCTTTTTGTGGCATCTTCTTTCTTTGATCGATCGGCGCATGACTCATGTCGAGATGGTCAAGGTCGAGGTTATCGGCGGTTTTGTGTTTTTAGTGTTGATGGCGGGGTTGTAAAAAAAGGGAAACAATAAATAAAAAGTTGAAACAAAATGTTTTTTTTGGATGTGAGAAGGGATTTCAACACAATTTTTGAGGAAATGTGTTGTTGGAATTGTAAACAATAGGGATTCAAATAAAAAATCGAACAAAATTTCAAAAGTTAAAACTAAAAAGGGATATATCTAAGGATTAAGCAAATCCAATGTCGAAAGGATTATTTAATTAAATGCTACAATAGTTACTGTAATCTGTTTATTTTGACACTTTCTTAAATATTTTATATTTCTATCAATCAAGAAAAAATATATCCGCATTGAATAAGCTCCAATTTCTTTGGTGTTTATCTTCTCTTCTATTTTTTCTTCTTCAATGCTAATTAAGATGAGAGAGAAAAGAAGAAAGAAGGGGTGTCAAGATTAGTAGTTGAAAGGACAAAATTCTTTTTATGAGTTTAAGGATGCAATGACTAACACTAAACTAAGAAGCGAGAGTTCTAGAAGACGAAGAATGAAAGGAAAAGAAAATGCGCGTTTTTCCCTCTCTTTTTCTTCTTTCAACCAAAAACATCCACAAAAAAGCAGAAGTTGGTTGAAGAAGAAGAAAAAGAAAGGAGAACTGGATTAGCGTAATCCGAACGATAAAAAAGTTCTATTTTTTCTTTTTTTTCTGGGAGTCTTTCTGACCAACAAGCAAATACAACACTAACAAGGCAGCAAGTTTCTATCTTCTTCTTCTTCTTGTTGTTGATGCTGCTGCTGCTGATGCAAAATATGCTTTCCATTTTTTTGTATGTATTGCGCAGTTGAAAAAGAAATTCATAAAAAAAGTTTGGAATGTTTCAACTTCAAATAAATAAAAAATAAAAAGATGCTGGCGATCATCATTGAAAAAGAGGGAGTGCTGGTAATCTTATGGCTTAGAAAAAGATGCTGCTGCTGCTCCACAGATAGGCAAAAAGAAGGAAATCAGTGGATTTATTCAGCAGCAAAAATCTTCCGCAATAAAAAAATGGAAAGATGAGGATACAAGTGTTCTTTAAACAAGGCGGCAGATTACGTATTTCTTTGATCCCTGAGTTTCAGGTTTGGGCAGGAGCATGAACCTGAAAATCAGGGTCTTTTTGTTGACGCAAATTCATTCAAAATTATTTTCGTTTCAAGACCCAAAAAGTCAAAAAAGTACGTAAACTGCCGCCTCCTTTAAAAAACATATTATTTTTTTGTTAAATGGAACAGAAAACGATATATTAGATTTTCTAAGGGAAAAAACTATAAACTAAAAAATAAAAGCTAGTTTTATTTATCTAAACATATAAATATAAATGTGTCCACCTTGCTTGCTATATATTGGCCGTATGGGACATTTACTTCAAAGAACGAATAGAATGAAATAAGATTGATTAATGACGTTTATACAGTGCAAATTAAAAAAAAGTAATCTGGCTTTAAAACTGGTACAGATGTTTGTTTGCCTGAAGGAGATTGGCCGCTCATTAATAGTAATAGCAGATTATTTGCGCGCAACCGCGATCGTATAAACTTTGATCTAAAAGCATCTTTGATCGGCGTTACAAAAAATTCTTGGAACGCTTCATAGAAATATTTGACAGATGGAAAAAAGGAAATAAAAATGTTATGATTTTTTTGCAGAGATAAGAAAAAACATTACACATTTTTTGCAGCAAAAAGCACAAATGTCAAAGTCCAAAAAAATGGGAATAAGCATGGAAAAGAGAAGGTTTTAGACAATTTTTAAGGTTATCAGTGATCATCATGTACCATGTGGTAGAGTGGACTCCACCTTTGGTGGATCATCAAAAAGGTGCAGTCTTTAGCGGATTAGGGAAATAAAACTTTGTATGAGGGTATAAGCAAATGGAAAAAATTGTAGTTTTAAGAAATTGGTCAAAAAATGATTAATTTTAAAACTTTTAAAAATCAGTACCAAATAATTGTTAGCTGTAGTAAAAATTATTGAATGTAGGATTTAATAAAAACCTGACCGGTACACAATCTGGGCTGGTCTACCAACTACTCAGCCCAGATTATTGGATCAGCCCAATGAGACCTACAAATTGAAATTCTTATTTCCAAAAACCAAAAATAAGATTTTTATGTGTTAATTATTAGCAGTAATAAATACAAATGCTAATAAAATCATATTTTTAAACTACCTTTTTTCTTCTAAAAAAGCTAATATTGCTTCAACAACAAAAGAAAAAAAAGAAGAAATGCACCAAAATGAAAGTATAAACACACACACACACACAAATTTACACCATTGATGAATACCAAGAATGGCTTTTGTTGATAAGCATCTTATTATTATTATTATTCGCAGTCGTCAGAAATAAATTCTTAAGAAAATAAGAAAAAGAGAAAATGCATGTAAAAAATTGATAACAATACTCGCAAAATTCAATTTCATAGATCTCATGGGAACACAATTTTGGGACTTGAAAATAGAAAATAATATAATTTTCAAAAATACACACATCAACACCCTCTGGATATTACTACTTGTTGATGTTGTTGTTGGTTTGAAAAAAATAGTGTCAAAATTGGCTGACATACAAAATTTTTTTTAGAAATTGAAGAAAGAAAAACCATTTGACTTTCTTTGATTTTGTTTTTTTTTTCCAAGAAAAAGTGAGCTGTTTTTGCGGTTTTCAATTTTTTTTGTTATTCGCGTGAAAAAAATATATAATAATAATAACCAATTTTTTATTGGACTTTTCTCAACTATTTTTTTTGACTTTGAAAAACCAACAAAAAATATATGTTTGTTTTTTAAATATAAAATTGTGACTTTTGAAATATAAAAAATAATTTTGATTTCAATGAAACTCATTTTTTTGTGTAAAAAATGAATGTCTTGAGGGAAGTTTGATTTATTGTAAGTTTTCAAGGTTCACGAATTAATATTTTTCTTTGAACTTTTTTTTCGAGAAGGAAGTAAAAGAAAAAAAATTGTTGAATTTGAACAAAAACGAAGAACACCTGCAATTTTTTTTGTGTTGTAAAAAATAATAAAAGAATCAGAGCAGCAAAAAAATATGTGCAGAATGTGCAATTTTGCAAAAAATCTCTTTTAATTTGTAGTGACATTTATTTAATGAATAAAAGAAAGAAGGTTAGTAGGTGTAAACTGAGATCGATAAAAATTCTTTAAGATGAAAGAAAGAAAATGTTTTGGTCAAATAAATATTGTAATTAATGAGACGGCTAAAATTAATGAAAAGGTCAAAAAATTAGATTACAGTAATCAAAGGCGTCAGCAACATTTTATTTTCAAAGGGCAGAAACCATTTTGAGAAGGCATTCTTTTGATCTTATGCCGCTGGCGGTAAAGATCAAAGAAATTTTATAATTTCTAAGAGGCTCAAAACAGTGTTTAATTTATGATATACTACAATAACGGAAAATTTCATCTATAAATAATAGAGATAAATATCATTGACCATAAATGTTTAATTAAATAACTAATACATAATCAAACACCGAATCAAAAAACTATCAAATTTCGTCTCACCTAAAGTTTTTTCATAAACAATTTTTGTGCTCGATTTTCTGGAAGACACAAAAATAAGTCTATTCAAAAACTATATCCCCATCTAAGATCCTGTATTTATCTTATGTCTCTATTAAACACAATCTTTAAAAATTGTGTTAAAGATACAAAAGAATGAAAATTAGGCTAAATCGTCAAAATAAAATGACCATTAATCAGATAGAAATAAATTTTTAAAAGGTCTTCGCAGGTTCTTAAAAATCTTGAAAGTTTAAATTTAAAACGGAAAAATAAAAATGTGTAATTTTATCCTTTTCTTTTTCTTGCAATTTTTGAAACGTCTTTGACCTAAAACAATGGTGCTGCAAAAGCAAAAACACATATAATATGTGTTGAACAAATGACAGAAAAAGCAAGGAAAAAGGAATAAAAAAGGTTGTAAAAAGAAAAGCAAAATGGAAATAATAAGCTTTATGAAAATTGAGACAGAAGAAAGAAAAAGGAAACGCGAGAAGGGTTTCCTTTCTTTCCAGCTGGCGAGTGAGAGTTTGGCAAGTTTGAAAAATACCAAAAATTTGAATAAATAAAGAAAATGCTGTTCAAACTTCGAAGAAAAGGGTAATGCTAGATTAAAGAAAAAAAATGTTAATCGCATCAAAAATTATTTGCGTTTAAATTTAATCACATCAAATGAAACATCGTCAACTTTTTGATGAAAAAAGAAACAAAAATTTAAAGAATGTTGAAAAAAAATTAAAGAATGATAACTCTGTTATCAGTTATTGATTATATATTCAAATGATTGAAATGCATCAATAAAAAGCAACTTTTGAAGGTTACGGTAATTAATATGGTCAGGAACGCCATCAGGGGAACGTGCCTTATGCAAAATGCTAGAAATCCTTTGATCTTTTATCGGCACAAGATCAAAAGCTGTTCCCTTGAAAGGGGTATACCCCCTTCCAAAAAATGCTGCTGATGTCCTTGTTTGTATGGTTAAAAGCACTAGTTTTAAAACAGACTTTTAATTGTATATTAAAAATACTACTACCACCTACAGATTCATTCAAATTTCTATCTACGTTTTCAAAAAAGCATCTTCAACAAAAACTAATCAAACATTTTGGTCATCTTATATAACTTAAAATTCCTTCCTGCCGACGACAAAAAACTTCCCAGAGATTTTTCTCAATGTTTTTGATGGGATTAAATCTGACAATTATAATAACGCAATTTTAACTCGATTACCACTTCTTCTTCGTTTCAATCATGATCTAAGAAAATTTAAAATTAAATAAAAAATTTAATCAAAAAAGACATGATCAAAGAAAAGAAAATTGCTGGAAATTTCTTTTTTTTTTATAATTTTGTTTTTATAATCAAAAGTAATGGAAGAAAGATAAATCTTTTTTAAGTAATTTTATTGCAAAAAAAGCAATAAAAATTGCAAATAAATTAATATATATTATTTTTAATTAAAAGATCAAAAACAGGTAAAACACATGTGAAAAAAAACAAGGCAGAAACGAAAATTGTCAATGAAAAGGTTTTTTTTGGAAAAAATTAAGTTTATTAATCAAAGACCTAAATTGTGGTTTCGGGACGAAGAACTATTTTTATAGGGTTCTGCAAGAGCAATTAAAAAAGTAAGTAAGCAACATGGGAAATTTGCAGAAGAACAGGAATAGTTTTTTTTATTGCGCGAAAAAAGAGTGACAAAAATCTTCCCTTTTGGTACTTCAAAAATTTTTATTACGTCATTGGGGTAAGGATTTTTTGAAGTAATTTCAGGATAAATTTAGATCTTAAAAAATGTGGTTCATTTCAACCAATAGATTAACCCAGAACTTTGGTTTAAATGAAGTGATCTCAAAAACTTATAATTTTTGAGGGGTTATTAAATGACGTAAATCAGTATTTTAAACTAAAATTTTACTTTTGACATTCCCAAAAACAAAACTTTCACATTTACAAGATTTTTTTAAATTTTATTGTCATGGTTTCAGATGCCACGGCGTCTTTATTTTGTCTGCAAAAAACGAAAAATTTAAAGAATTTAATCAATTTTTTGATATCAAAAACGGACACAAATTTTTTTTAGCTTATACTAACATGCTTTAACAGCGATTTCCCCGTTTTAAACACGTGAATCTACAATTATTACACTTTCCGCGATCAAAAAAGAGAAAAACTACAAACACAACAAAATAAAAAAAATGCTGCAAAAAATTTTGCAATCATTTTTATTTTTTTGGAGTGTGTGTTATTGATTTCCTTCTAGAAGAATTCTTTAACCTTTTTTTCTTGATTCTGCAAAACAGAAATCACTAAAATTTAAAAGTTTAAAAGAAACAAAAATCAAAAACACAAAAAAAAGACAGAAAAAAAAGTTTTGACGTAAAAACTCAAAATCAAAATCAGCAATCCAAAAACGCAAAAGAAAAAAAAGAAAGAATGAAAGAATTCAGGTCAATTTTCGAGCAAATGAAAAAAAATTCCTCGAGATTCTATTCTACCCCCGGAGGGGATAAAATTGATTCAATGGTATATAAAACCGAAAAAAAAAATAATAATAAAATATGGAATTTAAAAATTTTGAAGAAGTTTTTATTGAAGCGATTTTGACAGGTAAAAAATGAAGGGATTGAAAGGGGGTTTAAAAGTTTTAAAAATAATAATAATTTTTTCTAAACAAAAAAGGAAAAGAGAAAAGTGAAAGTTTTTAAAGGATTTTAAAAACGTCAAAAATAGTTTTAAAAAACTGGTTGAAGTTATTCATGATTTTAAAATGGTGAATGAAAGCAGGTGGTTAAAAAGAAAAAAGGAAAGAGAAAGATTAAAATTCTTGTGGTTAGAGTGATCGATGAAGAAAATAAGAGAGTTGCAAAATAGATGGGTTAATTACACTTATAAAATTAGGGTATAATTTGCATAAAGTCTTAAATGCATCTTAAACTAGGTCGGTTTTATACATCAAAAATGACTAAAAAATTGCTTCGTAGGAATTTTCCAGATCTAAAAGTTGGATTTTTTTGGAAAATTATAAACACGCCTTTCTTTAATCAGATTTTCCTTTGATCTTTGCCGCCTTTTAGGTAATCTTCAAATTTTGTCTGATCCTTCTTCCCCTTGGAAACAGCTTCAGATCTAGATAATACCAAAATGAAAACAATTTAGGGTATTTTGTATACTGTAACCAAGTTCTAGATATATCTATATCATAGATGATACTGTAATAGTGAAATGTGCTTCCAGAAACAATCAACATTTAAAAACAGAAAATCAAGTTTTAAAAAGCAGGAACCTGAAAAAATCAAAAATTCTTTGAAATTTAAACTGTTTAAGAGACATCCAAAAAAATCGCTTCAACTTCTTCTTTTCCGTCTTCCTTGATTTTGAAGAAATTGACACTCGACCAATTGAGTCCAAAAAAATTCGACCTCCGCTTTTTTTAATTTTCAAAAAAGGTTTAAATCAAAAAATCCCATTAACCTTGGAAGCAAGAAAAATATCATTTTTTATGAAGGAAACGAAAACTATCAATTTTTTTCTTAACTTTTTTTTCCTTGACCGTTTAAGACTTTGGACCAACTAGACTGTGTTTTTCTTTTTCCTTTTTTCTTTTTGCGCAAATTTCATCGACAAAATTCAAAAATATTTTTTTATATCAAAAAGCAAATGAGAAGTTGCAAAAAAAAGTTAAGCAACAGGAAATGAACGAAACTAGATTTTTTGATTTATTTTTTTCTGTTTTGCTTACTTTTTGGTTGCAGGTTATTCATTTTTTGGACAGATAAACCAAAAAAGAAAAAACAAAACAGTTAAAAAATAAATGAGAGGCAAAAAGTTAAAAGTCCTGTCTCAAACAGGGCTGATTTGAATTTCAATATAAGCTCGTTTTTAAAACTTTTCTTTTATCGAGCAGCCTGAATCATATTTTAAAACAAAGAAGCTTCATCAAAGAACATTTAAAAGCCTATTTTCCTTAAAACAAGCATCAACAGAAAAAATTATTATTTTTAGCTTAAAGAATACAGTTTCAACAATCTTAATCATAAAGTTATCTGTGAAATAAGATAAGATCAAAGCTAATAGTGGATAGTGGATATATCCAATGATTCGTATTTTCCAATTGTTGACTACCATCTTTTTATCAGTAAAAAATCATACACAACCAAACAGTGAAAAAAAACAAACAAAAACTTTCTTTTTCCACCAACAAAAGAAACAAAGCTATCAGCAATATCATTCCTTTTAAACAAAAAATCATGTCCTTAATTTGCAAGTCAACGTAAGGACCCGACAAAAGTGAAGTGCTTCTGCTTGCTTTTTTAGATTACCAAAAAAGCAGAAGCATTTTACTTTTTGAGAAAGTGATGAAATTTTTAGATTGCTGCTATTTTTATCATCTTCAAAGAGAAAAAAGAAGAAGCTGCTTTTTGAAGAAGTGTTTTTTTATAAACAAAAACAAAAAAAGAAGCCGATGACCAAAAACAGGAAAGAATTTTTAAACATGTTCTTGCAAAAAAATTAGCAACTGTTTTTTTTAGTTTAAAGAAAAGGCAGCAATCATAAAACTAAAAAAAAACAATGGCTACGGGCATAGCCTATCACTAATATGGAATTGTTAAGATTTGAGGTCAGTAATTTAAGGACGTTTTATGCCAAAATTTGACGCTCACCTTAAAAGCGGCAAAGATCAAAGAAAAATCTGGTGAAGGGGAAAGGAATTTGAATACTTAAAAAATTTAGATCCAAACAATCCTTAATCCCTTTTTTGATATCCAGTTTTCAAATATTAGGGTTTTAGTTATCCTTTGAAGTTAGTCGGGAACAAAAGAAACAAAAGAAAACACGCAGAATTAAACTAAAGAATTTAAAGCATGCGTAAAATATTTTAATGACCTTCGATCGGGGGAGATAAAAAAAATTACTCACGCATTTTCGTGTTCCCAAAAAAGGCTTTTAAAAAAGAAGGGGGATTTACTTTTTTTCGGGGGGAAAGAAATATTTAAGTGCAAAATTACGAGAGGGATTAATGCGTGAATGAAATATTTGAATGACAGAAATAGAGAGTGAGTCATCAAAAGTTCTGCAAAAACGGTCGATAAAAGCTTTAAGGTCTTATTAATAAAAAAAATAATGATTGTAATTTTCGTAGACACGTATATTGAAAGAAGCGTCGATTTAGGTATTTTTTAATCCCTGATTTTCAGGTTTGTGGAGCACGAACCCGATCATCAAGGTTTTTTTTTGTCAAGACATTTCCATTCAAAACTATTTTCGTTCCGAGACTCAAAAAACGAAAAAATACCTAAAATGCCGCCTCCTTTAAGATACTTTTTTAAAAATACCTTTTACAAAATCCATTCCACGAATTATGCAATACTGAAATTACTTTTAATCAAACATATCATTTTGCTCAGTTTTTGGTAACTTTTGACACATCAAAAATATGCAACATAACCAAAAATGATAATAAACGTGAACTAAAAATCTATCTCAAAATTCATAAATATTTATGATTCTTTTTGTTGCAATTGTTTTGATTTAAAACAAACGCAACGTTTCAGACACTTTTTTTTAAACTAAAAAAATTAGTCATCAAACAAGGGTCATGAGAAACTTTAAATTGTCAAAAAAAAGTAAAACAATTGTTGCTGATTTTTAATTTTTGATTTTCAAAAATTGATTACACAAGGACAAAAGAAGGCTACAGTATCCTAAAGGGAGACGAAATGAATCAGTGCTATTTTCAAGGTTGTAATTTATTTTATAAAATTTTTGGAACAAACATGAAAAATTAAGAATGATCGTTTTTCTAAAATCACGTTTTTGTCCCGGGACAAATATAAAATTGGGCCGAACAGATTTTTTGAGAGGAAATTGTCCCCTTTTTACAACTTCATCCAATTAAAAACGAAAATGTTCAAAAAAGGAACATTTCGTCTCGACGTATTTGCCCGATCGAACTTTTTTGTTCCGGGACAAAAAAGTTCACTTTTTTCAAGAATAAAAATTTAAAATTGTTGTTAAAGAGATCTAAACCCGTATCATTTGCTGTTTTTTTGATTTTGCAAGAAAGTTCGCGAAGGTGAAAGTTACTGAAAATCAGGGACTTTCGCTTTTTTATTGACTTTTTTAACATTAGAAAAAAGCGAAAGTTCCTGAATTTCGATTTCTTTCAGGCCCGCGAAATTTCTATCAAAATCAAAAAAACATCTCTTTTAAATTACGGTTTTTCTCCAGAAGAATATTAGGATGTAATTATCATAAAACAACCCAAAATTTTTTGATAGCAACATTCTAAAAAAAGAGAAAAAACAAGAAATACAACGGATTTTTTTCTTTCTTTGAATGAATGAGAAATCTTTATCCGCAGTTTTTTCTATTTTTGATGTTCCAAACTTCACTTTTATCCTCCTTTTTTTTATAAGAGACTCAATCTTTTTAAGTGATAGAACAAGAAGAGCAAAAAGAAGAACATGAACAAGAACAACCACTAAAATAAAGGAACAAAAATGATTCCGAGGAAATAAAAATAGAAATTTGTTTCATCGCTGATTTTATTTATGGTTTTATAGCAGCTGCATTCAGATGGCTGTAAAACATACATATTTTTGTTCATTGTCAAACAAAAGCTCTTTTTTCTTTTTTTGGCGACTTTGAAGTTTATGAAATTTCATGCAGCAAAAAATAGAAACAAGAATTTACAGAAGCAGAATCCAGTATTTATGACGTCAATTTTCTACCGTACAAAAGAGCTTAAAAGAGACTTTTATAAAAAAAACAAGCCTGAACAAAGGAACTTTAATTTTTTTTAAAAGTAAGCAAGCTTAAAAAGGAATGACTCAAACTGCGCAAGAATAAACTGGGTCACAGATACTTGACGTTTCAAGTGAAAAGCATATTTTTTTTGAAGCTAGTACAGCTTTAAAGATTTTTTAAAAAGAGCTGGAATAGAATTAAATTTTGTGAAAAAATATTTTTAAAGTACTAAAAGTAAATGGGATTAACAAATTTTTTTACAAAAGACAACATTGATGATTCATTCATTCTCCTTTTAAAGGCAGACTCAAAAAAAGAGGAAATGTCAACATTGGGTAATAGTTGAAATTACAACAATTACAAAATAAATCCTAAAATGGTAAAAACTATGAGTTGTCAGATTAAAAAACTATTATCATCAATATTTTGATTATTGTGATAATTAAAGTATTAATCTAAAACAAGATTATTCATATTTTGGAATAATCGAAAATTAATGAAATGTGATAGTGTTCCAATAATTTTAGATTATTTCCTTTAACTCTTGCCCAAAATTGAAGATGTTATTAACTGTTAAAATACAGTATATAAAAATCTTCAGCTATTAGTCGGATAAAAAACTGCCAGAATCTTCTATCACTTTCAATAGGAACCTTTATTTAAATCAGAACATAGCTAATTTTTGAAACAATATTTGATTTATCTATTTTAACCATTTCTGCCACCAAAATTAAAAAATTAAAGACGAAAACTGTTTTTTAAACGATATTTAAATGGTCCAAGACAAAAAGAAACAAAACCATAAATCTTTAACAAACGTCTCAGAAAACATGTTTACAAAACTTAAAAAATTCACAGCTTTTTAAAAAATTTTATTAATCAAGAAAATCAAAACTCGAAAAACACTTGATTTTTATGCAAATGAGGCATTGAGAAAAATAAGCGCGAAAATAACGTTTAAAAGAATGAATGGAATTTGATTTTCTTTCAGAGAACAAAAAGCAGCCAGAGAACCAAAATGAGAAAAACATTTAACGAGAATAAAAAAATGTGTTTGCTTTGTTATTACTAAATATGGTCTCGTCTTTTTTGTGTATACAATTTTCCTCGAAGATGTTTGACGAAGAAGAAAGGAAGGAAAGGGAATGGCCAAGAACGGTTGATGACCCTCTCGCACTTTTTTGACACTCACATTTTTAAAAAGTTATTTTTGTTTTTGGCAACAACAAAATCGACCGCAGCGGCGATCTATTGCTTTTTTGGAAGGAAAAAGAAATGAGTCATTTCATTGTTCTTACACATTTTTGAAGGATGAAGAAAAAACTGCGGAGGTTTCACACGTTTGGCAAGGAAACTAAAATAAATCGAAAGTAAAAGGATTCATTCAATACAAAATTGTCCTTAAAAAACGTTTTTTTTGCAAAAGTTTGAGTCATGATCAAGCATTCAATCATATAACAAATATTGGCAGATTCAAAGGGTAATTTTGCCTTCTACGAGGTATCGTTTAAAAGAATTGACCTTTCCTAACTTTGATTCATGAATACTCACAATGAAAAAAATGTGTGGAATGTGTAAACAAAACTTTTCTAATGAGTACGATATACATAAAGGCAAACATATTGGATTAAGAAATTTGTTGGATAGGATAGTTGGATAAGCTTACCGTAGACCACCCCAGAGGACGCCGGAGATAAGACCCTATATTTTGCCCATATAATGGTCTTGAGAAGGGATAGTTATGGGGTAAATATTAGCGGCGGAGGTCCCAGCGTTTTTGTTTAACAACAATTTGAAAATACAAAAAATACCCCCAAAAACGTTTACGAATACCTAATATTTACGCGATAATAGAATTTGAAGAGGCCGAATTGGTTCAAGCGTTTCAGATTCGGATTCAGCATGTTCGTAAACCTATATATCCGTGAAATAATGTTGAAATTTGGACAATTGCCGAATTCACCCCTGAAAATGTGAAAAAGTGAGGGGATATTTTCAGTATTTTCAAACTGTTGTTAAACAAAAACGGTGGGACCACCGCCGCTAATATTTACTCCATAACTATCCCTACTCAAGGCCATTATTTGGGCAAAATATGGGGTCTTATCCCCGACGTCCTCTGGGGTGGTCTACGGTTAGGATTAAACATTTCTGATCTACTAGTTGGATTAGATGAGATTGAAATTTATTAAAATTTAGAAAAAAATATTCTTCACGAGCACTTGAGCATTTTTTGAACCTATGTTTTGCACTAAAAATGATACCACTATTTTACGAACAATAAAAACTAAAAAAATAATGTTACATAATTTTAGTTAAAAGTTTTATTTGAACGTTAAAGTTTCGATTTGAATTACCAATATTAATAAATTATATTAATTAAAATCCCAAGTGCGAAATTTAAACTGCGATTTAAACAAGTAATATATTTATTTTAACTTTAAAATCTTTAAGTTCTAAAAAAATTTAAAACAAATATTATTGACATTCCCATGTTGTATTATCATCTGCACAATCGTCAACTTCTACCCATTCCCATGTACCACTTCCAGGACAATTTTGAACGTGTGGGTTGACACCTATAAATAAAACTTTTAATAAACAATATCTCTATTTTACGATAGAAATAACACTTACAAAGTCTAGTTTCGATATGTGTACGACGAAGAGGTTTCATCATTGGTTTTGCCGAAACTAATAATAAAAATAATGAAACAATAAACATGAAAAATAATACTTTATTCATTCTTTTTGTATTACTTTTGATCAAAAAGTATTATCTTGGTTTCTTGAAATATGCAAAAAAGAAGCGGCACAATTTGTATTTATATAGGAATGCTTGAAGAACTCTTTGATGATATCATTCAATTAATGCTCCTCATTTAATTCTTCAACGATGACTTCATTGAATTCTTTAGATTAGTAATTTTTATGTTGGAAAAAATTAATCATAACTTATCATCGTTTTTTTTGAAGAATGTAAAATGTTAAAAATAATACGTCTCAGAATTAAAAATTTAATTGTATGTAATTGCTGATTTTATTATGGTTGGGTTGAATTATGTTTAATATGATGGTTTAAGACAAACATAATCATATTACAATAAAATCCCATAAAGAAAAACATGTCATGTTTCTTCATCAGGTGCCATACCTGTAATTTATAGTACCATTTATTAAAATTATCCTTTACAAATTTTGAGCTATGAGAAATGTGTAAAATGTTTAAATAAAATTTGTTAAATGGATACCTTTTTTTTAAGCAATTAAAAATTGATACATAATGATTAGTATCACACAGACAGTAATTGATTCAAAAAAAAGAGCTTTATAAAAATAAGACAAATCAAAATTCATAGATAAAACAAAAAAAATAAATAGGATATATGTATATATCAGCCAACCCTTTGAAAATATTTTGACGTATCAAAGTTACCATGTATAAACAGTAACAAATTTATCCTGCTTCATTTTAATCAATGAAAGATCCTGAATTATTTTGTAAGTAGAAAGATCAATCCCAGGAAAGACAATGAAAGGCACTTCATAAATATGATTTTCTGTTTCAACAATTTCATTCACAATTTCATGAAGACGATTTTTATATTCTTCAGAAATTTCATTGCAAAAAGTGAGCATCCATTTCGTTTTTGTATTTGTCTAAAAAGTAATGAAACTTTTATTTTTAGGACTTTTGCAGATTTCTATTTCAGAAAGGGTGGAACTCCTTTCGAAGGGGCATGCCTTTGATCTTGTGCCGATAGCGGTAAAAGATCAAAGGATTTTTATGATTTCCAAGTGGTCCCATTCTTCTAATGTCCCTGTCTATAAAACAATAAAGTGTTACCTTGATGTGAGCAAAGAAATTTTGAATATCAAAATCTTGTGAAATGTTTTGTAAAGAAAATTTATCAATCATTAAAAAATGTGGAATTTTCAATAACTCCTGGACTGTTGTGGATGTAATTGAATTAGGATAGAAAATTCGAAAAAAGCTAAAAATGGAAAAATTTGTATGAAAAAATTTATTTATCTGATTTTTAGAGATCTGACGTCAGCAAAAAAACCAAATTTAAGACAAATTTTTTTCTTTGATTTAAGCCGCCTTGAGTTCCAATTTTGGTTAACCTTCTTCAACCCTTCAAAACTGCTGATGTCAGTTCTGGACAATCCCAACTTACAAATTTTTAATTTGTGGAAGAACTTGGACAATTTTTTCAACAGCAACAATTGAACCATCACTGAACTTGACAGTACTGTTATAGATAAAAATTTCTTCACATTTTGAAGCAACAAAAACAAAATCATTGAAAGAAATATTTTGCTCATTAAGAGATAAATTTTTGATGTTGCTTTTAAAGATTTTAGGAATAATAAAAGTAAAAAAGTTTTGATTGAATGTATTATTGCCATCATTATTTTCAAGTGCGATGTCGGAAATATAAATGTTAAGTTTTTCGGTTAACCAAATTTTACATGGAAGTTGATGAAAATTTGTTATTTCTTTTCCATTTAATTTTACCTTCCATTCTTTCGTAAAGTACCTTGCCTGCATCGATGTAATATCCATAACTTGATTATTAACAAAAAAATATTTGCATGTTTTATTCATTTTTTGGAGGACATTGGCGGATGAGCAACTAATATAACAAATCAGGGAATCAGGAAATGAAAAATTTTGTAGAAGTGGATTATCGAAGTGTGAGGGTATTGGATTTTTCATAAATGAGTGTTCCGCAGGTTTCTTTGAAGAAAACAAATTTGCATAAGAATCAAATAAATCCATTTTGATTCTGAAACAATTGAAAAGCTTATAAAATACAGTAGTTTTGAACGAAAAATTAATTAAGGAAGAAGACAAAAATACTGCATGCCAAGAATTGATAGGGACGCCCGAAGCTTTGTTTTTTTTTTAAATTGCGTCGATAAAATATCAATTGATACTATCAAAAAACGAATCCACTTGATTCATTGATAGTATTGTTACAGTAATATTTGTCAAAATTTGTCAAAAAAATAGAGCCATCTTCAAAAAGAATTACATATGGCATGATTGAAAAAAACTGGCCGTAAAATATGCATGCTAAAGCTCATCTGTGAAAAAATAATAAAAAAGATTTTTGACATTTTTAAAGGGAGAGTCCCACTTTATACAACTTTTTCTCGCAACGGATTGTTATTCAAGCAAAAATGCATCGTTCAGCAAAAAAATAAGGAAGACCTTTTCGTATCGAAAACTATTATCTGTTGAAAAAAATTGTTCAAAGTGGATAGCCTCCTTTAAAAAATTGTTAAAAGTAAATCGCCAACAAAATGAAAAAGAAACATGGGATCAGCTTTATCAATGTTCTGTAGGTTGTACCTGGATCCATCCACGGTGCCAACAGCAACAACTCGGGGATGTATAAAAAAAACTTGGCAGCCTTGAAACTTACAATTGTAATTAAAGTTGTGTAAAAGTGAATTAAACGAGACAGATAAAAGGTTTTAAATTAAAAAAATAAAAATATAAGTGAATTATTTTTTAGCAACAGCTGTTGAAGCGAAACTCAACCCTGAAACTTGATTCTCCAAAAGTATATCTCAAAAACAACGCCACAAAAAGTTATTCTCTTTTTTTTTTAAAAATGGCCACAATCACAAATAGATGGAATTTATCCGTAAATAAATGGTGGCAATTTTCCTTTGCAAACAAATCAAAACTCAAAATCAATATCTCTGGGTATAGGGCAAAATAATTTTTGTTCTTTTTTAGTATGCGTCAACTTGGTCATATTTAGTGTGGTTTGTAGTAGATTTTTTCCAACCAAAAAAACATCAATGCCAACCACTAAACTTTTCAGGTCAAATACATCCTCTACCAGCATTCCTTGACTTCATTTAAAAATCAATAAATATTTTATTTTCTCAATACCGATTATGTGCAAATAAAACATTGGTGGTTGTATTTTTTTTAAACAATATTAGTTTCAGTTTGTTATTAAAATGATTATATTTAATGGTAAAAACTCATCTCCTCAAAAATTCCCGTTCAAGTCTCCAATAATTAATTATATTTTAAAGAATGTACCTGCTACAACATGTTTAAAGCTTTATCAAACCTCCAAATATTTTTATAAAGCTCTTCGTCTAAATATTATTTGCGATTTTGAAATTAAAAATAGTTTTTATTATTGGAATTTTCCTGTTTTCAACAACAATAATTTAATCATGACAGAAGATAATTTTCGATTGAAGAAACTTAAAAATTTATGGATTTATAATTCTTTTAAATGGGTTGGCAAATGTTCAATTATTAGTCAAATAATTTCAAATATTTCAATTTGTGAAATCAAAAGTTTAAAATTGGGTTGCCAAATTTCATGGAATGATTTTATGATTTTTACAAATTCTGGTGAAATTGTTGAATTGAGTATTCAATCAGTTATTCATGAATCTGGAGAAATCGCTCCACTTGAAGATGTTCTGATTGCAGTTCCAAAAGCTACAAAAATCATGTAAATTTTTTTATAGTTTAAAAATTTAGATTTATAGACATTTCGCCAAAACAATACTTTGCTGAATCCTAGATTTCTGGGATGATCAAAATGTCCCAATTTTTTTATACAAGTGCAACAAAATTGTCGGCCTCGACTCTTTTATTAAGCTTTTAACGCCAAAAAATCCAGGACATTTTTTTGACGAAATATCCATGATTTGAAAAATTACTGTAATGATTGGCATTTTTTAGGATTACCAACACATTGATAACCCCAAAAACATCTTCAATACTTTCATCCTTGAATCGTAAAGACAAGCTTCAAAAGTTTGAAATTAATTATGCTAAAAAATTAGAATTTTTGGACCCTGAATTATTTGCAAAGTTTTTATATGTAAGTTTTGACAAAGATTATTGGATTCATGGATATTTCGCCAAAAAATTTGTTTTGGATTTTTCGTAACATATAAAGTCAAAGTTAACAGTTTTATCGAATTCGGTTAAAAAATTTGGGACATTTTGGTCATCCAAAAAATCCAGGCAGATATTTTGGCGAATTATTCTTGAATATTAATTTTAGTGTTCCATAAAATTATTCACCTAAAACTGTATCCGACCTAAATATCTAATTTTATTGTTGTTTTTAGAAAAATCATTTCCATCAGATTTCTTACATTAACAATTGGTGTACTGGAAATGCATCTGAAGGGGGCAGGGAACAATTAAGACTCATTGAAATTGAATTTAATGAAAAACTTTATGATGAAATGACAAAATTAGAAAATGCTGCTGTGAAGATTCTCGAAAATGAAAATTGATTCTTTTTTTGCCGGAAGGAATCAAAATTCATTGATTGAACGATTTTTGATCATGCCCTTTTTCGAAAATGTTCGAGAACGTTGTTTACAAGAACTTTGAAAAAACTTATTTTTATCCAAAGTACTTTTGATTATTTTTTAATATTTTATTTGTATCTATTTTATTGTATTTATTTATAAATCACAAACAACATTTTTTTATGTCAAAAATCATAAACCTTTTTTTTCATCTCCCCAAAAAAATGACATAAACAGTCTATAAAAAAATATATTTGATCTCTTAACAAACTTTATTAAAACATTCAAAAATTTATGCATATTTTTTTGTCATTTTTGATTCTTAAAATAACTTTTTAAACTGAAAAAAAAAGATTCCAATAAAAACACAAAAAAACTGCCTCCGCAAAATCGGATTAAAAGGTACCTTTTATTTTTGGTTTTTTCTTCAAAGATCAATGGTTTTGTTTTTGCAGCGACGGAATCGTTATCACTGATAGGGATATGCAAATTAGTTTTGGGGCATAAATGTCATCAAGTGATCACTTAAATGTTTTTTTGTTAGAATATTTGTTTGGATTGGAGTTGTTGTTAATTTTATGCAAATCCTATTTTGTTTAAAAATTAAAATAGTGCTATTTTGTATTGATGTTTTAAGGTTAAGGGGAGGGCAATGATGAGGATAGAATATGGCTGAAGATGGTTCATATATAAGCAGGAACATTTAAGTGACAAAAACTTCAGTTTACTTTTCAATCTATCTATTGTTTTCAAGGGCTTTAGCATCACTTTATTTCGGAGGGGACAAAAGCCCTTTCGAGAAGGGCTTCCTTTGATCTTGTGCCGACGGCGGCAAAAGATCAAAGGAATTTTGTAATTTTGGCGAGGGCATGTACCCCTGTTACCCCGATCCCTGTTGGCGTTCTTGATTTTTTTAGACCATTTTTGAAGTCATATTGGTTTTATTACATCATTTTCTATCATTTTTAGGTAACATACATAAATATATCCAAAGATGCTTCAATTTGCTGTTCTTGCCTTCCTTCTCTTCACTTCATCAATCACTGCACAATCCACATGTAATTGTTACTGTAAATCTACAACAGTATCAGGAATTATGTCAAGTGTATCTCCAAATACTTCCGTCGGATTTACAGATGCTTCAACAATGGTCTCAGATTTTACTTCTAAAACCACAGATGCCACTGTAGCTGTAACATCCCCTGCAAGTACAACAACTGGAGGAGCAACTGAAGCAAGTACTACAACAGCTGGAGCATCTGAAGTCTCAGAAGCTACAACCACAGTTGCAGCTGGAAGCACAACTACTCCATCAGTATCTGAAGCAACCACAACAGTTGGAGTCACTGAAGCTTCAACATCTACAGTAGCTGCTGCCACAACTACTGTAGCTGCTTCAGAAGCACCCACAACTACAGTAGCCTTGACAGAAGCTCCAACAACTACAGTAGCTAGTACTGCAGCACCTGTTGAAACCACCACTCCTGCAGCTACCACAACCGTTGAAGTAATAACAACAACCGTTGCTGCTGCTACAACTACCGTAGCTCCTGAAGTCACAACAACAACCGAAAACCTTAGTTCAACAACAACAACTCCATAGAATAGATCATTTAGAAAATATTTAATTATTTAAAAATAATTATTGTATAAATTCCGGGCAAAAACTAATAAGCTTACAATTTTATGTAAGCGAAATTATCCATTTCTTTAGTTTACATTTAAACATGTATATTTAATTAACTTTAATTTAATAAAGTTTTAATAAATTATTTCGTAATTTTTTTATTTTGGAAATACATCAAAGCAGCAACTTGACTCATGTTTAACAGACTACAGTATATCTTTCAAAAAGAACTAAACTTCTTATAGTTTTCAATGTTATTTCATGGTATCACGTTCTTAACATTCTGCCCTTAAGGGCAATCCTGGCCGGTAATCAAGCAAGCATGGCTTAAATAATACTAAATCATTGACTCGTGTTTAACAGACTACAGTATATCTCAATTACTTAGAAAACGAAATAAATTAATTAATCTAAAATTTTAGCTTCCTTTCATTTCACTTTTTTTCCATTTTAGTAAATGTATTTATGACAATTTTAAGTCAAGCATAAATATTTGGTAACTATGAAATTGATAACCCTTAAAAATGCTTATTAAAAGAAATTAATAAAAACAAAGCAGTTTTGTATTTATCAAATTTATAGAAAAAACAGAATTGAAAAAGAAGTAAAAATGGATTTTATGTTTTTTATGTATGGAATAAATTTTGTTATTGCTGCTGTCGCGTTATGCTCGTATGTTGCATTTACAAAAATTATAAATTCAGTTTTAACTGAACTACCTCGAAGTCTTAGGTATGGTTTGACTCTTTGGGGGTTTGTAGTTTAAAAAACGCATTTTTTTCAACTTCGAGCAAGGTGTGTAAAGTCGATTTTTCAAAGTGGTCCAAAAATACTGATTTTTGGTATAAATAAACTGTTATGGGGTCCCTTAGCTCCATTCAATCTCAGTTTTTTTCCAAACTCCTTGGGGGGATCAGGGGGATTAGCTATATCCCCTGAGGCTTCAAAAATCGAAAATTGCGGATCAAGCAAAAGTATCAAATCAGAAGTGTTTTATAGGTCCTAATGAAACTCCCAAACAAATTTGGTGTGTTTAAATGCATTTGTGGGGTCTAAAAAATTTGCATATTCATATCTTATGTTATAACATAAAAAAGTTTTTTCGATTAATGTTTATCCCAATTCCCCGAGGGCATGTCCAGAGAGTAAAGGAGAAACTTAATCCTGATTTTGCAAGCATTAATCAAAAAGACACATTTTTAGACTTTATATTATGGTTACAACATTTCCATTTGCATTTATGGTTGCACTTGGTTCATTTACAGTATCCATTTTTTATTTCATTGAATATACAGAAAAAACTGAAATATTTATCAATGCCAGATTAGTGATGGCATTTGCAGCACAAAAACTTCGAAATTCATTTTTTCTTGTTGCCTGTGAAAGAGTTGTGGCAACAATCTACCTCGAAAAATATACTCCATATTGTTCAAAATTAATAACATTTTTTGTTTTGATGATTATTTCCTATTTGATAACTGCAATGTTTATGGTTCCGGCATTATCTTGTAAGTTGAAAAGTGCCAGAAGCATGGCATATGCAAATTTTCTTCGATGATGAATTATAAACGTGAATCAAAGAAAATAATTCCGTTTTTTAGTTTTAATATCCCCAAAATATTGGGTATTCTATGAATACATGATTTATTTTGTTGTTACAATGCATTTTACAACAATTATCGTTTGCAAAATTTTGCATTTGAAAAATAAAAAAATGTACAAACTTTTAGCTTATCGTGTTACTCTTGAACGTCGATGTCAGGTAATTAATTTCTTTTAACAATTTTAAAGGAGATTTTCGTTGCAAGACCCAAAAACATGAAAAATTACATCATCTTCAAAAATTTTACTAAAATTAAGCATTTTTAGGTTCTAACAAATCTTCGAGTTATAAATAATATTTGGCATTCAATGGTAATTTTTGCGATTATTGCCCCGATTGGATCAGTTGTAAATTCTACAGTATACGCCTTAAATTTAAATGATACCCTTAGGCCATTTTGTAATGTTCATATGGTAAGGGTACTGAATCAGTGATATCATAATAATGAATATTTTTAGTCATACAATTTGGCATTTTTGTTTATTGTTATACAATGTTTCTACAAATTAAGCCATCCCCAACAGCTTTTACCAATGACCAGAAATACTGTAATAACTCCGCTGGGAATCATTTTACCTGCAAATATTTCCATTGATCGATATTTTGGAGATCTTCAAAAACAATGGGGTTAAAAAAAATTTCGCAGCGTCGATACAGTAACCAAAATTTTGATTTTAGTCCAGTTGTTTTTGGAAGCAAATTATGGTAAAAATTATCAAAAAGTTTTGTAATAAATTTTGCCATTTTAAACAATGAACAATTGATTTTTGAATTTAAATAAACATTAGCGTATTAATAACTTTTATTACAATATCTTTTACAACACAAAAAAATGTTTAAAATAAAAAATTAATAATTTTAAGCTTGTTTAGATTCCCAAGTTTGAAGCTTTGTAGTTTTTCCAGCAGCAGTTGTTCCAACATCAGCACTTATTGGAGCTTGAGTTGTTTGATTGACACCAGTTGCTTTTGCTCCATCTGCTTGAGTTTGTCCAACAGTTGAAGCCTTTGTAGGTTCTTGAGTATTCAAATTTGTTGGAGCTACCGTTTCTGGTGCCACAGTCCCAGTTACGGCAGAAATTCCTAATGTTGTTGTTTTTGGAGCCCCTGGAACATTTGATTGCTTTCTACCACGTTTATTATTTTGTTGATGTTGACGAAATTTTTTCATTTTCTTTGATCCAAACCATATTAGAAATCCCAAAGAGAGTAAAGCAAGCATTAAAATAAAATCAATAATCGCAAAAGTGATAAATAATCCAAGATAGAGAGATCCATTGCAATTCGATTCTGGAGTTGTTGATGTTGATGGAACAGCAGCTGAAGAAGAAGAAATGGGAGTTAATGTGGCTATAAAGAATATTCTAATTTTACAAGGTGACTTAAAAATAGTTTAAAATTTCGTTTCAAAGAAAAAAGAGTTCATTTATGTGGCTTATGCCAAATCTTAGAAAATCTTTTGCCGCTGGCGGCAAAAGATCAAAGAATTTTCCAATTCTGGAAAAATTCCGGCTCAAATTTTCACCCTCCAGCTACTTAAGGCCTCTTTGTAAAACTGTAAAATTATCTCAAAATCTCAAATTTCACAAGTATCTTTAAAAAAACTTACTTTCAATAAATTTTCCAATAGGTTCACCATTTTCAAACGAATCAGAATCAAAGTAATACAAATGTCGATGATCATCTTCCAAAAATGCTCCAGGTTCATATAATTTATCATTTACAGCTGAAAATTTTACAGTAATAACAGTATTTAAAAATTTATTACTTACGCCAAAATGCAACAATAGCTTTACCATCAAATTTCGGAAAGAATAAAAAAGTTGATTTTCCATAACTTGAAAATGCAGGAAATAAACCTTGACTATTTTGAAACATCTTTTTTGGATCTTCCAAATATGACGAAATTTTTTCCCATTCATAGACTTGCGCCATTAGATTAATTGCTAGCTGATCAAAATAAACTGGCTCAAGTTTTGTTAAATTATTTTCATCAATTTTGTAGTGAACAACTTTCCAGATATCACCTTCTGAAAAAATATGCAAATTATATGATGCAGCAACGTGTATCAACAAAAAAGTTCTTACCATTCAAAGTAAAAAAGACCATTGTACCAAAGATGGGATCAATTGAAAAAAGTGGATCAACAAAATTTTTAACTTCATTTTCAATTAAATGAATTTCTTGTGCTTTGATTGGGACAAGTTCTTTCTGGTTATAATTTCCTTGACGCTAAAAAAATAATAATACTGTAATCGGTGAACCCTAATTAACAATCAATATTACTTACCAAATCTTCAAATTTTATTGATAGAATACAAGTTAATGATTTTGAAGCAGAATGATAAATATAATAAGCATATTTTGCATATTTTTGATTCAAATACAATCCACCGGTTAAAGTTTCCTCTTCTTTTTTAGGTCTTGCAGATTTACATTTTTTTTCTTCATCAATCAGCGAAACATAGAAATATTCACTAAAAAAGATTGGAATAATTTGAAAAAAGTGCAACAAAAGAAGAACAAATCAAACATACACGCGTTTGCTATCATGCCCATCTTTCATTCCATTAAAAATTATCATATTAACATTTAACTTATTATCATCAAGAACATATTCATAAAAAATTGGATATCCATAATCTGAGATATTATAAAAAAACGCAAATTCATATGTCGCATCTTTCCAGAACCCTAAATTCATATGCAAATTTTTTTCTTCTTGCCTAAAATTCATATATATATATATATATTTAATAATATTATAAATAGAGAAATGAAATCCAAAATTCATACCCTTTAAAGATGCTAACACTCGTTCCTCCACAGTATCCATCTTTTGTTTTTTCACAAACAAGTGTTCTGCCGTTGTTTTGAGTGATTAGATATGAATTTGAAGTGTCGATAAGAAATAACCAAAATACTAATATCCATGAATATTTCATCCTTCTTTGATTTGTCTGCAGATGCACAAAAAAAGAAGTGAAAGAAAATGATGAAGAAAATGAGTGTGAAAATGACAGTAATATTTTATGCAAAGCAAAATTTGCAGAATTAATTCCAAGCAAAGTATTACAAATTATGCAAATTTACCAAACTTTAGATCTCAACATTATTCAAATTTCTAGTACCAAATGTAAGTTATAAAATTACAGTCTGCAAATAAAATGCCGAATACAACGCGTTAACGGCGCACTAAATCATGTACTAGATGACTTATCTACATTAGAGCCTTTTGAAACTACAGTAATTTATAGTCAAAAAAATCCTTAAAAACCTACAAAAGGAACGTTAAATATTGAATAAAATTATATTCGACTATTTGCATTGTTTTTTACTGAATATCTGTTACATTTTTGGGCTTAAATGTTTACCGAATTTCTTTGCGATAGTTACAATTGCTTCAATTACAATTTAAAAACCCTTATGTTTTGTCGTCGAATGTTGCATGCAATGTGCAACGATTTATCTTTCTCTGCGCCGCAGCCGTTTTTGAACATTCTCTTTTTTTGTAAAAATTATCGCATTTTTTTCTTATCCGTGTTAAACATGTAACATGTTACATGTTTGCCCTGTTGCTTTTCTTTATCTTTGTTTTTCTTCAACATTTTTCAAATCATAATCTTATGAATGTATCTTAATAATTATGTTAAAAGTTTTGCTGTATTTATATTTATAAATTAACAAAAAATTCTTACGTAATTTTAACATTTCTTCGACCCAAACATCCATCCTTTCTTTTTTTCTCCATTTTCAGTTTCTTTCTTTCTTTCTCTCTATCTTTTTTGCTTATCCCTGTTAATCATTGAATTCTTTTGCAAAATCTGACAATAATAATATCCTACTGCAACAAAATTTTTGTGCTTCGTATTTTATAAATTTTGTGTACTTTTTCAAAATTTTTTTAAACGTAATTTCTTATAGATACTTTTTATGTTAAAGAAATGGCAAAACTCTTCTATTATTATAAGACTGGACAAATTATACTGTCAATTTTGTGTATTATATTCTTATCGGCTGTAAATGAACTATGTAGAACGGAACAAGTAAATGTTAAACAAACGGTAAGGGATATTAATCTTTGATAAACTTTTTTTAACATTGCTGTTTTAGATTGATGTTCGAAATGCTTCTCCAGCAGCTGCGCCCTTTCCTGAATTGAAAGCTTCACCATCAAATGCAACAATATTGGATATTTTGGAGGATGCCAAAAGTGATAATGGAACAGATCTTGGAAGATTTTTGAAAATCTTTAATAAAGTTTTAAATGATTCAAAGATTACGAATGATGACCTTGAGCAGATGAATGAAGAACTTGATGGAAAGGTGGATGAAGAACAAAAAAGTAGCGGAAAAGTAAGTCCTTTTGATTGCTGTTGGTTGCGGTTATTCTAAGGCGATTTGAACTTTAAATATTGAATCACCAGATCACGGATTAATCAAATATGCTGTTGCAGCAGCTGCTGCTGGGATCTTTGGAAAATCTGACGGTAATCGAGCATAGGGTTTTTAATAGTTCGTCAAGTTGAGGAATAAGTTTGACGAATTCGATGCCTTGGAGGGAATTGCTTTTATAAAAATTTTTCTTTTTTAAAACAGAATAAAACTTGCAGACATGAACCTTCATTTCTTACCACTGCCATACCAGGAGATTTTTTCACATAAAAACTTTGCTATAGATTACTGTAACCTGTTACAGCATTGTGGCCAACGGTATTCGACATAAATTAAATTCAGTATAGCTAAAAAGCATTTGAGATGTTCATAGTAGAAATATTATATTACAAATAAACATTTATTAATTCTTCTGTTTTCAGAATCATGTCGGTAAAAATATTGCAACTGCTTTAAATGCTACACCATTGAATACAGCATTAAATGCCACGATGGATGAAGGAATTGATAATGGAAATGAAACTGAACTTTTACAAAACCTGAATGAAACTTTCAATGACCTCGGATCCGATGTTCCTTCTCCAATGAATACAAATGTCGATGATAATCGTACCAATTATAAACCTTCTGTAAATCAGGTGAACATTGATGCCGATCTATTCTTGCTACGGTTTTCAAAGAATCGAACCTTACCTTCACCATCGTCACAATCTTTCATCAATGATTCTCGAATGTTACAGTATACAACTTACTGTATTTCAATTCCATTTTTTGAAGGTGGATTTTATGATTATTTAAATGGGAAGAATGTTTCTACACGAACTGGTTCATATCCAATTTATGCTGATAAGCTTTCATCTCGTTTTATTCCTATCATATCACTTTTCACTTTTATTATTTACTGTATTCTTCGAATGATGTGTTTACCTGCTCCATATTCTGCTAATACTGTAAGGGGGGTTTTTTTGACGATCAATAATGTTTGAGACAATATTTTTTCAGGGTCGTCATCGATGTTGTTGTCATTGCTCAGATATTGTTCATAATTGCTTTTCAATGCTGATTCTTAGTGGTGGATTACTTGAACTTTTATATGCACATCATAATTGGAGTAATATTCGTGATTGGCCACATATTGATTCAATGGTTGAATTTCCTGCTTTTTGGGATTTTTCTGAGGTCTGTTGTTTTTTGGTGTTGGGGTTGTAGCTTTTTTGGCATGGATTTAAAATATGATACCGTACTCGATCCACACCTGGGGGGACAGGTGTGGATTTAGTCTGCCAAAATTTCCTTTAATTAAGCTATTTAAATTCATTCTGTAACTAATATTATTCATGTTTAGGTTCTTCTTCTCATTCTTATACTTTCTGTTGCAATAGAAATTGGACTTGGAGATTCTGTATACGGTATTATCAAACTTGATCGATCTCAGAATGGTTATCATCTTCCCTTGCATCAAGCTGATTCAACATTAATGTCAACAACATCCAATCACAATTCTTCAATTCATCCTTTACAACGTCAAAATTATTTTGATGATGCTCAACAAGAAGCAAATGAAAGAGAACTTACAATTACAGAAATGGCAAATCTTCATCGATGTTATGGCTCTCGACGATCTGGAAGATCTGAACCTCTTCCAAAATCTTCTACCTTCAATAATCAACAACAATTTCCTTTGCCTTCTGATGGCACACAAGAATCAACAAGCAGTACAAATACATTTTCAAATTGTCCCTGTTCAACGTATAAACCTTCTTCAAATGTTGCTATTTGAAGATCATGTTACTGTATGTTTTTTGTACCCATGTTATGCTTGACTTCTTTTTTTGTAATACTGTTAAAAATTATATTCTTTTTGTTTGATTATTAGAATTAATAAAAAAATTTACAAAAAATAAGTTGAAGATAATTTTTGTATGCGGGATGAATTTAGAATATTGTATTTGTAGTAAATGCTTTTTTAAGTTAGAAATGGAGCAAAGATGTACGATCTTTTTGTAAACATAATACTGTAAAAGCATTCTTTTAAAGACTAAGTAATCATAAAAATGTTTAAGTTAATAATCAAATTTTTAAAAATAGAAACATTTCCAAAATCCAAAAAAAGAAGAAGGAAAAGTGAAAGCAAAACTATGCACTAAAAACAAATGTCTTTCTTTTAGAACAGAAAAAAGTTGCCGGCAAAACGATGGTCGAAGAAAAAAGTCCGATGCACCCTTTTCAGTCTTAAAAAAAAGCATACGAAAAATTGTTGCGGCCTATCGAATACGAAAAACTTTATTTGAATTTTTAAGCAAATTTTTGGTTTTTTCCGATCTTATGTTTTTGAATTTTCATAGTTTTGTAGTTAAAATTTAAACAAAATAAATTGAATCGCATAATATGTATGAAAAAATTCTGTCAGTAAATATCTTTAAAAGAAAATATTTTAAATACATAAGATTAAAATTTGATTTAAAATATTTACCGGACAAACTATTTCCAACAATGTCTTGAAAAACATTGTTTTTAAAAAAAAGTGGAAGCAAAACGTGAAACATTGTTTTTTACTTTCTATTTATTTTTTCAAAATTGTCAGTTCTTTTTTGCTATCTAAAATAAAAATATTTTGCGGTTATAAAATGTTTGAAGCAGGACAATAAATGTTTTTTATAAATTGAATATTGATTAATAAAACAATTAATATGATAATTTCCAACATTAATTTAAATAACTGGGATGAATGTTTCAGACAAATTTTTTTAAATTTCAAGCAAATATTAAAAATCACTGCCAAGTTTTTTAATAAATGTGATCATCATTACGAATTCTATATATTTCTTATTAACCAAATTTTGTGAAATGTTGAGATTTTTTTCAAAAATATCACAATTTATTGTTTAAATGTAACAAAATATTCAAATATAGAAAAAAAAGAAAACCCTTGAAAAAATATTTTTTGACAAGATTCAAATTCTTAAATGAGGCGGTGGTTTACATATTTTTTATTTAGTTGTTATAAACGTTTTTTTCAAATGCAAGACCCTGTTGATCAGACAAAAAGCAGTAGAAAAACACCCGGATTGTGATGTTTTTTAATTTCGAAATAAATGTTCAACTAAATAACAACCGGCGCCTTTTTTTAACACAATTTTCCCGCTTTATTTTGTTTCGATTTTAACAACACAAATTTTTGATACATTTTGTTGCAAAAAATAGATGATTCATTTCCATAACAAAAAATGTGTCTCTCTTTCTTTTTCTTTTTTTGCTCTTTTTTCGTAAACACATCTTTTTTTCAGCCGTTTTTCTTTTAGTAAAGACTAGTCAGAAAATATTGATCACTCTCTATAATAAACGAAAATAAATGTTTCAGCATCATCTGTGCTGTTGTTTTCTCCTATTTTTGAATATTTTTATTGAATTAAGTATACTTTATATATGTAATTTGAATTTAAAAAGTTATTAAATGCCCTGAAAAATGTTGTAATTCTGTTAAAAATGGTAACATCCCAGTATTAAAAATTATATTTAAAAGTTTGACATTTAAACGTCGAAAATATTTTTAAACATTTCTTTTTTGACGTATTCAATAAATTTTTATTTTTACAACAAATCCGAAGTTTAATTTGATAAAAATAATATTTCAACATTTTTGAGATTATCGTTTAGTTTTCCTAAATTTTACAAATCCATTGTTTTCTTTTTTTTCTCACTAAAGAAATGTCTCCGATGATATTTGACAGAAGAAATTTCGCAATATTTTTGCAATTTTCTCTTTTGAAAACAGTGTACTCCCGCTCTCGCTCCCAAGAGCGCTCCGGAGCGAGGGAGCGCTCCCTATAAGGGGAGCGAGTGGGAGCGGGAGCGGGCACGGGAGCGCAGGGGCGGGGCGGGAGCGGCTTCTCAAGGGAGCGCTCTGAATTAATATGTTAGGTAGTTTTCCAAAAAAATAATTTTTCTGTTTTAAAATCGCATTTACAGAAACATGTGCCGCAGTTTTTTGTAATTTGTCATCATCTCCATGTGAGCAAGTTTTTTCAAGTGCATCAATTGCAACAAAAGGTCTTAAAAATCGAGCAAAACATGAATATTTAAATAGCAAGCTTTTAATTCATTTAAATCGATCACTTGTTAAATAAATATCATTATTCTTGTATTTTTCGTTGTATTTGTTGAATAAAAAAAATTGCAAAATAAACAGGAGCGGGAGAAGCAAAAAAATAAAGAGCGCTCTTGAGAGCGCCCCCAAGAGCGGGAGCGGGCTTTGGGAGCGAAAGAGCGGAGCGAGAGCGGGAGCTGAATTTTTATGAAGAGCGGAGCGGAGCGGGAGCGCAAAAAGAGGGAGCGGGAGTACACTGTTTGAAAAAAACTAAAAGAAAGCGCAGGCATTTATTTCATCATTTAAAAATAAACTGAAAAAAGAAATCCACCAAAAAATAAGTTTTGTTGCAGATTTATATGTTCTGTTCGAATGTTTTATTGGCATTTTAATTGGGAAAATTAATTGCAAAAAGAGCCATAGATGAATTTTTTGCCATTTTGAAATAATGAAAAAAAATAACGGACATTAATTATTAAAAAAAGATTATTAAAGACACATTTTTTTGCAATGAATTTTGAAAATAAATATTTAATAATTGTTTCCGTTTGAATTTTGTGTTGAATTATCAAATCAATACCTTCTTTCTGTGAAACATATTTTTAGTAATATTGCGAGTATTTAAAAAACTAGTAATAACGAAAAATTCAAAAATATTTTAATCATAGGACCTTTGTATTCTTGCAATATTTTTGAGCGAAAAACGTTTTAGACAATTTTTGAAAGACTAAACTCCTCGAAAAAACCTTAAATCAAAAACAGCGAAAAATTTCGACACATTTTTCAATGAATAAAAAAATACGAAAAATAAATATCGTTGCAGACTTTTTATTGTTTTAATTTTGCCTTCGGCTGTGTTGTGGCTGTATTTTGTCTCTCTTTTAATAGAATATTTCGTTTTAAATTTATTGGGCATTAAAAAAGTCTAAAAATGACAAGGAATTATGTTGCAAATATTATTAATCTAATTTAAAAGTATTTGATGTTAATGAATATTCATTACAAATTAAACCATTATTTAAGTAATTTGATCTTAAAATTTTTTTGAATATTTTTTTGTATTCATACAAATGAATAAAATAACGCTCGAAAAGGATAAATCATCATTAAATGACAATCAGTGTTCTCGCGGCGGTGTCGGCGACCGTAATCCGAAAAGTTCAAAGAGATTTGCCGAATATCAAAGGATGCCGGTGGCGGCGGCGGCGGTAAATCAATTTTTGCCCGGCGGCGGTGGCGGCGGCGGCAGCGGTGTTTGACCAAAAACACAATCACTGATGACAAATAACCAAAAGCCTTTTTTATTGATAACTAACTATCTTTAAAGGTATATTATTTCTTACATTATTTGTTGAACGACTATCAAAATATTAGAAAAAAGGAATATCAATTTAATTAACACTGTTTTTTGCTCAATAAAACGAAAACAAAATTAAGAGCTAAAATATTTTTGGTCACTTCTTTACTTTTGCACTCCCTTGCTTTTTCAGTTTTTATTGCTGTGTTTTTCCAAATATTTTTACTTTTTGTAAAAAACTTTGAAGAAAAACAGCAACTAAAATCACCGTTCAAGGGAGGAAAAACATAAAAAAAACAAGGGGTGCAAAAGTAAAGAAATACCACTTTTTGAATATTTTGTTATTTTAAAACTGAAACGTCAATATTTTTGGAATTAATATAATTAAAATTTGCAATGAAACTTTGAGTTCATCAACATTTGTAAACGTTGATGATTAAAAATATATTTATAATTATTGTAACAAAAACATGATATTTTTCGCTGTTTCATACAGTTTTGAAGAATAATATTCCGAATATTTTATTTTTAGTATTATTCTTGTTATTAAACAAATAAACAAAATTTAAAGAATATTTAAAAATGGAAGTTCTTTTGAAAGCTTTCCTTATACCATATTTTTTTTGCTGCTCTTTAAAACCACTGTTATCGCCGATTTTGCAGTTTCTGCCCAAAAAACTGCCAACTTTCGACAGACGCCTTTTTTCTGCCTTGAAAAGAAGATTTCGTTAGAAAATCATTATTATTTTGGAAAAAAATTTGAAAATGAAAGCGTCGTTTTGTGCAAAAAGCAACATTTTTAAGGAAATTACATAAAAATTGTTTTCCAAAGAACGACAAAAAGTCTCTACTTTTTCATTAAAGCTTTTTCGGATAAGTTTTAAAAAAAACTAAATCAAAAATATTTTCTTCTAAATACTTTCTTAATCACATTTGATTCAAAAAACGACATTCAAAATGTTTTTAAAGAACAGGAACAAACATTAATATAATTTGAATATTTTATATCTCATTGTTTTATATTTCTTCAACATCTCAAAGCTTATAAGCTTATAATCTTTTACATACTTTTTTCGGTAATAAAAAATTATATATTACACGTGATGACATTTTTTATTAAAAGGTTAAAGAAAGAGTTACGATCTTGTTGAAAACTGATTTTAGATATTCATCAATGTCGTGTTGCATTTTTAATACCTTACACAGAAAAATATTTTAAAATCTTTATTTTAAATGCTTTAATATTTTAAAAATACTTCCGTTACAAATTTGTTATAACCTTACTGAAAATAAATAGAACAATAATAAATATTTATTGTTGCAGATAAATATATGTATGTATTAGCTCAGATATACAGAATAATATCAGAGGAATGTTATTTCCGCTTCAACAGAACATAAACAAATAACGATAAACAAAAAAGTGAGAAAAAAAAGTACAAATGAATGAAAAAAAAGGGTAAGAAATACGGTAGACAGAAAGTTTAATATAAAATTTTACCAGGCTAAAAAAGTACAAAAAAAATATTGTAATTATTCCAAAATCAGTGTTCCAGACTTTTTTTAACTAGTCACTGATTAAACTTATCCATAATAATTTGAAATAAACGTAGAACCGCGAACATAATTAATTAAGATTTATAAAATATGCATAAATGAAATCTTTTAAATTATTAATGTCGAATTTTGAAACATGGTGTGTAATAATAAAATTGGTTTGATAACTGAATGTAAAATTAATTTCGAAACGCCATAAATTATTATTAATTTATTTATGTTTAATAAAATATTCAAATCAATGTATGTTAAAACTTATTTAAAACATCTTTCGAAAAAAATTGTACAAGATTTATTTCGTATTTTTTTCAAGCGTTTTTAAATTTTAAATGATGAAATTAATGGAAAACTAAAAAATGTCGTATTTTCTTTTGTTATTTTTTAGTTCTGTCTATCTTTTTCAAAAGGCACTAAAATTTTGAAATTATTGTTTTTTTAGTTTAAAACTTTGTGCCTCTTCAATTTTTTTTTGAGAAAAAAGCTAACTTTTTGTTTAAAATTGATGTTTGACGTCTACCAGGGTCTTTTCGAATTTTTAGCAGCTGATACAAAAAAAATTGGCGTTAAGTTAGAATTTTTTAAATTTCAATCAAAAATTTCGTGGTTATTTTTCAAACAGAATAGGAAATATTATTTAGAAATAGAAATTCTGCAAAACGACTACCTACCCTTTTTTTATTTAAATATGCAATTGTTCATAAATAATTTTTATTTTATTTTTATGAACAATTGCATATTTAAATAAAAAATTGAATTAATTTAGGGCAGCTCTATGTATTAATCAATATAAAAAAACATGTAACGAATATTTTTAAAAAAATCGTTTCACTTAAATATGCCAGAAAATATATTAATATATAATATTCGTGTGAAAAAATGTTTTAGTGCAAAATATTTTTATTTTTTAATGCATTATTCCCAATTTTATAAAACATGTTTAAAAAAGTTTTTGATCTTTTAATTTTAAAACTTTTAAATTAATCCGAAAATGAAGAATAAAATTTTATAAAATATTCAAAGACAAATTTGTATTTTTTAAATGAGCTTTGTCGCTGTCTTATGCAAATTTGGTACTACAAAAAAAATTGATAAACTGCAATAATTCGGGGCATTTGATGGATCAAACCATCATTGGCTTTACAATATATGTACGCACCTATCTTCCCTGGTCTATTCGTCCCTCAAATAAATCAATAACGAAATAGAAGAAAAAATCTTTCACCACTGCAAAGAGAAAAGACTATAATTATATTATGTGCACCAATCTGTGCCTGTCTGGCGCTTTTTTCCCTTCGCATTTTTTCTAATTTGCCGGTTTATTTTTCAGTCATCAAAAATTCTTTTGATTTTTGGAGATTTTGTTGTCATTCAAGACTTATTAAATATTTTAGATAAATTTCCTTTCCCTCTCATTTTATATTACATTATCCCGTAAATATATGATTTTAAAACTTCAAGACGTCGAAACATTTGACATCGATCAGATTTGATACGTTTAAACCCTTATAATATCTTAAGAAATAATGCTTAACTTTTTTTAAACTTTATAAATTGCTCCGACAGAAATATTGTCGTGTTTTTTTGTTTTAAATCCAGCTTTTTCTATTTAAATAATTATCATTCTTTTTAGCAACAATGGGATTAACAGTTTGGTCAGATATTAAAAACTTATTTGGCCGATTTTTTCGCAAACAAAAAAAAGTATCACAAACTTCAACGTTTGATCAAGCTGCTGTTGCTACAGTAAATGTACTGGATTTAATGGATTTATCCAACCAAAATGTACAATATTTTTCAATACCGTATCCTTTGATAAAATATATTTTTGATAATTCGTCAATTATTTCATCACAAAAATTAATTAAATGTTGTAAATATTTTAAAATACTTCATTTAAAAAGAAACAAAAGCGAGATAGATGTGTTGGAAAGCTGTCAAAATGTATGCTACGTTGCAGCTGGATTATCGAAAAAGCGTGCAGAAGTATTTCCATTGACTACTCAAAAATTAAAGCTCATAAGTGTGATGAAATCAATCAAAGTCCTCAACAGTTTTGTATTCTTGGAATCTCATCATAGTGATTCCTTTTTTTCTATCATCGAAAAATTGGATTTGAGTCAAACCAAGAGAATTAATATAATGGTATCCTTTGCATTTGAACAAAGTATATTAGAAAAAATTGTGCAATCTTCATTGGAGAACCTTGCGATATGGTGTCATTCAAGTAAAAATGTTTATCCAGCGTTATTAGCTTTTCAAAGATGTCCAAAGTTGAAAAACATATGGTAAAATTTTTATTAATCTTAATAACCTAAATCTACAAATATTTATTTTTAGGATGCATTTGGAAAATCTCAATTCTCCAATACCATTGATAAATAAAGATATTTTTAAAAAGATGATAGCAACAAAAAGAGAAATCAAAATTGTTAATGTTACCCTTGAACCTGTGATTCAAATTGATCAAACAGATTTTATTAGTTTTCTTGAAAATCATATGGCTTCAAATTCCATAATTGTTTTAAAAACTGAAGTGGAAGAAGCCTTTAATAAACTGAATCAAATGTTTGACACGATTCAAACAAATTCAAAGAAAAATGAAAATAATGGAATCAAAATAGCTTTGTATTGGAGACGTATTCGGATTGTTTATTACGTTTAAAATTTATTTTGTACGTCATTGATTATTGTTATATTTTTGAAATTTAAATAAAGAAAAAAAAGGAAAAAAAACATTTACTTTTACTTTCTAGTTTTTAAATCAGAGTTTATAGAATTTTTTGAAGCTGAAATTCTTTAAAATTTGCATAAGCATGAGTGATATTCTTTGTCCAAGGATCATGAATTGTTATTTGTCTTTAAAAAATATAAAATTGGTTCTGTAAATTCAAGTGGTTGATAAAAAGATGCAATATTCAAATATGCCAGGTTCTGATAATATCTCAGCCTATGGATATCCAACTTGATACAACTTAAATATAATTTGTTATCGGAAAAATTTCTTTTCAGTTTATTTTTTACAGAATTTTGACCTTCACTAATTTTACACTTTAATTTGTTTAAACATATTTCGAACAATTATTGCTTTGTTAATAATAAAAATTAGCAACAATATTAAAATGTAAGATTTTTAAAACATTCAAAAAAAGTCATATTTTTCCAAAAATATTTTTTTCTATCATTTCTGCTTTCTGTGACATTTTCACCTTTCGAAATCGCCGCTGTCAAATTTAAAAACGAAATTCGGAAGAAGATGTAACTGGATTTTACAGAAATATAAATATCACACTTTTATTGTTCAAAAGTAAAAGAGCAGTATTCGAAAGAAAAACAATCTTTTAATATTGCTAAAACTTGACAAAATTATTAAACCATGCAGAAAATCATGCTAGTGAAAATGATCTTTACATTCATTATTCAAGTAAATGTTTGAAAAAACGTCCCAAAAAAGTTGAAAGATGTAGTTGAACATCAATTCCAACCATTTCTATCATTATTATTATACTAGGGATAAAGCGGGCCTTCGGCCCGCAAGCGTCTAGTTTCAACAATAGAACTACGTTTTAAAAAATAAGTTTGAGTATCTATAGAAGCTCAAATTTATTTATTTAAATAAATAAAGAAAAATTATAATCTTCTAATCAGCTCTTCCGGTTTTTCCAGCTAGTGATAATTGTTCTCGATTATGAGACATCCGTTATCGTTTACGCTTATTTTTGGCTTCTTTTTGTTCAGAAATCAAACACTGACTTGGTTTGAACGACGCGCGTCCAAGTGAAACTTTTTTTTGGTCGCAGCCTTGCGTGCAAACGATCGCGGGTTCGCGTGCGCGCCTGGGCATCGATTTTTTATGTCTCCAAATTTGCTGATTTTTTGGGAGTATATGTAATCGACCATGGGAAATCTGATGGTGTCTTCAGATCTTTTTTAAAAAAATTTTTTAGTGCCGAAAACAGGCAAAATATGTGAAAAAAGTGGAGTCGGGCTCACTTTTGGTGTTGGATGACCCCCATACGGATCAATATAAAAAATAAAACTTATATATCATAAAACTAGACATACTAGGCTATAAAAAAATGATACTCCGGCCCCACACCATCGAGGTTACGGTATCGAAATTTGGGGTCAAAAAATCGAAATTTCGATTTCGACACGAAAAAAAATTTTTTTTGAAAAACCGAGAGTGCCACTCGATTCTCCATGGTCGAAAACCTATACAGCCAGGAAATTATAAAAAAAGAAGCAAAACTGGATTTTTTTCCCAATGGTCAAAGTTTCAGACTTCTGAATCGCAGAAATCCAGAATCCTGCCACGAAAAAATCTGAAAAAATTATTTTTAGCTTCCAGGGACCTATGCCAACAACCTCTGAAAGTTTGAAGCCCTAAATCGAAAATTTATTTTTTTCTGTTCCTGGCTTATCAGGAAAAGTGAAATTTTTACGCAGACTGTCTCTTAACATTAATTCGAATATTTCGCTTACAATATTTTTTTTTGAGATTTCACATTTTGTAAATTTAATACAAGAAAAGTATTATAAAATTTTCAAAAAATGGCAACTTTATGCAGGTGGAAGAAAAAAATAAAATGACTCCAATCCCCACGGGCTCATTTTTGGGTGGAAATTGTCCTGTAGAGACGCTCTCTTAAAATATGATAAAAAACACTTAAAAATGATGGAAAAACCATATTAGGGGTTTTTACGAAGTATTTTGTGGTTGTGCCGCCCAAAAATTAAAAATCGGTAAAAATGGGGTTTTTTGGCATTTTTTACGATGCCGTACTCTTAAAAACTGAAAAAGCGGTCCCCGCATAGTTAATCATTTTACCCTTGGGTATGATTGATTGTAAGAAACCACCAAAACATGTTTATATAACCCAGAAAAAAAGTTCCACGCTTGGCAAAACAGGGTATTTCGCACTAAAATAAGTTACATTTTTGGTTTTTTCTGCATTCTGGCCACATTTTCTGAAAACATGGTCCCCGAATAGTTAATCATTTTACCCTTGGGTATGCATGATTGTAAGAAACCACCAAAACATGTTTATATGACCCAGAAAAAAAGCTCCACGCTTGGCAAAATTGGGTATTTTATGCGATTTTTTCGAAATTCTCATTTTAGAATCATCGGAATTCGGAAATAAAGGGTATAATCAAAAAAAAACTTGATAACTTTCTTCATAATATTGTTCTGAATGAAAAAACAGCATTGGAATTTGTTCCGTGCCACTGGGCTCCGAGTTAATGAATTGTTTTGATGTTGACATACAAAATTAGCAAAATTTTCTAGTGAACGTCAAATAAACAATAGGGCCTAAAACGAAAAAAAAACTTGATAAAAATCCTCTTAGTCACTAATAGATCATAAAAATACCAGCTGGAACTTTTCACGTTTATTGGTTCCCGAGTTAATATAACGTTTGTAACTATCGTGTGCTACAATACCCCCAACATGAAAAATTGAGCTTAGAAATGGTTTTTAACATGTGAAAATGCTCAAAACAAATTCCCTGACATTGATTTAATATTACCCAATCTTTTTTAAATCAAAAACACTCACAAAAAAGTTTTTCTTCAATAATGAAATACTGCACAATACCCCCAACATCATTTTTACTCTATAACTCAATTATTTGGTCAAGTTTAAAGCATTAAACGGTTTTAATATAATTTTTAGGACATTTCAAGCATAGTAGGATGTTATAAAAGGAAAAAAATAAAAATCGAAAAAAAATTTTTTTTGAAAAAATCCATGTGGTCCCCCCTGTGAAAAAAATCGAAATTCTCAAAATTTCGATTTTTGGGTTGCACATTTCCCAAAATTTTTTTGCGTCATTCTTAAGTTATTTGAAAGTGATTCTGACCATATTCGACCCCCTAAATCAAAAAACCGTCTCTACAGGACACTGAATGAGCCCGTGTCCCATGAAGAAATTTGCTTTTAACATCGATGCAAAAAACGCGGGCCTAAAAAAGGCGTCAAAAATAATAAACATCAAAAACAATCTTCATTTCGGGCATAAAATTGTTTTTTCTTACAAAAATCAAAAAAAAATTAAAATCGGAAGCAATCATTTTTCTACAATTTTGTGTTTTGGCAAATATGATATTATTTCTCATAAAATACGTTAAAATTGTTACAATATTACAATATAATTTTTAATTAATTTGTGAGTCTTTTCAAATTTTTTATTTTTTTTATTATTAACGAATTCAAGTACATTTTATTTTACAAGTATTTAGCATATAAATTCTAATATTCATGAATCCTTTTTATATTCATTTATTAAATTAACACCAGAAAAGAAGTTATACAATATTCAAAAATTCATAGAAGAAAATTTGCTGCAAAACATCGAAGCACAAAAGTACTGGCATTAAAAAATGAGACAACGAAAACATAGAATTTTCTGTTATCTTCTTTCATCTCAAAAGCGTGTTTTTTCTTACACAAATTGAACAAAAAATGAAGACGATTACGAAATTTGTAAAGAAAAAAATATGCAAAAATATTTAACATTTTTATTTATTTGATGATGAAAGAACTGAAATAAACACAATTTCAAAAAAGAATGATCAAAATTTGCATTTTCAGAAGAGTTGAAAGGAACTCGAATAAAAAGTTTACGTTTATTTAGGGAAATTAAAACAGTTTTGTTTTCACTAAAGGAACACCAGTTTAATTTTTTTCCCTAATATTCTATCCCGAATATTTAACCCTATTTTTAACACTATAAATTACTAAATGCTTTCAGATACTTTGTAATTTTCTTATTGTAAAAACCAAGTTTTTGTCATAAAAACTGCTTTTGAAAAAATTATGTTTGTATGATTATTTATGTATTGTATTGACATTTGAATGAATTCACGCGAATTAAATATGTTTTAAATTAAATAATATTTAAAATACCAAAACTTGAACGTTGAAACATTTAAATATTTAAAAACGTTGCTACTTTTTTAACATCTTCAAAATAATTTTGTCAAACTAGTCAAACACATCCTTTATTATATTACGACCATTTATCAAGGTCAAATCATCAAAAAACAAAAAAAATTGCATATTTTATTGAAAAAGGTCACCGCCAGGGGGGAAAGCTCGCCGCCAACTAAACTTTATATTTGAATTTTTTAAAGTTCTTTATTTTGTTATTTTTTAAAATGGAAAAAAGAAATATCAAACATGAAAAAATTTCTTTGTACTTAAATTTTTGCGAAATTTGTTAAATTTTTACACCGACCAAATCAGAACATTAACTAAATTTTTCAAAAAATCTAAAGTTGTTATTTTTTCACGAGTTTCTGAGGCAAAACCCTTAGATATGAAATTATTACAGAAAATGCTACTACTTAGGAATAATATTGACCCAAAAGCGACATTTGCATTGTCCATTAATTTTTTATTTAATCATCATTTGAGTTCATGCTCCTCTCTCAATCAAATCGATGACTTCGTGGCAGAGCATAGTCGTGGCACTGCCACAGTGGCAAAGACCATGCCTGAATTCGAATATAAAAAAAATCTTGGTTATTTTTTTCTTTTCAGTCTATTGCATACAATGCGGTGGTTTAGTTGTTTGCCATTATTTTTAAAGAAAAAACTTATCAAACATTCATCCGTTTTTATTCCATATCAAAATTGTTCATTTCCATGGCCAATTATTCGTTACCTCTGCTCCACCGGGCATTCCAAAACTCAGCTAAAACTTTTTTCAACTTGTCAACAACTTAAAAATATTATTGCTAAAATACGGGATCATCAAATTGACAAGCTTCAATATTCAACCCATATTAACACACACGTTTGGTCAATTACTGATAAAAAAGAAATTTATTTACGTTGGTGCTGTCATAAAAACAGAAAGAAATTAATGCCAAAAACACTCAAAGTTAAACACTTGGAAGTGGACGTCTATTTTTATAATTTTGATGAGGATATGCAAGAATTATCATCATTTTTTAAAGAGTTGGATATTTCTATATTAGAAAGTGCACGAATGAATATTAATTCTGGAAGTTGGGGTCATAAGATCAAGGTTTTAGGTGACATTTATCCAATTTTCAGTCAATCTTTGACTGAAATAACATTTGATAGGTAAGTAAAAAAAATTTTCAATTCTCGCATGAATATAGTTAATAAAATTTAAAAAAACAAGATTACAGGGTGTTACAAAAAAAAGTATAATTCGTTTTTTAAATAAGGAAGGGGGGCTGCCAAGACCTATGGTTAGTGCCAACAGGGACTTGGTGGGAAGAGGTATTTGACCCTACAGTATCATGGTTACGGTACTTTCGCTTCGAGAGTTGCAGAAGTTCAAAGTTAAAAAAACACCCATTTTTGGGGTGTTTTTTGAATCCCTTTTCCCAAAGGGCCAGGGCAGCTGAAGACTTGTGGTTTTGGGGTTTGGCAGACCTTGACTAACTCTCGTTGTTCCCCCATAGTATGACTTTGGGGGACTTTCGCTTCGAGAAATCCAGCGCGTTAAAAAAACTTTTTCAGATTTTTATACGTTTTTGACTAACTTTGACGTATTGGTGTAGTTCAGAGAGGTTGAGTTTAGGGCTAATATTTGTTGCCAATAAACTTCAGACCTATTGGGGTCGATCCCATTCCAAAATATTGAAATCTGGAAAAATGGCTTTTTTTCGATACCTAAAAACGTTCAAAAACGGCTGCTTAAACGCTTTTACTAGTAAATAGCAAGTAACTATTTATACACGAAAGTTTTAAAATGTTGTTTTTCGCTATAAATCAATAAACATAGTCCAGATAAGTACTGTAAAATACATTTTAAGCGTTTATGACCAATTTGGGTTGTTTAACATTGAATTAAATTTCATTATGTGTTAAGTATACTTATTAACATACGAAAATTATGGCTGCTTTAAAAGTCAATTTTCTAGATTTCAATATTTTGGAATGGGATCGACCCCAATAGGTCTGAAGTTTATTGGCAACAAATATTAGCCCTAAACTCAACCTCTCTGAACTACACCAATACGTCAAAGTTAGTCAAAAACGTATAAAAATCTGAAAAAGTTTTTTTAACGCGCTGGATTTCTCGAAGCGAAAGTCCCCCAAAGTCATACTATGGGGGAACAACGAGAGTTAGTCAAGGTCTGCCAAACCCCAAAACCACAAGTCTTCAGCTGCCCTGGCCCTTTGGGAAAAGGGATTCAAAAAACACCCCAAAAATGGGTGTTTTTTTAACTTTGAACTTCTGCAACTCTCGAAGCGAAAGTACCGTAACCATGATACTGTAGGGTCAAATACCTCTTCCCACCAAGTCCCTGTTGGCACTAACCATAGGTCTTGGCAGCCCCCCTTCCTTATTTAAAAAACGAATTATACTTTTTTTTGTAACACCCTGTAGAATAAATATATTAAGTATACATTTATTTTTTTACAAACTCTGTAAACTTTGGCAAAATGTTATACGGTGCCCAAGGTAGAATAAATTTTTTAATTTTTAGTTATATAAAACTTGTTCACGGTGATTTGTTAACAATGGCATTAACAGAATTACCGAATCTGAAAAAATTGACGTAAGTTCATTTAAAAAGTTTTTAAAATACTTCAATTTTCAAATATATTTTTGTTGTAGAATGCGATGGCAAGCCGGTATCACAAATTTATCCACTGCAACATTAATAACACGTTCGAAAAAACTTCAAAGGTTGGAACTAACGTGGGTAACAATGCGTTTTATACCTCAAATAATTTCAAATTTTATTATTCATCAAATGTCCGACCACAGTGAAACTGAATTTTTTATGTACAACTATAAATCAAGATCATATGCTTGTGAATGTGTTCAAAAAGAAATGAATGACACAATTCAAGAAAAGTTGAAAGGCGCAAAATTCATATTGAGTGTTCTCTATTCATGTAATCATTAACAAGATTCACATTTCACTTTTCCTTATTAATTAAACAAATAAACGCAATATTGCTTACATTCATTGAAATTTTTTGTTTGTTGTTGAATTTTATGATATTTTTTTAAATTTTTGTTCTTATTTTTTGACGAATATAAATTTGCATAACTCATTAACTATTATTTTTGTAAATGCTTTTTAGATATTTAAAAATACGCTTTTTATGAGAAGATATTCTACTTCTAATACCAAACATGTTTTTTTCTTACCATGTATAAATAAAGATCATGTTTTTTGAATTGTATTTTTAAAAAATATTCATAGTTCACATTTTGCAAATCCGATTCAAAAAAGAATGTTCCCATCATTATATTATTGTTTAATAAAAAAATAATAATTAAAGTTTAAAAATTTATTAAAAAAGAGGAAGAAATGGAGTGTCAAAAAAGGTAGACAGTGGCGTTAATTATCGAAATTTTTGATTAATAATTACAACGAACTAGACAATAAAAAGAAAACGAAAGCAAAATTTCGGTGTTTTGGATGTCGATCAACAGATAATATGATTCTGGAAATCATCCCGGTATGTTTTCTTTATTGAAATATTCTGCCACTCAAGCATAGCGCAGTACTCAACCTTTTGAAGATAATCAACCTGATCTAAGAATGTTATTACAAGCAAATTTTCGACGAGTTTTTCCAGCAACTCTTCTTTTAACTTTTTCTTAATATGTTGTTAAAAGAGGAGTTACATAAATTTATTTTTATTACTTTACTTGATCTTTTACTTTGAAGTATTTGGCGCGCATTTTTTTCAGCGTCTATATTTGTGTTATTTATTGATTTTTTATTGTTTGACTTTTTTGTATTCGATGGTTGACCTTTTTTTGTCGTTGATTTCTCTTTTGGAAAAAGTTTACCCAAACTATCTCGGCCCATATACGAAGCAATGAGAAAAAATTGGCCAAACCTCTAAGGCAAAAAAAGTTAAAGAATAAAAAAACGAATAAACAACAAAAATAAGGGTCAGTAAAATTAAAATTAAAGTTACTTCAATGGTCAGTAAGATTTACTAACCGATGAAAACTAATCGAATAAAAGAAAAAAAGTGAAAAAATATATAATAATAAAGACGTGGACTATTTTCCCTTTATATATTTTCTCGAAATGTAAATCCTAAAAAAATCTGTTATTATTTCTCGATGTAATTTTTTTGATGTAAAATTTAATTTATTAATTTTAGGATTTCAGTTATGTCTCAACAACAACAAATTTCTGAGCAATTTATTCTTCAATCAAAAGTTGATAATCAATGCTTTTCCGTTGATAAAAAGGTTATTGTAGCATCAACTTTGTTGAAAAATATATGTGGTAAAACTTTTATTATTATTGAAGAATATTTAGTTTATCCATTATTTTTTATAACGCACTTTTGTCGTTTGGCCAAAACACACAAAAACTCAAGTTGAAGAAAAAAACGTAGAAATTTCTTGATCTTTTTTTTTAAATTTATGTTTTTTTGGAAATGATTGCGTTTTTTTAATAATTTTGGATCAAGAAATTTCCATATTTTTTTCAAAAGTGTAAAAAAAGTAACACAACAAACCGCCTTTTTTAATTTTTTATTATTTCAGATATTACTGATATAACCGAACCAATAGTTATCGATTGTCCTGGTTCATCTTTGGAATTTTATATTTCTTTAATCAATAATTATGAAAGAACCGAAGAAAATGAACGTGATAAAAAATTTGAGAAACGCCATTTCGATACTTTTACAGATAAAAATAAACAAAATTTAATCAAACTTATTCAAGATTTATGTATCTTAGATTCTGATTTCTTTTTAAATTCTGCTGCAGATTATATTCTTGGAATTTTTGGAGGATTGAAAAAAGGAAGACCCATGGGTTGGAATGGCATGAGAAAATATTTGGGACTTGAAAGTGATTTCACTGCAAAAGAACGAACACTCATTCTTGGACCAGAAGAACTCGAATATTCTCTTTCAATAAATACCCCGAATTTTACGTTTCCATTTCCAAATAAAAATTTCTATTCACTGAAAACAGATTTTTCAACGCCAATGAATATTTTAATTTCCAAAATTATTCAACGTTCAAATGCATCAACTTCACATTTGCTATCTTTAATTAACAAAACCATCAAAAATGAAATTGATCGACATCCAATTAAGCTTTCAGAATTTGTTGGATGTCATCACGGCTGGAGTTTAGATGTCTATACAAAAATAAATTTTCATTGTTTTTTAAACTATGAAGAATACCCTGATATATATTTTAATACTTTAAAAAAAAGAAAAGTTATTGCTGATGAAAAATGTAAATTTACTTTTGACAATCTTGTCAAGAAACATATAATGCTAGATTGCAGTTCTTCTGAATTTCCAATTTCAGAAAATGTTAAAGTACAATTTTCAAAAACTTTTGAATCAATCTATAATTTTGATGTCACAAAAATAAAATCTCCAAAAATATCCTATAGATTCAGTTCTATTGATATTGAAAAAAAAAATACCAAAAGAGAATTTAAGGAATTTTATAACCATTTAATTGCCAAAGACTTGTCAAAAAAAATGACGTAAGTTTATTTTACTTATTTTTTTACAATAATTATTTTATAGGATGGAGTTTGCTAATGATGTCTTCAAGTTTTTTTGTCCTGGTCCAAGTATACGATTTCACAAAAAAGAAAATGCTTCAAAACTTTGTAAATTAGATATAATGGGGGAAATTAAAAAAATTGATCCTCGTTTCAAAGAATTTCTTACTGTAAATACATTTTTAAAAGGTTTATATTTAAAAAATATATTTTTTAGGATTTTATGGAAGAAGATGGAATTATTGAAAGTGCACATGTTTTGCCGGGTGTTCCAATTCAAGCAGCTAAAGAATTTTGGTATTACTATCCAAGTTCAGTATTAAAAAAAACATTAAAATGCGAAACATTTTGATTTTTTTTTCTCTTTTTTTGCTGTACTTTTATGTTTTTTATTTTTATGAGAAAATGTTTTGAATAAAAGTCTTCTATGTTTTTTTATGTACGAAAGAAATAAAAAAAAATTCTCATACTGCTTTGGCATCTCTAATGTAGTCGTTATTTAAGAATTTTTTGATCTGGTAAAAATATATTACATTAATGTGTTGAAACTTGAATAACATTGTTTTTGCGAAAAAATGATAAAAATATTTGTTTAAATTCTCAATTATTACTTTATTTACAAAAAATACACATATTTAAAATCTGATAAAAAAAAAATATAGAAAACCAAATAAAAATTAATTTTTTTAAAAACCTTTTTTAACATGATATTTAAAGGTATTCTTGAAAATTTTGCCAAGATTTTTGTTTTCGAATACAATCAGCGATCCACCGCGTGTTTGAACTGTACGCTAAAAAATGTGTAGCTATAATGAACTAATTTGATTTGATGTGAAAAACTTACAGTATGATTCAAGTCACTTAAGCAAACAATATCATTCTTTTTGCTAATAGCCAATTTTGAATGATCATTGCCAGTTTTCCAAAAATTGCGAGTACCAGATCCTCGAGTTTTCCAAGATTTGCGAGAACCAGATCCTCGAGGACGACAAACTACTTCTGTTTTGACGACATTTCGAACTTCTGTTTTGACGACATTTCGAATTTGATTTGTACAGCATTTTTCACCAGTGTTGAGCCATGATTGTACAATAAATGTTTGTTTGTATTTTTTTGGAAGATAATCGAAAATTGAAGCTGCTTTTCTATCCATGTTTTTTCTCGGATGTTTTCTTGAAAAAATTGTAAATTCAAGCCCATCCTTTGTTTCAAAATCACTTTCAAGGTAATTTGTAATATCATCAGTATCGTCTTTAAATCTTTTGTTGCACATTTCTTCAATCTTTTCAATGTTTTTATATTCTTCTGGAACTTTGTGGTAGCGAATTTCAGCATGTGTTCTCCACATAATATCAAGAACCATTTCCAAGCCAGTTCGATCAATATTGAAAAAGAATAAACTTTGAGCATTCTTGCATTGTTTGAAGAAGTTTTTTTGGAGATCAGGAAATTGGGGAATACTGTGATAACCAAAAATTCCTTGTTCTCCTTCATAAATGACAAATCCCTTCGCATGCCCACCACATGCAAATCCTTCTTCTGGCTTGAATAAGCGTTCGCATTTTTTATATTGATCATTGTATACAAGAATAAAGGATTTTCCACGACGTTTTCTTGTATAAAGTTGTTGCATTGTTTCATGAACAGGCGACCCAGGTGAAAACATATTTTCCAAAAAAGTCATTTGTGTTGTATTCTTTAAGTTCATACTGCTATCAAGATAACCTTATTGGTCATGAGGCATTAAAATGGCCATGATCCAGTCAACTGCACCACCTTGACCATTGTAACAAGTTAACGGATCCTATAATAAAATACCCTAAATGGTTACTGTATCATTTCTTTACTATGTCATCTAATTTGATTTATGTATACTGTAACGATCCACGACTTTTGTCCATTTCCTAGCAAATGAATAAAATTCTGTTTTTTTAATTGTCACATGTTTGTTCAATTTGTGATTGTTTTTTTAAACTGTTCCTTTTCACCTTTTTTTTTAGCTTTTTTTCATTGTTTGCATATTTTTCCTGATTACGACAAATGCATTCGCGAATGGCAACATTGATATTTATGAGGGATAAAAAACATTGTTAAAGGGAGCGTTCACATTAAGCAATGCCTTGTTTGTTTTTGTTGGCCATTGAATAAATACCAACTTGCATTTCTAAATAATAAATGCATTTTTATGTTAAAAAAACTTGAGTAAACTTCATTTTGCTTATCATGGACGCTCTCTTTAAAAATGCCACAAAAAATTTCGCCGAATTGTGTTAACGTTTTGAAAGCAAATGCTGATTTGGTTTTAATAAAAAAAAGTGAAAAATCGGGTTTGAAAAAAATTGCTTTTCGGCATCATATTTTTTTTTGCTTTTAGACCAGAAACCACCAAGAAAAAAATTGCAAAAAAACTCGCTGCATCGGCTGCTTTAGTCAGTGGTGTCAAAAATATTATGTGAAAAAAAGCGGGCAAAGAAAGCAAAGCTGCTTGCTTTTTTCTTTTTCTTTTTCCAGCTAATTTTTTTCTATTGTGCATTCATTGCGCAGAACTCTATGATTAAAAGCAGGGAAAGTTTTTTAAGCTTTTAAATAAAACTTTTTTGTCAAATTTTTGAGTTTTTTTATATAATTAGCTATTTTTCCTTAAAAAGAAACAGAAAAAAACAGATTTAAAAAATGTTATTTTTTCTCTCTCTCTCGTTCTCTTCTGTGATTGAAAGCAATCCTTTGCGATCAAAAGTAGCCGCTGTAAAAAGAATTGCTGCTTTCAATCACAGACAAAGATCTTGCCGCAATAAAAAGTGTGAAAAAAAGAATAAAAACTTCTGTTTTTTTTTCAAAAGAAAGTATTTTTGACACCACTGCCTTCAGTAGTAAGCGACAACCTTTTATTTTTTTTTTGTGAACTGCAGGAAAAAGCAAGGGGGAATTCGATTTCTATCAAGCGACTAATTTTTTTAAGTTAAATTTTTTGAAATGTTAGTAAAAAATTGTATAATTAATAAATAAAGTTATTAACATCAATTCAATTTAACTATTATTTTTCGATGTTTGACATTGGGATACAACTTTTGATAAAAATAACAATTTTTTGCACTGTAACAACCAAGGCAGTTTTTTGGAGAATGTTTTCGTTTAATCGATCGAAGTTATTTTTCAACTGAAATTCAGTGATTACAATTCATTCTTATAGATTTCCATTAAATCAAAAAACATTTCCGTGGCGGCGCAAGGAATCTTAAACATCGCCGACAAAGCCGCCATCAATTTCAAGTTACCAAAGTTGGCGCCACAAAAACATTGAATTTGCACTTTGCGACTTTTAACGATAATTTTGATGCATCTTTTGTTTTTTATGTTAAAAAAACAAAAAATTAAAGATACTTTTATCCTTTTTATTTTTTTACAGAAACAATTGCCAAAAAAAGAAGAAGATACATGTATGGCCGAAAAAGTAATATCAAAGAAAGAAAAAATACTTATGATAAAGTTCAAAACTACGATTGTAATGCATCTTTACAGTTGAATTAAAGTTTTTTTGGCGCAGTCACGAATGAGATTTTACATTTGAGATCTAAAACATTGAGATTCTTAATTTAATATTGTAAAATTTTAAAACAACAAAACAAGCTTTTAAGTTTGAGATTCAATAAATTGAAACTGAAAATTTAACGACAAATGGTTTAAAATTGCAAAAAATGAAGACGAAAATTTAAAATTGAAAATTTCAAGATGAATGTTTAAAGTTAAAAACATAAAAGATTAAACCATTGAGATTTTTTATTCGAGTTCTTAAACTTTAAAATTGTAAAATTTGAGAGCCAAAAATCTCAGCGCGAATATTTTACCCGCGAAAGTTTGAAGTTGCAAGCGGGAGATTTTATTTTTAAAATTGTAATATTTGAGAGCCAAAACTTTCAGAGCGAAAGTTTTTAACTGCTTTTTTAGGATTTTATTTTTCAGATTGTAATATTTGAGATCCATATTTTTGAGAACTAATTAAATGTTTTTTGATCTCTTTATTAATAATATCCATTTTTTCACGGTGATTTTGATGCCGTTGGCCAAAATATACCTGTGCCGATACCCTGAAGAGCAGATCAAGCAATTATATGCATATAAAAATCGTTTTTTCAACTATAATTATCTTTTAGGGTCAGTTTTTATGAGAATTTCGATGCCAGGGATGATTCCATTGAGATAACATGGTTTTACAATAATCTAATCAGCCATGGGAATAACCCTTAAACAATCAGTTCTCAAAAATATGGATCTCAAATATTACAATCTGAAAAATAAAATCCTAAAAAAGCAGTAAAAAACTTTCGCTCTGAAAGTTTTGGCTCTCAAATCACTATCGTTCTTTTTTCTCGCGTTCGACGCCCAAACGCATCATAAAGTAAAAAGATTTTTTCCACCCGAGAGAAATTTTTCGTTTTCTTTAAACTTTTTTTTCGAGTTTTCTAATGCTTTTTTTCTGATTTAATTATTTTTTATATACCTGCTGCTTTTTAAATCATTAAAATCGGCCAAGCCGTTGCTGAGATCTTGAAAATTGAACAAATCTTAAACAAAAAATAAAGAGAGAAAAAATAAAAAATTCTCTCGGTTGGAAAAATTTTTAAAAAGCTCATGATGGCTTTGGGCGTCGAATAAACGATAGTGAAATATTACAATTTTAAAAATAAAATCTCCCGCTTGCAACTTCAAACTTTCGCGGGTAAAATATTCGCGCTGAGACTTTTGGCTCTCAAATTTTACAATTTTAAAGTTTAAGAACTCGAATAAAAAATCTCAATGGTTTAATCTTTTATGTTTTTAACTTTAAACATTCATCTTGAAATTTTCAATTTTAAATTTTCGTCTTCATTTTTTGCAATTTTAAACCATTTGCACAGCGCATCGTCTGTTGCTTTTTTTGACAAAGAGAAAAAAAAGAAGTAAAAAAAATGCGCATCTTCAAAAAAAGATTCTGATAAATTTAACATATCAATATATTATTTTTTTATTATTAATGGATAAAGGAGAGTCTGAAATTTAGTTTTTTCGCAAATTTGGAAGAAAAAAACAATTTTCTCGATTTTTCGCCTTATGTTGAAAATTCGCTATTTTTGGCATTTTCGATGGCATGCCAAATTGAAACTACTCCTACAAATTTTCCAAAACTTGCCATAAAGCATTGTTAGACCTCAGGGTACATGGTGGAATACCTTTCATCTCAAAGTCAATGTCAATTATTTTTTTATAAACGATTATTTAAATTTCCCCTATAAAAAACGGCTGCTTGAGGCATTTTTTGCCGTTTTTTGGGTGAAAAAATTAAATTAGGTCCAAAATCAAAAATCTAACCGCAACGAATTGTTAATAGATCCCTATAAAACATGTGTATTTTGATTTTATAGTTTTCGGAAATGTAATTCCAAAGTTCTATTCATTTTTGTAAAATATGCCAAAATCCACAGGGGGTACCACGTGGATGAAAAAATTTCAAAAAAAAATACGTCAAAAAATGAAAAACGTCATTGCAAATGATACCAGACATGATTAAACATCATTCCACGTCATTTGTGATCAAAATAATAGGATTTTAAGAAAAAAAATTTTTTGAAATTTTTTCATCCACGTGGTACCCCCTGTGGATTTTGGCATATTTTACAAAAATGAATAGAACTTTAGAATTACATTTCCGAAAACTATAAAATCAAAATACACATGTTTTATAGGGATCTATTAACAATTCGTTGCGGTTAGATTTTTGATTTTGGACCTAATTTAATTTTTTTACCCAAAAAACGGCAAAAAATGCCTCAAGCAGCCGTTTTTTATAGGGGAAATTTAAATAATCGTTTATAAAAAAATAATTGACATTGACTTTGAGAAGAAAGGTATTCCACCATGTACCCTGAGGTCTAACAATGCTTTATGGCAAGTTTTGGAAAATTTGTAGGAGTAGTTTCAATTTGGCATGCCATCGAAAATGCCAAAAATAGCGAATTTTCAACATAAGGCGAAAAATCGAGAAAATTGTTTTTTTCTTCCAAATTTGCGAAAAAACTAAATTTCAGACTCTCCTTTATCCACTAATAATAAAAAAATAATATATTGATATGTTAAATTTGTCAGAATCTTTTTTTGAAGATGCGCACTTTTTTTACTTCTTTTTTTTCTCTTTGTCAAAAAAAGCAACAGACGATGCGCTGTGCATTTGTCGTCAAACTTTACAAACTTTATTATTCAATCTTATTTTTTTGTACTGTATTATCACAATTTTAAATTAACAAAATTAAATTAACAATCTCAATGTTTTAGATCTCAGATGTAAAATCTCATTCGTGACTGCGCCGTTTTTTTTTATAAATTATACAATGCTTTTTTTTGATAAAGTTGAAAAAACTCAATTTTAAAAAAAGGTTTTGCTACTCGAGTGTACTCCAGACATGAGAAATGCGGCCGAAATTTACTGCCGGCCGCGCCGCCGGCCAAAAATTCATCGGCCGCGCCGGCCGCCGGCATCAAAAATTTTGCCGGCCGGCCGCTGGCCGGCCGGCGGCGGCCGTTAAAACATATCTTCAAACTAAAAATTAAAAAATTTTTTATTTATATAACTTCAAGCATATGAAATTTTCATTTATTTACTCTTTATTAAAGTATTTTCATCCTAAAGAAGAATATCATATGTTTCTTGTTAATATTATTAAAAAGTATTACTATATTTTTACGGTAATTCGGACTTTTTCTAATACACAAAATAAAGCGGCCGGCGCGCGGCACAAAGTTGCCGGCCGTGCCGGCCGCCGGCATGAAAATTTTGGCCGGCCGGCCGGCGGCGCGGCCGGCATGCGGCGGGCAGCGGCGGCCGGCCGCATTTCTCATGTCTGGTGTACTCGAACTACTCCTTCATTGTTCCTGCAGTTCATGAAAGAAAGAAACGTTGTAGCATGCGCCACCCGAAGCAGCCGATGCGGCGGCACTTTTCTTTTGATTTTTTTGCTGGTTATATAAAATTTTCAGATTAAAATTCTTTTTTTTTCAATTATTTCTAAAATTAAATTTCAAAAAAATATTGTTGGCATTTTAAATTCTAAAGTTCAAAATCGAATATGTTTTCGTTCTTAGCTTTCAAAATTCTTACACAAACTGTGACATTTTTTGTGTTTTTCGATAATAAAAAATAAAATCTATTAATCTATAAAAATGGTATAGAAAGGCGCGGCAGATTGTTTTTTGTTTCTTTTTGTTTATTGATGTTTTTTGGCAGCAATAGCTTTTGTTATTTCTGCCGCTGTGATGTTGCAAACATCGTGTTTTTTATTTTTTTAAAAAAGTTTTTTCTCCATTTCCCCCTATTTCTTGTTTTTTTTGCCGGATTTTCCTGATTTTTGGCACAAAAAAAATATTAGCAGAGAATTTTAGTCAAAGAATTTACATACCGAAAAAAAATAGCAGAGAAAACTATGTCAGAAAAGTTCAATACAAGGATAATTTGGCAAAGATTTTACAGTCGGAAAAAAATTAGAAGAAATTTCGTCTAAAAAAATTACATCAAAAAATTTTTGGCAAAGATCTTGCATTCTGAAAAAATGTACACAGGAAAAAGGAAGTAAGATATTTTCATGTCAAGAATATCTTGGCAAAGATCTTATAGTTTTAAAAAAAACGACACACTTTTTTAGCACTGCCTTAAAATTATTTTTCAATCTTTTCTTTTTTCTGCAATTATTTCTCTAAAAAATGTCTCAAAATTTCCTGCCTTGCATATCAGGTTAAAGTTTATTATACCCCAATGTGATATTTATGTTATTTATTTGTGATTCATATTGTTTAGACTTTTTTATATTAAAGGGTAAGAGTATTTTGAATAGATCGTTTTAGTTTTTATAAAAATAAAAAACCAACCAAATTTTTGGCCGAACCACGAGCATTTGAATTCTTTTTTTGTCCAGGAGCAGAATTCGGATCATTTGATTCTTTTTCTTGTTGATTTTTTGATGGAATTTTTCCATTTTGACTGCTACCCCCATTATTAAGATTCAAAGTTCTTTTTCCTCCATTTGTTTGTTGTCGAGTTGATGCAGCTGTCTTGTTAGCATTGAATAATCTTTGAGAAGCTTTGAATTCCTGAGTTTCAGGTTCATTTCTTTTATCATTTTGTTGTTGTCTTGGAAATTTGAAAGTTGATGTTGGATCATCAAAATTTTGTTTCTGTTTTTTGAATTTTGCAGGAATCTGCTTTCCTTTTTTGCCTTCAAATGCGTTATATGCGGCTTCAGCTTCTTTTTCATATCGATCAGCTTCTTTATCATTATCTGAAGCTTCAATGGAATTTTCATAAGCTGCAATATGAAGGGCGAGGGTACTACTATTTTTGCTTGAATTTTTTTCTTTTGTTCTTTTTCCTCCTTTGATTTTAAAATCTTGAAAAATACTCGGTGGTTTTTTATTCCAAGCATCCCAAGAACCCTTGCTTGACTTAGTAACTCCGCTTTCACTGTTATCTAAAAGTTGCTTTTGTTTAAAATCGGTTGCAAGACTTTTCTTACTTTATTTTTGAATATAATATTCATATTATGAAAAATGCAAAATATTTGTATGGTTCTTTTTCAGTATTTCAATTTTTTCGGTTATTAATGTCTTATCTTTGTTGTGTTACAGATGTCTTTTTTAAAACATGTGAAAGTAAGAGATTTAAGAATTATCTTGAATTTGCTTATTTTTTGTATGCATACTGTTTTGCATTATTTTATTGCTGATTATTTCATGCAACTTCCGCTGAATAAATTTGATGATTTCTCCTGAGATTATTATTTTTTCAGATTTTTCTGTTATAATTTTTAGGTAAGCATAAGTGTCTGATAAACTAAAGAATCGAGTTTTTTGCGTAACCATTTTTGATCCTTTTTATTTGCTACTGCATTTTTTGGGCTGAACTTAACGTTGGACTCAGTCAAAATAGAGTTTAAAAAAATCCAAATCTAAAAAAATTAAAATTCTTCTCATGGCATTTCCTCAAAATTTACAGATTCTGGATTAGAATGTTTGATTTTAAAGGTGCGGATTGAAAAGACATGACAAAAGTCAAGCAGTCACGTGAATTTTGAGGAAATGTTAAAAGAAGCGTTCTGATTAGGGTTGTTCATTTCCCGGGAAATGGAAAAAAGGTGGGAATGTTCCCGCATTTACAGTATTCCAAGCTACAGTAATATTTTACCAAAATTAACCTTATAACCTAAAATTGGACTGTTAAATACTAAAATTAATCATTTTTGATTATTCACATTGTTTTTATTGCATATTTATCCCGTTTTTAATGTTTAATGTAAAAACATAAAATATTACTGTAGATTTACCGGGAGAGGGAAATGCACAACCCTAGTTCTGATATTTTTGTTCCTATTAAAAAATTATAAGCTTGGAAAATATTTTAAACTTTATTTTTGACTGAGTTCAACGCTTAGTAATCCAATCCAGCGCTTTGTATGCCGCCACCCTTTTTGCATAAGAAAATTTTTTATTTTTATTTAAATCATGGGTACTGTAAGCAGGGCTGCAACTTTTGGATATGGAAAAATAGATTTTTTTAAGCCTTAAAAAATTTCTTCTGATTTGATACCGTAATCGACAAAAGCTCAAAGGATTTATTGTGCAGAAGCTCATTCAAGTGGTAACGTTTGTATCAACAATTTTGGCAAAACTGCAAATTCTTTTTTTATTTATTGAATGATCTTTAAAACGCACTCTGGCTGAAATTCTGAAGGGCTTGGCACAGTCAAAAAATGAATCTTTTTGAAACTTAACCCACGTTTTCGACTATGCTTAACAAGCCCAGATCCAAAGTGTTTTTGGCCAAAAGTGCCGTTTTGGCACTTTTTTGTGCCGTTGAAGTTCAAAACGGCATTTTCAGATCTCCGGTGCCACTGGAGATATTGTCTTAATTTTCTTTGGTATAGGGGTAATCGAGGTCGCTGAATCCGAATTTCGCATTTTTGGAACCCGATTTTCGCGTCGGGACCCAAAAAAATCGAAATTCCGACTTTGTGCCGTTCTCCTACTTCGGCATTTTGCCGTCGGGCTTAGCAAAAATTACCATCGAATTCTCCACGTTTTTTTGGCCTGGGGGACGGAAAATATCAAAAAAATTTTTATACCTCTATTCTTTTTCCTGTGGAGATTAACGCCAATCGTGTATTTTCGAGTATGAGAAAAATGAAAAAATGTTCTAAACTCAGTTAAAATGTGCAAGAATAGTTAATTTTTACTAAAAATGCAATAAAACATCATTACTAATGTATTGGAAGCTTCAGAATGCCAAAAATATGCAAAATGCCGAAATCGGCAAAAATTTATGCCAAAAAATTTTTTTTCTTATTTTGCTCTAATTTTGTGCCTATAGGGGTTTTCGATGACGGGGAATTCGATTCTGATATTTTTATACACGTTTTACTTGACAGAAAAGCCAAAAACGCCATTTTTATATTTTTAAAAGTACTGTAATTGCTTACATGATAATGCTGTTTTTGGCTTATCCATCATGGCAAATCAATAAATAAAAATCAGAATCGAATTCCCCGTCATCGAAAACCCCTATAGGCACAAAATTAGAGCAAAATAAGAAAAAAAATTTTTTGGCATAAATTTTTGCCGATTTCGGCATTTTGCATATTTTTGGCATTCTGAAGCTTCCAATACATTAGTAATGATGTTTTATTGCATTTTTAGTAAAAATTAACTATTCTTGCACATTTTAACTGAGTTTAGAACATTTTTTCATTTTTCTCATACTCGAAAATACACGATTGGCGTTAATCTCCACAGGAAAAAGAATAGAGGTATAAAAATTTTTTTGATATTTTCCGTCCCCCAGGCCAAAAAAACGTGGAGAATTCGATGGTAATTTTTGCTAAGCCCGACGGCAAAATGCCGAAGTAGGAGAACGGCACAAAGTCGGAATTTTGATTTTTTTGGGTCCCGACGCGAAAATCGGGTTCCAAAAATGCGAAATTCGGATTCAGCGACCTCGATTACCCCTATACCAAAGAAAATTAAGACAATATCTCCAGTGGCACCGGAGATCTGAAAATGCCGTTTTGAACTTCAACGGCACAAAAAAGTGCCAAAACGGCACTTTTGGCCAAAAACACTTTGGATCTGGGCTTGTTAAGCATAGTCGAAAACGTGGGTTAAGTTTCAAAAAGATTCATTTTTTGACTGTGCCAAGGTTTACTTGGATCACTCTTTTTTTCAGCCAGAGTGCGTTTTAAGGCAAAAGCTGCAACTCTTATGATAGTTTGGTATTTATTTTATTACCTTACAATAATGTACACACTATCAACATTGGGTTTCCGTCATGTCTATTTTCGAAAATGTCTATTAAAATATGCGATCACTTTTTGTGAACTGATATACAAAAATGGATTATTCACTTTTTGTGAACTGATATACAAAAATGGATTATTAAATAACTTTTATTTTTTTACTTTTTTTGTGTTGAGGTTTGATTAAAGCAACATTATCAACATTAAAAATTTTTTAATGATCTCCAATGGATAATAAAACCATTTTTTCAAAGAACGCCGTTTTTTTGGAATCGAGCAGTGGCAAAAAATCATACAAAAAAAACCTCAATTGCTTTTGGCATTTTTCTTTTAAATTCATCTTTTTAACCGAATTTTATAAAAAATATCTTTTTTTTTAGAAAAATCTTGCAACCATTTTTTCATTACCGTAATTTGGAGCATTTCTCGTTACGCTTGCAGTGCTTATTATTGAACGGGCAGCAACTGCAGCATATGAAGGTTGATAACTTTTATTCAAATTAAAGTTGCCATAGGGGTTATCAGAGGTTCCTTGAATTCTCTTTTCATCCGTTGAAGGGGAAGCATTACCCTTTGTTGCCATCTCCGAAGTTCAAACTTGAAATTAATTGAAACTTCAATGCCTTACAAAAAGCAAGTGCAATAATTGCTTAAATTTTTTGCGAATAAAACTTTTTATGTTGAAAATTTTCTTATCTTTTCTTTAATCAAAAACACAAGACTTCTTTTAGACATGCTTTTTCTTGTCTCTTTCGGCAAAACCAAAATTCCCCATTTATATAAAGAGCAAAGTTTTTTCGTCAACATATTTTTGCAAACTCCGAAAAAATGTAGCTGGATTATGGAGTTATGACAGGGGGAGTCGCATAGCCTTCTAACTTTTTCTTATGACATTTCTTGAAAATCAGGCAAAAAGCATTGTTCTTTTGCATTCGCATTTTTTTGAAAATGGGAAACAAAAAAAGAATGAAGAAAAACATTGCTTTTTGCCTGATTTTCACGAAATGTCATAAGAAAAAGTTAGTAGGCGATGCGACTCCCCCTTTAAGAAAAAAACTCAATCACAAAAAAAGTTTTGTCACTCGAGTGTACTTGAACCACTTTTTCTTTTTTCACCAATGTATGAAAGAAAGAAACGTTATCGCATGCGTCACCCAAAGCAGCCGATACTGAATCTCTTGATTTTTTTCCCGGCCACAAACAATTGTTTTCAGCAGATTTTTTTTGATTGGTATTCTCTCTTTTTATTGTATAAATCATAATCAAATGTTTAAAAAAGTTCTATTCACCTTGTTTATTTCTATGCTGTTGATTTATATTTTAACTTTTTTTCATAAAAAAATTTAAATGATTTGTTTTTTGTGTTTTAAAAATTTGTTTGCTTTTGAATCAAAAATAAAAATATTATATTAAATTTTATTTATAATATCAACAAAATTTTTACAAACATTACTGAATTAGGCATACAACTAATTTTGATTGCATGAAAAAGATCAACATTTGCGGAATTTCATTTAAAAAAAAGTTTTAGACAATAAAATCTTTTTTACTATTTGCTAAAAAAAAATTTTGAATGATGAAATTTAACTTTGGACATAACACCAACTTTTTTATATTACTTTATTAAAATTTGACAATTTTTTTTTAAAAAACATGGTACTTTTACAAGTGAATCATAGTTCGCATTGTGCACATGCGATTTTAAAAAGGAAAAGTTTTCAATAATACCTTCAAATATTGTGTTAAAAATGGTTCTTAAAGAAATGAATTAATTTTTATTTTGTTTTCTATAATTTTACTTTTTATCATATTTTAAATATGTATTTTTTGTAAATAAAGGAATAATTGAGAAATTAAACAAGTTATCTTTTATCATCTTTTCACAAAAACAATGTTAATCAAGTTTCAACGCATTGAGTACGAATAATTCTTAAATAACGACTACATAAAAGATGCCAAAGCAGTATAAGAATATTTTTTATTTCTTTCGTACATAAAAAAAACATAGAAGACTTTTATTCAAAACATTTTCTCATAAAAAAAAACATAAAAGTGCAGCAAAAAAAAGAGAAAAAAAAATCAAAATGTTTTGCATTTTAATGTTTTTTTTAATATTGAACTTGGATAGTAATACCAAAATTCTTTAGCTGCTTGAATTGGAACACCGGGTAAAACATGTGCACTTTCAATAATTCCATCTTCTTCCATAAAATCCTCAAAAATATATTTTTTTAAATATAAACCTTTTAAAATTGTACTTACAGTAAGAAATTCTTTGAAGCGAGGATTAATTTTTTTAATTTCCCCCATTATATCTAATTTACAAAGTTTTGAAGCATTTTCTTTTTTGTGAAATCGTATACTTGGACCAGGACAAAAAAACTTGAAGACATCATTAGCAAACTCCATCCTATAAAATAATTATTGTAAAAAAATAAGAAAAATAAACTTACGATATTTTTTTTGACAAGTCTTTAGCAATTAAATGGTTATAAAATTCTTTGAATTCTCTTTTGGTTTTTTTTTCAATATCAATAGAACTGAATCTATAGGAAATTTTTGGAGATTTTATTTTTGTGACATCAAAATTATAGATTGATTTCAAAGTTTTTGAAAATTGTACTTTAACATTTTCTGAGATTGGAAATTCAGAAGAACTGCATTCTAACATTACATGTTTCTTGACAAGATTGTCAAAAGTAAATTTACATTTTTCATCTGCAATTACTTTTCTTTTTTTTAAAGTATTAAAATATACATCAGGATATTCTTCATAGTTTAAAAAACATTGAAAATGTGTTTTTGTTTTTGTATACACATCTAAACTCCATCCGTGATGAAACCCAACAAATTCTGAAAGCTTAATTGGATGTCGATCAATTTCATTTTTGATTGTTTTGTTGATTAAAGAAAGAAAATGTGAAGTTGACGCATTTGAACGTTGAATAATTCTGGAAATTAAAATATTCATTGGCGTTGAAAAATCTGTTGTTAGAGAATACAAATTTTTATTTGGAAACGGAAACGTAAAATTCGGTGTATTAATTGAAAGAGAATATTCTAATTCTTCTGATCCAAGAATGAGTGTTCGTTCTTTTGCACTGAAGTCACTTTCAAGTCCCAAATATTTTCTCATTCCATTCCAACCCATGGGTCTTCCTTTTTTCAATCCTCCAAAAATTCCAAGAATATAATCTGCAGCAGAATTTAAAAAGAAATCAGAATCTAAGATACATAAATCTTGAATAAGTTTGATCAAATTTTGTTTATTTTTATCTGTAAAAGTATCGAAATGGCGTTTCTCAAATTTTTTATGATGTTCATTTTTTTCTGTTCTTTCATAATTTTTGATTAAAGAAATATAAAATTCCAAAGATGAACCAGGACAATCGATAACTATTGGTTCGGTTATATCAGTAATTTCTGAAATAATAAAAAATGTTTAAAAAAGGGACTCGGTTTGTTGTTGTGGTTTTTTTACACTTTTGAAAAAAATATGGAAATTTTTTGATCTGACATTTTTTAAAAACGCACTCATTTTCGAAAAAAAAATTTAAAATTGATCAATAAATTTAAACATTTTGTGTGTGTTGGCCAAACGACAAAAGAATATTTTGTTTACCCAAAAATAATGGGTAATATTCTTCTTCAATAATAATAAAAGTTTTACCACATATATTTTTCAATAAAGTTGATGCTTCGATAACCTTTTTATCAACGGAAAAGCATTGACTATCAACTTTTGATTGAAGAATAAATTGAGGAGGAAGTTGTTGAGACATAACTGAAATCCTAAAATTATCAAATTAGATTTTACATCAAAAAAATTACATCGAGAAATATTAACAGATTTTTTTAGGATTTACATTTCGAGAAAATATATAAAGGGAAAATAGTCCACGTCTTTATTTTTTTTTTAACTTTTTTTCTTTTTTTCGATTAGTTTTCATCGGTTAGTAAATCTTACTGACCATTGAAGTAACTTTAATTTTAATTTTACTGACCCATATTTTTGTTGTTTTTTCGTTTTTTTATTCTCTAACTTTTTTTGCCTTAGAGGTTTGGCCAATTTTTTCCTATTGCTTCGTATATGGGTAAACTTTTTCCAAAGAGAAATCAATGACAAAAAAGGTCAACCCTTAAAGGCACAAAGATCAAACAATAAAAAAACCAATAAACTACAAAAATATGGACCCTGAAAATAAAATGCGCGCCAAATACTTATAAGTAAAAGATCAAGTAATGTAAAGTAATAATAATAAATTTGTGTAAAACATTAACAAAACATAAAAAAAGTAAAAAGAGGAGTTGGTGGAATAACCGGATTTGCAGCAACTGGTTGTAACACAAATCGTGGATCAGGTTTATTATCTATTTATTTATTGCATGCCTGATCACATGCTATCATGCATATTATTAAATTACAGAACAATAAAACAAAAATACAGAGTACATTTGAAAAAAATGAATTAAAACCTAAAACTAACAAAACAAAATTAAATAGATTTTTCTTTACAATTTAAATAATAACAAAGGAAAGAAACTATCTTCAAAAGGTTGAGTACTGCGCCATGCTTGAGCAGCACAGTATTTCAATAAAAAATCCACACCGGGATTATTTGCAGAATCATATAATCTGCTGATTGACATCCATAACATCGAAATCATGCTTCTATTTTCTTTTTATTGGGTTGTTTGTTGTAATAATTATTCAAAAATTTCAGAAAATTAATCGGTGCAGACAAGACAAGACACATTTTATGTTCTTCCAAAAATTAATTATGTCGGTAATTAGAATATCAAAAATTAACGTCACTGTCTACCTTATTAACACTACGTTTCTTACCTCTTTTTTAATAAATTTTTGAACTTTAATTATTATTTTTTAATCAAATACAAATTAAACAAAAAAAAAAAATTTTTTTGGTATTAGAAGTAAAATTTCATTTAAGAAAAAGTGTTTTTTCTATCTATCTAAAAAGCATATACAAAAATAACAGTTAAAGAGTTTTGCAAATTTATATTTGTCAAAAAATAAGAACAAAAATTTAAAAGAATTTATTAAAATTGTCAAACACGGACAACAGAAAATTCAACAACTAACAAAAAAATCAATGAAATTTTTTAAATTAATATCGTTTTACCCAGTAGTCAAGGCCGTAGGTTTTGGGGGGTGTGTCCCCAATTACCCTCCCCCTCTCTACGGCCTTGCAAGTGGTAAAAGAAAAATGAAATGTGAATCTTGTTAATGATTACATGAATAAAGAACACTTAATATGAATGTAGCGCCCTTAAGCTTTTCTTGAATTGTGTCATTCATTTCTTTTTGAACACATTCACAAGCATATGATCTTGATTTATAGTTGTACATAAAAAATTCAGTTTCACTGTGGTCGGACATGTGATGAATAATAAAATTTGAAATTATTTGAGGTGTTAAACGCATTGTTACCCACGTTAGTTCCAACCTTTGAAGTTTTTTTGATCGTGGAATTAATGCTGCAGTGGATAAATTTGTGATACCGGCTTGCCATCGCATTCTACAACAAAAATTGAAGTATTTTAAAATTTTTTTAAATGAACTTACGTCAATTTTTTCAGATTCGGTAATTCTGTTAATGCCAATGTTAATAAATCACCGTTTACAAGATTTGCAAAGCTAAAAATTAGAAAAATTTATTTTAATTTTTCATAATTTTAAGCCCTCTCCACCACATTGGGCACCGTATAACATTTTGCCAAAGTTTATACGGTGAAATTATAAATGTTTTACTCAATATATTTATTATAATCTTGTTTTTCTTTAATTTTATCTACCGTATTCATGCGAGAAATGAAAAGTTTTTTTCTTACCTATGAAGGCTTATTTCAGTCAAAGATTGACCGAAAATTGGATAAATGTCACCTAAAACATCAATCTGAAAAATATGTCCATTTCCCATTCTTACACTTTGTAAAATAGTAATATCCAGCTTTTTCGAAAATGATAATAATTCTTGCACATCCTTATAGAAGCGGACGTCCACTTCAAAGTGCTTCACTTTAAGTGTTTTTGGCATTAATTTCTTTCTGTTTTTATGACAGCTCCAACGTACAAAAATTTCGTTTTCATCTGTAATTGACCAAACGTGTGTTTTAATATGGGGTAAATATTTTAATATATCAATGTGACAACCACGTATTTTAGCAATGTTATTTTTAAGTTGTTGACAAGTTGAAAACAGTTTTAGCTGCATTCTGAAATGTCCATTGGAACAAGGGATTGTCCAGAAATCACGTGACCAACAAAACGTGATTTTCAGACCCCCTCCCTCCCTCCGTGACCAAAGATCAAAGCTTTTTACCGACAACATCAAAGCCGGGTGACCATTTGGCTTACCCCCTCCCTCCCCTCTCATGGTCACGTGATTTCTGGACAATCCCCAAACATAACGAATAATGGGCCATGGAAATGAAAAATTTTGATATGGAATAAAAACGGATGAACGTTTGATAAGTTTTTTCTTTAAAAATAATGGCAAACAACTGAACCACCGCATTACATACAATAGACTGCAAAGAAAGAAATGGCAAAAATATTTTTTTCCACTTTGAATCCAGCCATGGATGGTTTTTGCCACTGTGGCAATGCCACGTTGATTGCTCTGCCACAATGTTTTTAATTAGGTTGAGAGAATGGCATAAACGCACATAATGATTAAATAAAAAGTTAATGGATAGATAAATGTCGCTATTCGGATCAGTATTATTCAAGAGCAATAACATTGTGTCACTTTTCTTAAAAACAATGTATTGGTAAAAGGAAACACTTTGTTAGGTAATAATTTTTTTCGTTACCCTGATCAGGGAAACGATTTCTTTCGACAATGGTATCGGATATGGGTCGGTTTCGTTAGGTGAAGGATTAAATGCATTCATGGGTTGTTTTTTGCTTACGGAATAGTTATGATTAGGTGTAGGAAAATGGCCCCTCATAATTATTTTTATTTAAAATTAAATTTTTAAATTTTAATACTTTTTAAATTTTTCACATTGAACCTACTTCTTCACTCTTTTTAACTGTATCTATGTGCTGTATATAGTTTCCATTTTTGGTTAAGTTTGTAAAACATAATTTTACAAACTTAACATTTTATTTTATTTTTGTTCTTATTTTTTGATGTATAAATTTGCATTTTTTTAGCTGTTTTTTACAGCAGCATTTTAGTTAATTTTAAAAAAAACTGTTTTTTAAAGACGAAATTTTAATTTTGATACAACAACATTATATTACTGTATTTATAAAAATAAACAATTTTAAAGATTGTATTTTTATATATGAATCATAGTTCCCCATGTATACATGAGAGTTTTAAAAAGGAATTTTCCCATGGTTTTATTTTCGTTTGACTAAAAAATAATAATTAAAGTTCAAAAATTTATTAACAAAGAAGGAAGAAATGGAGTGTAAAAAAGGTAGACAATGACGTTCATTTTCTGAAATTTTTGATTAATAATTACAACGCACTAGACACAATTAATGTTTTTGAAGAACATTAATTGTGTTCTGTCTGTACCGGTAAAAATGCAAGTTATGCTAATTTTGGAATGGGATGGGGATGGACAATGATCTGGCTGTTTCGAGACATGCAACTTTAACATTTTTTTGAGAATACATGCATTTTAAAGCTTTGCACTATTTTGATAAAAGTTATTTTTGCATTTTTACGACTTTACAACTTTTTAGTAATAAATAATTACCATATTCTTGAAAAATATTTTTGCAACAAAACTTTTACAGTCCATAAATTCAACAAATTTTCCAAAACAGTAATAAATTCATCAAAAAAACCAAAGTATCAAAAATAAATTAAAACTTGGAAACAAAATTTTTTTGTAGTACTTATTTTATGATACACAATCATAAATTAAAAGCCATAAATCATTATTTTTAAAGCTCACAAAAATGAGTACAATTTTTTCCTTTTTTCAGCTCCAAAAATAGTTTCCGTGAAAAATGACTGTTGTTTATTTTCTTAAATAATTTTTTATTAATTAATTCGAAAAAAGAAGGTCGTAAATGAAGTGTACGCTCAATTTTAAAATTGTATTTGGTCATTGTAAAAAAATGGGCGGTTAAAACTTCGAAGAATTCTTAATAAATTTTGTGCTTCTTTAAGCATTTAATTTTTTAAAAATTAATTTGTTATTGGTATTAATTATATAAATTTTATTCTGAAAGTTGATAAAGTTGAATCAAATTTTTATCTGTTAAAGACTTAAAAAATGGGATATTTTTATTTTATCTATTGTGTCAATACCGTAATCTCGAGCATTTGTGTTTTACTGTTTATCATTTCTTTTAAGCTTAAAGTTCGAGATATTTATTTACCACAAAGTTTAAAGTACGTTTTTTTACCAAATTTTTAAGATTCCGATTCCTTTTATGAAACTTTAATTTGTTTTGCATAAATTAGGCAAACTTCCCTGATCAGGGTATCAGAATCTTAAAACAATTTTTAAAACAAAAATAACCGTATTTTAATGCCAGTTTGAAATTGCAAAAAAGATTATGCTAATTTCCTGATCATGGTGTGAGAATCTCGAAAATAAAAATTTTGGAATCCTAAATTTTGAGATTTAGGCCAGTTTCCCTGATCAGGGTAACAAAATCCTTAAACAAAAAAGTGTTCTGTTACCTAACAATTTTAGGCTATATTTTATGACTGCATGTGTACCGTATTGTTTCTTAACAACTTTACTTTCATTAATTTGGTCAATTTGTTTTTTAATTGATAAAACAGAAGAATCCATCAAATTCTTGGTCCTAATTACGGTAATCGGATTCACAGCACAAAAAGTTCGAGTTTCAATATTTATTCTAATTTTGGAACGAGTAATTGCAACAATTTTTCTTGAAAAATATTCAACTTATCTAAATCGAGCTAGATTTTTATTGCTTACAATTATTTCATATCTTTTTGCTTTGGCATATTTGGTGCCATTAACTGGAGGTAAGTAAATATCCGAAGTAATAGATGAAACCACTTTAATACTAAAAATTGAAGTCGGATGTCTTGGTATATTGATTAAAAAGTTTGTAAAATGGAGGATTTAGTTCATTCATACCTAAATTTTATACATTGTCCAATGTAAAGGTTATCAAAAAACTCTATTTAGTTCAACTTTACTTTGAAAAACACAAAATTGATTCTTAAACTAAAGGGTCTTTCTGATCCTTAGTTATTTGATAAATTCTGCCTTGTTAAAAGAAAAAAGAAGAAATTCGTTTTACGCATTTATTGGATTATAAAAAAAATGGAAAAGTGATAAAAGTATAAAAAAGAGAAGGAGAAGGGATGCTTATAAATCGGAGATAAGATCTTGGCCTGAGCCCGTTCTCCACAATTCTATTAATTTTTAAATAAATTTTAAAAATTCAAAAAACTGCAGTTAACAAAAAAGCACCAGCAGTTGTGCTTTCTTGTTAGAAAAAAAGGTGCATTAAAACATGATAGCTGCAATCAATCGAAAAAAACACAACAACAAAAAAAACAGCAAAATGTTAAAGCGAAAACAATCAATGAAAAGTTTTATGCGAGCACTTTAAAAAAATAGATAACGCAATGGACAGACTTTTTTGAACCCCCAAAAATTTCAACCTTACCGGGCCTGGGTTTTTTGTCGATTTTTTTTGAATGTATTTATTTTTATATATCCTTTGAGCGTTTTTTATCCAAATGCTTAAAAATTAATAATTGTTAAAGATACCATTAACAGTAAGTATCTAAGGTGATGGCTAAAACAAGTCTAAAATCAAAAAATATGAAAACAATTCTAATGTTTTTTTTATTAATTAATGAAGTATTTTAAATCTTTTTTGGCTTATTTGTTTGCATTCTTCATTGCTAAAACAGAAATTGAAATTTTTTTGAAATTGAAAAGGAAAAGAAAAAAATAAATTTTTAAAAAAGTGTTAAATATTCAAAAAAAAATGCCGTTACCAAAAAAACACCAGAGGCTGTGATTTGTTGTTTAAAAAATGAAAAATGTTCTCGTAGAAATATGCAAACTAAAAAAACAGCCAGCTAAAATTGATCATTCAAAAAAAGGCAAAAATGGGTTGATACACTTTTTCCAATCAGGAAAAAAACCCAACCTTCGAAGCAAAAAAGTCAAACAATAAAAAAACCAATAAACAACAAACATATGGCGTTTATTTTAAAATTTAAAACTAAATTCACTAAAAATAGTCAAAAAAATGATAATTCCATAATAACCATCAAAAATTTTTAGTTTCACTTCATATATTTTCTCGAAATGCTACATGGTATTTGCTGTACTCAACAGTAATATTACATTTAACAACATTAATTATTTGCAGAATTTTACATTGCAAAAATAAACAAATGTATAAACTTTTAGTTTATCGAGTTTCGTTGGATAAAAGAAGACAAGTAAGTTTATACTTCAAAAATTGATCAAAAATTACCATTTTTTACAGTATACTGTAGATTATTAGACATTTAAAAATTACTAACAAGGTACAACTTAATTTTCACAAATTTGCATAATAAAAGGTTATTCACCGGAAATATTTTGGGGTTATGTAACTCCCCTAGGGCTATAAAATGGGGTAAATCTTGTTCAATAAGCGGCGGGACATGTTGATAGTTCCCTTGTAAACATTTCTGCAATATATTGTAGACGTTAAACATCTCTACCATATACTCTAGATCATTAAAATCCTAATAAACCAATTTTAGATTCTCGAAAACTACAAAATGTTAGCTTCAATTTGGATAAATCTGCTCATTTTTACATGTATTGCTCCATTGGGTCCAATTTTTTACACATTTGTTTCACTTGTCTCAGGGCAATATATTCCATTTTGCATTATGCATATTGTAAGTCATACAGGGTGTCCCAAAAAAAATGGCGGTGGGCCTGTTATATAAAAACGAAGAGGAATGAATTAATAACTATGTGTGGACTGGTATGACCCTACGAAGAGTAAATTATTACAGTAATCTCACCTCTTCATAACTTTCGCTTCGGGACCCACAACGTTCACAAATTAAAAAATGACCGTTTTTTGGGTGTTTCGTAGATACAGTATCCTAATTTTCCCAGAGGGTATTTTAAAAATTTGTTAAGTGGGTTTTTTAAACAACCGATGGAACTCGTCCGTAGGCTTTATTTTGAGTCTATAACTCTTTTCTTCGAACTACACCGAACTTTTTTCTGAACCCCTGCGCAAAATTTTTCATTTTTGGTCAATTTTGAAGGATCGCCCTACTTTTTCTATGATTTGTTAGGGACTAATATTTGTTGCCAACAAACTTCAGCCACTTTGTGGTCGATCCCACACCAAAATATTGAAATCTGGAAAAATGACTTTTTAAGCAGCCGTAATTTTTGTATGTAAGCAAGTATAAGTAGAACATGATGAAATTCATTTCATTCTTAAAGTCTCCAAATTGGTCATAAATGCTTAAAATGTATTTCACAGTATTTTTCTGAACTATTTTTATTAGATTATAGCAAAAGAGAACATTTAATAACTTTTGTGTATACACAGTTACTTGCTATTTATTAGTATACTCGTTTAAGAAGACATTTTTGGGCATTTTCAAGTATCGAAAAAAAGTAATTTTTCCAGATTTCAATACTTTGGTGTGGGATCGACCACAAAGTGGCTGAAGTTTGTTGGCAACAAATATTAGTCCCTAACAAATCATAGAAAAAGTAGGGCGATCCTTCAAAATTGACCAAAAATGAAAAATTTTGCGCAGGGGTTCAGAAAAAAGTTCGGTGTAGTTCGAAGAAAAGAGTTATAGACTCAAAATAAAGCCTACGGACGAGTTCCATCGGTTGTTTAAAAAACCCACTTAACAAATTTTTAAAATACCCTCTGGGAAAATTAGGATACTGTATCTACGAAACACCCAAAAAACGGTCATTTTTTAATTTGTGAACGTTGTGGGTCCCGAAGCGAAAGTTATGAAGAGGTGAGATTACTGTAATAATTTACTCTTCGTAGGGTCATACCAGTCCACACATAGTTATTAATTCATTCCTCTTCGTTTTTATATAGCAGGCCCACCGCCATTTTTTTTGGGACACCCTGTATCTAATTTAAAGTCTTTAAAAACAATAAATAAAAACTTTTTAGTCCTACAATATTGCCTTCATAATAATATTGTTAAGAAAAATATATTTGCATCATTCTGCAAATAATGTCCTTCCAACAACGGCAGGAGATTTTGTTGTAAGTCCACTTGGAAAGAACCTACCAGCTAATGTTAAATTTGATTCATATTTTCATGGATTGGATAAGGAATGGAGTTAAATTAAATTAATGGGCTTGATTATCAGGGTTCCTTTATTGTTAGTGTAGTTAATGTGTGTTGATTTCTTTATAAATTTTACATTTTTATTGCCTACTTGTTTTTCTATCGTAAATAAAAAAACCCCAACTTTTGAGCAAATAAAGCAATTTTAAGTAATCTCATGAAAACAAGAAGCCTAAGCTTACATATAAATTGTTTAATAAAAAAGTGCATGATCGTAAAAATGAAGATTCAGAAGACTACATGATTCAGAATCCAAGAATTTTTTTCATCGGATTCCATTTAAGCAGATTTTAATGTATTTTTAATGTTAACAGAAGACTACAAGAACATTAAAGGAGGAGACCCATCGTGAATAAACTTTTTTTTACAACAATCAGGGACTCAGTGGAGCTGCTTTTTTCTTTCCTTTTTTGCAGCTGCAGTGAAGAAAAAAACAAGCTCCAATGAAGGTGCTTTCGCGTCGAGACATTGCAATCAAAGTTGCGTCTAAAAGTTTATTCACGATGGGTCTCGTCCTTTAAAAAAATTTATTTTTTGAGGATTCTGAAGCAGGTTTTTACTTCTAAGAAATTTATGTTTGATGCTTTCTTTATAGTCATCCGGCTTCAGAATCCTCAAAAAATATAAATTTGTAATAAATTTATATAATTTTCTTCTCGAGATGAATTAATCAAAAACCAGTTTTGTAGAATCCAAAGGAAAAATTTTTTGGCTTCTGAATTATGGGGGTTCTAAATCTACTTTTTTTTGGGTCAAGCACACATTTTGTTGAAAAGCCATAAGTTTTCTTCGCGTAAACTTAAATTTTGAAGCCTTTAATTTCCAAATTTGCATAACCTCAAACTTTCTTATACGGTAAAAAACTTTATTTTTTTGTACATTTTTATAATACAGATTTTTAAATTTAATAAATTAATCTCCAAAAATATTTGGATGTGTATATTGATATTCACGATAACAATTTTTAATAGTATCAAAAACTTGTAAACATTGTAAATAACTGAATACATTTGGAGGAGTTGGAATATGTGTGGCACAGAAGGGCATACATTGGCCACCAGAATAATTATGCAAATTATTTCGTCGACAACATTCTGTATGATCCACATTTGTTGTGGCACATTGAAAAGCCAGCCCCCTTTGGGGTTCAGGGCATTGATTTGTGAGAAAAGTTGAAACAAGCTGAAAAACGGATTTTGATAAAGTGATTTAATTATCGATTAATGCCCGCAGGGATTTCAGCAGAATGGCCATTCGAATGGGGCACAGTTCGAAATACAAAAATCCTTTGATCTTTTACCGCCATTGCCAAAAGATCAAAGGATTGACCCCACAAAAGAGTTTTTTCACCTCGGAAATAAAATTACTGCTGACGGTGGAATTATGCAAATTTTTGGCACTTACAGTTTTATCAGTAAAGGTATCAAAATTGCATAAATTTTGGCATGAAGCTGATAAACTTTGTTTTTGGCAGCAAAGTTGTAGTTTTGCATTTGGTTCAAGATTAGTTTTTTGAGTTTGTCCTCCAGATTCCACGGCCATTGGAAGGCCTTGTTGTTGGCCGAAGGTTGTTGTAATCGGTGAGATTGGAGCAGCTCCAACAGGAAGTGGAATTGGAATTGGGTCAGCAGAAGACTGAATTTGGGGTTGATCTTGATGGGCATGAGGAGATAACAAATCCATATCATTCTCATCAAATCCAGATGATGGCAGGGGAATAGGCTTGATGACATCATTGTGTTTTGCAAAAGTGGCATGATATTTTGGACTTCCATTTGATCGAAATTGTAAATGCTTAAAAATTTGCATAAAATTAAGTAGAAGGATCGATATACAAAATCCTTACACTATGATTTGAAGATCTTGCAGGAGATGGCGGCAATGGCTGGTATTGGGCTGATGGTGGAGGGGGACGAGGTTGTGGCAAAAATGATTGCCCAGAGGGGCTTAATGCTGCTGTTAAAGCTTGGAAGGGAGTTAAAATTGTTTCTGGACTTAACAGTGCCAAGGGCAGGGGTGGTTGTTGTGGGATAAAACCTTGATTGGGGGATGGACCAAATCTTGATGGTTCTTGATATCCCCTTGGGGCTGGTGGATATACATCAAAGGAGGTTGGACGTCGAGTATCATAATTATTGATTTGGGAAGATGAGGATGAAAAAAATTGCGGTTTATCATCTTGTTGGGGCTGGGATGGGTTCAGGATTGATGGGGGAAGTTGCCATTTCTCTGCTGGAAATCGCTTTTCTGCTTGTGGTCGAGGCAGGGATTGAATGGTATTGGAGATTCGAGTCAATGATTCTAATTCATTTGTCTAAAATTAAGCTTCTTATCTTTAAGGTTAAGAAAGGCTTCAGAGCATCAGAGACGCATAATCATAAAAATCCTTTAATGTTTTACCGCCGTCGGCCCAAGATCAAAGACATCCACCCCCTAAAGGGTTTTTGCCCCCTACGAAATAAAATGCTCTTAACGTCCTTGAAAATCGTCGTTTATCTGTTGTCCCTGATCACTGATTTTTGTTTTGCAACGACAACTTTGTTCTTATTCTTGTTAATTATTTTTCGTTTCAAGACAGAATTCAGGGATAAGGTTTAACAAAATTGAAAAAATCATCAAAAATTTCGTCGTCTTTTGGTTATCTAAAAAGCCTACCCTAATGTTTTTAGTTCCATTCAAGGCAACCCTTGGCTGAGCCTTTATTCGAATGTATCCACTTTTTATTGTTGAAGCTGATAAAGTGACCAATTTTCGAGTTGTTGTTGAAGGTGGAGCTGAGGTTGTTGTTGTCATTTCAGAATGCATTTCGGCCATTGTTGTTCGCTGTTGATTTGGATCAATTTCAGAAATGAATGATTGACCTTTAAATCCTCCACTTCGAGCTTTTGACAATTTTCGAGGTTCTAAAACAACAGTTTTTAATAATTAAAAATCAACTTTTTTGTGCATTGAAAAACCAACTTTCATCAATTTGTTGCAATTTCTGGATTTGATCGTAGTTGTTTTTCTTTGATTTTGGTAGTGATATTAATTTTGGAGTTTTTGTTTTCTTCTTTTCCTCAAAACTATTGTTGTCATCAAAATCTTTTTCAACTGCAACATTCGGGACTCCATTTACGACATCGTATTGGGAATAATCTTCTGCTGTGAAAACACTGAAAAATTAAACATTTGAAAAATATTGATTTTTTCGTTTTAAAATTTATGGAAAGTTGTTTTTTAACGTATTTTGACTATAGCCCGATTTTTGAAAAACTTAAACATTCCTTGGCACAGGGAACTCGAAATGATGTCAGAAGGGTATAAAATGGTTTTTCTAGGTTAACAAGGTCCAGGAACACGATTTTCGTTGTCATTTTCGTCCTAAGTGGTCTAGTATTCGATATGCAAATTTCTCAGGTCGAAAATGAAAAATCGCCATCTTTGAAGATAAAATGACAAATTTGGTACCATTCGAAAGCCCTTGACGAGCTGAGTTCAGAAAATATAGAAACTAAGACATTTGACCCTTTTAAACGGGCGATATTAGGCACAGAACGCCAAAAACCGCTTTTTGGCGCAGAAATCTTACGGTCATGTTTTTTTGGCACGACAATAGCAAAATTTTATTGCAGAATCTAATTCTCCATTATTTTGTGACCCTTAGGGCATGGAAAACAAAATTTTTTAGGTGGGTTTAGGGGGTCATCTGAATTTTTGAAAGTACGCCGTTATTTAACTCGAAAATTCAAAAACCGTCATTTTTGCTCCAATTCACTCAAATTTGGGTGGAAATGATAGATAATAGTCAGAAATAATTTTACCAAAACATTTTGTACCAAAATATGCAAATTTGGATTTTTAAGACCACGATTTAGGTCAAAACCCATAAAAATGGCATATTTTGGGGATAAAATCTCTAAAAAGGTTTCGGTAAGGTATTATTGTGTCCAAATGGTTCTATAATTATTATTAGTATGTCTACTAACTATTTCTAACATACAAACATCATATACTCCCAGTAACCCAGTTTTTTAGGGTAATATCGAAAACTAGACCACTTAGGACGAAAATGACAACGAAAATCGTGTTCCTGGACCTTGTTAACCTAGAAAAACCATTTTATACCCTTCTGACATCATTTCGAGTTCCCTGTGCCAAAATCAATTCGTAATGCTGTAGTTTCTCAAAAATCAGGCTCTATGCAAATTTTAGAGATATCAGCAGGTCGAAGATTCCAGTTGGATAATCATTAAAATCCCTTGATCTTTTACCGCCATCGGCAAAGATCAAAGGCGGTCGCCTTGAAAATGATTCTGTCCTCCTCTGCCTACGTTTTTGGGTAAAATTATGCAAATTAATTATAAAACTTTATAACTTACTCAACACCATCAATTGGAGCTAATAAAATTCTTGAATGTTTTTTTTCTGTTGAAACATCAGCCAAAATTTTTTTGTGAAATTGTTTCACAATTCTGTCAAAGGTTGTTGTAGTTCGTTGTGGGGCTAATGATGGAGTGGCTGAAAATGGATAACTTTAAAGACACTTTATGCAAATTTTCGAATCCCACTTGTTGATATTCTTTCTGGTGTAACATATTGTGGTTGTCTTTCATTATTGAATCTTGGATTCTTTTGAGGATAAACAACTTCTGGGACATGCGGCAATGCCATACTCTAAACATTTTTTTTGTAATACAGTAAGTTACAGGTGATATAAGGTCTATCGTTTGCTACTTTATTTCTAAATTTGCATAAACAGATATTCTGGATTTCAATTGTTATGTCTCGAAAGAGTTTTTTTCTTTGCTATAGAATCGAAAAAATAACTACGCTAGAAATAGCAATAGTTTTTTCCTACAGAAATATGGTATACCCATTTATGCAAATTTTAAAAAAAACTGTAAATAATCGATTTTTTAAATTTTTGTTATTAAATTAAAATTATAGCGAATTTTTAATAAGAAAAATAATTTTTACAAAAACACTTACCAAATAAAAATAATTAAATAAAATAAATCCATTAATAAAATATAAAATTGTCATATCTGCTTTTTAAAATTGAAACCCCTGAGAATTTGAACAATTTTAATTGTGGGTTTCTTTTTCCTTCTTTTTTATGCAGATTTATGAGATCATCAGAGAGAAGAAAAAACTATTTTGAGCAACAAAAAATGTGTTATACAAACGAAAAAGGGCTATAAAAATATGTATATTTTTATTGTTGAGGCTTAAAAAACTTTTTTTAAGTTGTATCCGCGCAACATGATCGTCAACAATGATGGATATTGAAAAAACACGATAGGGCCGAGCCAGATTTGACCAATATTTTTTTTAAAGAAATGATTTCACGCTGTTTTTTAAAATAGCAAAAAAACATGAATAAATGTTTGCATAAAAATGTGTATTTTAGAGAGGGAAAGAGAGAAGATTTATGTCAAACATGAAGAAGGAAAAAAGAAGAAAAAAGATGGGATATACATAAAATAGGATGAGAAAAAAAGATATTATGATTTTTTTGTCATTTTAAAGGAGATTTAAAGGAGAGGAATCAGGATGTTTTTTAGGGACTTTTGACTTAAATGTAACTTAATGGTTATAGCCAAAGAAGGCTTTGTGACAGATTAATTCCAAAACTGAAATTTTAGAATGTTAAAAATCAATTAATTCTGATGGCATTTTCTTTCTTTCCAATTTTAGAGAGAAAATAATGTAACCTGGCAAATATTTTTAAATTCATGCCATTTCAGGATCAAATAACTTACAAAAAAGAATATTTCATCACACAAGGCCGTAGAGAGAAAAAAACTTTGGGGTGGGCATTTTCATTTCGGAAGGATGAAATGAAAATGCTCAGCGCGCCTTTGAACTTAACACAGTGGCGGCAAAAAATCAAAGGATTTTTTCGATTTTGGGGGACACAGGTACCGAATGCCCCCCTAAATAAGGCTTTGCCATTCGAATTAATTGATTCTGAAACGTTTAACTTTTTTCATACCGGGACAAATGCTTCGCGAGTTAGGAAATTCTAAGCTGGTCCTCGAATCTTTAATTTTTAACGGTAACAAAATTAAACTTGAAGATATGATATCAGTTATGCAACATTCTTTGGCATTCTTCAAAAATCAAACGTGATAATAATGCGATAAAAAACGATGAAATTACTAACAAAATATCTTCAGTTATAATTAAGTCATTAAAAATCTTGAAAGTAAAAAAGCGTTCACGGTCAAGGAAACAAAAGAGAAAATGAGATATTTAACCTTCATCTGTTACACCAAAAAAATCTGTTCCTTTTTTTATCCCCTAAAGGCAATGCTTTCAAAAAAGGGGATTTTACGCGGAAGAAATAATACACTCTTAGACTCCGTCGAACTTGAAAATATCACATCAACATTTAAAATGATAGGTTCTTTTATTTTTAATTAATTACTTACCACTTTTTTTATTATTATTTTCTGTCTTGAATTTCTAACAACAAAAGAAAAGAAAAGAAAAAAAACTTGAAAAACAAGAATGAATCCGGTTAATCCGGAAAAAAGGAGAAAAGCTGCAGCTGCGATATATCCCGTCCTTCCCTTTTTTCGCCGCATCTGATTTCTGTTTCTTCTTTCATTCCTTCGATGCAATCTTTCATCTTTTTAAAAAAAATAAAAATTGACGTTTTTTCTGATTTTTTTTACGGACTTACAAGGCGACATCGATGAAAATATTGAAAAAAGGGAAGCAACTCCGTGCAAATTTTCCTTCATCAAAAAATTTTATTAGAAAGTTGAAGTTGAAGAAGAAGAAGAAAAAGTGACCAGTTCAATGGCAAGTTTTCTTTCTCTCCTCGAAAAAAAATATATAAAGAAAAAGAAACACACTTAATTTAAGTGACTTCAAAGAAGAAAAATGAAAATAGTTTTTATATAAAAATTATGAATGATTTTTTCAAAGGCAATTATAAAATTATATTTTTTCATCGCATAAATTTAAAAGAAGACATAAATTTTTTTAAACAAAAATTACAAAGATTAACTGAAATAAGTTCAAAAAAAACGTCAATGAAATTTTGGAAAATGTGGAATCTCAAAAATCATTTCAAAACTTTATTGAAAAAACAAGTAAAATATTTGAATTTTAAGAAACAGTAACTACACAGCGGCATTTCGATAAAATTTTTAATGATAGTTCTTGAATGTTAATTAATAATGCCCGAAATAAAATATTATTTTGATGAAAGTTTTCTGATCAGCAACAAAATCAACTATTATAAATTGATATCAATAAATTTGTCATTCAAAAAATTCTATAGAAAAAACCCAAAACCTCGAACCATGATTTTGACCAACCAAAGATGCAAAATTGATCAAAAAATTCAAATGGTGATTTTTTTTCAAACAATAGTTGATCAAAGTACTGTTGTTTTTACTTGCTTCTTTGAATACTGTAAACTTGTATTTTTGTTTAAATTTCTCTCTGATGGTGAAATATTTATATTATTAAAAAATGTCTGTTTACCGTTGTGTTGTTAGTTTGAACATGCATATTTTGTTAAAAAAGAGCATTTGAGTCATTGCATCATTCTTATGCTCCATTCGTTTATGCAAATAAAGTTCAAAAGACTCTGCCTTTGGCTGTTTACTTGAGTTTGGGTCTAGACCAAATTTTATAAATAGTCCGTAGATTTTGCTGAAAATTATTTTTCAAGCTTTTTTCTGTCTGTTTTTTGTGTCTGTGTTTATTTTATTTATTTTATTTATTCACTTCAAAGCGATTGCTCACTTTAAGTGTGGGTAAAAACAAAAATATAATATCGTGAAAAAAATACAGTAAAAAATGAAATACAATAAAAATGTTTTAAATAAAGTAATAATAGAAAAAAGAAATAAGTTTTTGAAAGAAGAGAAAATTTTAACTGTAATTAAACAGTTTTTATAAGGGAAATATTTATAATCTTGATTACTTCGTCCAAGCCGAAAAATGTCCCATTTAAATTATATTTTTTATCTCTGAATTTTTATAGCAGTACTAAAAAGGTTGATGAAATATAAACGATTGCATCATTCTTACTTTTCCGTTGCGAAAACTGTTAAAGATTTTTTAAACAAATCAAAACATTTCGTTTCTAACTGTCTCATAAATATTTTTCTCGTCTATTATTTGTGTCTATGAAAATTGCGGTTCAGACAAGACAAAAATTTTGTCACTGTTGAATCTTTAATCAGTTTTTTTTAAATGCTACTGTTTTTAAAGTTATAATTCGTGAACCTTAAAAGCTCCAAAAAATGTTATTTAATTAATTTTACAGTTTTTGACTCCATCACTTTTTTCAGATGACAACAAAGAATGATTTCAAAAGAATTAAAGAAAAATCTTTTTTGAGCAGCAAAATTTATTCTGGAAATGATCAACAATGTTCAAATTTCAATTTAAATCAAAATCAAAAATGCTTTAATAAATCTTCTGCATCTTTTGTTCAATCTCAAAGCAAATCTAGCAATAACAAATTTTTGGGTAAAAAAAAAATTAACTACAATTCCATGAAAAAAACAAAACATGGCACACGTCCGATATCATGCTTTGATGTTTTACCGCCATCGGCATAGGATCAAAGGCGTCTACCTTGAAATGGTTGTCGTACTCTTAAAATGCTATTGAAGCCCGTGCTGGCATTATGCAAATTTTTACATCACTGCCATCTTCAAGATCATTGTGCAGATAAAAATGTTAAAAGCCTCAAACGTCAAATTTGACAAAAAACGGGGTTACTGTAATTACAGCTATAACAAAAAATTTGCGTCAAAGTTTGTTAAATAAGCACTTTCGAAATCTGTTAATTCGTCTAAAGTAATTTCACAGTATCCCAAATAAATATCGTGGAATTGCAGCAACATGTAAATTATTAGTATCTCAAACTTCAACAGAAAATAGCAAAACATGGAACAAGTCATCAAAAAATGGTTTTCTTTCAAAGATTTCTAATCCTTTCAATTCTGACGATAAAGAAGTTCAAAAACGTTGGAAAAGGAATGATAGTGATTCTGTCACCACTAAAAATAGTAGCACCCTATCACTTCATATTGCAGCTTATGAAAATGCCATTGAAACATCTGATAATGATATGATTGATAAAAAGGATAAAACTTCAAGTTTTGGATCTGCACATGAAAGATCAATTTTGTCAAAGGCACAAAACAAGGTAATCTAAAACTGTTGATTAATTGTGGAAATAGAGTTTGGCATTTACAGAATTCATTTGAATTTCCAAGACAACAACAAAAAAGTGAAGGTTCAAAACCGGAGATTGCAGAATTCAAATCATCCCAAGTTTTACTCAATCCAAATAAATCCAAAACAAAACAAACTTTGGGGTAAAAATTATAAATTTTGGGGAATCAAAAAAACCCTTTAATCCTTTACCGCCAAAACATCAAAGGCGGTATTCCCTTGAAATGCTTTCTGCCGCATTTAAATTAAAATGCTGCTGACGTCCAGGTTTCATCATCATAATAATGTAGGATACTGTAGGCCTACATAGACTCCATCCTACTGTACCTAACAAACTTTAAAATTGATGTATCTGTTCAAATTCCAACAAACTTTAAATACACTTGTTTTAGAAAACCAGCAAACTCAAAATCCCATCATCCACTTCCTCCTCCACTTTCAAGACGTCCTTCAGCAGCTGATATTGAGCATTGTGAAGATTCAGAAGAATGTGAATCATGGTGGGATTTCTTTCGGATGGTATGTTTATGCTTCTTCTTTTCGTTTCTTTTACTGTAAAATCTTTTTTAGTTTGATAGGAATCATGATGGATTAATTCCAGTGAATGAATTGAAGAGAGCAGTTTCAAAGAATCGTCATTTCTTTCATATTTCTCCTGATGAAGTTCACGATTTAATTGAAACTTGTGATAAGAATGGTGATGCAATGATTGATTTCCCAGAGTTTTGTGAAATTGTAAGTCGTTATTTTTACATTGGCAAGGTTTTAATGAATGCGGCCTTTGATCTTTTGCTGGCAGAGGTACCAAGATCAAAGGCGGTACATTGTAAAATCGTAAATCTGTCCTTGTTCAATGGAAAATTTTGTCACCGCATGCCAGAGATGTGGGCCGCCTTTGATATTTTGTCTCGATCGGCAAAAGATCAAAGGCGGTATGTTTCAAAGTGGCCCAGGATTTTGATGGCTACAAAAAATCAGAAGCCCATAAAACCTCTAGCATTTCTCTAAATAGATTTTTCATTACAACATTCCAGCTACAGTATTCTAATTTCGATAAATTTCAGATGTGTAAAACCAAGCATCAACGGCTAAAACAAGTTGCAATAAAGATGGGGAATGCTGTACTTCCAAAATCCAAGCAAGCTAAAGCAACTTCATATCTCGTTGAATATACATGTTGGCCACCACCAATCTTTATTATTCTTATTTCAATTATGGAAGTTACAATGTATTTTTATTATGCAGCTGATGAAGGCTTTTATTCTGATCGACCTGCTCCAACTCATTCCATTTTTGCTTTAAATCCATATTCAAAAGGAGAAGTTTGGAGATATTTTACATATGTTTTTACGCATAATGGATTCATGCATTTAATTCCAAATGTTGTTATGCAATTGATTCTTGGAATTTCATTGGAACTTGTGCATAAAGGTCTTCGAATTGCTGCAATCTATTTTATTGGAGCTTTTACTGGTGCTTTGGTATGTTTATCTCTTTGCTTGGGTTTGGGGTTAAGATGGATAAGGGCAAAAATTTTGATCACTTGCCATCAAAATGCTTTTGACCCTTAACAGGGACGTCAGCACAGTGATAAAATTTGCATAAAGTTGAATATACATTCACGGATGTCAGGAGTAGGGGGCATTTCTGGCATTTTTTCTCTTTGAAATCATAAAAACCCTTTGATCTTTTACCGCCATTAGCATAACATCAAAGGCGTGCTCTTTCGGAAATCGTTTCTGCATCCTTTAAATGCTGTTGAAGTCCTTGTTAGCACTATGCAAATTTTTCAAAACTACTACAAATCTGGTGGTCGTGGGTTCGATTCCCACCTCGATCAAACGACTCCATAATTTTTGGAAATGTTTTTGGTGACTTGCTTTCTTAATTTAGTTACTGTATGAAAAATCTAAAACCAATATTTTCGGTCGACTTGTAATCTTAATTTAGGCGAATGAAAAAACACTTCTATCTTGACCAGCCATATTTTTCGACTCTATAAAACCATATTTTAGCTCTTCTTTTGCTTTGATCCAAAGGTTTATCTTGTTGGTGCCTCTGGGGGTGTGTATGCTTTAATTACGGCACATTTGGCAGATACCTTTCTCAATTGGTCAGAAATGCCATTTCGATGGGTTCGAGTTGCACTTTTCTCTGTTTGGGTAATTGCAGATTTTAGTTTTGCAATTTATTCAAGATATTTTGCTGAAGAAACTAGCAAAGTAAGAGCTCTTTACAAAAAAATTGAACTTTTAAAAATTATGCAAATTTTTTTTGCAGGTTGCTGTTACGGGACATCTTGGTGGTGCTTTTGCTGGGCTATTCCTTGGAATTCTTGTTTTAAGAAATTTGGAAAAGAAAAAATGTGAAAGAATTGTATGGTGGATATCATTAGCAGTTTTTTCAGTCTTTGTTTTAACATGCATTATTTATATTATTGTTTCAGCTGTTACAGAAAGTCAATAAATCTTAATTAATTGCATCTTTTGTTTAATTTTGGGGGAAGAGGGGAGAAGTATGTATAAAAATAAAGGTTGCTCATTTCCCAGAACTTAGAAAATATGCATAAAATTTTGAAGTTCCTCAGTTTTTGCAACTAAAATAGTTATACTTGGATTCTTTAGCATTAATTTTAAAAGCTAAACAAATTAAATTAACAATTTTTTATTCAAAAATTTTTTTTAAAAACTATAAAAATTACTGTAAATAGAACCGGAAAAGGGGAAGCATTTCCTGTACACAATCGGAATATTTTCTTGGTATGAGGAGATGCCCAGCACTAATTAAAATGGTTATTGAATCAGATGGAATACTGTAATTAGTGGGACTGTATATGTAGTTACAGTAATCGAAAAATTTAGCATTTTTAAAGAAAAAATGTTTAAGGAAATTTTAAAAAACTTTTGTTTACCATTTTTTTGGTAGTCATTTTTCACCGAATATTTTTACAAAATATTTCTGGTGATTCATCAATTTTGTCCCTTAAAAACTTCCGTCCAAAACCATTATTTTCGGGCGTGTTAACGTTTTCCATAAATAAAAAATGCAAATGCACATGGATCTGATCTGTTGATCTTAACATCTGCATTCAACAATTCAAATTCATGAATATTATTTAAAATTTAAATCCTACTTATTTTTGAGGAGAAGAGAGAGGATTGATGTTGATCCTACCTAATTGTTTGCATTTTGAAATTCCTTTTTTAATCAATTGCCCCTTTAAAAACTACGAAACAAAACATTGAAGAAGGCTTTTCCTTTTTTTACGTGTGTAAACTTTGTTCATTTTGGGTTTTTCTTTTTAAAAAAAGGTATGACGTGTGCTTAATAGTCATTTTTGAGATAAGACCAAGCAATACCATTATTTTTAGTATCCTATTTGCTTTATGAGTGAGAAAGAAAAAAGCACACCTCAAAAATATTTTTTGATAACGAATTTTTTGAGGAGAAGAGAGGATTGATGTTTTTTCTTTGAGTTTTTTGTGTTTGAGAAAAACATTGTTTAAAATCAATCCTTTTTTTCATTGGTTAAAAAAAAGAAGAAAAAGGTTTTTGAACGATCATCAAAAAATGGATAATCCAAATTTTGAGCCAGCTATTGTTGCTTCTGAAGCGAATGAAAATGAGATTCATGAAAATCCACTTCCATTTCCATCTGAGACGCCAATCTCACGTGCTCCTGTTACTATCAGCACTGATGCACACCCAGAAATAAAACTTGTTTTGCCGATAGCTACAGTAACTTTTTTGTTTATTGTACTTTTTATGCAAATTTGTTTCTTTATTAGGATGCTTCTCCGGCACCTGACGCTGAACCTGTTTCAAGTTTGATGAAGAAAATCTTTCAAGATCCTGCAACTTTAAAACTTATATCTGTTGTAAGAGAAAATTTGAATAAGTTTTTGCCATTTAATATGCCAACACAAATTTCAGATGGTTTCTGTGATTGCCCTTTGTACTGTTTCCCCAGATGTTCGAAGCGATCATCAAGCTATTGCATCTTTTGGAATTAATGGCATTTCATTGATTTATTCGATGTTTGCCATTTATGTTACAGTATTTTCAAAAAGCCAAGAACAATTGGCCAAAAATGGATTTTTGAAAAAAGTTTTTGCTGGTCGAAATGTTCATTGGCATGAATTGGTAGGTTTTTTGAAATGTCAAAATTAGCATATCACCAAAACCAAAAAGGCCAACCATGACCAAAAAAGGTCCTATTGTTTTGAAGGACCTGGCCCGAAACGGGTCTTAAAAAGATGAATCGATACCATTTTTTGGCACTGGTTTTCGGAAATGCCATTCAATGGTGGGCACAATAATAACCTTTCTTTTAGCATTCAACGATGACACTTTCATTGGCATTGGCAAATTTAAGTTGTGTTACTTTTTATATGTATGACCCACTTGGAAATGTGGTGAGAGATTTTTTATTATTTTCAAAATTTTGCTAAATATCTTCTTAAAATTCAGATTGTATCTTTGATAAATGCCGTTGCATTTGGTTCCGAATTTTTCTTAGTTCACAAAACTTCCAAGTCATTTGTTGTTGAAGAAAGTGCCCCAAAATGTAATTGTAAATTGTCGAAATGTGTCCTTGGTTTATTTAGACGACACCCAATTAAATTTAATATTTTCCAATTGGTAAATTTTCTTTTTGAAACTTGAAATTTGAAGATTCTGTTTTGATACAGTAATTGCATTTTTAGGCCTCTTTGATTACGGCATTTGTTTTATATCTCTGTGAAGCATATTGGATTAGATCATATTTTTTCTACAGTAGCGTTGTTGCAATTATTGGAAGCAGTTTACCATTGTTCTTCCGATTTGCCAAGAGACGTGGATGCCGATGTGGGGCTTGGTATTTTTCAAATCCAAAAATTGTAAGCCTTATTTTTATATTCTTAATAGAGATCTATCAGTTGTTGCTTTATTTCGAAATTTGCATAAATTGATATTCAGGATTTCAATTGTTAAGTCTCAAAATAGTTTTTTCCTTTGATTAATTAATAATTGAAGAAAAATTGATTTGAGACAAAACAATAAAATCCTGAAATTCTATTTATGCAAATTTCAAAATAAAAGAGCAAATGATAGATTTTCTTTAAATGTATTTGGACGACATTTTAGCAAACATATCTATCCATCGGAATCACTCTTCATGCATTTTTTGCAGTTTTAACCAATTCCTTTGATCTTCAACGCGTTTCTTGGTATTATAGTGGCACTCGAGCAACAATTATGACAATCAGTTTTGTAAGTTTTCATACAAACTTGAATATCTTGAACATTGTTCAGAAATTGTTGACAATGTCATGCATAAAAATAAATTTTAGGTATTTTCATGTGTTGTCTTTGGTCTTTCCCTTCTTGATCTATATTCCCAAGCTATCTTCCATAAATCTCGACCAATCAATGAAACACAAAATCCATTGATTGTTAAAAGCGATCGACCATTCCGAAATTTACCTACAATCCTCGAAAATCCACTCGGTATTGAAGGTGTCAAAGAAGTTTACACCTATTAATTTTAATTTTGTGTACTTTTAAGTACTTTAAAAATTGATGATTTATTATATGCATGTACTTACATTTTTTAAACTAAATAAAATATTTAAATAAAATTATCTACAGTATGCTTTCATGTATTCGTTTTTTTTTATCCAACACTGCTATTACCATCTGGTTAATTTAACGCAATAGTATTTATTAAAAAAATCGTTATAAAATTTAAATAAAAACAATGAAGGATAATTTTTTTCTAATATGTGGGAAACAATATTCTGTTTTTCAAGTTTTCATAATGAAGCCAAAATTAAAGAACGACCCAACATCATTGTTATGCATTGTTGATGACGCATACAATAGTTTTAAGAAATTTTTGAATAATCTTAAAAATATGAAATTTATGTGACTTTTCAAAACATTAAATATGATTGCAACTACGTTTTCTTTTAAAAAATAAAATTTTTTGTGCGACCATCATCGATTTTTTTGAATCATTGTTTTTAATTTTAACAGTTTTTGGATGATTTTTTGGTTGCAATTGATCAAAATGTTTTTTGTTGTTTAACATTGCCCAATAAGCTTTTGCAAAGGTCCGAAGCTTGGGCCAGATTATTAAGGTTTGCGCCGAATCGAGATCAAAAAAGTAGGTACGTTGAAAAGCCTACTGTATACTTTTATGCTTTTATCGAAAGTCAAAGTTCATTTGATCAAGGGTATTTTAATCATTTAAAAATGACAAATTTTAAAACCACACGTCATAAGTACAATAGTCCGATATTAAAAAGTTGTTTTTAAAACAGTTGCCATAAAAAATGCTTTTAATCAGCACAAAAAAATTTCCATTATGTTTTGTGTATGTAAAAATTTTTATTTGACCGTTTATCATACAACTGATAAGAATTTATAGGAAGAAGAAGTTTCGCGAGCGAGAAAGCAAGCTATTCAAACAAAACAGTCCTTTTTTTCAAGGATGGAAAAAGCACACCTTTAAAAACTTTCCATTTTTAATTGGGAAAACCCATGACTTTTTTAGAAATCAATTTTTTAACGCTTTTTTGTTGACAATAAATTTTTTTGATGAGATTTTTTTAAACATTTTTTGTTTTTTAAGGAGGCGTTAGTTTTCGTGCTTTTTCTATTTTTTGAGTTTCGTAACGAAAATTAATTTGAAAGGTTTTGCCTAGACAAAAAAACCCTGATTTTCAGGTTAATATTGCATAAACCCGAAAATAAGGATAAAAAAATACTAAATTCGTCATCTTTAAAATTTTTCTTTCTTAGGAACCATGGTTGAAAATGACCCGATTTCGTCGATTCTTCGACGAATTGTTTTGGATCCTGCAACGAACAAGCTTTTAACATTCGTAAGAATTATCAGTTTTTATGTACCCAGGATTATGGTATTTTTTTAGATATTTTCAACCATCTTAGTCATTTCTGGAGCACAGAATATTCGAAAAGATTGGAATTTAGCTCCATTATTGGTGATCTTCGGTGCTTCATTACTGTATTCTGTTTTGGCACTTTTTGTTGTTGTTTCTAAAAAACAAGAAAGTATCTCAAATTGCAGCATTTTAAAGAAAATCTTTCGTGGAAGAACTGTTTTTTGGCATGAAATTGTAAGTTTAAACTTGGGATTTCGAGGGACATAGATGACATTTTCCGTGCCCTTCTCTGAACTCATAGACATCCTTTGATCTTTTACCGCCATTGGCACAAGATCAATGGAGTGCCCTTCTCGAATTATTTTCTGTCTTATAATAAAAATCTGCTAATGTCCATGTTTAGCAATATCAGGATATTTGATATCCGTCAACCAAAATTATCACTTATCATTTAATTAATTATTTTCTTATGAATAATCTGAACACTATCATATTTTTAGCAAGCAACTGCTGCATTTACTTTGGCAATGGCACACATCTCTGGAATTGTTCTTTCTGGATATACCCATGAACCACTGATTCAAATTGTATGTTCTTAGCATAAATGCCCATCGACAAAAAGTGCCATTCACAAATAAGCTTTCTTTTTTTAGCTCTTTTCTGCCTTCAACATTCTTCTATTCACTTTGGAATGGTATTTTGCTTCTGAAAATAGCAAATCTTTTGTCGTTGAAGAAAATCCAAAACTTGGACATAATTGTTTGGATTGCATTTTGGGTGGCCTTCATTCTTTCCCACTTTTCTTTAATATTATTCGAAAGGTTTGTTTAGTCCGGAAAAGTTGAATCTTACAACGAAAACATTTTAGGCTTGTTTAATAGTGTCTTTAGTATTTGTTGTCACAAATTCTAGTTTTGGACAATCTGTGACATATTTCATTTATTGCACCTCTTTTGCTATTGCCGGATCTTTTGCACTTTTTGTTTTACAAACTTCTGGATCGTTAGAAAATGCAATTTCAACCAAGCTTGTCTCAGGACGAAAATGGGTAAATATTTATAATAAATTAGGATTTTCGGATATTTCGCCACAAAGCATTTTACAAACCACCAAAAAATCGTGATTTTCAAACCCGCTCCCTCCCCTCGTGGCCAAAGATCAAAGCGTTTTGCCGTCAACATCAAAGCCGGGTGACCAATGGGCTTACCCTTTCCCTCCCCCTTCATGGTTACGTGATTTCTGGACAATCCCTAACGAAGAAGTAAAAGTTGACAGTTTCATCAAATTACACTCGTCTTACAAATTTGAGACATTTTGATTTGGCGAAATGTCCTAATCATTAAAAAGCCTAACATTTTACCGTATTACAAAATGTTTTAGCACACATTTTTAATGTTAGCAATTGTGATTCATGCATTCCTTGCAGCTTTGACATTCTCGATTGTTGTTGATGATAGAGAAGTTTACCGTTCAAGAAAAGATTATCAACCAGTATATCGCAACGATTATTATAATTCAGGGTAATAAAAATGATGCAATTTTTCGTCATTTAAGTTTATATTTGTTGTTTTATAGCTATTACAACAATAGAGATTATTACGGTCGATATCGCACTGGTCAGTATCCAACAACAACAGCATCACCTCAATACCGAACTACTTGGTAATTAAATAAATTTGCATAAATATATATAACAAAAACTGACTTTCTAGGTACTATTATTATTGGACAGATTACGAAACATTCAATGCACCAATTGAATCTCCAATTGCATTTGTAAGTTTTTCAATGCAATTAAGGGATGTCTTCAGAGATCCCAGGGGTCCCTTCCGATATCAAAAAACCCTTTGATCTTTTACCGCGATCGGATCAAAGACCGTCTCCGTTAAAATCATTTTTACCAACTCAGACTCAGAATTTTGCCAAGGTCCAGAATTATGCTAATTTTTGTTCATCACTTTTATCTTTCAGGTTCTTTCTTGTGTTGCTTTACTTTTGTCACTTTTGGATTTATTTGCTCGAGCAATTTATTCTCGTTCTCGCAGGGATAACGAAACTACAGCTCCTTTACATATTCAAGGTGGCATTAACAAAATTGAAGATTTACCAATCAGTATTGCATCCCCTCATTCCTTTGACAATCCGAACAAACAATTTTATATTTAAACAATCTGTAAGAAAGCAGTGAATTTTTGGGGTTTCTAATAATTGTGTGTTTTTTCATACTGTATTTATGTAATATGTCAAACTTAAATTAATAAAAAAGCATTTTAAAATATTTCAACAAGTAAAAGCTTATAAGCAGATGCGTATAAATCAAAGAAAATAAAATCCTGTTAAAGTTTTTAAAAAGAGAGCGAATGTGATTACAATTTGTGATACAGGGTGGCCAAAAAAAAAGTGGAATTCAAGTTTTAAACAAAGGCAAGGGGACTTGAATAACTTGTGTTGGGAGGACCTAATACTTGGTGGGGAAGCGCATTTGACCCTACAGTATGACCTCTCTAACATTTTCGTGTCGGGAGTTTCGCCGCCGCCAAGTTTCGAAAAGTAGGTTTTTCGACCTTTTCGTAGAACAAAGTTCCTGGGAGAACCAGAGGGGCTGGGGAAAAGGTGATGGTAGATTCGGATAGCCCAGATGTTAGACTCGTAGACGCAGTAAAGTTTGGGTCTATATATCTTTTGCCCCGAGTTTAATCGCTTCGAGAAAAAAGTGATTTCCGATTTTTTCATTTTTTGGTCAACTTTGACCAATTGCCCTACTTTTTCCAGAAGGAGTTGAAGGCTCATATTTGTTGCCAACAAACTTCAGCCTCTTTGTGGTTGATTCCATACCAAAATATTGGAATCTAGAAAATCGACTTTTTAAGCAGCCATAATTTTTGTATGTAAGTAAGTATACGTAGTATATACCGTAATTCTATTCAATGTTAAAGTATCCACATTGATTATAACCGCTTAAGATGTATTTTAGAGTACTTTTCTGGTCTATTTTCATTGATATATACCAAAAATCAGCATTTAAAAAATTTTATGTAAGTATAGTTACTTGCTATTTATTAGTATACAACTACAAGCAGCCGTTTTGTACTGTTTTTGAGTACCGAAAAAAAATCATTCTTCCAGATTTCAATATTTTGTTATGGAATCGACCACAAAGAGGCTGAAGTTTGTTGGCAACAAATATGAGCCTTCAACTCCTTCTGGAAAAAGTAGGGCAATTTTTCAAAGTTGACCAAAAAATGAAAAAATCGGAAATCACTTTTTTCTCGAAGCGATTAAACTCGGGGCAAAAGATATATAGACCCAAACTTTACTGCGTCTACGAGTCTAACATCTGGGCTATCCGAATCTACCATCACCTTTTCCCCAGCCCCTCTGGTTCTCCCAGGAACTTTGTTCTACGAAAAGGTCGAAAAACCTACTTTTCGAAACTTGGCGGCGGCGAAACTCCCGACACGAAAATGTTAGAGAGGTCATACTGTAGGGTCAAATGCGCTTCCCCACCAAGTATTAGGTCCTCCCAACACAAGTTATTCAAGTCCCCTTGCCTTTGTTTAAAACTTGAATTCCACTTTTTTTTTGGCCACCCTGTATATGCAAATTTTTATATTCATGATAAATTTGGTGGTAACATTTTACAAAGTTTAAAATTTTTTATGCAGGATTTATTTCGACAATTTTATTTTAACAAGTGTCATCTCAAACATTCAAAGGCCTTTGATGAAAATCAAAGGATGCCGAGGGGATGAAAAAGACAACACTTTTTCACGAATTACAGATCAAAAATGCCTGGCTTTTAAACCAGTCAATTTTGAAAAAATGTTTTGATAGTTTATATAAACTTCTTAAATATTGTACTGTAACTTTCAATCTGTAAAAGTAAAAACCTTTTATTATTAAACTTTAAATTTTAACAATTGACAAATTATGCTTTAAAGAATATAAAGCCCATGTCCATCTGCGAATGCTTTAGCTTGAATTCGATGTCCATCGTAGCAAATATCTGTGAAAGAATAGAAAAGTTTGTCCGTGCAAGAACTCCATGAAAATGCCCAAATATTAAAAGTGACAGATTGTGGCACGAAATTCGCAGCAGTTGTTTTATTAAATTTTAAAAGTTGAAGATCAAATCGATCACGAAGTTCACGGCTAACACCAAAATCTTTGAGATAAACATGGGCATTTTCACGAATTGGAGCACCATCTCGGCATTTTACAGTACCTGTAAAATGGTGGTAAAAATCTGAGACATCCTGGCTGAAGTCGTTACTGATTTTAGGGGATGGGATTTTCGGTGTTGTTGCGTTGGAGCTAAAATTTGCATAATTAAAATATACTGATATTACTATTCATTTTTGGCATCCCAGTTCAGGATGTCACAAGCCCACTTTGCCGTAGGCAATCTGAACGGCGATTTCAGAAATGAACATTAAAAAAACTATTACACCCTTTTTATGCAAATTTTTATCACTTACCAATTTCCAAATTTAACAAAAGACAAAACTGCCACGAAAACTGAAAATTTTTTCGAAAACAACATTTTTTTCCAACAACTACCAAAAATTTCCAACTTCCAAAATCCCAAACCCAAAAAACTGATCAATGATAATTTTTCTATCAAAAAAATTTGCCCACTTTAAATACCAATTTATTTGTTTGAATATCCTTAGTTTAGTTTAAAAGAAAACATGTCTAGAGGGAAAAAGACATTTTTTATCAAAAGCTGTCTGTCTGACCATTGAAAGAAGAATTTATTTATTTATTTATTTGTTTAATAAATATTCAATGATTTTTGGTATCACCCGATTCAGTACTTTTTTTAACGTATTCATTGATATTTTTAATCAATAATTGGGAATACAGATGTTTAAAAAAAGAATTACATTTTAACCTAAGATATTGAAAACGGTCGAAAAAATTGTGTGTCAAAAAAATCAGAAAACGTTATGCAAATTAATTTTCTTTTAATTAAATACCAAAAAAAGCAAGATAAATAATCTCGTTGGCCTTCTTTCAGCTTCCCACCAAATATCATTGCAACAGTTATTTAGCAGTGTTGACCGAGTAGGCTGATACTAATCGCATAAATTTGACTTTATATTTTTCACTTTGTACTTTGTCATTTTTTTCTATTCTTTTTTTGTAAAATAACTAAAAAGTATTTTGTATGAAACAAAAAATGGACTCTAAAATGTTTGTTCGCCTTTAAGCTAGAGACAAGCACAGTAAATGTTATTAGAAAACTTAATTTGAGGTATGTAGAAAGTACACCCATGGAACTGTTATTTGTTGGAACGTTTTGTTGAATTTTTTATGGAAAAAAAGAAGTTATGATCTTTCTGACAAATATTTTACAATAAATTTGCATATCGTAAGAACTCCATGTTTGCATTAAATATGGCATTATTATGATACAAGTTTATCACAAAAAAAAATTATGTCATAAAAATTAAAAAGCATTATGCAAATTTATTTTCTTTAAATAATATGCCAAACCGAAAAACAAAAAAAGATAGATGATTTTCATTGACCTTTATGCAGCTTCCAAAAAATCATGTTTTTACATGTTTGACACCATGCTGAAAATGATCTCAGTTTTTCATTATCTTTAAGGGATAAAACACAAGCCAAAGATTTATTTTAACTTTATTTTACAGTACATTTTCTCACAGGGGATTTTCTCTCTTTTTTTTGTTATGATCGGATGAAGACTTTTTTTCGAAAAATGAATAAAGCCTTTTCTGTCCTTTTTTATAAAAAATTGCCGCCACCGCTGCAAATAATATTGATGTTCTTCTTATATATTTTTTTCTCATAGAGAATGAACGAAAAAAATTGTTATCAGTGAAAATAGAAAAAAAGAGGTGCATTAAAAATGAAAAAGAAAAGTGTACAAAAAAATTTAGTTTTTACCCGAAAACTGTACACACAACCAATCATTGATGGCTCCATTTTCCTTTCTTTTTTTGCATTTTTGATGAAAATAAAAAATTGAAAAACAAAATTTTTCTTCGACAACTAAAATCTAAGCTACCGTAATCCTTGAAAAGACAAAAGTGCAAAGTGCAAAAATATTATAAAAGTGAAATCAAAAAGTCGTTATTCAAATTTTAATAAAATTGAAAATTCGAGTTAAATCAATTTTTTTAAACAATAAATTTGACGACTGTTAATCACCAACTGATTAAAAAAATAATTTTCTTTCACCGAAAAAAACAAAAAAAATTGATAAATTTTATCTAATCAATATCATTTCCTTCTTCTTCGCCTTCGTTAAGACTCTTGTGTTTCCCTCTTTGAAGTCGAAGAAAAAAAGATATCTTGTCATTGGCACTTTAAAAAGATAAACTTCAATCAACACACACAACAACCAGCAACAACAACCACTTTGACACTTTTATTCACAGTTGAGAAATATGTGATAGATAACTTGGAAAAAAATTGTGATATTAAGATAGGAGCGCAGAAGAAGGAATATTATCGTTGCTTGATAAAATATCATATGTCTCCATTAATTTTGATTCAAACTTGTCGAAGATTGTTTTGATTAAAGTATTTTTTTTGATATTTTTTCTATTATTTTTTGCATTTGCAAAACATTCATGTTTTTAGGACAGATATTGTCTATGGTTTTTCATAGCTGATGGCATTTCTATGTCATCAACAATGTCAAAGTTAGCGGTGTCGCTAGTAGCTTGTAAAATGAAACGTCAAATTTACTGATATTAATTATGCTAAATTTCATTACATTATATCTGACATGGAAGTGTTTTGGTTGTCAGATTTCATACCACATATTTTTTTCTACATTGTAATAAGCATTTTGGCCAACATGTATTTCTATTAAGAATATTCACCAAATTTGCCATGGTATTTAATTTTTAATTTGATGATTATTTTGTGATCTGAAAAAATGTTCTTAACATTTCTAAACTCATCATTTTTGCGGTGAAGTTATTACGGTGGTTATTTCCATTATTCAAATAAAACAAATTCGACATATTTGTCAAATTTATAAAACTAGCAGTTTAATGTTATTCAAATTTGAATATTGTGTTTATTTGCAACCGGAATAAAATTACGAAATTTAATTTTGATTTTTATAATTTTTTTTGTTTATTTTTTACATTGTAAATATTAACATTGTTAACATGGATTGATGTAAATTAATTCTCCTTTATGGTTTTCATTCGCAGTTTATTATTGCGCCTACCGTAACACCACAAATGAATCATCAAATTAAAATTAAAATCATATCTTTTATTCTTTAATGACAAACACAACCATATAAAACAAAACAACATCAATAAAACTTAATTTTTGTCAAGGATGGATTACTGTAAGTTTTTCTTCCTTTTTTCATGAGAGAAAAATTGTCAACAATCGCGAAAGCAATGTTGGCGCCCGGAAATAGGAAAAAGCAACGAAAATTATTTAAAAAATATTTCAACATAATTCCTAGCTCTTTTAGAATCTGACAGTTTTTCAATTTTATTTGTTTGGTAATTTCCAGATTTTTAAGCATTTAAAAAATTATTTTTGAGCATTTGTATACCTTTAAATTAAGCTTTTTGAATCATTGTGTACTTAAAGGATGTAACAATTTATATATTTTTTCCTCTTTTGATTCTTGAAGCGAAGAAATATTTGAATGAATTTATCTCGACAAAAGACCCTGATTGTCAGGATCGTGTCGCACAAACCTGAAAACCAGGGATTAAGCAACGTTCCCTTTTGACAGTTTTAAAAAAGCCATTTTTGGAATTTTGGAACTGTGTCACACATGATGTCCGGAATTCCGGATCGGATTCCGTGATTCCGGACGATTTTTGGCGTTCCAGATTTTCCGGATTTCGGATGAAATTTTTTGTTTTTCATATAAATTATTCCGGATTCCGATCATAATTTTTTTTTCCGGATAGCTTTGGATCAGACGTGATCTAAACAGTTTTTAACCTTTTTTTTTATCAAATTCAGCTATTTTTCAAGATCGATTGTTTTTATAAACTTAAGGTTCAACAGAAATATAAAAGTAAAAATTATATCCATTGCTTTTGTATTTAAAAACCAGACATTTTCAAAGTTGGGTCACTTAAAAACATTTTTGACTTTGCACTCTTTCACACCTTTTGTCGGACATGATCATAGCAAATTTGATGCCACTGAAATTTAATATATAGATTTTGGTACGATTTTTACACTTTTTGTTTTTTAAATCGCATTGTTTTCTTTTTCTTTCAAATGCCACCAAAAAAGCGGCAACTTTTTTTGGCATTGACTTTGATAAATGCCAAAACAAAACCTGCCTTATTTTGACTTTCAGCAATGCTTAACGGAAGTTCAAAGGTAAAAACAAAAATTTATTAAATGCATAAATGTTTTGTCCTGATCAGATTCAAAAAAATAAGAAGAAGACACACTTTTGTTTTTGTCTTGGACATGATTAAATTTTTTATTGTACCGCCTTCTTAGAAGAAATATGTCGGGCATAATTTTGGCAAATATGTGTATGTATATTTTTGAGAAAAGGGAAAATGGAAATGGAAAAAACCGCCAACATTGCTTTTTTGCTTACTTTCTTGATCGAGAAAAATTTTTTTCTCATTTTGTCAATTTTACTGATAAGAAAAAAGTCTTGTTGTTGTGTTCATGTGTCCCACTTTAATTTTTCTTTCCCTCACTTTTCTTTATTACCTTTTCGGGACTTTAAAGAGTTGGAAACGGTAGCTAAAATTGATAGTGAAAAATGAAAAGAGAGAAAAATTTGATTAAAAACATTTATTTTTTGATTAAGATTATTATTATTATTACTTTTGGAACATTCATTGCTAGATTAGATAAAACTTTTTTTCTCTTTCGAACACTAAATTTTAATCTTATCATGTCCCTTTTCTTTTAACATGCTTGTTATGAATGATAATCTTAACACCTTCGTTTTTTTCATTATCTATCAATGATAATTTTTGTAGGCGGAATAAAGAGATATAAAATATGGAACCTGATCCATCAACAAATATTGTTTCAATAAACAATAACAACAATTTACCTTCCATCAAATCTGAAGAAGAAATTGAATTAACTTTAGCTGCTGCTGCTGCGGCGGCTGCAGCAGCAACTTCTTCAACAACAACTTCAACAACTTTGCCCTCAAATGGCTTGACTTTTTCAACTTCTGAAGCTGGACCAAATCATAGCACAAATGACCTTACCGTGAATAATCTTGTCGGAACAACAGCTTTCACAAATCCCACAGCTGGATTAGAATTTATGATGAAACATGGTAATTTAGAAAATATGCATAATTTTTAAAGTGGTCCTAACATAAAATTTTTTAGATTTAAATCAACAATTAACAAATCCTCAAGATGCTTATAATGCTTACAGTAGTTTAACAACAATGCAAGTTCATCCATCATATTATTACCCAAATATAGCACAACCTGGCTACAGTATTGTAAATTCTGATTTTGATTTGGGACAAACGTAAACTTTTATTAATTCGATTTACATTTGGTGGATTACTGTAGTAATAAGGGGTATTAAAAATTCGTATTAGTTAAATACCACATTTTTATTAATTAATAACAAATAATTTTAGTCAGTTACAGTAACCTAACTTTTAATAAATCAGTTTATTTCTATTTGTAGGGTTTACTGTAGTTTTAAATTTTTAAATTGGGGTGACACAAGTTACCAATTGCAATTGCCTTACAGTAATCCAATAACAGTAATTCGAGTCACAAAATTACAGTAATCTCAAAATAAAACTAATACAGTTCTATTTTTCTTTGAAGGGTTACGGTTGATTGTTATTTAATTTTAAGACACATTGAATCCAACTAATCTTACTCAATACAACTTTTTTAAGTCAATTACAGTAATCTCAACATTATCCTTTTCAGGCCATATTTTGATTTGAATGCATCCAACTATGTCACATATGATCCAACTCTTGCAGCTGGACTTTCACAAGCTTACCATACTCAACAACAATATTTAACTGTTCCATCTACCGTAAACTTCAATCATTCTATTCAACCAAATCAAGGAATCTTTGATTTATGTGAATGTACAGCTTGTGGAAAAACTTTTCAAATTGTTGATGTTATTAAAGATTCAAATGGACTTTCAATTTGTCAAGATTGTTATCGAAAAGAACTTACAAGACAGAATAATTTAATTACAGTACCAATTTCAAATGATCATCAACAACAATTACAGCATCAACAACAACAACAAATTGAATTACATTATCCAAAACCTGTGGCATCTGGAGCTTCTGGTGGAGGTGGAAAAAAGCCTTCTGCTAAGAAGGTTACTGTAAGTGATATTTAAGTTTAGAAATGAAATATGCAAATTTTTGTTTTTTTAGAATACTGTACCACAACGTCGACAAAATTTAATATGTTCAAATTGTCATGACCATACCACAACCCTATGGAGAAGAAATCATAATGGTGAACCTGTTTGCAAGTAAGATTATTACTGTAGTAATTTTTGTAAAATATTAAAGCTAAAATTTTAGTGCCTGCGGACTTTATTACAAATTGCATAATGTTGATCGACCAATGACGATGAAAAAAGCTGGTATTCAAAAACGAAAGCGAAAACCTCGAAATCAAGAAAATGGTGGAAATGGAGGAGGATCTGGAAGTGGACCAGTTCGAAGAAAAAATGCAAATAACAATAATAGTAATAATGCTGCTGCCGCTGCTGCTGCAAATAATAATAATAATGTTATACAGCTTCGACAAATTGAAGAAGCAAATCAAGCAAATTTGAATTATGAACAAGGTTGGTAGTTTTTTGGTTTATGCAAATTTGAAATTTTTGATTTTAGCTTTTATTTATCACCATCAGCAGCAGCAACAACTTCAACAGCAGCAGCAGCAAGCATATGAATTACAACAACATCAACAACATCCACAACTTCAATCTCAGCATGGTATGGTATCAATTGAAGGTACACATGATCATAATTTAGTATATTCTATGATCAATACTTCTAATGCTGCTGGGATACCAACATTTACAAATGGTGAACAATATAGTTTTATCACTGATAATTCTGAAGCTGCTCGACAAGTTATTCAACAACATATTCATCAACAACAGCAACAAATTCAACACGAACAACAACAACAGCAACATCATCTCCAGCAGCAGCAGCAGCAGCAACATGAACAGCAACAACAACTTCTACAATCTCAACATTCCATTGATGAATCTCAGCTATCATCTTCTCCACACTTTATTCAAATTTCACAACCCCAACACCAACCCCAGCAACAAACCCAACAGCAACCCCAACAACAACCCCAGCAACAACAACAACAATCTCCAGTTTTATCTGTTAACAGTCATCATTCACATCATTCAAACAATCATGAAGATTCTGAAATCTCCTTAAACACTTCAGACCCAAATGTAAGCTTCAACAATTTTTCGCCTTCAGAAAGCTTTAAAAAACGTCCAAGTATTTTATCCCAGCTTTTAAGCAAACCAAGTCCAAAAGTTTTAAATGATAGCAGTAATTTTTATTACAACAATAACGCTTATCAACAATCTAGTTTTGATGCAAATTTTTATCCATCAGTTTCTTATATCCCTCATGCACCTGTTTATAACAAATATCAGCCTACCGTACCTCAATATGATAACAGTAATGTTATCAATTATAACACTTCCATAACAATTAATACTTCCCCGGCATTTAATAACCAATCTTTACCTTTAATTAATAAAGATTCTAACAATTTTAATAATCCTAATCCCATACTTTCAAAAACCTGGCATGGTCCATGTTTTGAGTCATCACCATACTAAAATTTAGTAACAAGAATGTCAGCAGGGTATTGCACTAACATCAGATGCCTCTCAAAAATCATCAAAACCTTTTGATCTTTTACCGCAATCGGCACAAGATCAAAGGCGGTACCCTTTGAAATGGTTTTTGCCCATCCAAAATACAATGCTGCTGATGTCCTTGTCAACTACTAACATTTTCCCCCTTTAATTATTATAATTTTTTGTGTTATTTTTTAATTTACTAACATTTCAACCCAATTTCTATTTTTTGCAGCAGCAACAAAACCCTGTCAAAAATCACAGCGATGAACAACAGCAACAACAAAATGATAATAATAATTTTAATAATCACCTTTCACATCATTCTTCTTCGGTATCTTCATTATCTTCTTCACCAGAAAATAGTAACAATCACCACCATGAAAATTCTAATCAAAGTGTCAATGAACTTGAACATTTGTAGTTTGTAGTAGTAAATTTTTTATGTGTATTAATTTTTATGTATTCTTTAATTCTTTTTTTGTGGCAATATTATTGTAAAATAAAATTTTAAAAAATGGAATTTAAAAACGTTGAAATCAGGGATCACAAAAAATCCGAATTTTTAAAACCCCTCCAACTGTGTCATACTTTTATCCCTTTGATCTTTACCGCTTTTAAACTGCAGATCAGATTTTGCTAGACCCGCTTTCTCTCTACTAAAAGTGCTGAAATCTGAATCTGGACAATCCTCAATCATAAAAATACTGAGAAAAAAATTTGAATATTTTTTCCCGCAAAAATCGTTGTGTTTTCTTTTTTATTGGTGTTAAATTATAACCAAATAACATAACCAGATATATTGAAATTTGATAAAGTTTTAATCATGTTTGACTTTCAGTGATTAAAGTTATTATATTTCTACAAAATATAATAATGCTAATAAAATTTGTTAAAACGCAAATTTAAAAAATTCAACAGTTTTCATTGATTGAAATAATTTAAATATTTAAAAAAATAATTTTATACTTCAACAAAGTTGAGCGTAAAAAACAATGAAACACATCAATTTGAATAAGAAAAAAGAATCGATATAGAGAAGCAAACGACTCTGTTATCAAAAGTACACAAAAAAGACAAATTTGATGGTCAAAAGTCTGAAAAGTTGCAGATGTAAATTTTCATTTTGAAATAATATACTTTTTTTTTTAAAAAATTTTTTTTAAAAAAAAAAAAAAACTCTTTGTTTTTCTTAATTAAAAATGTTTTTTCAATATTTTCGTGTTATGTTTGGCCTGCAAAGTACTGTTTGCCGCAGTTTTTTTAGAAAATGATGATTTCTCGAGGAGAAACACTTTGCCAAGCTGAACACAAAATTTTCCTTTTTCTTTGAAAACGATTTCTTGTGGATTTTCATAGAAAAAATTACGATAAATATACTAGTGGTTTTGAAAATTTGCAAAAGTACTATTTCAAAATTAAATATTCAAATTATTTTATATTTACATGTCGTTGTTTCGTCTATTAAAAATGACCTGCAAAAGTTTTCCGAAAATTAAAAAAACATTCAATGTTTTTTAATAAAAAGAACCACAAAAATGCAGAACGAAAATTTTGAAAGAATATTTCTTCTTCAAAAAAATATATTTTTTATTCGTTTTTTCGAACACAAAATTTTTTTGTTTGTCTGACTTTTTTATTAGTCTCCGTTTGTAAAAATGACTTTTATTTCTCTCAAATTAGTTTCTTTTGAACTTTTTTAAAAAAATTTACTACGAAAATGATTTGTGAATTGAATTCAATTTTGAATATTTTATGAAATCTTAAATACGTTAAAACAAAGTATCCGTCAAATGTAAAAAATTTATACAGCATTTTGGATTTTAATTCAACATATCCTTGTTCCGATATTAATGAAACATTGTTTGTTAAGTTGAGCAAATCAAAGAAGAAAGAATTAAGCCTTTTGCTTACTGCAAATGCGTGGAAAATAATAAATAAACTGTTTTCAAATCGAACATGACTCAAGATTAAATTAAAGTAATTGTTAAATTTAAAACATTAATGAAATAACTGAGATTTTTGTATATAAAAATATTTTTAATTTTCAATGGCTGCGGAAAGAGGGCATTAGATTGAAATTCATTAATGTTCAAAAAAGGTCCCATTGGCAGTTGTTGTCTTAAATAAAACACAAATTAATTGTTGCTGGTAGTTTTGAGTTTTGTATGTTTCGATCTATTTTTCTAATTTCATATTATTTTTTATGTGCCAAAACAACATAATCATCCCAGAAGTAATGCATTTATCTAATCTCAGCCATAATACCTTCTCATTAAACAAAATTGAAAATAAATACTTAAAAACTCAAATACTCAAGTATACTTATTTGTATTAAAAAAACGATTTTGCTAAAAAGTTTGTTTCCTTCTCACTTAACAGCAAATGTCAAACATGAATCATCTCTCTCAAAAAACTGAGTTTTCTCTTTTTTTGACGCAAAAAATTGAAATTGTGGATGAAAAAAGAAACATACAAACCAGAAAATTTTCAATCTTTCCAAATGTTTATTTTTTTAAAAAAAATATTTTTGAATATTTAATTTTTTAGTGTTACGAAATAATTTGCGAAAACAATATTTCAAGCATGTCACTAACTAAACCTATTTTTTCTGGGTTTTACTTTTTGCTGGAAAATGAATCATTTCTAATTTGTTTTTATGGATGAACTAAAAAATCTATAAAAATTTTTAGCCGCCTTGAAATTTTTTTAAGCAATAATTTCTCTTGAAAAATGTTTTCACACAAGTCTCTGCAAAAACAAGTCAAAGTACAGAGTGTTTACTTTACCACAATACTAGATCTTTGATGTGGCTGAAACTTTGGGGAAACACCTTGTACAATATTTTGATTTTGATTAACAAAAACAAAAATTAAATTGTAGAATGTTAAATGTGAACTTTATTACCACATTAAAATTTTCGAACTGAACATTCATCCAAACTATTTTCCAGTGCCTTGAAATAATTTCTGCAGTTTAAGTTTATTTTTTTATTAATGTTTTTGTATCATGTTGAACAAATAAATTTAAAAAATACAGATTTTTCATTTCTTAAAATTGCAGTAATAATAGCATTTCAGTCAAAAATTTTTTAAATATTCAAAACTTTAATCTTTTTATCTCTTCCTTAATAACAACTTTTCGGCAAAATAATCTGATGCTACTAAACAACAACCATTTTAACTTGGCTGACAATCTGGTGCGCGGAATATTGGAAAACATATGCAAAGAGAAAAAAGCATTAACAATTTCATCGTATATAAATTGTGATAACAAAAACAGGGGTCGGGTTTTTTGAATGAAAAAAAGTTTTATCCAATTTTTTTTGTTTCTCTTTCTTCATTTTGTAAATCAATTTGTTTCTCAAATGTTGTTTTTCGTTTTCTTTTAAACTTTTAAAAATTTAAAGGCACATCAAACAGCCCCTTAAATTACGAAAGAGATATTTCGCAATGCAGCAAAAAAAGAATAATCTTATTCTAGAGCCATCGTGCAGTTATTATTGATTGTAAAAAACATTTTCTCTTTTTCTCTTTTTTTTTTTTGATCTTGGTTTTTTGAAAATTTAAATTTTGAAATTTTCATGTTTAGATTTTTTTTAATAATTTCAAAAAATTGTTTCGAATGCTAAATAGCTTTTTCAACAACAAGCCAACAATCATTAAAAAATAAACAGGGTGAAATTGAAATTCCACTTTACATTTTGTGACACAAAAAATTTCTTCTTTGAAAACCATAAAATCAAAGCTGTCACTAATTCGACAAAACTATTTTGTACAAAATTTCATAAAACACCCTTGGAACGAGTTTGTTTTCTCACCACGAAAAATTTGAAGTACGTTTTTTTATTCCCTGAAAATTCGTATGTGAAATATTCGATTGGCTGTAAATTATTTTTAAGATTGATAAATGTTATTTATTTTTAGGAACAAATAACAGGTTAAAATAATAATTGTATTATCCTTTTTCGCCGAACCATTTGCATCTATTTAGTAGCCTAAAATAATACATTTTATCTACCATGTATTTGTAATAGTTTCACTCAAAAAAGACCAAATTTCTAAAAATTCAAAAAAATATTTTTACCGAAAAAAATTTTGAGCAAAAACTTTTCAACAAATTTGCAAAAATCAATCATCTTTCACTTTTATCAAAACAGAGAAGCGATGTTTATGCTGTATATTTTGCAAAAAAGACAAGACAAAAAAACTTGATGAATATCGAAAACGGCGAAAAAGTAATGTCAATTTCTACGATTTTCGAATCAAATACGATTGTCTTTCTGTTATTTTAACCAAAAATTTTTGAATATTTTATTGCTTTGAAAGATAATATAAGTTTTGTGGCAAAATATGTTAAGAATTAAGTATGTTTTAAATTAAATTATTCAAGCATCTTCAATTTTGTACGGTAGTAATTCAAGATAACTAATTTTTTAACGTTCAAAACGTCTAATTTTTAAACAAATCCTTTTTCAACAAATCCAACGCTACATCATTTTCTAGCTATTTTCCTTCAATTTTCTAAAAAAAATTTTGCCAACAAAATTTTTTCCATTTTAAATTCGTCTCTTTTTATCATCTGAAAGTGTGTCAAGTGATGTCTGACCAAATGAGCTAAATCATCTTCGTATTTCGTAATTTCTTTTTTAAATTTTTTTTTCAAATTGTTTACACCAAATATTCTAAATCTATAAGAAGATAAACTTCTATTTTGTCTTTTTTGTTGTATTGATTTTTTTGGTTTTTTTTCATGTGTTGGAGCATGAAATAAATTATTACTATAATTATTGTGATAAACTTGGTCAATTTTGGTTGTTAACATTTATCTATCTTTATAAATAAATATTTAAATTTTAACAGTTTACCAATTATGAGTCATAAATATGATTTAAATATTTAAAAAAACAATTTCTTTACTTCAACAAAATTGAACGAAAAAAACATGAAACTGATCAAATTGAATACGATAAAACAATTTATGAAAGATGCAAAAAAACTCTGCGACCAAATTTAACGAAAGTGTACATCATTTTAGTAGCAGAAAAAAAATCTAATTTTGATCTAAAAAAAACTTAAACAAAATTCTATTTTGTTGCAAAATACCAAAACCTTTACTTTTTCAACAAAAAATTGTTTTGCATCATTTTTGTGTTTTGTTTTGGTCTGCGAAAATGCAAAAAAATGTTCGCCACTTTTGAAAAATAAATTTTGAAGAAAATGTAATGTCTATTTTTTGTGATGAAATATGTGCCTTTAAACAAAAGAAAAATCATTTATCGACAAAAAACAATTTTTTTAAATAATTTTATATGTATCTCTTTGAAAATGTTTGCCCTTTTAAGATAAAAAACAGATAAAAGAACGTCTCATCAAGTTATTTTACAAGAATACTTGTAAGCTGAAATTAATTTTGAATCTTTTGTTAAAAATTAAAGAGAATTTTTTTCAATGAAAAAAATAAAAACCATGTTTTACGTAACGTTTTTAATCAATATTTTAATGTTCCGTCACCAATTAAGCAATACAGCGATTTTAAAAGTATTAAAAAATGTAAATTTTATCACATCAAAAAAAGAATTGTTTTTTTATGTACACATTTATTTCTAATTTTTAATGGACTTAGGAAAAATATTTTTTTGCTGAAAAACTAGCGATAGATATTTATGTGAAATAATTAAATTAAATGTCAATTACGAATTGGTTACGAAACTGTGACGCATTTGTTTTTGATATAAGAAAAAACAACATAAAGCGTCATTATTAGCTGACTTTAAAACAATTAATAAATTAGTTTCCAAGATTTTTTTAGAAGGTTAATGATTGGACAAAATTTTTATTTTTTTTTTGTGGAATGTGATAGAATAACCTTTTATTATTATATTTACTGCTGTGAAATTACAGCTTGAATTTTTAGTTTTCAAAAAATGACACCTTCATTTATTTAAAGGTTTTCTTTTTTTTCTAATTATAATTAAATAAAAAAAGTAATATAGAATATTCAAAAACAAATACAAAGAAAAATTCTGAAGGCGTTTTTAATAATAAAAATGGTTTCAAAAGAATAAAGCAGTAACAAAAGGCTTACGAAATATCTAAAAAAAACTTTAAAAAACGACAAACAAAAAAGATATTGATTTGTTTATTAAATTTGACAATATTTGATGAATTCAATTTCAATAAATACTGTAAGAAACCGAAAGAAGATTTTTCTTTTTTTATCAGGACAAATAAAAAGGTTTTTAAAGTTAATAATTCCAACAATAAACTCTTTATGATTTGGAATTATTAACTTTGATTCAAAAAAACGATTTTGATGTTTTTAAGTCATAAACAGTCACCTTCTTTCTAGAGAAACAGAACAGTAAAGAAAAAAACGTAATAGTTTCATCTTTTTTTAAACAAACTCTGGGATAAATTCTGAACGGCAAAAATGTTTTTCACTTTCAAAAGCTGGTCGACCGATAATGCATTTATAAGAAAAAATATAAAATCAACGAAAAGGTTAACCGGAAAAAAAGCGAGTGAATGCTGCTTTCTTTCAATCTTTGGTGCATCCAGACAATGTAATGTTGAAAGAATAATGTTTTAAGAAAGGTTTTTGATCATAAAAACCACGACATCATCATTCATCATCATCGAAAAATCCGAAACAAAAATTGTTAAGCTGCATTTTTGTTTCTTTTTAGCGTAAAAAAATTTATTTTTAACAAACTGATGTATGTCATTTCTGCTTTTCTCGACATTTTTGATCAGAAAAAGAAAGTTAATTTCAAATGAATAAAATTAATTCATTTTGAAACGTTGTTTTGGAATTTTCTTTTTTTGAATATTTTGATTAAAGCATTTAAGTTATGGTTATTTAAAAATCAACAAATAAAAAAATTATACAAAAAACTTTGAACCAGACTTTTTGATCCATTTTTAAAAAAATCGGATAAAGTGTTTTTTTCCAACAAAAAAGGAAGGAAAAAGTGAATTATTAAACATTCAGTTGAAAGAAGTTTTGTAAAATCCAACACATTTTTTGAATCTATTTTTTTGCTGTTTTTTTAAATTTTTATTTCTTTTTTAATAGCTAATTAAAGAAAGAAAAAGACTGTTTCATTCAATGCTAAACTCAGCCATTATTGCAATCTTCTCAACGATTCAATAATAAAGAATTTTCTATTTTGCCATTTCACATGTTTTAAAAATAAATTTATTGTTTTTAAAAATTGACATTTAAGATGATGTTAAATTGTAAAAAAAATAACTTTGTAATCTTTAACTCTAAATTTATGTAATGAGTAATATATTATAATTTTAAATAAGAAGCCATTTCGCAAAAATATTCAGATTTTTTAAATTTTAAATGCCAAGTAAAATGTAAATCTTTGTTGCATCAACAAAAATATTTTGCAATGCAGAATATTTGGTATGTATTTCTATGGAATTTTAGATCGTGTCAATTAAAATCTGATATTAAAAATGTTTAAAATATATAAAATATGCAAAAAAGCACAATTATGCCAAAATGACAAAATTGTGAGGTTCAAAAACAACAAATTTTTTCAACAAGAGAAAACACGAAAATTAAAATTATCCGAAAAATATTGGTTCACTCAGTTCTAACAGGAATCGAACCTGCGACCTTTTGGTTTCCGGCCAAACTGCTCTACCACTGAGCTATAGAACCCACAAACCAATTGTCAGAAAACATTTTCGCAAACAGAAAACAACTTTGGTGAGTCATGTCTGAAAAACGTTGTTTCGCAACCACAGTCTAGACAGCTGTCTCCTTTTTTTTCACCACCTATGTCGTTATAAAAATGAAAAAAAGCAAGGACAAAAGAGGGAAACATTGTGATCGATAATAACTAAAACACTGGCAACATTTTTTGTATGAAAAAAAATGGTTTTATCCTTCTTTTTTTGTCGACATTTTGAAATACTTTTTCTTTCTTCATTTTGTAAATCAATTTGTTTTTCAAATGTTGCTTTTCGTTTTCTTTTAAACTTGTGAAAATAAAAAGACACAGCCCCTTAAATTACGAAAGAGATATGTCGCAATGCCGCAAAAAATTGATGAATCCGATTTTAGAGCCCCATTTGCATTTATTATTGATTGTAACAAACATTTTCTCGTTTTTGATCTTGGTTTTTGAAAATTTAATTTTGAAATTTTCATGTTGAGACTTGTTTTAAAAATTTCAAAATATGGAATTTGTTGTTAAATGCTGAATAGTTTTTTCGCAAAAATTATGGGCAGCGATTACGATCATTAAAAATTAAACTGTCCGAAACTAAATTTACCAAAAAAATTAAATATTTTTCCATATTTCACATTTTATTCGATGAGTAACAAAAATGCTTTTTCTTCCAAAACCCAAAAAACTACAAAAATTACATTTTTAACAAAACTACTCTGAACGAAATTTCAATATAAACTCTCTGTGGTCAAGTTTGTAAACCGACGACTCTCATTTTTCAAACAAAAATAACAAAAAAAGAATCGATGAGAATAAATATTCTTGTATATTTTTTGTCTTGTGAAATATTTAAAAAAAACTTGAAAATTACTTAATAAAAAAGTGGAATTCCGGAAACTTTTTTTCTTTAATATACAATTTTATTAAAATAAAAATTTATTATAATACCATAGACAAACAAGTATAATACTCGAACAACAAATACCAGAAAAAAGAATATTTAAATAAGTGAACCCGAAATAGAAAAAAAGAAAAATTCATTGCTTCTTTGGTTGCTTCTTCTTCATTTTTTCACCACGTTTAGCTTCAACATTTTCAAGGACTTGCTTCTTTTGAGCTTCTTTCTTTTTATCACCTTCAGAATCAGTTTTCAGTTCAGAGGGACGGCAGAAAATCTTTGGGTTTTTGCAATATGCCCGTTCAACAATATTAACAGGAAAGGGTAATTTTGCGCGATGTTCAGCAGTAAAAAAACCAAGAATTTTGCAAAGTTGTCGGCTGAAAAAAGGGAACTGTAGAATTACAATAAAATATTTCAAACAAAAACATACCGCATTCTGGCGCAAGCTTTTCGACGGAACAGTTCTGAGAAACGTGGTTGTAAAGCAATAACCATCAAAAGAGGAACAGATCCATTCAACATTGGAGAATCTTCAGTAACAAATTGATGATATTCTGCTCCAAATGCAAAATAAACAATAGTAGAGGCAGTTTGTTTATCATGAAGAAATCGACGACCAGCAGCAGGTACAGAAAGCAAGCGATGATCAACATCAAATTTACATCCAACAGAAGTCAGCTTTTGTTCAGCAGAAGTTTTAAAAAAAGAATTGGATTAAAAAATTAATATCTAAATTAATGAAAGAGACTTACGCAAGATTATTAATTTCCTGATACATTTCTGAAACATATCCACATAAAAGATCAACTTCAGCATTAAGAACTTGATGTTCACCTTCTGGATAATTCCTAAAAAATGATACTGTATTAATTATCCAAATCATATTTTATAAAAACTTACGCTTTCATTTCTTGCAAAACATCAGAATCGGTAGACTTTAAGCAATACCGATCAGTTGAAATAGGCATTTCTTCGACCATTTCCATTTTATCTTTCTTTGTTGTTTTATCCAATGAATCAGTCTTAACAGATTTCAACCCTTTTGGAACAGTTCTTCGATGATATGCATCAGCAGGATTCATTACAGGTGTAACAACTGGAGGTTGAAGTGGATTTGGAGTACTTGGTTGTGGCAATGGTGGTGGTGGAATATCTTCTGTTGTGGATGGTTCTTCCGTTGTTTCTCTCTTCTTTTTCTTATCCTTCTTTGGTCTTTCGAGGCTTGGTTGAAATTTGGTAAAGTTGAGATTCCCTCTTCGTTTGGATGAAGTTTCAACAATGGTTGTAACATTTGCGACAGCAGGTACGGTAGGAACAGGTTTGGGATCTGTTGGTGCTGTAGGAGGAGTCATTTGCTTTGATCTTTGCCGCTTCTTGTAAATACAAATTCTGAAACAAGTCTATTTGATTACGAAAATTTTAAGAATAAATTTACACAACAATAATAACTGCAACAAGAGCAAGAAATACAACAATTGCAATAATCATAATTGCCCACCATGGAAGTGATGCATCAGAGGATTCTTCTTTCTTTGACGATGGTACAGTAATAGATGAAGATGGAAGAAATGTTGATGTAGATGGCGGTACATACAATGCAGCATTCTTCTAAAAAGACAATGACTGTAAGGTAAAAATACGAATCAATAAAAATTCTTACAACAATGACAGGACATAATTGATCAATATCAACCCAAAGTTGTATCATATTATCATTGTCAGAATCAATTTTAGGATCACAGCTTTCAAATGAATTAACATTGAATAATACTGTAGCAAGAGGGGAGGTCATATAAGATGATAAGCATTCTGGTAGAGTAATTTTGGGAAAATGATATCTGGCAAAATCAAGATTTGTTTCATCACCAATAATTTTTAATTCACAATATGTTTGCAGCGTTTGTAGCCAATGACAGGATCCATAAGCTGCAGGAACAGTGTGCCCCTTCTTGGAATCATAACAAATTTGTGATCTGTAATAAAAAAATGAATTAATATCAAATGAACATGTAATTAACTTACATTTTACCGCCATTGCAATGATCCTTACAAACTTTAAATTCCAAAGTTCCAGTGAGTAATGTAAGATTAATGAATCCAGTTCCACTTGAAAGTTCAAGATCCGTTCCCATTGGATTTGTAATAATAACCGGTCCATCAGAAGTTAAGTCATCAGCAGATTGATCAAGTAGAGCTTCAACATCAGCAAAAACAGAATCCAGATTGGAAAGTTGAAGACAAACCAAAAAGAGTAGCAAATATTTGAAGCACCGTTTCATCTTGACAAAAAAATTTATTAATAATGGAAAAGATTCACCAGAAAGTCTCGTCCTTAAATGTTTGTTTTAGTACTCATTTGCATATATTCAAATAATACAAATTGAACGAATGTAAATGTTTAACACGCCATTAGTTAACATCGATTATAACATTTTTGCATTCATTTGTTGGACGCGAAGAAAATTACAGCAATAGGATCAAAAACAGGGAATCCGCGAAATAAGATAAAAATAGAGTTTGATCTTGAAAAAAACATATCACACATTTGTAAAAATTAATTAAATATCGCATTTTTAGGAAGAAATTTTTGCAAGTAAAATTATAAAACATCAAATTTAAAAGTTAATTGATCATCAACGGAGAAAAAACAAAATAAAAAAGCAAAGTTGGATCGCTTTTATATTTTTTAGGCTGTCATCTGATTTTTATTGCATGAAGAATAATTGTCCTGTTAAAAGATGACACGTAATTAAACATTTGTAAATTAAAATATTTTCTTTGTTGTTCCAGTTTTTAAAAAAAGGTGTTTTACAGCGACAGCAGGCAAAGAATATTGTAAACAATAGCAGTCGACATGTTTATTTTTTGACTTACTTTTTTGCTACTTACTTTGTTGAATTTTTTATCTCCAAATTTGACTTTTTTTCTGAAAGATTTTTTTCTATTTAATTGTTTTTAGTTTTTAACAAAATTATGTTTCGTAATAGTAATGCTCGTGCTGCTGCTCAATCTGTAAGTTTTGTTTAAACAAAGGTTTTACGAATTCCTTTGGTAATCGGTTAGAGCATACTAATCACCAGTTGTATCTCTTTTTTTGATTAAAACTTTGAACCTTTTTTTGAATTACGCCTGAACAACAAGATTTTTTATCGTTAATTGTCTTCAAAACTTAACCTCAGAGCATTTTTGTAAAGGATAGTGTATTTCGCGGATTCCCTATTTTTGATCTTATTTCTGTAATTTTCTTCGGCTCCAACAAATCAATGCAGCAATCAATTAAAAGTTGTTATAATCGATGTTAACTAATTATCTTGATTGCGTGTTAAACATTTACATTTATTTAGTTTGTATTATTTGAATATATGCAAATGAGTACTGTTACTAAAACCATTAATTTTATCATTTAAGGACGAAACTTTCTGGTGAACTTTTTCCATTATTAATACTTTTTTTGTCAAGATGAAACGGTGCTTCAAATATTTGCTACTTTTTTTGGTTTGTCTTCACCTTTCCAACTTGGATTCTGTTTTTGCTGATGTTGAAGCTCCACTTGATCAATCTGCTGATGACTTAACTTCTGATGGACCGGTTATTATTACAAATCCAATGGGAACGGATCTTGAACTTTTAAGTGGAACTGGATTCATCAATCTTACATTACTCACTGGAACTTTGGAATTTAAAGTTTGTAAGGATCAATGCATGAGAACGTAAGTAGATTTATTGTTTATCTTATATTCAATTATTTTTACTATTTCAGATCACAAGTTTGTTATGATTCTACGCAGGGTTTCCACGTTCCTAAAGCTGTTGGATCATGTCATCATCGCCAAGCAAAACAAACATATTGTGGATTAAAAATTAAAGGAGATAAAGAAGATCTTACATATGCGAGATATCCATTTCCGAAGAAATTCATCAGGGATTGTCTTTCATCTTCAATGACATTTCCAAATGCAACAGTATTACCAGGAGAAAGTCCATTTGAAAGCTGTGATCCTAAAATTGATTCTGACAATGATAATATGATACAACTTTGGGTTGATATTGATCAATTATGTCCTGTCATTGTTGTAAGAATTTTTATTGATTCTTATTTTTACTTTACAGTCATTTATTTTTTAGAAAAATGCTGCATTGTATGTACCGCCATCTACATCAACATCTTTTCCATCTTCATCTATTACTGTACCATCGTCAAAGAAAGAAGAATCCTCTGATGCATCACTTCCTTGGTGGGCAATTATGATTATTGCAATTGTTGTATTTTTTGCTCTTGTTGCAGTTATTATTGTTGTGTAAGTTTATTTCTTTAAATATTCGTAATCAAATAGACTTGTTTCAGAATTTGTATTTACAAGAAGCGGCAAAGATCAAAGCAAATGACTCCTCCTACAGCACCAACAGATCCTAAACCTGTTCCTACCGTACCTGCTGCTACAAATGTTACAACCATTGTTGAAACTTCATCCAAACGAAGAGGGAATCTCAACTTTACCAAATTTCAACCAAGCCTCGAAAGACCAAAGAAGGATAAGAAAAAGAAGAGAGAAACAACGGAAGAACAACCATCCACAACAGAAGATGCTCCACCACCACCAATGCCACAACCAAGTACTACGAATCCGCTTCAACCTCCAGTTGTTACACCTGTAATGAATCCTGCTGATGCATATCATCGAAGAACTGTTCCAAAAGGGTTGAAATCTGTTAAGACTGATTCATTAGATAAAACAACAAAGAAGGATAAAATGGAAATGGTCGAAGAAATGCCTGTTTCAACTGATCGGTATTGCTTAAAGTCTGCCGATTCTGATGTTTTGCAAGAAATGAAAGCGTAAGTTTTTACAACATATGATTTGGAGAATTAATACAGTATCATTTTAGGAATTATCCAGAAGGTGAACATCAAGTTCTTAATGCTGAAGTTGATCTTTTATGTGGATATGTCTCAGAAATGTATCAGGAAATAAATAATCTTGCGTAAATCTCTTTTCATTAATTTAGCTATTTATATATTTTAATCCAATTCTTTTTTTTAGAACTTCTGCTGAACAAAAGCTGACTTCTGTTGGATGTAAATTTGATGTTGATCATCGCTTGCTTTCTGTAACTGCTGCTGGTCGTCGACTTCTTCATGATAAACAAACTGCCTCTTCTATTGTTTATTTTGCATTTGGAGCAGAATATCATCAATTTGTTACTGAAGATTCTCCAATGTTGAATGGATCTGTTCCTCTTTTGATGGTTATTGCTTTACAACCACGTTTCTCAGAACTGTTCCGTCGAAAAGCTTGCGCCAGAATGCGGTATGTTTTTGTTTAAAATATTTTATTGTAATTCTACAGTACCCTTTTTTCAGCCGACAACTTTGCAAAATTCTTGGTTTTTTTACTGCTGAACATCGCGCAAAATTACCCTTTCCTGTTAATATTGTTGAACGGGCATATTGCAAAAACCCAAAGATTTTCTGCCGTCCATCTGAATTGAAAACTGATTCTGAAGGTGATAAAAAGAAAGAAGCTCAAAAGAAGCAGGGCCTTGAAAATGTTGAAGCAAAACGTGGTGAAAAAATGAAGAAGAAGCAACCAAAGAAGCAATGAATTTTTCTTTTTTTCTAATTCGGGTTCATTTATTTAAATATTCTTTTTTCTGGTTGTTCGAGTATTTTACTTTTTTGTCTATGATATTATAATAAATTTTTATTTTAATAAAATTGTGTATTAAATAAAGCATTAAATTAATGTTTGACAATAGATTTTTGAATTGTTTTTATAAACATAAATGTCTCTTCATCAAAGAAAAGACTCTTATAAGAGACATTTTTTCTTTGATGTTGGACAACTTTACAGTCGAACCTCGTTATAACGTTTTTCAAGGGACCGAGAAAAAAAGACGTTATATCGAGGTCCGATTAATATGGGCTCCTTGTTGAAGGGTCCAAAGACAAAGGACGTTATAACGAGGTTCGACTGTATTATGATTTCTTTTATTGGGTACAAATGCATACATGTATATTTTATGCTTTTAAATATTGTATTTTGTTTCGACTATCGTTTTTTTTGTTATTTATAAATGCTAAGTAAAATGCAAATCTTTGTCGCATTAACAAAAATATTTTGCAATGGAGAATATTTGATATGTATTTCTATGGAATTCTAGATCGTGTCAATTAAAATCTGATATTAAAAATGTTTAAAATATACAAAAAAGCACAATAATGCCAAAATGACAAAATTGTGATGTTCAAAAACAAGAAAAAACAAAAAAATTGTCAGAAAACATTTTCGCAAACAGAAAAAAACTCTGGTGAGACATGTCTGAAAAACGTTGTTTCACAATCACTGTTTTCTTTTTTCACCACATTGTTTTTATAACAATAAAAAAAAGCAAAAACAGAAAAGGGAAACATTGTGATCGAATAATAACTAAAACAGGGGCCGCATTTTTTGAATGAAAGAAAATTGGTTTTATCCTTTTTTTTGTCGGCATTTTGAAATACTTTTTCTTTCATTATTTTGTAAATCAATTTGTTTCTCAAATGTTGTTTTTCATTTTCTTTTAAACTTGTAAAAATTTAAAGCCAAAATAAACAGCCCCTTAAATTACGAAAGAGATATTTCATAATGCCGCAAAAAATTGATGAATCCGATTTTAGAGCCACATTTGCATTTTTTAGTGATTGCAACAAACATTTTCTCTTTTTTGATCTTGGTTTTTGAAAATTTAATTTTTGAAATTATCTTGTTTATATTCGTTTTAATAATTTCAAAATATGGAATTTTTTGTTTGATGCTAAATATTTTTTTCGTAAAAAAACTGGTCAGCAATTGAATCCATTAATAATTAAGATGATTGAAATTTAATTTACAAAAACATATTTAAATTTTTTTCCATTTTACACAATTTTTTCGATGAATGACAAAAATGCTTCTTCCTCTTCCAAAACAAAAAAATTATAGCTATCCCATTTATCAACAAACTACTTTGCACAAAATTTGAATAAACACTCGTGATCGAGTTTGTAAACCAACGACTCTCATATTTGGCACAAAAATTTGAAAAAAGAATCGATGAAAACAAATATTCCTATATATTTTTAGGTTTGTGGAACATTGTTTAAAAAAATTGATAAACTTATAAAAAGATTTTTTGCTGAAAATATTTAATAAATTGAAAATAAGCGATTTTTGACATAACTTTTATTAGATGCGACAACACAATTTTTGTCCTATTTTAAGTAATAATTAAGATGAAAAAGAAACATAAAATATTTAAAATTTTGTATTCGTCAACAAAAAAATTCAGTTAAATAATCACAACTTTTAATGAAATTGTCCGATTTTTGAGACAACTAAATTTTAAAAAAATGCATTCATTTTGTGTTCAACAAAAAGTGTGCCTTTAAATTTTCACAATTTTGAACGAAAATAAACAACAACAATATTAAAAAATTAATTTTATAAAACTATTAGAGAGAAAATGTTTCAAAATGCCGTCAAAACAAATTTGAACAAAACTAATGTTCTTGTATTCAAAAAATGCAGGTCCTGTGGTCTTCAAAATGATTTTCTTTTTTTGTCCTATTTTCTTTTAAACTAAAAGCCTTGTTTGGCATACTGTAATTTAAAACTGCTAAAAGATTTGCATACACACTTTTGTCACTAAAAAACTCAAAGTAAGAGTATATTCTTATCAACTAGAATAATTATAAAAGATAATGCAATATTTTTGGGTGTAACTGTTAAAAAATTTATTTGTGTAAAGACAATAGTTTCCTTGATTTGGTTTTATTTAATTTTTCAAAATCTTAAATCTGTAATTAATGGTAAAAAACATTTAGAATTAAACTGCAGAAGTGCCAAAGGCAGTTTTAGTTTTGTTATTTATTAATGAGCATTAGATGTGCTGCACGAACATAATTAATGTGAAAACAATAAAATAGCTTTTGTCAACTTTAAACTGCTTAAAATAACATTTTTAGCACAAACTTAATAAATATTCAAAACAACTTTTTGGACCCGGTTATTTTTTCTTAAAGAATAACAAACACAGCTTTTTGCAAATATTCCGACTTTACCAATCACACCCATTTCAACATTGGGAAAACTGATATAAAGAAAAAAACCGCAATAATTTCATCATCTAAAAATGACCGGCCAAAAAATTTTCTTTCGTCAAACAAAATATCTTTTTTTAAAAAATGATGAAATTCGATTTTGTCTTCTCAACATTTTTAACCAAAAAAAGTTCATTGTAAACGTCCAAAATTGTTCCATTTTAAAACTCTGTTTTTGAATATTTTAATAAAAACAAAAATTTATTTGCTATAAAAAAGACAAACAGAAAAAATCTAAATGAAAATTTTCTTCTTCTAACTTTTCTTGAAAGTATTATCCAATTGTTAAAAAATTTAATGAAAATCGTTTTTTAACAAAAATGTTTATGCGACTGTACGTTTTTGAAAGAAAATCGAAAAAAAAAATTTATGTATGAAAGAAGTTTGTGGTGAAGAATCACCCTATTTCGCAACAGAAACATTTTTGTTTCCTATGAAAATTTTGCTTTTTTTTCCTTTTCTGACCACGTTTTTAAACAAAAAAACTGAAAAAATGAATCATCGAACGCGTTCGGTCAGTAGAAAAAATTTTAGACAAATCGATACATGTTACACATTTAAAAGCTTGTTTATTGCTGTTTTTGAATTTTTTAAAAAATATTTTATAAATTTTTTTGTGTATTTTATTAATTTATAAAAGCTATGTATTAAATTAAGAATAAAAACTCTTTCATAAAATGCCTAGCAATTTGATGCAAGCTGCATAGACTAAATAAATTTCAATAATAAAGATTTTTTTAGTTTTGGCTTTTCATTTGCTTGAAAAATGAATTTACTAATTTTAACAGTTCCACATTTGAAAAAATATAAAATTGCTTTAAAAATGGTTGCTTGAATGGAGTAATTTTTACGAAATTAAGAGTATTGAAGCCTTTTGAAAAATTATTTACTCCTTTTTCCTCTGGGCATTTTCATTTCAGAGGGGGAACGCCTTTGATCTTTTGCCGCCTTAACATTCCGGCGGCACAAGATCAAAGGATTTTCTCGATTTTGGGTGGCACAGGTACCGAATGCCCCCCCCCCTCTAAGGCCTTGGTTGGTGGTCAACAAATCTACCATGTTTCACCACAGCTTCCCCGATAAAAAGCAGAACACATTTCTCGTTAAAGAATTTCACAAAAAATCGATAAAGATTATTAAAATACCTGATTTTCGAATTTATGCAAAAACATAGAAAATTTATCTTTCACAAAAAAAGGTTTTATTCTTTAATTGATTATATTAATTAAAATCTTTGCGATTTTCAACAAAAAAAGAGTGTTTAAAAACACTGTTTTTTTCATAGTCAGGGACCCTTGCCCAGGATTGTATATTAAAAAAATTAAGCAGAAGTATGTGTGTTTGCAAAAACATGTTTTTCTTGAGGTTTTTTAACATCATGTAACTTTTGTTGTCTTGGAGACCTAACAATCCTTTGGGCAAATGGATACGGATATCCGGTACTACTTAATGCTCCAGGCCAATCACCACCAGATTTGGCAATACAACAAAATTCTGTCATAGCACTATCTGGTTGACTTGCTGAAATTTTATTGATGAATCTTAAACTATTTAATTGACTTACAATCAGTCAAATCAAATTGATAAAAAGATTGACACGGTTTTGCAGGCGTCAAATATGGATCAAAAATTTGATTTCCAGATACGTAAATGCCAGTCATACTCATTACATCCGGATTTATTGAAGTTCGATATTGTAGTAGATATTGATCAGTTGTTGATAATTTGAATACACAAGTATTTGTGGGGGAATCTGTTGATACCCTTAAAATTATTTTATGTAGTATTATTTCCACATTGACTCGTTTTGTATAAAGATTGTTAGAGGAAAAAAGCTGCCGAGTCTCCTCTTTTATTCTCTTCTATAGACTAGAAGTCGAACGCGATTAACAATTTTAGACCTGTATAATTTGTAAAACTTAAAGTAAATTACTTGCAAGTTTGTGAAAATAAATCCGTGGAATATGCTTCAACTAAAAGGTTAGAAGTTCGTGGACTACCAAATGCCTGAATTGTTAAAATCATATTGGTACTATTAAACTGATATTTGATATTGAAATATATTCCTTCATAATCTACAATATTGTAAACTTTTGTAAATGATTGATATTCTGCACAAGTACTTTCCGTTGATGGAGTTTGAAATTTTGTGCAACAAAAATTATTATTTGCTTGTGTTCCACTGAAAATAGGTGCCATAGAATTTGAACATGGATCGGCAGGAGTGTAAGGATTTTGATGATCTTTAAAAAGTATTCCATTTCTTCCAATAATTCTTCCAGCAATTGTCATTCCGCCTATTTCGGCATCCCAAACTGAATTTTTTATGCTTAACCAAGCAGAAACTTGAAAATCTCGGCCATTAAATGGAACATAGGGATCAATAAAAGTCATTGGAAAACTAACATTTTGAAAATGTCCTTTTGGCATATTTGGAAAAAATTCATAAAATGGAAAATTTGAAGGTAGAAGAATGGGATTTATTGAATATTCAATGCCATCGGATGTATAAGCATATGTTGCAGCAAAAGAAGCAATAACGGTGCCATCGGCAGTTGAAAAAGTTGTATTACTTTCAAAATTTATACATTGAGCTTCTACAGTATCCGGTACTGTAGCATAAATGTAATTTGTACAACAATATTGTCTTCTAATTACAGTACCTCCAGATGTTCCTTCACATGTCATTCCATTTGGATCAAAAAAATTTCCAAGGGTCCATGTATATAACAATCCCATGTCAAAGTTGAAACCTGTATACAGATATGTGTCAGGTGAATAATCTTGAAGCCCGTCAAGATGGATCGGAAGTTGAAAAGTTCCACCAGCTGCATTGAATATCGTTATATTGCAAACTCCATTTATGGTAGGACAATAGATATATGGATTTTCTGATTCACCATTAGTTAAATATCGAAGAGGCTTATCTTGATAATATAAATTTTGATCAGCGGACCAACTTACATAATTACTAAAACTCAGCAGTGTATTCCAATCATCCACAACAGAAATTGATAAATCCATTGAAAAATTGAAGACAACAACTCCATCAGACCACCATCGAGGTATATTTTCAATCATATGAATCTGATTACAGTATGGTACTTGAGAAGCTTGGACATCATTAGAAAAGGCAGAAAGAATTGCTGCAGCAAAAAGAAATAATAAAAGTATCATACTTTCTTGAACAAATGAAATATAATTGTGCTTGATTTTTGGCCCAATTTTATATTACCCTTTTTTGCAATATATCTGCTTGAATCTTATCATTTCTTATTTTACTTGTTTACCACTCTTTTGCAGCAAAGTTTTTATGATTATTTCTGATAACAGTCCAGAAAGTTTCTACACATCCTTATTCATTGCAAAAAAAAGTCATAAAAAGGTATAATGGGTACACTCATATGAGCTCTCCGCTCGAGTGGAAGGTAGGGTTGCTGGCGCGCCCGCCCGGGCGCGCCCGGGCGCGCCTGGGCGCATGCGCCCGTGACCCTAAAATTCAAATTTACTAATATGTACAGTATAAAAATGCCAAAAAGGGGTATTTTAGCTACAAATAGCATTATTTAAGCATGAATTTACTTATTTTTGTCGTTACTAATTTTTAAATATAAAAAAACGTGAATTTCTTAAATTACATGTGTTACAGTATCCTCATGATACTGTAACACATGCTAAAAATTAAAGACAACATAGCTAATTGTTCCAGTTATCGTTTTTTGGCTTAAAAATGAAAATTATATGAGGAAATAATTCGTTGTTTTGTCAATTTTTCGGAAAAAATTACCATCATTTGGATTTCGGACCGGGCGCAACCATCGGGCGCGCCCGGGCGGGCGCGCCCAGGCGCGCCACCCCATGACAACCCTAGTGGAAGGTTCCCGAAAGGGGGTGGTCCACCACCGGGTTGCGCCGGCAAGGATCTTAGATCCGGACACCTAAATGCTAAGTGCAGATGCTGGAAAGTCGCGCCAGCATCGGCCCCCCACGACCTCTGGTCTGATTATGGGGTTCTTTAACCTTTAACCTTTTAAATCGAAAACAAAATGTTAATGTTCGACAATAAAACGTTGTAAAAATTTCAAACAATTTACTTACATCCTTTTTTTATTTGTTCATGTATCAGAAAGAATCGGTTCAAAAACTTTATTTTTATTAAAATTACTCTAAATTTTTATGCTTGCTTATTAAAAATGGAAAAAATGTCAACGCAGACAGATAATATGCATACAGTTACAAAAAATTGCACCATTAATTAGAATAAATAATAATCACTTACTTTTCCACCAATTTCAAAGACAACATCAAAATTACTGGTTTCAGATCACTGCTTTAAAAAAGTCTATTTTTTATGCTTATAAATAACTGTCTTTGCTACCCCCAATTTTTATGATAATTTAAAAACTTTTTTTATTAGCACTGTATATCTGGCATTTTGTAGATAATCGTAGATAAATTAGCATAACTTTTTTCTATATTTAATAATTATATGTCTCTCTAATAAGTGTCTCATTCTTGCCCAAATTTTTTTCTCTTTTCTTCTTCATATCGTAAATGGGATATGGAAAATGTGGAGAAATGCCGTTGTCATAAACTTATTCTTTTCTAATCAATAATCAACGATAACAGAAATTTTTAGTTTTTTTCTGTCCATTTTCCTTTCTTTTGCCATCCCGGTTTTTCCTCACTGATGTACACCACTGTTTGCGGTCAATAAAACCATTTTTAGAGAAAATGTCTTCATTGTTTCTACCTTATTAGAATTTTTATCCTCTACCAATATAGCTACCACTTGATTTTCGTCTTGTTGCTTTATACTTTTTATGTGTGTTTGGACCATTTTTGCCTAAAAATTTTGGTTACATACTTTCCTCTCATAAAACTGTCACTGTTAGTTTGTTGGTTGGTTTTATTTTAAAGAAAGCGCTTTGTTTGGCAAACTGTGTACAATGACAATAAGATGCAAGGAAACATTTTTTGCTGATTTTTTTGGTGTAAAAAATAAAGCAAATATGATTGCATTAATCTTTTTTATATTTTTATTATTTTTGTTAAATGTGAAACAGCAATTGTTTAATGTTATTTTACAGTAAACAAATGCTGGCGGGCCGTAGGCCCGCTTTAGTCCCTAGTTTAACAAAAATAGCCAGATAGAAATTTTCTCAAATAACTAATTTGAGAAAATTTCTATCTGCTTTTTTCTTTCTAATATTTGAATTGTTATTTATGAAATAATTTATCGTTTTATTTTTGTAGACCGAAACACAAAAAAGATTCATTATTTTTGCGATATTCCAATTGCTACAAGAACATTTTCGTTTAGAAATTTTGGAATTAAAGCATTGGTGATGGTTTCCTCAAAACGCATTCATTTTCATGGTCCTTGTCTTCCTCAAGAATGGTCAATACCGAAAAATATAATTTATTACATCACAAAAAATCCATCAAATGGAAATACTTTTCAAAAAATGATAAAAACTTGCAAATATTTTTATAAAAATAATTCTGTTATTGTTGTTGATTCTTTACGTTACAGTAAACATCCTACAATCAACTGGACTGTTAACATAAAAGAAGAACGCAGAATTATTGACATAACAAATATTCAATCTCAGCTTTGGATTTGCAATAACTTTGAAATCGTCGGTTATCAGATGATCAGAACTTTATTTTCGTCAGTTATTCCTCATGTTTATAAATGTGACATAAAATCATTAAAACTTTATCAACAAAACATTTCATTAAATGAATTTTTATTTCTTTCTTCAAATGTTGAAAATATGCATTTCTATCAAGTTGTTGTAAAAGCCGAAGATAATTTAATTGTTACTGTGGAAAACATTTTTAAAGAACTTCCCAAAATCAAATATTTTTGTTAGTAAGTTAATGTTTTAAAATTTTGCTTTTAATTCAATACAAGCCAGCTTTGAGGCTTACCAGCCAGTGTTGTTGCGACTCCGACTCCGGAGTCATGGAGTCGACTCCGGAGTCGGAGTCGGAGTCGATGGGTCGGAGTCGACTCCGACACAAAAGTAAAAAGCACAACACTGTTACCAGCTCAGTGGCTTAGTGCGGTGGACTTTCGTTCTGGTATTCCCAGGTTCGAGTCCGTCCGGAGTCGATCCTTTAAAAAATTGAGTGGTTGGGTGCTCGGTGGATCCGAGGTTAAAACAAATTCCATGGTAAGGATAGGCTCGGCCCTGACCAGGTAACTCAAGCCCAGGCCCAGCTTTAAAAAAATTGTCCCGGGTTGGCTCGTCCCGGATAAAAAATTCGTCAAATTTGTCTTGGTCCCTCCCCCTTTTGCGTTTTTATGAAAACGTCGAAAACCAGGCCCGACCCTGGCCCAAACAACTCATGCGTAGGGCCTAGGCCGGGCTTTTTCAGGGCTTTAAAAAAGCCGAGGCCCTTGTCCATCCTTATTCCATGAATGGTAACTAGATTAAAAGGATAGCCTATCCTCAGGAAATTAGCCCCGGCAAGGCTTTACACTTGTATAAACAGCATGTGATCGGGCATAAATAGCCGTAATAAATAATAAAATATTTTAGTTACAATCATCCTCGTGATCCCGGTACCACTTTCAAAACACTTGATGAACTTTTAAAGGTGCCACATTTTTCGAAAGTTTTACATTTTTGCTTATTTCATATTGATGAACCAATGAATATGGATGCATTTTCATCATATATCAAGGTAATGAGATTTGCGATATATTTGTAATAAATTTCCGATATGATATTTGAATATATCGCACATCACTATTTTATGAATAAAAGTAACAAATATTTTTGATTTTAGGGAAACAAAGTTACGTTGTTTGAATTAACTTTTACTTTCTCATCTGAAGATTTTACAAAGCGTATTGAAGCAATTATTGATGAAATTCTTGAAACAAAAAATCATGATTACATTCCACCATTTATTTATTGTTGGGGGCTTTCTATCGAAAGAGAACAATGTATTACTTCACTTTTTAATAAATATAAAAAAAATTATGTACATTAAATGGTTTTAAAAGAATCATTTTTTTCAGTTTACATTGTTTTTTGGTTCTTTGATAAACAAAATTTTCTTTATATTTGTCGTCCGTCATAATTAAACAGAATCATAAAAAATGCGTTTTTTTTATCATTGATGACTGTTGACATGTGTTATGGAAAAAGCTACCTTATCCCTGTTATATATTATTTTTGTTGTTTTGTTTGTTAAAAAATGAAAATTTTTGAATAAAATTTGAAAATTATAGTGCTCCCAAAATGTTTCTGATAAATTTTTATCCCGCCCCCTTCTATGTGAGGGGTTGCTTGTTTTGTAGCCGAGTGCTTGATTTTACTCTCGTTTTCATTGGTTGTTTTTTCAATCATGTAGACACAGAATTTAATATATTATAGATAATATCTATAAGCTATATTATAGCTTAATAGAGCGGTCTTAAATTTTATAATTTAGAATATTATAAAAGCATCTGTTTCATGAAGGAAGTAATTACGACCATTTTCCATTAAACAGGTGCTTAAAGAAATTCTGTTTGATATTTTTTTAACTCAAAAATAAATCATTAAAAATTTCGCATAAAAAACATCTGCTAAACGTTTTTAAAAATGAAATAATTTTTATTAATTTAAATGACATTCTAATTTTAAAAAATTGTTATGAATTGCACAAAAATATTTCCAGCTTTGCCAATTTATGTTAATTTTTATTACTATTATTCATATTTTACATTGTTTTTTTCATTAGCAATTACTCCATTGCAGTTTTATGTGATTTTAACACAATCTAAAAATTTGCATAATTTTAAATGGTTTATTTTGAATCATTCTTTTTGGTGTTTACTTTTTGAAATGCTTTTTACGACTGTAAAACCGTTGTTTTTAACTCCTGCTATGAGCGGATTTCCTTTAGGCTGGTTAAGAAATGGAAGTTTCCAGATAACATTATTGGCGACCTATGGTATTATTACAATTGCAGCAATTAGCCTCGGGGCACTTGGTGCAACATTACTTTCTCGATATTTACTTGTTTTTCCTGCCACGAATTGGTTCAACAAAAAACGTGGAATAATTTTTATTTCTATGCTTTTTGGAATATTTTTTGTAGCATTTTCTATTCCATCTTATCATTTTTTAACTTCTGATATATCTGATTTATATCAAATGGCAATAATATATGATCCATGTATGCAAAATTATTTTATTGAACCAGGATTCATTTTTTTGTCCCGTGAAATTTATGCAAAATTTGCATATCTGATATTTTTTGTTGTTTTAACATTTTTAATCCTACTGATATTTCTGGCATTCTATTTTATTTATCTTGTCAAGACCAACAATAATATTCCTTCAACAAAAACAAAAATTGGTAAATCTTTAATTATCTCAGCAGCTGTTCAACTTTCAATTACAATATTTTTTAATATCCTTCCGATTACAGTAGTTCTGGGAATTGTTACTTTTGAAATTTTACATACTGAAAATTTTATGATTATCATTTTATGTTTTGTTGTGTCACATTCATTCCTGGAATCCCTTGCAACTTTGTATTTTGTAACACCATATCGAAAATTTGTTATTCAAATTTTTGTCAAAGTTTTTCCTCGAATTTTTATGTTTAAAGAACAAACCCAAATTTCTCCGATAACGACTCAAATTGAAATATCTTTAAACTTTTCACGAATCATTCATCATTCTTGAATTTTATATTTCCAATATTTTTAGACTTAAAAAGTTCGTTTATGCTAATTTTGAATTAGAATCTTTGATAAAATGATAATTAATTAATTTTCGATTTTTTGAAATTTAAAGCCCAATTTTTGAGAAACTTGAGCAAAGCTTGGCACAGAAAAAAAAATGTCTTAGAAAAAAGGTGTAAAGTAGTTTTTCTAGGTAAACAAGGTGCGAGGAATCCATTTTTGTTGTCCGTTTAGTCCCAAACTGTCTGGATTTCGATAAGTTCCAGGGGTAAAAAATGATGGAGAATCCGATTCTGTAAACTCCAGAATCTATTTTCATGTAAAAAAATTGCTACGTAGGGATTTATGAGGAAAACAGCAGTTTTTGGCGTTCTGTGACAGTTATCGCCCCTTTAAAAGGGTCAAATGTCTTAGACCCAAACTTTTTTGAACTCAGCTCGTCAAGGGCTTTCGAATGGTACCACTTTGGTACTTTTATCTTCAAAGATGACGATTTTTCATTTTTGGCCCCAAAAATTTGCATATCGAAATCTAGACAGTTTGGAACAAAACTGACAGCAAAAATGGATTCCTCGCACCTTGTTTACCTAGAAAAACAACTTTACACCTTCTTTCTAAGACATTTTTTTTCTGTGCCAAAATCTTTTCAAATTGCTTGAATTTCTCAAAAAGCGAGCTTTAAATCAAAAATGACCCAATACAATCTCACTGCATTACTTTTAATCGTTGCTGCAATTTTAAAAATAGGCCGTGAAATCATCGAAAAAGCAGCAACCACAGTGTTTTTCTTTATTGCACAAAATGTTTAACAAAAAAAGGAGTCATTTTTGTTTTTTCTCAACATTTTTAGTCGAAAAGGAAAATTTCTTCCAATGTACAAAATTATTTCATTTTGAAATTTTGTTTTTAACTTTCATAGGTTTGAATATTTTGATAAAAGTAATAAATTTATATCTATTTAAATAACAAAAAATGCAAATATTTCGCTGATTCATAGATGGCAGCTGCCTTTTTTTAAAAATTTAGTGAAACTTTTTTTTCTGACAAAACAGAAAGGAAAAATTGAATCATCGAACGTTCAATTGAAAGAAACTTTGTCAAATCAATACATTTTACAGATTTTTAAATATGTTTTTTGAAATGTTTAATAAATTTTACATAAACATTATATTAATCTTTTAAAAGTTATTTTAGAGAAAATAACTTTTTTAATTCATACTCACCGTAGACCACCCCAGAGGACGCCGGAGATAAGACCCCATATTTTGCCCATTTAATGGCCTTGAGTAGGGATGGTTATGGGGTAAATATTAGCGGCGGAGGTCCCACCGTTTTTGTTTAACATCAATTTGAAAATACTGAAAATACCCCTTCACTTTTTCACATTTTCAGGGGTGAATTCGGCAACTGTCCAAATTTTAACATTATTTCACGGATATATAGGTTTTCGAACATGCTGAATCCGAATCTGAAACGTTTGAACAAATTCGGCCTTTTTAAGTTCCATTATCGCATAAGTATTAGGTATCCGTAAACGTTTTTGGGGGTATTTTTAGTATTTTCAAATTGATGTTAAACAAAAACGGTGGGACCTCCGCCGCTAATATTTACCCCATAACCATCCCTACTCAAGGCCATTATATGGGCAAAATATGGGGTCTTATCTCCGGCGTCCTCTGGGGTGGTCTACGGTCAGCCATTAATTTCGAATACCAAGTAATCCAAAAATTAAGATTTTTGTAATTTTCGCTTTTCACTTGTTAAAATAAATTTAATAATTTTTACAGTTTCACCTTTGAAATAATGGCTTTATTAGTTGAAACAAATTTTTTTCAGTAATTCACAGTAATTAATAAACGCCTAACAAGGGAAGGTAGCAACATGCCTCGCCACTTTTTGAACAAAACATATCCTATCATGTAGCCCTAGGCCAGTAATGTATAACCCCAAAATATTTCCGGTGAATAGACTTTATCATGAAAATTTGTGAAAATGCAGTCTGAAAAATCCACGACCCCCTGATCGACGATTTTTCAAAAACCCCTGTGTCACGCACTTTTGTCGAAATTCATTTTCACAAATTTTTATAATAAAAGGCCATTCACCGGAAATATTTTGGGGTTATGGATAACTGCCATAGGTCTACATGATAGGATATGTTTTGTTCAAAAAGCGGCGAGGCATGTTGCTACCTTCCCTTGTAAGACGAAAGAAAAATTTGCATATCTTAAGACGTCTATTTTTGAAACAATTTAGTTTCCTTCAAATCCAACTCTAGATTATTTTTCATCTTTTTCCTTCCCTTTTTTTTAATTTTGTCGACAAAAGTGTTCCGTTTTAAATTTGTCTATTTTGATCATCGTAAAGATTTTTAATAATATAAATAACATCTGAGCCAAAAAATTGACATTTTCGGACTTTCGAAATTTTTTTAAATATTTAAATCGTTTATTTCGTAATGCATTTTAGGGACAATAAATTACAGTAATAATATTATGAAAAAAAAATCACAAGAAAGTTCTCATATTATTCTGCATCAATCAATAATAATTTTTCATGTTGTTAATAACAAAAAACGCTTTTGATTAAAAAAGAAATTGAATTAATTGTTTCAATTGAAACTCTTTTTGCAACCTTTAAACTTTTTTGTGATTTCTGACAAATAAAAATCAATTCATTTACAATTAATTTAAATATTGAGAAATTTTGGAGAATATCAAAGTCTGTGTTTACTTATAAGGTTTTTCTTTAATTAGGATTAGTCAAATAGTAAGGAAACCAATTTAAGAAAAAAACTGAATACACATCGAATTTTTTGGCAGAAAAAACCAGAAAAATGTGAGACAATGTTTGGCAAAATGTTTATGAACGCCATGTGTAAAAACGGCTTTCGAAAAAAAACGAAATGACTTTTCTTTTGTTCTTTTTAAAAACGAAAGAAAACGAAAAATCTCACATTTTTCTGCCTTCGTTTCGATGTGAATAGATTGAATTTTACAAAGACTTAAATTTTTTATTTGTAATTATTTAAGACTTTTTTGTTTAATAAATTGATGGTAACAATTATGTGGGATTTGGGTCTTTCAAAAGTTTTTTAACAGATGCGCTTTGTAATTTGGTATCAATATTTTAAATTTTTAAAAATAACAAAAAAAGAAGAATTACAAAATATGCAAAAAAAATCGATTAGATTTGAATGTAAAACAATATGAATCTGCTGTTGCTTTTTTGAAAAAAAGCAATCACGGAAGATAAAAAAATGTATTTTGGCTTTTTTTTGTGTAAAAAAAGAATGGTTTGTCTATTCTTTTTTGAAAGAATAACGCGAAAAAATTTATGTATAAAAGAAGTTTGTGGCGATGAATCACGCTATTTCGCAACAGAATCATTTTTGATTTGTCTGAAATTTTTCTTTTTTGCCTTTTCTGACTCTTTTTTTTCGATTTTTGAATATTTTTATAAAGTTTGTTTAATAAAAAATCATGATTAAATTTTTTTTCAAAATCAAACGCTGTTCTAAACTGCGTGTTTTCTAATTTAATTGAAAAATTCTTGATTTGGACAATATTTAAAGAAAATTTTGAATCATTACTTCCTGTTTTCCAGAAAAAATGAATAAAAATCTGTTTTTAAATATCGGTCATTTCATCAAAGCATCATCTTCTGACAAAGTTTTTATCTTTTTGTGTAAAAAAATAACATATAAAAATGTGAAACCGCTGATTTTTTTATCAAAAATATTCAAAAATTAATTTTATAAACGATATTTTTTTATATGCAACATTTTTGTATTTTGTATTACCCAATTCCGGTTGTCAAAGGAACTTTCGGGAAACATTTCATGGAAAATTTTCTGAATTTTCTGATTTTCCGGGAAATTTGACAACCCTATTACCCCATACAATCGGCCTAACTACTTTTTATCGTTGGTAAATCTTTAAAAAAAGTTGCTCATACACCTAGGGAAAAAAAGCCCTGATGATTTCATCATCAATAAATCAGCGATTTTCTAAGGCTTTTTTTACAAAATGTTTAATAAAAAAAATTATGGGAGTCATTTCTGCCTTTTTCAACATTTTTGATCGAAAAAAGAAAGTTTATTTCATAGATACAATATTATTTCTTTTTGACATGCTGTTTTCATTTAAAATTTTTGAATATTTTAATAGAAGCAATAAATTTGCAGATATTTAAACAGCTAACATGTTATAAAATTTTTTTAAAATTTAACAATGAATATTTTCCTGCAGACACATTTTTAAAAAATGGGAGAAATCGTTATTTCTAGCAAAACAGTGAAAAATTGAATCATCGAACTTTCAGTAAAAAGAAATTTAGTCAAATTAAATCACCATAATTGCAGTTAATTATACCAAATTTTGAATTGTGACATTTATTCACGGATTCCCAGATATTTCGCCAAAAAATTTTGTCCTGAATTTTCTTGATGACCGAAATTTTTTATCGTAGTATATTTCTTTGAGATCGTCAACTTCGATTTCTACGTTAAGTATTTAATGCCAGCAAAAAAAATTACTATAAACTTATGACAAATTTTTGGACAAAACATCCACACATCCCAGCATAGGTCAATATAAACTTTTAAGATAAAGGTATCTTTTTAGATTTTAATTAAAAATATTATGTTTGAAAGCTTGAATAACTATGTGCTACTTCGAATTAATTTTTAATCTTGGTATTGCTTTTTATCAAGAATATTGAAGAAGATGGTTTGTGGCCAGTATTTTAATATAATTTTACAATTTAAATTTTTTTTAAATTTTATTTAACCTTTTTTAAAAACCATTGAAATATTAAAACATTTTGAGCAATTCACGTTGGAATCACTCTCACTGTTTTTTTGTCAGTGTTGGCGTTGTGTCAGTAGTCATTTTAAGGGATATCTTTTTTAATCAATTAAATTTATAAAAAAACTCTCTGTTACGAGATCAGGATTTTTCTGCTGATTCTAAATATATAAAATTTATCCAATAAAAGTTTGGTTAAAGCTCAGGATTTTTGAAAAAAGGTTTGTATGGAAAAATCCGTTTTTTTGGTCATTTTGGCTTATATCTGTTCACTGAGTTTTGTAATTAAAAAAGCTCTCTGTAACGAGATAGAGCTTTTTCTGCTGATTCCAAATATACAAAAATTGAAACATAAAAACCTAAGATGACTTCAGAATCAGTGTTTGTGTTCAAACACCGCCGCCGCCACCGCGCCGCCGGGCAAAAATTGATTTACCGCCGCCGGCGGTGGCGGCGCGAAAACACTGTTCAGAATTTTTGTGGAAGAAGCGCAGTTCTTGACTGAACGTTCGATTCCAACGTGGCAATTTAAAAAATAAAAATAATTTTTTTTAAACAATACAAATATTTCGGTGAATACGTTTTTGCGTTTTCATTTTTTTTCTGTAACAAATTTCGAAATTCACAACGTTTGTTTTTTTGTCTTTTTATGCGTTGAAAAAAGATTATTTTCTTCGTTAAAGGAGGAGGCGCATCGCCTGTAGTTTTTTTGATGCAAAGTCGATTGCATTTCTCGACGCGAAAACACCTTTCATTGGAGCTTGTTTTTTCTTCACTGCAGCTGCAAAAAAAGAAAGAAAAAAGCAGCTCCAATGAGTCCCTGATTTTTGTATAAAAAAGTTCATAGTCGCATCAAAAAAACTACAGGCGATGCGCCTCCCCCTTTAAGATTTTCTGTCGATCATTTCGGTCGATGTTTCGACTTTCTTTTGAACGATGATGGACAAAATGTTTACAGCTGAAAAAGAATGTCAACATTTCTTTTCTACAGCTAAAACAAGTGAATATTTTGCTCTTTAAATTTTTTATTCCTTTTTTTCAATTTTTTGCATTACTAGGTGTAAACAATGGCTGTAAAAAATCCTAAAATTTTCCCTTTTTTTACATTTTGAATATTTTAAAAATGGCTTGTTTTAATGTAATTTTTTTTAAAAGAAAGTATTTCATAAAAGCACTATTGATTGGAAAAATAAATGCCTTTGTTGTAAATACAATATATAATACAGGGTGGCCAAAAAAAAAGTGCAATTCAATTTTTAAACAAATGGAAGGGGACTTGAATAACTTGTGTTGGGTGGGATTAATACTTGGTGGGGAAGCGCATTTGACCCTACAGTATGACCTCTCCAACCTTTTCGTGTCGGGAGTTTCGCCGCCGCCAAGTTTTGAAAAGTACGTTTTTCGACCTTTTCGTAGAATGGGATAGTTGGGAGAACCAGAAGGGCTGGAGAAAAGGTGATGGTATATTCAGATAGCCCATATGTTAGACTCGTAGACGCAGCAAAGTTTGGGTCTATATATCTTTTGCCCCGGGTTTAATCACTCCAAGAAAAAATCGATTTCCGATTTTTTGATTTTTTGGTCAACTTTGACCGATTGCCCTACTTTTCCCAGAAGGAGTTGGAGGCTCATATTTGTTGCTAACAAACTTCAGCCTCTTTGTGGTCGATTCCATACCAAATAATTGAACTCTGAAAAAATGACATTTTTTCGATACTCTGAAATGCCAAAAAACAGCTGCTTGTAGTTATATACTAATAAATAGCAAGTAACTATATATACACAAAAATTTTTAAATGTTGTTATTCGCTAAAAATCAATACAAATAAATCAGAAAAATACTTTAAAATGCATTTTAAGAGTTTATGATCAACTCAGACGCTTTAACATTGAATTGAATTGCATCATGTTCTACGTATACTTACTTACATACGAAAATTACGGCTGCTTAAAAAATCATTTTTCCAGATTTCAATATTTTGATATGGAATCGACCACAAAGAGGCTGAAGTTTGTTAGCAACAAATATGAGCCTCCAACTCCTTCTGGGAAAAGTAGGGCAATCGGTCAAAGTTGACCAAAAAATCAAAAAATCGGAAATCGATTTTTTCACGAAGCGATTAAACTCAGGGCATAAAGTATATAGACCCAAACTTTGCTGCGTCTACGAGTCTAACATATGGGCTATCCGAATCTACCATCACCTTTTCTCCAGCCCTTCTGGTTCTCCCAACTATCTCATTCTACGAAAAGGTCGAAAAACGTACTTTTCAAAACTTGGCGGCGGCGAAACTCCCGACACGAAAATGTTGAAGAGGTCATACTGTAGGGTCAAATGCGCTTCCCTACCAAGTATTAATCCCACCCAACACAAGTTATTCAAGTCCCCTTCCATTTGTTTAAAAAGTGAATTGCACTTTTTTTTTGGCCACCCTGTAATAAAAAAATAAAGGTTATTCAATGCATTTTTACAAAATTTAATATTGAACATGAATTCTTTTTCAATAAAAAAATAGGATTCAGCTTAATTTCCTGTTTGAGTTGATGTGAGGTTTGCTTGACTTACCCACTCCTCGAATGAATGTGCTTTGTATCACTTCCATCACCTTTGTGAATGTGGGGCTGTAGCTCAGTGGTAGAGCAATCGAGGCTTAATCGAGAGGTCGGTGGTTCGATTCCACCTTGACTCAGTCACAAAATTTTTGGAAAATATTTCGCTTTGACTTGCAAATCTTAATTTAGTCAAATGAAAAATGATCAAAAAAATTTAATGACTTGTAAATCTTAATTTAGTCAAATGAATTTATATCTAATTAACTAAACATTATTTAATTAAAATATTGTTTCTGGTTGAACTTTTATCTTGTTTTTTTTTGTTTTGGCTATTCGATTGTTGACCGTTTAAATTTTGATTCTTAAAAGAAGTTTCACAGCTTTTATAAAAGTATGGATGGAATAATACATTTTTAAGTTGTACATAAATGAAGAAAGGGAACACTTTATAACATTTTAAATCAGGAATGAGCAGAACAAATTTCGAAATTTCTTTCGTATACAGACGTTAAAAAACGTGAGCGTTATTAACATTTTTTTGTTGTTATTTTCAATAAAAAAAATTACAGCGATGGAAGTTTTAATGTCCACAGATAGGTCATCGAAAAAAAGGGCATATGCGCATTTTTGTGTTTAATGGATGCTATAATTTTCGAAGAAAACGATATATCAAAAACGGACACCAAATTTTTTATTTTAACATTGCTTTTTTCAAATATTTAATTGATTTTTTATGTCTCTGCTTTTAAAAACATTAAGAACAATGTTAAAAATCTATCTCACACTGATACGCAGAGTTGCTGAACATTTTCTTCTTTAAATTATCAAAATGATAAAAACTTTTCCTATGAAATATTTAAAAAAAATGGCTTTTTTCACACCTTATCAATCAGTCGAAAACTTTTACCAAATTGTTCATGTGAAAAAATAATTAATAAAAAAAATATAGTTTATCGCTTACTTTTATGACGTAATATTTTTTGTTCAAAATTCGTTAAATATCCAAAACAACCTTTTCAAACCATGTTTGATTTGTCTGGTTTTTTGATCTTTTAAATAATTACTCTAATTAGGGAATTTCTGTTTTTCCAATGTAAATTGTGAAATGATTAATTTCAAAAATTTTAGCTTTTGATAGGTTTTAAAACTCCAAAATTTAAGAGTGATAAGATGTAATAAAAATTTTGAATCTAAATTGTTAATAAGTTGTTGAAAGATGTTTTGCGAATAATCTATTCACTTGCTTAGAATAATTTATTTTTTCTATTTCTTTTGTAATAATTTCACTTAAAAAAGACGACCAAATTTTAAAATATTCAAAAATATATTTTTCTTTAAAAATATTTGGAGAAAAAACATTGCATCAACAGCAAATTTGAAAATTTAAATCATCTCTCTCTCTCGCAAAACAGAAATCGCAATGTTTTTTGTTTTATATTTTGCCAAAAAAGACAAAAAACTGGAAAAGGAAATAAAAATGTCAATTTTCTTCGATTTTGGAAACAAATATTATGTCTTTTCTTTTACAAAACATTTTTTTTATATTTAATAATTAAATTCTTTATTCCGTAATGCATTTTAGAAATAACTTTTTAAAGAAATAAATTACTGTAAAAATATTATGAAATTAAATCACAAAATCAAGAAACTATCACTATAACCAATAATAATTTAATATTTTTTAATAACAAAAAACATTTTGGATGAAAAAAGTATTGAATTAATTCTTTCAATTGAAATTTTTTTTTTAATCTTTAAACTTTTTTGTGATTTCTGACGAATAAAAATTAATTCATTTTTTAATTAATTAAAATTTTGTGAAACTTTTGGTACAAATGGCATATAGACTCCCCTTTGGAATTTATATGTCCTTATTTACATCCACGATTTTTTAATTGAATAGGTTATTAAAATTGAATAAAATTAAAGTATAAACAAATGGAAAAAAACTTCAACATTGAGCTTTTATTTTTATATATGAAATTATTTACGACTTTTTCTTTTTTATTAATGTTGAAATTTGGTTCCAAATGTGTTTGTTCGAAAGTTTCACTTTAAAATCCAATGTTAATAATTTAAAATCATTTGATGGTTCTAAAAAACACATCGAAAAAATTACAAAATATTCAAAAAAAAACTGTTTCGCTTTGTTTAGTAAGACAAGTTGTAACAGCTGCGGCTTTCTTTGAAAAAGCAGCAATAAAGGAAGATAAAAAAATGTGATGTGGCTTTTTTTGGTGTAGAGAGAGAGAAAATGAACATTATCTGACTGCTATTTTTTGAATGAAAATCGCATAATAAAAGTGCGTTGTTTAAGAAAGAAGTGTCAAAATGTAAAAAATGCGATGTTTGTGGTTGTGAATCACCGCTCTTTGGCCACAGAAGCATGCTTGCATTGCATTTAATATTTAAATTCTTTATTCCGTAATGCATTTTAGGGACAAATTTTTAAAGAAATGAATTACAGTAAAAATATTATGAAATGAAATCACAAAAACCTGAATTTTCTGCATCAAACAGTAATTGTTTTTCATAATTTTAGTAACAATAAACCTTTTGATGAAAAAAAGATTGAATTAATTGTTTCAATTAAATTTTTTTTTGCAATCTTTAAACTTTTTTCGCGATTTCTGACAAATAAAAATTAATTCATTTTTTAATTAATTTCAATTTTTTGAAACGTTGGTGAAAATCATTATTTGCATATAGACTCCCCTTTGGAATTAATATTTCCGTATTTACATCCAAGTTTATTTAATTTTGATTAGTTAATTAAAAATGAATAAAATTAAAGTAGAAACAAATGGAAAAAACTTAATTGTTTAAATTTTATTAAAGCTTTTATTTTTATATATGCGATTATTTACGAGTTTTTCTTTTTTATTAATGAGTTCTAATTTGTTGCGATTTTGTTCCAAATGTGTTTGTTGAAAGTTTCACTTTAATATTCAGTGTCAATACTTTAAAATTGTTTGAAGGTTCTAAAAAATACATCGAAAAAATTACAAAATATTCAACAAAAAAAATGGTTCGCTTTGTTTCGTGAGACACACTGCAACAGCAACGGCTTTCTTTGAAAAAGAAGCAATAAAGGAAGATAAAAAAATGTGATCTGGCATTTTTGGTGCTGAGAGAAAATGAACATTATCTGACTGCTATTTTTTGAATGAAAATCGCATAATAAAAGTGCGTTGTTTGCGAAAGAAGTGTCGAAATGGAAAAAGTGCGTTTTTTGGGGTGGTGAATCACCGCTCTTTGGCCACAGAAGCATGCTTGCATTACATTTTGTTTGAAAATTTAGTTTGTTTTTTTTTGACTTTGCATTTTGTGACCGTATGTTTGGATTTTTGAATATTTTTATGTTTTTTTAATATGTTAAAAAATTGCTGCAGTATTAAAAAACAAAAAATTAATGTTTTTTTTATTACTAAAGCAAATTTTTAATATTTTGCAGCGCAAAATATGAATAAAAACGTTACAAAACTTTTTTTTAAAACAACAGCTGACGAAAAATTATCTGACAATAGGTCCCAAAGCTTTTTCCACCAAATATGGTTTTTTAGGAGAGCAATATTTAATTAGAAAGTTTTGTTTTTGATTGAACCTTCAATTTGTTTTTCTGTTATTTTTGGTATTCGAAAGTTAATTTGGAGGATCAGGTATCTTTTCGATAGCCCAAAACAATGAATTTTTCGATCACTATAATAAATGACAAGACCATCAAAATTTAGTGGTTTAGGGCAATTAAAATTATATCTGAAAATATTTGTGTCCGAATTATCCTTTTAAATTTAGAGAAATTTAAATTCCTGATATTTTATTATAAAAAAACGTACAGTGTCCTTGTAAAAACATATTAAAGGATACAAATTTTTGTAATAACTCTAAGAAAAAAATTTAATTGCTAATGGTAAAATGTTTGTGTTTTTCTCAAATTATTACGCAGGTATGTTATATTAAATTCAAAGAACTTTTTTTCGTTGTGGAAAGTGAGAAACTAATATTTTTATATTTATTGTTCCAATTATGATTTTTTTGCGTTTGCTTATTATTTTTCAAAAGTTTCTTAAATTATTTATTTTGACATTTTTAATTTAAGAAAGTAGTAAAATACATATTCAAAAATTCAAAAAATACTATCTAAGGTGTTTTGGAAAAAAAGTAACAAAATTTATGCGGAAAGAAATTTTCAGATAGCACCTTTAAAAAATGAGCAATGAAAAATTATTCTTTTTTGCTTTATATTTTAGTGTTATTTCTTTTTTTGCTTTTACGATTTTATTTCTTTTGATCTAATAATGAAAGGGGTTGGCCGAATGAAAGAAAAAAAACATGTCAAAAGAAGAGAAAAGAAGCAAAAAATTATTTCTTTCCATTTTGCACTATTTTATGCAAAAATCTTTGAACACAAAAAAATTATTTGGTTTTTAATGTAACACGAAATGTAACAGCTGTGGCTTTTTTTCTTGAAAAAAGATTGCAAAAGAAATTTTTCTGACATTTTTTTATAATACAACACTGGGTGGGGAAAGATAATTTTCTTTAAAAAATGTCTAAACATTTTCGGTCAGTCATAAGATGGATGTTTCCACTCCTTGTTGAACGATGATGGACAAAATGTTGAAAATTGAAAAAAAATTGTCAACATATTGTCCACGCAATAGCAGGACAATTTTTCCTTCCTTTCAGTTTTTTCCCTTTTTACATTTTTTTTGCATCAGATAGCTGCTTTAAATTATGGCTGTAAAATAATCCTAAAATTCGCATTTTTAGCATTTTGAATGTTTTAAAAATGGCTTGTTTTAGTGGAACATTTTTTGAAAACAAAAACTTCAAGTGTTCATTAATAATATGATATACTGACGAAATATGTGAATGATAACAAATCTTCATTAATAAAAAAAATAAAGTTTTTTCAATGTATTTTCACAAAATATTTTTCTTTTTTTCACAACAGCGACTTCAAAAAATAGAAAAATAAGCATACAGTTTCAGTCTAAATCCGTAATCTTTGTATATTTTTGTTTTCTTTTTTTCATAACATTCATGTGCCAAATGGGCTATAAAAACTCTGAAATTTGACTGTAAGATTGATAAATGCTATTCATTTTGAAATAAAAATTTTAAATTTATATTGTTTGATTATCTGTTTCAGGTAATTTTTCAGTAGCCTTTTATAATGCATTTTTTCTTCCGTTTTCTAATAATTTTACTTAAACAAAAAAACCAAATAAAATTTTAAAATTTTAAAAATTCAAAAATATAGGTGTATTAAAAATATTCGGAGAAAAAAGTTTCGAAAGTAAACATCAAAAATGTTATATCCGTGCACCGACGCGATATACAATTTATAATAAACAATATTTATTCCACCCGAATAACATATAGCATTGAGCCAAGACAACTTAAAGAATGAATCGAACGTCTCTTGATTTAGGCGAGAACGTTCGAGAAGACAACCGAAGAACAACGAAGAGGAACGAAGAAGAACGAACAGTACACGAAATGTAACACTCAGTCTACGAAGTGTTTGAGAGACACAACGCCAAACTAGTATTAACACAATACAATAGAAATGAACCGACAGTATACTGTTAGATATAAATTAACCTGACAGTATACTGTTTTGAATACAACAAAAAACAAATGTGAAAAAGAATAATCTTTCTCTTTCTCAATAGGAAAAAACGGCCTCTATGTTTCATTTTTTGCAAAGGAAAGAAAAAAAATTTGGGAAAATCGTTCGTTTCTGACTGAAACAATAATAATGTCAGTTTTCTTCAATTTTCCAAACAAATATTATCTCATTTCTTTGAAAAAACATTTTTGAATATTTCATTGTTACTGTGAAAAAAAAGAAAAGTTATGTGGCAAAACATAATAGAATTTAGGTCGTTTTAAAAGAAATCAGTGCAATTAATAGTACTATTAAACAGTATTTATGAAAATGATTAAAAAACTCTCAAAGCATTTACTTTTTAAACAAAAATTATTTCAACATATCTGCAATAATTTTGGTTTTTGCTTTCTCCATTACATTCTTTCGTCTTGAAACCACTTTTGGCTTAATCAGGAAACATTTTTTTTCATTAACTCCGACAATGCCTTTAAGATTCTATTAAAAAAAATTGCGTCATGAAATTGTGGCATACTGTTTTATTTTTTACATTTTTTACATTAAATGAAAAAACCCAGTTTGTTTGTGGATTTGATAAATTAATGGGAATAACTTTTTTGCAGAAGTTTGTTTTTTTGGATTTAAATTTGCAAGATTTTGTTTTTGTGTCCAATTTTAATTTTTTAAAAAACACATAACAAAATATTTAAAAATTTGTCAAAAAATAATTAAAACACAGTCAAGAAATGTGTCAACTTTGAATAAAACTTTTCAATTTTTGGATAAGACAAAAATAGCAAAAATAATCAAACATTTTAGAAACAGATTGATTTACAAAATTACGAGATATTTCGAAATGCCGCATAAACGTTTTTTTCATTCAAAAAATGCAGTTTAAAGCCCCAGTTTTTGTGATTTTTGATCATAATTTTACATCTTTGCTTTTTGAATATTTATTAAATGTAAACTTTTGTAAATTTAAATATAAAAAGAAGTTTTTAAACATTTATTTAAGCGATAAAAATTTTTTAAATCTTATTGGATACTTTTTAACGATGCATTAATAAATTCATAGTTCTAAATCTGCTTCTTGCATCACCGATATATAAAAATATGTGTATTTCTGTTTTGTTTTTGTTTTAAAATAAATTTAGGAATATTTAATTCCAAAACATTCATGTGTCTGAAAAGCTGTAAAAATTTTAAAATTTAAGATTGAAGAGAAATTTTATTCATTTTTGATCCTTTTTGTGATGAAATAAAAAAAAGTTTAAGTATATATCGCTTTCGGAAAAAGTATTATCAGCAGCCCCAAACAAGGCATTTATTCTAACAATTTTGTATAATTTCATTTAAATAAATAAAGATGACCAAATTTTAAAATATTCAAAAACATATTTTTTTCTTTAAAAATGTTGGGAGAAAAAAATGTTAAATGAATGCATCAACAGCAGTTTTGCAAAAATGAATCATCACCTTTTCTTTCGAAACAGAGACTGCGATCTTTATGTTTTTCATTTTGCGAAAAAAAAGACAAGACAAAACTCTGTCTACGAAGAAAAAAGTAATGTCAATTTTCTTCAATTTTCCAAACAAGTATTGTCTCATTTTTTTTAAAAAACATTTTTGAATATTTTATTGTTGCTTTGAATGACAAGAAAAGTTTTGTGGCAAAACATAAGAGAATTTAGGTCTTTTTAAAAGAAACCATGCTATCAATTGCCGTTATTACTTTTTTTTCAATAATAATTTAGAATCCTTAATAAGCGCTTACAACGTTTTTAATAATAACACAAAAATTTTTCAAAATTTTAGCTCTACAACATTTCGTGGTCTTTTTTTCTTCCATTTCATAATTTTTTTGTCAAAAAAATTGTTTTATTTCAAATTGGTTCATATTTTGTTCATCTAAAACATACATCACAAAATGTCTGATCAGTTGCACTAAAATGAGTGCAGTTGTAATTTCTTTTTAAAATATTTAAGTTGTTTATTTTGTACAGCATGTTTTGGTGACAATTTCTAAGGAAAAAAATTACACTATAAATATCTGGAAAATAAATAACAATACCATTGAAATACAGGCAACAATAATTTAATTTTTTTTAATAACAAGAAACACTTTTGATGCGAAAATAATTGAAGTGATTGTTTCGATTTGGAATCCTTTTTTGGAATTTTTGGCAATTCATTTGTCATTACTTTCAATCTTGTGAAACTTTGGAGAACAACAAATCATTAATTTACATCCGTGGTTTTTAATTTTTTATGTATTGTTAGTTAATAATGAATACGATCATAATGTCAGACAAAATGTAACAGTTTCAGCTTTGTTGGAAACAATCCCTTTTTTTGCTTTGCATTTTGTTTAAAAAATTTTGTTTTTCTTTTAGTTTTTCGACTTCTGACCGTAGACCACCCCAGAGGACGCAGGAGATAAGATTCTATATTTTGCCTATATAATGGCCTTGAGTAGGAATAGTTATGGGGTAAATATTAGCGGCGAAGGTCCCACCGTTTTTGTTTAACAACAGTTTGAAAATACCCCTAAAAACGTTTACGGATACCTAATATTTATGCGGTAATGGAACTTGAAGAGGCCGAATTGGTTTAAGCGTTTTAGATTCGGATTCCGCATGTTCGAAAACCTAAATATCCGTGAAACAATGTTGAAATTTGGAAAATTGCCGAATTCACCCCCAAAAATGTGAAAAAGTGAAGGGGTATTTTCAGTATTTTCAAACTGTTGTTAAACAAAAACGGTGGGATCTCCGCCGCTAATATTTGCCCATAACAATCCCTACTCAAGGTCATTATATAGGCAAAATATAGAATCTTGTCTCCTGCGTCCTCTGGGGTGGTCTACGGTGAGTATTTTTTGATGTTTTTTAATCTAAAATTATCGTAAAACAATTATTGCAAAACTTTAATTTAAATATCAGCCTTTCATTGAAATTTGGAGGCATAGTATTAATTAACAATTAAGATTATAAATTAAGATTAAAAACAAAGAAAGCAAAATGAGAACGTCAAAAGCGTTGATCAATAAAATGTTTATGTTTTTATTCTCGATTGTCTTAAACTTTTTTACAAAACTTGGGGCGAAAACCTCACAAATGAGACAATTATTACAGAAACAAATATTTTTAGAGAGTTATAATAAATCACTTATTGGAGACACAAAATATTTCACAGCGTATTTGAAAATGTTGAAATTTCGTTAAGTTAGGTAGTTACGTAAAACATTTTAACAAATTGGTATATTACGTTCTTCATCTTCATTTAACTTTGCGTTTTTTAAGTGGGACAGAAAATTGTATATTTTAAAAACCATTAATTAAGAAAGGATGAAGAAAGTGTAATGAAAAATTTGCAACTTTAATCCATTTTTATCATTGCAGATTAAAATCATTATTTATTATTGGATATTAAGTGCTAGTCATTATAAAATAATCAATAATAAAATAAATAGTGATTTTACAAACTAATTTTGTATTTTTAATGAGTTGGTCTTGTTTTAGATTGCTAAGAATTTCCAAGAAACCGATTTTTTGTTCTTATGAAAATGATTAAATTTGGATTCGAAATATACAATGTTTAATATCTTTTAAATATTTTAAAAAGCAAAAAATAGATTTGGCTAAAAATCGTAAAAATGTGTGATTCAAAAGCAACCATTCCCTTCAGAGACAAAAAAAACACAAAAATCGTTAAAAAAATTTTAGTAAAACTAAAAAGATCAAACATTATTTTTCTTCTTTTTTCTTTTATTTTTTCATTTTCGTAAGAAAATATTTTAAAAAATCTGTGATCATTTTAAAAAGAGCAAAAAAGTTGTCGCTTAAAAATGATTGAAAAATTTATGCCCAAAATGTTGTCTTTCATTTATATAAAAATCCTATCTTTGATCATCTTTTTTCTTTCAGTCAAAAAAAAGCTTTTTTTTTGAATATTTCATGAGCGTTGATTTTTTTAATAGTTTAAAAAAAACTAAATTTGTTTTTAAATGCAAAACAATTTTTACACATACGATTCAAAGTCAATGAATCAAACATTAAAAATTTTAATTAAATGTGTTAAATTTAATTTACAAAAAATATTTTAAAAGTTTGTTCTTTTTTCATTTTATTCGGTGGCGTTGATTAAGCTTCTTTCAAAACCACAAAATTAAAGCAATCACAAATTTGACAAAAACTTGTGCAGAAATTTTGTTAAAAGCTCTGTGGAGGAGTTTGCTGATCGACGATTTGCATTTTTGACACAAAAACAAAAAAGGATCATTAAGAACAAATATTCCGATATATTTGTTTGCATGAAAATACTTTTAAACTCTTTTACCAGAATGTTTGTATCTGCAGTTGCAATTTTGCTTTTTATAAATGTTCTTCTTCATCAATCTTGAAAATTTATTTGTTAAAAAATCAAAAAATACACATTATTTGTTAAAACTGCTAGCATTTTAGGAAAATTTTTATAAAAATATTCAAAAAAAGTTTTTCAATATTTTATTTTTTCGAATAAACAACTGTTCGGCCGTAGGGATGGTGCGGGCGCATGCGCCCGGTCTTTTGCGCCCGGGCGCGCCTGGGCGCAAGGGTTTTTTCTCCTTATAAAATGTCGGGCGCGCCCGGTCTCAGGCGCGCCCGGGCGCAAAATAAGGAATGCGCCCGCGCCGGCGCGCCCGATTTTTTCGGATTTTTGGGCGCGCCCGCATCCCTATTCGGCCGTTTTCTTTAGCAACAACTTTTCTGTGAATATTCAGTATCAACTAAACAACAACTTTTTTGACTTGCTTGATAATTTTATGTGCCCGAAAAAATCAGAAAACATCTGCAAAAAATGCAGTAACACTTTCATATTTTCTAAATCATGATTTGTGCATTAATATTTTTTTTACAAGAGCTGGTTTGCTGACAGTGAATAAGAAAAAAAATATAAGAATAAAGAAAATGTAAAAGAAAGAAGAAAAATCGAGTGAGACTGCTTTTTTTGACGCATCCAGACAGTTGAATGTTGAAAAGATGTTTTTAGAAAGGTTTTTGATCACAAAAACCACCACATCATCATCATTAAAAAATCGGGGACCAAAATCATTTTAAATAGACCAAAATTATTTTATTTAGAAATGCTGTTTTTGAGATTTTTAGTTTTGAATATTTTAATTAAAACAATAAATTTAAAAATTTACAGAAAATTCTAATTGAAAACTTCTTACTTGTAAACCCAATTTTTGGAAGAAAACATTTCTTTTCAAGCAGGCAGCATTTTTTAAAAAGTTTGTGTTATCTCTAGCAAAATAAGAAGGAAAAAGTAAATTGTTTAACATTCAATAGAAAGAAATTTTATCAAATCCCAACATTTTACATATTTATAAATCTGCTTCTGGTGTATTTAAAAATATTTAATAAATTTTTTATGCATTTTAGCAAATTATTTTAAAGTTACTTTAATAAAGAGAAAAACATACTTTATTCAGTGCTAGATTCTACAATTTTAACAGGCCAATAATTAATGTTTTTTAATTTTTATTTTTCGTTTAAAAAATAAATTTACTAATTTTTACAGTTTCACATTTGAAATAATTAAAAATAGTCTTCAAAATGATTCCCAGGTTTTGGGGAGAATTCATAATGGATTTCAAAAAAAATTACCACAACGCTATAGATCAAATTTTGAAGGACATTAGTTTTGCATGAATCAAAAAAAGCTTTTAATTATAAGATTAAAATATTTTTTAAGGTTATTATTAACAATGGTTCGAAGCGTGAACAATTTTGTTTTGCTTAACATCAATTCATTTTTTTCGAAAATTTTCTGAAACATTTTTTTCCAATTTTATTGAAACATTTTTCACATAACATTAAATATATTAAAACATTTGGAGCAATTAAGAAAAATAAATAAAAAATTTATTCCAGACATTGTAAAAAATTATTTTTTGACGATGACAAATGTTTTATTTAGAGCTTTCGTTCTTTTGCTGTAACAAATTTCGAAATCTGCAGCATTTGTTCTTTTTTTGTCATTTTTTGCGCTGAGAAAATACTATTTTCCATCTAATATTTCGCGGGATGGATGTATCATCTTCCTATTCAAGTGTAATGGACAAAATGTTGACAACTTTAAAAAATGTCAACATATAGTCCCACCTATCGCAAGACAATTTTCGTTCTTTCGATTTTTTTCTCCTTTTTTCACTTTTTTGAAAAAAGAAGAAAAAATCACTTTTTGCATTTAATGTTTTAAACTGTGGCAGTGAAGTAAGAAGGATTTTGAATATCTAAGAAATGACTTGTTTCAATCAAATTATTTTTGAAAACTAAAAATTTCATGTGACCATCGATAAAATTTAAGCTAAACAATACTTTCGAAATATTGGAATAGCTAATCTACAATAATAAAAAATATGTTTATTCAATGCATTTTTACAAAATTTAATTTATTTAAACTGTTGTCTATATTTATTCAATGATTCCAAAATAGACGAAAATTAGCATACTGCTCAGGGATAAAACGCGACAAAAAAATCAAAAATGCTTTTAAATCCGTTAGTTTTGTACATTTTGTGTTTAGAAGATAAAACATTATTTTTCTTCTTAAATATTGATCTGGATGGAGGTGATAATTCTATTTTATATTTTCAACAGAAAGCACTGCAGTGATAAAACAATTTCGTTTTCAAAAATGAAATTAGTCATAAAGAAAATTAACGAGTAGCCTAAAATAAAGTATATTATCTACCTCCGATTTTGTAATAAGTTCACTTAAAAAAAGATCAAATCTTACAGTTTTACCATTTTTTAAATGTTACAAGAATTAAATAAAAAATGCAAAAAATGTTTCAACAAAATTCAACAAAAAAATCATTAGTCCCAAAAATAACCGTATGCCAGCATAAAAAAGGGAAAATATTAAAAGAAAAGGAAGAGAAGATGGTCTTTTTATCGGGATTTCGCAATACTCTTTTTATTACTTTTTTAAAGACTAAAAACGAAGAAATTTGTTTTTGCCTCTCTCTGTTCCGGTTTGAATTTTAAAACTGGAGAGAAAATGTTTTTGACGAAAATAGCAAAAGTTGGAAGAATTAAACTTTGAATATTTTGGTGTATTCACTTCTATTTTTTGTTGAATGAATTGAATAGAAAAAATGAGAGAACAAAGCTTTACCTTGGTGTCATTGTGCCTTTATGCATTATTTTAAAAAAATTGCCGTATACTACTTTAGTTTTTACTTTTAATGATGAATTTCAACTGGTTAACGGATTTTTTATATATTAATGAGACTGACAGTTGCAGAAGTTGCTTTTCACCTATAAAAATTTACATGTATTTGATTTTGTGCCCAATTTTAATTTAAAAAAACAGATAACAAAAATATTCAAAATATTAAAAAACACAAGTTGTCAAAAAAAATTACAATCGTGTTGAATAAAGTATCAACTTTGAATGAAACTGTTCGATTTCTATGTATACCAAATTTCAAAAAAGTCCAATTTAACCGATTGGACTTTTTTAAAATTTGACCCCTTTATTTTTTGCAAGACAAAAGTATTAAAAACAAACAAATAACAACATTTTATGAACAGATTAATTTACAAAATTACGAAAGAGATATATGTATTTTTTCGATGCAAATGAACAACCAATTTCGAAATGCCGCAAAAAAGATTAAAATAATTTTTTTTTCATCCAAAAAAGAGATTTTTTCATTTTTGATCATACTTTTACACTTTTTTCTGTTTGAAAATTTAATAAATGTAATTTTTTGTAAGTTTAAATTCAAAAAGATCTTTTTTAATTAAGCAAAATATGTAAAAAATGTGTAAAAGTATTCATGAATCAACTTGACTGCATTAATAAATTTATAGTTCAAAAATCTGTTCGTCAGATCAAAGATATTTTTCAATTTTGCAACAAATTTAATACAGTATTTTGAAAGAAAATATTGCTGCCCATTATTGAGATTAGCTATAAGTTTGACTATTATTTATCCCTCATTTTTCTGTATCGCTAATTTATTGTGACCTTCTTGTATTTTGTTTAAAAAAAATGAAAATACAAACTCGTTGTGTAATTGTGCAATTTAAAAATCTGAAGAAGCATAAAAAGATGGTGTTGTGAAACATATCATTATAAAATACAGTCTGCTGATAAAACTTTTTAGTTAAATATTTCTTTATAATAAATGATTTATTGTTATCTTGATTGCATGCTAAAAAACAAAGTTTTGGCACTTTTTCATAATGATATTTAACGTAAATTTTATGTAAAATAACGTATTTTTGTGGAAACTTTAAGAAATATGAAAAATATTCAAAACAAAACAACTATGACCATAATTGAATTTATGTTTAAAAAATGACAAATGCATATTTCAATTTTCGAAAAAGAAACGTATTCGCATTTGTCGATTTAAATTTTCTACGACAGAAATAAAACAAACACATAAATTTTTTGAAACACCACATTTTTTTAGTGTGTCGCGTAAATTGATGATTCGCATTTTTGGATTTTTAAATTGAGAGCAATTTTGTGACTTTTTATATTTTAAATATTTAATTGTTGAAGAACTAATTTTATCAATTTTAAAAAAAAAAACTGCTACAGTATGAAATAAATATTTTTTCCAACCAAATTGATATTTCATACTGTAGCAATGGAAAAAAAGAAGGAAAGAAAAAATGTTCGTTTTCTGGTCTCTTTTTTTGATGCATTAATTTTCTACTTTTTATTAACGTGTTTTGACTACAATCAAAACAAGAAATTACCACCTGTTTCCTACATATAGAAATACAGGAATTTATCTTTTAGCATTATTTCTTCTTAAAACCATGAATTAAAAAAAATAAAATAAGCACTTAAAAATTAGTACTACAATATTCTGCTTCTTAGAAAACATATTTTGTAAGTTAAAAACATAATTGGTACTTGTATAAAAATTTTATAACATTAAATTCCTCTTTTTCAGGTGAAAGAATTTGAATATCACTAAGTTTTGTATCATAAGAATTTTATTATGTAAATTTTTAAATAAAAAGAATGAATTCAACTGTTACCGTAACCACTGATAGAAATGATTTTGATGAAGCATTTTTAAAAAATATTGATTTTTGGAGAATAACTGTTTATGAAAGTTTCAATTTAATTTGTTTAATTTTTAAATTAATTGTTTTTGCGTTTCTTATTTCAAATTTTTTCAAAAAAACTTCAAATATTTGTAATTCATTTTTTTATTTATTAACAATTGGATTTGCAGTGGATATAATTTCATGGTTTATAGAAATTACATTTTGGTTATATAATTCATTATTTGTACCTGATGTTGTTGTAGAACATGAAGGTGAACAACAACAATCATGGATTACTGTAATCCCAGAATCCCTTCAATGGTATAATATTTGTTTTAGTTCATTTTGGACATTTTTACTTACTTTAAATCGATTTTTTGCGATTGTTTCATTTCATGCCCTTGAAAGCAGTTTTTGGGGAAAACATTACAAGAAATCTTTTTTTCTATGTTTTATATATCCATTTTTTATTACCATCCATGGCATAATCAATTATCCATGCCGAACAAAACAACCTGAATGTAATGACCCAAATTATTGGGTGAAAGAAGCAATAATTTCGTTAATTATAAATCCGATTATTCCTTTGGCATCTCTGATTCTAACTTTTATTGGTGCTGCAATTTATCAATTTAAAATTAAAAAAGAATTTGGATTCTTAAATAATTCCCAAAATAATCCGAATCAAAAACTCATTTTTCATACGGTTTTTACTTCAGCGACTTTTGTCATCTTTTTAATTTTTCATCAATATAATCAAATTGTGTATAATAATAATGTTTTTGAAGGAATTAACAAAAGAAATACAAAATATCAAATATTTGGAATTTGTGAAAATATTTTTTATACTTTTTATCATTTATCAACATTTGTATTACTCTTTGTTTTTTCGTAAGTATTTTTTATGGTTTATTAGATAATGGAAAAATGTAAAAAGCGGCATTTTTTCTTTGATCTTTTTAAAAAGTAGTCTCAATTGGTGCAACAATAATTGAGTCAAATAACGCTTGAAATGCGCAAAAACCTGGTTTATGGATTGCTCTTATCTGATACCCACTAAATCTTTTTACTTTGATTTTTGCCACCTTTAAGAAGTTCACTAAAGCATCTAACACGCCAGAACCCCTCTAAAACATAATATTGTCAAATTTGAAAATTTCTTTAAATAGATATATTTTAATATAATTTCTTAACATTTTATAAATTTTAGGCCACTTTTACGAAAGCATTTTGTTTCGTTTTTACAGTGTTCATATAATTTCAAGAAAAATTCCATTAAAGTTCATCATATCAGATCTGTTAATCTCAACAGTTCCGTTTTTTTTGCAAGAAAATAAAAATTGAAATGGTCGTACTCATTTGTAATAATTTTGCATTTTTATATTTTAATAATATTTTAAAAAATAACCTTTTATTCCACCTTTACAGCACGACAAAAATGATTTTTTATTTTTCACATATAGACTCAAAACATATTTCATGTGATTCTCAAACTATTCTAAAGGATTAATGAAAAATAAAAGGCTAGCAGTCATAAGAGTACTTTGTTTGAATGGAATAATTTATTTTTCATTTGCACAAAAAATTGTCAATTGTAGTTTTATGTTACAACAATAAATTAAAATGTTGTATCCTTGTTTATTTTTTATTTAAGAGAGAGTCTGTGAGATTCGTTAAAACGGGGTGCACAAGATTTTTTAGAATTTGGTTTTTTGTTTATAAATCAACTAAATAGGTTGTAAATAGACGATTTTGAAGATATAAGACTCATCTGATGTGTAGTTTTGATATAGGAGTAATTCAAAGTTACATATGTGCAGAAAATGAGAAAATTCGGCATATTTTTTGTAATGTAGTTAAAAATTTGATACTCTGCAGTTATACTAAGTCGAACATGGGCTATTTAATGGTATATAGAATATATTTTTTCGATGACGAAATCGGGCCCAAAATTCACTTTTAAATTTTCGAGCTTAGATATCGTCATGAAATATTTGCCGGCCGGACCAAGTAAATATCCCACAATGTTGCCCAACATGTCTAGTTTATTTGTGGAAAGTTTCAGCCAAATACAGCAAACCGTTTTTCGTAGCCTGTAAATCAAAGTTGCTCACCCCATATCTTCAACATCATATGACCGACATAAGTTACGAAATAGTTTAGGAAATCACTTGTGGTGACTTGTATTATGAAATAATATGCTAATAGACTATTCTGGGTGAGTTTCATGGCATTTGGACATGATTTCGAAATATGCCACCAATTTCAAAATCTTAAAATTAGCAACATGAAACATTCAACAAAAAATCGCAAAAATTTGTTTTTTTTTTGAAGAATAAGAAGTGTAAGTGTTTCTAAAATGTTAAACAGATGCAGAAATATCCCATAGAAGCACAAAACATTGCATTCCGGACCTTATTGATTTTTCCGGATATGTCGAAATTTGCCTTATTTTGGATCTGGTTTCAAAGTATCAAAATTATATCAAAAATTTAATATATCAATATTTTTAGGTGTTTACAATAAAAATTAGCATGTTTACGTTATTTATGGGCAATTTTAACGTTCTTGGATATCTGCTTATTATTAAGCAATATTTAAAATATGAGCTGTTTATTGGGATATAAAAAACATTTTAATTAAAAATCCAAAACACTGGATTAAACAAAAATAACTATTGGACATAGTTCTACTATGACAGGGAAACATACTGTGAAAGTTTCAGGTTTTTATATCAACTTTAACCTACTTTTCAAGTGACCTGAAAACCGTAATTATCGGTTTTTAGGGCAAAACTCAAAAATTTGAATACAGTATGTGAGATGATATTCGCACCATAAAGAGAGCTTTTTTAGGGATATAAAATAGTATAAAAATGATTTTTTCAGGTGGTAGGGGAAAAAGCGATATCTGTCAAAAACAGGTATTTTGGCATATTTTTGCCAGATATGTGCCTAAAAGCGCCTATTTAAACGAAAATGGACATCACCATTGGATTCCCCATGGTTGATTTGCTATATACCTTTAAAATGAGATAAAACCGACAACTTTTAAAAAATTCCACATTACTGTATTTCGGTGTTTACCTAAAAACTACAGTAATACTACCTTTATCTGGAAATTATAAAAAGTAGAACGTAAACATGCTAATTTTTATTGTAAACACCTAAAAATTTGCTGTATTTGGCTGAAACTTTCCACAAATAAACTAGACATGTTGGGCAACATTGTGGGATATTTACTTGGTCCGGCCGGCAAATATTTCATGACGATATCTAAGCTCGAAAATTTAAAAGTGAATTTTGGGCCCGATTTCGTCATCGAAAAAATATATTCTATATACCATTAAATAGCCCATGTTCGACTTAGTATAACTGCAGAGTATCAAATTTTTAACTACATTACAAAAAATATGCCGAATTTTCTCATTTTCTGCACATATGTAACTTTGAATTACTCCTATATCAAAACTACACATCAGATGAGTCTTATATCTTCAAAATCGTCTATTTACAACCTATTTAGTTGATTTATAAACAAAAAACCAAATTCTAAAAAATCTTGTGCGCATCATTTCTGAAAATTGCAAATTTTCTGACAGACTCTCTCTTAAAACGAAAAATTAATCCATTCAAAGTTTTGATAAATTAATAATGGTGCATGCAACTGAAGCTTTTATTTATGTTTATTAATAGAATTTAAATTTACGGGGTTTTAATTTTTGTCGAATTAAAGTAAAAATACAGATAACAAACATATCTAAAATATTTAAAGAAACAAAAAAATTACAGCTTTTTAAAATAATAGCAATGTTTCGATTTTTGAAAAAAGTCTGAATTTCAAATAAATTGATCTCTTCTTTCTTGTATTTCAGCAAGACACGAATAGCAAAACAAACAACAACAGCAAATTTCAGAGGAAACGGTCGAAACGCCTCTACAGGTAAGTATAATCACAAAATTTTCAGATTTTCAAATGTTATTCTTCATTATTTCATTCAGAAATAGACTGATTTACAAAAAAAATAGCAAATTTCGAAATGCCGCAAAAAATGGATAAAAATAATTTTTGGTCATCCAAAAATTGCAGTCTAGAGCCTTTATTTTAGTTTTTATCGATGATAACCGACTTTGTTTCTTGTTTTTGAAAATTTAATTTATTAAAGATTTTGTAAATTTAAACTAGGGTTGTTTATTTCCCTCTCCCGGGAAATTCCCGGGAAATTTCCCGGGAGATTTCCCGATTTTTTGCGGGAAATGGTTCTGATTTCCCGGGAAATCTACAGTAATATTTTATGTTTTTACATTAAAGGAGGAGACCCATTGTAAATAAATTTTCTTCCTTTTCATTCATTGGAGGTCTCGACACGAAAATTTCAAGAACTCCGAATCGAAGAACTCTGATGATATTATCTTTCATAATTATTTTTTCTGATTCCAAAATGGTATAAACTTTCAGAAATGGTTGGATAGAAGTTGAATTTCAGCTTTTTTGTACAAATCCATGACTTTTCGAGAATTAATACAAAAAGCTGAAACTCAGCTTCTATCCAACCATTTCTGAAAGGTTATACCATTTTGGAATCAGCAAAAATAATTATGAAAGATAATATCATCAGAATTCTTCGATTCGGAGTTCTTGAAATTTTCGTGTCGAGACCTCCAATGAATGAAAGGGAAGAAAATTTATTTACAATGGGTCTCCTCCTTTAAACATTTAAAAACGTGATAAATATGCAATAAAAACACTATAAACAATCAAAAATGATTAATTTGAGTATTTTACAGTCCTTTTATAGGTTATAAGTTTAATTTTGGTAAAATATTACTGTAGCTTGGAATACTGTAGCTCCGGGAAATTTCCCGCCATTTCCCGGGAATTTCCCGGGAAATTTCCCGCCTTTTTTCGATTTCCCGGGAAATGAACAACCCTACATTTTTTTGGGTTTAAAATTTAAACCCAAAAAAATGTTTTTAAAATATAATAAACAAGTAAATGAAAAAAATGTGACAACTTGGTTGAATTCATTATTAAATTCTTAGTTTAAAATTTGGTTCTAGCATCTATGATTTTTCACGTAATCCCTGATGAAAACGATTAAATTCAAAATTTTTATGTGTTAGCACTGAAAAAACAAAATATTTGTTTTTTAATGTGACAACGATTGATCTCTTTTTTTCTGTATCGCTGATTCATAGTTAAATTCTGACATATTATTTTTTTAAACTTAAAATAGATAAACCAGTTTTTGCAAATTTGAAATCTCAAAAAGTTTAAATATGAATTAAAAATAATGGCGTTTTATCATATAAAAATTCTTTCATCTAATAAAATTCAATGTTTCTTAATTTTTGGCTTTTACTGTTTTGTAATAAATATTTTACATATTCTTAATTATTTATAATGTTTGATGTTCAATTTTGAAGGATATTATAAATATAAAATTATGAAATTGAAAATGCATTTTTCAAATCCACTTAATTTTGAACAAAATTTAAGAAATACACAGAATATTCAAAACTAAAAATGGTGACCAGAACATTATTTTACGTTTTTAAAAAAAAAAGAGAAATGCACTTTTCCTTTTTAAAAAAAGAAACGCTTTCGCAACTGCCGATCAGATTAGAATTTTTTTTTGGTTGTGTGAAAATGAAAAACGACACACAAATATTTTGAAACGCCTCTTTTTGCTGTGTGTCGAATAAAATTTGTTTACGAAGATGACCATTTTTTGGTTGTTTGGAATAACTGCAGTTTTTTTATCTCAAGTTTTTGCATATTTTATTCCCGAACTTAGATTTTTGAAATTTTTAAAAACAGCTTTTTCGATTGTTGAAAAAATGCAAGTTTTTTTCAGCTCCAACACAACAAATGGCATCATTTCTGATTAAAAAAATGTTTTATTTATTTTCAAACGCTGTTGTTTTTTTGTGATATATTGCACAAACAATTTAAACTATTCTGGGTTGAAATTGCACATTCAATGTTGAAGTTGTTTATAAAAATATAATGTTTAAGTTTTCATTTTTAAAGAAAGCGACAGTTTATGTAATTTTTTGATCACCAATTATCAGGTTTGGGTTGCGCGAACCTGTAAATCAGGGTTCTTTCGTTGAGGCAAATTCATTCAAATTTATTTTTGTGGAATAATCCGAGACAGTTTCTGATAGAAAACTTAAATATACCTTTTTTGATTTATTTCGTCGTAATTATGTGCAATATTCAATGCAATTTTGCATCAAAAGCTGGCTTAACGGATGAAAATTAATTCCCCAAATATTGGAGTTTAGATCAAAAACTTGCTTGAAAATTTTATCGTTGATGTTGGTTATGAATAGAGTCTACATATATCTTAAGTTATAATCGAAATAAAAAGTGGTCCGCTACTATTGCACACTAAGGTATATAGATGAAAGAGTTCAACTGGCATACAGGAAAAAAGATCCAGTAAAACTTTTTCAGTCAACAAACGTGAAAAAGGGGAAGACAGAAATCATAAAAACAAACATAATTGTCTTGAAAAAATGAAAGCCTGACATCCAGAAAGGCACTCCTTTAGCTTGTTTTTTTGTACAAAATTAAAATTTGCTTTTTTTTAATTATTAAATTGTTGAATCCTTTTTATTTAAAACGAAAAACCAATGGATTTTAGGGATTTAATAAATTAATGGCCATCAGTTGTTTTTACGCTATGAAGTTGTACGTAAATGATTTGCATACACGCGTGCTTGTTCTCGTGTCCAATTTTAAGTAAAATTAAAGTTAACAAAAATATCTGTAATATTTAAAAAACAAACTTGATCAGTAAAAATTACAATCTTGTCAAATAATTTATCAAATTTAAATGAAACTTTTTGCTTTTCAAAAAAAACTGAATTTCAAAATAGTTTATCGCTTTCACACCTTTTTTTTATATTTCAGCTAGACAAAAATAGCAAAAACAAACAAACAACAGCATTTTTCAAAAGAGATGGTTTTGCAAAATTATGAAAGAAAAACATTTCGAAATGCCGCAAAAAATGGATAAAAATAATTTTTAGCCATCCAAAAAAATAGTCCAATGTCTCCGTTTTAGTTTTTATTGCTCAAAATTATACATTTTTTGCATTTTGAAAATTTAATAAATGTAAAATATTTGTATGTTTAAATCCAAAAATATTTTTGTTTTTTTTAAATCAAGGTTAAATAATGGAAATTATCTTTCCTGCATTAATAAATTTATGTTTCAAATTATGTTTCTCACATCAAAGATAACTTTAAAAATCTGTGTAATATAATACAGTTTTCGTGAAAGAATATGTTTTTGAAAAAATTAGTAAAAAACGGGACCTTTTTGCCCCATTAATGAAGAGCAACGTTTTGTTATAATAAAATTTCAATAATTTTAAATGACATATTCATCAAATTTTTTTGATTAATAATGTTCGCTCTTTTATAGGCTTTTTTTTTTTTTTTTTTTTTTTTTAAAAACACAACTTTTATATTAAACCACATATTTTTGTGGAAAGTTTTAGAAATTTACAGAATATTTAAAACAAAAAACTATGGCCAAAACTGAACATTATGTTGTTTCTTTTTGTCTTTTTTTGTGTTTAAAAACACAAAAAAATACCAATGCATATTTCAATTTCTAAGAAAGAAACGTTTTCGCATCTGTTGATTGAAATTTTCTACGACAAAAACGAAAAAGTTGTTTCGAAACACCGTCTTTCTTTTTGCTGTCTGTCAAATAAAATTTGTTCATAAAAATGATGATGCGCATTTTTTTGGTTGTTTAAAACGAGAGCAATTTTTTACGAATAATTTTGAATATTTTGTTTTTGAAGTACTCGTTTTGTACTTTTTAAAGAAAAAACTTGATTGATTGTTAAAAAATAGCAAGATTCAAAATATGACGGTAAATCATTTAGCTTAAATTGATTGAAAAATTCATTGTTAATTCACAAAAGCGTATATTTTTTTCAAAACACTGTTTTTTTTTATATTTTGCACAGCCAATTTTAATTAGTCATATTTGAAAACATTAAAATTCTGGAGGTTTTTTACAAGGACATTATTTTTGTTTGAACAGATTAAAATATGCATAAAATGAACAAAATATACGGTAAAATTTTCTTTTTTACTTGCGTTAAATAATAAATTACGAACAATGTCAATAAAAAATTAGGTAAAAATAGATACAAATAACAAACATTTTGCCACTGTTTTTTTCGACCCAGCCAAATTCGACAGAAATTTTTGCCGTTAAAAAATCATCTTTTATTCCCATTGTTTTTGTAAACTTTCAAAATAGCTATCAATTTGTTGTGAAGCTGGAAGAGCTTTTCCCAATGGACTGATCACAGCAATTGCATAAATTGGACCAGGTTTTTGTTTTCGTCGTTTTTCATTAAAAATTATTAAAAGTCGATACAACATCATTATCACAAATGCCAAATTATATGACTAAAAGTTTATTGATAACTTGTTCATTCTCGAAAGATTTCATAAATCCTTACCAAATGAAACATAGATGGTGGAAGGGGATCAGGAGTGAGAAAATTACTGATAAAAATTATCAGTGGACCAGTTGGTGCAACAATTGTGAAAATAAATATCGTTGGATAAATAAAAGATAAAACTTTAACATTTTCAACAATCTAAAAAATAAAGGTTTTATGCAAATTTTTGTAATAGCTACAGTATTCATACCTGATATCTTTCTTTTAGGGATGATTGGTAAGCTCGACGTTTGTATGTATTTCGATTAATTAAATATAGTGCTTTGCAGGTAATAAATGTTAAAACATGCATAAAAAGAACAAAATATGTTGTAAAAAGTTGTAGAAATTTTTTGTTGGAGGTTGCTAAAAATTGGAACAAATTTGCACAATTAGAAAGATATGCATGAATAAAAATTTTTGTTAAAATATGCGAATTTTTTAAATTGAAAAATTTGCATAAACCAAAAAATTTCAATGATTTGAAAAGTTTGCATAAATTCAAAAATGTGGTGAAGTTGAAAAAATTTGCATAAATTTATTTACTTACAAAAGAATACAAATCCGACATATCCTACTGTTGAAGCGATAGTTACAGTAATCATAACAGCTAATCCAAAATTTGAATTATTGTTGTATCTTTTTACGAAAATACTTGCAATAATTCTCTCCAAAACAATCATTAAAAGTCCCATTCGAAATATTTGTGCAACGAAAGATAGCACAGTTGGAAGAAGTATTAGATATTTGCTTCCATCGTAATTGAAAAAGAGTCCATGTTTTTGAAAAATTACATAAAATAAGGAGGTTGAAATTGAAGAAAGACAAATTATCACACATGGGGGGTATAGAAATAGTTCAATGTAAATCCTAAAAATGGAGATAGATTAGATTTTAGTGAAATTTTGGGGATTTTGGGAGGTGGTTAGCGAAAATTTGATGTCCTATTGAAAAGCGGCAAAGATCAAAGGGAAAAAATTTAACAAAGGATATATGAAAAAACGAAGTCGGATCTGCCCTATCATGTTTTAGTTACACTTTAACAATAAAAAACCTACCGTAAATTTCTTGGTAGATTAGTTTTTAATTTATCAGTCCTCAATTTCATTGTAAATAAAAATACAAATATTCCAAGAATTGCGAGAATGCAATTAATTAAATAAATGATCATCAAGCTTCGTTCCATTTTTGTAATTTTTTATGTAAAATTATTATTAGAAATATAGTATGACACCTCAAAAATTTTTATACCACAATATTTTCTTGCAAAAACAATTATGCTTTCTTCATGGGTTTCCAGCTTACTTTGACGACTACAAAAATAATTAGATAATTAATTTTTTGGCTTATATAGCTCAATTAACACAAATAAAAACAATACACGTAATGCAAAATTCTTTCAAATGGCAAATAAAAAATTATTAAAAAGGATAACGCATTTAACGTATTATTTTCCTACAAGGGACACTATCAACATGTCCCACCGCTTTTTAAACGACACCTATCCTATTATATAGCCTTAGGGCAGTTATGCATAACCCCAAAATATTTCCGTTAAATGGCCTTCCTATATGCAAATTTGTGAAAATGAATTTCGACAAAAGTGCGTGAATCAGGGGCTTTTGAAAGATCGTCGACCCAGAGGATCGTGGATTTTTCGAACTTCATTTTCACATATTTGCATAATAAAAGCCATTCAACGGAAATATTTTGGGGTTGTGCATAACTGCCCTAGGGCTATGTAATGGAATAGATCACGTTCAAAAAGCGGCGGGACATGTTGATAGTGTCCCTTGTTAGTCTTGGGTCTAGTAACGAAAACAAATTTGAATACATCTGCTCCTCCATCAAAAAAAACTCTGATTGTCCGAAAAAATGAAAATCAAGGATCAAAAAAGTAAATAAACCTCAGGCATATTTGGCATCCTTTTTAAGATGCCACAAATCACAAATGGCATTTTGTAAGCGAAAAAATTTTGTGACCTAAAAGTTCAAAAAAAGCTCATTCTTTTTCAAAGACTAGAAAAACAATTATTATTTTTATGGTTCACTAGCCTAAAAAATTTTTTCATTAAAATAATACCGCTGCAAATGAAAACCTAATTTATTTTACTTTATTTTATTTGCCTCTCAAAATTATATTAACAATTTATAGGCATCACAATTTTGTTAGTTCTTTGAAAAAATATGATGAAGTTTTTTGGTTTACAAAAAACAATTAAATGTCTGAAAAAAAGAAGTTTATTGGTTTTCAGAAACGATAAATATTAAATTAATTATTAATAAATTTTAATTCATATTTTTTAAATTTAAATGTAATGCTGAAAGCATGAAAACACATACTTAATTAAGGCCGCCCCTAAAATTCAGAAAATCCTTTGATCTTTTGCCGCCTTAAGGCGGCAAAAGATCAAAGGCGTGCCCCCTTGAAAATGAAAATGGCCACCCCCAAATTTTTTTCCGCCTACGGCATTTTAAGGGATTGTACAGAGCTCATGTCGACGCGTTTAGGGAATAAGAGGGTTACAAAATCTGACGTTTACTGTAAAAGCGGCAAAGATCAAAAGGGATTTTAAAAATTTTGAAAGTTTTATTGAAGTTATATCTTTACAATCCTAAAATGTGATTCTTCTTTTTATCACGCAATCAAAATCACTAAAAACTCATTCATAACACATACATTATTAAGCGAACGTTTCATTTATTTATTTAAAACCTTTTATCTGTCGCGCAAGACGAAAGGGGACACATTTTGGTTTCAACGTTCTTTAAATAAAATATAAAAAAGTTAGAATTAGATATATCTGGCAATGCTTAAATTTGACAAAAAATATTGCTGAAATTATGTTCATAGAAATGGAACAAGGAAATGTGATTTCAAAATTTGCTTAAATTTTAAAAGTCTCATACTGTAGTTAAGATTTTAAACAAATTTAAAAAACTAAACTAAATTCACCTGCTTTGAATTTCATGAGAAAACAAAATTTAATCAACATTAAATTAGTTTTTGTTTATTATAATAAAATAATAAAGTAATGCTACAGTAAAATGAAATTAAAGGTGTGTCTAAACACATATACTTTGCTCGACTAAAATACTAAAATATGTGTTTCCAAGAAAATGATGGGTCAACGAAAGTGACACTAAAGTATGAATTTCGAAATCCACATCTTTCACGAGTGTCATGTCTCTTTCAAAATTCATTTGGTAAAATTTAATTATTTTTATGTCTCTCAAGGCTTTAATCAAATTTTTGTAATTTTGTAACCTTTTTGCTTTTTTACCGACACAAGACACAATTAAACACAATCCGATTGTGACAATTAAATTAGGCAATTTTAACAAAATTGTAATTTCATTTTTTTCATATTCTACCTCTTTGCAAGATCAATACCTTGAAAAATTAACATAGTTTATATAAATTTGTGCAAATTTTTGCAAACAGAATGAAGCTTTTTTTTATTTTTAAAAGTTACAGAATTTCATGTTGAAGAAGCTGTTTTACAAATGAATGATGTTCATTTGAATGCTACTTTGTAAGATGTATCATAAAACAAATAAATATTTCATATTATCTAGATGATTAATATAAATGATTTTTTTATTAAAATGTTGAAGAATAAAATATTAAAAAATTTAACAACTAAGTTCATCTTCAGTGACCAAAAAAAGAAGAAAAGCTGCAATCAATCAATAAAATGAATGTGTTTTTTTCCGCGGCTTTCACATTTTTGCAAGAAAAACGGAGAGTATTTTTCACAGGAAAATTGCCTAAAAAAGGCTGATCCATCTTTTCTTTTTCAAAAGTCAGACATTTACAATAACGCAAAACAATCTAAAATGGAACGAATGAAAACAGGGTAAAAAACGCTTCAAATGCGCGATTACAAATTACGAAATCTTCTTGCAGTTGTTTAAAACTAAACATGTACGACTTTTTTGAAAATTTTTTTTTCGTTTTCTTAAATCAACATTTTTAGGGATAAAGTAGAATTTTTTTTGTTGTAACAAAAAGCTTTTTGAATATTTTGTTTGTATAAAATTTGAGATAAAAATTAATTTAAGAATTTATAAAACTCAAAATGTTAAAAAGATATGGTACAAATTGTAAATTCGAAACGTTTTTTGCTGGGCCTGTTTTTTACTAGTGTAATGTCTGACTTTTGAAAAAGAAAAGATGGATCAGCCTTTTTTATGAAATTTCCCTGCGAAAAATAATCTCCGTTTTTCTTGCAAAAATGTGAAAGCCGCGGATAAAAACTACGTTCATTTTATCGATTGATCGCAATCTTTCTTCTTTTTTGACAACTGAAGATGAACTTTGCTGTTAATTTTTTTTTTTTCACTGAAGATGAACTGCCTTTTTAATATTTGAATATTTTGTGCTTAAAAAGTCAGTTCATCTTCAGTGATCAAAAAAGAAGAAAAACTGCGATCAATCAATAAAATGAATATGTTTTTATCCGCGGCTTTCACATTTTTGCAAAAAAGATGGAGAATTTTTCGCAGGAAAATTGCTTAAAAAAGGCATCTGTTCTTTTTCAAAAGTCAGACATTACACTTACGAAAAAACAGACAAAATGGAACGAATAAAAACAGGACTGACAAAAAATATGTTTCAAATGCGCAATTAAAATAAACTTCTTTGCGTAGATCTCAAAACGGAGCATATGTAAGTTTTTGAGAGATTTTCTTTTTCTTTTTTTTCGGTATTATTTAATTTATGTTTTCGTGGAAAAAAATAAATGAGCTTTTTGTGTTGTCACAAAAAAACTTTGAATATTTTGTAAAAGATTGAAAAATAATAATTCACGAAATAATAAAACTCAAAATGCATATTTATTACAAATAATTCGAAAGAATCACTTGTTTGTGAACAGTTTTAATTCAACAACAGAATAAAATTCAAAAGCTCGTAATATGATAATATCGTACTCAAAATTAACAGTTTATAAATTTTTAAAATTTATCGAAATTTGTGTCGGAGCTGTTTTTTTAAGGCAGCAAAGTCAGTTACCCCCTTCGAAATTAAAAAAGAGCCTTTTGATCTTTTACCGACGTCGGCATAAGATCAAAGGAATCTTTATTGGACTTTAAGTTTGCAAAACTGTTTTATCTTTAAACAATTTTTCGGGCTTTTTTAGAGTCTTTTTCACTTTTTAATAAATCATCTCTGGTAAATGAGCTTTCAAATTTCGGATTACACTATGGTTACACTTTAAAGCAAAGATCTCATGTTATGACGTTTTTAATACTAAAAATTCAGCTTTTCCTCGACTTTTAACTTTTAATGCGTTCTTTTTTCTCAACAGATGTTTTCTAATTAAGAAACTTGAAAAAAGTTGATTTTTGACACAGAAAAATAAAAAATCAATAAACGTTGTTACGATGTTAAATAATTATTTAGGTTTTTTTAAAAAAAAGTGACATACAATTTGTGCCACAAATAGTCTTGAAAAATGTTTGATGCAAGAAACAAATTTTTCAACTATAATTTATTAATGCTTTGAATCGTGAATAATTGCCCAAGAGTTTCAAACATTTTTACTGGCTTCACCAAATCTCAAAAACTTTTTTTAGGGCTAAAACTTACAAAACATTTACATTTATTAAATTTTCAAAAAGGAAAAAGTAAAAAATGTAAAAAAAATTCTGCGATCAATAAAAAAATAGGGGATCTAGACTGCTGTTTTTGAACGAATAAAGGAATGTACTTTTTTCGTAATGTTGGAAATTCATTTGTTTTCAAAAAATCGTGTTTTTTTTAGTTTTCTTCTTTCTTTGACTCTTGATCTTCAGACATTTTTATCGATTTTATTGCCGACTTTTTTTTTTAAAATTTTATCCGCGGCTTTTACATTTTTGCAAGAAAGACGGAGAATATTTTTTCGCAGGAAAATTTCATAAAATTTTATTTTATAAAAAAGGCTGATCCATCTTTTCTTTTTCAAAAGCCAGACATTACACTAACAAAAAAATAGAGAAAATTGAACAAATAAAAACAGAACCGACAAAAAATGTTTTAAATGCGCGATTACGAAATCTTCTTTGTAGTTGTTTAAGACTAAAAATGTACGATTTTTTTGAGATTTTCTTATATTTTTTCGTTTTCTTATATGAACATTTTTATGGATAAAATAGTGTTGTTTTTTTGGTTATAGCATATTTTGTAAAAACTTGAAAGAATTCAATAATTTGTAAAACTCAGAATGTTAAAAGATATAATACAAATATTTATTGTAAATAATTCCGTTGAAAATAATGAAACAATTTTAATTTAACAACAAAAATGAGATTTAAATGCTCGTAATATAAAAATATTAAGATAAAAATTACTCAAAATTAACAGTTTATAAATTTTTAAAAGTTATCGAAATTTGTGTTGGAGCTGTTTTGGATTTTAGCCGACAAATCAAACTAAGTACAAAATTTCGATAAGGTGAAACAAAATAAATTGTTAAAATACAATCATAAAAAACGAAATTACTTAAAATTAACAACAAAAAATACCAAATTTTTGAAGCATTTTTTATGCCCGGAAATTTGACTAAAAAAACAACTGCCAAAAATGGTAAAGTTAAAAAAAGGAAGATTCCAAAAAGTTGAGCACAAACAACTTTGATCAAAATTTGATGTTGCCGGCGAGTTTGTGCCGACATTTGAAAAGTTTCAGAAGTTTTAAAAAGATTCAAATTTTTGTAAAGGAAAAACGTGAACAAAATAAGTCTGGAAATATTAAAAATTGCACAAGAATAAAAAAATCCAAGAGATTTTGAGAAATCTGAATGATTTGAAGCAATTAAACTTGGTTGTAGGCTTAAAAGTTCTTCGCTGTTTTTGATGTGAATTTTTAGGAATCGAAGGGTGTCAGCTTCTGAAGGGGTATCAGCAATGATGAAACTGCAACAAAGGGTTGAGAAAATTATGTTTGTGAAAATTTGCATAATAAAAAAGGTTCGAGGAATCCATGGCTGAATTTGGATTAAAGTAAAAAATCGATGGGCCAAAATGGCAAGAAGGAAATCAAACATGCATGGTAGAGAAACTGAAAAATGGGATATGATATAATAATTTTCATAATTGTTTATATAAAAATGTCTGAAATTAAATTACTAAAAATGTCAAAGGTATGCGCCCCTTAGTTTCTTCCCCCTCCGAATCAGTCAATTCCATGCTGTATTTAATATGATAATACTTTAAAGCAAAGATCTACTTATGTTAATGATGTTTCTAAAACTAATAGTTCCAGATGTTCCCTGACTTTTAACTTTTTATGTGTCCTTTTTTCACAAAAGATGTTTTATATTTTAAAAACTTAATAATGTTGATTTTTGATGCAGAAAAATAAAAAATTAGCAATGATTGTCATGTTATTAAATAAATATTTAATTTCCAATTCTATGTGTCTCAAAAAAGTGTTAAATTGTTTGTGTTACAGATTATATCAAACTAGGGGCGGCCACCCAAGATTCTTGCACCTTTTCCCAAACACACGCAAATTTTGTCATGCCACAATGCGCAGGGCAGCGTTTGAATTCATTGCTTGCTGTTGCATGCAAATTTCACGTTTTTATTCTTCGTTTTTCGTTTTATGAATGAAAAAATAAAAACGCATGCACCAACCAACGAACGAACATTCTCCATTTTTTTGAGGGATATCTCGGACGCGAGAAACATATTTTTAAAAAATATAAATTAATAAATGCTTTTGAACAATTATCCAAAAATTTAATTGCATTCCTAAATTTTAAAAACTTTTTTGGGACAAAATTGTTTTTTCCAACTTACAAAAAAAATTACATATATTAAATATTAAAATAGCAAAAACAAAAATTGTAAAAACCAGAATTTAAAAAAACGGAGACTAGACTGCAATTTTAGGGAGACAAAATTCTTCTTTTTTTTTGCGGCATTGCGAAATATTTTTCTTTCATTATATTGCAAAACCATCTCTTTCAAAAAAAAATGTTGCTGTTTTTGTTTGTTTTTTGCCTTGCTGAATGCAAAAAAATGGAGCGATAAACTTTTGTAAAATTCAGTGTTGTTTTCAAAAATCCAAAAGTTTCATTCAAAGTTGATACATTTTTTGAGAACGCTGTAATTATGTATTTTGAATATTCTAAATATCTTTTTTATCTGTATTTAAAATTAAAATTGGACACAAAAATAAAATTCTGTAAATTTACACATAAATTTATAATTTGCAGATCAACAAAAATTAAAGCTTTGCCACTTTTAATTTTTCAAAACCTTGGAACCGGTTGGTTTTCCGTTTATGAAAAAAATAAAGAAGGATACGACAATTTAATAATATGATATACAAAACAATCGATTACAACCTTTTACTTATTTCTGTATATTTTTAAAGTTTGTTGTTGTATTTTTTGTTTTTATTATCTAAAAATTTCAAGACTTATCCATCTATATTTTTCGTGTAAATGTTAAATTTGGATATGCAAATTTCTAACGAAAACTAAACACTTACATCCAATTAAACATAATAACCCCAAAGCAACCTTGACATTCATTGGACTTAAAAATCCAACTGGATAAGTCGCCAAAATCGGCAATAACAACAATGGCTTCATTGCCATCATACTAAATTCAAAGATAATTGTTGAAGCAATGAATCCAAGCAACAATTTTTTAAATGTTATCATTTGTTTTGGGGATTTTGTTATTACAATATAAATATATCCTGGAATAATTATCAGAGTTAAACAGGAACAACAATTCATTGCTTTTACAATTCCATCAACCAATTCAGCAGAATAAACTTCAGTAATATCCGTAAATGGAGCAGATGGAAATGGATCTTCCATAATGTTTAAGATGATGACAAATATATGCAAATTTGCAAATCACAACTTTAAAGTTAAAAATGTAACAGTTTTAACAAAAAAAACATAAAATTTATTAATTAAATAAAACAAATTTCAGCTGGAGATTTTTAGTTTTCAAACCTTTTCATTTTTCACCTTTAAAAATTTATTTACCTTTTTTCTCTCCATTTTTTCACGTATTTCTAACACCTTTTAAAAATAATTGCTGAAAAGAAAATTGAATTGCAAAATTATTTCCAATAAAATTAATAAAACATATTTAAAGTACTTAAATTAACAGATGCATTTTTTAAAAAGCACAAATTTTGTTTTCGAGACACAACAATTTTTAATTTTACAAAACTATAATAAGATAAAGTGTTGCAATTGCGATCAATCAATAAAATAAATGTGGATTTTATTTTTATTTAATAATTATTAAATGAGCTAGCGGCTCACGTAGATTTTAAGGTTTGTGCAGCATGAACCTGAAAATCAGGATTTTGTCGTCGAGGCAAATGCATCATATCTAATTTTGTTACTGAACTGAAAAAAACGGAAACAGTGAATAAATAAACTGTCACCTTCTTAAAGACTATAGTTTTATTATGTGACACATCTTTCAATATTTTCTTCATTGATTGTTAATTAATTTTTTTATTATGTGTTTTCAATGAAATTATGTTTTTTCTTTTATTTTTAACAAATGCATCCATTCCAATTATTTTTGTAAAATTTAAAATAAACAAATATTTCAAATTATCTAGATGATAATTAAAAATTTTTTTATTATTAAAATAATAAAATATTCAAATATTAAAAAGTCAGTTCATCTTCAGTGATCAAAAAAGCAGAAGGGCTGCGATCAATCAATAAAATGAATGTGTTTTTATCCGCGGCTTTCGCATTTTTGAAAGAAAGACAGAGAATTTTTTTCACAGGAAAATTGCCTAAAAAAGGCTGATCCATCTGTTCTTTTTCAAAAGCCAGACATTACACTAACGAGAAAACCACAGACAAAATGGAACGAAACAGGGCCGACAGAAAAATGTTTTAAATGCGCGATTACGAAATCTTTTTTGCAGTGATTCATCTATGCTTTTTTGAAAACTTTTTTCATATTTTTTCGTTTTCCCAAATCATCATTTTGGCGGAACAAAAACGAAATGAGCCTTTTTTCTTTTTTTAAAAAGCTTTTTGAATAATTTGGAGAAACGTGAAAAAATATATTGTAATTGAAGAATTTACGAAACAAAATTCAACTAATCACAGAATTGAAATAAATTATACATAGGCTACTAATTCAATAATTCATCCATTATAAAAAATAATAATTTCACACCATTTATCCGTTTGATAAAAAAAGTTTTTTGGAATATAGAAATTTCAAAGAAAGTTTAATGAAATGTGTGATTTTTAAAAATTCTGGAATTCAAAACATTCTAGCTTGAACGTGATTCGAGCAGTTAAAAAACATTTAAATATTTTTTGTTTAGGTTTGATTCTATGAAAAAAGAAAGAAAATTTGTCTTGGTTCAACTTTTCTTGCTCACACAAAGCTTTTTTGCAGACTTTTTAAAATTAAAAAACAAAAAAAATTGCTTCTTTAACAATTTTTATCGTGCACATTTGCTTCAAAAACATCGACATTCATAGTGTTTTTGGACAAAATGAAGGACATTAAAATGAATAAACTTTGAATATTTTATACCAAAAATTTAACATTATTTTTTTTATTACCTTAACTCTCGAACCGTAGTATTTTAACAAATTTTTTTCGGTAACATTTATCATCATTCATGTCCAAAAGTTGAAAACAATTTTTATTTAAAAAATTTAAAATTGGCTGCTGATTTGTCAAGAAACTGATTTTAGATGATGCCTATAGCTTTATTGTTGGGTTTGTCATAGCTGTTAATAAGAAAAATATGCAAATTTAGCGGATGTAAACTGCGTTTCTGTGATTTTTTTAATCGTTTTCTTTCTAATCAATAAAAAACTACAACAGGAAAATTTTTGTAAAATGCTTAATTCTTGTTTTTGATCACGAAATTTTGGTGATTGAATTATTTATAAGTTGCAGTATCGCCAATAGTGTTCATTTCCCCGCCCGTAAATCGAAAATCGCGGGGACGGGGATGAAAAACAGGGATAAAACGAAGCGGTGACGGGGAAAAATCACGGGAATGAAATTTTCACGGGGACGGGAATTTGTAAATTTGAAGGGAAAATTCCAAAATTCCCAGTATCGATAATTAATGAGTGGAACTGTCATTTTTATCACATAATAGAACTGATCCGACCATTTAAATAGTCAAAAACACCATGAATTTTTAAGTTCTAGGGGATGAGATGTTGCGGGGACGGAGAGCGGGGACATCCCCGTTCCTGCGGGAATCCCAGCGGGGAACGGGCGGGGAAATGAACACTAATCGCCAATTTTAGGAACAGAATCGATGAAGAAAAAATGTCTTGATGCTTACTTCCGTAATATTTAATACACATCCAATGACGTAAATCATCACATGTTTAAAGTATTGAAATATGTCATAAACATGTGAAGACAACTGATGTGCAACAAATATATAATCACGAAAATTTAAAAACAAACTTTTATAATATTAACAACTTATTCAAAATCACAAAAAGTAAAAAGTTAATCAAGCACAATTATATCATCATCATCTGTTGAAGAATAAGATGGTTGTGCATCAGTATTCATTTGATTTCTTTTATTACTTGAATCACGACGTGCTGATTGAGGTTCACCAGACATAGTTCCAGATTGTTGAAACATCAAAGCTAATTTTGGATTTGGTTTGTACAATGAATAAAAAGCGGTAACAGGATTTTTAAAGAAAACGAGTTCACTAAATTGATTGATTAATTTAAAAAACAAAATGTAAAAGAAAAAACTTGCTATTTTTTTCCAGCGACTTTACAGAGGAATTGACTAGCTGGTAAGATAGAAACTAAAATCAAAAAAATTACTTTAATTAAACAAAAAGAAATCAAAGTCTAACCATCTTTTTCAGCATTCATATTTTTTGATTGCTCATAAACATCTGTAGCAATTTGTGCATCTATCATTTCAATGAATGCTGCAGTAATGTTTGGATTTTTAGTTGGAAAAATCTTTACTTGTTTAATTGATTCCGTTGAAATTCCAAGAAGTTTATTCATGTAATCGGGTGTAGCAACTTCAGCAGTGACATTTTTCGTAAAGATTACAACCAAACCTTAAAAACAATATATATCAAAGTTATTGTGTAAAATTAAAATCAAAGAAAAAACTTACATTTATTAATTGCATTCAAAATTGGCTGCTTTTTTGCATTTTCTGCAGCTGTTGCAGCAGAGACTTGATTCTTTTGAAAAGGATTAAAAGGTTTCATGCTTCAATAATCTAAAAGTATGATAAAGAAAATATAAAAATTAATAGTTCCAAACTAATCATTAAACATTACATTACACGGAATAATAATTTAAAAAAGTCGTAAATAGTTTTTGGAATAATGTTGCAAAGATCTGGAAAAAAAGAATTTAAAAAAATTGAAGTTAATTTAATTGGTTGTTTGGCGAAGAGTCTCAAACTCCCACTCTTCATTGGCAATGTCTTTTCCTTACCCGAAAAGAGTATCCTCTAAATTTCCAAAAGCGAAGGCGGTGCCCCAATAGCTCAGTCGGTAAAGTCCTTGACCGGTAATCAAGATGTCGCAAGTTCGAGTACTGCTTGGAGCTTTCCGTTGATGCAATATTTTTCGGTTATTTTTCGCTATGATTTTTTTGATTAATTTAAGAATTATTTTCGTGTCAAAATAAATGACGTGAAATGTTTTTCGCTGCCAATTAATTTTTTTACTCAATTTTTTTTAAACACGGTGAAGAAAAATAAAATGGTATGTTAAATTTTAAAATATTTTATTCTTCAGTTTTAAACAAATTTTGCGACGATGCAGAAGAAGCTGCTTTGAAAATACATTTTGGTGTCACCATACACAACATCTTCATTTCATTTTCCATTAATATAAAAAACTTTAAAATGTCTCTTTTTATGTTTTGTTTACTAATAATTATTACAAAGCATAAAAAATCTAGGTTTCATATTCGACGCTAGTCCATCTGATGGATCAAATAAAAAATGACGCTTTATTATTGATTTAAAAAACAAGTTTTGCAAAAAAAATTAAAACATGTGTGACAAATTTTTTGTAAAATCCTTGAATATTACAATTCAGAAAAAATTCATTCATTTCGCCCATCCCCTGAGGATATCTTTATTTCAAATTTCACTTCACATTAATGTCCTATTAATTTTTAAAATACGCTTTTCAATAGAGTGAATGAGAAAGACAAAAGGTATACTTTTGATGTAAACTTCCAGAATCATAATACAGAAAATCAAATGTTGAAAGATAAGCAGTATACAAAAATACGTGTGTGTTTTTACAAATTTGAATGCTTTTAAAGATAGCTCAATTAAACTGTTTTATATCTTTATTAATGTTCCCCTGCCCTTCTTGAAGCAAATTGAAAAACAATGACAACTTAGTTTTTTATTCAAATTTCCGTTTGAGAAAATCATATTGAAAGGAAACATCGACATTTAAATATTTAAAAATAAAAAAAAACTTTCGTGAAGATTAAGAAATTTAAAATCCCGAAAAAACTGAAAAGAAGCAAAAATGTTTTTATTTAAAAATTTTTAACCAAAAAACATTTTCTTAAAAAATGTTTTGATGTCTGTCCCTTCTTTTCAGTTTTTTTCAGATTTTTAAATTTCTAAATCTTTGCGATATTTTTTTAACATTTTTAAATCTTTAAATTTCGCTGTTTCCTTTAAATATGTTTTTGTCAAACACGAATTTGAATAAAAAATTAAGATCTCTTTTTTTACATTGAAAAAAACAGTTGAAATGCATTAATAAAGATATAAAAAGATTTAATTTAATTATTTTATAGTTTATTAAGATACTGTAAAATTCCAAATTACAGTATCCTTAATAAACTAGTTTTTTTTTCAATGTGTTATGCTTTTTGGGATCCTTTTTTATGCTTGTTCGTTTTTTCTTTATCGTTTTGGCATAGCTTTATTCCAACAGTTTTGCCACAAACGATTTTCACCAGTATCTTTAACATCAAAGAAATTCCAAATTACAGTATCCTTAATAAACTAGTTTTTTTTTCAATGTGTTATGCTTTTTGGGATCCTTTTTTATGCTTGTTCGTTTTTTCTTTATCATTTTGGCATAGCTTTATGCCAACAGTTTTGCCACAAACGATTTTCACCAGGATCTATAACATCAAAGAAATTCCAAATTACAGTATCCTTAATAAACTAGTTTTTTTTCAATCTGTTATGCTTTTTCGGATCCTTTTTTAATGCTTTTCGTTTGTAAATCGTGGTTTTCTTTAAAACTTCTTTCGCCTTGAACATCATAGTTTTATTACATGACAAATCTTTCAGTATTTTGTTCATTGATTGTTTTTTAATTTTTATTTTGTGTTTTCAGTGAAATAATCTTTTTCTGTATTTTTTTTACCAAATGTAGCCATTTCTTTTATTCATGCAAAATAAAAAATAAGTGTGTTCATCTTCAGTAATCAAAAAAGCAGAAGGGCTGCGATCATTCAATAAAATGAATATGTTTTTATCCGCGGCTTTCACATTTCTGAAAGAAAGACAGAGAATTTTTTTCACAGGAAAATTGCCTAAAAAAGGCTGATCCATCTGTTCTTTTTCAAAAGCCAGACATTACACTAACGAGAAAACCACAGACAAAATGGAACGAAACAGGGCCGACAGAAAAAAATGTTTCAAATGCGCGATTACGAAATCTTTTATGCGGTTGTTCATCTATGCTTTTTTGAAAAACTTTTTTTATGTTTTTTGTTTTCCCAAATCATCATTTTGGTGGAAGAAAAACAAAATGAGCTTTTGTTCTTTAAAATGCTTTTTGAATATTTTATAAAAACTTGAAAAAATATTTTAATTCAAGAATCAACAAAAATCATATAAAACTCCTCAAATCATAGGATCGAGCAATTCAATAATTAATTCATTATGAAAAAAATAATTTCACACCATTTATCCGTTTGATAAAGAAAAGTTTTTTGGAATATAGAAATTTCATAGAAAGTTTAATGAAATATTAGATTTTAAAAAATTCATCCGTAATTCAGAATATTCTAGCTTAAACGGAATTCGAGCAGTTAAAAAACATTTAAATATTTTTTGTTTAGGTTTGATTCGATGAATAAAGAAAAAAAATGTGTTTGGTTCAACTTTTCTTGCTCACACAAAGCTTTTTGCAGACTTTTTTAAATTGAAAAAAGAAAAAAATAGCTTCTTTAACAATTTTTTTCGTGCACATTTGCTTTAAAAACATTGACATTCATAATGTTATTTGGACAAAGTGAAGGACATTAAAATTAATAAACTTTGAATATTTTATACCAAGAATTTAACGTAATTTTTTTAATACCTTAACTCTCGAACCGTAGTTTTAAGGAAAGAAGAACAAGTATACGTTCCCAAAATGAGGATAACATTGGTAGTGACCATTTTATAAATAAGTTTATTCCTTCTCATCCTTCAAAAATTTGAAAATAAAAATTTAAAAACATTCTGCTTTTTACTGACTTGTGAAAATTTGTTTTAGATTCGAATGAATTTCTTTCGTCGTTGAAAAATTTTGACTTTTTTTTGTTGACTTTTTTCATTTTTGATCCGATTTTATATCTATGTTAATTGAAACTTTGTCGATCACCAAATTTCTATTTAAATATTGTTAAGAAATGAAATCCGAGGAAAATATAGAAATAAAATTTGAATATTTTACACCAAGAATTCAACATAATTTTTTTATTCTTTTAACTCTTGAACCGTATTTTTTTTAAAAAATAAAAAACCATTTAAAACAACATATGAAACCATTTTTTATTTAAAAATTTAAAATCAGCTGCCAATTTGTCACAAACTGATGTTAGATGATGCCCACTGCTTTATAATTGGGTTTTAAATATCCGTTACAGAATAAAATATGCAAATTTCCCGAATGGAAAACTGTGTTTCCAATTTTTTTTTAATCGTTCCCTTTCTAATCACATTTTTTGACGCTGAATGCCGCTTTTTTGAAAAAAATTGCTTTATCTTTTGCGATATTTCATTACCATTTTTTAATCGAAGGCATGTCTTGAATATTATGTTACTTTTGTTTTAATCATTCAAACGACTTTGATCAGCAATATATAAGCTTAAAATTTGTAATTTTTACTGTATTTATATTATACAGTAAAAATTACAAATAAACTGTCAAAATCCAAGAATATTCCGATTTAGAAAAAATCTTTCTGATTCTTTTTGTCCATCCCCTGAGGCTATCTCTATTCAAAATCTTACCTCACATTGATGCCCTGTGAATTTGAAAATACGCTTTTCAAGAAATTGAATGAAAAGAAAAGATTAATGGAAAATGAAAAATTTTCCAGAATCATAAAAGAGAAAATCTAATGTAGATTTATGATATTAAGAAGAATGAAAAACATAAGCGTGTGTTTTTACAAATTTAATTGCATTAAAAGATAGTTAACTGAAACCTTTATATCTTTATTAATAATGTGATTTTTCATTTTTTCAGTAATATTAAATTGTAAAACAATGACACCTAAATTTTTAATTCATATTCATGTTTGACAAACTTATATTTAAAGAAAACAGCGACATTTAAATATTCAAAAATGTAAAAAAACTTTGCAAAGATTTTTCTGTTTTTTTCAGTCAACGGGGAATGAAAAAACAACAATGCATTTCCCCGATTTTCAATAATTTTTATAAGAAAAAAAGTTGTACTAAGTGCGACTCGCCCTTTAAAGGAAACATCAACATTTAAACATTCAAAATGTAAAACAAAAACTTCGCGAAGATTAAGAAATTTAAAACCCTGAAAAAAAACTGAAAAAAAGCAAAAATGCATTTATTTTAAATGTTATCAGATTTAGCATTAATAGATTTTTTATCCAAAATGTGTTTTCCAAAATCAAAATTTAAAATTTTTTAAATTAAAAATGTTTAAATTATGACAAATTTCTGTTTTTTTATTCATAAATGATTTTTTCAACAAGAAGTTCGTTTCTGACGATGGTTTTCTTAATACAAGAAATATCTCGAAAGTTAAGTAACCGATCATTAAAACTCAGACACTGAAATCAATAAAATTAAATATTCAGATAAGGTGAAAAAAGAAAACAATTTTCATTGAATGTTTGACAGCTTTATTTCTTTCCAAAACAATATTAAATTTTTTCAACATATTTTAGTCCTCGAAAATGTTGTCCAAAAAAATGACGAAATCTTTTTTAATGTCATCGAACAAATACAAATATAACAACCTTTTTGGTTTTTTTGTTTTCAATGCATTTCATCTGTTTTTCTATCTTTCTTTAGTTGAAAAAAGGAGAACTAAGCTATTTTAATCGAAAAAACAAAATTTTTATAGATTAGAAAAGATCCAGCTTTAATAGAATTAGTATTCTATGAAAGCTGAAATATTAAAGTTTTTGAATATTTGAGTTTACAAAAATTAACAGGTTAAATTTTCATCATGAAGCTGAAAAATGTGAGTGAAAAAACTATCAACAAAAAAGCTCATTTTAAATAAATAAATAGTTATTTGACGACATTCGCCACGGACTTGATAAGATAAAAATAATAATTGATATTATAATTTCTAAATTTACAGCCCCCATCAAACAGAATAAACAGACAAAAAATTGAAAATAACGTGGGTTTTTTCTTTTGGTTCCATTTTTCTTTATGCCTAAAAAAGTTTTCTTTTTGCAACGTTTTCGATTTTATGAAAACTACAGTGCCTAATAAATAATTTTTTATTTACCATTTTATTAGTTATTCTTTGATGAATTTAACCAAAATTTTTGCTTTTTCATTATTATTTAAAGATACTTTTTCTCATCATCTGAACCTTTCTAATTTTTCATAGCGGTTATTTCACATATGATTTACATATTTGTTTAAAAATTTATAAACAAAAATGCTATTCATTGGCTAGTCAAAGTCTATTTTGTCTGTGAAAAAGACGCGGACACAAATATCTTTGTTCAACTTTCTTTTGACTCTGAAAAAATTTCGGCTTTCTTTGATGTCTTTTTGCGCACCACATTTGCCAAAATATGAATCAATTTTTGGTTTTAAAACTCTTTTGGTGATGGCCTGTCAAGCCAAAGAATAAAAATTTGTTTTTCTTTCATTTTTCCGTCGATTGTTTACACACTGACTCCATATTTTCGTAAAATCAATATATGAACCACGCCTTCAAGTGAGAAAAGGTTAATTTTCGTTTTGAAATAAACATTCTATTTTTTGTAACCATTATTGCTTATTTTTTTATAAAATTTTAGCTTTTTTATTAAAGATTTTTGAATATTTAAGATATTTTTTTAATAAATAATAATTTTACAAAATTTGGAGGTATGTTATTTGAAAGAGAAATTTATAAAAAAAAACAACTAAAAATTTTATTCAGCACAATCATTTCATTTTTAAAAAATATTTGCATTTTAATTTTGTTCGAGCTTTTGAAAAAATATTTTGTATTCACTTCAAAATTTTGTATCTTTGTCGGTTTTGTTGTTTATCATTCCAAAAACTCCAATTTTTGTGTCTCATGACTTTTGGGCAGCCCGTATAACAGTCAAAACCACACCACTTTTGTTATTCAAGGCCTTCATTTGTTTTTGTTGTGTTTTGTTATTTTTTGTTAGGGCATTTAACTAATCATCAATATGTAAATTTATATGATACACCATTTCTGCCACCTGACAGCCACGTTCAATTTGATTGTATAATATAATGTCATTATATTTCTTCAGCCATTTGAAACATAAGTTTTTTATGAGTTGCAGTTAGTTTTATAGATATGAATATGAATATTGTTTTTAAAGTTCACATAACAAAAAATTCAAAAAATAAAAAAACGCCAATTTCCTTGCGATTTTTAAAAAAAATAAAAAAGAAACCAAATGACGATTTTTTCCAAGGCAAAAAAAGCATATAACATTGCAAAAACTTTTGCAAATTGAAAATATAAAAATGCAAAAAAACTGTCTGCGGTCATTTCTTTTTTGAAATAAAGTATTTAACATGGCCTTTATTAAAAACATTATCATATTTTACTTTAATTACATCAACCTTACTTTTACAGGTCTTAAGAGATTTACAAGAAAAGGGACAAAAGATCGAGAATCGAAGAAAGACCCCCAAATTATAACGTAAGAAGTAAAAGTGGAAAGATAAACTGAATACAAAAACAAGGGTCGGTTTTTTTAAATTGAATAATATTTACAGGGTGTCACAAAAAAAAGTATAATTCTATTTTTAAACAACCACAAGGGGCTGCCATCATCTATGGTTGGGGCCAACAGGGAGTTGGTGGGAAGAGGTACTTGACCCTACAATATCATGGTTACGGTACTTTCGCTTCGAGAGTTTCAGAAATTCAAAGTTAAAAAAACACGCATTTTTGGGGTGTTTGTTGAATCCCTTTTCCTGAAGCCCCAGAGCAGCTGAAGACTTGTGGTTCTGGGGTATGGTAGACCTTGACCAACTCTCGTCGTTCCCCCTTAGTATGACTTTGGGGAACTCTCGCTTCGAGAAATCCATCGCGTTTAAAAAACTTTTGCAGATTTTTATACGTTTTTGACTATGTTTGACGTATTGGTGTAGTTCACAGAGATAGAGTTGGAGGCTCATATTTGTTGCCAACAAACTTCAGACCTATTGTGGTCGATCCCATTCCAAAATATTGAAATCTGCAAAAAGTGATTTTTTTCGATACCCAAAAATGTTCAAAATCGTCTGCTTAAACGCGTTTACTAGTAAATAGCTAGTAACTATGTATACACGAAAGTCTTAAAATGTTTTTTTTGCTATAGATCAATAAAAATAGATCAGAAAAATACTGTAAAATACATTTCAAGCGTTTATGCCTAAATTCGATACTTTAACATTGAATTGAATTTCATTATGTGTTAAGTATACTTACTAACATACGAAAATTGTGGCTGCTTAAAAATTCATTTTTCCGTTCAAATTCTGTAAATTTAAAATGTGCTTGAATATTTGAATGTTAAACAGAAAAATGTAAGATAAAAAAACAACAATTTAAAAAAACTAAAAGAATAGCAATAGATACTCAACATTTATACACATCTAAAAAATTCGTGTAAAATGTTTTTAAACTTTAAACTTTGATATGTAAAAACAGCAAATTTTATAATACATAGAAATGTCAAAGTTATGCCAAGTTTTTGGTATTTCTTTAAAAATGGATTGTTGTTAAGGTACAAATTTTGCACTATATTTTCCATAAAACAACAAATATCTACAAAGTTAAAAAACAGATCATTTTATAAATACAAATCAGACAGTTAAATCTATAATATTAAATATTCAAATTAGGTGAAAAAAGGAAGAAATTTTCTTTGAATTTGTTCTAATTCAATTTCAAATATGATTTTTATTATTTTTTTGTAACATTTGTCGGGCCCGAAAAATTTTAAAGTGTTGTCTAAAAGAATAACGAAATTCTTTGAAATGTCATCTTTCTTTCTAAATATACATTTTCTTTGTAGACTTTTAAAAAAGGTATAAAACAAATGCGTTTAAAATTTTTGTTTCATTTGTAGATTTTTTTACGAATGTTTGAATATTTTAATTTAAAAAAAACTTTTCATCTTCAAAAATTTTATTTTGTTGTGGAATTAATAAATAGTGGCTAAAAACCGGGATTTTGTTTCGGGAGTCTATCAGTTTTAAAAAACTGGTCATTATTTTTTCTTTCCAAAAATTGTTGAAATTGAGATTTCATTGTTTTACCAACCGTAACAATTAAAGTTTTTACGTTTTTCAATTTTTATGAAAAAACAAAAATGAAAAACTGCAAACAACTTTTGTCACAATAAAAAAAAACATTTATACATTTTTGATTGAACAAGTTGTTTGAATATTTTGAAATGCTGTTTAAAGCATTGGTGATTTCGTTTTCGTCTGTGAATTCTTTTTTGTGATTTAAAAAATTTATAAAGAAAAAAAGAAAAACAACGAAACGTTCTATATATGGATGTTTCCGATTTTCGAGAAGTTTATCAAGGTAAAAAATTGAGAAAAATACTATGTTGAACAATAATCTCAGAGATAGATCCTCTTCTTTTTTCTTAAATTCCTAATTCTCAAGGCTGTAGACAGGATTGATTTTTCGAGGGAGGGCATTTACCATTTTGGAGGATCCGCAAAATACAAAAAAAAAGGTTTTTAAATTCGTGTGTTTATGCAATACAAATTCAATAAATTAAAGATAGTTAAACTTAATCTTTTTATTTTTATTAATGTCTTTTTCAATATCAGAATCGTATTTTGTTCTTGTAAAATAGTTACAATTTTATTTTTTATTCAAATTTCTGCCAATACAAAAATAAGGTGATATTTAAACATTGAAAATTGTAAGAAAGATTTTTTTACGAGTGTTTTATCGCCCAAAAAAACTTTCGCAATTTTTGCAAAAGCTCATTTTTGTTATGTCTGTCTGAAGCGAGCATATATGATAATTATAACTTAACCATTTTAGCAAACACATAGAATTTATTAACTAAGAAATAGCAAATTTCAGATGAAAGCAATTTTATTATTTTGTTAAATCTGTAGCAAACAGTAGTCCTGCAATTGTTGAATTGAAAGGCTTCTGCGACGCTTATTTGTTTATCGCTGAAAAATTTTGACTTTCTTTGCTGTTCTTTTCGCAGTTTTTAACTTTCATTTTTTGAACGAGCTAAAAATCTGTCAACAGGCATAATTCTTTCGAAATATACATTTGCTTTGTTGACATTTAACAAAAGTGTAAAACAAACGTGTTTAAAATTTTTTGTTTTAAAGTTTTTTTTACAACTGTTTGAATATTTTAATTTTAACGAAAAACATTTTCCTCTCTTAAAAAAAATTAATGTTGTAGTAAACTTTATTAATAATGGCATCTTTAAAACAATTCAATTTAATGTGGCTCGTACAGTTTTAAAAAAACTGGTTATCATCTTTTCTTACCGCAAATTATTGAATTTGAAAATTCGTTTTTTAACAGCACAAAAAATTAAAGTTTTTTATTTTTCCAGTTTTGTGAGAAAAAAAATGAAAAACCGTGAACAACTTTTTGCATAATTAAAAAAGCATTTGTTTAAAAGATACTGAACAAGTCGTTTGAATATTTTTTTTAAATATTAAAAGAAGTTCGTCAAGGTAAAAAAAATGAGGAAAAAACCATGTAAAATAACAATCTCAGAGACTTCTTCTTCTTTTTTTCTTGAATTCCAAATTGCTGGATGGAAGAATATTACATTTTGAAAATGGCGCAGAAAGTACATATAATAAAGCATACTGTAATGTTTATTTAGCAGTAATAAATGTTAAGAAAATTGTGAAAAGTTTCTTCCGAAAGAATTTTAATAAGTTGTTTTTGGCATGAAATCTTGCCAGCATTTTTATAAACAGTTTGTGAATGCTTTAAATATGATTTTTTGTTTTTTTGTAAAACATTCTTAAATTTATTAATTGAAAATGTTTGGTTTTTTGAGATTCATTATCAGAAGCAAAAAAATTATGAAATCTGATATATAATCAAAATTTTAATGCTGAGTCAAATAACATAGCATAAAACATTTTTTAAATATTCAAACAACAAAAAAATTTTTGAATAATTTTTTAAGCGCGAAAAAAAACACTCGCTTTGAATGATTTTTTCTTTTCACTTTTTTGTTCTTTTTCTCTCTTTTTACGAAGGGATCGGGATGTTTTGTTTGTTGTTGATGTAATAGAATTTGAATTTTTTGTTTTAAAAAAATCGTACACAATCTATTTCAAAAATTACTAACAAAAAAATCATAATTTAGTATTGTAGACTATCCAAATGAATGTATTTATTTCTTAAAACAATATATAATTACTCGTTGTTTTTTCTTTCCTCGATTAAAAAAATGAATAAAATATTGCCTTAATTAACAGATGTATTTTATTTTTTAATAATACAGCCTTTTTTTGAATAATTTTTAATACTTGTGATTAATAAAAGTGTTGTAATTGTTAAAAAAAGGTATAGGTTTACATACAAAAATAGTAATGTTAATAAATGTTTCAAATTATCTAGATGATTAAGGTAAAAAACATTTTTTATTAAAATGTAAAAAATCAAAATAATATCATCATAATTTTATTTCATGAAATCAGTTTTTTTCATTAATTATTTTTTACATTTATTTTGTGTTTCCAGTGAAACTATTTTGTTCTGTATTTTTTACGAATGATTTCCATTAATATATGCATTGTAAAATGTAAAATAAATGAATATTTTAAAATATTTAAGTGATTACGGTATTATATTTTTAATTTCAATGTAAAGGATCAAAATATTCAAAAATCAATGAGAAACTTCAACGATCAAAAAAGTAAAAAGGCTGCGATTGGTCAATGAATAAAAAAATGTATTTTTATCCGTGGTCTTTCTTTTACATTTTTATAAAAAAGTGGAGAGTGTTTTTTACAAAGATTTTTTTAAAAACGCTGATTCATCTGTTCTCTTTCAAAAGCCAGACATTAGACTATTAAAAAAACAAATAAAAAGGAACGAATAAAAAAAGCAGACTGAAAAACGTTTCAAATCATCGATTGCGAAATGTATGCAGCCACATTAGATTTTTTGAATAACTTTTTTACACTTATTTTAGTTTTTTCGGATCATTATTTTGGTGGATGAAACGAAAAATGCCTTTTTTGGCTGCTTCAAAAAGCTTTTTGAATCTTTTGTAAAAACTTAAAAAATTATTTTAATTCATGAATTAAAATAACTAAAATTTCAAAAAAATTTATTTGTTGCACGAACGCATTCATCGTATTTCTTTATTCAATAAAAATTTAAAAATTTAATGATGTTTCTAAGAAATTTTGTTACAACATGTTTTCGAAAAATTCAGCTAAAGCTCATATTCTGGATTTAAGGTTGTAAGTCGGCACAAGATCAAAGACGTCCCCGTCTCGGAATGGTTGTCCGAAATTTTTTCGCCCTTGTTAACACATAATATTTTTCACCAACTATTTTCTAATAGCTTAGAAATCATGCATACTATGTTTTTTTCCAATATCGAAAAGTTATATCAAACGATTTCCTTGTTAGCTATAATTTAAGTGACTGCAGTTCTTGTGTTGTGAGTTGATGCCGAAACAAAAACTGTATTTTCAGCTTTACAAAAATAAAATAATAAATATGCTTTTCGAGTTGTTTGACTAAAATAAAGCTATATATTCATTAAAAATTAATTATATTTGTTCAAACCTTAAAATTAGCAGCGAAATACTCCCAGACCAAGCGAATATTCCAGTAAGTACAGGTAAATTGGAAGTAAAAAATGCATTAATTTCTGTATTGTTTACAAAAATTAATTTTACCACATTATTTGAGATTCTCAGAAGTTGTGCAAGGAAACATATGAATGAGACCACTAAAATAAGGTTAGTTTTATTTTGAAACATTTTTTCAAGTTGCATTTTCTGGATTTTGTGAATCAGGGCTGTGAGGAATAAAAATCCAGAATTTCGTGTTTTACATAAAAAAAATTTCGGATTAGACGAAATTGTCTAATTTTTTGCCAGATTGTAAATTTTAATAGTAGCATGCAAATTCAAACCAAGAGACAATCAATCGATTATCCAGGTTTTTGATGCTAATTTTATAGGAAGATAGTAAGAAAAATAATTGGGTTATCATCGCTTTTATGGGAGCTTGTTTTTGAAAAATGAGTGAAACATCAAAAAAATTTCACAATGTTATTATTACTCACAATCATCAAAAAACAGCTATAATAAATCTCAGTGATAGTAACTTAAAATTTTGGAATTTGCCAATTAAATGTTACTATCCGCAAGTTTATTGGTGAATATGTAAATTTTCTGCAAACCTGTGCAAATTTTATGTTTTAAAAATTCTCATAAGATTTTGAACACAACCATTCGTATTTGAAAAAAATTAACCCTTTATAGCAATATCTGGCAAAAAATTAGAAAATTAACCCGAAAAACTTTTGTGTTAAAAACCAAATTCTAGAAAAGCAAAACCCTCCAAAAAACTTACAAAACAACTTCTTTTCATTTATATTAATATTTGAGGCAGCAGTTTTATAGCAATAAAATTTTGTAATTGATAAAATATTTAAAATTGCTGCAATAAAAGTGGAAGCAAAAAATATTATCATTGATAATAGCAAATATAAGCTTCTGGCATTGGCATCTTTTAACATAGCAAAAACTGTGCCATCAGAAGAAAATGAAAATCTTGCTGGTTCTGCAATTATTGGGCACAAAAGTAATATTGGTAAAATTATCAGTAATACAGTATACCAATGTCGTTTCCATATAATGTTTTGATGTAATAATGGAAACCAAATTACTGTAAATCGATTTAAGGCCATTAAAGTGTGCCCCAAGAATTGTACAACATTGAAATATGTTGCATTTACATATAAAATATAGGCCAAAATGTCATTTGTTTGAAAAAATGGAGTCAAGAAAGGAAGTAAAGGAAATTTTCGCATAATTGTTGACTATAAAATATTTAAATATTTACGACATTAAAGTTTTTATTATTTAAATGGTGTGATGTTTAAACATATAAATTTGAAATTCAATAATTGCTTGTTAGTAAAACTAATATCAAAGTTATAATTATTTCTTAAGGATACACTTTCAATTTTGCCAGAAATTGAAAATTACAGTATACTTTCCCACATTAAAATTTGTCTCTTTAAATTACAAAGGGAATTTTATAAAAAGTTGGATTTTAAAAAAAATAAAAACATAGCATTAAAATTTATTTATTCGATGAAGTGTTTAAAATCCTTATCTCAGGTAAAGTCAAAGATTAATATTTGTTCAATCAACTCATGTCCAGATATTACGTCATCAGGGAGGGAAGGGTAAATGACCATGCCGCATATGATGTGCGGCAAAAAAGTGCCTTTGATGTAAGGAGTAAAGAAGAATTCGGTGATGACGTAATATCTGGTTAGGCCCTAAGGTAATAACGAAATAAAAACTGATCCTTGACTATCTTCCCATATCAGATTATATAGTCGCAGGATAAGAATAATATTTCTTATCAATCGACAAAAATTATTGGTTAGAATCCTCTGCCGATGGCGGCCAATGGATACAAAAAAAGGTTTTATCAGGGGTTGAAAATGCAACTGGCCGCGTTCTTTACGGCCGCGGGCCGGCCCGGCCGTGAATTTTTGGAAAATTCTTTGTTTTTCGCCTATAAAAAGGAAAAACCGGGCGGCCGCAGGCCGGCTGGCCATAACTTTTAGGCCGCGAGGCCGGCCGTCTATTTTTCGGCCGCGGGCCGGCCTGGCCGGAAATTTCGGCCGCATTTTCGACCCCTGGATTTTATTTTGAGCAAAAATATCGGTCCAAAATACCGATATTTCGATATCGACACGATATTTAAGTATCGCGCAGCCCCAACTCAAGCCTGATCATGAGATCTGAACTTACCGCAATAAAAACTACCAAATCCGAGAATAAAACAATTCCAAAAATGACATAAAAAGATCCTTTAAAAGTTGAATTTCTTTTAACAACTAACAAAATAAAAACTGATAAATGAAATAAATACAATGCTGCTTCAAGAATCATAAAAGCAAAAAAGCTAAAACTCAACATTCTTTTTTTTGATATTAACAATAAAATCTCAGAACTGGAACATACATAAAGTTTTCAACCAAATGGTAATTTTAAGTAAAAAACAAAAAAATATTTTCCAATTATTATTTAAATTGTAATGAAGCAAAAGGAATTAAATCTGACTAATTTGTCTTTTTTCTAATTTTTAATTGTTATATTTTTTGTTTGTTATAAAACAATTAAAATTTGGCGGCACATGATGTTCGGGAAAAAATGCTTGATTTAATATTGCTTGTCATAAAATAATTGGATTCTCTCTTTTAAACAACAAGTTAGTTTTTTACATTTGTCTGCACACAGTAGGATACAGTAATTTTTTAATTAATTAATTAATTAATTAGCACAAAACGAGGCAGCTGCAAAGATTTTTATGTTTTAATAAACTTTTTTTCTGAGTACAGCCTATTTTGAGTATGGGGTGGTGAGATATTCACGGATTTGATCAATATCTTACATTTCGACAAACATTATGCAAATTTTAACGGAAAGCTGCCAGGTAACATATTGTTTTGAAGTGCCATGAATCCAGATTCTTAAAGCATTAACCGCTAAATGTTTTTGTTTATGTTTGTTTAGATGCCACAAACAAGCAAATAATGAGAATAGTACCATAATTTTTTGTATCGTATAATTTTTTGTCATTTATTTTTTTCTACACATTTTTGGATAACATAATTAATATATGTAATGCTGAATTTGCTCCCTCATGAAAATTGTTTCACAAATAGTAACGCTTTATTTACATGTATTATATAAATTTACAAAAGTATTTTTAAAAACTACTATCAAAAATAAAATATGTTTTCTTTTTCTTTTACCACATAATTAACAACAACCCTGATTAATGTACCAAATAAATATATTTACCGCAACTTTTTTCTAATGATTTTAACTACCCTAATAATTTTTTTTAAAAAGCTCATTTCTCTGCACCATCAATGATCAGCATTCTTTACAGTAACCATATGAATTGAAAAATACAAAAGCTAAAAATAAACACCAGATTTTTACCATATTTATATAACTTAATTACTGTAAAACCTACACTTTCAACACAAACTTGAAGCATTTGATTTTCATTGTATTTATTTTTAAAAACCAATGGTTCATCAGCAGAGAATTTCCAAGGATGAACTTTTAGATCTTCAACAATATCTTCAAATTCTGGGGTTCGCATTACTGTAAAGGATTTGAAGGGTTTGGGCGTTTTTGAACATATCCAGGTCTAAAAAATGGATTACTGTAGGGATCTGATATATTAGTTTACAAAGATTTCTGCAGTGTTGAGTACCAGGGTCAGGGGCCAATAACGAGGTAGATAAAGCTTACCGCCATCGGCAAAACACCAAAATGCCCCCGCCCTCCGAAATCATAAAAATCCTTTGATCTTTTACCCCCATCGGGAAAAGATCAAAGGCGGCCTCATTGAAATAGTTTTTGCTCCCTCCGAAACAACATCCTGCTGACTCCCTTGTCCATTAAAATAACAAACTCACTTCAATAAAATTAACAAAAGATCCAAATGGCCAATTAATACTTGAACTGATATCCAATAATTCCAATGAATTATCTTCTTCTTGCAACAACTTGAAAAAGTTTGCATTGATCTCTTTCATTTTGGCTGGATTTTCTAAATTTGAATGTTCACGAGTTGTACAAACTTCTCGGAATTGTCGAGTTTTTGCCAAAAGTGACGACGAATAAATGGCATAAATTGATTCAAAATCTTGAAAATGGCATGAATCGAGCTAAAAAATTAATTCTATTTTTAAATTTATTTAAGTTTCTTTAACCTTAAAAATATCCAATCGATGTAGGCTTTGAAAAGCTTCCAAAAATTCTTGAATCTGATCAATTCCAAAATTTTTAAAATCCAAGGATCGAGCGGAGAAATACCGTAATTTTGGTTGCGTTGAAATAATTGAAGAAATAAAATGAACAAGTTCAAAGGAAATTGGTGTGGTTTTCCTATGTCGAGAAGTTAATAGAATACTTTCAAGTTCGAATAACCCAAAATGGTTTTGGGTTTCGAATGTTGGAAGATCAGAGATTTTTACAGTAAGTTGTCTAAAAAATGATGGATAAGATTACGGTAACAAAAGTTTTTCTATCAGGAAAAGTGTGGATACTGTAGCCGAAGATGACAGACAGGAGAGTGGGACATTAACGGCACATGCGAAATCATAAAGATCATTTGATCTTTTACCGCCGTTGGCAGAAGACCAAAAGTTTGCCCCTTCCAGATGGTTTTTGCCCCCTACGACATAAAATGTTGATATCCCTGACTGTGGTAGTAATAATTTTTACCGTAATTGCAGTTTTTGTTATCCAAAAAGTGGATACTGTAAGTCTCTCAAACTTCTACTTGTTTTATGCAAATTTTCAAAAAATAAAACAAAACTTACTTATAAATTTTTCGTTTCATGCAACTTTCCATGTTTCCATTGTAATGAATTGGATGCAAATAAACACAAATAGTAACATTTTCCAAATCAAGTTCATTCGTAATTGCCATAAAAACTCGAACTTTTGGTAGTTGTTTTCGGCATTTTGAAATAATTGAATTCAGATGCCGACATACAAGTGCCGAAGTATCAATCGAAGTTGGAGGAAGTTTTTTAAGAATCTCAAGCTGGCACAAAACTGGTAAATTTAACAACATTTTTTTGGAAATAATTTGATATATCCTTGAGCCTTGAGGCTTGAGATTTGATATATTCGTTTTAAAAGAAGGATAAAAAGTTAAAGGTTTAAAAAAATGTCAACTCTAAAATTTTTACGTCAAAGAAAAATAACAGCAGTTTTAAGACATTTGTTCGGTGACATAAAAAATATCCCCTCAGGGAGGATATTTTTTGGAAAGAAATATTTCAAAGCAAAAAAAAGAGGTTGACAAAATTTTGTGACATAAAAAAAGCAAAAAAAAGGAAAACATCTGATGTATGTTTTGGACGGCTTGGCTGTGGTTGGTCTAGACTCAAAGGAAGGAAAATATTTTTAAGTGACATTTGTTTAAAAAAAACTTGAGTGATTTGAGTTTGATCATTTTAAATGACATGCTTTTGAGATGGATGAAAAAAGAGAGATAGAAAAAACAATCATAAACAATTAAACAAGGAAGAAGAAAAAAATGGAAGAAAAATTTGTTATCAAAGATCTATTGTTTTTGATTTTGGATGTAGTGAAAAAGAAAATAACAAAAATATTTATGTCTAGCTTGGATTTATAATTCTTGAAGGTGTTTTTAAACGCATAAAAAATTGTGATTTTGTGTTGCAAAAAATAGCGTACAAAAAAATTAAAAAATTTCATCTACAATATTCCCATTTTGTTGTTTAACTATGATTTTTGATTTTTTTTATTTGGTGACCAAAATTCGAAAGTTGAAAAAGAAGAATTTTTTGATTTTCAACACAAAAATCAATGTTTCATCCCCCTCTTATCTCCTTCTTTCGTATATTATCAATGCTTAAATATTTTAGATACAATCATGATTTGAAATATTTTTAATAATGACGTTTTAACTTCTAAGAAGAAAGAAAGAAATAAGGATGTTTTGCAAAAGCAGAGAAAAACGATAAGAAATATGGAAAGTGAGAAATAGGAATATTAAAATACAATTAAAATGAATCACAAATAAATATGATAAATCTTACTGTATCCCCGAACTACACTTTTTTTTTAAAACATTTGCCAAATTACGAAAGTTTAATAAATTTTTAATATCTTGTAATCATAATATTTCTTTAAAACATGATAGGAAAAATCATATTTTCCAATTTTAATCAAATTAAATGGTACAACATAAAATTCACTATGTGTAATTATCAGCACACAATGTTTTCCTATAAAATCAGTTTTGCAATCAACATAGAAAATATATAAAAATGATATTTATTAATAGATACGAAAAAAAATAAAATACCAATCCAGAATTACCGTTGTTTGATTCTCTTTGACCAATTGCTTTGAAGCTTCAAATGGTTGCTGTTGCTCATTGCTTTTTATTGATTATCTTCTTTCTTGCTTCAAGTTCTTTTGCAATATCCCGATGAAGCTTTGGTGGACGTTCATCTTCTGATTCAGTATGAATGTTGGAAACATTTACAAAGTTATTTCGATCAAGTTCCCAAGCAGTTTCAATTGCACAGATTGGATATGCAAGTTCTTTACGTTCATTACGATGATAACATTTTAGGATAATAAGCATTTGGCGCCTAAAATATGAACTACAGTAATCGTTTAAATTATAAAAAAGAAAACTAACCTTATCCAAGCACAAGCTTTACGACGACTTTCAACAGTATAACGCCGTTGCATTACAACAACAAAGAGTAATGGAATTGAGTAGATTGGGCCTTTTCCATCAACAACAGCATCAATTTCACGATGAAAATATGCACCAAATGCAAATGATCGAATGTATGACGGAGTAGTTTCAGCCAAAAGATAATCAAGAATTTGTTTCTTTGGAAAAGCAGTTATACGACCATCTTTACCAAATTTAGCACCACGTTGTTTCAAAGCTTGTTCAACAACCATTCTAAAATTAATCCATAAAAAGTAAAGTATATATGTTTCTGATTTAAGAAACTTACATCCATTGAGCAACCTTCTTCATCATTTCACTAACACGGAAGCAAAAGATGGAAGCTTCTTCTTTACGCTTATACATATATATATGTCCTAATGGCTTCTTATAAGCTGGACAGAATCTAAAATTGTTAAAGATATAAAAGAAAAAAAATATTTAAAAAAATAAAATACTTACGCTTTCATTTGAGTATACTTTTCTTCAGCTTCATGAACTTGCTTGCGTGAAAGCCTTATCTTTTCAGAACATTGTTTCCATGCATTTGGTAGATCATCAAGAACCTTTTCAAGTAATGGATCATGCCGAGCAGATAGCGAACCACTTTTTCGAGATTTATCATAATTTCTTTCAACATTAGAATTATATGGTTTTCGAGGAAGAAGAGGTTCATGACAAACAGTTACAACAAGACCAGGTTTATGATCAATTGATGCATTTGTAGTTGTATCTTCAACAGCTTCATTTGTTGCATCATTTTCATTTGATGGAGTTTCTTGTTGAGTTTCTGCTGTTCTTTGCTTTGCTGGAGCAACTTCATAAAGAGATTCCTTTTCATCAACTTCTGTTTCCTTTTTACCCAAGAATGGCATTGGAGCTAAAACTTTGACAGCAGCAGTTTCCTTCTTTTTTCCTTCTTTCTTTGGTTCAGCTTTGACCTTTTTAGGTTTTGCAGGTTCTGCCTTTGATGGTTCTTTTGTAACTTCTTTTGCAGGTTCTTCCTTCATAACAGGCATTGGAGTTGGAGCTGGTGGTGCATCAATAACTTTTGGAGGTAATGGTACAATTTGTTTTGCAGCAGCAGGAGCTTTCTTTTGCTTTCGATTACGGTAAATGCAATACCTAAAATACAAATGATTAATAATCAGGGATAAATCATAAACATTACTTACCCCAATCCAACCAAAACAGCTATAATAACAATTCCACCAATTATTCCAAGAGCAATCCATAATCCCATATAGCTATCAGATGTCGAAGATTCAGAGGATACAGATAATGGCGCAGGAGCAGTTACATTTGATGCTTCTGGAGTTGTTGAAGCTGGAGGATACCATCGTTTTGCACCAATCTGCAAAAAAATTACGTAAATAAAATTGTAACAAAACAACTGAAACTTACAACTTTGAGAGGACAATTTGCAGATGCTTTATGAACGTATAGTGTTACCACTTTTGTATCATGCTTTAACGGTTCACATGAATTCATTTCCAATGCATCAATTACTTCTGGAGACAGCTCCGCCTTAGCATTTGGATATTTCATCATTACTTGTCCACACAATGTGAGATCAAAACTTCTGTCTGAAATATAAGTGAATAAAAAATTTATCTTTTTATATACTTACAGGCATCCTCCACCATAAACCACAACCTTTTTAGTCCATTTACATGGGTAACACCAGAACGAAATTCACATTGACCATTTGTTCCACATTGACCTTTTGCAAATTTATTAAATTCAGCAGCTTCATAACAAACAGAGACACTAAAAGCAATGATTTAATCAAAGATAGATACAATTAAAGTACTTACTGTTGCCCCATACAACCATCAGAGCAAACCTTGAATTCCAGTTTACCATTCAACAGCTCAACATCAACTTTTTCATTAGATTCAGTCAAAACGACAACACCATTTTCATCATTGTCATCAGAAGCAAGCTTATCACGAGAATCATCAGTCAAATTAGCCATTCCAACTGCTCCATCCACAACACTTTCATTAATCAAATGTCGACCAAAGCGATGCCCAAAAGTTGCAGAAAATAAAGCAGCAACAAACAGCAAAAATATGCAGCAATTCATTTCAGTTTGATGTGATGGTGACAGCTTGAAGCAGCAACGACGACGACAAAAAATGAAATTGAAGAATGAACACAAAAATGCAACAAAATTTTTATTTATTCAGTTTTGGAGGAGTTAAACATGACAAAAATTTACATACATTTCGATGAAATGAAAAGAACTTGCATGCTGTAAATTTTAGGAAAATTTTTTGTGTGTTGTTGTTTTTAGAGTTTTTGGAAAGAGAAGGTATTGTTTTTGGGCGCAGATTTGAGAAGCTTCTTTTCTTTTGGCGGCCGATCCAGAACGCCAAAATCCTTAAAACTCGAGAAAAAATAATTTTTTGAATATTTTTCTTTCGTTAGGAAGGACTTGAAAACGCTGTTTTTGGGGAATGGATTTAATAAATTACTATTTTTTAGCATGAATTTATGTTTGCTTTAAAAATTCCTTTTTCATATCCAACATTTTTATTTGTTGCAACTAAACCAAGAAATTTAACATTGACTTATACAACTTCCATTGGGTTTTTAAAAAAGCGAAATAAATTTGCAAAACACAATCCATACTTTTTTAGGTATGAGTAAAGAAGAAAAATATAAAGCAATGACTAAGAATGTGTTTCTATTTTCGACTAAAGTTAAAAGTTTATTCTGCAATGTTTCAAAAAAAAGTTGACAGGTTCAAAATCGTCGAGATTGTTTGAAGCAAACTATAGTTTCATCAACAAAAAATGACCCAATATTTTTTTCAAACCTTATTTTAGCAGCAGCGTTTTTATTCCAATTAAATTTCAAATTCAATGATACATGTAAAAAGAAAAAAACAGCACAAAATACAAACAAAATAATTATTGTACTTAAAATTTGAATATTTATGACCATTGTCGATTTTGGTATTAAAAATTCAATAAACAATTTTACAGAAAAACACTTTTGCAGAAAAGTTTTCCCACTAAAAAACTAAAACATGTTTGGCCATGTCCAATTTTGCCACTGTAAAACAAAACAGTACTTTCAAGAAATTCATCAGCATGGATTATCATTGACACATTCCACTTTCCGTATTATGAAAATTCTTTGATCTTTTTACGCAATCGGCATACGATCAAAGTCGTGCCCCTTTGAAATTGTTTTTGCCCCTTCCGAAATGAAATGCTGCTCCTTGATTACCACATAATTTTACATGAAATCGTACATTGTAAATAATAATACCAAACGTTGATCCAAAATCATACTCCAGAGCTTTTTATAAAACAAAACAATTTAGTAATGGTTTCTATGGTTACCGAAAAAAATTTGTATACCCAGAATAAAAACAAAAAGTGAAGTAATATAATATATTCGAAAATGGTTGAAATTTTAATAACGTAACAATAATTGTTAAAAATGAATTTAATTGTTATCCTTGAAAGCCGTTGACGAAATGAAATGGAAGCCGAGCTAGGTGAATATTGATGCATTTAAATATTCTCCTTCGCAAAAGAGGTAAATGAATTTTTTATTTTAGGTGTTAAATTTCAAATGCAATTATTCAAGAATTTTTTGTTCCTTTTTGGTTTTGTGTATCTGTTATTTTTTATATAAAATCCTTGATATAAAAATTGTTGGAGCATTCTTGAATTCAATTAATTTCTGCAATTTACTAAAGCTTCTTCAATTTACCTGTATACAATGAAAAACTTTTTAACCAAGAAAATTACCTGATAAAATTCTATTAAAAATTTAGTCAGTTTTTCATTTTTAACATTAACTAGCCAACGGGGAAACAATAATTAAAAATTATAACAAATGCGGCTGTTGCAATGTAAGACGGGAAAGGAGATTAAAGAAGAGATTCTGAATAGGCTGTAAGACGGGAAGCGAGATTGATTTTTTCTACGAGACTACCGTACAACAGCCATCGCCCTCTGCAATAAAGAAAAGATGGGCATGTTGTCATCTATGCCCACTTTTACTTATGCGAACCCCCCAAAACAATTTTTTTTTCTAATAGTCCTCTAATTAAATGCAAAACAACTTCATAGTGCTTTTTATTTATCCCTCCCTTCCCCGAGAAATTGCCTCTTATTTTACAGCTATAGCCCATGAAATTACTTTTGTATTACGAGTTAATGAAACTGTTGAGTTTTAATTGTTAGTTTTAAAAATGTTAACCAGAAAAACCCTTTTTCAATGAATTGATTTAAGTTAGCATAAAGACACGCCCCCAGAGAATGCAAAAAAGAAAGACAGGTGGATGTCCCTATCTATTGCAGAGGGCGATGGCTGTTGTACGGTAGTCTCGTAGAAAAAATCAATCTCGCTTCCCGTCTTACAGCCTATTCAGAATCTCTTCTTTAATCTCCTTTCCCGTCTTACAGTAAGCCAATCCCGTCTGCAACATTTAATCTCTTTTCCCGTCTTACATTGCAACAGCCGCATTTGTTATAATTTTTAATTATTGTTTCCCCGTTGGCTAGTCTCCTGGGCCGTCTGCTGCGAAGCAGTAAAATTGAATAAAATGTTAGGGATTTTAACAATTTATTCACTTTTATAATTTAATATAATTTTAATAAAGTTGTTTCTTAATCTATTGTTAGCTTGTCAAACCAAATTACTGCTGTTTTCTTTCATAACGAATTCAATGTTTGTTGCCGCAAAATAGTTTTATACTTGTAAAATATTCCATAAATGTTATTGATTTTATAATGAAAACAGTGGCAGGGGTTTTATCTATTCCAAATAATTATTTTTAAATTTTAAATACAAATTTTGTTAATAATCGGTTTATGAAGGTAATTTTGGTTTAACATACATGATGCGATAGCTACATTAATTTTATTTCTTGCAATTTTTGGCATTTCATAGTTATTGTTTTTAATTTTATCCATCAAAAAATTTTTGACTATTGTACAATATGCAAATTTCGTCAAGGATTACTTTCAAAATGCTTAAATAGTTGTTCATAAAATAATAGAAAACGCCTAACAAATAGATCGGCGAGAGGGAATGAAGCCCGGCCCTTCGGACCGGGCCGCATTCCCTTCCGCCTCCATTGCGGCAATGACTGAGTTTTAAACAGAAAAAAACAAATCTGCCGCAAAACCCCGTTTTTTAAAAGAAAAAGTGGTCCCCCGGGATCAAAAATAAAGATATTTCCTCAACCCAGGTGTCGATTCATATGTAACTGTTTACGGGCTATCAATTCCGATATGTGTCTAAGCTCGAACATAACAAAAAATCTCGAAACCCCGCAAAACCCCGTTTTTTATAGAAAAAGTGGTCCCCCGCGGTCAAAAATGAAGATATAATATCAACCCAGGTGTCTTTTTATATGTAATCGACCATGAGCTATCGATTCCGATATGTCTCTAAGCTCGTATACAACAAAAAATCTCGAAACCCCGCAAAACCCCGCTTTTTTAAAGAAAAAGTGGTCCCCCGGGGTCAAAAATGGAGGTATTTTATCAACCCAGGTGTCGATTCATATGTAATCGACCATGAGCTATCGATTACGATATGTATCTAAACTCGAACATAACAAAAAATCTCGAAACCCCGCAAAACCCCGTTTTTTTAAAGAAAAAGTGGTCCCCCGGGGTCAAAAATGAACCGATCAGGACAAACCAAAATCCATTTAGTACTATTTGAATCATGCCCGATACGTTCCCATACCTCTCCTAAGCCTCTCAGATCGGGAACATCGAATTTGACATTCGCCCGGACGTTTTTGGGGGATATCTCGGGTCCCAGAGGGGGTAGGGGGGGTCAACCCGACAAATTTTTAAATGCGACTTAATTCTCTATATACCTGCCAAATTTGAAAGCTCTACGATCAAAACTGACGAAAATCAATTTTTTGGGGTAGAAAAGCAGGGAAGTTGAGTGCTAAACAGCCGCAGCGCGCCCCTTCGGGGCGCGCTGCGTCTGGTATTTTAATAATTTTAAACTCGATTATTGAAGCAAAAATTAAACAAAAAACTTGACTTACTTTCTTGTTTCAAAAAATTTGTGACATTGATTGATTGTATTTTGTTATGTATTGTTTGAACAAACAAAGCACAATCCTTGTTTTTTTTTTCGTTAAAAATTTTATTTATTGATTGCTTCAAAAATTTTTCACATGCAGTTTTTTATAAAAGTACAAAATTTGTTTAACTCAATTTTTTTTAACATTTCATTTTTTTGTTCTTGAATAATTAAATGAATTTTTAATTAATGCTTTTTTTTAAATTTTAATGGGATAAAAAAAGAGTGTCCCTTTTCAAATGTTTAACTTTTTTATGTTTTTTTTAATTATTTTTAAAAAAAAAAATTAATTTTTATGTACTTTTAATTAAAATGATAATGAGAAATGTGTTGAAAAATCAAAAGTTTACTTTTAATTAAGGGTTTTTTCAACTTTAAAAAGTTCAATCGAAAAATGAAAAAAGAGTGAGTGTATTTTTGGTAGTAGTCTGTTTTCTTCTTCTCTCTCTCTCTGTTTTTCTTATCTTGGACAATTTGAGACATGATGATTGTTTGTGGTATTTAAGTTATGTCTCGAAATGTCACTGACTGGACTTTATTTTAAAAATTGGTTGATTACTTGTTTTTTATATTGGATTATGGGTAATTTTACTCACATTTTTGTAGCTTCTTTTTTGATATTTTTATTCATTCCCTAAAATTTCATTAATTATTCTCATGTTGTTTTTAGAAGTAATTTTACGGATTTAGTGTTTAACAGTGTTTAGTCAAATATATATTTTTCATTGTTCCTAATCGCGAGTGCTAATCCTAAAATCTTGCCTATTGTCATTTTCAACTCTTGTTTAAATTGAAACATCAATTTGCTTTTAATCTCCAAACTATAATTTTTGTTTTTATTTCTTAGTTCTTTTAATTCAATTATGATTCACATTGTCAATCAAATTTTTAAGACTGACAAAATTGTGAGTTCATTTTTTTAGAAGAGCTTCATTTTTTTCTGTCTCTCTTCCTCTCTCTTTTTCTTTGCTTATCTTGATCATGACTGTTTTTTTTGTTGATATTTTAATCGTGTTTGTGATTATCGCTTCTTACCTCTAAAAGTCTTCCTGTTTTTGCTACATCGATAATCACAATTTTGATTGACTTGTTTTAACTGCTTCGAGCTGCTTCCTTGTTTGTTGCAGTTTTTTAGTTCTTCATTACTCGTAAAATTTTTGTCGTTTTTTGTTTTTTCTAACTTTCTATTTTTTCAGCAATGAAGCCTTCAATATTATTTATTCTTTCCTGTATAATATCAATTACATCAGCAGCAAAGATTCTACTGTATACTCCAAATATTTCACCAAGTCATATTGTAATGAGTGGTCGAATGGCTGATGTATTGGTGGATGCTGGACATGATGTTGTACTATTTATTCCTGAATATGATCCAACTGTAACCCTGGATGGAACAAAAAAAGCAAAAATTTGGAGAATGTCAAATATTTCTGATGCATGGATGCGTGGAATGAATAATTTTGGGGCTGAACTTTTTACTGAACCATATGGTGGATTTTGGGAGAGAAAAGCATTCGAAAAAGCTTTGGCAGAAATGTGTGGAGGTAGGTATTGGATTTTGGTGGGATAAAGGATTTGATAAATCCGGGGATGGATTATTTCTTGGAAGAACTTTGCATAAATGTTGCCTGAGGGTATTTAAAGGTTTAAAGAACCCCATAATCAGACCAGAGGTCGTGGGGGGCCGATGCTTGCGCGACTTTCCAGCATCTGCACTTAGCATTTAGGTGTCCGGATCTAAGACCCTTGCCGGCGCAACCCGGTGGTGGACCACCCCCTTTCGGGAACCTTCCACTCGAGCGGAGAGCTCATGTGAGTGTACCCATTGCCTTCCAATTGGTAGGTTCGAATCCCCGTGGTTGGGCACGCACGGGGATTCGAACCTTCCACTCTTTCGAGTATCTGTCCGACCGAGAGTCTGTCGCTCAAACCACTCGGCCACCCGTCCGCTAACCCTGATTATACAAAAGTTGATGAGGCCTTGAAACAAATTTGTATAACTTTTACTTGAGGATACAATGAATCCTTTTCACCAACATTCTGCCTGCGGCGATATTTATCGTAATCCTGTTTTTCAGATGTGATGGCTCGGCACAAAGATTTTGATCAAATTAAAAATTATAATTTTGATATTGTTATTACTGAAATGATTGATCTTTGTGGTCTTGGAATTATGAGATTTCTTGGTCTAAAGAATCATATTTGGCATTCAACAACTCCTCTACATGATAATGTTGCATATAATTTGGGAGTACCGAATCCAGCCAGTTACATTCCATCAACAGAAGAAAATTTAACTGGACCAAAGATGACATTCATGGAAAAAGCTTTCAATTTTTATATGCATTTCGTAACACTTTATGTTCATCATTATGCAACTGATAGGGTATGTTCAATTGCAAGGGAAAGTTACAGTATGCCAGCCCTGGACATCAGAAGTAGGGTTGTTCATTCCCCGGGGAATCGAAAAAATGAGGGGATTCCCCGGCATTCCCCGTGAGCGCTATTTTGCAATTCAAAACTTACAGTACCCAGAAAATTTTAAAACTTCATTTTATACCATAAATTAATGCATTTATGTATTTTTAAATGGCTTTTTAAACTGAAATTATCTTATTTTTACTAACATATTTAATTTTTTTAGAAAAAGTTTTTCTATAAGGAGAAAAATAACGGGGAATGGAACGCATTCCCCGCAAAAATCGGGGAATTCCCCGGAGATTCCCCAGGGGAATTCCCCGGGGAATCCTCGGGGAAGGGGATTTGACAACCCTAATCAGAAGCGTTAAATTTCGGAGGTAGCAGCATTTTTTCCGAAGAGGTATGCCTTTGATCTTGTGCCGACGACGGTAAAAGATCAAACGATTTTTATGATTTCGGAGGAGGAATGTGTTTTAGATGTCCCACTGTGCTGACGTCCCTGATGCCAGCTGGCATACTGTAGCTTTTGGAATTCTTCTTTTCAGAGGTATTTATTGAACTCAATTTTAGGCAACAGAAGCAATTCGAAAATATGCTGGCCCAGATTTTCCAAATGTTCGACAAATTGCATCTGAATCTGCTTTAGCAATCGTCAACAGCGATGAATTCTTGGATATTGCTCGTCCGGTTCTTCATAAAACTATTTACATCGGTGGTTTGGGAATTGGTGAACCAAAACCTGTTGTAGAAGAAGTATGTTTAACTTTGGCCGATTACTGTAGTTTCATTAATGTTCATTTTCAGCCATTCAAATCTTTTATTACTCAAGGCAAGAAAGGTGTAATTCTATTTTCAATGGGAACAATTGCACCAACGCTAAAAATGAGCAAAAAAGTGAAAGAAAATCTTGTCAAAACTTTTATGGAATTCAAGGATTACAATATTATTATGAAAATTGATAAAGATGATGAAGTGATGGCTGAACTGTCTTCAAAAGCTGAAAATATTTTAACAACAACATGGATGCCACAATCTGATATTTTGGGTATGTTTTGCTTTTTGCACATTTGTGTTTTCTACCGTATACTTTTTTGATCATATTATGCAAGGACGTCAGCAGGAGGAAGTACCGTGGAAACGTGTCATGTCCTAAATCAAAAAAATCTTTTGATCTTTTACCGCCATCGGTATAAGATCAAAGGCGGTCCCCTTCGAAATTGTTTGTGTTCCGTCTTAAACAAAATGCTGCTGGTGTCCTTGTCTACCGTAATCAAAATATCCTTTTCTTCGTTAATGGTGTTATATCATTGGCTACAGTAACCCATTTAACTTTCAGGACATCCAAATTTGAAACTTTTCGTGATGCATGGTGGCTTCAATGGTCTGCTAGAATCTGCAATTCGTGGAGTTCCAGTTATCGTAATTCCGGTATTTGCTGATCAACAAAGAAATGCTAAAATGGCTGAATATCGTGGAATTGGAGTTGTCGTTGAAAAAACAAATCTTGAAGGGCCAGCTTTAAAATCTGCAATTCAAAAAGTTCTTTCTGATTCAAGTTTCACTCAAAAAGCAAAAAGAATTTCGCAATTAATTAAATCAAAACCTTTCAAACCGGATGAAGTTTTTGTAAAATGGATTGAATTTGTTGTTGAGAATGGAAATCTTCCAGAATTAACTCCTGAAGCTGCAAATATGGGTTGGATTGAATATTTTTGTTTAGATGTAATTTTTGTAGGATATTGTTCTGTTCTTTTTGTATTATCTGTAATTGTTTTCATTGTTAGAAAATTTGTAGTATTTTTATTTTATAATTTTATTAAAGTTAAGAAAGAATAAAGTAATTTTTTGTCTGTATTTTTGCGATGTGTTGAACCTGGGTAGTATTATCATATTTGTTATTTGGATAATTTGTTTTGTTTGTTTGGGATACTGTAGTTTCAGAAAATCAAATTTTGTTGTGCATTGGCAAATTTATAAAAAATTTTATGAAATAAATATATTAAAAAATTGTTAAGATAACTGTTTCACTACAATATACAATTTATAAAAGAAAATGATAATTTTTTTCCATGAGTTTATTAAAAATGAAACAACAAAAAATACAAAAAACAGCTATTCCAAAACAGAAGAACAACAATGAGGAACATTTAAAAGCACAAATTCTTTTCCATCGTTTTCTTTGCAAATTGTTGCAGTAATATATTTCTTTTTCTTTTCCAAACATTTTGAACAACAAAAAGTTCCAAGTTTTTCATCATATTCAAATTTGAAGCATTGATTCTTTTGAGTTGGATCCATCGTAATCAAAATATTTCCGTCTTGCTCATATTTAAAATTATCAAAATACAGTTTTTCATCTTTCAAATTCCGAATAGTACAGACATGTTTGAATTTACCAAATTTAATAGATTGATTTCCATCTTTATCAGTAATCAATTTGGCACTTGAATATTTCTTTTCAGTTCTACAACCAAAACAATAATACAAATTTTGATGAAAAAAATATTGATATCCAATTGATTTATCGACATCATTCAAAACAGTTAATCTTGAAGCAAAATTTCCAGAATCGTTGAAATGGAAGATAAATTTGTCTTTCAAAGTTTTACTTGGTTCAATTTTTTTCTTCTTCTCTTTTTTGGCAATTTCTTTTTCTGGTTCATAATTCACGGGTTCACATTTATGTTGAATTTCACTCAAAATCACATATTTTACATTGCCATTTTTTTCATCATTTCGAATTTTTGCAGAAGAATTGCATATTTTACAGGTAAAATAGTCCTTACTTTTTTGATATTTATAATCGTAACACAGCTTTTGATCATCTTCAACAAATATAATTAATCGTCTTTCTGGGACACCTTTGGAATTTTGATGAAGTTCAAATTTTGGAAGTCGAATAATTCGATCTTCATTAATTTCTTTTTTCTTTAATTGGCCAAAATCAAATCCACTTTTTTCGAGAATTTCTGTATCAGCTGTAATAACGGAAGAATATTCAAGTAAAGTACAAACATGTTTCTTTTCTGAAGTAGTTAAATATTCATTTCCATCCAAATCTTGATGAAGTTTTGCAGTAATGGTAATATTTTTATAACCACATGCTGAACATCGAAAAGCATTGTAAAATTTGTTATAACAATATTTGTAGCATAATTTTTTATCATCCGGATGATAAATAACGAGATAAATATGTTCAACATTTCTGAAATTAGCTCGAAACAAAATATAATCAATCTTTGGCTTCAAAATTTTGATTTCATATGTTTTAGAATCAAATTTTCTTGGTTCGCAAATATGCTTTTCATTACTATTCATTTTAACAAAATATTCTCCATTTGGTCCATCGTCTTTTTCCAAATATACAGTTACAACTTGCTTTCCTTGATGACATTTGATTTCATTCATTTTATTCTTTTTTTGAGATACCACCATGCATCCGAGACAATGATATCGTCTTTTTTCTCCATCTTGAGAAAATGTATAACACAATTGCGAACCGGTTGAATCGAAAATAAATAACTTTGATTTGAACATTTCAGAAGCTTCAAAAAATCTGAATTGTGGTGGACGAAGAATAATTATTTCATTTTGAGGAACATAATTTAGAGGAGAACAACCATGTTTTTCATTTGATAAAACAACATATTCTTCATTTTTATTATTCTTAAAAATCTTTGCATAAACATATTTTTTGTTTTTCAGCCAACATCCTTTACAAAAAAATCTATTTTTTTTAGTGCAGGAGTAATAAGCATAACAGAGTTTTCGATCATTATCATAAAAAGCAATCAATGTTTTTCTTTCAATTTCATCCCGAATTTTTGTTTGAATTTCAAAATTTGGTGATAAAATAATTTGATTGGACGGAAAATATTTCGCAGAATTATATTTTCTCATTTCACAAACATGTCCTTCGTCTGATAATAAAATATATTCACTTTCTGAATTTTCATGAAAAATATCTGCTGTTAACCATTTATTTCCACTTGAATTACAACCACGACAGTAAAATGTTTTTTGATTTGATTGCCAAAAATATTCATAACATTTACTTCGGTCATTCGGATCAAAAATAATTAACATCTTTCTTGATTTTGATGGGTTTGCACAATTGTCTAATATTTCATAATCCGGCTTCTTTGCAATTTTCAATTTCAAATATTTTTCTGGTTCATATAAAATAGAAGGACATTGATGCTGCTTGTCATCCATTTTAATGCATTCATTTCCATTTTCATCGAGTGCAAGATGTGCTTTGATTCCTTTTAAACCTTCACGACATCGATGATAGAAAAATTGTTTTTTGCGATGAAATAAAAATTCATAACAATTTTTTCGGTCAGAAGAGGTAAATATTAATAATTTTCGACGAAACCCATTTGCTGTTTTAATATTAACGATCAAAAAATTAGAATGATCGATTTTTGCAAATAGATTAGCAGAAAGATTTTTCATTTGCGTTGTTGGATGTCTAAAAATGCAGTTGTAATAATCAAATAGAAGAACAAATATTGTACAACTTACTCAAGAGATTCATCAACATTACAGCTATTAAGTCCATCGACAATACCTTGATCAACAATGTTTAAAGAATCAGATAAATTATTATCAATTTCGTGGTGTCTTCTTTTGCGATTTCTAAAATCTATTTTTAACATAAAAAGATTACACTCGTTAAATAACTGACTTTTTTGGCAGCGGATCAATTTCCTTTTTTACATCTTTGATATCAATTTCATCGTCATCATATTCAGGATTTTCTTTATGCCATTGTAAAAGTTTTAAATATTCATTCTTTTCTTTTTCATCAAATTTTTGAATCCATTCTTCCAAAATTTCTTTCATTCTCCGATTTTTAGAAGCATTTTTGAACAAGGGATTTAAGAAACGCTCTTTCAGAAGATCTTCATTAACAGAATCAACCTCCTAAAATTGTTTTTTTATTAACGTTTAAAAATATGAAAAACAAACTCTATTTTTAAAAATTCCATTAAAAACTTTGATACAAATTTCTTCATTTTTGAAGACTAAAACAAAATCTTGTAGATCCCAATCTGCAAAAACAAACAAAATATTCTAAAAATTATATCATAATAAATCATGAATAACAAAAAAATACAAAAAAAACCTTTGATCGAATAAATTTCCAGTCAAATGTTGCCGAGATATCATTGAATCCTGAAAATATTAAAAATGAGCTTTAAAAATTTTTATAAAAACAATAAACATACTTTGGTCTTTAGGTTTAACATTTAAACATTTTGGACGTAAATCAATTAATAATTTGCAATCTCCAACATATTGAGGTGCTCTTTTTACATTGAATATTATTAATTCTCGAGGTTTTCTTGCTGGCTGAAGAAACAACAATAAATATTTTTATATTTTTAGAGTAGAAAAAACACAAACCGCTTCTTCTGTTGTTAATGGACACTTATTTTCAACTGTTTCAACCATGACAATGTTCAATCTGAAAAGCGTTTTAATAATTAAAAAAAGAAGTTGGAGTATAAGAAAATAATTCATTAAGACAAAAAAGTTCATTTCCGCGAACAATGGCATTTTTTGGAAAGAGAGATAAAATGCGGTATGCAGGCAATAAAATCAAAATCTAAATAGAATAACAAAATATTTAGATTTTGAATCCAATTTAATTTATAGAATCTATAAAAGTCTAAAGACCTTTAATCCTTTTTAATCAAGAACGTAGACATGCTCCCTAAAAAATGAAAAAATCTTTTGTGTCCCCGGTGTTCCTGTCCCTCGAGGTGTTGTCCCTTTTATTGTTCTTTGCAAATTTTAAAAAAAATAATTTAACTTTTTTTCCCAATTTCACAGCTTTAACATATCCAACAACCGACTGAATCACTAGCTAACGACTGCTTCAAGCAACTGACGAATGATCAAGTACTCTCCAAAAGACAAAGTTCTATTAAACTGGGGCTCATTTTAAAGGACCAGCGCAACCCAAAAGCTACGGCCAGGACGACTCTGCCTTGCTCGATCTTTTCCTTGACAAATGTATATGCACAAAGAGATCAGAAGCTGTCTGCGCAAAATTTCCCGCCAGCTGCCCCTCTCCTGGCATTTAAAGAAAGAACCAGAAAAGAAAGAGACATGAGCCATAGAGAGTGATTGCATTGCGCAAGCCAGTCATCGTCTGGCACCAAAATTGGCGCTTCTTTTCCCGCGATAAAGACACAATGAAAAGGAGAAACAAAGGTGAATCATATACAATTTTAAACAAAGACAACAACTATTACGAAAAACACAAACACGAAAATTAAAGCTCATCAACTCTGTGAAAATCTCAGCAAGCTGATGAAGCTGTTTCTCAGTTAAAAATCATTTAAACTTTGTTGGGAAAAAATGAGAAAATAAGGCAGAAAAAAAGCGAGTCGTTTACAAAAAAGAAAATCGTAGCTGGAAAATAAAGGGCGCACAATGGATTCAATCAATGACAAAAAAATCTTTCTATCCAAATGCAAAGGTCATAAATGAATACTAATTGCCAAAAGAAGTATTGATCGGCATGAAAAATATATGAACCCGATCTCTTTTTTCCGTGGTGGCACAAAAGGTTCCTTAAAGATATCGATAATTTAATTTGAACAACACATATTCAAAAAACAATTTTCGTTCAATGTAAAATGTCATAATTTCTTGAAAAGGAATCTCCGGATCTGACGCCAGGAGGTTTTTCTAAAATTTTCAAACCTCCTTTTCTGTATAACATCTTCCTTTGATCTATGCCACTTTGGTTCAACCACACCTTGTTCACATGAAAAGATTTCAAGTTAAAGTTGATGATCATGCAAGACACATGGTGTGCTTAAACGTCCTGTGGGCATTTTTTTATTGCCGCTTATTTTTTTTATAAAATCTTCAAACCATATTTCTGACAAAAAGAAGCATTTTAAACGAATCCTGTAAAAACATAAAAAAAGGTTATCATAAAAATATTGATTACTGTTTTGATGTCTCTAGACGTCAAAAGAGTAATCAACACATTCCGGTGAAAAATATGAATCATCGTTGCAGGCATATCCTGCTCATTTTTCGATAGATTTTTTGGTGTGAATTGTTGAAAGAACTGTTTTATTGATGTAATTATTTGTGGTTGTACAGTAGCTGGTGGGACTTCACAATCAAATCTGTTTGGTGTTAAATAGGATTAAAAAGATAGTTTGTATTTCTGCGATGTGTTGATTCTGGGTAATATTATCATTTTTGTCGTGTTGGATAATTTGTTTGGTTTCTTTGGAATACTGTAGCTTCTAAAATAAAAAGTTTAGTGTACGTTGGCAAAATGCGTCCTCCTGCCAATGCAATGTTTCACTTATTTTTACTTTTAGCAGATCCAATATCATGTTATTGTTATTTAATTTCTCCATTTAAATTTAATTAAACTTGTATTTGTTTATATTTTTATCAACAATGACAGAAAAAACTGCATTTTTAATATTAGGTAAAAATTATGCACTTTTTGAACCGAGTAATAATTTATCAGATATATTTTATGATCGATTAAATAAAAAGGTATTTGTTTGTTATGCATTTTGTTGAAGTTTAATTGATGATTGTGGTTTTAGATTTGTACAGTGAGAAATGCTGGATCGTTGGGAATTACCGCAAGAGGATTTAAGAAAGATGATGCAATAAATTTTCGGTAAGCCTTTTTTGTTACTGTTGAAAATTATTTTTGGATGCTTGTGGATGAAATTTTTTCCTTGAAATTTTTGGATTTGAAAAGATTTGCTTTGATATAGATTGTTATGAGTTGGTACATAATCTCTACATTGTTAATTCATAATTATTCACTGGTTTAAAACGATTAATGGATATTTTGACGAAAAACATTTTGCTGAAATATTTATCCTGGATTTTTGGAAAGATCAAAATGTTCCAATTTTTTCGAGTATAATTCACTGGCACATTCATCTTCTACAGTTTCGTTAAGCTTTAAATTTATATATCACTAAAACTTTAGGATGAATGTTTCGGGGAAATATCCATGAATCATTTTAAACTTTCGAGATTACTGTAGATATTTTAAACATGAATTCTTCATTCCTTATTCCACTTTAACAATTTGATACGAAAATTATTGTTTAAAACCTTCTAAACATCTTACATTTTCAGGATTCAAGCTACTCGACAAATCAATACCGTAAGCTTTTCTCCAGATATGAAAATTGCGGGTGTTCATCGAGATGAAATAAGTATTGTAAGATTATCCATTTTCTTAGCTGTTTTTAAGTTTACCTTTTCAGGATTTTGTATTTCTTGATCAAAAGCTCTCTGATGAATCTCATCCATTGGTGAATCAGCCATGCAAAATCAAAAATTCTGCAATTATCACTTTTGAATGGATTAACGATAAACAAGTTTTATTTATCACTGATGCGGCACTTGAATTGTATCAAATAAATCCAAAAAAGAGAAACCTAAAATTTATGAAAAGTTGCAATATCTCTTCTGCTTGGACTGTTTATTATGTATGTTGCTTTTAGATTACTGTAATTTGAAATTTTGATAGATTAATTTCAGCCTCATAGTCAGCTTCTAATTTGTGCAAGTGGAATTACTTCAGCATTTATGAATTTATTTATTATTCAAGTAATTAATATAAAATTGGGATTTATGATGTTGTTAGGATTTTAGAATGGTCTAATTCATAAACTTCCAAGATTTGAAGTTGATTTTGGATGCTCAAAAGTGAAGCCAAAGTTAAATGATAAAGATGTAATGATTGCTTCAATGTTTGTTTAGTTATTTGATATCTTTATCCCTCTAAAGCTTTTTTTCAGCTATCAAATCCTTTATCTCCTTGTTGTGAAAGTTGATTCAACAGGAATGGTTCGACAAATTAATATGTATGAAATTCCATCAGATATCTCAAAGCCTCTTCAACTTTCACATGTTCTTCTACTGCATATTGATGACAATGTTGGACTTCATGTTATTGATAATCTTGTCATTATTCATCATCGATCGACTGCAAAATCATATGTTTTTGATATAAAAGTTTCTGATCCATCAGTTACTGATCATCTTCCAGTTTTGGAATCTCCTATCAATGTTGTGGAAGAATTATCAGCATCATACGGTAGTGAAAAAACCTTTGAATCTTATCCATGGTTTATTTTATCTCCAAATATTGTTGTGGATACAAGATACGGAATATTTGCCGAGCTACAGTTGGAATTGAAGAATGCATCCATTTTTATCAAGGATCGGGTATGAATTTGTTTAATTTATACTTTGTTTATTCATCCTATTACCGTAATCTCCTATTTTTAGGCCAAATTCCTTCGCTTTATTATGAATCGAACAAAGGCAGAAGAATACATGCTTACCGTAATCCACGACGAGATTCTTTCCAAATCTCTTTCCCTCTTCAAAATTGCTGATATTTTCCGTGAAATTTATGATCCGTGTGAAAAGCAAAATCCAGTTGAAATTCTTCAAAGAAATGATTATTCAAAATGTAAAATTATTCCAGAGCCATATTCATCGATGAAAGCAGATCAAAGTCATATTTTGACGTATATTTTTGAACCACTTGGACGTGATACAACCATTGATAAAAGATGGCTCTCAAATGTTTTGTTAGAATTTATGTTGATTCTAAAGCAACATAAAAGCATGATACATGTAAGTTATTCTAGGGATTTTGGATATCGGTAATCTTGTCGATGTTATTAACTTAATTACTGTATTTTAGAATTATCTTCCTGAACTTTTGATTATGGTTATGTCAGAAGCAAAAGAATACAGTAGGCTGCAGCAAATTTTGCAACATCGAGTAATAGATGATTCAAAGTTCTTGGTATGTTTTTAGACATAGTTTTTGTTATTGTAACTATCTCCTAATTTTAGGCTTTTCGATTAATAGAAATTAGCAAAGCTTATTCGCCATTCTTTCAACTTGCAATTGATATGCTCGCAAGAAGAGGAAACAATGAACAAATTCTAAATCTTTTACTTGAAAGAGGACAAGTTGTTGATGCTGTAAAGTATGTTTCTGCTATTAGATTGATTACTGTATGATATACTCTTTTTGCAGGTGTATAAATGATCCATCAATTGTTGATCAAGCTTTATGTTTAAAGATCTTAGATACTGCATGGAAATCAGAAAATCGTCAAATAAAATACACAATTTATTCTTATTTTCACGACGTGATGAAATTAACATTTATGGATGCACCAAGTTAGCTTTTTATAAATAGCTTTTCATTAACTTATGCATTGTTTTAGATGAACAATTTGAAAAGTATTCCAAAGAATTCAAGGCTCTATTTGATAATGAAGAAATTGAAGAAGCCGAAGATAGATTTAGGCTGGCAAGAATTTCATCAACTCCTGTTGCAATCAATTCTATGCTGACAAATGAATCATCGTTTGAAGCTCATAGCTTTTCATCGTTTAGGGAGTTATAAGATTGCTGTGGATATTATTTGTACATTGTTTTAATTTATAATGAAATATTAAAGTCTAATAAAAGCATTTAAAAGCAACTAACAAGTCCAGAAACAATGACTCTGACCTCACGAAATCAGTAAACCACTCTCATCTTATGCCGTTGTCTTATAAATGATACTTACATGATACAGAAGCATATGAAAGAAACAAATTTATATAAAAAAATCAACATTGAAACGTCTTTAATAAAAATAACAATTTAAACATCCTTTGTTTCTCGAAGACGACGGATTGTAGATCGTACAGTGGCTGCAGTAGTTGTACTGTAGACGTAAGCTCCACCAGCAACAATCTTTGAGCATTTACCACATTTCCAGATGCCAACACAAGTTCTTTTCATAGCTTCCTGAATAGTAATTACAGAGATTAAAATTATGAAAATCATAGAAATTAAGCAAACTAACTTTTCCACAGAAAGCACAGGTATACTTAGAATGTTGAGAGACTTCCATCTTTTTGACTTGTTTCCGGAGGGATGCACCATATCTGGTACCATATTTTCCAGTGATTCCAACCTTTTTAGTACGCTTTGCCTGAAAAAAAGAGAAGAGATTAGAATAGAAGATAATTAGACAGATAAATTAACAACATTGGCAGAAATGAGTAAAAACAGACGAAAAAGAAGTACCATTTTTAATTGTACAGATTAAGGTAAACGTAATCGTAGATATATTTTACTTTAAAAAGTAAAAGATGGTACTTTGTGTTCAATTTTTCACACATTTCTGCTAAAGTCGTTGATTCGAGTCATCTTTAGCGAGTGAAATTTGAGTTTTTAACATCGCAAAAGGTAACAAAAAGACTAAAACTTTAGGGAAAAGATGATGAATAGAGTGTTAATAAATCCTAAATAAAAAAAAGATAAAAACATACCATTGTAAAACAAATTAGAAGCTAAAAACTTTGAGAAACTTTAATTTTTGGATGTCCAAAAAAGCAAAAAAGGGAACATTATTTTGCAGCCCAAACGTTGAAACTTTTCGTGTCGGAACATCTTGAATCAGGCAAAAAAAGCTGTGATCGTTTTTCTTCAATGAAAACTTTGAAATTTTTTTGTCATCGATGCCGTAAATGATTTTTTATATCCTTTTAAAATATTTCTCTTTTTTTAATTCTTCCGGACAAAAATGGATATAGGTATAAAAACTTAACAAAACTGACAAGTAATAAAATATAAATTTTTGTGGAACAATGACATTTATTTAATGTTACTACATCTATTTTTTTACTCTTTTATTTTTCCGTTCACAAATGGATAACAAAAAACATAATAAAAGAAAAGACAGAAAAGGTAGTAAAATCACGAGTAAAATACAATAAAAAAACCAAATTTTAAGTTTGTAAAATTTGTGAAGATTCATCTTTGACATCCCATTCATACTTTGGTTCTATCAAAACTATATCTTCATTGAAATAAGTTTCTTGAATTTTTTGAACATAAGTTAATTGATTTCTTAAATAAAACCATTTGCATGCTTTGACGAGTTTATCATAGGAAGCTGGAGTTTTTGGATTTTTGATGAGATATCGAAGAAGAGGAATTGGAAGAGAGAAATTCTGGGGTCCAGGATTACCAAATACTTTTGAGAATGTAAAAGGTGAAATAATTCTTGCTTTTTCCAACATCTTTTCAGGAATTTTCTTACAATCATGAAAAATTTGAGCATGAAAATTGTTATCAATAATTTCAGAAAAATTTTTGATTCGTCGATTTGTTAAACATCCATGACAATAATATTTGGATTCTGTTTCCTTTTCATAAATTCGACAACATTCTGTACCATTTTTATCTTTGATTCTTTCGATGATTCGACCTTTGGCTTCACCCTTAAAATTAAATGCAAATATCCATTCTGATTTTGGCACTATTCTAGAATATAAAAATGGATCAGGTATGAAAAGTTTAAAGAATCCTTACATTGATGGAGGCTTCTTGATAGATTTTCTTGTTTCTTTTTCTTTTTGAGCACGAGTTTCTGAACGAGGTTGAACCAAAGAAATTTTGCTGAAAAATTATGATTAATTATTATAGATAGATACTTTTTTACAATTTGTAAGACCTTTAAAAATGATGTAATTCTTAAAAATTCTTACCTTGATGATGGACGTTGAGGTTTCTTAATAGATTTTCTGGTTTCTTTTTCTTTTTGAGCACGAGTTGCTGAACGAGTTTGAACCATATTGAATTAAATATCGGCAGCTCTAAAAATAAGATGTTATTTTGGCAACTATAAATATACAATATGGTTTTAATTTCTTTCTTAAAATAAATAAATTTTTAGCAACAATTTTTTTTCAAAAGCAATGCAATATTTTTTTTGCCAACTTGGTCATTGATACATTTTTTGGCGCCAATTTTCTGCGAAAACTTTTTTGTTGAAGAAAAAACTGATCTTTTTATTGATTTATTATGACCTTTGGGGTAAAGACATTTTGGTAGATAACCAAAATAGGGCATCCGCGTGCATGACTTTGTTGTAATTTTTTCAAGTTTTACAAATCTTTATGCTTGCTACAGTAATTTTACAAAAATGATTCAAAATTAATATAACTAATATTTTTTATTTAACATTAACAATGAAGATTTAAGAAATTAATTAAAGAAATGCAACAATACTAGCAATTAATAAAATTACTGTACCCACAGTAATTTTAAATGATGTAATTGCAGAGGATGTGGTGGTTGTTGATTGTGGGGTTGTTGTTCCGGTTGGAAGGGTTTGATTCCATGGATATTGTCCAAGGGGTAAATATGAACAATTTGTATTTGGATCCATATTTGAGAAAGATGGAAGATCAGAGGGTTGGAAGGGGCAATTTGGTGCAGATGAATTTACCCAACATGTAATAATTTGTACAGCTTGAAGTCGAACAGAGACAACACTTGGAGGATCACAAGAGGCAGGTTGACGAAGATCCAAATGATGAGCAGATCCATCAACTTTATAAACATAAATGCCACGAGATGGATCTCCTTTGGCACCAATTCCAGGCGTGCCAGCATTAACTCCTCCAGCAGACCAGGGATCTAAGGCGCCATTTCTAAAATTTATTTTTTTGAGATGATTAAATTTGCATATTAGTCTTACGTAAACAAGATATTTGTTGCTTTACTAAAGTCCCATCCGTATTCTTGTTTCACGGCATCTTCACGCAAAAAACTTGGAGTCCAACCAATAGGGCCATAAATGTTGGTGCAAAGATTATTTTGGAATTGGATGAAGGTATTGTTGTCGCAATCAGAATCAAAGAAATCATTCGGCCAACCAAGGGAGCACATTTCAATGATAATTCTGTAAATAATTTTTCTTGTTATGATAGGTTTTCGTTGATAGTGAATCGGTATTATCTGTTTCACTATGATTTCTCCCGACGCCGGCGGTATCCTTTGATCTTCAGAGATTTAATTGTTGGCGATTGCGGAATGAAAACTCGGTACTAGTGTTACCGAAAAATCAATGTCGATGTTAGGGAAAGATCAAAGAGAAGTGCCGCCAAAGCCATGGCGCCGATGGCTATGCCTGCATCGGCGTTGTCTACCAGGTTTTTTCAGAAATCAGTAATACAACAGTATACTGTAACTTTTTGTTAAAATTAAGCTACTATTTATTTTTCAACTATTTGGATTTCATATATCCGACTTGAAGACAACGGTAATAATTTCTAAACAAATCCCATCTAAGAACTTACTCTGTACATTCTTGAAAATCCCAGCCATCTGGATTTCCAGAATCCAAGACACCATTAACATCACCACTGCAGAGACTTGAATCAAGGCATGTAGAATTTGCTTGTCCAGTGGTATTAAAATAAACATTTGTAAGACTTAAAAGTCCTTGAAGATAACTGGTATCATCAGTGTTATTTTGAACAGTTGCAGCAAAGAAATTGCAACCAGTTTGAACAGGCCATCCGGGCATTGTGTTTAAAAAGCTTGAAGGATATGGATAATCTGTCATAGCCATATATTCCATTCCACCTTGAAGATAAAGCTTTAATGCAGCTACATCAGCTTCAGAATTCAATGGAGTGGCATCATTAACTTTGAAGATATCGGTTAGCTGTTGTCGGCCTTCAGCAGTTTTTCCCATTTCTGTCATGGCTTGAAAAGCTCGATTCAACTGTTGTAGGTTACAGCCTGAGGCATTGAAAGTATTTTTAACAACTTCATCAAAAGCTCCAACTGGTACTCCACCATTATGAAAATATGTTACTGGTGCAGAGGAAGCCCAAGCACTAAAAAATTTGCATAAATCAATATTTTGGGATTCATGGATATTTGGTCGAAAACCATTTCGCCAAAAAAATTGTTCAGGATTTTTGGGGGGATGTAAAGCTTAACAAAAAAGCCGAAGTTAACAATCTCGACAAATTATACTCGTATAAAATATATTGGACATTTCGGTCTTCCAAAAATCCAGGACAAATTTTTTTGGCGAAATATTCGTGAATGTTGGGATCATTGTCTTACCCAACAGTCAAGGCAGGATATCTCAGACGGAACCATGTCGCCAACATTCCACCATATGATCCTCCAAACACGACTACTGGCGTATCGGCTGGTAGCTGCCAGGCTTGTTTAAACCATGGAAGAAACATTGCATAATCAGCTAAAGCTTGAGCGGATGTAAGATATCCAAGCTTTGAAATATCCGAGTATGAGACATTTGCAGTTCCATATGGTTGTGTATCACCATAATATCGATGTTCAGCAAAGACAACAAAAGCATTAAATTGGCCAGCTGAAAGAATTATGCAAATTTTTTATTACTTTACTTGAAGAGAGTTACCTAAATCCCAGACAATTCCAGTATTGTTAGCAAAACCTTCAATGCTTCCTTCATTTCCTGCATAGAAAAAGATTGGACCACCAGATTTATACGTAGAATTATCATAGAGATATCTGCAAAGATTGATAAAAATTAAGATATCAAATTGTTGATTTAAAAAATGCCAAAAATATCTGGGATAAAAATTTATGCAAATTTTAGGTATCATTTTTCCAAAACGTTAAACGCATTTTTTTGTAGAGGGTAGAAATCATTTCGAAAAGGGCGTGACTTTGATCTTGTGCCGATAGCGGCAAAGATCAAAGGATTTTGATGATCTCGGAGAGGACATGTGCCAGTGATGCTCCACCCTGTTGACCTCCTTGTTTTTGACATCAAAAAAACTTTAGGCGATTTGGGTTTTTTTGATACATTTTTATTGAGCTCCCCTGATTCTTGAATTTTATCTTGAGACGAAAAAGAATGAAAAAACCATTTTCGTTTCAAAATGCAAATTCAAGCATCCGGACATCTCACCAAAAAAACATCAAAGAGGCCGCGTTCTTTAAAAATTCCCACTTTATTTTAAATCGATCTGCATTAGTGTATGAAAAATGATCAACTGGAAAGATTTTATCCGTCCAGGCAGTTTGATATGGATATATTGGAGTTGACATATCTGCATTTCCATCTTCAATTTCATACATTCCATAATATTTAACTGGATCATAAAATCTAATCCCAACAGTAAAAGAAATAAATCCAAAAAGGACAATAATGGATTTGTAATCCATGATTATTCAAATTTTTTGCTTAAAAAATAAGCTAAAAACAAGGAAAACCGGAGATCAACTTTTACTTTCACACCACAAAAGTCGATTCAAAGAAAACGCAAAAAAAGTTGACCAAAAAATAGCTTTTTTTATTACTTTTTCAATTAAAATAGGAGGGTGTTATTTTAATTCCTCTTTTTTCTGTTGCTTCATAATGAAAATGATAACATCGTCTTTGACTGATAAAAAATGCATCTTTAATTTCCAGAAAAGCATTGAACAATGAAAAATTCGTTGAAGCAGAAACAAAAAGTGCAGGACTTAAAAGAAGCAAAAAAAATGATGATCAAAATTGAATCACTCTTATAATCTTTCATCTTAAAAAAATGAAACAAAATATTTCAAAAAAAATTAACAAAAAGAATTAACAAAAAAAACCAAAACAATAAAATTTTTCAATATCACTCTTAAATTATTTTTAAAGGAGGCGGAGGTTAAAGTATCTTTTTAATCCCTGATTTTCAGGTTTGTGTAGCGCGAACCTGACATTCAGGGTCTTTTTATCGAATTTTTAATATTTCGTAAACAATAATTTGCATATTTTAGCAAATTCCTTCGATAGATGGTAAAACAAAAATAAAAATTATAGGTACTGTCATATAAAATCGAATTTTTAGGATACTAATGATTTGAACAGTGCCGCAACTTGGGGGACAGGGCTGTGCGAAACTGAGTTTTGTTCTGCGAAACGAAACGAAACGAAATAGGAAATTCATTTCGTAAGCGCGAAACGAAACGAAATTTTAAAAATCATGCGAAATTTCGCGAAATGCGAAACGAAACGAAATTTTTTCCAAATTCTTTTAAGAAATCGAATTTAAATTTTTTTTTTTTTCAATCACCATCTACAACAACTTTTAGCAATTTTTTAATAAACGAACTTTTATTTTGATCATTTAGTAATGGTAATATTCCATCAATAAAGTTTTCATTTTTAACTTTAAGAGCTTTTTCAACTTCCAAAAAAGGCTTTTATAATTGAAAAGACCCGTGAAATTGAAGATCTCATCTTTACAATTAAACTTTTTTTGAAAAAAGCGGCTTAAAAGCATACAAAAAAGTGCGAAATTTCTTAAAATTTTTCGCGAAACACGAAACGAAACGAAACCAGAAAAAAGTGCGAAATTTCGCGAAACGCGAAACGAAACGAAAATTTCGCACAGCCCTGTTGGGGGAGTGACATGGGTGACATGTCACCCCCCGAAAATGCCAAATTTACAAAGAAAAATTAAATTCATAAAAGAACAAATGAGATTTTTTTAGATATTTCGCAGGGTGGTCACCCCCCGAAAATCCTACGAAGTTGCGGCACTGGATTTGAAATATGTTTCAAACCCAATACAGAAATTTAAACAAAAATATAAGATTTAAAACATTTGACAAAAAATTATTAAGATTAGCAAATAGGATCATCAAAAACAAATAATTTTTATGTAATAATTTTATTTCACAAAAAGCATGGATAAATTTTTAAACTTGAACAATGCAATTTCTAATCTCAAAAATTCCTTGGAAACTTTAAAGATTATTCATTGATGGTGATGAAGAAAGAAAAAATGTAGTTACTTCAAAGGCGGCAATCTTGAAAATCTTTTTGGTAGTGAATGTGCTGCTGCTGCTGTTACAATTGTTGTCTCCTTTGTAATACTTTGAATTTGTCGACCTGATTTTTTCAAAACTTTTTTCTTTAATATTCCAATTTTTTTAAATACAAAATTTTGATATGGCTTTATAATGAATAGAAGGGAAATTGCATCAGCAGACATATGAAATGTAACAAATATGACGCAACCAGTTGAAAATAAACTTCCCCAATGAACTCCAAGAATTAATAAAAGTATAAAAATCATAACTGGAATTAGAACAAATATTGTAAGAATAATCAACTGGCTTAAGAGGGCTCTGAAAAAAAGATGAATATTTAAATGGTATACTGTAATTGTAAAAATAGTCGTTGTTGTTTGTGAAGTATGCATGGCTCGAACCAGATTTTTGCCGGCGAAGAATCAACCTTTTACAGGCTTGGTCAATCTGTTGGTATGCTAATTAGGAAGTACAATAAATTATGCAAATTTCAGCCATTAAAAAAGACTTCGAAACTACATAAGTTTTAGGGTTACAGTATCACAATACAAAAAGTAAAATTTGTTTTAAGCACTGTTTTCACGCCGCTTCTGGCAATTCTGCCAGCGAAAGCATTTTAGAAAGTTCAAAGACATTCGTCGAAAGTCAAAGGATGCCGCTTACATGACATCTAATTTTTGCTGTCCCCAATGATGATCTCCCAATCACACCACTTCCAAAAACCCTTTGATCGTTTACCGCCGGCATTACATCAAAGGTGTACCCCTTTAAATGGTTTCTGCCCCCTCGAAAATAAAATGCGTACATGGAAAAAAATTATTTAATGATAATTTTTTGGGTTTTTAAATTCATTTTTTAAACTATTAAAACAATTTCCAATATTTTTAAATTCATTTTTTTCCACTCTTTTTTTGTTTCACCTGTTGAACTTTTTGTACTCACCGAAAAAGCATCACCTCCATTTTAAAAGTTGTTGCAGAAATATTTTCACTAATATTTTTTAATCGAATTAAAAAGAATATGATAGTTCCCATAAAGATGAAAGGAGTAATTGAACAAATACAAAAACCAAAACCAAGCATAAATTCAATTCCACCTTTTTCAAGTTGTGGATGATATCCAGCAAGATTTGGATGAATCTGTAAAAGTTCAGCAGCTGCTGGAACTTCAATTGATGTAAAATTTCGAACCAAACTCGTTTCAGGAACATCTGTCATTATTGGAACTGCAATGATGGTAGCATTAAAAAGGGTGAACGTCAGATTTTATGTTCAAAAAAGATATCAAAATGAAATGCTGCTGACGTATAAGATTTTTAAAATTTTTTTAACAGCTTAAATTTTTAAAGTAGACAACAAAAATTTGCATAATTTTCAAAAACTTTTATACAGCAGAAAACAAAATTTTATGCAAACCTGAGTTCAACGTTACAAACAGTTTTTATTTCAGTGGACTGGAAAAAAACTGGCAGCCATTTAAAATATAGCAAATTTGGGGCATCTAACCGTAGACATATCCAACTTCTGATGCAGTTGAGGCGCCTTATTTTGCCCATCAACTCGTCTAGTATAAGGTATTATTGTGGCAAAAATTCAGCTGCGGAATCCTCATACTGTAGGTTTAATAGGGTCCTAAAGCTACAGTACCTGGCTCACAAACAACGCATCTTGGCTCACAAAAGCTTAAGGTATATTTTTTGACTATGTAACGTTTGTGTAATTTATGTTCTTAAAAATGTTTTAAGGGTCTCGAACTTATAAAAACATTCTCGAAAATGTTCGTGGTGGGACCATATTTCACAAAAAAATAAATCAATAATATTCCTCGGATTTAAACTCATTTTTCGAGATTCTTGAATCGGATAGTTGAAAAAAATATTTTAATACTTGAAATTAATAATATAAATGAGAATTTTAAAAACAAATTTTTTTTAAAAACAGAAATCAATAACAAACAATAAAAGCTCAAACTAAAAATTCAGAAAGTTTTAAAAAAAACAACGAAAAAATTTAATATAAAAAGTTCTAAAATATCGATTTAAATTTTTTACTTTACGCATTTTTGTTTTTGTGTGAAATATGGTCCCACCACGAACATTTTCGAGAATGTTTTTATAAGTTCGAGACCCTTAAAACATTTTTAAGAACATAAATTACACAAACGTTACATAGTCAAAAAATATACCTTAAGCTTTTGTGAGCCAAGATGCGTTGTTTGTGAGCCAGGTACTGTAGCTTTAGGACCCTATTAAACCTACAGTATGAGGATTCCGCAGCTGAATTTTTGCCACAATAATACCTTATACTAGACGAGTTGATGGGCAAAATAAGGCGCCTCAACTGCATCAGAAGTTGGATATGTTTACGGTAAGAAGTCCCAAATAATTTGTCAGACATTTTATATTTGTATTTTTGGCATATTTGGTTTTGTAAAATCTGTGTTATTTTGCATTTTAATGAATAATAATATAATATTAAATATAAATTTTTAAAAAAAAGGTTTTATAAAAGTGTCTCACAATTGTAAAAAGTAACCAATAAATTATTACTTTAAAAAAAATTAAACTACAAAGATTTTTCATGAGAAATTTTTTAAAGCATCAGTTTTTTATGTCCAATTTGTTTCTTTTTTGTGACTTCTTTAAAAACCAACTTCATTTTTCCTTTTTTTGACATCATTAAAATAAAAGTAAAAGTTGAAGAAATATTTTTTTTGCTGACAAAAAATACTCCGAAAAAAGCCATGTCACTGATACTGAAAAAAAGCTTTTGTTGTTTTTGTTTTTACACTTTTCAAAACAAAGATGATTCAAACTTTTGGAATTTTAATGCTTTTCTTTTTGATAGATAAAAAGTTTTGAAGCAAATTTGTGCCAAAAATTGATGGATTTTTCATCGAATATTTAAATAATAAAAAATTTAAAGGGGGCAATGATTTTTGCAGATTTTTGATCCCTGATTTTCAGGTTTGTGCAGCACGAGCCTGACAATCAGGGTTTGTTGGAAAGACAAATCCATTCAAATTTCTTTTCGAGACCCAAAAAATTAGAATAAATTAGGAAACTTACTGATTACAATAATTTCAACAATAAAAATAGAAGTAATAACAGAAGCATAAAATAATTTTGTGCTGCCGTAAAGCAGATGCCAGAAGCTGCTTTTTAATGTTGCAATTATTCGAAAAAGAATAACAAAAAATTGTGCAACAATAATTCCAAAAATGAAGAAAATCTCTGACATGAAGCAATAATAAAAATTATTGTAGCCTAAAATTATGGTAATTTATAAAATTTTTAGAAACGGTTAATCTCAAATTTGGCATATTTCTAAAACGATTAAAAATACTAACCCAAATCAATCCATCCAATAAAAAATGCCTGCCTGAGGGGCCAAACAAGAACAGGTTTTTCCAGGAAAGTTATGATCCCAAAAATATAACTAAATAATAGCTGAATCACCATTAAATGTTTATAAGATCCCATTTGTTTTGTTGAATGTTTAACAATGACATAAATCATGGCAGGAAATATTAAACTATTCAGTGCAGTCGTCAACGACAAAATATCATACATAAATTTATACAATCTAGGATGATAAATATCTTCAAGGGTGATATTCTCAAATTGTTTCAGTGATTTTGACATAACTTTTTTGAAAAATTTCGAAAAATGGAAAAAAATTTTGAAATTTTAATTTAAATTTTAATAAATTCGAGCCAAACTTAAACTAAACTTCAAGATTAATAAAAAATAATGACAACTTTTAAGAGAAAAAAGGTGTTAAAAAGATTTGGCATTACCATATTATTATTTATTTCTTTGTAATGAAAAAAGATTTGAAACAGGTGAAAATTTTAATGTCTTTTTTTAAAGATTTTGTTCTGTTTATGCTTCTTTTTGACAAAGATGGTTTTTGTTTTTTAAAAACTATTTTTCAAACTTTTTTTTGCAAAAATTTTTGTTTTTTTTGTAAATACGTAATAAATTATTAGTGTATAATCTTTTGTAAAAAAATTACAGTTCATTTTGAAAATAATTCTTTAAAGAAAAAGTGAAAAATGACATTGCAATAAAATGAACTTCTGTTTTTTTAATTTAATTTTTTTTCAAGATCAATGTTGATTTGTTTAAAAAGATTCAAGGCAGGTTAACACGAAGTAAAAAAAATGTGCGTGAAACAGGTGTTTTTGAAAAATCGTTGACGTGGGGTCGTGGATTTTTTAAACTTCATTTCTAAAAAAATTAGCATAATAAAAGGTCATTCACCGGAGATATTTTATGTTTATGCATAACTGCCCCTAGGGCTATCTTATGGGATAAGTCTCGTTATAAAAGCGACGGGCCACGTTGATCCTGTCCCTTTTTAGTTACACTTTTTTGGCCCCCCTGTAATAGTTTTTTTCTAGTCTATGATAAAAAAAGATCAATGTCATCGCAGTAAGTTCAAGGATATATGTTTTTGCGGACATTGTTCTGTCTTTTCTACTTAATATATTTCGTTCACTTTATCTGTTCATTGATTTCTAATATAGATAAATTAATATATTAACAATAAATGAATTTATTTGGCACTTTGTTTGTTTTAATATTTTTTTTGATACAATTTTCATTAGCTGAACAATGTTTGCGATTTTGTGTTATTCATTTATCAACAATTCATTATACATTTAAGAAAAATTTATTCGGTTTAAATCCACAATACTGTTCACACCTTATTTTAGATGCATATTCGGACACTGAAGTAACAAACTTTCACTTGATTTTTTATGCAAATTTTTTGGCAACTTTTTGTGTAAATCCAGTTTTTAACTTTCAGATTGACAATGCATTACTTAGAAAAGCATTATTGAGCCTTCGCAAATCAAAAAATTTTCTTCCAAATATAAAAGTTTTAATTTTCGTTGGTTATAATGATCAAAAAATGGATTTGAGCCGCACTTTATTAAAATTGTCAAAAAATTTTGATGGTTTTTATTTTGATTGGCGGGACGGCCGTGGTAGCTTTTGTAGAAAACTCACGCAGTCTACGCTGATAAAAGATTGCTTAAAAAATACATTGGAATCATTTCGCCAAAACTTTAATGATAAAATTATTGTAACAGCAATTGGCCCAAAAAATTTTAATGAAGGTTATTATGACTTGAAGATTTTTAATGAAACTGTAAATTATGTTGCGATAGATGCTGAAGAAGAAGTACATTTTCTGCATATGCAAAATTTCTCCGGTGTCAAAGAATTTATTCCTAATGATAATGAAACAATGGTAAGCAAATATGGGAAATTGATATGATAAAACTGATCCAAATTGATTTTAGGGCTATTTGGCAAATACCTTGGTAAACAATGGAATTCCTAAAAACAAATTACTAATCTACGCTGATGGACCTGACACAACCACTGAATCGAGAGTTAGGGTAAGATGCCAAAAAATTGATTCCCGGATATTTTGCCAAAAAATTTGTATTTTTGGGACATTTTGGGAAGACCAAAATGTCCCATATTTTTTATTTGAGTACATTTCGATGAGACTTTTAACATTATCGTTAGGGCTTAAATGCCACCAAAAATACAGAACAAATTTTTTGGCAAAATATCCTTGGCCCAAGGACCTCGGGCAAAGTATCCGGAAATAAAAAACCATCTTATTTCTTAAATTTTAACATTTGAAAGATCAACATTTTTCCCTATACAGGTTATATGGAGCAGCTTAAACAATTTCACAAATTTATTGATTGATAATATGCAAAATTTTAATAATCATTTATACGACGCAAGTGAAAAGAATGACGATATTGAAAAATTGGAAAAACTTCATGTCTGTCCTTCCTCGAATGTTGAAAACAAGAAAACTCAAAAAAATCTGACATGTTATTATTCGTTGAAAGGTAACGAAAGTTATCACAAAATTTCAAAAGAAATCTACCAAAAATGTAATCGAATTATTTTTCAAAAACTTTCTTCTAATTACAGTAGCAATAATTCTAAGAATTTACAAAAAATTATTCAATATTTTCATGATTTGAATCTCACAACGACAAAGATATTTGTTTCTGTTAAAAATGATTACTGTCATTTTACTGATGTTGATAGATATCAAAAATTTAACAATATTCTTTCTTCAAACATTGTCAATCTTATTGATTCCTATAATTTGAATGGTATTGAATTAATTTGTGATGATTTGATAAATGCCGAAAATTTGAAAGAATTAATTACGAAAATCAGAGCAAAAATGTCAAAAGAAATTGAAATTGGTCTTCAAGTAAATGTTTGTAAAGCCGAAGAAAAATTAGTCGAAATTATGAATAATGACGTTTCATGGGTCAGTCACAAAATTAATCCGTTATCGGATGCGGCATTGGCAATTTTTTATCAATGGGTTTGTTTTTTTTTTATCCAAAAGGTTGCAAATTTTGATGTTTTTTTTGCGTGTTTTTCTTCAAATTCGTCCACTTATGCTAATTTTGGTACCGTACAAAAAATAAACTTTAACATGTTTGAGTAACAGAAAACATATATATCTTGGGATTCTGAATCAGATAACAGAATTCTAAATCCTAAAATTGATTTATCAACAATCAAAATAATGATATCATTGGATTTGCCTTCAAGAGCTCAATTTACAAAAATAGAAGAAATTGTAATTTTCCAGGATTCTAAAGTCGATTTCAACATTTTTTATTTACATTTGTTTCTCTGGTTGCCTGAGGCTTCAGAATCCCCAAAAAATTATAATTTCTTCTATCTTGAAGGCAAATACAATGATACCTTTATTATGACACCGTCAATTTTAGGACTTAGAATCCTGTTATCTGATTCTGCATCTGAAAATATATATTCTTTGATACTCGAACAAGTTAAACCATATTTTTCATACATTTTTCATACCAAAATCTGCATATTTTGTATGAATTTGAGCAAAAAAAGACAAGAAATTTTTGCAACCGATTTTATGTAAATTCACAATTATCAAAAAATTTTTTTAGCATTTTTTACACGAAAATTATGAATTGGATTTGCAAAAAGTTGTAATTAAAATCTCTCCAGGAATTTGGCAACAAAATGCAATTTTTTCTTTCTTGGGAAAATCTGCTGTCATGGAACAAGAAAATCCAGAAGATGACATAATTTTGAATCGAAAATTCTTATGCTTGAATGAAACAATCAAACAAAATTTACCAGGGCCTGAAAGGTTCCTAAATTTACCAATAATTTTTACAATTCATGATGATCCAGAAAAATGGAAAGAAAAAATGTTAAACAGAGTCAGAGATCCAAATTTGATTATGGCTGTGCTGACATTTAATGGATTTGGGAAATCTCTTCCTCGAGATGCATTTTATATGAGATATGTAACAAAAGAAATAATTCAATATAAAATTAAAGTTGCAGAAAAATATGGATTTGGCGGAGGATTTGCAATATCTTCAATTAATGATGATGATTTTGATAAAGACTGTGGACCTTCTTCATTGTTTGAAGACTTGGTTGAACTTGTTAAGACGTAGTCTGTGAATAACTCGAAAAATCGAGCAAAGGGGCGGCGCACACGAAAAATAGATTTGCTCCAAATTGTGGCTATGGGTAAATCGACCCTGGAGAAAACGATTACGCAATCTATTTTTGCTCAAAAAAATTTCTTACGGTAGTTACAGTATATTAAACGTTAAAGCCGACTAATTTTCGATCTGATGTGAAAAATCAGGAAATCAATTTTTGGCCACTATTTTTAATTTGTATAGGTTTTCGACCATGGGGAATTCGACTAAGACACTTTTGGAATCATCAAAATATCTGGAACACTGATTTTTTTACTACCCATATATTTGTCCACAGAAAAAACTTTTTGTAAAAAAAAGATAGGGCTGTAATCGATTTATTTCCTGTTAGCCCTACCGTTTTTACATATAAAAAATAAAAAATGGTAAAAAAATGCTCGGGTTAAGTTGACGATCCATGAATTAAAACAAATTCAATCGTGAAAATCTCCTTCTAAAAAACGAAACGAAAATTTTTCTTCCTTCTTTTTATTATTTTGGCAAAGTGTGTTATGTGACAATTGCGTGTTTCTTTTTTGTAAGCTTTTTTTACAAGGTGATTTTCACGATTGAATTTGTTTTAATTCATGGATCGTCAACTTAACCCGAGCATTTTTTTACCATTTTTTATTTTTTATATGTAAAAACGGTAGGGCTATCTGAAAATAAATCGCTTACAGCCCTATCTTTTTTTTACAAAAAGTTTTTTCTGTGGGCAATTTATGGGTCACCTAAAAAACGGTATTCAAGGTATTCTAGTGTTTCCAAAAGTGTCTTATTCGGATTCCCCATGGTCGAAAACCTATACAAAATAAAAATAATGGCAAAAAATTGATTTGCCGATTTTTCGCACCAGATCGAAAATTTATCGGCTTTATCCTTTGATATACTGTAATTACCGTAAGAAATTTTTTTGAGCAAAAATAGATTTCGCAATCGTTTTCTCCAGGGTCGATTTACCTATAAGCACAATTTGGAGCAAATCTTTTTTTTGCCTGCGCCGCTCATTTTCGAAAGCTACACAGACTATAGTTTCTAATTTAATTGCTTAAAATTCGTGTCAAACTTCAATTTCAAGATTAATGAAATAATGATGAATACTCTCGCTGATATTTAGAATCTTGGATGGCAAATATCAGCGAGAGTAATATTTTCAAATTGTTTCTGCAATTTTGACATGACTTTTTTAAAGTTTTAAAAAATTTAATTTAAATTTTAATAAATTTGTGCCAAACTTAAACTAAACTTCAAAGATTAATAAAAAATAATGACAACTTTTAAGAGAAAAAAAAGTTGTTAAAAAGATTTGACATTAACATATTATTATTAATTTCTTTGTAATGAAAAAAAGACTTGAAACAGATGAAAATTTTAGTGTCTTTTTTAAAGATTTTTTCTGTTTACCTTTTTTGACAAAGATGGTTTTTGTTTTTTAAAAGCTATTTTTCAAACTTATTTTTTTGCAAAAAAATTTTGTTAGTTTTTTTTGTGATTACTGTAATTACGTAGATATATTTTTTAATGCATTAGGATTTGTTTACAACAAAATTACAGTATTCTTTAAAAGTATTATTTTGAATAACATTGCATTGAACCAGGGACGTCAGTAGGATGGAGCTCCAAGCACATGCTATCTCCGAAATCTTAAAGTTCTTTGATCTTTTGCCGCCATCGACATAAGATCAAAGGCGTTGCCCCTCGAAATGGTTTTGCCCCTTCCGACATAAAATGCTGTTGACAATCTCGCATTGAACTGTGGTTTTTTCAATTTTTACATCAGTTTTGTTCTTTTAAAACTACTTAAAGAGCATTCAACGCATCTTGAATCGTTTTTTAACAAGGTTTTTTTTGTTGTTTATTAACTAACAAAGCTTGAAACTCAGAAAATAAAGAAGACTAGAAAATTTTAAGTGTTCTTTGACGTTTATTTCAGGGCATTCAGTTTTCTTTGTTTGTGGTTTTTGTTTTCATTTTTTTGCAAGCAAAAATTTCTGCAGCGGCTTTTATAGGTTCGCAAAAATAAATGCTATTTTTCTGTGTTCAAAGTTCAGACCTTTTAAAGTTAAAAGAAAAAACAAAAAAAGGTTGACAAAAAAGGTTTTCTTTAGATATAATTTTATTTCAGTAAATAAATATGAAAATTAATGACGTGAATTTGTAAAAGTTTTTGTTTTTAGTATTTAAAGATTTTTTAAAATGTTAGCTTTATATATTTAAATTTTTTAGGTCTAACTTTAACTTTGACAACGGGTATTTCAGTAATTAAGTATTGCTTTAATTTGTTAAATACTATATATTTTAGGCTAAAAGTAAACTGTATTTTCTAATTTAAGATCGCTTATTTTATCATATCTTGTTATCGTATTTGCCACTGTTTTTGAAATTTGTGATACAGAATATTGATAGTTTTTAACATTTGGGATATAACATACTAAAAAACATAAAAATACATTTCAACAAAAATTCATAATTTCATTTTTCAAAATTTAATAATACTCAAAAAGTTTCAACATTTTGTTTCCTTAAATTTTTGAAGTATCTTGTAGTAGTTGTCAGAAGATTTTTTGAAATAAAGAATCAATGTTTGTTTGTTTCCAAAAATAACTATTTTTTATCTTGATTTTTTCAGACAATATTTTGAAAAATAAACATCAACAAGAACCGGGGAATCCCCTTCCCTCGTCTAAAATGTTTCAAAACAAAAAAAATGTTTTTTAGACCCATCATTTTTCACGTGAAATTATATTTTTTTTCTAACGGAACATAGATCACTTTCTGCTTTTTTTCCTCTCTCTCATCATTTTATTTCTATTAAAAAGAGTTCTTTTAAAAAATAAATAAATACTAAAAAAAATGATGCTTGTTTTTGTTCTCTCAAATTTGTTTGTTCTTTTTCAAAAAAGATGAAGTTATGTGACATTTGCAGCAGCAGCAGCAGCTCTTTTTTTACTTTCATCTAAAAAAAATTTTTAAATCTCATTTCTGAATTTGAGTCCCTAAAAAAGCAGCCGCATTTTCTTCATTCGTGATTTTAGCATGTTCAATGACGTTTTTTTGAGAAACGTCACTGAACATGCTGATATCACGAACAAAAAAATGAGAATCAAATAATCCTTACTTCTTTTTTTCATTCAATCTTCGATTATTTTTTTGGTCGTGATCCAGTTTTTCGTTCTTTTTAGTTTTTATATTACGTTTGAGGTTTTTGGTTTTTTTAAAAACATGTCTCTGTGAATCAGCAAAAAAAACGTGGGAGACAAAAAAATTTCAAAAGAAATAGAAATTTTTCTCCCTTTTTCGCCTCCAAAATGGGAGTTGCTGTAATTTGGTATATGTGAATAGAGAAAAACGTGAGAGAGACGAATGTGATTTTTAGGAGGCAAGAGCAAGGTCATAAATGATTTGAAACATTTTATAAAATTTTAAAATTGCTGGAATGTTGAGGACATTTCAGCCTTGAAGTGAATTAAAAAAATGGTAAAATAATTCAGAACTTTTGTACTTTTTCTTCACATGAAAGAACTAATTTTATCTAAAAATTAGTTCTTTCTTGTTTAAAGTTTTAGTTTTTTCTCTCTATTTTTACAGTTTTCCACATGAAAATTTTCTAGAAAATCTATTTTCACTTATTTTGACATCTAAATACCTACATACAAAATCTTCTCTGTTTCACCCATTTATTCTAATTATCCTATCCCCTAAATATCCTATTTCTTAAAATCTATTTAAAAAATATAAAAACTATAAAACATTTACACCACAAAAAACCTCTAATTTAAAAATTGAAAGATCAAAAAAAGCTCAAAAAATTTTAATTTTCCAAAAAAAATTCTTTTGCTTTTTTTCATTCAACAAAAACTCAAAAATTCTTGCAACGAAAAAACACTTAAAATTTTTTTATTTTTTCGTTGAATTTTTTTTCAACGATCCTTCTTCAACCAACATCAAAGAAGAAAAAAGCTGCAGAAATTTTAAACAACATTAAAATTTTATTTTTGTTTTAAAGTTAAAACTAACAAAAAAAGTGTGAAAAAGAATTATGAAGGATCGACTTAGTGAATTACAGGTTCGTTTTTTGCCCTTTTTTTTCAACTATTTTCTCTAAACAATTTCTTAATTTCAGGGAATTGCATTCAAAAATGGTACTGTTGCAATTAGTATGAAAGATATTGAAGATGGAATACCTGAAAATGGTGGAGGAGGAAATAATATTTCTGCATCAGAATCAACAGAATTTTTAAGTCAAGAACATTGGGATGATTTGGATAAAGTAAATCTTTGTCTTTCTTGCTTTCCAACAAATGTTTATTTATCTTTTTTAGTTCCTTATGCAAGTGAATAGCTTGAAGGAGAAGATTACACAGCTGGAAAGTCTATATACAGAAATGAAAGATATTCATGGAAGGATTTTGGTTACACCAACTGCAGATCCACAAGATGCTAAACGACTTGCAGCTGTCGTTGATCATTTTACATCTCTTTCAAAAACTGTAAATAAGCTTTCAAAACAGTTGAATGAAGATTATCAAAGCTTTGAAAAGAATGCAGAAAATACCGGTGGAGCAGAATCTCGAATTCGAAGGGATCAAGTTTGTTTCTTTGTTGTTGTTTTGTTGAAAATTGTGAACACGGATATTTTAGGTTTTGGTGCTTAATCGTGCAGTTACAAAAGTTTTGTGTGATTTTAATAATGAACAAATTCGATATAAAGAAAAATGTAAAACTCGAATGCATCAATATTTGAAGATTGGTAAGCATTTTCTGTATACATTCGATTTCTAATCGTTTCTCTTTCCATACAGTTTATGGTAGAGTTGTAAGTTTTTTTATGCTTTTGTAATGATGAAGACCCCAAAACGTTTATCCCTTCAATCTATACCTAATAATATCTACTCTGTGTCACATTTATGTTTTGTTAGTGTTTGGTGACTTTATCATATCTCATTATTTTTAGCTGACAATGAAATGACTGATGATGAAATTGATTCTGCTATTGAAAAGGGACATTTTTATAGTACAAAATCTTTGTTGATGGGTGATCGAGATAAAAAGCTACTATATGAAGATGTCAAAAGTCGGCATGAAGATATAATAAAACTTGAAAAATCAATTGCTGAATTACATGAAATGTTTCAAGATGTTGCAATGCTCGTAGAATCTCAGGGTGAAATGTTGAATATTATTGAAAATAATGTTATGAATGCAACAGAATATGCAAAAAAAGCTCATACAAATGTGACACAAGCTCGGGAAGCTAAACAAAGGAACATGAAGGTATGGCATTTTTGATAGGGCAAGGATGTTACGATATACTGTAGGGATTGTTTTTTCCTGTTTCTCTATTTGATTATTCCAACGTATTCCATTAGAGAATAAATTTTTGAGATTAGTTTTAGGGTATACTGTAAAGGTACTTTTACTATACCCTTTCTCTATTTTCGATTATTCCAAAACATGTTGGTGCCATTTTGAAATGATCTTTTTGAAAGATGAAAGATAAGTTTGATTCCTGAATTGAATTCTTAAAAAACCAAAAGGCACAACATTGGTTCAAAAATCATGTTGATCCGATAAATCTTTGAACTTTTACACTTTTGTTTCTTGTTTTTGTTATTCTTATTTTAAACTTTTATATACGGCTTGATCATAACATCCTCCACCTTCCTATAATACTAAATATCATTCTTAATTCTTTTTCATTTTTCAGCTCAAAGTTGCCATCTGTGTTGGAGTTTCTCTGCTAATATTCTTTTTTCTAATATTTGGAGCTGGTGCCTTCTGTTTTTATTTACCATTTATTTGTCGATAGAGATAATATTATTGAATGATTCATCATAAATACATATATTTATTATTATCAAAAAAATATGCGAGTCAGAAACTTTTTATCACATACTGCCTTCATCAAAAACTTTTTCGTTTTAACGTTTTTTCTTTGTCATTATTTGATCTTTCTTTTTGTTTGCAATTCGATCTCTTTTTATATTTCTTAATTTTATTAAAAAAATATATATTTATTATAAAGTTTTTATTGGATACTGTCTTGGCTTTTGATAATTCCGTGGTGTTTTTGCCGATTACGATTACTGTACTTTTTTGTTAAATTATTTGAATAATTTATTAAATCTATTTTTACATTTTTAGAAATACAATAATGTTGCAGTCTTTCTTACGTCATTCTCGTCCTGCTCTTTCCCGCTTTATTACAACTTCAACTTCATCTTCTGGTAAAACTGGAATTGAGAAATATCGATCTCGATTACTGTATCAAAGTTTAAAACGCGGTATTCTTGAAAATGATATTATTATTGGGTGAGTCATTTTTGTTTATTATTTTTGGGGTGGAAAAATGCTTACAATGAAACGGAAGTTTTGTAACAATTATGTGTCACAGAATTTAGCTTTAAATCTCTGTCATCTTTTTATGTTTTTTTGGTGACTAATAGGTTTTTAGATGATTTTAAAGTTATTAATTGACAAATTTTTTAAATTAAGCTAGTTAACTTATTATTGTAAAACTTGTCATATGTTTTGTAATTACCGTAACAATAATGTTTGTATTTTTTTCAGTGGCTTTGCACGGCAATACCTTCCTGTCATGAATGAAAAAGAACTTGAAGCATATGAAAAGATTATAAATGGTGAATATATGGAATGGGATCTCTTCTATTATGTATCTGATCGAAAGCCACCTCCACCAGAACTTGATAATTGTAAAGTTTTTCATATGATGAAAGATTTTGTTAAGAATAAAGAAACTTTTGCAAATGTCTAAAATTTATTATGAGCTTTTTTGTGATTCCAAAACGTTAATCTCAGAACAAAACTTTAATTTGTTGTTTTTTTTATCATTTTTCATAACATTGATATTTGTCTTGTTACTGTACTTTTTTTAATTATTTAATAAAAATGTTTTTCGGTTTTAAAGAAGATAATATTAGTTTGATCCTTCGATTAAAAACGGCGAACATGTTCCAAAAAAGTTAATAACAGTTGAACCACAAGTATAGCTGAGTATCTTTAATTAAATTTTATTTGTGGTAAAAATAACATAAAAACAAATATATAAATACAACAAAACTGACCGTGAATGGATATCCTGGTAGGCCTGAATTTAGAATCTTAAAACCTTCCTCTGAGATCTTTCAAAATAGTATTTTTTTAAAAGGACAATACTAAAGAGAAAAATAATAAGACTCTGAATCCAGACATACCAGGATATGCATATCAACAGCTAACAACAACCAAAAAAACAATAAATTATTGCATTTCCCAAATTGGACCAAGTGGAGGCACAAATACTTCATCGAAATCAATTCTTTGATCCAATTCTTCATCCACTTCTCCTACAGCTGCTACATTATCTCCACGAATCACATACATTCCAAGTGGAACATCTTTTACGCCATGTTGAGTTGAAAAAACTCTTTCACGAGCTTCAGTAATAATTAAATTTGTTACTTGATCATAACCTTCAAGGAACCTGAAATAAAATATATGTTTTAATTATACTTAAAATCTTTAGGTGTCAGATTTGTTTCTATAGCCATGAGATAAACAGTTGCAAATCTATCTCCAGACTATTAAACATAATAAAGTAGTAGAAAGAAAAAGAAAATTACCCGATAATTTGTCGACCATCACATGTCATAATTTGAACAAGTTTATTTAAATATGCTTCAAGGAAAGTTGCCATTTTTGGAGCTGGATTTCTTTCTTGCTTTAATTCTGATGATTCAGTTTTTACTAAAAAATTGATGAATAATAACAAAGAATAACAATTCAATAAACTTTTGTAAAATTATTTAAATAAAAATTTTTAAATTTCGCTCTTGATTTTTTTATTTTTTTGAGTAAAGTTTATAAGGAAACGCTTTCGTTATGAGACAATTTTATATTCAGCAAGCTTTCGGGTTCTAATCTATTCCCGGTCCCGCGGGGCCTGGTATCCCATTTTTTCCATTCCCACGGGTTCGGAAGAGGGGTAAGAGAGATTCTGAAGCACCAAAGTGTCGTTAGGCCACGAACAGTATTTTGAAAAATTCTCAAAGGACTTTACCGAAGATCAAAAGATGCCGCTGGCAATGGCAGTATCCCGTTTTTGTCCGTGTGCGGTGTGTTTAAACAACGAAAGCTTTGATAATTACAGACAAAAAATGAGTTGTAATAACTTTGAATTGTTAAAAACTAATGGATGTTGCTTTAGTCTTAATCAATTATGATACTGTAGTTTTTAAATTCCACTTTTTTAGATCATAAAATACAAACTTTTTGAATAGCTTTGATTTGCTGAAAGCAACTTTTGAGTTGCTTTGAATTGCATAATTTGTGGTGTTGAATTAGCTTGATTTCCTTGCATTTGTCGAGGAAATTCAAAAGGATCCTTAAAAACAAAATTTATTAATTAAAGGCTCCTGTAATATTTTGACCATACATATAAGTTCCAGCTAAAGAATGGATGAGGGCTCCAAATTCAACGCCCTGACCCTGTTCGAGCCCCGAAAAGTTGTATCAATTCATGCCACTCTTAAACTTACTTGAAATTTTGTCATTGAATCAGCAGGATATTTTGATGCCTTTGAATTTTTTGATGGCAAAACTTTCCCAGATTCATTAAAAGTTTCAGCAGAATTTTCATATGCTGCAATATGAAGTGATAAGGTGCTACTGCTCAAATTTTTATCATTTTTCCATTGCTTTTGTGCTTTTTGAACTTGTTTTTCTTCAAAAAAGCTTGAATTCTTTAAAGTTTTTAAGCATGAATCTTTTGTTGACTTATTCCATCCATTTTCTTGACAGTTATCAGTTACAGTAATACCTATTTTGTGATAAGAGTGCTGCAGTTTTGCAATAAAATGTAACTATTTCAGTGATTAAGAAATACTAACCCTGTCTTTGATTTTTTCAAATCTGAACAGATTAAATTTTATCAAAAACGAAACTTTCAAAAGTAAGTAAAATAATTTTATTTGTTGCAAAACCAGTGTTCAAAAAGCATTTTTTTATATTTATATAAAATTTATATAAATAGGCGGTGGCGGCGAGGAAACACTGTGCAAAACTGCAATTTTGTTTACCAAAATGTTGTTTGTAATTGTTTGATTTGTTAAAACATTCAAGAGTTGACGCATCAAAATTTGAATATTTTTGACGAAGATTCAAATTGAGATTCGAAAATTGTTTATCAGTATCAGTAAAATATTTATTTGCCGATGAGAATTGCTTTTTTAAAAGCTGTCTATCTTCTTTTGTTGCCATCTAAAAATATATTTAAATCATAGAAAATATTTATAAATCAAAAAAAAGAAAGTTTTTGCAAAATAATCAAGCTGCTATTTTGTAAAAAAATTGTTTAAAAGAAAACAGAAGTAAATTTTAGCAATAATAAAAAATAATGCTGCTTTTTAAAAATTTCATCTCTGAAAAAAGTAGTAGTGGAAATGATTCCACTTTTTTATAAACATTAGAAATGATAAAAATAAGAATGATGCAAGAATGATGACGACACTGAGAATACACATTGTCTCTGCAAGAGCTTTCACCATGCTTAAGAGAGAGGCCTTTTAAGAGGGAGTGTAAGCTCAAAATTTTTATTAACATACAAATAAGAAATATAACTATAATTTTTTGATAATATAATTTCCTGCTATTTTGTTTGATGTGAACGAAGAATGAGAATAAAGAATGTTTGAAATTTAAGAAAAAAATTAATTTTTACAAGGGAACCGCACGCGATGATAATCGAGTTTTGCAACCAAATATGGTTTAACGGTGTCTAATAAGGTTAAAAACGAACATAAAAAAGTTTTACGTGCCACTTTTAACTTTAAGGCATTTTTTTGGAACTTTGAAGTTGCACAATTTGCCTTACTCCCCCCTTAGGGTTCAAAAATTAAAAAAATATAATTTTTTTTAAAAATCTCAAAATTTTGCTCAAAAATGTTCCTAAGGATCATTTATGAACGTATGTAAAGTATTTTGTTACCAGAGTGCCGAAAACTCGATTTTAACATCTCTTCAAAGTTCCTCTACTATATCAAGGTACTTGCTTGTATCGATTTAAAAGTTACGTTAATGAAAGTTTTACGCAAAAATATTTTATAGGGATCATTAATATGCTTATTACTAACGTTTCCATCAATTTTTAACATTTTTAAAAATTTATTTTTTTTCACTTTTTTTGGGCACGTACCCTTTGGAAAAGAAGGGTGCCAAACTTCAAAGTGCCGAAAAAGTGCCTTAAAGTTAAAAGTGGCACGTAAAACTTTTTTATGTTCGTTTTTGACCCTATAGGGTAGGCCTATTAGATACTTTTAAACCATATTTGGTTGCGAAACTCGATTATCATCGCGTGCGGTTCCCTTGTTAGCTGCAATTTTGGCAAAGTGCTCCTAACACGAAAATGAATCCCTTCTTCAAACAGATTTTTTCTCTAAAATTTTTTTTGTCATCATCAAAAAAAAGCTGTCCTGTTTTCTTTCGACTTTCTTATTTTCATCTTAAATTCTTCAAATTTTTTCAACATCTTGAAAAAAAACAATGGAACAAAAGACTTTTCAAATTAATGCCGAAGGCCCACAAATGAAAGCTGTTTCCGCTGCTCATGAACTTCAATCTGATCGATCTCGAATGAAACAAAGTATCGAACAATTTGTTGAAGAAAAGCGAATTATTGCTGGTACTCCACAAGCTGAACATTTGGTTAAGTAAGTTTCTTTTTTAATACATACTACTATCATTGCATGACTTTCATTTTGTTTAATAAGTAAAATATTATACATATCTGAAGCTTTTCGTATCTTAAAGAATTACTGTTGCTTTTAGTAATTATCCTTTGTTTCTATTATTATTATTATATCACAGTAATAATTTGTAGTTAATTTTAGTGAACTTTATGCTGCAAGTAAAATCAATCGTGGTCCACCTGGTACTTTTGCAAGCTCTCGCCTTCATTTGGATATGCTCTTGGGACGTGATGAAAAGATTACATTTGCTGATTATCTCAACTTTGATTACAATTTTTAATTTAAACTTTTATTGTACTCTGAATTACTCGGTTTATTATTTATTTAATTTTGTGATATTATAAAAAATATTACTGTAAACATTTAGCGCTTATTTTTGACGGATAGCAAGAAACATTTTAACGGATTTTAAGAAGACTCTAAAATTAATGCTGTAAATAGGTCAAAAAGGGGATTAAAAAGATAAATGTTTGTTTAAAATATAACCTTTTTCAATGAGAAAAAAACAAGTTTTTGTTATTTTAAGGATATCACAAATTGGAGAAGGAAGAGATATCAGAAATCTGCAAATTTCATTTTTTTGTTTTTGAATTAAAACGATGATGAAGGAATTGGTGTTATCTCTTTTTGGTAAGATTAAATTTTTTAATGACTATTTTTAAAATTTTATAATGCTTTAAGTTTTGTTAAATGTTGCATCTGCAGAATATTACGGTATAAAATTGGGAAAATTGAAAAATGTAACCCATGGAATTTCTGGTGCTGTTTTTTATGCAAATGAAAGCATGCTACAAATTGTTGATTTTAGTATTGATTCACTTCCTGGTAAAATTTCCATATTACTGTAGACTACAGTATACTAATATTATTATTTGTAGAACTTGAACTTCGATTCTTCTTTTCTGATGCAGAATCGTCTCATCCTGCAGGGGGACTTTTCCAAGTTCTTTCATCACCTGGTGGAGAATATACAAAAAAACTGTATGTGCTGAATTCATTTATTTGAGCTTTTATAAATCTCTAAATCCATTTAAGCAAGAAAGGCAGCATCGAAGCTGGATTTGATAATGCCCGTTTACTTGTCGCAATTCCAACAATTCCTGGAACTAAATGGACTCATTTTGGAATTGCAACACAAAAATCATGGGTATAATTTTTGATCTCAAAGTTAGAAGGATTTTAATTCGGAGGTGGCAGAAACAATTTTGAAGGGGAAATGCCTTTAATCTTTTGCCGATGGCGGTAAAAGATCAAAGCATTTCTATGATTTCGAAAATGGAATGTGTCACTGGTTGCTTATCTTGCATATGTCCCTGCAAGGCAAAATCAATCCATAAAAATCTTTTGATCTTTTACCGCCAAACGGAATAAGATCAAAGGCGGCCTCTTCAGAATGGATTCTGTCACCTTCGAAATAAAATCTTGCTGCCATCCTTATGTCAAAAACATATCTCTAAAGCTTTACAAAATCCATAAATTTAGAAATATCTTGCGGCATTAAAACTCAAAAAAGAAGCTCCAAAACCATTTTGTTGTATCAGCAATCCACAATCGACATCTCGAGGAATAATTGGAAAACATTATCAAGTTGGCACGGCTCCACTTGTGATTCTTGATTCTCGGACAATTTTGTTGCCGTCTTTCAGCTTTAAAGGCACTTCACCCCCTGATGGATGGGTTTATGCTGGGGTTGGGAAAAAGATTGATCAAACAACAGGCCTGAAAGCAATGGTCCTTGGACGAGATACCCCAGAACGGTAAGTTGAAAGGGTGGGAGATGCCGAAACATCAAAGAGACCGACTTCTTCTTATTCTCCCCTTAGGGTTTTGAGGAGATGAACGAGATATACATTTGTCATTTCCAAACAAGGCTACAAATTATTCAAATTTTTTTAAATTTTTAATCATGTACCATTTTATCTATTTTTCAGTCACTGCGGCCTTCATGAAGATTATGATGGCACCAAAGATTTAATTGCTCGATTACATCCATCTCAAACTGTTTATGATATTGATTTTATTGCAATTTTCTGCTATCAATATTCTGTTGATTTTGGACATCTTCGAGTTGATCTCGATCCTGAACGACAACCTGTTCCAGCTTTTATTCCTCCAATCAGTGAAGGACCTTTGCCAAAGCTTCCACCAAGTCCACATTGTTAAAAAACTTAAATCATTTAAATTATTTTTCAGTAATATAATTTTAATCAGTGTTACAGTAATTTATTTTTAAAAAATTTCAAAGTCATTTATTTTTATCAAATATTCTTTAAAATTTTTACAATAATTTTTTCAATTAAAACACATTAAATAAATTAATTCTTTAAATAAACAATTTTGATTACTGTAAATTTCTTAAAATCGAATTATTTATTTATTTTATTCAAACATGTAAACATTTATGTACAAAATTATTACGAAAGGATACTGTAATTTCAAAATAATAATACAATTTTAATAAAGTAAGTACTGTAAAAAAATAAATTCACCGTTTTTCAATTTTAATAAACAGAATTTAAAGAAAGCCGCGGTTTACGTAACTTTTTAATCCCTGATTTTCAGGTTTGTGCAGCACGAACCTGAAAATCAGGGTCATTTTGTTGAGACAAATTTATTCAAATTTATTTTTGTTACGTGACCCAAAAATGAAAAAATACGTTCACCGCAGCTTCCTTCAACAAATTAATAACCCTCGATTTAAAAATAAATAAATTCTTTTCGGACAAAAATCTTTGATATTCAAATTTCGTTTTTTAAAGAATATCAAAAAAGATGACAAAACAAAAGATTGTAAAATTGATTCCAGAAAGGAGATTATTGGCAGCAATATAAAGATGCCGCCATTCAGTTGTATAATCAGAGGTTGGATCAGATGCAGATCGTTGCTGTTCACCAAGTCCACCATTTTCACGATCATCAAGATATCGGGTATATGCCGTTGAAGGGTCAGGTTCAACACAGCAAAGGAAACGATTGATGAGTTTTGCGGTAAGGAAGAGATTATGGGATGGTGGGACGGTTCTTTTGACACGACAAAGGGCAAGAGCAATCAAGGTAATGATGATACTGATTGCAGAATTGATAAAAAGGAATTCATAGAAGGAATCTGAAAAAAAGGGATGAATCAGAATTGTGATATCTTTTGTTTTGATGGAGGCAGACTCAGATTCCAACGAAATCAGCACTGGAGTTAAGGATGCATATTTTTAAATGACCTAAAATCCCGACCCTGCCGTGGGTAGGGTGGTCCCTGGCCAGGTTTGATTTTCAACTTTTTGAACAAATGGTAAAACACGAATTTTTTCAGCACCGGAAAGGGACATGTCTTGGGCTGACAAAACCGCGGTTATTTAAAAATTTTGGCCCCGCGGTTTCGTATAGCCCAAGACATATCCCGGGGTGGGGCAAGGCCAGACTTAAGATGTCCAGAATCCGACCTAGGTTTTAAATAAATATCCTTGCCCCTTCTTCGCAGAGTTACAAGAAATTGACAAAAGTGACATATTGCGGCACCTTTTCTTTGATCTTTTACTATAACGAATGGAACTACTGTTTTAATCTCGAAACAAGTGGGAGATGACTTTTGCATTTGATGACAGTTTCATTGTTAATGTTAAACTCAAACTCTAAATACTTAAAACTTACAAATCTTTGGTTTATGTCCTCCGAAGCCATTCTCTGGAGCAATGCTACAAAGAAACAAGAAACAAATTGTTTGAAGAAGTAAAGTTGTAAGCTTTACAAAAGATTGAGTTCGAAGATCTCCAAACAATGGCGCAGCAAGCATTAACAAAGTTGCAATCTAAAAACATTTTATCATTTTTTTTGATTTTATTCAAATTAAAAAGATTTACCGTTGCTGGAATTCTTAGAGCAACTCGAAGAGTATTCATATCTTTTTTGGCGTGAATACAAATTTTGATGAATTGTGCTCGGTATCCATTAAGCTTGACAGTGTCAACAGTTCGATCCTGTAATTAAGAGATTTGGATTATTGATTGGGTAAAAGTTTAAATTTCGAGCTTTTTCGAAATTACTGTAAGCAAAGGCATTCTTTTATCTGCGACATGGAACTTTGAACTTTTTAAAACATCGTCCTTGATCCTGGACATTAGCATAATTGTGTGATAGTAGTGATAGTAGTCACATGCCCCTTTCAAAATGCTGAAAATCTTATGACCTCTTACCGCAGTCGGCAAAAGATCAAAGGCGGCCCCTCTTAACAGTTTCTGTCTCCTCCGAAATTAAATGCTGCTGACGTCTTTTCCGATTACGGTAGCTTCCTGACTTAACATGAAGCTACCGTAATCTATGCCACTAAAAATAAATTTAAAAACCTTACCAAAACAGTCCAAGCTGAAGTTTCAACATTTGTTAAAATTGTCATATCTTTTTCTTTTTGGATATCCGTAATTGCGACCTGTTTATTCACTTTATCCTTGGCTCTTGCACCAATTACATATTCAACATTTCGTTCCGTTTCAACCATGGACAAAAATAGACAGCAATCATTTGTTTCTTCAGGGTAATTGTAATAATTTGCAGCACAATATGATGGATATCGAAAAACTAGTCGTGCTTCAATTTTTCCATCTGCAAACACTTCAATATCTGTAACCTTTGAAATACAGCCATCAAGGGTGGTACAGCTTCTGAAAAAGAAAATGGGATTCAGATTCTTCAAAGGATTCTGATTCTTACGATTCATCCGTGAACATTGGAGTCCAGATATGATGGGTATCATGAAGTAAAAAGGAATCCATTTTCCATTCCGTTGAATTCCATTCAAGTCTGTCATCTTTCCAGGACTAAAAAATTTTGGGTAGAAAAAAACGTTTTTAAGCTACAGTAATCTTTCAGTTCTTCAGGTACTTTATGAGATTACAGTAATTCAGAGACATTTTGTTCGATGTCAAAAATTTTTGTAATTAAAGTAATCCTTCATGTACCGATACCGTATACTGTATTTGATTACAGCAAAACACTTCATGTTTAAAAGTTTTAAGTTAAAGTTTTATTGTTTTTGTGGATTTCATATATCCCTTTTTTACAGTATTCCTACAAGTACCGATACCTTTTGCCATATTAGATTACAGTATCTCAAAAAATGATTCCCAACTAAAACTTTTTAAATAAACTTTTAATTTTTAGGATTTCATATATCCCTTTTTATCCGAAAAAAGGTTGTTTCGCAACTACAGTAATTCTACCAGCATCGGTATCGCATACGGTATTATATTACAGTACCTCAAAAAAGGGGTACCAATGTTTGGAAATGTCTTATTCAAATTTTAAATTTATTAGGATTTCATATATCCCTTTATTTTATCCAAAGATATTTATTCGCCTTTAAAATAAAACTTACAAATAAAAATTCTCCACGAATATTAAATTGTGCAGATTTTTTTTCAATTGAATCAACCTGTTGAATCAGGATTGCATTTATGTTAATTTTAAGGGGATATTCCCATGGGGCTTTTAGGAAGAGGCGGTATGAATCCCCTGTTTCTTTGATATCTCGTTCAACCAAATAATAATAAAGACATGATTCAAGGACATCCTGTTTTTCAGCGGTTAACAAGTCTTCATCTAGAATTTATGCAAATTTAGTATAAGATAAGGGATTCAAAAGCAATTACAATTTTACAGTAATTATTACTTACCAGTAATATTATGCCTCCATTCACAGTCTGGACCATGTGTAGATGGTGAAAGTGCACTTCCAACTAATCTCCCAGGATCAACAATCCCCAAATCCCCTGCGGCGATAACAAGGATTACACAAATCCCAATCAACTTCTCCAACATTTCTCAACCTTTTTTTTATCACAAAAATTACACTTTTTTCATACAAAAAAATGTTATTATTAAAAAAAGGAAATAAACCATTCCAGTTTTTTTGTCAAAGTTGAGTCTGCCGGACGCGTTTCCATGGTTGCCTAAAAACAGCAAAAAATCTGTGGTTAAAAGGCAAAAATTTGTATTACTCTTTTTTTTCAAGCATTTTTTCTCGTGTTTAACAAAAATAATTTTTTGAGCAGTAATATGTACTTACAACCTTATTTTTTTTTCAAAATTTCCAATTATATATTATTTTCTTAACAACATGTACTTGTGGTGGTGTGGTAAATAAGAAATTAAAGGTTTTTCTTGAAAAGTAATAATAGCTTTTTTAATATATATTTTTGTGGCATTGGTACTGTGGTACTTTAATGCTCAAAAAAGGTTAAAGAATAACAAAAGTAATATTTTTAACAAAATTTTTGCTTTAAATTTTAACATTTAATAAACAAGTTTAGCAGCAAATAAAAAAAATTACGGTAGTTACAGTAATTTTTCTACAGTAATTTTAATGAATACTTTCCAAATAATATTTACACCTTTTTTATATACAAAAAGTATTTATTAATATATTACTTAACAATTAAACACAAAATATTACCATTATACTGTACTACCGTAACAGAACATTCAAACCCTTATTCAGATTTAATAATTTTTGGAGTTCCATTTTTATTTCTTTTGAAAGCTCGATAAAGAACAATAAATTCAATCATTTTCATAAAAATTAGAATAAATCCAAAGCAAAGCAACCAAATTTCATATGGATTTGATGGGATTGAAGGGGCATCATAATTAGCATTCATCCATTTTCTTGACCATCGAAAATTTTCACCAGTAATAATAATGCATACAGAAGCAAGCACTAAATTAAGTAAAAGGATACAGTAATCGTTTTACATCTCCGAAACCTGATCCTTCAAAAGATCAAAGAAATATTTTAAAAGATCAAAGAAAATGCCGCTTTTGGAAGTAATATCCTAATAATCTGGGGATAAGAAATTAGCATAAGATTAACATGATGTTTAATCAACATGTTCCTACTAATTTGCATAAACTTACTAGCAATTTGTACAACCGGAATTGAAAGTTGAGTAGGAGTTAAAAATTGAATACCACGATATAAATTAAACATATGACAAATATCAACGAAAATTGCAAGGCATAATTGTACCAGCATTGCAGAAACTTCACGAGATTGTGCCAAACAAAGATCATTTGGAATTGTTGTTAAATTTTGTGTTGAACATAATTGATTTCGAAATGTATCAATCATAATGCAGTATTTTTCTTTAATAAGATAAGTTTGTTCTCGTCTAAAATATTAAATTATTAATGTTACAGTACATGCATCCTAAAAATGCATCCTTAATAAAACCTAATGTAATAAAAAAATTACTGTAATAATGTTGAATTTCGTTTATAAAAGCATAAATCTGATGGTTGAAAAATATACGATAAATAACTAGCCATTCCAAAAAAGGATGCAACTTTTAGCAACCAAAAAGAATCAATTTGCCAATATCTAAATCTATGACATTTTGAAGAGCTTTGATTTGGTGAAAGCAACTTTTGAGATGCTTTAAATTGCATAATTTGTGGTGTTGAATTAGCTTGATTTTCTTCCATTTGTCGAGGAAATTCAAAAAAATCCTTAAAAATGGAATTTGTTAATTCAAGGACGTTACCAATACTGTATCTTTGATCTTGTGCCGATGGCGGTAAAAGATGAAAGGATTTTTATAATTTTTAAGAAAAGCGTTTGCTCCTGGTTTTTCTTTGCCTGCTGATATCCCTGATTCAACTCTTAAACTTACTTGAAATTTTGTCGATGAATCAGCAGGATATTTTAATGCCTTTAAATTCTTTGATGATAAATTATTTCCAGATTCATCAAAAGTTTCAACAGAATTTTCATATGCTGCAATATGAAGTGATAAGGTGCTACTGCTCAAATTTCTGTCATTTTTCCAGTAATTTTGTTTTTCTTGAACTTGTTTTTCTTCAAAAAAGCTTGAATTCTTTAAAGTTTTTAAGCATGAATCTTTTGCTAATTTATTCCATCCATTTTCTTGACAGTTATCAGTTACAGTAATACCTAATTTTGTAATAAGAATGCTGCAGTTTTGCAAAAAGGTGTTATCTTAAATGATTCAGAATGGTAGAAAGCCAAGGGCGTCCCGAACCTTGATTTTCACAAATTTGTATCGATTAAATTTTATGAAGAAGAAATTGATCAGAAAAAGTAAAATTATTTTTTTTGCAAAACTGCAATTTTGTTTACCAAAATGTTGTTTGTAATTGTTTGATTTGCTTAAAAATTCAACAGGTGATGACCCAAAACTTGAACATTTTTGACGAAGATTTAAATTGAGATTCGAAAATTGTTTTCCATTATTAGTACAGTATTTGTTGACCGATGAAAATTGCTTTTTTAAAAGTTGTCCATCTTCTTTTGCTGTCATCTAAAATGATATATTTAAATCACAAAAGTTATTCAAAAATTTTGAAAATATAAATGTTAACAAAATAATCGAGCTGCTATTTTGTTAAAAAAATTTAAAAGAAAAACGGAATTCAGGAATCATGAAAAAATAATGTTGCTTTTTTGAGCCATTACATTTTAAAAATTTATTCTCTAAAAAAATACGTTCTTGGACGGGAGCATTGATAAAAATAAGAATGATGCAAGAAAAATGATAACATTGAGAATTGAGTTTCTCTCTGTAAGAATTTACACCAGATTAAAGGAGCTTCCTTTATTTGATCCATTTTTTGATGAGGAATGATGTATATTGTATAGACTTAATCCGTCCGCTTCTTCAATTTTACAGAATGTTGAGATCTGATGTCAGGTATTTCAAAATTTTCAACTTTCACTCCCGTATTATTTTTTCCTTTGATCTTTGCCGCTTTTAAAGTGAGCATTGCCCCTTACCCCTTCAAATAGCATAAGTAAGATCTGGTCGGCCATTCGCATCAATTCAAATTCAAAAACATGACTAAAATTAGTTTTATTCCAAAAAGAGACTACTATTTTAATACTATCAAAGTTATAAAATATAACAAAGAAAAACAGTAATTTCTAGTCAAAATTAATAAACAAAGAATGAATAAGACTAGAAAAAGCTTAAAAAAAGTAAACATTTTAAAATTTGAATAAATGAGTGAGTAAATGATTAATAAAAAAACAGATGAGCAAAAAAATAAAATTATCAGTGAGAAAAACCTTAACAGAGTAAACCTGTAAAAAAGAGTGAAAAATACTATTAACGGTAATGCGGAATGTTAAAAATGTCTTATAATAAATTTATTATATCTTCGGCAGTTCTTCTTTGATCATGATCAGAATGGTTGAACGACAATTTCAGAAGCTCCACCAATAATTGTTGAAGCCCATTTCCAATAACCAATTGCATGATGAGGAGTTTTTCTACGAGACTAAAAAAGGATTTTTATGTAAATTTTAAAAAGAGCTAGTCACTAATTTACCGAAATCATATGACGAAGTTGTGTTAAAGTTTCTGTATTTTGATGTGGACCATGAGCATAATGTGTTGCAACTGCAAGCTCCAAAGATGGATTTTCTTCAGGATTAGTTGGAGCAGGATTATTCTAAAAATTAAATACCGTAATTTTTTGATTTCAATTATTATAATAAAAAGATACGTTTTCAAGAAGAATCCAAAATTCTCGACTTTTTGGTGCTTCAAATCCATAACTCATAAAAACAAAATATGTATTTCTTGGACCAAATGCTTTTTCATCAAATTCTTTGAATGACCAATTTTTAAGCTTATATCCATTAATTGGAGTAACATGAAGAGAAACTTTATCAGTTCCGCCCCGAAGGGTAAAGGTAAGATTAACCAAGTTTGAAGAAATTTGACGACGTTCAAGAAGTGCGAGATCAAGACGTTGAGGTAGAGTCGGTGGAACCGGAACTGGAACCCAAAGTGATTCTTGTGGAGGAAAGAGTTCATGAATGGCAGTATAATATGGAAGACGGCAGTATTCATCAGGAATTCCAGAGCAATTTGGTTTTTGATGAGTTTGAAGGAAGGCATGATCAGGGAGATCAGCAATACCACGATAATCAAATGATTGAATGAATAAAGCATGATCATTTTTAACTTTCTTTCCACCAAAATCAAAAATATTTCGTTCAGAATGCTAAAAATTTATGATATAATTATAACAGATGCAAGAAAATTACGTACCAAAATAACAAGTCTTCGAAGTCGTGGAGATTCAGGAGAATATTTGTATGGAACTCCAAGGGATGTTGTTGCCAAAATAACCAAGAAAAGTGCAGAAAGAGCAACCCCACAACGAAGAAGATATTTCATATTTCGACTAATGTAAATCAAGTTATTCTAAAACATACTCATAACATGTATTTAAATTCAATTTTTAACTTTAAAACTTACAGTAAAAAGAACAAAGGTTAATGCAGTTGAAAGGGATAATGGCATCATAACGTATTCAGGATTAACCAAATTTCCAAGTCGACCCATAACAGGAACAAAGAAATCAAAGAAAAGCATTACGGCATAGCTTACAAAAAGCATAACAGGTATTAAACATGCAAATTGAGCATAGAGAACTTTTCTTGGGGTAACAACTTCAATAATTTGTAATTTTCCAAGTAAATAAATTAATGGATCACGAAGAATTGGAAATAGAACATGAATGAGAAGGAAGAAAGAACTAGCTAATCCCATCAAAGTTGTAATCAGTAAAAGTGTAGCCCAAATAAGAAGAACCGAATCATAATGGCACATTTCAGCATCAATTCCAGAATATTTTGTTTCAGCAACATGTGAATGAACCCATAATCCAGCAATAATCATTGGAAGGATGTAAAGTGGAAAAACTAATTCAGGCATTGCATACCAGGCCATGACCAAATCAAGCAGCTTTACAGCCATAACAAGAATAATACCAGTACCAGCCATAGCAATCATAGCTTGAAAGTGATGGAAAAATGCAAGTAAAAGATCAGCTGGAGTATAAGCTTTTGCATTGATTCGGCAAGCGACAAGAACAACCACAAGTGCAACAACAAAAAGATTAAGGAAGAATCCTAAAAACGATATTTAATTATCAATGTTAAATCAATCAAAGCAAATTTATACCGCTATTAACTTCATAGAATACTGTAAAAAGTCCAACGACATCATAGAAAACCCATTTATTTCCTTCATTAAAATGTGCCGGTTGTTCAATGTATGGTGATTTAATTAAAGCTTTTACAACAGCTAAAATATTTTCACCTGCTCGTTGAATGGCTCCTTCATTAATCTGTTCAGCGGTATCAAATTCAGTATGATAAACCCATCCATTTCGATGATATGCAATATCCAAACCAGAAACACGGCCATAATCTCGAAAAACTCGAAAATCAGTATCAGATGGAATTATACCAGATTGAAAAACTTCTTGAGCAAGAACCGAACAATGTGGATATGGAGCATTATCGAGATAAGTTTTAAGAAGCCATGAATCACCTGGGCCAGCTTGGAAAAGAATTTCTCGTCCACCAGAGCCAGTACCTTCAAGATTGATAAATGCACGAATTTGATGCCGCCATTTATGTTGTGTAATAAAGCCATGGGAAGCTTGAAGGAAATTTTCTTCAGCTAAAAAGATCAAATATTAGATCAAATTAGAAGCCTAAAAACACAAACCTCCATTGAACAAGAGGACAATATCATTTTTCAGAGGTTCATTTGAATATGCCAAATTTTCCAAAACCTCGATCATAATTGCACATGATACTGCATCATCAGTTGCACCAGGAGTATCAGGAAGAGTATCAAAATGACAATTTAAAAGGATCGCATTATCAGTGGGTCCAGATTTAGGTCCAATTCGAGCAACAATATTTGTAATTTTATGGTAGCAAAGTGTAAAGGATGAAAGGAATTTCAAATCATAACAACCAGAAGGACGATCAATAACAACTTCAATTCGATTTACACCTTTGCTGACAGCAGCCTTTTGAAGATCGTATAGCTTTGTCGTAATAATTTTAAAAGCTTTCTTCTCACAATTTTCAGAACCAGAAACTCGAGGACCAAGGGAAGCAAGTTCATTAAGGATAATTTTTGCACGTTCTTCAGAAAAATTTCCATGTTGATTTCCTTTAATTATTGGTGGGACTTCATGATCTTGGTAGACAACATAACCATAAAGTGCACCAATAAGAACAAGAATAACAAGCCATTCAGTATATCCAAGGTAGTGCTAAAATAAAGAAATTGATGTAAAGCTGTTAGCATACTTATGATACAACTAATTCAGGGCTCCAAATTGGTAAAAAGCAAGGGGGTGGAACTTCCTTACAAAAAGTTGAAAAAATATTATTTTTTCTGGAATGAATTCAATTTTTCACGTTTAGTTGGGCACCGAGTGAGGGGAACTCTACCCAAGTTCCCTAAGGCAGTTTGGGCTCTGAACTAATTGCGCACAAAAAGTAAAATCTTTACATTCTAAGACTGCTTTTAACAAATGTTTTGCATTTCTACAACTCAAAATCCTTAAACACATACCTTTTTGGTAACAAGCTTATCCTTTACAAGTTCAATTCTATCAATGTCATCTTGAAGTTCAGCAAGAATTCTTTCAGATGAGGTATTCAATTGGTTTCTTCGAACCCGTACACCATCATACATTTTTAAAGAAAGTATTCTTTAAAAATGTGTTGCCTGAAAAAAGAGGTATCAAGAATTAAAACACGTATAAATTATAGAATTTAAAGAGAAAAAGGAAATGGTAAAGTGCAAAAAGAGATTAGAAACTAATGACTCCATTTAACGGAGTCTCTTTCTTTTCTCCTTTTACTTTTTTGAGTTGTGTACGATTTTGAGTTGTTGTTGACAAACAAAAAAAATACGCAATTAAAAATTGTCAATGAGAAACGCCTTGCCAACGTCGTTGTTGCTAATTATATTTTTTTACGCATACTGTAATAAAAAAATTGCACTTTAAAAGAAAGCAAAAAAATTTTCATATATAATAATAGGGTAAGAAAGATTTAGTACTTTTAGAAAATATTCTGCATCGTATTCATCCAACAAAAACTAATATCAAATAAACACGCATTTCTAATTACTTTCTATTTTTACAAAGTTGTAAATCTGAAAACACAGACTCCCATGGGATAAATTTAGCCCCTTTCTTTTGTTATCTTTTCTTTCTACTGTAAGCTTCCTGAAATCTTTTTTCTTCGGATTCTCAATTAATAATCCAAAATTGTAATCCTCATTTTTTGTCAAATGCGTTTTTTGACTTTAGATATGGACATTTTTACCTTTGAAATGTTATGTATTTCGCAACCCTTTAATGTATTTCGATTTCAATAAGCATATAATAATCGTTAGCTTTACCAAATATTCCAAAAATAGCAAATTTAAAACCATTAAATTCATCAAATTTTGTTCTACAGTATCATGCTAAAACATAATACGATTTTGTCAGTTTATTCAAGAAAAAGAAAGCAAAGCAAAAACAAAGAATAAAAAAATTACGAAAACAACAAATAATACCAAATAAGATTTTTCAAAAGAAAAATAGTAATCAGACGCAACATCAAGAGTATCAAAATGAATAAGCAATGGAATCAGTAACGTCGTCGGCTTAAATATGTTTGGTTAAAAATGGTTACGGTAATAATTATTAAATTCTTACCGATCATATCCACGATCTCTGTCACGTCTATCGTAATCTCTTCCACGATCACGTCGATCATCTCGTCCACGATCACGGCGATCATCTCCTCTTCTATCTCTTCGATCATCTCTGCGATCAGGAGATCGTCGGGGGGATCTTCTTGGTGATCTTCGAGGTGAACGGCTTCGATTTCGTGGTTCATCTGAATCAGCTTTACGTTTTGCTTCTCGTCGTTCTTCAATTTTTTCCTATAAATTATTAGGTGTTTTAAAAACTGTATTAAACAAAGAGTAATGCTTACTTTCATATTTTTATACCATTCACGAATATCAACCATTCCTAGATGCATTTTTCCGCCATAATGATCTTGAAGCCGTGATTCATGATCTAGAACATTCAATTGAGCTCCACATTCAGCACAGACACGAAGTCTTTGAGTTGTTGGATTCGCTGCACGTAATTCTGCCTAAATATTACAACACTTAAAATTACCGAAAAAACAAATAAACAGACCTCAAGTTCACGCTTTCTTCTTCGCATATCTTCGATTCCTTTCGTTAGTTCCATTGCTTCTTCGACTTTGCCTTCATTTCCAAGTTCTTCTACTTTTTTTAGAGTTGTATTAATCTTTTCTGTAAGTTCGACAACTTTTTGAGATTTCATAAATTCATGACTATCTTGAAGACCTTCAATATCTCGTTGAACTTTTGCTTTTATATTTTCAACTTCATTATCAATAATTTTAAGAGTTGCTTCAACTTCTTCAAAAGCCTAAAAAAATAAAATTAATGTTAATAAAATCCAGAAAAACATAAAATCGATATCCTTACTTCAACATCATAAAAATGATCCTTCTTTTCTTGAGCTCTTTGATAATCAGCTTTATGAGCAGGTTCATGCATTTTTCGGCAAGATACAAATGATTCTAGACGAGTATCAGTAAGCTTTTCACGAGGACAACATCCAATCAAATAATTTCGGCATACTTGTCTGCTGTAATAGGGTGGAAGCTTTCGGCCATCCTCTTCTTCCCGCTGTGCACCCATTAATTCAGCGATCATTTCTCTCATAACGTCCGTCATCTTGTCGAAATGTTTAAAATAGATTTGATTGATCTAAAGTTTTAGGAATACGATAAATCTAAATAGAAAATAAATTCACAAAAAAATCAAATATAAAAAATTTATGCGCCAACGTTTTTTTTTTAATTTCATCGAGATAAAAATTGCTTCGTTTTAAGACCTTTTTGTTTTGGAGTTTGATGCAACGTTTCTAAAACTTGGAAATTTTCTTGAAATCTTCAAAAACACAATATTCTTAAAAATAAAATCCCAGATGTTGAAAAAACTATGAATATGCAATGAACAAATTATAAGTAAACAAGAAGGTTGATAAAGAAAAAATTTTGGGTAGTTATTAATTTTACTGATACAAATACAGTAATAATACAGTAATCACGGAACTATCAAAATTTAAACGCTTTAGAAGAACATTAATTTCTCATAAATGGTAAAAGAATGAATCTATAATTTCGGTTGATTTCTTCTTAAAAACATAATGCTCAAATTGATCTGACATTAATGCATTTTTCCAATTTTATGCCCCCAGAGAATCTATTAAAATTTAAGGAATACACTTAAAACAAGTAAAATCAAGTGCCAATTACAGACATTGGAAATTTTAAAATTTGAATCTGCAAAATTCATTGCAAAATGATGTCGTTCTTCAAGGGAATACAGTATTTTCCTTCTTCGTTTTGTAACAAAAAATTACGAAAATTTTCGAAAAAGTACGGCCTCAAAAAGTTTCAACGACAAAATATTCTTTTGGGAATCAATCATTAATGAATTTATGCTTCTACAAAATACTATTGTTTTTTTCTGTATATTTTTCCTTCATTCGCGATTCTGAATTATGAAGCATGTTTTTTTAGAATCATTTCCTCCGTCATTGCAGTAATACACATTTTGCCAAAGCTTATATATTTTTTCGTGTTTCTTTTCAACGTTTTTTAGCGCGGATTTTTAAATTTGTACTAACTTAATCCAACAACTTTCAGCTATATAAAACTTTATTAATTACTTTTATTGAACTTTGGTATTATTTTAAATATCTCTACAAGGCTCCTCAATGGCAGATCCATTTGCAACTTTGAACAGAGCTCGGGCGAGTTTTCGTTCTACTAAATCATCAACTGAATCTTCTTCCACCACTACAACTGGTAAATTTCTTTCTAAAGCTGATTATGTTAAAGCTGCTGCAAGTTCATCTTCGACTTCAAAGCTTTATACTTCTTTACGGAGTACACCAGTTGCAACAAAACGTCCAATTATTCAAAGAGAAGATGCTACACCGGCGAGATGGTTTAATAGTTCCTTTGATGAAGATATTCAAATTATTGATGAAAAACCACCAAAAAAACGTGGTAAATATGGTGCTCGAAAGGTTGTTAAAGAAAAGGCAGAACAAAAGAAACAAGAAGTAGCTGTAAATGGTATGTTTGTTTTTGGTGAGGAAAGAGTATACTGTAGTTTGCTTTCAGATGAGAATATGCCTTTGATTATTGGAAATGCTGGAATGTTTGAACCAAAGAATATTGAAGATTTAGCAGTTAATTCAAAGAAGATTGATGAGGTGAGGATTGTTGTTGATTTGCTTATCTTTTTAACTATCTCCATTTTATTTATGTACTAACTTTTCTTTAACTTTTTTAGGTAAGAGAATGGATTCAAGGTATGATGACACCAATAAAATGCCGAAAAATTCTTCTTCTTTCTGGTCCATGTGGATGTGGAAAAACCACAACTTTAAAGCTACTTTGTGAAGATCTTGGAATAGATTTTGTTGAATTTGATCTTCCACAAGATGGTGACTTCATTGATTACAATGATCAAGCAATTTATGCTGAAAGTAAACCATTTGAAGTATTTGAAAGATTTGTAAAAGCTTGTGAATTCTCTTCAACAGAACCTGGAGCTCCACAGCATCGTCTTCTCTGTATTGAATCTCTTCCAAATATCTTTTATCGGTAAGGGAATTCTTTTTTTGAGGGAGTTTAATGTGGAACGATGCTTTATTTGAGATTCAGGGATCCTGCAAAGCTTAAAGAATCTCTTCTTCGATGTGCTTCCTCAACTCGTTGTATGATTGTATTTGTAATGTCAACAAGTGATAAAGGATGGGAATTTTGTCCTGCTCGATTATTTCCTTCTACTTTGATGAATGAACTTCAAATTAGCGATATCAAATTTAATAGTATTGCTCCATCATTCATGACAAAAGCTGTACATAAAATGATTGATATGATGAATATAAAAGCTACCTCAAGCATGGTTAAAGAAATTGTTGAACAAGCTGATGGTAGGTTTATTTGTCTGTTTAAGTATACTGTATAATGAATGATATATTGTAGGCGATATTCGAGCAGTTATAAGTAATATACAATTTTCAACATTGAAAAAATCTTACAATGGTGGATTATCAGCTGCTATAAATCATATAACCACATTTCATTATATTGGTAAAATAATGTATGCTAAAAGAGCTGAAATAGCACCGCAAGAATGGAGAACAACCGAAAATAAAATAAAATCTCAAAAATGGATTCGACATTTTCCACCAAAAGATAACTTGAATTATTTGGTTGATAATTGTGTTTTTTCTGGATCAAGAGTAAGTTCTTTAATTATAGTGAATGCTAATAATTAACAGTTTTTAGCTTTCTGATTATGTCTTTGAACATGAACCAAATTTTGCTCCATCAATTACTGCTTGTAGCCGAGTACTTCGTGATCTTGCTGAATTTGATGCTATTAGTCAATTAAATACTGATTATGAACGTACTTCAATGATTAATAAATATTCTGTTGATGTAAGTTTTTATATTACCGTAATCCTATACAAATATCTTGTTTAGATTGCTGTTCGAACAACAATATTTAATAATTGTCAAAGTGCTGCAGGTCAAGCAAAAATTTCAAAAACTCGACATTTGTATCAATTTAAGAAGCCACAACTTGTTGAAATGACTCGAACAGCATTTGCAACAAAGCTTAATCTTGTCAAGTTACTTCCTGGATTACGAACATCTGATTTATTTACGACGTAAGTTTGCTTTTTTTTAGGATTATAGTTTAAAGATACTGTATGTTCAACTAAATCGTGTTGATTACAGTATCACTTTTTTTTAAAATTTGTTCTAATCTTTTTTCATTTTTTAGTACCGTACCATTGATTGCAAGAACAAAGTTCTTTATGCGTCCAGAAGAAAAGAAGATTATCAATGCTTTATCATTACAAGATAAAATAAGTTCAACAAAAAATTGGGGTGGACTTCGAGTAAAAGTTAATCCTCCATTATTTTCAAAGAATCTTGGCTCAAGCGGAAAACTTTCACCTCTTCGAACAAAACCATATATGCCTGATGCAATTGAAGAAAAAGAAGAAGAATATGAAATTTTTGAATCTGATGATGAACCTTTTTAAATAATTTATTTCTTGTATGTTTAATAGCCTGATTATTGATGTATTATAATAGTTATTGTTCATTTTTTGATTTATTAGAAAAAATATAAAAAAATTAATTTAAGCAGTTTTTTGATAAACAACTTTTCCACGTTTAAAAATGGCACTAATGATATTTGAATGCCCACCAAATTGATAGATAAAATGTTCCCATTTTGGAGCATTAATTAAAATAAAATCAGCGACTCGATTGATCTAAAAATTATGTGGTTACTGTAGTTTGACAATGTGTATGACCTACAGCAATGGCACCATGGCTTCTTCCTCGGCCAAGACTATGTGCCGAATTAAGGGTAGCAGCAATCAATGCCTCAGGCATACTCATTTTAAATGTAACACATGCTAGATGCATTATCATTGACATTGATAAACAATATGCATTCGGATTAAAATCAGATCCTAATGCCACGATAACTCCTTTTTCAATCATATCTCTTGCAGGTGGAGGTTTTAGGCGAAGCATATAAGCTGTTGAAGGAAGTAAAGTAGCAACAGTGCCAGAGGCAGCCATTGCTGAAATTCCTTCTTCACTAATTTCTTCCAAATGACTCATTGCTCGAGCGCCAATTGATGCACCCATTTCAGCACCCTTTAAAGGATGTAATTCATCAGCATGAAAATTTGCATGAAATCCAGCATTTTTTCCAGCTACTAGGATTTCTTTGCTAAAAATATGAAGAATTAAATTGAAAATTGAGATTACTGTAGTTACCGTAACTTATTTCAATTTTTAGATGTTAAATTTGTTACGGTAGTTTTAATTTTAACAATATCATAATTGAGATTATTGTAGTTACCGTAACTAACTAATATTAAATATTTTAGGTGTAAATCTGGTTACGGTAGTTTGTACTCTTAAAATATTCAAATTGAGATTGTTGTAGTTACCGTAACTGATTTAACATTTTATGATATAAATTAGTTACGGTACTTTTTAAAAGCTACAGTAACTTTCTTCAGAATCCTCAAAAATATATTTACCTTGTTTCAATTTCAAAAACTCCTTTCTCACAAAAAACATCAATATTCTCCAAGGATTTAAGTTGACCTTCCCTTTTAAGTTGCCGCAATTTTGGAATCATTTTATCAACAATTTCTCGGCATTGCTCTTTTTCATTTTTATCTTTTGGAATAGCATGTGCACCACAAAAAGTTCCAGAAATTTCAAGTGGATGATCGCCTACTACTTCATCAATTGCTTCCAACATTTTAAGTTCTGTTTCCCAATTAAGTCCATATCCACTTTTAGCCTCAAGGGTTGTAGTTCCAAATTTAATCATTTGATCAGCAATTTTTTTAAAATCTGAAATTAAAGTTGCTTTTGGAGCTTCTCGAGTTTTTGTTGTTGTAAAATGAATTCCGCCTCCGGCAGCTTGAACCTAAAATATAAATAAATTTATGCAAATTAATTACTATAAGTCATACTTCCATATAAGTTGCACCTGCAAGTTTCATTGCAAATTCATGAACTCGATCCCCGGCAAATACAGGATGAGAATGACCATCCACAAGTCCAGGAAGCAAACAACCCCCATCACAATCATACCGAGGAGAAGTGGAAAGATCATGTTTAGCTTCTAACTAAAATTTGCATAAATTTTATCAGTGAATATTACTGTAGGGGTTCAAGGACACGTTTTCTCTCCGGATTTGGTAAACCCCTTTCATCTTTTGCCTTTATCAGCAGAAAATTTAAGGGTTTCGCCGACGTCCTTATGAAGGAATAATTATGCAAATTTAAAATTTGCATAAATACTTCTTCTTAAAACGTCTTACATCAACAAGTCGTCCAATATCTTTGATAATTCCATCCACAACAACGACTGCTAAATCTTTGGATTCACTGCCAATAATCTAAAACTTATGCAAATGTACACCACCCTCTCAAATATCCTCTGTGGATTACCTTAATCCCATTCATATCCTTTCCAGTAAGAAACTGTGTAACATTATCATCAACAATTTGAACAATTTGTCGAAGATTCTCCAGCACAATTGTTCCTTCAGCTTCAGAAAAATATTGATTTATTGCAGATGGAAAGAATACCATTTCTTTAAAATTACAAAAAATCGAATAAAATATTGTTTAAAATTTGAACTACAAAAAAACCAACCTTGTCAGTTTTGCGCAAAACCAAAAAAAGTTTGAAATCAATACAGAAAAAAATATGAAAAATGGAGAAAAAAATTTTTTACAGCAAAAATGACAAAGACAAAAGAGAGGGTAATTATTTTTTATTTTATGACCTTCTTCGGGAAAGGAAAAAGATGATCGTTAATCGTAAATAAAAACACATTGAAGAAGACAAGTTAATTGGCTAAAATTTAAAAATATGAGGGGATGCTCGAAAATATTATTGTTGAAAAAATAATTTTGTTGTAACATTAAACCGATAAATATGGATATTCATGGATGGGGATCATTGATCTTAGGGATTGTCCATATTTGATGTCAAATATAAAAAATCTACCGTACACTTATTTAAAAACTTTTTAATTAACATTCAACATGAATCCACATAAAAATAGAATATCAAAATATTTTGATTTACCTGGATGACTAATGCATATATGCGGATAAAGAATATCCATTTTTTATCCATGTTTTTACATAAAAAACTGGGTCAGCATTTTTTGTTTGTAATCTTTTTCCGTTGGAAAATAACTGTTTTTGGACATATCCATGGATTAGTTTTTTCTTGATTTTTTTGTGAATGATGATCCATTGTACACATTTTAAAAATGATATAAAAAGAGACCTGTCTAAACTTAAAATCCAACATAATTTTTTATTTTCAATAACATTATTTTGCAGAAGTAATAAATGTCCTCAGGCTATATTTTTACTTTAATATTCGTTACTGTAATTTTGATAACAACAAATTTAAATAATGCCCTTCCGACTTCAACTTTTATCCCTTCATCGTTGTCATCTCCAAATATTTCTTTTCCCTTTTCAACTCCTTCTTCTCCATCTTTAAACAGTACTCTTCTGATGCCCCGAGGGCTTCCTGAAATGATTAACTTTACAACTTCACTTCCATTCAACAATACTCAACACTTTATGCTTACAAAAATGATTAACAGTACACAAATCCCACGAAAAGGACATTGGAAAAAAGTTTCGCGAAAACCTGAAAATGGTACTGCAAAACATGATAAACGACAAATTTTTACTGATGTGATTTATGATTACACTTTTGTTTATTATGATTTTTAAATTTAAAGATTAAAAGTGAGCAAAAATGTTTGTGTTTTTATTGGTCCCTTGGATACTGTAACTATACTGATACTGTAAATGATTATTTATTAATAAATATTTTTTTAAAACGATTAAAACTAAAATATCAGTTAGGGATTGTTTAGATTTGACGTCAGCAAAATATGCAAATTTTTAAAACTCCTCTCCCGTTGTGTCAGATTTTCTCTTTGATCTTTTCCGTTTTTAAAGTGAGCTTAACATTTCGGTTTACCCCTTCCCAACCTCAAAACTATTGACTTTAGATCTGAACAATCCCATTATGCAAATTTGGAGTCATAAAAAGTTAATGATTTATTTAGTATCACTGTAATTAATTAATTAATTAATCAAAACGTTTTTTAATATTACAAGTGAATGGACTTGGTTGAATTGCAATTGCTGCAAATTTTTCCAAAGATGGTGGATTTTTTGGATCAATAGGAGAAATTTTAAATTGATTATAAAAATTTGTTACAAATAAGAAAATTTGCATCCGAGCTAGTGCTTCTCCAAGGCATTGACGCTTTCCAATTGAAAATGGAATGAGTTCGTCAAATTTTTTCAGATTTCCTTCAGCATCAATGAATCTTTCAGGGTTGAATTTATCAGGATCAGGGAAAATCTGAAGAAGGAGAGAAATGTTTAGAATATGCAAATTTTTAGTTTTGATTGGACTTAAACAATCATATAATGTATCCCCAGAGGTAATCAAAGGGGGATAATAAGGACAGATGCCCTCTTGGAAATCATAAAAATCCTTTGATCTTTTACCGCTATTGGCAAAAGATCAAAGGCGGCCCCTTCAAAATAGTAATTTAAATGCTGCTGGCGTCCATGATACTGTACTGTGATAGCTACAATATTCAAAAACTTACATTTTCATCATATAAAACCATCGAAATTTGTGGGATAATTGTTGTACCTTTTTTAACAACATATTCACCAACTTTGGCATCTTTTGTTGTTTTATGGAACAAATTTTGTGGTAATAAATTTACACTTCTTTGAACTTCATTAATAAAAGCATTGATATAAATCAGAGAGTTTTTATCTCCTAATCCAATCATTCGATCTGATCCAATTACAGTATCCAATTCTTGATGAATTTTTTCTTGCACTTTTGGATTATTTAAAACATACAAAAGTGAAAAGATACAAGTATTTGCAGTTGTCTCTTGTCCAGCACCCCAAAGATCCACAAGAATATTTACCAAATAATCCATCGTAAAAAATTGAGATTTTGATTTGGCTGCTTCTTGAAGATATGCTTCAACGTAATCTTTTGCTTCAAAATCTTTTTTGTCATTTCGATTGGCTAAATGTTCTTGATGTTCATTAATAATTTTTTCAAAGAATTTTCTCATTTCCCAATAAGTTCCTCGAAATTTATTCATTTGTTGTTTGAAATATGGTAGTTTTGGAACAATTGACGGAAAACTTAGTCCAAAAACTACAGATGGTGCAGCTCCAAGTAAAAGGAAATCAGTCAGTGCAGTTTTTAGGACTTGATATTCATCATTTTGTTTTTTGGTATGAAATGCAAAACCAAAAAGCATTTGATTTATTGCATTCGCGATTGTTCTTTCAATTATTGGAATTGGATTTAATTCAATTTCAGAGGCGGTATTCATTCTGTCAGAGATATCAGTGATAAAAAATCCAAGTTCATTTTTGATCTAAAAAATTATGGTTTTGATTATCTCGGAATTTTTGATAGCTCAAAGTTTTGGGGATCCCACTACACCCGGCCTACGAAATACCGTATCTGGGTTGTAAAACACTTTAAAAATTTGGCAAAAAATCATGATTTTTACATAATTTGTCAGATTCTTTCACAAAATTTTTTAAGGATTCTGAATCTTCGGATTCTGAAGCCAGTATACGATAGATATTAATTTTTCGATTTTTTGATTATTCTGATGTAAATTTTTGTGGAGATTCAGATTTTTTTCTAAAATTTGCATTCTGAATCTGAAGATTCTGGAGCCGGATTAACGACAATTATGCAAATTTCAAATCATATTTCTCAAAAACTAAAGAATGAGTGTTATCCCCCTCTTGGAGTTCATCATCTTGTCCAGAACTCGGATGATGGCCTCCAACTACCGTATATGTTACTGTAGTAGTACAGTTCATCTACCGTACCATCATCTATTTTACATAAAAGGTAACCAACCTTTTCCTCCATTAATCCTCGACCCATTCCAAAATTTCGAAAAACTTGCATTGCAAATTTTCGATGTTCTTTCCATGCTTCACCTTCAATAAAAACAATTCCATATTTCCCACCGCGAATATAATCCATATGAAATCCAACATCGGCTCGTCCATTAAAAGTTTCACCATCTTTCACAAATGTGTCATACATTGTTTTGTAATCATTTACCGTAACAATTGGTTGTTCAGCCATCCAAAAAGTATAAACATTTCCATATTTTTGTTGCCATTTTTTGAATACCGTATATCCGGGTGGATTAGCATTTAGCTCAAGCAAATTCCCAATGAGAGGAAGGGGTGGAGGCCCTGGGGGCAAAGATCGTCGCTTCCAAAAATAATTGTAAAATAACAAAAGCGAAAGGAAAATTAAAATAATAAGAAACAACATTTTTTAATTGTTCAAATTTTTGGGGTTTCTTTTTATACTCAAAAAATTGAGTTGTTCATGTTTTGTGGTTTCTGTGACTTTTTACTGCACTTTTTTTTATCGCACTTTTTCGGTTAATAATAGTGTCTCGGATGTCACAATATAGTCAGAAACCATAATTTTAAGAAGAAAGATGTATTAATTTTGTTGTTAATTTTGAAAAATGATACGTTAGTTTTTATGGTTCATTTGTAAAAATTATAACAAAAAAAATGTCTCTTTTGTTTTTGATTTTTATTAAAACCTTTTATTTAATGTTGAAGATCAGTAGAATCAAAGTTCAAAATTTAAAGGAGGTAAACAGTTAGGGATTGCCCACATTTGGCGTTTGAAAGTGGGAGGAGATAAGCCGACATCTGAAGCTCATCTTCAAAGCGGCAAAAATCAAAGGAAAAAATCTGATGATAGAGGGAGTGGTGGGTTTGAAAAGTTACGATTATTTGCTGACGTCAGATATGGACAGCCCTTAGTAATCTTAGCAATGTTCTCAATTTGACATTTCAAAAATTTCAAAGAGTTTTGCCGAACTTCAAAGGAGGCCGCTGGAGCCGATAACACATTGTCTCCCTCGCTGCCATTCTTTTAGAAAACAAAAAACACTGATCTTGACGTTTTTTCCAAAATGACTTCTCCTGACGATCAGGATCTTTTTTCTATTGTTTTTGCATGATAATTAAGAAAAGACATTTTTTGAAACTAAAATGTTAAAATAAAAACATATGTAGCCGTCTGTTTCCCTTTAACAAGTTTTTGTTCTTTCTTGCTTCAAAAAAATAATTAAAAATTGAAATCTAAAAAATTACAGTCATTGTCGAAATTTAAAAAGTTAAAGCAGAATTAGTCATTTTTCGCGGTTTCATTTTTCAAAAATGTTACAAACTTTTGTTATTTTTATTACAAAACAAAACGAATGAATCATTTTCAAATGTGTGTTTTTCATTTCAAAAAATGCATTTGATCAATCAATTCTTTTCACTTTTTTTACGTTTCCACCAAAGACGAACTAATTGTTGACGGTGATTCAATTCAATCCTTTAAAAAATTGCTCATTCTTTAAAAAAAGCTTCCTTCCAAAAAATTAAATAAATAGAATTAGTTTCATTTGTTTGTTTTTATTTATAAATCAGGTGCTGCAGTTTTTTGTTTTCTAATTAGTTAATTTTGGTGAAAGAAAAAATGTCAAATTCGAAGCCGCTTGATAATGTTAAGAATTTTATAAAAAAGTACGTAAATGGTGATGATCCTGTAGCAGCTGATGCTACTAAACAATCAAATATTGGTTTTAATGTTGGTAAGTAATAATTTTGAACGATCAAATGCTATTTAAAAAGGTGGCGGCAATTTAGGTAATTTTGCCGTTTGGGTCTCAAAACGAAAATAGATTTGAGTAGTTTTGCCCTTACAAAAAGATCCTGATTGTCTTGTCAGGATCGTACTGCACAAACCTGAAAAACAGGGATCAAAAAGAGAACGTAAACCGCTGCATTTTTAATGATTCGATTTTGAACTGACTTAAACTTGGGAAAACCAGCTTGAGAGCCAACCGCGCTAACCACTACACCATTCAAACATTTTAAGATTTTAAGATTTTGAACTTTTTATTTTACAAGCTGAACAAACCATCAAACCCTTTTTTAGGTCCTTCGGGTTATCCCCTCTCAAATCCATCCCCCTATAACTCAAATCCAACAGGTGAATATTGCCATAATTGTGGTGATTTCGGACATTTATCATCACATTGCCAAAATCCTCCAATCAATATTCAAGTCAAACAAAATGTCGACATTAAAAATGACGTCAAAAATTCTGATAAAAAATCAAAAAAGAACAAAGATTCGAAAAAAGATAAAAAAGATATGCGAGAAAAAATGGAAAAGCTTAACCATGGTGGCATGCAAATTTATTAGCTATTTTAATTAAGTCAAAATAATTTTAGACAAAGATAAGCCGAAAAAAGAAAAGAAGCAAAAATCTTCAAAACACTCGGATAAAAGTGATGACAAAAAGCCAAACAGAAAACTGTCCCCGATGAAATCAGAACCAAGTTCAGATTCCAGCGATTCAGATGACAAAAATAAAAAGTCAAAAAAGAAAGGAAAAAAGGATAAAAAACGAAAGAATTCGTCATCTTCTTCGTCATCAGACAGTGATTGAACCTTGCATTTATTGGTCAACAGTATACTTACTTCATAATGTACTGCTTAAATAAATTTTATTAATATTTAACAAAATTTTCGTAATTTTCAAAAATTATTTTGAACTTTGTGTTTACAAAAAATAATTAGACTTTACAAAATTTTTTCAAATCGAAACATAAAAATGTCCAAAAAAAGCTATATTTATTCAAAAATTGCCACAATCTTGAATTTGGGTAAAACAATTTTTTGTTTCCTTCAACCGATTTTTATTTAAATATGTTTTATAAAATTTGATCAATTAAACTCATAAAAAACATAAATTAAAAAAACCTAACAAATTAAAAATAGCTAAAATATAGCACAATTTACATACATACACAAATATATACATAATTTTTTTCCAATTTGTACTGCTATGTTTCCTATATTACTGTGTTCCTACACACTCATTGTAGAATCATCCTTGAACAACTGAAACACAAAGAGATTACTGTAATTGCTTTTAGATCAGGGATTTGTGGGATTGACTTTTTATTTATGGCACAGTATACGGTACTGTATAAAAATTCAAAGCGGTATACTGTACTTAGTCAAATATATATGGTGTACAGTATTTTATATATTTTGGAGGGAACAAAAGTCTTTCCTAGAGGGCCGCCTTTGATCTTATGCCGATGGCGGTAAAAGATCAAAGCATTTTTATGATTTTAGAGATATCACCCTGCTGACGTCCGCGACCACACATCTTTTTCTGAGACAGCAATTAAAGATCAAAAAACTTACAATCATCATAATTCAGTTCAAATCTTTCACAACAAATTCCACAAGTTTTTGCACATTGAAGGGCAATTGGTTTTAGAAAATTTTTATCACAAAGATAGGGTCGAAAATAATCATGCGCAAAACCTTTAAACAGAAATTCACAATCTTTTCGATCATCTTCACAAAATGTTGCAACTGGAAGAAGTCGGCCACGGTCATCTTGGCATCGAATAAGAAGATTATTATTATCGATATCGTTAAATCCAAAAGTTATGCAAATAAATGTGGCAAGGGTTACGGTAATGAATAAGTGAAACATGTTTGTAAAAAGTTAATAAATCTGAAATTTGTAAATTTTAAACAAGTACGGTAGCGGGATTTTATTTTGGGGACAGAAATTATATTGAACACGCTTTTGATCTTTTGCCGATCGCGGCAAAAGATCAAAGGGTTTTTGTGATTTTAAGTGGGTATGTGTTCTAGCCCGGCTCATTTCCTAGTTCTTAGATTCAAAACGTTGAATTTAAAAAAAAACAGAAAAAACCACAGCAAAATTGCAAAAAATTTGAAATAACAAAAAAATTAGTATGGCTTTTTAAACTCAATTTTCGTCAAATGATAAAAACAAAAACTTCGACGTGTTACAAAATTCGGTCAAATTTTTATACGTACTCAGATACCAAAAAAACACATTACAACTGAAATCACATTGTTTTTTCACGTATTTAAAAGAAGCTTAAACGATTAAAATTTGAATAACAAAAAAAACCGAAAAAATGTGTGATAACAAGTTCGATCACATTTTAGGGTTTAATCTAAATACATGAAATTTTTTTCAGCCACTAAATTTGGAAATAAAAAGTTTGCAAAAATGGTACTTCTTTAAAAGCTGAAATTTTTGTTCTTGGACATCCCCTCCCACCTTTTGTTCTTAATAATAGCATTTTTTTAAAGCAGTCATTGCCTTTTTAAGCTAAAATAGACAATGAATCAAGAGGTTTAAAAAAAATAGTAAATTTAAAAGCATTTGCAAAACAAAAGAAAAAACGGTAGGCAAAATTAGAAGGACATTATTCAAAATTCTGACTTAAACAATCTCTAAAAAATGTCATGGCAATGACAGAAGATCCAAAAAACGAATTTGCAGCAAAAGAGGAAGTAAAGAAACCAATGACGAAAAAGCAGATCTTTCATTTTTGTTTAAAGTTTAACAGGGATTGGGATCACATAAATTATTGTTGAATTGGGAAAGTAACATCGTCTATTTTTAAAAATGCACGTGCTTAGATTAATCATTGGGCTCAAAAGATATTTGAAATCTTGTATTGACGGCTCATATATCAACTCTAATGTAGTTTAACGTTAAAATTTGGCTGAAATGGCCGGTTGATCGCTAATAATCAAGACCATACAGTTTAACATTTTAACATTTTATTAGTTAAAAATTAAAATAAAATATTCAAAAAAGGAAGATACTACTGCAAACAACACAATCAAATGCAAGAAAGAAAACGCATTTTCAAGACACATTTAAATGTGCCATTCGGGGTCGTTACATTTGACCCCAAGACACTTGACCCCTGACAGTTGACCCCATGACATTTGACCCCATGACGCTTGACCCCTCGAATTCCCCCATGACAGTTGACCCCATGACTTTTGACCCCATCGTGACAATTGACCCCAAACAATTTGTGTTGGAAAATGAAGAGTGTGAATATGCAAAATAATATGCAAATCCCATTCAAAAGTACAACCCTTTAAAAATGAATAAATACACATTTGTCCATCTCAATCGCCGCATTTCTGCCACTCAGCAACGCATCAAATCTCACGTTTTCTTTCTCTTCTCTCAATCATAGATCAAATTGTTCGGCCTGGTGCTCTTAACGGTCACCTTGGTACCACAGTCGTGTTCAATTCTTTCTATGATGACAAAGCATACCTTTGGTATTGGGGTAATTGTGGGATAGCTGGCAGATGAAGTCATCCTCCTAGCCTTTGTTATAATTTATTTTTTATAATATTTTTCAGGGGTCAATTGTCACGATGGGGTCAATAGTCATGGGGTCAAACGTCATGGAGAAATTCGAGGGGTCAAGTATCATGGGGTCAAATGTCATGGGGTCAACTGTCAGGGGTCAAGTGTCATGGGGTCAAATGCCATGGCGTCTGCCATTCCAAGGTCAATGCGCAAAATGTCATCCAAAATTTACAGCGATTTTTTCTCTCCATTGTTCATGGCACTTTCGACACTACAAGAAAGGACATTGCATGGTCGATTGAAAAAGAAAAGGGCACATACAATTATAGAATATAATAAGAAAGGATTAAAAAAACAGTCCACTTCCTAATCATTCCCTAAAAGGTGCCCCCCGTCTTCTTTACTAGATCGGGCAATGTCTTTTTTCAGTGGCATAACCGATAGCAGAAAAACGTTGCGGCTTTTTATGCATTGACCTGGTAAATGGCAAGCTTTAATTAATTAATTAACGAAAAATAAAAGCATATTTTTTTCTTGTATTTGATTGTGTTTTCCTGCAGTTTTGCTTATATTTTTTAAATATCTTATTTCAATTTTTAATCAACGAAAAGTTGATTGTGAAAGTGAAAAATTTGCGTCACTTTTGCATTGGATAAGGAATAAAATTTGAAGAATAAACGGGAATAAAATATTCAAAAAATGGATAGCAAAACTGCAAAAAAAGCAATCAAATACAAAAAATTTTTTTGGAATCTTCAAGCAGTGTTCTGCTTTTGTACTTTTGGCCGCTCGCGCTCCGCTCTTCGCTCCGCTCTTCGCTCCGGAATTTTTCAAAAATGTCTAAAAAAGCAACATTCAAACAGTTTTTTCTCGTTTTAATAACAAAAACCAATTAAATGTTTGTCTAAGTAGATGAAAAGAGTTGCATAACAACAAAAAAGTTTATCAAGAACTCAAAAACGTTAAAAATGAAAGAAACAGCATATCTCAACAAAAAAGTCGCTCGTTGCTCCGCAATTTTTCAAAAGTCGCTCCGCGCTCCGTTCCCATGAGAGCGCTCCGGAGCGGAGCAAAATCGGAGCGACGCAGAACACTGTCTTCAAGCATGGCATTCCTGGGTCAATGCACAAACTCTTTTAAAAAATGAACATGTAAAAATCGACCCAATTGTTTTTCTAAAAATGTCAAATTAGCATTACCGTATCAGTTTTTTATATTTTTATTAAAAATAGTGATCTGTTATAGATTAAATTATTCTTAAATGGTAGTAACAAGGTCGGTCTTTATGACCCTGGGAAAACATTTTTCTTTAATTTTCCTTCATCGTGGAATACGAAAGTGAAAAATATTGTTGACTCTCGCCATTGTAACGTTACGATTAGTTCTAGATACAGTAGTTGTTGGTAATTCTGCCAAAGTGATTTAAGGGAGAAGTTTAGCTTTTTTATGAATTAAACAGGTGGTTGCTGTCTGAGTTCTTTCCTTGCGAGCTTTTGTTCCTTCTGGCGATGAAATGTATACCTCGACATCAGCTTTATTTTTAATAGCGCAAACACACCATTTTTCATCTTTGTGACATCATAATTTGTGCATAATCCCTTGATATGAGTAATCAGCTTTTTGAGGTTCTTCGAGTTAATACAACTATTTCGTTGTCAAAAATTGAAATAAAATATTCAAAAGAAGGAAAGCAAAACTGCAGAAAAACAGCAAGAAAGAAAAATGCTTTTGTTTTTGGCAAATTTAGGCATGCCATTTCCTAGGTCAAATGCACAAACACCCATGGACATGGCAAAAATCAGGGCAACTCTTTTTATTCGCCGTCGTTCATGGCTTTTTCAACACTGAAAGAAAGGACATTACACAATTGAATGAAAAAAAGAGCAGAAACATAGTTGTTTCTGCTTTTTTAAAGAAATTTTTTCATGCTTTTATGAATATTTTATTCCAATTTTCCCAAACAAAAAGGTGATTGCCAGGGCGAAAAAACATTTTTCACTTTGGTTCATGGCGTTTTTAAAGGACGACATGGTTATTTTTCTTAATTTATTAAATGCATAATCTTTTAAATAATTGGGTGGATGTAGAATGAAAACAACCAAGAAAACAACAATAAAAAATTTTAAAATCAAAGCATGTTTTTCAATTTAATAACATAAATTTTAGAAGACTGTTGTCGAAAACATAAAAATCTATCAAGTTCTTTCAACATGTGAAAATTTAAATACAAGAATTTAGATTGCCAAAACACAAAAACTATCATAAAAACTTTATAGAGAAACACAAAATTTAAATAAAAATTAATAATAAAAGAATTAATCAAATAAAAAATATTTAATAACGAGATCCTACAAAAATCTTCTTTTCTTTCTTCCAATTCTTCCAACAACCCGATTTTCAGCAGCTTCATGACAATCCAATAATTGGGCTTTGCCAGTTTCGCGAATCATCGAACGGATTTTAATGAATTTTAGCAATTATGAACTCCTATTAAACCTCCTTATTCAAAATTAAGTTAAATTCAGCAATAACGTGCTCATTAGTGATAAATGCTGTTTAAAATAATTGTTAAATTGAGAACTTTTTTATAAAACTGAATATGCTTTGTGAAAAATATTTGTTAAAAAATACGCGGATTGAAAAACTTAACGCAGCGGATTCGCGAATTTTTGCGCATTGTAATAGGGCAAAAGCGGATTTGCGGATTATCCGCCGGAGAAGTGCGCCTTTCACTAATATTTAAAAAAAGAGTTTTCTGAGTGACAACGATGATAAAAAAATTTATGCAAATGGTTTTTTGTTAATTCTGACAGCAATAATTGTGGTGAAATACAAATTGTAATGAATAACATTAAATTAATCTTTCGTTTTAATACAGTGCTCCTCTTAAATTTAGAGCCACCCCAGAATATGCAGATATTGAGATTATGAGTAAAGATAAAAACATATGTATTTCAGATTCGGATTCAGCATGCCAAAAAACCTATAAACCCACAAAATTACCTAAAACGCCCTTCTGGTAATATTTCTACAGTAATAAATGTTAAAAATTGCTTGCTCTTAAATATAGAGCCACCTACAAAAAAATTAGCATACGGCATGATATGAAGAAACTGGTTATCAGGGGTTGTTAACCATGCTTATTTTAGCTCATCTGTGAAGAAAAAATCAAAAAATCTTTATTGGCACCGATTTGGCACCATTGTGAAAATGGCATTTTTGCCATTTTTGGCACTTTTTGAGTGCCTGCAAAATGGCGAAGAAGCAAGTTTAACAAAAATTGTTAATACTATTTTGTAGACCTATATATTGCTAGCAAATCCCCAAAGTTTCATAGCTGAATCTTATCTAGTTTTCGTTAACCGTAATTTCAAAGTAACTGCAAAACGTCAAAAAACATGAAATTTTGCTCAAAAAAGCAGAAAAATGGCTAAAGTCAAGATTTTTAAAATTATAGCTACGGAAAACTAGATAAGATTCAGCTATGAAACTTTGGGGATTTGCTAGCAATATATAGGTCTACAAAATAGTATTAACAATTTTTGTTAAACTTGCTTCTTCGCCATTTTGCAGGCACTCAAAAAGTGCCAAAAATGGCAAAAATGCCATTTTCACAATGGTGCCAAATCGGTGCCAATAAAGATTTTTTGATTTTTTCTTCACAGATGGGTTAAAATAAGCATGTTTAACAACCCCTGATAGCCAGTTTCTTCATATCATGCCGTATGCTAATTTTTTTGTAGGTGGCTCTATATTTAAGAGCAAGCAATTTTTAACATTTATTACTGTAGAAATATTACCAGAAGGGCGTTTTAGGTAATTTTGTGGGTTTATAGGTTTTTTGGCATGCTGAATCCGAATCTGAAATACATATGTTTTTATCTTTACTCATAATCTCAATATCTGCATATTCTGGGGTGGCTCTAAATTTAAGAGGAGCACTGTATTAAACTGTCGATACTACAAAAAAAAATCAAATAATATTTTTTCCAATGAACTTAGTAAAGTTTGCTTTTTTGTTATTGATAAAAAAAATGTTTAATAATAAAAAAAGTTTTGGCACAATTTTTATGTGAAATAAACAAAAAAACCCCAAGCTTTTTGAACGTCATTTGAAATGTGCGCCATTTTTATACCCAATGACACGCAGCATTTATTTATTTTGTGTTGTCTATAAGGTTTAATGTACGTAATTTCTTAAAAATATAAAACGATTAAAAAACCCATATCTTACCTCAATTCCAGTATTCTTTGTATTGTTATCATTGATCATTGTAACACTTTCGGGTAAAGCCTATAATTTTGAAAAACTAAGTGTTTTAATGGGAATTGTTTACTTTTGTCAATCCCTTGCTTGTCATCATAAACAACAGAAGTCCCATTGAAACTATTGACAACAAATTGATAACTCGAACCATTTTCAAGAAAAAGAAATTCTTGTTTTCTTACTTTCAGGTTGTATCAAAGTTCCTTATATACGTAGATTTTTTTCAGCATCACAGAAAAAAAGTTGGAGCTTTTAAAAGCTTTTTAATTGATTGTACATTTTGTATGGGCGTTTCACACATTTGATTCCATTAAAAACGTCTGAAGACGTCTGAAAATTCATGGTTGGAAAGAAAAAGCTTACGAAAGCTTTTACGTGTAAACAGAATCCATTTAACTGGTTGAGAAATTTTATGTACACGTAAGCACTTCTAGTCTCAAGTTAAAATCCTTACAAAAGTGTTGTTGTAGTAAATGTCAACGTGAAGTAAACGGCAGAATTCAACAATAAATAGAAAAATTGAGTAATAGTGAGACAAATAATGACGTGTGCAAATTAATGCTTCAACACCTTTCTCAGAAAGATCAAAATTGTAAAGGCCTGGATATCTGATGAGAAATATCCCCTCTAATTTAATGATTTGTCTTGTAAATTCTAAGTCGGAGTACATGCTGCACTTCGTAATCAGAAAAGATACCATCGTTCATTACTGTATTGTACTCTTTAAAACACAATGAAAAACCTTTGTGATTGAGACTATTTCTTCTTCTTCTTCTTTTTCTTTTTTTTTGGTGGGTGACTAGAAGAAAAAAAAATGAATCAACAATCGATTTCTCTATCTCTCAATGGAAAGAGAAACAAAAATGTGAATAACGAAAAAATAGAAAGAAATGAGCACTATGTGCAAGTGTGGGTGTTTCAAAAAAAGTGAAAAAAAAAACTAGAAATCACTCGACCGAATTCGGTGAAGTTACTGCCCTGTCTGGGAGTTCTGTTATGTTTTAGCATTTTTATCACCAAGTATAAAATTTTAAAGTTCACTCATTCATACCGTCCACTCCACCCCTTTGATCTTTGCCGCTTTTAAAGTGAACTATGAGATTTCGTTTAGCCCCTCGATCCCCCCTTAAAAATGCTGATGTGAAATCTGGATGCATAATCTTTAACCATATTTGTACCTAAATTATAGTAATTTTTTGTTGAAGCTCATTAGAAAATAAGTCTAAAAACTCAATAAAGTTTAATGCTGCAGTGTGTTTTTTTCTCATTCCCTTTCTCACTGTTTTTTGTATTATGTACTTTAATCAACATTATCCTGGGTTGGCTATTTCTAAAACGTAAACCGCGTAAACCAAATATACTGGTTTGCGTAAACCAGGTAAACCAAAACTGAAAATTATAAAATTTATATCAGAAATTATTCCCTAAATTTTATTTTAATGATTAGATTTGTTTTTTTGATAGCATTAGTGTTAAACACACTGATTTTTCTGCATATATTAGTAATGCAAAAGTTAACGATCATCTTCAAGTTAACTGTTGTTAGTGATGAAGTATATAGCAAAATTACAGTTTATAATAGCAAATAAGTTTTAGTAATCGTTAAAGTTAACTAATGTTATAATTTACCCTGATATTACGTATCTTTTATCAATAAGATATATCATTAAAAGGTTTACCGTAGAAAAGCATTTGAAAATTAAAACTTTATTATTAATGAATTTATTTTTATTCTGTTTGTTGAATAAACTTTGCATAAGTATCTAATACTATTATACCGACATAGTTTATATTTGAAAAAACAAATTTAGCGTTATTACAAACGTCTGAATATTCATTATTCGATTACCTTAAATATCAGTGTTTAACACAAATTAACACTAATGCTATCAAAAAAACAAATCTAATCATTAAAATACAATTTAGGGAATAATTTCTGATATAAATTTTATAATTTACAGTTTTGGTTTACCTGGTTTACGCAAACCAGTATATTTGGTTTACGCGGTTTGCGCGGTTTACGTTTTAGAAATAGCCCCTGGGTTATAAAAATAGTAAAATTCAATGTATTATAGCTTAAATGAACACTTTTTAATCGATGATAATACTTTTAAATGTTAAAAAAACACTGTATTTGCCTTTTGAAGCATTGAATTTTTTAGCAACACTTGTGTTAAAATTTGTGCATGATGGTTTTATTTTAAAACCGATCTTTTTTGAAAAAAAGCCATTACAAAAAAATTAATTTTCGATTAAGGAAGTAATTTTGCGTTTTTTAGCAAATCAAAGTCCGAAAATTCGATTTTACAACTCCAAAATGGGTATGACTAAAGACGATGCGGCCGTATCACTCCACAATAATCGTCATGGAACAATGGTATTTACCCATGGATATTCTATGGCACAATGTTCTGATTTTCCAAAATATATCTTTGATTATATTATCCAAAATCCAAAATCACCAAAACAATGGAAAAAATTAATTCAAACATGCAAAATATTTTTTGACAAAAACCCTATTGTTGCAATTCCATGTTTACATTTTCATGGACACATATTTGTTGGTATGTTTCAAAATTTCATCGACAGAAAAATATTTTTTATATACACCATTTGGGGGCATAATTGTTCAATGAGTTATCAAAATATATCTTACATGCGTTTTCTAAAATTGTATTTACTGTAATGTATATTTCAGGAGATAAAACAGTTTGGTATACTTGTTTCCCAGGCCTTTGCAACACTCATCACAATCGACGCATTGAAATTTTTAATGTACCATTCAAACTATGGATAACAGAAAGTCTTTTTCTTACTGAAGCAACAAATGCTAAAAAGTTGAATCCGCAAATTTTTCGATGTGATGCTAAAAAATTGGTTCTTTACAAACAAATATATTTTGACGAATTTTTATTTTTATCTTCAAATGTTGTTGACCTTTGTTTGGGTGCAAAGGTCACTGATAAAAATGATAAAACTGTTCAGTTTGAACAAATTTTTGAAAGTTTCCCCTCAAGTCTTGAAACATTGGAATAGTAAGTTTTTGGCAAATAAATGAATCCCGGACGTTTCGCCGAAAAAAATATAACATGATTACAGCCTAAAAAGGTGTGATACAGCGTAAACGGGTATAAATCTGAGGTAAAATCTGAGTAAAAATCTTAAATCTAAGCCTAGAAACATCAATTAGCGTAAATTATGTGAAACTATTTTTTTCGGCGAAACGTCCTTTCGGCGAAATATCCTTTCGGCGAAATATCTTTTCGGCGAAGTGTCTTTTGACGAATAGTCCGCAAACCCAAATAAATCACAACTTTACCAAGATCAATAATAATCTTTATTGCATTTTAAATGTGCTTTATATAAACATTTTAGTTACAACCATGCAAATGATACTTCTACAAAAACTTTCTCAAAACTTTCTGCAATGAAACGCGTGCCAAAACTCTGTAAAATGAAATTTTATATTCGCTTTTTTACTGCTATTGATGTTGATGATTTATTCAAATTTATGCTGGTAAGATTACATGATTTTTTTTACACACTAAAATTAAAGTTGTGTTAAGAAAAACAAACAAATTCACTTTGAACTTCATCTTTCTACTCGCCATAGCAACGAAGAAGATATCCAAAAAATCAAAAATGCTGTTATAAAATTTAAAAGTGATGATCATCAACTTCCACGAACTTACATTGACAATAAAATTTTCATAATAACATAAAATTTCCATTTAATAAAGCAAAAATCAAAAATTTTTGTAAAATACTATATTAGAAATTCTTTTTCAATTTTATTTGAAGAGCAATTTAACGATTGTTTGAATAACAATCGTTAAAGTAAAAAAAAATATTTATCACAAAAAGTTTTGCATAAAATATTTTTAATAAACCGGTCAAAATAATGGAATACTGTGATTTTAAGTGGTAATAAATTACTAGTGAAAATTAAATACAAATGTTCGGGATTCCAATTTGGTACATTTTTTGTTCAACAATTTTTTTCCGAGATAATTTTCTATAAGTTATATCTGATCGTTAGGCTTATCAACATCAACATGATGATCTTATTTCGTTATCCAAAAAATGTGACAAAAAATGATTCCAGCTCATCAGATTCAACGCCGTAAGGTTTCTATGATAAACAGAAAGCTTACGGCGTTGAAATATCAGAGCTGGAATCATGTGTTCTTTTTTATAGAATTTGAATGTCATCAACATGATGAAAACATAAAATATTACTGTATATTTCCCGGGAAATCAGAACCATTTCCCGCAAAAAATCGGGAAATCTCCCGGGAAATTTCCCGGGAAATTTCCCGGGAATTTCCCGGGAGAGGGAAATGAACAACCCTATAAATAACAGTATGCAAAGTTGAACTTTCGGGTTACCAAAACACTAAAATTTAGTATTAATTAAGGTCATAGAATTATCATCGGCAATTAACACGGGAGAAACACCAACTCTTTTAACTTTAGTTGTGATATCATAAATTATTGTTGAATTGAATAGGTGGCCTGACTGTCTTTTTATATACCTATTTTTATTAATGACCGTTTTTGTATACAATATATTATATTGAACAGTGTGACGAAGAATTATCAGCGCTTCAGTCAGCAAACTTTAATACATTTGGTAAATAATCATTGATGAAAAGGATGTTTTGACTAATTTAGATCTTCTTTTTTTCACGTTAACAGTGTAAAAAGGAAGAACATTTTGTGTTTAAAAATTAGAATAAAATATTCAAAAATGCAAAACAACAATCAAACACAAGAAAGAAAAATGCTTTTGTTTTTGGCAAATTCAGGCATGCCATTTCCTGGGTCAAATGAACAAACAGCCATGGATTGAATATGGCAAAAATTAAGACAACTTTTTTTCTCTATCGATCATGGCATTTTCAACACTAAAATAAAATACATTGCAAAATCGAATGATGCTTTTTTTGAATATTTTACCAAACAAAAAGAGGATTGACATGATGAAAACCACTTTTCTTTTTAGTCCATGGCGTTTTCAAAGGACGACGTGGTTGATTTTCTTACTTTAATAATCGCATTTGTTACTTTTATTCGAGACATAATTTGATGGAGGAAGAAAGCGCAAAGTCGTCATTAAATCACTCTTGTTATCGAAATCTTCGTAACAATTGAAGAAATTCACCAATTCTAAAGCAGATTAATCTGTTTAAAAAATTTTTAAAAATATAGAATTTTTCCGATTAAATAACAGATAAAAACGGTAGTTAAGATACAGTGAAAAGGACATGAAAATGTCGAAATTTTTTTCAACATGTTAAAATTTTAAAGAAAACTCAAATTCCCAAAACACAAAAATTATGATAAAAACTTTATATAGAAACACAAAATTTAAACAAAAATTAATAATAAAGAATTAGCAAATAAAAAAAAATTAAACATATTTAATAACCAAATCTTTTAAATATTTTCTTTTCTTTCTTCCAATTCTTCCCGCAATACGACTTTCAGCAGCTTCTTGACAATGTCGTTGTCTTTTATCTTCCATTAATTGTAGACTCATTGTCTTCAGTTTATCCAAGCTTTCAGCACCTTTTTGATGAGACATTTCATACACCTTTTCAAATGCATTTACAGGAAAAGCCATTTCATCACGTTCAGCAGCAGAAAAAGATTCACGAACTTTTGGAATTTGACGTCTAAAAAGAATAATGGATATCATACATCTGATTACTGTAACATAAATAAACTTACCGAATCCATGAAAGAGCTTTTCGACGTTTTTGTTCATCAAATCTTGGAATCATTGAAATGGCAAAAAGTAGAGGAATTGAGAATTTTGGAAATTCTTGAACATCCAAATCCAAGAATTCATGATATTCAGCTCCAAATGCAAAATATGCAACAAAATTTGGAGTTTTTGAATCTTCAACAAATTCCCGACCAGCTTCTGTCATTTTTGTAATTCCTTTTTTCTCATCAAATTCAACTCCACGACTTTTGAGATCCCTTTCAGCATCACGACTAAAAAATTTGCATAATATGGGATTACTGTAGTTAATAAACATAATAGCTTACCACATTTTATCGATTTCAATAAACATTTCACCAATGCTTGAAGAGAAGAGTTTGATTTCACGATGTTGTAATTGTCGACCAGCATTTCGGGGATATTTTCTAAAAAAAATGGGATATATAAAATCCAAAAAGATAATTATTACCGTCGCATTTCTCGAGCTTTTGAAGAAAAGCTATTTCCAAGACATTTTGAACGAAGAAGGGAAGCATAATGTGCTTCAGTTTTATTTTTCTTAAAAATGCTTGATTCTGAAGCTGCATTTTCTGGAAGTGAATCAGTTTGTTGAGAAGAGTTTTGTAATTCATTTTTTGATGCCTTAGGGGATGATGTTGATGTTGTAGCAGAAAACAATGGAGGTAATTGTTGGAAATTTGCTTCAACAGGCTCTTCAACAGGTTCGACTTCTTCAGAAATGGTGTTATTTGATGAAGGTGATGGAGATTGTATGATTGAATCATTTTGGAATTCTTCTTGTGCCTTCACTTCTGGCATCGCTGGAACTTCTGTCACAGCTTCAGCTTTGTCTTCTGTTTCTGCCATGGTTGGTATGATTATGCAAATTTTGGTTTCAGCTTTTGTTGGTTCTTTGGTGACTTCTTTTGAAGGTTTTTGCTTCAAAACGGGTGCTGAAGTTCGAAGGATATTTTTTGGCGGCATTGCTTTGATCTTTCTTCCATACCTTTTTCCACCTTTTCTACGATTTCGAGTACAGTAAATCCAGTAGCTGAAACAACAAGTATTATTTACTACATTATAGAAACGATAATATCACCCTAATCCAGTCCCAATTGATAGAAGTAAAATTCCACAAAGAATTCCAGCAGCAGTCCAAATGGCTTCATTATCACTATCTGCAATTGAGGATCCATCGAAAGTTGATGGCGGTGGAGCTGGCTTAATTGAAAATTTCGGGGTTGCAGGCTTTGTTGGACGTTTTGGACTTGGTGGAAGCCATCTCTTTGCACCAATCTAAAACAGAAATTAGTTATTCAAGTTTATTAAAAGCAGAAATAAACATACAACTTTAATTGGACAATTCTTTGTAGCACCTTGAACATTAACTTTTACCACATTTTCGGCAACCATAGGAACACATTGTGAAGATTCTCCAATTTTAACCTTTCCAGCAGATTTTGGTTTATCAACAGTTTTTACATTAACGATGATTCTGTAAAAATTATGATAAAAACTGTGAAAAAAGCAAATAAAAATATACTTACTGTCGCCAGGCACATTCATCAAAAATATGTTTAAAATAAACAGTACCATCAGGAATTTCAATATCAATATCTTGATTAAATTCTGTCAAAATAATTGCATCTTCAAGTTTTCCACGACCATTAAGAACAGAATTATTGTATTTACCTTTTCCATGAACAATTTTGAATTCATTTGAAGGAACATAATTAACATGCAGATCACAAAGTTGCCCAGGAATACCAAAGATTAAGATAAAAAATATCAACAAAAGTTTTGAGTATATCATTTCTTGAAAGTTGGACAATGTTGATGACAGCAACAAGGAAGAGAGACGACGTCGACCAACGACGAGAAAGAAAATGAAGTAAGAATGAAGCAGCAATCATGGGTTTTATGCAGTTTTGATGACTTTCAAAAATGTATTAAAATTTGCATAGAAACAATACAAACAATCTGTCAAAGAATAGTTAGAGTTTTGTTGGCAAAAAACTATAACTCTAAAAATTTGCATTTAGAAAATATAATCCTTGACTCTTTTGTTTTTTATTTAGCGTATTTATTATTTTGAGCTTTTTGCAGGCTTCTGGACCTGATATCATTAATTGTCGGATGTTCTCTCATTAAATATATTGACGATGATCAATAAAAAATGAAAAAAAGGATATATTTTTACGAAAATTTTTAATTTGATTGAACATTTGTAATTTTAGAAAAACATTGGATACGCACAGGTACTCAAATGACACTCGTCGCACTTTGCCAAAATGAAGTGAAAAAACTAAAAAAATTTAGATCACTGGTCGATTTTTTGAAAAAAACGGCAAAGAAAGAATTTTTGAATGCCAACGTTTTGGCAAAATGCATAAAGTTTTTTCTCGAGGAAGCTTGAACGTTGACATAACTTTTTTGTTAATACTCATTTTAAAGATCTCAAAAAACATATTTTTGTAGCCCTTGATCCCCTGATTAATAATATATAAAAATATCATAACTTTGTTCTTCTAAAAATAGCGGAAAATGACAATGAAAATTTGTTCCTTTTCCTCTAGTATTTTACTTTTTTCATGGGAACAAATTTCTTTATTTTACCATTAAATCTATAATACTTATTCTGAAATTCTGAGAAAGCATATTTTTGTAGTATTTTTTGTGCTGATTCTGATTCTAAAAAAATAAAATAAGGTTGTTCATCTGAATATCTGGGAAAATAATTTTTTAGATTAATGTTAAAACTTTGTTTTAAAAAAAGGTCCCAAACGGAAAACGACTTCTTTCAAAAATGCGGTTTTGCCGTTTTTTTAAAAAAATCGACCAGTGAGATTCCTTCAGAATCCGCTTTTCTGAAGCATTTTATCAAAAATCTGTGGTAGTAATCTTTTTTAGCATGTATTTTTACATTTATATGCAAAGTTTCACACTCCAGCGTTTCCTCAAAAAGCTTAAATCTTCCCCCGCAGCCGCGGCGGGGTAAGAATGCAATATGAACTCTCGCACGGAAAAAGAATTTAATTTTTTTGCGATTTTTTTGCAATACAGTATTATTACAGATTTTACCAAATATAACCGTAAAAATTAATATTTGTTTTTGAAAAAAACGTTGTATCATTTTTTTTGTTGGTCATTTTTAGTATTAAATATTGGTAAGCATAAATTTTATCTCTTTAACGATTGTAGAAAAATGTATTATATTTATTTTATTTATAAATGATCGGTCTAGTTGAATTTCGTCCCGCATTGACACAAACGATTTTTTTTGGTCAAGACTCTTTTTTGACTTTTAAGTCAAAGTTTCTACTTTTTTTTATTCTTAAAAGAATAAAAAAAAGTAGAAACATTTTGTTGGTTAAAAATAAGAATAAAATATTCAAAAAAATAAAAGCACAATTGCAAAAAAAAACAATCAAATGCAAAAAAGAAAATGCTTTAGTTTTTGACAAATCCAGAGATGCCATTCTTTGGTTCATCCAAAAATTTCTATGGATTGCACATGTGAAAATGATTTCATTTTTTTTGCTGCCGCTCAACACTTAATGAATGAACATTCCCTAATCCAGTAGATTAAGAAACATATAATTATAGGATATACAAGAAAGAAAAAATCAAGGATTTTTTTGCAAACAATGGTGCTCAAAAAGTGATGTTTTTAAAAAATCAAAGTAATTATTATAATTACAATAATTTAACTTCAAAAATTATTGTAATTATAACCAAAGAATAAAAACCATTTCTCAGAAAAAATATGAATGATTCGCCACTAAAAGTTAATACCCAATTGCAATTAACCTTAATCAACAGTAATTTTCTGAATACAGTATACTGTAAACTTATTCAAAGAAAGTTTCATAAAAATCTTATGGATTTTCTTGTTGGAAAATAAATTTTTTTAATTTATTCAATTTTAGATGTTGTATTAAAGTTTTCGATTTCCTGCAAAAACAGTCAGTAAATTATTTCTAATAGGCAAAAAATTATAATAATTAAATACAACATCTAACAAAAACTTTTCATCCGTTAAATGTGTAGTAATTATGGTTAAAAGGAAACAAACAATTAATTAATTAATTTAAAGTAATTTTAAGCTAATGACGTTTATAAATCTTCTTTATTTTTTCATGTGATAAAAATTGTTATTGTTACTCATTTCTTTGACGATAAAGTGTGATATAATTAATTTATTTTTATAAATTTATTAAAAAAACATTGCCTCATTTTTCGTCTGTCATTATTGGTGTTAAAAAATGGTGACCATAAATTTTATTATTTTAACAATTGTTGAAGCTGTGCTGTATTTATTTCATTTATCAATGTTGATTTTATTAATTGTTAAACGGAAAGCTGCTTTTAAGGGATCATTTTATGATATTTTTCGAGTTGTTCTTTTCTCGGATTTGATGTGTTACCTTGGGGTAAGTTAAATATTTGAAAAAATTTAAACCTAAAAAAAGAAAGCGAACAACGGGGCGCCAAAAGTTCAAGTTTATGCACTTTTTTTGCAGCAAAAAAGCAATAAAATGAATTTATGGCTGTCCAGACATTTACGTCATCAGAGAACGAGGGGTAAATGATCATGCCGCCTTTGATGTGCGGCAAAAATGCCTTTGATGTAGAATATGATGATGACGTAATATCTGGACAGCCCCTTTGCAAAAAAAGAACAGTTGTTACTTTTGAAACAGTGAGAAAATAGCTCAGCAAAAAAACACGACATTTAAGCCTTTTTCCCATGGGCTGTCAATTTTGTTTTTCATTTTTCTTTATCGATTGCGTTCGACATGTTAGATTACATCTTTAAAAAAAAGTCTTATTTTTTAACAAAAAGAAGCACCAGTTTTTTGAATATTTAAAACTTTTTTATAAAAATTGATTAATCTTTCAGTTTTTGTTTGAGCTCTGTAAAATGCTTAAAAATAAAGCAAATATGAACCTTTTACAAATAAATTAATTCACATACTGTGACTTTATTCGGCGCAATTTTAATATTAAAGTTATTTTAAATATCATTTTGGACCTCCAGTTAATGGCACCAAATATGCCCAAGCAAAAAGATATGAAATAATTGTGAGCAACAAAAATCTGGCTCGATTTAAATAAGTTGAATATTTTTCGAGAAAAATGTTGCGATTACCCGTTCTAAAATTTAATTAATTATTGAAACCTGAATTTTTTGTGCTGTGAATCCTATTACAGTAACCAAAATCGAAAATTTGAGGGATTCTTCTTTTTTGTCAATCAAAAAAAACTGAAACATGCATCAGAATTTTCGTTGAAGAATTTCATCACCCTGATCAGGGAAAATAGCCTAAATTCTTTTTATCGTGATAGTAAAGTTGTTAAGAAACAGTACAGTATATTTATTCCATGGATTTAATACTTGAAAATCTTTGCATGGCCGGATTGGGACTGGAATAGGAGATGACTGGATCAGGAAGAGACAATTGTGCTTTTAGCAACAAAGGAGTGCAAATAGCTCAAGTTTATTGCAGAAAAAGACAATATTGTCTTTTTTACAATTGCATAAAGTTTTAACATTACAAAAACGAACAATTGGTTTTTTTGAGACCATGAAAAAACACATTTTAACGTTTTTTTTCACTTTCTTTCTAAGCTTGCTCTTTGGTGTTTTTTCTTCTAATCAATTGCTTTGACAATGTTGGACCACGTTTTTTGCGATCAAAAGAAATCTTTCATTTTTTAAACAAACAAAAAAGTACCAGTTTTTGAATATTTAAAAAACTTTTTTAAAAAATTAATTAACGCAAATCTTTTAAGTTTTGTTTTAGCTCTGAAAAATGCCTAAAAATAAAAATATGGCGGCCAAATTTCTTTAATCATGCATTATGAAAAGCCGAAAAAGTTGACTTCAATTTTAAGTTTGTATCAATTATTGTTTTAAACATTTTGTTACCTCTAGTTCAATGCACCAAATATCTCAAAGTAAAAAGATGTGAAATAATTGTAAGTAGCAAAAATCTAGCTCAATTTAAAAAAGTTGAATATTTTTCGAGAAAAATTGTTGCGATTAAACGTTTCAAAATTAGAATAAAAGTGAAACACTAACTTTGTGTGATGTGAATTCAATTACCGTAATAATAACCAAAAATTTGAGGGATTCTTCAGTTTTGTCAATCAAAAAACAAATTGACCAAATTAATGATAATAAAGTTTTTAAGAAGCAAATATCCCCATCTTTGCGGAGCTGACATCCTCTCTTTCACAGAAAACAAATTTATATTTTTTAGTTATTAAACATCCAAAAAATACCATTGATCTCATTTTTAACACCTTTCTACCAGCCGAATCCTACAATGGCATATATTTTATTAACCATTGTCGTGCATTTTACATTTATCGAATTTCTTGGACATACTTTAATGGCCTTTAATCGATTTACGCTAATTTGGTTTCCAACAAATAATCAAGCAATTTGGAAACATCCATGGCATACTGTATTACTTTGGGGTTTACCAATCTTAAATTTGATATGGAAAATTGGGGAACCTGCAAAATTTATTTTTTCATCGGAGGATACTGTAACCTGTATTTTGGCGAATGAAAGAGCCTGGAACACATATTTGGTTATTTCTTCAACTCTTTTTATTTCTACAACTTTAATCGCTGCAATTTTAAATGTGTTGTCATTTGCAAAATTTTATTGCTACAAAAATTCAGCTTCTACAATTCAAATCAAAGAAAAAAGTTTGCTGCGTAAGTTTTGCTTGTATAATTTAGCATTACCAGTCTGCCCGGCCTTGATCGGGCCAAAGTTTTAGCTCCCAAATAAATGCTGGATTAGGAGTTTCGAAAATACAATAATTACTGTAGTCGGGTTTCTGCAACCATGGATTCAGAATCCCGATATAATATTTTGAAGGAATCTGAAAAGGTTGGGTTCCAAAGGTTCAGAAATGGAATGAAAAGAAAACCTTTTTTTAAATTCTGAAACGTTATTTGGGATTCTGAATCCTAGCAATCTGTAACCGGATTACGGTAAAAAAGCTTTAGCAAACTTTTACACGATTTTGATGTTGGGTTTTTTGAAGGTTCAAATTTTTACTATTTCTTGTGACTTAGAATCCACGGATTCTGGAGCCACATTACTGTAAAAATTTTTTCTTTTTAGAAGTTTTTGGAGATTCCAATATCAACTTATTTACCAGCTAAACATACCGTTTTGGATAAAAATATCCTATTTTTTTCAATGAGATTCTGAATCCCCTGATTCTGTTCCCAGATTACTGTAACTTATATTTTTTCAGTTGTATCATTCATAATATTTCTATCCCAGATTTTGAGGACCTCAAATAATGTCATAAAATTACTTTTTCCAAACAGTACTGAAATTATTCTTTTCCTTGGACAAATGTTGCCTTTATTGTACGGATTATTCGCCTGGTCTGGAAGTGTCTCCCTTATCGTTTTAAGGTTTGCAATTTTAGTTTATTTAAATTATTTCTTCAACATTGTTAATTTTTACAGTAAATCAACTCGAAAAGAATATCTTTCATATTATTTTTGTATCAAACCAAAATTAATTGTTGTTTCATCAGCTCAAAAGGGAACAATATTAAATAAAGTTACACCAGTTTCACAAATTTTATAAAAATTGTATTTTGTGAATTGTTTCATTTTTTAATTGTTCTTAATTTACATAATAGTAGATCTCTGAAAAAATTTACTGTTTGAAACACTTTGCTTTTCTTTTACACCCATGAAATTAGAAACCTTTAATTTTGGAGAGGAAGGAAACAATTTTGAGGCGGCACGCCTTTGATCTTTTGCCGAAGGCGTGAAAAGCGGTTAAGATAACAGGAAAAAATTTAACGGAAACGATAATTTCTGTTATATCCGTTCAGCCTATATGGCAAATTTGTCATATTTATTCAAATTTTTGTTATCATAAAATACTTGTTTTTTTAATGACCAAAGTCAATACATTATTTTTTAAAGTATCAAAGTTTGTTGTTTTTAGAAATCAAAAATTCAATTAAATATAGCTTTCTTTATAACAGAATAATTTTGTGCAAAAATAAATATTATTTGCTTTTTCTACTTTGCCTTGTTTTTCTTTATGTCACCATTAATTTGTAGTTTATTAAGCTGTAAAAAACACTTATTTAGAATTTATGCAAATTTGATTACAGCAAAAGTTAAGCCCTAAAATACTTATTAAAAATAAAAGTTTGAGGTTGAAAAAAGTTGTTTTTTGGCACTTTTTTCTAAAAAATGCCAGAATTTGTTCTTTCTGATTATCAGCAATGTTTTGGCACAAATAAAACATGGCCAAATTTCGGCGATAAATTAATCGCTGCTATTCCGCTGCTTACCGTAACCATTGTTGCATTTTTATTGAATACTGTATTAATTATAACTATTGTAAAATATTTCCAAGAATTAACAGAAAAAATTAGAATAAATATTTTATTGTTTAATTTATGCCTGGGACATTGTTTATATCTTTCTGGAACATTTCTTATACAATCCCCTGGGGCTATTTCGTCAGTGCCAATATATTCAAATGATAATTTAATGATTTTCTCAACTTCGATTTCATCAGTTGGATTTTATGCCATTGTATTTTTTGAATTTTCTGTGGCACTTGATCGATTTATCGTTTTTTATGTTGATAAAAAGTTGTCACGAAATCGTTACTTCATTTTTGTTTTAATTTTATGGTTTTTGTCAATTTCTGCTGTATGTATTCAAATTTGGCATGGTTGCCCAAAGCGTTATAATCAATGGACCCTTAGTTATTCCTTTGAATGTAATTTTGGATGCAAAAGTGATATTTTTGGAATTTTTCCAATTTCATTTTTACTTAATCTTGGCACTTATTTAACTTATGCCGTTTTTGGATTATACGTTTTGGTATTTTTAAAAATTATTCATTTAAAAAGCTTGCATCAAGCAAGATTTAAAGCTCAAAAGAAGGAATTATTAGTGGTGAGTTTTTTTGGGGGGTGTTTAGGATTTTGTGATTACTGTATTTTTCTATAGTAACACAAAAATTAAGGTTTTAGTTTTTTGAGTACTACAACTTTTGGAATAGTAACATCAAATTGATAAGTTTAGTTGTTTCTGTTACTATACTTACAAAAATTTGCATGTTTGTGATCCCAGTTTAAGGAGATAAACTAACAAATTTGCATACGCTGATTACAATTTTTGTTCTTCAAGAACGTCAGCAGCATTTTGTTTCATAAGGGAAAAAACTATTTTGAGAGGGCATGTCTTTGATCTTGTGCCGATGGCGGTAAAAGATCAAAGGATTTTTATGATATCAAAAGAGGCATTTGCCCAAGATTCTCCCCCTTTCATATTGTTGAGTACCATTTTAATAACTCACTTTCCTTGTGTTCCTCCCGATTGCGTCATCCTTATGCGACCACTAACTTTATATCCATTTTTTCAGTTGGTGCAATTCTTTACAATTTTTCTTTGTACTTGGCTTTCCTCCACTTCAATGTTCGTTTTTCCGACATGGTTTGGTCGATCAATGTTTACAAATATTGCTCCAATGATTCTGATTGCGTTGAATGCTCTATTAAACGCGGCACTTTTAATGATTTTCAATTTCACAATTCGAACAAAAGTTGCAATTTTGCTTCATTTGAAAAATATATGCAAATGTCGAACAATTAATATTTCACCAAATACACTTACAGTACAAAGTGTTACACAAGGAATTAATATTCAATAATTTTCAAATAGTTAACAATTATAATTTTGTTTTTGTTGTTTTTATGAAATAAATTTTGTTTAAATCCAAACACGATAGTTTACAGTAAACAGTTTTAAAAATATTTTTAAACTGTATGAGATTCGTATTTTTCATTCTCGAATCCTCTCAAGTTTTTATGCCACAAAATTATTCACTTATTTCTACGTTTTTTTCGGTTTTAAATGAATTAAAAATTTCTTTGATCTTATTTTTTACTGTCATTTTCTGAAATGTTTCACATAAAAATACAGCATTTGATCCCATTCAGTTTTATGAATATTCTGAAACTTCAAATTGGAATCATATAATTAAGATTTTTTTTGTTAAATTGTTGTAATCGCTAAAAAATTAAAAGCTTAATTCATTAATATGTTGTATACTTTCCTAAATAACATACTTTTTTATTAGAAATATTTATGAAAAACATTGTTAAATTTTGCATGGTGACAATCCATGCTCAGAACACAAAAGCTTAAATTTGTTATTAACAAAAAAAGTAACAAAAACAATTAAATCGTTAACGTCAAAGAAACTCAATAAAATTAAGCTTTTGTTTTTCACTCCTCAAATATCTTTATCAAATTATCACTAAATTTTCTACTAATATCTTAACCTACACATTGACTTAAAAAACATAGCTTGTCCTTTTTTTGTAGTCTTTCACCTTTTTTTAAAAAGTTTTCCAAAAACTAAGAAATTCAATTTTAGGTTTTTAAAGAATATACAAATGATGTTTGAGCATTGCTCAACATTATTCTGTTATTTACCATGTAATATTTTATTATACATTTGTACTTATGTATGCTTCCATTTTTCATTTTAAATGTAGCAAATGGTCAAAATTATTTAATTTTTGATACTTTTTGTAGTCTTGTTATCGAACATTAAAAAACTTTAATTTTTTGATGTTGTAAATCTTAAATAAAACTTTGGAAAGAAAGGGATATTATTTAAAATATCCATGTATTACCGTAACCTGAATTAATACACCTTTGGAGCAAAAATACAAAAAAAACCAAAAAGACATCTGCATCTATAAATTGATAAAAGCAAAAAATGTTGATTTGCACCTGTCCACATCTGTAATTTAGATATAACATAACAATTATAAACACATAGCAAATAGTCCTTTAGGGTAAATAATGATTTGAATCATGGTCGTTTAAAAAAATGACCATGATTCAAATCACAAACAAACTTATTCTTAATTTAAAGAAAATTTCATAAAATACATTTTGAAACCATTGCCAAAAATGCAGACAATTTTTTTGGTTGAGTTTCAAGCAATGACAAATTTATGAACAGTGAAAACTATCAAAAAGAATAAAGTGATTGAATTTCAAGTGCACTTAAAAACAACAAATGTTTTAAAAAAGATATTAAAACTGGATTAATAACCATCAACTAAAAAAGAGATGCATAAATGCAATAATATGGGGATATTATAATATTATTAAAAACAGGATAAACGAAAATGAGTCATAATCGTTTGATGTAGTTTTATTATATTTTGTTAATCACATTTTAAAATGCATTTTTATTGAAAAAAGTGACACGGATACATTTTTAATGATTTTTTGTGTTTGTTTTGTAAAGTTTAACCTTAAATTTTTTTCATTCATTGTTTCTAAATTTTAGCCAATGTTACTACTTTTTTTTCAAAAATTGAAATGTAACTTTTAAAGTATGTTTTTCTTTGTTTTTAAAAGTTGCATTTTAATGCCAATGAAGAAGGCATTAGTTTCATTTTGTTTGTTGCCTTTGAAAAAAAAGAAAAATGGTGTTCTTGACGTTTTTGTCTTTTTCTTTCTTCAACTTTTTTCATGTTTTTTTTGTTTTCCAAAAAAGTACAACACGCAAGTATCCAATTTTTTCGGGGATGCTTTTTTGTTGTTTTTCGTCAAACACGAAAAAAGGCATATTTTTATTTATGTGTTTTTTTTCTCGTTGAATCGGTAACTTCTTTTTTGGCAATAAATTTGCCATTTTTTGTATTCTGTAATATTCCTGAAATCAGGGACGTCATCAGATGAATTTTATCGGAGCGGGCAAAAAAAACCATTTTAGGCAGTGCCGCCTTTGATCTTTTGCCGATGGCGGTAAAAGATCAAAGGATTTTTTGATTTCAGAAGAGGCACGTGCCCTCTGGCGCCAAGTCATGTTGATGTCCCTGTCGGAAATAGACAAAAGTGTCTTAATTTTTTTAAATTGTATTTTTTCATTTTTATTCTTCAACACATTCTTTGTGCCAATCTTTCTTTCTATCTTTTTCCATCCTTGCTGCAAATTTTTGCCATTCATCTTTTCAACAGCTTTTTTAATTAAGCCATTTCATATATAACTAAAAAAATATATAAACCGCGCAATTCAGTAAAAAGAAAAAGAAAACTTCATTAAGAGTGACAGCTGCCAATTTTTTCTTTCTCTCTTCCTCTTGAATCGCGTTTATGCCAAAATCGGATGGCATCGATTAAATATTTGCGTGCGCGAAAAATGCAATTTCACTTTTGTGCAATAGGATTATATGAATGAATTTAAAGGAGCAAAAAATGAAGTAATTTTAGGAAGGTTGGGATAAACAAAAACGTAATGTTTTGGTTGTAGCTTTTTTGGAAGGAAAAAAAGGCAAAAGAATACTGTAACTAAAAATTGTAATTTTATTACAGTACTTTTATGTTAATATTTTCTGTTTTTTTATCAAAGCTGTTTCGGTAAATATAAAAATAAGGAGTTGAAGATGATATTTAAAAATATACCTTGAAGGCATATCGAAAGAAATTTGCATAAAAATGCTTTTGCACCATATTTTGATTTAAGTGTAAAATTACGTACCAAATTAAAAAAATTAATTGTAAAACTCTAAAGGTTTTTTCTTTTTAAGCTAAAATTTCTCAAATAATATCTTCTGAAATTTAAATTCCCAAAACATGAAAATTCGAAGATTTCACAGAATTAACTACTCTAAATCGAAAGTTTCGAAACAACCAAAAATGCATCGAATAAAAATTATACTATTCGATCGAGGTAGTTTCTTCTCTTTTTTATAATGACTAATATCAATGCATTTAAAAATGAATTTAGTCAACTGAAAATTTTTAAAATCTCATTGTTTCATTTTTGGAGCAGTTTAAACAGCAAAAAACTCTCCCTTCAAAAAGTTTCAACAAAAAAACGATTATAATATATACCTACCAATAATCAGATCAGCTCAAGCAACCCAAAATCGAGCAATGAAAAATAACTAACTAACTACCTGCTGATGATGATGATGAAAAAAAGCGGTTTTAACCTATTCTCATTTCTTTTTTGGTTCGTTAAAAAGAGATCCCCTTCTTTTTTACACTTTTGAGTCAAAAGAAGTTCTCTTTTTTTTGGGAGGTTTATTGTTTTTTTCTGGGTTTCTTTAAAGCGCTTTTTTAGTTTAGTTTTTTTAAAAGAAGAAAGTTATTGTTTCAAATTTATTTTTTTTGCATCTTAATATGAGCTCTCTTTTTTGTTGAGGAGTTTGAGTAAATTTAGTAAATTTAAAAGAAAGATATAACTGAAATTGGGAGGAAAAAAAAGAATGCCGGAGGGAATGTCAAATTTGAATGGCATTGATGAGGTTGAGTAAGTTAGTTGATATTGACTTTGTTGTTATTTGGGCAAGAAAAAATTGAAGAGCCTACTCAAGCTTTATAAAAAATACAAAAAATTACTCTATTGTAAAATCGGATACAGTAATCTTCAAAAAGCTTGTTTAATTTTCGGCATTGTTTTTTTCCATTGTTTTTATGAATTGACTGTTTGTATACTTTTTTGATCCCTGATTTTCAGGTTTATATATACCCTGATTATCATGAACCTGACAATCAGGGTCTATTTTATTTAAGGAAAATTTATTAAAATATATTTTCGCTGCGGGACACAAAAAAGTGTGTAAATTGCCCTTTAAAATCCAAGTTTTTATATCTTTTTTATTCCCAATCCCGAGGCTATGTTTCATTTACTTTTTTCTTAAAATTTCAAGAAACTCACAAAATTACGCTTTTCATTTTTGCTAAAAGAGACCAAAAAGATGGAACGTAAGAAACAAAAAAAAATGGAACGGCAACTCCTTAAAAGTTGACAATTATGAAAGACTATTTTCTTTCAAAAAAAAAAGAAAAAAGGAAAAGCCAATTCCCTTTTGGCAAGTCCGTAACCGGTCAAGCTCTCAAGTCAAAGAAGAAGCGTAAGAAGAGGACAGGGACAAACATGCAAGCTTGGTTGCTGTTCCTCTTCCGTCTGGTCTAGGACTTGCAGCTGCTGCAAGCTTTGGTCACTCTCATTTACTTCCTTCTTTCCAACCAAATTTGTGTGACTCACTTTCTATTTTCCCTTGTTCTTAAAAATCCAAACCCTGAAAAACATAGCTAGTCAGCTTTCAAGTCAATGGTTAGCCATTCGAGGGAGGGAGGATTTTTGAGAGATTGTCCATTCTCTTTCTTTTCCCTCATTTTAAGGAGTAGAAAGAAGAACAACCCCGAAAAAAACTCATCGTTGCCGTCGTTGGCCTGGCGACGTTTTTTTTAAAAACATTATATTTTCTGTTATCCCAAAACTGGAACAAAAACAGCAAAAAAGCCAAGAACCGATCTATCTATCTCTTTTTTTTGAGGAACAAAAAATGCGTATCTCCTTCTTCTTTTTTTCTGCGGCTTGTTTTTATTATTGTTTATTGCTGCCAGTTGTGAATTGAAAAAAATATATATAGCTTTCGTTAAGCTTTTATTTCCTCCCATCTTTTTTTCCTATCCCGTTTATAAATATACAATCTTGTTTTTATAGATAGATTTTTAAGGATGCCTTTGAAGAAACTTTGTCTTTGCCGATAAAGGGTAATAAAAATAATATGTAATCTGCCAGTGTTTTTTTTTCATGGCGTAATCCATAAAGTGTGTAATGTGTTTTTTAGAAAAGTGATTGTAAGCTGTTTTTGTTTTTTCTTGAACAAATAATGGCATTTTCTGTTTAATTTTGGCGAAGGCTTAAAATTTCGTAATACTTTTCTTTTTTGATAAAATTGCCTAAAGGGTTCCACTAAAAATCGTACTCGTGCCGTAATTGGCTTTTCTGTATTTTCTTTCTTTATTTTTCGTATATTTTCATTTTTATTCGATCCAATTTTTTTGGTACCACATGATTTTTAACAAAACATTCATTTGAAAATCTGCATTTTTTTAATATAAGAAGTATGTCAATTTAGTTTTTATTATTTGTCTCGCCAAAATAATGTCTCAAAATGACCTTTGCACAATGTCGGGACACTTTGTTGTTAAAGGTCAATGATGTGTTTGAGGTGTTCGTTCCAAAACACATTCTTTTGTGCTCGTAAAATTTGGGTTAAAGATTTTTTTCATTTTCTGCAAAAAAAGTTATGAGTTTCTTGATAAAATTTTTAAACTTTACAAACTTACATAAGTAATTTGAGGGATTGTCCAGATCTGATTGTAAAATCCAAATTTTCAAACCCTTACCCTTCCATGAGATTTATTCTTTTGATCTTTGCCGCTTGTAAGCCGAGCAAAGGTTATTTTGGCTAATACCCTCGTATCCAAAAAAAATGCTGATATAAGACCGGATAATCCCAGAGGGAAAATTGTCTAAATACCGTAACTTTAACATTTTTACAAAACCAAATAATTTTTTGTTGAAAATTAATAAATTTCTTAAAAATTAAAAATTTTGTTTTTCATGAGTATTTGATTTGTTTGATTTAAACAAAAAAATTATTGTTTAAAAATGTCTTCTTTTTTTGAAACCCATAAGCAACAATAATAAAAAAAATAGTACAAAAAAGAAGAAGAAGGGGTGAAAAGGTACACTTGATATATCCGCGACAAAAAAAAATGAAGGAGATCGAAAGAAAGTAAAAGATTTTCCTTGTTCGGTTCGGGTAAAAAGAAAAGGGGGATAAGAGTTATATAAAAACTTTTTTTGCTTGAATGTACTTTTTCCTCTTTTTCTTGTTTCCACTTCAAATTTCCTCATTTTGCTATTTTTTGGCCTACCCGAAAATCCTTGTTTTTCTCTCACCTCCGTTTTCCTCATATTTTTCGATCATTCTTTGGAGATATTTCTTGTCGATAATTGCTTGAAAGACAAAAAAAATGTGTTTTCAGTTTTCGCTTTCAAAATTTTTAACAGTTTTTTAAAATCGCAAAATCTGAACAGCTTAAGTTTTTACTGTTAAAATTGATTCGAGTTTAAATAAATTTTTAAAGCTAAATATTTAAATTTAATGAAATTTTTTTTGCAAAGTTAGTTCGGTTCAACCCAAAACTACGGTAATCAGTCAGCGATTCACTGTACTTTTTTCATTTTGGGTCTCATAATGAAAATTATTTTTAATTTATTTTTTCGAGAAAAAGACCCTGATTATCAGGTTTGTGATGCAAAAACCTGAAAATCGGGAGTGAAAAAAGTATGCAAATTTAATATAGTTTTCAATAGCTTTTTGACACATTATTAAAAAGGACATTTTTAAAACTTTTAATAAATTTTTTAAAAACTACAGTAAGTTTTGTCACTTACATCTTCAGAATTTGTTTATATTAATTTTTTTGTTTTTTGCGTGCCCCAATTTTGAACACTTTCGTAAATACAGTAATTTTGCTCTAATTTTTGATATGTCTTTTTTTGCAAAATGTTCCTATTATTTTTTTAAAAGCCACTTTCCCTTATTATTATTGTTTTTTGTTTTGTCTTCTTCAATAAGAAAAACATTTTTCTAACACCTGTTTTTTTTAATTTTCAGCTAAAATATTTTTATTTGTTCCGTTAAAAGAAATATACATACAAATTATTTTATTTTGCATGGAAGAAAGTGAAAACTTGAATTTCCTTAAAATCAAAAAAAAACAATATTCAATTAAATTTTAACGGATTATTTGATTGCCGTATTCCCAAGACAATCAATCTTTAATGGATTCTAGTTTTGTTTTTTTATAGCTGTTATTAGTTATATTATTAGTATTATTTTTATTAGTCATCTTTAAAGAATAGAATATTAAAAAATGTCAACAGGTTCAACCGCAACATCAACCACAACAACTGCAAAAACATTGCAGCGAAAAGCTCCAGTACCTGCTCCAAGGCCGGTGCATTTAAAACCGAAGCCGAAACCAAAACCAACAATTGTCCCAAGGGGTTCTGGAAAAGTTGCAGCGGGAAGCAAAGTAAACAGGGTTCAAGATTTGGCTAAAAAGTAAGTACATTTGGAAACATTGAAAATTTACTCTTCTATTTTGATTATTTTTAAAAAAAAATTTGTTACAGTCTAAACGTTTGAAGTATTTTTTACAAGGGCATCGTGAACCTTTTTTTGGAGCGCGAAGAAGCCATCACGATGGTACCGCCTTTGATGTTTTGCCGTCAGCGGTAAAAGATCAAAGGAATTTTTTGATTTTTAAGAGAGCACATGCCCTCGGTCCCCCTACCATGCTTACCTAACTAATTTTTGATAGCTAAAAAAATTGAATATCGAAAACATATATCTGCAACTCCAAAATACGGACATGGATAAAACGTCCAAAACCTATAAAAAAATTTTTTCTGAACATTTTTTTTCATTTTAGTTATAGAAAATTTTTCGGTATATAAAAAGCTCAATAAAATTAGTACTCGATTTGTTGCCAATAAAAATTATTGGCACCTTTAAATCTCTTTTTTGAAGCTTTCAACATAAATCAACCATTTAGCTTTTTATACGATTTTTATCTTCCCTCTTTTTTCCGTTTTAAACAAAACCAATGCATTGAAAAAACAAAAACAGCCCTCGTGCCAGAAGAAGAAAAAAAAATTGGTGGTGGTCAAATTAAAACCCTATACTTTACACCCAATTTTTTATATATTTTTTCCAATCCATTTGCTTTCTTTCCACATTAAATTTATTTTTTTCCTTAAAAAAAAGAAAGCATCAATTTGTTGATTGAGTATTTTTTGATTGTTGACTCCCCAAACTTTTTTTTTAAATTTGAAAGGCTTTGATTTTAGACCCAGGTTTACATTTCTTTTTAAAACCCGGCCCCGTCCGGAAAAATTTAGGCCCAAATCAACCCTGCCCGGTCTTTATGGCTCATCTTCAATTTTTCCTTCCTTCCTTTATTCAAATTTTTCGCAAATCCAAAAAAAATAAATCTCGGCCCAGGAACGTAAGCAAAGTTGGGCACCAGAAACCTGTACCCCCTCCGAAATTAGAAAAAATTCTTTGATCTTTTACCGCCATCGACACAAGATCAAACGCGTGTCCCTTCGGAACGGATTCTGCCACCTCAAAATAAAATCTTCTTTTTTCGAGTCTTCCAGAGTTTTTAAAATAATCCTATCCCATTGTTATGTTTACATTAATTTAACGTTTTTTAATTTCTAAAATTATTATTGTTACAGATTCGAACGTACTCCTGCCACTACAACAACCACCACAAAAACATCAACACCCTCAATCTCCACCACCTCTAAAAAAGGATTAATCCGAGATAATTCAAACCTTTCAAAGCCTATTATTTCACGGCCATCAACTGCTTCTTCTGCAACTGCTGTTGTTGCGCGAAATCATTCTCAAAATCATCGACTTCCAAGGTAACACTGCTCTCCTCCTTTTTTTTCGATTGCAAAAAGCAAAAGCTTTGATCTCTCTCTTTTTTTATGTGTGTCTCTGCTCTCTTTTTCTTCAATTTTTTTGAAGCAAAATTTTATAAAAATACTATTCAAAAAATCAAGTTTAAAAAAAAGTGAAAAGTAGGTAGGTAAAAAAAAGTATCGGTCAACCGGAACACTCGGCTCCTTCTTCCTCCCTTAAAATTTTTTTTAAATTCAGTAAGCTTTAATTCAAATATTTATAAAAAAAATTTATAGTTAACTGTGAAAAGGAGATTGGAAGCTTTTGCTTTTAATAAAATTAGGTAAGGTAAAATTTTCGGGAATTTAATTATCGGTTTTTCTTTGATTTTTTAAAGTTTACTTTTAATTAATAGTAAACCAAAATTGTGGATTATTGATTTTTGGAGAGCAAAAATTTGCATAAGTTGTGAAAATTTTTGCTTTCACTAATATTGTCAACGTTACAGTATTCTTTTCAAGGATGTCAGGAACATTTTGTTAAGGAGGAGACCGCCTTTGATCTTTTGCCGATGGCGGTATTGGATCAAATGATTTTGATTATTTCGGAAATGGGCATGTGCCCTATCCTTTTTGACGTCCCTGCTAATTCATATTTTTAAACTTGTTTTTTAAAGTTTTTACCTAAATTTTTTGGGACACTTTTTAGGAATGTTTCAATTAGCAAAGTTTTGTCAACTCATAATTTTGGAATTTCATTAAAGCTATCTTATTTTTTGATTGATGAGTTATTTGACAGCCGTCAAAAAGCCATCAACATAAGTAATAAGCATGATTAATCTTGCAAATATTCATTTTTACTTATTTTTGATTTGTTTGTTTCTTCTTCTTTAAGTCCTCTAGTCCAATCACGATTCATCATAAAAAGATAATTCAACTAATTATTACAACCAAAAAATACATAGATATAAAATTTTTGATGACCACCAATTAATCAAAAAAAAACTTTTCTCTTTTCTTTCATTTCTACTAATTGCTTTTAAATCGCAAAAACACTCCCTTTTTTCATTCATTAATTTTTTAAAAACTTAAAAACAAGCAATAATTAACACGCATATTTTTTTCTTTCAATCCGATTTTAGAAAGCAAAATCAACAAAACAAAAAAACGCAATCATTCAAAAAAGTTTTTTTACGGACAAAAATGATACAAAATTTAAAGATTGCTTTTTTTAAATTTTTATATGAGTTTTTTGTAGAGAAAAAACAAGCTTTTTTCTACTTTAATAGGAGCTACTGATGCTGATGCAATTGAAACAAATCTTTCTTTTTTGGGATTTGAATTGTTTTTAAGTGGAAAAAACCCTTAAAAAAGGAAATTGAGATGACGCGTTTTTTTTGTCGTCGCGCGTGAGAAAGATAGGGTGATTTCTTCTTTTTGGATTCATTCATTCTTATGCTGTAACTGATCTATCATAGAAGAAGAAGAAGAAAAGTTCAATATATTTATTTATTGATGGATTTCACTTGCAGCTACTTCTTTTTTTGGGAGATATGAATTGCTTTGGGATAAAATAAAAAAGCGCTTGAAAAAAATTTTAAAGAAAGCTGTAATAATTTAATTTTAAAGCTTAAATTTTTTAAGTTTAAACGTTTCTCGAAACTTTAAAAATTCCTAAATCCCATCCTGAAAGCCCAAAGGGTGATTACAATATTATTTTCGAAAATGGTTCCTCCTGACGATCAGGGTCTTTTTCTTTTGTTTTTGCCTGATTGTCAAGAATAGTCATCTTTCAAAAAAAATCTTTGTTATTTTTAAAAGAATAAAAATGTACATTACAGTACACCATCTTTAAGATTATTTTTTTTAACTTTTTTTACGTTGAAGCTATTCCAACACAGGATTGTGGAATTATGTTTAATAAAAAGATTTATTCAAGATAAAAGTAGCTATAGCCGATTTTTGAGATACTTTTTTGTTTAACTGATATGATTCATATATGTCTTTTTACTCATCCCCACTTGTCAAATGCTGAGATACAAATGCGTGGTTGCAATTTGCAAAACTTGTATTTTGCAGATTTTGTTTAGCTTTTATTTTTTGCTTTTTAGTTTATTCTTATTTTTGATACTGTTCCACTTTTTTAAATTTTTTTTCCAAAACCCTTCATTTATTTCCATATTATTATTTTTTTCTTACGGTTTACATTAATCTCTTTAAAAACCATTAAAAATTTTATGCTCTTGTTTTCGATCATTTCATAAAAATAATATCCACTCTCCTAAGAAAAATTAAAGGATGTGAAAAAACGCTAATTATCCCACAAAAATATAATATTTTTTTTATCCGTTTCAGTGTTGAACGAAGATTCTCAAAACCTCAAACGAAAAGATTTTATTGCCGTTCAGTGACACGAAAGCGATCCTCATTAATTCGACAATTTCGAAGCACCGGTGACCTTATTGCTTATTCAAATTCTTCTTCAACGCCTTCGTCTTCTTCGACATTGGAAGGAGATATATTATCGGATATTAATGGATCTGTGGAGATGAATAAATGTAAAATGATTAAATCCAAATCTGTTAATGAAGAAGAACTATCAGCGATGACAATGACAGAGGAAAAGAAGGATGGCGGTGGAAGTGTCGTGGCAAAAATTACTGGAAGCAATAAAAGGTTAGTTTTGGTTTTTTTATTAAATCTGAATATGCCGATTCATGGATATGACTATTTCGCCAAACAACAATTTTGCCCTAAAATTTGTCCTGGTTTTTTATGAACGCCAAAATGTCCCAACTTTTTTGTACGAGATTAGTTTGTCGAATCGACAACTTCTTCGTTTCATTTAAAAAACCATCGAAAATTCAGCGGAATTGTTCGGCGAAATGTCTTTTGGCGAAATATCCGAGAATAAATTATGATACTGTAACTATTTTTATAATTTGTACCATTTGCATATCTTTTAAAACCCTAATGTTTATCTTCGCATTCTTCTTTTATTTATGCAAATTTTATGGCCATAGCTCTTTTGACAAAAAATATCTTTGTCAAGATTAAAAAATTTTTACTTAAGATTTCTGGAAGATAAAAATTGGCAAAAAACTTTAATTACAAAGAAACATATCTTTTTTCTTTGCTTATCCAAATATCTTAATGAAGCTAGTCGGATTTATGAAAAGGATATGAGATCAAATTACATATAATAGCAATTGTTGTATTGTATTTATTTATTTGCTTGCTCGCTTATAACAGTTGTTATTCAAATCATTTCTGTTCCAATTTCTTTTTTTTGAACGAAAAATTAGTCGTGATTTGTTTCAAGTTTTTCTAAATAGAATTTTTTGAAGATTTTCTACAATTTATTACAACTTGAAATTCCAATAATTCTAGCTTCTTCAATTTCAACATTTCCCGATTTTTTGGTATTGTTGGATCAACAAGATCAACATTTTTACTATCAGTTTTTTCAAGGATGTGTGAATGAGTGTCCACTTCTTTATATATCTCTCTCATTTAGCGACTTTTGAGGCTTTTGAAGAAAGTTCTTAAGTTTTTAATAATCATCAAAACACAATATTTCCTTGTTCCAAATCGAAAAAAATATGCACTTCTAAGCTGTTGAAATCATCTTCAAAAAAAGAAGATTGATTTTGGAGAAGAGAAAAAACTTGTAAATTTTCAATGCTTTTTTTTATTTTCAAAGAGAACGAAGAAGGACTTTTATGCGCATCGGCTACTTTATTTTTGTTGAAAAACATAGAAAAAAAGCTGTTTTGTTTATTATTATTATTATATTTGCTTGTTTTGCGCGAAAAAAAAGTAACAGCAGCGGTCTCGTTTTTGCGCGCAAAAATGTGTATTTTTCACTTTCAAGGTGGTGGTCGTTTGACACTTAAAAACACAACAACATTTTTATAAAAATTGTTCTCCCTTCTGTTTCAATATCTATCACATAATCCCCGAGATTTTGCAAATCCATTTTCTTTTTCAAAATCTTTAAAGCCTGTCACTTCCCTTATTAAGCAAGTAACTAAAAAATGATGCAACAAAAACACTGCGCAAAATAAAGGCTTAAAAATGCTGGAAGCAATGAAAAAAATAAAATGAATCCAATTTTGTTTCAGCTTTTTCTTCTTTTTCTTCAAAAAAATAATAAGTGTGAAAAAAAAGAAATGTATAAAATAAAGATAGGAAATGGTCACTCTTCTCTTTTTTCCTTCTTCCTTTTTCAAGAGTGTTTTATATTTTTCATGTCCTTAAGTGGTTGATGAAGTGGTCACTTAATCATTCTTTTAAAAAGAAATACATAAAATAATGTTACTGGATAGATAATCTTCTTCTTTAACATGTATATTTGATGTTGTTGATAGAAGTAGTATACTACTTTTAGTAATATTAGTGTCTTCAGGGGGAACAGCTTAAAATATTTTTTGTTATCAAGCTTTCAAGTTTTGTATTCCATAAATTTGCATAATTACGAGCTATAGTAGTTGAACCTTAAGTAATAAGAAAAAGTATCGAAACTTGTCTTTAACAAAAATTAGTATACAAAATATCGAAATCGGACCAAGTCGTAATTTCGAATTTCTCATTATTCAAATTTTTCGATTTTACCTAGTTTTCTACAGTATACCTCAGATACGGTAGTTTTGGGTACAAACAGTGTCGTCAATAAGGTGTGGCACAAGGGATAAATCCCCCTTTTGAAAAATCATAAAAATCCTTTGATCTTTTACCACCATTGACACAAGATCAAAGGCGGCCCTCCTCGAAGTGGTTTCTGCCCCCTTCGAAAATTATTAACTATTTTACTTTTAAAAATTAACCATGCTAAAACTCTTTGTTTTCAAAATTTGACCTCTGAAGTTTTTGATGTTTTAAGTTTTTTTCTTTAATCGACGTCACAGCTTAAATCCTTGCTTTTATCTTTAAAAGATTTGTCAACACTTTGACCCTACAATTTTGTTCTTTTTGGACTCTTGAGAATCTTGAAAATTTTTTACAACATGATTTTTAACACTTTTTTTCTTATTTTTGATTGCAGTCAGCAGCAACCAACAAGCAGCTAATCTCTTAACTTTAATCTACACATATAACAATATATAACAATTGCAACAAAACTTAATCTTGACCTTTGAAGTTTTTTTTAACAATGTTTACATTTTATTTTTTGCATCTTTGCATTTTTAAGTAAAAAAATCTACAACTTTTCTTAAATTTTTTATGAGCTTTGTTTTTGCTTGTTTGCATACAATTTTTTATTGTTGCAAGTTTCGTTTTTGATTTTGGAAGGTTTTGGTTTTTGCTTCAAGAGTTAGGATTATTTTTGAGGTCAAAAAGATATTTTTTGTTATTGTTTTTACCAGTTTTGGATAGTTTAAATTGAACAAAAAGAATTTTATCTGATTCAGGGTCAGCAGAATTTTATTTCAGAGGGGGCAAAAACCATTTTGAAGAAGGTGACTTTGAACATGTGCCAATGGCGGTAAAAGATCAAAGGATTTTTATGAGTTTGAAAGGGGCACGGCTAGTGCAACTTTTTCTTAGCACGAAAAATATAGTAGAGAGATTTCCGAAATTTTGACATCAAAAAATAGAAATCCCTCTACTATTTTTCGTGCTAAGAAAAAGTTGCACTAGTTGTTGAAGGGGCACATGCCCACTCTGATGACATATTTTTAGGAAACAATTATTCTTTAAGTTTTTAAAAAATTATTTTGCTTTAAAACAAAATCTCGTCTTTTTTCAAGAAATACTGTAATTTTTGATTTTGTAACATCATCTAGAAAAATGGTCATTCTGTTACCGATGTTTTTCATTCCATTTTTGCAGGTTTAATCTTTTAAAATTTTAGTATCATGTTTTGCACATTCAAAAATTTTATAAACAATATGTAATAAGAATATTTTATAACAAAAAAAGTTGATCTTTTTTAGTTTCTTTACTTTTTGACCATTTTTTTCAATCAAGACTCTGTTTTCGGTTTTCTCAAAAACTCTATCAAGAAAATTTTTTTAATCCTCTCCAAAAAATATTTTTTTACCCTTTTTACTTGTTTTCACTTTTTTTTCATCACTTCACAACTTCAAAATAAAAAAGTCTTCAAAAAAAATATCCCTAATCAAAAGACTTACTTTCTCCCAAAAAATCCTTACATTTTTCTTTCTTGATTCAATTGCAAAAAAGGGCTACTTCTTCTTTAACTTTTTTTAGGCTGCTACTCTTTCTTTTTTTTTGGAGGGATCGCAAAAAGCAAAAAGCATTTCATTTTTTGAATCGAATATTTTTCTCGCTTTTCTACTTTTTAATAGATTTTTGATTCAAAAAAATATACAAATCTTTTTTCTGGTTTAATTCTTTTTTTTCATGATGATAGATGACAGAAAAAAAAGAAGGAAAATCTTTGACTTGTTTTTCCTTACAAAAAAAACACTAACTTTTTTTTAGGAAAAGGAAAATGATTTTTGACATTTTTTTTCGTTTCCCTCTTTTTTTTTCTTTCCTTGAATCTTAAATAATCGTTTATCCGCGGTATTGGTTTCTATTTTTTCCCTCTCTTTTTTTTTGAAAAAAATGTATTAAATTATTATGTAAACCGAATGTGTTCAATGTCACTTTTCTTCCTTTCTTCTTTTTAATGCTATTATTAGATTAAACTTGGGTGGGGAAGGTTAAAAATGAGTTAAAAAGAGCAAACTTGGGTTTAAAAAGTTGCTTTTTCAGAAAAGGTTTTGGCGCTCAATTTTAAATTTTGCAAAAAATACTGTACTGTAAAAATGTTATAATTCGTTTTTTGGGTCTCGTAACGAAAAAAATTTTGAAAGGATTTGTTTCTACAAAAGATCCTGATTTTCAGGTTCATGCTGCTACACAAACTTGAAAATCAAGGTTTGTGCAGCAGCATAAAACCCTGATTATCAGGTTCAACAAGGGTTTTATGCTGCTCCATTAAACATATTTTTTATTATCTTTTACAAACTTTTATTATTTTTTATTAAGGATTTTAAAAATTTTACCTTAAAAATTTACTTAAAACTTGTTGTAATTGATATTCCAAGTTTATGAATTTCTTCTAGAAGATTCATCTTCAAGCCTCCCACGTTTTTCTTCATTTTTTATTCCAAAAAAAGGTGTGAAAAAAATCCAAAAAAATAATAATCTTTCTTTCTTTTTTTTGCAAATACGTTTAAAACAAACAAAATCTATCATATTTTTTTCTTACCTTTTTTAGTCAATATTTTTTTTGCATTTCTTGTTTGAATTAAAGATTTTTAACGCTTAACAAAAAAATAGATTATTAACTTATTTAGAACACTTTTTTTGTTTATTATGTTAGCATTTTTTTGCGTGTTTTTTCGGTTTGTGAATAGCGTGGATAAAAATAGCTATGAATTTGGAGGTATTGTTTTATCACTGAATTGAAGTAATAAATTGACAATTTTGTTAATAAAAATGGTTTGAATATGTTTTTTCGGTTTTTAGATTTTTTTAATGGTTAATTTTTAAAACTTCTCAGAAGCTCACCTTGAAATTTTAAAATAAAAGTGACAAACTATTCGAGTTTCAATTTTTTCAATATCAAGTTTTAACTAAATTTTTTAAAAATTTATAAAAAAATTCAAAAAAATGAGCGTTGAATTTGTTTTAAAAAAACAAAAAAATGAAAGAAAGAACAGATTGCTGAAAAAGATACAGATATGTTTTGTGCTTTTTAAATAGTGTGTAATCTTTTGTTGTTTATGTTGCAAAAGCTCTTTTTTTTATGATTTAATTTTGGTCAATTCTATTTTTATCAAGGGTTACATTTTGTTTATATTTAGTTAAATTATTTAAAAATGGTAAGAAAAAAGTAAGAAAAAATTTATCTTATTTAGCACACTTTTTTGTTTATAATGTTATCATTTTTTCAGTATTTTAATAACATAGATAGAAATAGCTATGAATTTGGAGGTAATTTTTTTATCAATGAAATTGATAGTTGACAGTTTTGTTAAATATAAATGCTTTGAATGTTGCTTTTTGGATTTTTTTAATTAATTAATGAACCATTCATCTCTTTCTTTGTCCTAAAATCTGTAAACAAGATCTTCAATGTATTAGAGTATCATTTTTTCAATATCAAATTTTAATTACTATTTTTCCACTAAAATATATTAAAAATTCAAAGAGAAATAAGCTGTGAAACAGGGGTTTGTTTCAAAAAAAATAAAACATTGAATAAAAACTGCTCAAAAAAAGATGTTTTTCTGTTTTGTGTGTAATCTTTTTTGTTCATCTTGAAAAAGCTTCATTTTTTTATGATTCACTTTAATCAATTTCGTGTTGTTTTTGATGATGTTTTACAAAAATTTGGGAACACCAATTTTGTAGTAATTTTCTGAATGTTTAATTAAATTATTTAAAAACCACAGCATAATCATCATACTTCATATTTTTCTAGTTTTTAAATTTTTTTGTTTTTTATAAACGGCGAGAAGAAGAAAAAAACATTAATTATATGTTTTTGATTAAGCATTTTTACACAAAAACACACTGTGTTGACAATAATTATTTATCATTAAATGATTAAAAATTTGATTTTTTTGTTCAACAAAAATTAATCATTGTTTTGAATAATTGAATAATTTGCAACAATTAAAAAGAAAAATTAGAATTCAAAAATGTGTTTCACAAATTCTTTTTTTCTTCAATCTTATTTCTGCTTTAAATTCCAATTTTTTAATCCTAAGTTTGATATGTAAATTTCTACGGCAATTATTTCTTTATTAACTGAAAAGTTCATAATAACAAACTGTGAAATCTAAAAAATTAGAGCTTCAAAATTTTCGAGTATCAATTTCTTTCCAATTAACCTTTTTTCCAAAATATATATAAAAAATTCAAAAAAATAAGCATTAAAAATATGTTTGTTTAAAATGAAAAAAATGAAACATTGAAAAAATTGCTGAAAAAGATGTTTATCTGTTTTGTGTATATTCTTTTTTGTTTCATTTTGCAAAAGCAATTTTTTTTATGATTCAGCTTTTATCGATGCTCTCGAGCTACCTTTGCCAAGGGTGGTATTTTCTAAAAATCGGGAACAACATTTTTTGTACGTTTTTTTTGAATTTTTGATTAAATTATTTAAGATTCTAAGCATTAATCAAAAATCAAAAAATAAACAGTTTCTGCCTGATTTCAATTAATTTTTCTAAAAATGGGTCTTGCAGAATTACACATTGCCCATTTTCCATTATTAAATTTAAATTTTTAATTTTCTTAACAAAAATTCATTCTTTAAAAAATAAACATTTTTTCATTAAATGCTTAAAAATTTAAATATTTTTGAAATTTGTTCCAATAAATTTGTTGTAAAATTTTTTTGGTTTGTTGCAGATAATCGAAAACATAAATTAATCATTGCTTTCGATTATTTGCAACAATTAAAAATAAAAAATAAGAAATCGAAAGTGTGTTTCACGATTGCAAAAAATGAAAATCCTTTTGTTCATCTTCTTTTTCTTCTTTAATTTTAATCCTGCTTCTAATTCTCACTTGTAAGTCCTTTTTTGATATTTGCTGCTACTTTTTATTGTATTTAATTTAGTGAATTAACGTTCCCGTTCCAATCAAAATCAAATACAATAAAAATAATAATAATTTAATCGTCATTAAAAAGAAGAAGAAGACGTGATTTCTCTTTCTTTTTTAAATTTCTTTGATTAAAGACAATCCGCGATTCAATGGTTTTCTCTCTTTTTTCTTTTCTCTCAGTTGGAAGTCAATTTTCTGTATATTTTCTGAAGGTCGACAGTTTTTACTTTTTTTTTTAAGGAAATTACCGCTGCTGCTGCAGCTACTACTATTTTTGATGCTGCAAAATTTTTCCTTCTCCAAAAAATATATAAAGTGTTAAATTGATTTTGATTCGCTTGAGTAATTACTTTTCTAATCCCCCTCTTTTCGTCCCTTTATGTGTTCGTCTTCGTCTTTAAAAGATTGAAAAAAATGGGAAAGGAAAAAATACATCAGTCAAAAGAATCATTTAAATAGATTGAGAGAGAAGTGAAAAGAGAGAAGAAAGAAGATGGAACACTTAATATTTATTATTTAATTATTGTTATTATTTCATTTGTCAAGGATGTGTGAAAAAAAGATTGAATGAATGAAAATGAAAAAAAGGATATTGGTTTTTTACAATATCGGGAAGATTTTTGTTTTGAATAATGCCATAAATTGTCATAGCCTTTTTTAGCCAAAAACAGGATCATGTTCAATTTTTGTTTTCTTCAACTTTTTACTTTCATTTTTTGCCCAGTTTTTTAATTGATAATTCGTAGTTTCAAAATTCCTCGAACTCCTAAAAGCAAAAACTTTAAGGTCGAAGAAAGCAAAACCTTTGAAATTTTTAAATTATACCCTTTTTAAAATTAGTTAAATCATTAAATCTTTAGTAAAAGTGACAATTGTGATGCTGCAAAAAAATGAGCAAGCTTTTTTTCAAGGACTTAAATTCAATATTGTTTTTCTTCTTTGACCAGATGGTTGATGACCTTGAACGGGTTATCGTGTTGCATGTGTTTACCACAATTTTTGTTTAAATGGACAAAATTAATACATTGTTTTTTTATTCTTTTATTATACCTTTGAAAAACTGTTGTCTTTTTTTATTAAAACATCGTGGAGATTTTGTTTGCATTATTTTTTACCTGTTTTTAAGTAACCCCTACCCTGAAGGCATTTATGATTTTACCAAAATGTTTGTTTTACCAACAATGAGTGTGAAAACTATTTTTGAAATTTTTAGTTACTTAATTCATGTTATAGATATTTAATTGAGTGTTCGGAGAGGTGCTTTACAATTGTTAGTTGGTCACCAATGGACCAAAACTAATCTTGTGTGCAACCTAAAAATGAGAGGGATTTTAATTGTTTTGTTTTGAGGTCTTTTTGCCTCATGATTTTTTAAACGTTTGTTGGATTTAACATTTTCAAATATTATTTGAAAATGTTAAAAATGTAAACGATGAATTTTTGTATTTTACTCCTTTTGTATATTAGTTTTCCTCGTACTAAATTAACTAAGAATACTGTAGCTAAAAAACTACGACCTAGTTTTTCTTTGTTTTTTATCATATACCGGATTTATGAAAATCTAATCTAATGACCAAAAAAAAGCTGATTCACATAATTTATTGTGCAATTTACAACAAATTTTCTTATTTCTTTTTTCCCGCGTTTTCTAATTTCACGCTTCGATCACTTTTTCTTCGTTTTCTATGTTTTTTTGGCTATTTTCATAGACATTTTTTTCCCTCATTTTTTCTTTTCTTCTTTGATTTTGATCCATCGGTTCATTGACTTCTTACATAACAAATTTTTTTTGGTCATCAAAAAGGATATATATCTCACTTTATGTATTTATTTGTATTGGTTTCTCCTCTCCACTTTTTAGTAGCCAAATAGCTTTTTTCTGCTTTTTTTCAATCGCGAGGGTTTTTTGACACACACAAAAAACATATAATTTTGTTTCAAAACCTTTTTTCTTTTTCTTTTTACTGATTTTCAAGAAAGAAAAAAACCACTTTCGATGAAATAGTTCTTTTTTTTTCGTTTTTCTTGACCACCTCCGATTCTCGTTCAATTTTTTTTTCAACGAAAAGGACTTACTTCTTTTTTCTTTCAGTTTTTCCCAATCAATGAAGTCTTTTTTTCTCTGTGTTTTTTTTCTCGTGGAAAATGGTTGTCACCTTTTTCTTTTTCTAAAAAAACACATTGAAAAAAATAGAAGAACCGAAACAAACCGCAAATAATAAAAAAAAAGCAAACGTTTTGTTTTAAAACAAATGAAAGAGGGATACATATAGAAAGTGACCTAAATCAAACAAGCGAAAAAACGACGGTTTTTTTTGGTTCTTGTTGGAGAAATGATGACCTTAGGGGAGTTTTGTTTTTTGGGAGAAGAAGTGAAAAATGAAAGAAAAGTGATTTGTAAACTTTTGTTTTAATATAAATATCAGGTCGTTCCATAAGTTTTTTCCGTTTTCCCCCGTGTAGAACACTTTGCCAAGTGTAAAAAACGGAAAAAACTTGTGGAACGACCTGATAGTTATTTTTTGAAATTAAATGTCGCGTTTTTACTGAATTCACGGATATTTTACAAAAAAACTTGTCATGGATTTTTGGAAAAATCAAAAAGTCCCAAATTTTTATCACATATATAATCTATGAGATTGTCAATTTCATCGTCTTTGTTAAGTTTTAAATCCCACCAGAAAATTCAGAAGAAATTTTTCGTTAAATATCCATGGTTCAATCCTGTTGAAAAATGTAATTTAAAGAATATTTAGTTTTCGAGGGATTAGTTGTTTGTTTACTGAAATGTTGAACTTGTTATTTTTTCTCATATTTGATCTTTTATTTTAATATGAGATATAGCCAAACTTAAGAATGAACAACATCCAAATTTCGAAATGCTAATTTAAAAATTTTTTTTATATTAATAGATTTTTCATTGCCATTCCCCCATCTTTTTAAACACGCACAACGGCAAATCCATATATATAACAGATAGGGTGTTTTTGAATTTTTAATACATTTTTTGCTGTCAAGAAATTGATAATAAAAGTTTTTTAAAAACCAATTGCAGCCTATCAAAATTAACGGTAAACTTTAAAAATATGTCCAATTTTTAGTTTAAATTAATTTTTTTAGTTTACCAAGTAAACTGCAATTTTACCATGGTCTTTTCTACTATAATTTTTCAAAAAAAATTAAAATTCCAGGGTCGGAATAAAATCAAAAGCTATTTCAAAAAAATCTTGCCCGCTATCTGTGCTTATTTTGAATTCTATTAAAGCTAGTTTTTGTTAAAATTTGTTTTTTTTTGAACACCGGTTCTTTTTTTGCCTTAAAACAACTTCCAAAATTGTGAGCCATAAAAAATACATAACGTTTTTGGAAGACATTTTTTTCTTTCTTCTTTTTTTGTAATTAAATTTTATTATTTTAATTGTTTTTTCTATTCAAGTTTTTTACCCTTGTTTTAAAACTATCATTTTTTGATTACCCTAAAAAAAGAATAGTCGTTTTTTATCACCGCCATTTACCCAATTCTTTTTTATCAACGTTAAAATTTTTGGAGTCATTTTTTTTTCAATTTTTCTCACCCGTCAATTTTTTTAAGGTTTAATTTAAAAAAAACTACGGCCGTCAGTGATCATATTCTCTCTTTCGTGTCTTTGGTGGATGACCTTTAGTGTTGATGAAAATAAATTGCCATAAAAAGTTGTAATTCAAACGTTCAAAATCTTTGATTTAATAGTGTTCAATTTTCTTATATGTTTTTCTTTCTCTTTTTTTCTGGGCCCAACTTGTTTTAAAAAACAGTTTTTCTTATTAAAATTTAGTGGCAAATTGTAGTGGAACGTTGTTAAATGACAGATATTTTTCTGGGGTTTCTTCTTTTTTGAGTGATAAATTTTGTGTTCTCGCATTCGTGAAATGTTAAAATGATCTTTGATTTCGAATACTTAAACTACAGTAACTTTATGACATTTTTTACACTAGTGATATCTTTAGATTAGGGATTATCTAGATCCGACGTCCAATTTTTTCTAAATTTTTGAAAAAACTGGACTTCAGATTTTCTTTTGATCTTTACCGCTATTATTATTAGCGTCAGATTTGGGAAACCCCTATTACCGTATTGTCCAATTGCATATCACTCTGTAATATCTTTATAAAAATAGTTGTTTGAATTGACCTTTTTAAATTAAATTTTTATCTCCCCACAGGAAACAAATGAATGAACTTTTAATTATTGAAAGTAAAAATCACTTATCTTTTCAAGGTTATTTTTTATCTTCTTTAAAGAGAAATTTTTCTCGACCTCCTACCGTGATATAATATAAAAATAACATTTGAAAAAAAAATGTGATATTTGACACAAATTAGTCTTTAAATTTTCATTCATTAATTGTTATCACTTTTAAGAAATAAGAATATGTCGCAAAAATTTTGTGAAAAATTTCATGTTTATTTTATCGCGAAAAGTTACAGTAATCATAAATTATTTTAACTAATTTATTTCTAATTTCCGGCAAAATTTTTAAAAACAATCAATTTTTGATTTTAATTTAAAGTTAATATCATTTTTTAGACCACCACAAATTCCAGCCGTTCCACCAAAGAAATCAAATATTACGGTTGTACGAGTTTCATCAATGTCGGCGGCGGGGGTCGCGTCGAGACCAAATCAAGCCCCACCAAAACCCCCTCCAAAGCCATCAAAAATTATGTTATCCAAAACTCTTCGACACCTTCGTCCCATTACTCCTGATGATGAAAATTCTTCTTCTTTATCCCCAAGATCCGATCATCATCAACAACTTCAAAAGAAGAAAACCGATGAAGAGGTGGAGCCTCGACCTTCAACTTCTTCGGCTGCTGCAGACAATGACCAAAAATTGTCAACGTCAGCAAAAAACGAAGAAAAACGAAAAACTTGGATTCGTTCGCGATCATCGATTCGAAAACCCTCTATTCGACCCCCACCTCCTCCAGTTTCTCCAAAACCAACAGGTTTAGGAAAAGCAACCTGGCAGCAACAACCAATTCGGCATTCTACTTCGGCATCAGATTTATACCAGGCTATGCCATCCCCGGAAGATGATTCAAAAGAAGCAATTTGGGGAAGTGAAGTAAAGCCATCCGTGCCGAAAATGCCACCTCCACAACCACCAAAATCAAGAGCTGATGATGAACATTTTGATGAAGTTTATGAAGATATTGATATTGGATTTAATGTAAGTTATTCAAATTTTTGAATTTTTTGGCACTTAAAGAAGGCTATGGTTTACTGTATTTTTTTCCATTTTTGGATCTTGCAACGAAAATTTGCATAAATTTGCCTCAACAAAAAGACCCTGATTGTCAGGTTTGGGCTGCACAAACTTGAAAATCAGGGATTAAAAAAGGCGTAAACCGCAACCTTTAGTAAATCTGTTTTAATTTTTTTAAGGTTACTGTACTTTTTACCTAACAGTTATAGTAATCTTTACTGTACTTTTATTTTTACAAATAACTATAAAAATAACACTTTTTTAACTTTTTTGTCTTTTTTTTTTGATCGTGTAAGATTGCAAAAAAAAAATAAAATCAAAGACGATCAATAACAATTCTTTTTCTCTTCTTTTTTTATGTAATCCATTTTGTTCAAAGAAGTTCTTTTTTATGGTTTTTCTCGTTTTTTTTCTTTGCTGCATCCAAAAAAAGCGTTTGACATTTTTTGGATAGGATTTTGATTTTGAGAGAGAGAGATTTATGGATATCATTGAAAAGCAACAAATTTGAACAAAATCAATATTTTTGATTCAAGGATATTTCGCTGGAAAACATTTTGTCGTAAAATTTGTCATGGATTTTCGGTATGACCAAAATTTACATAAATCTAGGTTTAAATGCCACCAAAAAAGAAGAAATCTCAATTGTTTGCCACTTTAAAATGTTGAACGATAAATTTTTTGTTTTTGTAACTTATGTTACGTTTTGGCTACAAAAATAACTTCTTAATTTTTCCATTAAAAATTAAAAATTACATTTAACATTAAAATTTATTTATTCAATTTTTCTATCTTTTTCTATCTTTTTTTAAAACAATAATTTTTAAATAAATAATAAAATTAATTAATATTTTTTAAATCACCGGCTGAGCCCCCATGTAAAATAAATTGAATAAATAAAATATGTTGGGAATTTGGCTTGTGGACTGGTGATGTGATAAGACGAAAATATATGCAAATAAGGACTTTACTAGCGGCACCTCAAACTTTGAGAAATTAAACCGAAATAGAAAAGATATAAATAAAAAAGTGAACGCGAAAGAAATAAAAGTAAAATTTTAATTACGCGATAAATTGATAAATTTTAAATGTTTTTTTCGATTTTAAAAAGTATTCTTTTTCATTTCTTTTTTGTTTAAAATTTATCAATTTATCGCAAAGTTAAAATTTTACTTTTATTTCTTTCGCGTTCACCTTTTAAGTATTAACTTTTCTGTTTCTCTTCAAATATGTTAAATATTCAAAAGCTCATTTTTTCATTGATCCAAAAAAACAGCAAAAAAAAGAATAAAACTAAACTAAAAATGAAGACATCCGCTTTTTTCTACCTTTTTTAATGCTCTTCCCATTTTTTGTTTTTTTTGTATTTTTTTTGCTACAAAAAAATCTTGCAAAACAATTTTTAGTTTTTAGTCGCTAAAAAAGTTTAGTGATAAAACAAAACTGGCTTTTTTGAAATTTTATTACATTTATAAATATTTTTTAGCCAGCTTATCGAGATAATTCGCCAACACCACTTCACCAAACTTTGAAATCAGTACCATATTCCCCAAAATATCAAAAACGTTCCCAACAACGAAGAAAGTAAGTTTACCTAAAATTTGCATATCACAAAAATTTAATCAAACTCATAAATTACAGTATCCCATTTCTTCAAACAACTTCAAATGATCGAGAATTAATTTATCATGCATATGCTTCGGATCAAGGTGAAGATGATCAGCATGGCATGGCCCAATCTTTTAACAATTCCTGGGGTGATTCAAATAATTTATCTTCAATCTTATCAGCAGCTGAAAAACGAAGATCTCATCATTTTGGGACTTGGGGTGCTGGAAGAAGGAATAAATCTGGAGCGAATAAAACTCGACCCCCATCTGGTGGAGCTTTAGAACTTGAAAAACTGTTGAGGATCAAATCTGAAATTCAGCTAAATATTTCTAAAAAAGTTGATAAAATCAAATCAAAAGTTAGTCATTCACCAGCTTTATCCAAATCCATGCGAGCTTCATCTGGGAATGTTTTTGTTGATCCAAAAATCCTTCAAACTGATTCTAATCCATCTCCTTCAACATCCCAAAAACAAAAGCAAGAAGCATATTTGTATGGAGATAATTGGTCTACTGATGATGAAGAAGATGATGATGGCATTGATGAAGTATATGGACATGGAAAATTGCCATCCTCAGGATCTCCAAGTGTTATCTATTCTTCATCAAATAATTCTTCAAATAATTATCCAATTGAAAAATCAAAAAGTGCCGGAAATGCTTTGAATTTTTGGAAATCTATTGATTCAGCGCTAACAATTGGGAAAAGAAATGGTGGCAAAGAAGCTGCAGCGAGGCCATCCTGCCTGCCAATTCCAACACCTTCAAATTTTAATGGTAAGTAGGATTTTTCAGTGTTGTGAAGATTGAAAAAACATGTGAAATTTTCCATTTTTCAAGTTTTTGTAGGTTAATTATTTTGATGCCTAAAATAACCTAGAAAGCTGTTTTTGGATTTTTAAAGCTTAAATTAAACCGTTATTTGCATATTAAAGGAGGCGGTGTTTTAGGTGCTTTTTTTATTTAAACGTTTTTTTCGAAATGCACAACCCTGATAATCAGGGTTATTTCTAATGTTCTCTTGCATGATCGTCAGGGTTGTATATTTCGAAGAAAAAACGTTAAAATTTAAAAATATGTAAAAGTCCGTCTCTTTTAAAATGTTAGAGAAGTAAATTTTACCGTTTTTTATTAAAAATAGATCATAACTAATGCCAAAATTTTACAAAATTACTGAACAAAAAATTGCAACTACTTCTCCCGATAAAAACAGAAAATTTCGAGAGAAAGAAAACAGCAAAACCCTAATGATGAGTAATTGATTCCATCGGGAAAGAGGGAAGAAGATCGGGAAAGGCAAAAATGGGAAAGTAATGGAAGCAAAAAACAGGGAAGGCAAAAAATTGTGTTTAAAAATAGTTGTTTTTTCGGGCAATTATTTTGAATCATTGATGAAAAAAAGATGATGATGAAGGTTGGGAAGAATCGAAATGAAAAACAACAAGGCAAAATTTGCTTTCAATTTTCTTTATTTTTTTGGCTCAAAAATTGTATAGTTTTAATTTTTTGGCGTTAAAAAAATAGTTCCTTTGCTATAATTAAAGCTATTTTTAAAACTAAAAACATTGCCTGAGGGGATGTCCTTGAATATTGTTAGTTTATGCTTTAAGCACAAGGACGTCAGCGGCATTTTTTTCGGAGAGGACAGAAACCATTTTGACAGGGCATGCTTTTGATCTTGTGCAAATTTGCATAAATACCCCCAATTCAATGACCTAGTGCTAAAAAATTTGCATATTGCTGTGATGGATGTCACCTGCATTTTATTTCAGTATTTCGAAGATGCCGCCTTTGATCTTTTGTCGATGGTAAAAGATCAAGGGTATTTAATAATTTAGTCGAGGTGTCCCTGTTGCTGATATCCATTTTAAGCATATGCTTTTGCACGTTTTTCCGGGATAACAATTTCTTACTTTTATTCCATAGTTAAAATAATCTAATATTAATCTAAATTTTTCAGAGCCACCTCCACCGCCTCCAAAAAGCTCCCTGCTTGATGAAATAGAATCAGAATATATGCAAACAGAATTTTGCCGAAAACGACAAACACCAGTTCAAACTCCAATGTCCACTTCACAACAACCTCCACCACCTCCAACTTCACTACCACCATCTCAGTCATTTCCAAATTTAAAGGATATCCAAAATGCCATTGATGATGATGATGACGAAGATGAAGATGAACATATTGAAAGTGAACTTGTTGAAGAGGAAGCCCTTGATGCCATTGATGACGAAGAAGTTGTTGTTGATGAAGATGATGATGAAATGCCATCAGATGCTTTAGAGCTTCAAAAGAAACAAACCTATCAATCAAGGCTACCTGAACCTCAGCCACTTTACCAAATTTACATGCTTCATGAACAAGAAAAGATGTTAGAAGTTGGAGCTTCTGCAACAACTTCTGGAGCTAGTTCTGCCTCAGGGGATACTGGCATAGTTGAAGCAGATTCATGTTGTGGAAGTTTAGCTGCCGAGAATGAAGACACCTTAAGTAGTATTATTCGGCGACAATCATCTTCAATTTCAACTGATAGCGGACGAGGTTGTGATTCATCTTCAAATTTAACATCAAATACTTCCATGCGACGAGAAAGATTAACTGCTGCTTCAATTTACGGATCTCAGAGATCCCTTTGGTGTGAGCTGCCAGAAGTTAAATCTGCAGGACTTCTGAATCAACTTGATGATAACTCCAAAAAGTTGCAAGAAGCTTTCTTTGAAGTGATAACTTCTGAAGCCTCCTACCTGAGATCAATAAACTTTCTAATCAATCATTTCATCTCAGCTCCAGAATTTCTTGGCACTGGAATGAAACCTTCAATTATCACTGCTGCTGAACGGAAACACCTCTTTAGCAATATTATCAATGTTCGAGATTGCAGTGAACGCCTACTTTGTGATTTAGAAAATCGCTTAGAAGATAATCTAATCCTCAGTGATGTTAATGATATCCTTTGTGAACATTTTGAAAAATATTTTGATGCTTATGTCAAATATTGCTCAAATCAAGTTTATCAAGATCGAACCTTAAAACGTCTGAAGGCTTTAAATCCACAATTTTTAAGTTGTATTACTCGAATTGAAGCTGATCGAAGATGTCAAGGCCTTGATATGAGATCATTTTTAATGCTTCCAATGCAACGGATAACAAGATATCCACTACTTGTTTATGCAATTCTTGAAAGAGTTCCACCAAATTCTGAGATTCAGAGAAATGCTGCCAAGGCTTTGCTTTTGGCCAATCAAGTTGTCTGGAATTGTAATGAGGGGGCAAGAAGAATGGAACGAACTGAACAACTTCTCGACATTGAGCGAAGACTGATTTATAAAACTGCAGATTTGAAGTAAGTGCCATTTATGCAAATTTCTTTATCACTCGTTGATCAAAAATAGATTATGCAAATTTATTATCAACAGATAATCAAAATAGATTATACAAATTTTTTTATCTATAAATTTGCATAAGCTTTTGTTAATCAAAATAAATTATGCAAATTTTTAATCAGTAATAACAAACATGAACATTTTCAGAAGGATACCTTTGGTTACATCTGGAAGATATGTTGTCAAAAATGGACAAGTTCTTCAGATTTTTGAACGACGCGCAAAAGGCCTTCTGCAATCAAAGCAGAAGACGCGAAATCTGTATCTTTTCTTATTCAGTGATATGCTGCTGATTGCAAAGAAAAGATTGTAAGTTTTAATTTTTAAATAAATTGGATTTATGCAAATTATGGGGTTTAAGATATCTAATAATTTTAAAAATTATTGTGGATTTAAAACAAACCCGTAACCACAATTAGTTTTCGTTTTTGAATTTTGTGAAATAATGCAAATTTGTAAATTTCATGTATATTCTAATTTTCGAAGCTATGCAAATTTGAGGATTTTATATATCCGCTATTTATACTATAACTTATAATTTTACTGTAAAAAGTGGATTTGATATAGTCGTTACAATATCGTGTTTTTCCTGAAATCTGTTTTTGAAATTATGCAAATTTTTTGATTTCATATACCTACTTTTCAAAAATTTTTTCAACTAAGCATAATAATTAATTTTAAGTGGATATGATTTTATTAATCCACAATGTGCTTAAAGTTTTGTAAAAATTTTATTTTTTGAATAATGCAAATTTATGAACATTGTTTATCCTTTTCATAAATATGAAAAATTTTAGTAATCATTTTGGGATCTCATTAATCCAATATATCCTTTTTCAGAAATGGCACCTTTATCTGCAAAGATTATGCTCAACGCCGATTTGTTGTGGTTGAACCTGTTGAAGCTCATTCACATAAAGTTCCAATTGGGGCAATTGCATCACTGCCATCAAAGTCACATTTATTTGTTTGTATTTTGTTACAAAATGCTTTTGGAAAACAAGTTGAACTTTTGTTGAATGTTGAAAGTGAATCAGATCGAGAAAGATGGTTAACAGCAATGCGGCCTCCAACTTGTTCAAATCCAGATGAAAAAATTTATGCTGAATGGGATTGCCCTCAGGCAGTTGGAGTTCATCATTATTCTGCTAATCAAGAAGATGAATTGGAGCTGGAACATGGAGATTTGATAAATATTTTACGAAAAATGCCTGATGGTAAGTTTTTAGGCGGGGTTTTGATTCACCGTAGACCACTCCAGAGGACGCCGGAGATAAGACCCCATATTTTGCCCATATAATGGCCTTGAGTAAGGATAGTTATGGGGTAAATATTAGCTGCCGAGGTCCCAGCGTTTTGGTTTAACAACAATTTGAAAATACGAACAATACCCCCAAAAACGTTAATAAATACCTAAATGAAATAGGTATTTTTTGAAAATTCGACATTATTTTACGGATATATATGTTTTCGAACATGCTGAATCCGAATCTGAAACATTTGAGCAAATCTGGATTCTCGAAGTTCCATAATTGCCTAATTTTAGGGTATTCATTAACGTTTTTGGGGGTATTTTTCGTATTTTCAAATTGTTGTTAAACCAAAACGCTGGGACCTCGGCAGCTAATATTTACCCCATAACTATCCCTACTCAAGGTCATTATATGGGCAAAATATGGGGTCTTATCTTCAGCGTCCTCTGGGGTGGTCTACGGTCAGTAAAAAAAGGGATTGACTCAACTCAGATAGTTGATTTACGGATATTTCGCCAAAAATGTGTACTGTAATTTTCAGCAAGGCCAAAATGTCCCAAATTTTTTTACAAGTTTTTAAATTTTTTATTCGTTGAGACCATAAAACTTTTACTTTTGTGTTAACTTTGAAATGCCACCAAAAAGAGCAAAAAAGTTGGGTGAAAAGTAGTTTGGCGAAATATTCAGGACTTTAATGGAGATATTTCATTAGCTGCTTTTTTTGATTTTCAAATGAAAGTTCGCAGGGATGAAAGAAATTGAAATACAGGAACTTTCGCTTTTTTCTAATGTTAAAAAAGTAAGAAAAAAGCAAAAATTCCTGGTTTTCAATACCTTTCAACTTCTAGAACTTTCTTGCGAAATCAAAAAACAACAGCAAATGAAAAATTTTCTTTAAAATTTCAAACACGGTTTTTCTTTACCTTACAATTTTGGGAAGGAAGATCTATTCTGACTTAATAAAAACAGGGATTAGCCCATTTGAGTAAACGTATGCAAATTTTTTGGCGAAATGGTGTATCGCGAAATATCCACAACTTTCAAAAATCAAACATGGTTTTTCATGACCAAAAATCACTGCAAAATCTTAACAAATATTTACTTAATTATACACACTTAAATCCCTTTATAGGCTGGTACTACGGTGAACGAACCCGTGACGGAAAGGGTGGATGGTTTCCTTCCTCTTATGTTCAACAAGTTCTAAATGATCATGTTCGAGCAAATAATTACAAGCAAAGATTAAAAGTTATTGAAGCAGCAGCCGTTTACCGAGCCCAACAACAAGCTGCCGAGAAAGCTGCCACTTCTGGATCAGATTTAACAACCCCAACAGCCCCTGGAATCCCACAACATGGTAATGGCGGTGGTGGTGGTGCCACTCCGCTAATCGATCGATTACGACGTTTAAGTAATCCCCGTGGATTTTTTGTTAATTTGTAGTCTCTCTCTTTTCTTTTAAAAATACATATCCATCTTTTATATAAAAAAGTCATTGTAAAATTTGAATATATTTTTTCTTAACCTCCAAAAAAATTTATGTCTACTTTGTTATTTTTATCTCTCTTCTCTTTTTTTCAAGTCTTTCGCAATTTTTCTTGGCTGCCCTACTTTTTTTGATTTTTAAATTTCAATTTTTTTTAAATTGATAAGTATTGTTTTTTAAATATAAAATGAATGTTAAAGATATTATTATAGAGAAAAAATAAAGTTAAATTAATTAATTAATAATCTTGTATCTTAAATTTTCTTGAAGATATCCAACATTAAGGACTGTCGAGAAGTTACGTAACGGGTTTTATGGGTGGATGGGGGTAAGCCAAATGTTACGCGGCTTTGATGTTGTCGGCAAAACGCTTTGATGTTTTGTAACCTAATGGGTAGGGTTCGAGTTTTGTGATTTTACTGTCACGTAACGTCTGGACAATCCCTTAAGTCATGTTAGATTTTTTTCAACTTGCAGATTAAATGTTTTTGTAACAAGTAACATGCCAGGAGTTTGATCAAAAATCAGATATCCCAAAAAATTTTGATTTTGTTTCAAAAAAAAAGTTGCCACTTTAAATTTTGAAAGATCTAAAAAATTTTCCACTGTTTTTTTGGAAACAAAGAGTTGCAAATTTGCGCTCTTTTTTTGGCTATTAGTTTTCTCACCATTGTGTGTTGTTTTTGGTTTTGTTTAAAGGCAGTGTCGCAGTCAGTGTAGAAAAATGTTGCCTGATATAGCCAAAAGTGGTTTTAACACGAAAAAGCAATGATGAAGAATGCGTCGTTTGTCGTCGTCGTCCGTCAAAAAAAATAAAAAAAACTGACTGCGACACTCCCTTTAAATCAAAAAATCAATTGTGCCAGTTTTTTTAGAAGCACCAAAAAAGTCGTAAAACATATTCGAAGAAATTGAAAGAAACAACATTTAACAAAGATATATTTTAATGAAAGGAAAAATCATTGCTTCCAAAAGAAAGATAGAAATAAAGAAAAAATGTGTCCAAGATGTTGGGACTTGGTTAACACCATCACTTTTTTAAAAAAGCGCAAAAACCAAAAAGAAAACAACGACTCCTTGTTTGTGCGAGTTGTTGAAAATGTCAGTGGTTTTTTAGAGAGACATTTTAGTCTTTTTATCTTTCGTTTTCTTCATTTTTTGCTGCTGCTGCTGTGGGTTCGGCTTTGCTAAAAAACTGCAACTTTGTAGAAAAAAGCGTTCGTCTGAAAAAAATATATATTTGAAAGTTGCAACAATTTTTTGGTGCATTTTTTTCCGTGTTTTAAAATTGCTCATCGCAGAAAGTGTCTAGCTTTTCTTTTAAAAAAGTCAAAATTGTATTTTGTAAATCGGTTCAGTTTTTAATACTTTTATTTTCAGTTATTTCAAATTGCTTAAAATTGCTCTTGCTGAAATTTATTAGCCGAGTTTCTCCTGTAGACTTCTTTTACAAAATGGATGCTTTGAGCTCTGCTGAAAGTTCTGCAAAAAATTTGGAAGAGTAAGTTCTTTTTTATATTTAGTAAAACCAAATAAATTTTATTTATCTAATTCGAAACATTGGGATCGAAATCCAGATATGAGATGATATCAAAATTGACTTTTCATATCCCTACCTACCCATAATACATTTCCTTTGAACTTTTGCCGCACTTCACTTCAAAGTGGTGTCAAAAATGACCCCTCCCTTTGATGCCCTTGCACCTAAGTTCTTATCTTAATGATCCCATTGTGTTCTTTTTTAAACATGAACCTCATTTATTTTTTTTTGATTCATTTTAAATATAAAATGACCAAAACATTTTCTATTAACAGTTTTTTTTTATTTTTAAAAAGCTACGACTAAAATGCATAAAGGGGCTGTCCAGATATTAAGTCATCAAAATTTCGATTTTTTCGTCCCTCTACCTCCCTATGCTTCATACAAACCCTTTGATGTTTGCCGCAACATCAAAGCGGCGTCATCATTCCCTATCCCCCAACCTACCTACCTTTTAATGACGTAATATCTGGACAGCCCCAAACAATTTTTTAGTGTTCAACTTGATTAGTGACCCTTAGAACTCCTAAACTAGCTACCAAAAAAGCATCCTTATCATATGCAAATAATATAAATCAATCAACAAATTTTTTCAGTGACAAGGCCTTGCATTTGATTCCATCAAATTTATATGAATTTATTCAAAAACCTAATGGACTTCGAATTTTGCTTGTAAAAGATCCTGATTTACTTCATTATCGTAAATTCAAGTCAAATCGGGGCAAAGATTCTGAATTCTTTTGTTCTGGATGTTTTTTCATCCATGGCAAAAAAGTTCTTGCATATTTTTCCAACGGAAAACTTCAAGCTCCACGTTTTCATGATTGTGTTCCTCGTACACTCAAAGATTATGAGATTAAACAGATTAAAGTTGAACCAGCTGATGGAAATCCAGGATCTTCTTCTTCATCATTTGTTTTGCCACCTCCTGCAAATACAGTATCCATCCAAGCTTCTGAAGATGATCCAAATAGACCGTTAGTTTTAAAAATTTACCTCTTAAAATTTAAACATAGTTTTGTTTTAGGATATCCCGTGAAAGTGATATCATTTTTTTGGATGATGATGATCTAAAAGTTGATTACAAAGATACAGTATCCCCGACAGAAAAGATTGATGGCTTAAAGGATGGAAGGTAAATTATTTTAGCACTTTTTGTAGATTTTATTTTTCAATCATTTTTGTCATCCAAGGGTTTTTCGGATAAGATTAGTTTGAGGGACTCCAGCAAGCTGGAGTACCAGAGGCACATGCTCCATTCAAATTCATTACAATCCTTTGATCTTTTACCGCCATCGGCACAAGATCAAAGGCTGTCCCCTTAAAATAGCTTCACCTGAAATAAAATGCTGCTGCCATCCTTATTATTACTTCCCCATTTTTAACGACATCAAAATTATCTGAATACTTTGCTTTTTTGGTTCAAAACCAAGCCGGCGCAATTTTTTGTTTGTCCCCAACACTCCCTTTGATTAGATTACGGTAATGTAATTTATTTAATTTTAGTTCACTTCGTTCAATCACTCCGGAGGAATTTGAATTTGCTTATAGTGGAGGTGGATGTAAACGTAATCGGCTAATTGTTTTTGAAGAAAATGATCGAACTCATGTTAAACAGTATGCTGGCAACCAAAATCGTTACTGGTATTGTCTTGGATGTTTTCGATCTTGTAAAAAGCATACACAAGCTTTCGAAAATCTTGATGAAACTTTTTTGGTTCCAAAGGTCCATTTTTGTGAACCGATTTCTTATGAAGATGCAAAAGCAGAACAACAAAAAATTATGAAAAAATGGAGAATTGATGAATCTGCTGTTTCTGTTACTGATGATGCTGATGAGAATGATGTTGGTGATGAAAATGAAAATGGTAAAAAGCTTGTCAAAGATGGTAAACGTAGAAATCGTTCCCGTGAAGTTTCTCCTCAACCATTTTTACAACCATCAGATAGAAAGTAAGAATCTTTATTGATAAAAGATTGTCCAGATCTGATGTTAAACAAGAAATTCTGTAACTCTAAATCCACTTTGTAAAAATTTTTCTTTGATCTTTACCGCTTTCAAAGTTAGGGGGCTAGGGAAGGTTAAAGCCCCTACCAAAATGGAAAAAAAATTCTTTGATGTTTTGCCGCCGGTTGAAATGAAAGGCAAAAGATCAAAGGTCAGCCCGCAGAAAATTAGAATCCTGGATAAGGGTTTGAATTTTCGTAAGCTGCTTTTTTCAATCAATTTAAAACAGATCTGGACAATCCCATTGTTAAAAATTATCAACAAAATTATCCCCACTTAAAAATATCTTTTGCATTTTAGTCCTGTCAGTTCACGATTACGTGCAAGATCAAAATCTCCAGATGTTGGTGTTGCTACACAACCTGCGGCAACATATTCTACTTCTTCAATCAAGCGAATTGTTGAAGAAGGAAGATATTTCTTTGGTGTTGGATCTCAAAATCAACCAGAAGGAAGAATTTATGTTTATGTTAATGACGATGATAGTCATGTCCATGAATATCGAAATAATAAAAAAAGTTGTTATTATTGCTCGAGATGCTTTGTTTTGGATAAAACTAAACCCCGTATAATGGCATCATGGAATCGTGGAATTTTGAAGGTTCCCGATGGTCATATTTGTACACCTTTACCACTTGCTCAAGTTGAAGAAGACCAAGACAAAATCAAACAAAAATTTGCATTAGAAAATAATGTTCGGAAAAGCAAAAAAGTTCCTGTTACTGTAACTTCGACCTCTTCTACAGTATTCCCTGCAACACCTTTTCAACCACGTGTACTTGTTCCTGTTCGAAGAGTTTTGCCGATTCCAACATCATCCATCACTTTGCTTCATCGTCAAAAGACTCCTACTTTTGTATTTCGTCGAGATGGAACCCCACATCCTTCTTCATCAAAAACCCCTGGGGGCATTAAACGAAAAGTTGGAAGACCAAAGAAGAATACCGGTACCCCACCTGCACCAAAACGAGCAAAACCAATTGAAATGTAAGTTTTAATAATTTATTAGTGATAACAATTACGGTATTCAAATTTAGTAGTGAACAATCAAATGTCTCCAAAGAATCTGACATAAAATTTATTCCACAAAAACAACAATGCTCCGGACAAACTATTGTTTTACAGAATCCATTTTTGTTGAATGTTGATAAACCTGGAACACAACGGTAAGCTTTAAAACTTCATTCTCAAAAAATGCATATATCTTTTTTGCAGGTCCCATAATTCATCAACCTCTGCACCAACTTCAACATCAACCAATTTATCAACCCCGGTAAATCAAATGCCAACTGCACAACCAATGGTACTTTCACAGCCTAGCATTTTGTATTCTACAAGATCTCATCATACCCCATCACCTTTCAATTTTCAAAATGTTTTTGATGATGTTCAATCACCAATCAATGATCAACCCCTTCTTACACCTATTTCATCAACTCCATCAACAACTCCTTCTTCTCTGCCACCAATTCCATCAGCACCTTTTCCAACATCTGATTCAACAACAACAATTAGCTTTTACAAACCTTCGTCCTACTTCTTGAAAGAATGCTGTGAAAAAGTTGGAATTGAATATCAAGATGAAGCATACGATTTTTGGAATCAAATTAAAATCAAACAAATTTTACCTGCTTCAACTCCAGCAACTGTGCATTTACCTTCTGAACCTGAATATTTTGGATTCGATTGCCTTTCACTCCTTTTAACTGGTACTGAAAATCAAACTCAACAAATTCGAGAAAAAATCAATCGTTATATTTATCAACAAAATTCTGGTTAGACTTTTTACTTTTAAATGGTATACTGTAACATTATGTTTCTTTTTTCAGAAAGTGGTCTTCAAATTAATCGTGGAACTGAAGGTCGAGCAATATTTTCTCCTTCTCTCACAGAATATCATCTTCCATGGATTTCAAAATTATTCAAATTTCGAGTTGGTATCTTTTCTGGCAATCAATGGAAACGTTATGGTAATTGGAAACTTGATGATGGAACTCCAATCTTCCTTTTGGAATACAAGAATTCAAAATATTCCCCAATCATGACTTTTAATTAAATTTGTTTCTGTTTTTTGTTATCTGCTTTAAAATTTATACCAATTTTTTTGCATTGAAAATGAATAAAGTTATTGTTAAAAAAACGTAAGATGTTTCCATGACAAAAAGAAACCTTAGAAACACAAACAAGAATTGCCCTGAAAAAAATGTTCTTTCAAAAAAATTTCTTAGTTTTTACATTTTTGTTTTTGGCAAAGGATTTTGAATATTTTGTTAATTTTTTAAACACTAGACGGACTCCATGGAATTATGGAAATTTGTCAATTTTCGAGACCGATATTTTCCATTGAAAACATATTTACTCGAAAATCTGTGGACATTGTACAGAAATTTTGGAGGAATTTGTGAGTCCAGAGTTTTTAGAGAAAGTTTTTCAACCTACTAAATAAAGGAAATGGTCACAAAGATTTCACAAATTTGCATATTACTAAGTAGACCATTGTGCAAACGAAAATGTCATTTTTTGGGTTGAATTTCAATGGTTAAATCGATGATTATTGATTTGATACAATTTTGTAGATGCATGCAGAATACATAGATTTCGATTTCTACAGTATCTATAGATTTATAAAAAAGGCCCTAATACGATTTTTGTTTTTTGTTTTTGTTTAAAATTTGTCAATTTTTTATTTTAGAATTAATAATGAAAAACGAAATATTCATTATTTGTAACGATATATAGCCCCGACGTCGTCAAGTATAAATCAAAAAACTTCAGCGATTATTTAAATTTTGACTACATAACTTTTTGGATAATATTTTTAATGCCCTTTTCAAAAATGAAAGAATTTAATAGATTCACGCCTAAAGTAAAGTGGCTCGCCTTCTCAAATATCTGGGGTGATATTCCCAACTTCAAATTAAAAACAAAAAACTTAAAAAACCACGACATTAGTTTTACCCAGTGTATTCGCGCCGTCGCCGTCGACGGCGGTATCGTAAAACTTCAAAAGACTTTGCCACACATCAAAGGATGCCGCGGCGGCGACGGCGGTTCTTCCAATTTTCCCTGACGGCGGCGGCGACGGCCTTGTTTCACAAAAAACGAATACACTGGTTTTACCTCACCCTTCCAGGTCTACATCAAACATCAAAGCGGCATGATAAGATCGCATGATTTCTTCCAATGTTTTTATGTTTTCTTTCTCTTTGTTTCCAGAAGAGAAAAAAAATAACGAAAAGTCCATTGTCAAGGTCATGACGCAAAAAGCAATTGAGTAAAAAAGTTCATTTTTTTTGAAAAAATACATTTCGTTTTTCTCATTTTTAGTAAACAGTTTTTTTGAATATTTTGTATATTTTTTTACAAAAAATAAACCCCAACAAGAAGTTTCTTTTTCTGCAATAAAAGAGAAATGAGGGTTTTAATATTTATTATAATTTAAATTTCGGATTTGATTGTCTTTCAATCCTTAAAAAGGTGCTGAAAATCAAGCTCAACAAATTCGAGAAAAAATTAACCAATATATTTTTCAACAAAATTCGGGTAAGATTTTTTTTAGCAATCAATGGAAACGTTATGGTAATTGGTCCATTGATGATGGAACTCTAATCATTATTTTGGAACAGGGGTGTGCTTTAGTTTTAGTTTTAGTTTTATTTATACACTCCGACTACAAAAGTAGTGGAACGCGGCAAGAAATAAATATTTACAAATTGAAAAATACATACATAAAAATTTACATTTGGAAATTATATACAATACAACTATGAAATTAAGAACTATGAAATTAAGATCTATGAAATTAAGAAAATGTGCTTAGTCAAAAAATGTGGTCAGTCAAAAAGAAGGCAGTCAAAAACCAAGCGCAATTTTTTTAACTAGGCTTCGCTTTTGACAAGCCTTTTTCTTTTCAAAAAAATGCGCTTGCACAAAGGCCATCCTAAAAGGACTAGGCTTCACTTTAGCCTAGTCAAAGGCAAGCCTAGTCGCGGCTGAAACAGGAAGTAAGTATATTTATATTTAAGTTACATAATTTCATATTCGTTATTTTTTAGCATCACCAGTTCCACCTGGTGATAATAAATATGAAGTACCAGCATTTGGAGGAAATAATTCAGCATCATCGGCTGATAACAACAATAAATCTGAAATGAAAAGTGGAAAAATTGGTGAAAGTGAAAAAGAAAAAAGTAATAAAGATGAACCTCGTAATGAACGTTATACAGAAAGAAATTGAAAAACTGAAGATGAAGTAAGTTGGTTTTTGGAATAATGGAGATATATAAGATCCAATGTTGGGATATCAGGAGATATGTGCAGTTCACTTTGTGATCATTGTTGAGCAAGATAAGGTTTATCCCTTAGAGGATTACATATCCATCTTCGTATTAGATCCTTATCTAAGTTTATTAAAGCGGGATCTCATATATTCATTGATATACAATAACTCCAATCTCATCATAAATATATATCATCTTTTTTAGGAGGCTAAAAGCAATGTTTTAAAAGTTCAAACGGATCTTCATACTGATAAACAAGCAACTGCCGAAGAAAATTTTTTTTTTTGGAATACGAGAATTCTAAATATTCTCCGATCAAGACTTTTAATTAATCTTTATCTGTTTTTTTTGTATTCTGATTTGAAATTTATCCCCTTGTTATAATTAATAAATTAATAAAAGATTTGAAAAAAAGAACAATCTTTCGTTGATAAAAAGTAACCATAGAAACAAAAATTGATGTGAAAAATCTTAAATAAAAATGCTGCTGATTCTTTCACATTGTTTTTTTTTGACAAAGGTTTTGAATATTCTGTTACATTATTATAAAATCTACACCGCCTTATAGGATAATATGCAGATTTACAAAATTTTTGAGCACATCTTCTCCACGCAAATATAATATGTTCAGAAAACTCTGGACAATGAAATGCAAGATGGTATTTGTCATTAAGGATATTAGAAGTCCAAAACGTCACAGCAACCTATAATAAAAATGAAGAAAGAGCGTAAATTGCATTTTAAAAATCCATAAAAATTTTAAACGTTCGCTGCAGCGTCGTTCATTCAATCTAATTTTAACATTAGCGCCTAAACAGCTAAAATTATCAATCATTAGCATTGGTTTTATTGTCTTTCGATCAGCCTTCCTTTCTATCTAATTCCATTTCTCTTGATCCCTAACCTTGATTCAGTATTGGCAATAACTTTTGTTCAATTTTTTATTTTAAAGATCTTTGATTAATAATTTATAAAAATATCGTAAGATTGTACTTTTAAAAAAGAAGGAAAAATAACGTGAAAATTTGTTTCCCTTCTTCATGTTTTACATATACTAAAAATTTCTTTGTTCAATCAAAAACTCTTTAAAATAAAAATAAACCTGAGTTTTTACAGCATTTTTGATGTTAATTTCTATTATAAAATACACGTAGAAAAATAATGATTACCCTATTCATTATCTGGGATATTAGGTAAAGGTTAAAACTTGAATCGAAACATTGTTAGAGAAAAGTTAAAAACTTTCTTTTGACAAAATGATCTTGAAACGAAAACAATATTGTTGAAAAATGCGAGTTCGCTTTTTTTATCATTGAATATCGCCTCTTTTTTTGCGCTTGTTAAAAATATTCCTGATTTTTCGGTAGATCATTTTATTTTCCTTTTGCTTAACTTTTGTTTTTCTGCATATTTTGTTGCAGAAAATTTTTGTCTAAAAATATTTAAAACGATGTTTTGCAAGTTGGGAACAAAAATTTTTGTTTTTGCGTGTTTAAAAATTACTCGTTGCAGAAATCGTTATTTTAAAAACTGATTTTTCTCGCCAACATTGTTATTTGTAAATTGATACATTTATTTATCATTTCATGTTTCAGATATTTCAACCTTAACTTGGTCTTTGCTAAAATATTATCATCACGTGTTGACTTCTTTTACAAAATGAATGCGTCGACTTCTTCCGAATCGGCAAAGAAAGAAAAACGAATTGTTGAAGAAGGAAGATACTTCTTTGGTGTTGGATCTCAAAATCAAACAAATGGAAGAATTTATGTATATGTTGAAGGTGATGACAGCCATGTTCATGAATATCGACATAGTAAACATACTTCTTATTACTGTTTACCATGCTTTGTTTTGGATAAAACCCAACCAAAAAAGACTGCGTTATGGAATGGAATTTTGCGGGTTCCTGATGGTCATATCTGTGAACCTTTACCACTTGCTCAAGTTCAAGAAGACCAAGACAAAATCAAACAAAAATTTGCTACAACTGGAACAGTTCGAAGAAGCAGAAAACGTCCTGTAGCTTCAACCTCTTCTACAACATCAACTTCAACACCATTTAAACCTCGTGTACTTGTTCCTGTTCGAAAAGTTTTGCCAACTCCAACCTCATCCGATACTTTGCATCGTCGTCAAAGAACTCCATTTGCATTAACTTTTCTTCGAGCTCGAACTTCCAATCCGTCATCTACAACAACCCCTCAGGGCAATGGAAGAACAACGAGAAGTCAAAAAAAGAATGTTGATGCACCACCTGAATCAAAACGAGCAAAATCAAGTGAAATGTAAGTATAGATTATTGTTTACTATTAATAACTGTAATTTTCATTTTTAGTACTGAAGAAGCAAATGTTTCCAAAGAATCTGATGAAGAAATTGCCCAACAACAAAGTCCTGTTCAATCTCTTGTTTCACAAAATCCATTTTTGTTGAATGTTAATAAATCTGAAACACTAGAACCGTAAGCTTTAACAATTTATTCTCAGAAAATATGACTTTTTATTTTGCAGGTCCAATAATTCATCAACATCTACACAATCAATCTTATTGACATCTGTTAATCAATTACCAAATGCACAATTGCCAATCAATGATCAATTCCTACTTGCACCATCTTCATCAATTCCTGCACCGACTCCTTCATCCACAACTCCTTCTTCTTTGCCAACAATTCCATCAGCACCTTTTCCAACATCTGATTCAGTAACACCAATTCGTTTCTATAAACCTTCATCCTTCTTCTTGACAGAATGTTGTGAAAAAGTTGGCATTGAATATCAGGATGAAGCATACGATTTTTGGAATCAAATTAAAATCAATAAAATTTTACCTGCTTCAACTCCAAAGACTGTGCATTCCACTTCCGAACCTGTTTATTATGGATATGATTGTCTTTCAATTCTTTTAACTGGTGCTGAAACTCAAGCTCAACAAATTCGGGAAGAAATTAATCGTTATATTTATCAACAAAATTCTGGTAAGACTTTTTGCTTTTAAATGGTATACTGTAATTTTATATTTCTTCTTTTCAGAAAGTGGTCTTCAAATTAATCGTGGAACTGAAGGTCGAGCATTATTTTCTCCCTCCCTCACTGAATATCATCTTCCGTGGATTTCTAAATTATTTAAATGTCGAATTGGTATTTTTTCGAGTAATCAATGGAAACGTTACGGTAATTGGGCACTTGATGATGGAACTCCAATCTTCCTTTTGGAATACAAAAATTTTAAATATTCACCGATCATGACTTTTAATTAATTTTGTATCTGTTTTTTTATATTTTGCTGTGAAATTTATTCCCTTGTTATTTATTTATTTAATAAATTAATAAAATGTTTAAAAAATTCGAAAGATGTTTCCATGTACAAAAAGTAATCTTACAAGGGAACCGTACCGACTATAACCCACAATTTGAGATAGGATATATTTTATCGTGTTCCCAATGTGTTCAAATGTATCCATGCAAATTTGTAGCGGCCCCGATTACCAAGTGCCATTTTCACCTTATTTTAGTAATATACTATAATTTGGTATCAAGGTCAATCCTTATATCTTGAAATTATCTTCGTCTGTTTATAAAAGTTTGATATGGTCAGAAATGTGTCATTCATCGTTTACATGACCCTGCTAGCTTTTTGAAACTTGTAAAACGAAAAACACGCTTTCAAGATATAAGGATTGAACTATATACCAAATTATAGTACATTACTAAAATAAGGCGAAAATGACACTTGATAATCGGGGCCGCTAGAAATTTGCATGGATACATTTGAACACATTGGGAACACGATAAAATATATAATATTTCAAATTGCGGGTTATAGTCGGTACGGTTCCCTTGTTAGAAATAGAAATTGCTAGGAAAACATTTTTTTGAAAAAATGATGATCTTTTTTAACATTTTTGTTTAAGCAAAGAATTTTGTATATTTTTATTTTTTTAAAAACCAGACCGACTCCTTGGGATTATGCAAAAAAGAAAAAAACGAATGAACAAAGATGCATTGCCTTGGAAATGACCGAGAAAAAAAATGTTGAAAAGAGCCATTCTTTCCAAAAAATGACATTTTATTCATTTTCGTCAAACTTTTTTTTGAATATTTTGTCAGTTTTTACAACAAAAAAACAGCCAAAGAAAAGCTCATTTTTAAATTGAAAAAGGTCTATTTTACCATTTCCAACTTGTGTCAATCGTTTTACTTACACAATACAAAGTTGGATCTAAATTGTTTTTCTTGAAATTAACGAAATATGGAAAACAACAATAATAAATTTCAGGTTTTTTTGTTTATAACAATGATGTTTTTCATTAAACAGAAATAACATTTTCAGTAATTAATACAGTAACTTAATTGAACACTTATTAATTACTGTTTTTTTTCATGAATTAATTTTTTGGTAAAAATATGTTTATAGATAGATTAATAATAATAATTTTTTTTACAAATGTTAGAATATTTTGTTTTAAATATAAATGTTTACGCTTTTTGAAAAACCAAACATGATTGATTTACGGAAACGATTCTAGCTCAGGCCTTCAGAACCTTCAAAAATCAGAATCCTGAAGCTTCTGATTTTTGAAAATTAGTAAAAAAATGACCAACCCCAAATTTCTTAAAAAAAGATTGTTGTTTTGTTATACGAAACTTACATTTATAATTCTTTCTTTTATTTGATTAAGTCGGTTTATAAATGAAATAACTTGTTTCAAATTTACAATATGAAAATGCATGTCTTCCAAAATTAAATATTTTCCATGCTTGTAACATTTCATTTTTACTTTCTACAGCATGCTAAAAATCATAATTTACATTTTTTTAATGAGCTAAAGAATCATTTTTGTATCAATTACCTCAAATATGTTTGCAAATTTGAATAATTGTGCTTGTCTGTGAGCATAACATTCCGTTCTAAGATCATTTGTATAATATTCATGAAGTTTGGCCGAAGCTTCAGCAATTATTTTATCTCCCATTTTATATGCTAATTCTGATAATTGTGGAAAACCTAAAAAAAACAGATATAGAAATGAATATCTTTTGACGGCAAAAAATGCCGTCGATATTCGGCAGTAAAAAATTCATATCAGGTGGATTTCCCCCTTTAAAATTCTGTCTTTTTTTAAAAAATTACTTACTATTAAATGACCAAAGCGAAATTATGCAAATATAACAAAATTCCATTAATGTCGGTTTAAACTTTTTCAATTCAGAAAAGGCAAAATTGAAAGTTTTTAACATTGGAAAAATAAATTTTTGTGTACCCTCTGAAGTTGGATCAATTTGAAAGAATTTTTTTGAAATAGTAGGATCCAAATATTGACAATTGTCAATGATAACTTTAAATTCATCATTATCAAAATTTTCGCAACTTAAAAAGGCATTTCGTAAAATCAACAACTTTTGCCAAAATTTGCTATGGATGAGTAGCTGAAAAATATTATGCAAATTACAGGAGGATTCTGTAACTTAAAAAAAATATATTTTTGACCTAAAGTTTTTAGGCTAAAAAATGACTTCTTGAGATAACCATTGTCAAAAAACAGTTTTTTATGCAAATTTTTTTTGATTGGGTTTAATTTGCATAAAGTGAGATTTAATCTTTACCTTTTCATGAATCGATAATTTTCTAAAGCTTGGGCAACTCGCTAATAGCTTTGCAGAATTAATAACAAAATTATTAAAAAATCGAAATCGAATATTTATTGATTCTTCATCTGCTTTACACAAAATCCATTCATTATTTCTTGGTTTTGTTGAATCAATTAAATTTGCAATCGATTGAAAATAATATGATCCGGAATTATTACTTGAAAAAAAGGCAGGAAAATCCGTTGACTTAAAACTTAAAAATAAATTTGCATATTAAAAAGAGAACAACTAAAAGACCTTAAAAATGGAATTAATTGCAAATATGGTATCAGGGATATTACAAGGATCAGAGAAATTTGGATTATAGCTTAAATCAAAATTTGTAGTTGCAACTTTTGATTGGTAAATGGATAAATTCAAGACTTGGCATCTGTTGAAACGACATAAACGACACATTGGGAGTGTTTGGTCTAAAAAAGATACGTTTTTAGGAATATTGAGAGATTTCTTTTGCAATTTTTACTTTTTAGGCTACTTAATTTCTCAACTTATTTACTTTAAATGTGGGTAACCAAGGAATCTTCAACTACAAAACGGCCAAAAAAAACTTTTTAAGGACATTGAAATTTTCTGTACGAAAAATTTAGCGATTTCAAAAGCGCGAAAACATAATTAGAGCTTTATTCATGTTTCGGATATAATTTTTAGCTGCCTTATTTCTAGGTTTATCTAGTCAACATTTCCACGACATTTATAAAGCTTTAATTTTTTATTACAAGCTTTTCGCAGCTGAACTTGCAAAAGTTTTCATTCTTAAAATTTCATCGCCCCTTTAAAATATGGCACCCTTAGGTTTCGGAAGCGAAAATACAGTAAAAATGATACTGTAGAATCAAATGTCCCAGCCGATTTTATTTATTTTAAACCTTTTTCAGGACGAAACGGGACACGTTAAGACACCAAAAAATTGTTTAATTACCCCAAATTTGTAAGTTTTTAGCCAACTTCGGAAAAAAATAGTAAAAATTGCAAAAATGAAAAAATCCAAACCTGTTAATTGACATTTTTGATTTGCCCTTTTACATCGATATTTTTTGTTTCCTTTGATTGAACGACGATAAAATGCTGCACAGCCATAACAAATTTGAACCTATAAAATCTTTTAATTATAAAAAAGCATTCACTTTTTTTTTAAATCACCTGTAAATGGAATTTTTCCGTTCCTTTTGAACAAACTAAACAAGGGTCCATCTTTTCTTCCATTATTTTTTTAATGATCTTTTTTGAAAATGAACTTAAAACAAAATCTTTTGAGAGTGTCTCTTTTTTTTTTAAAATTTTGATTAAAAATCAAAAATTTTGTCTAAGACCAAAAACTATCATTCTGTAATTACGTATGTCGTTGATAAATCAAACTCTCCCAAATTTATCGCAAAGGTCATGTAGTTTCTTTTCAAATTCAAACAACAATATTAAAAAAATATAAGAAATAAATTTTTTTTTTCAATCGCTGTTTAAGTATTTCATGTAGTCTATGTCTTCTTTTCCACTAACATAAAATTTTTTTAATTAAATGTATCAAAATTGGACAAAAGTGTTACTTTGCTGTTTTTTAGAGTTTTTTATGTTTTTATTTTAACGTGTAAATAAAAAATGGGAACAAAAAAATGTGTTCATTTTTTTGTTTCCGAAAGTGCCAAAAATGGGCATTTGCAAATACGTAATTCAGTTTCAGTGTTTTAGAAAAGATGATGCTTGTTGACACACAAAAATACATCTTTTTCTGTTTATTTCTCTCTTTGTTTCCATGAAAAAATAGAAGATACGCATTACTATGGAAATAACAAAAAAAAATATGTTAAAAAAGTAATATTCTTTAAACATGTTATTTCATTCATTTTTGGTAAACAGGTTTTTTTGAATATTTTTGTTATCTTAAAAACCAACAAAATAATACAAAAAGGGTCACGGTTTTAAATGATAGCTAAATTTGACATTAAAAAATATTTCTTCGATTGCTCGATCTTCTTGCGTCATGGCAATAATCATTAATAATTTATTTTTGAGGTCTGTTTTGATTACAGTAATTTAATTATTCTTTGACAGTATTCATCAATTGAAGTTTAAGTAAAATAATTACGTTTTACAAATCACATTTTACATATTTAAAATATTACAATAATGTACAATCTTCATTCATTTTTTGTAAAATCTAAAGTTAAATATTCGTAAGTTTGGTATTCTTCCATTTCTCTTTTTACTAAATTCTATTTTATTTTGTCTTTCCCGACTAACATAATGATTAGGCTTTTTAGAATGATGCAATAATAAAAAATTATTGCATCATTCTTATATTTATATCGTAAATAATGTGCTCGAACATAAATGTGAGACATTTCATCAGACATGACATTTGATAGAGACGGATGAACATGAAAGGCGGTGTCAGTGATAGCTGACCAAAATATAAAAGATTTTGTCAGTCATGGGGTTCTTATTTCCCCCAGAATCAGTTGTATTACAATTTTAATGTTAATTTTCTGTTAAAACACTTTAAAAGTTTAACGATCAAAATTTTATAAAACTGGTTTCAAAGCAATATTTCTTAAAAAAAATATACATATTTTTTTAGATGGCAGCAAAGAATGGTTTGCTGTCCTTGAAACAAGAAGCTAATAATCAAAGCGATAACAGCAGCCAATATTCAAATTTTAATCTGAATCAAAGTCATAAAAATGGGAAAAAATATGATGTCTCATTTTTCAATTCTTATAGCAAATCATTGAATAATCAAAAAAATCAGGGTTAATTTTATTGATGCAGCAGTCCTTTGAAAATATAAAAACTTTTTCATTTGAAAACAATTGTCTCCGAAAACCTTTTTAAATGATGTCTGACAATTGTGAGACATTTTTAAGGTATAATGAGAATATCGAAAAAAGGAACACAACGAAAAAAAATTTTGGGAAATTTAATATAAAATAAGTTTAGAAGATTTTGAGATATAATATTTATGAAAAGGACTGCGACAACTTTAAAAATAACAGATTCAACAATTGTTGAAAAAATTGGAGAAATAAGAAATTTGAAATTATGGGATAAATCAATTTTGATTGAATCAAAAACTGTAAAATCTTTTTTCAATCCCGAAAATGAAGCTGAAGGAAAAGTTAAAAATGAATGGAAAAATGATTCTAAAATCGGCAGCAGCAGCACTTTATCCCTTCATATTGCAGCATATGAAACTTCTGATGAAAGTGATATTCGAATCACCGAACAAAATAAAGGTTCAAGTAAAAAGCAGAAATCATTGAATTTGATTAAAAATGCTTCAATTATCTCAATGTCGATAATTCAAGTAATAAATGCTAAAATATGTTTTTATGAATTTATATATCATTTACAGAATTCATTTGAATTTCCAAGGCAACAAACAGATGAAAAATCAAAGCCAGATGTAATGCAATTTTCAGCATCCCAACAATTAATTAATCCTGATCAAACATCTGCATCAGTTGAAATTCGATCACCAATTAGTCGGGGGGTTTGTTGACTTTTTATTTCTTAAAGTCTAGGGCAAGCAAAAAAATTACGACGGATTGGTCCCGACGCGAAAAATAAAAAAAGTCAGAATAAGTTAATTCTGATTGTATATTCTTTCATAACTATTTTTTCAGATTCCAAAAATGGTATTGACATCAGAAGTACGTTGGATATGAGCTAAGATTCAGCTTTTTTATGTCTAATTCATGAATCCAAAAATGGGGCCAAAAATCTGAATCTCAGCTCATCTGAGATGAATTTTTTGAATCCATACTGTTCTCAGAAAAAAATAAGAATATAGAATATGTCATCAGAATCAATTGATTCTAAAATTTTTATTTTTTCGTGTCGGGACATTTCCGTCGTGAGTCAGGAAATCTTTCTGTTTGCCCTAGACAGTGCCTTTAAATTATTTGAATCGAATCCTTTTTTAAGGTTCCTGAATCATTATGGACAAATGCATTGTGGCATTCATCTTTGAAAGATGACTATAATCATCGAAAAATTATATTTGTTTTACGAGCATTTGAAAATGTTTCATCTGTTTTTGGTCCAAATTGGCTTCGAATGGCAACCCAAAATGGAAAGGTAAATATCTGCCTTTTTGGCACTACAGTATCCAATATATGTACAAATATGTTAATTACAGTATCATCCATTTGATATGAATATGCCATACACAATTCCAGCATTAAAATTCTCAACATTGGAAACTGATCCACCTTTATCAGTTTTTGGGAAATTTGCTGCCCAAGCTTCTGCTTGTTCACTTCGAAATCAGCTTTTTAAAACACCTTATATTATTTGTGCCCCTTCACTTCGATGTGTTCAAACTGCCTGCACATTTGCAGATGTAATGCAAGCAAAAGTTTATATTTTGGAAGAATTAGCTGAACCTGAAATTATCCTTGAATATGGCAATAAAATTACAGCATTTGGAAAATATTTGAGTATTGATGAATTGCGTAAATGTGGGTTTAATGTTCAAGGGTATGTTTATATATATATATATGTTTGACAGTATACGGTAGTTGTTGGTATTATTACCGTACTACTTTTTGCTCTTTGTATGATTCCAATTTTGAAAGTGAAAAGCGTCATTTATCCTTTTTTTTGCTTTTTTAGACTCCGATTAAATGAAAGACATGCCCCGAATGAAGAAGAATCAGATATTGGAATAATTTCACGAATTTCCCGAGCCTTACAAGAATTAACAACCCATTCTCCAAAAGGTCCAGCATTAATTGTCGGGGATGCATTGGTTCTAAAAATTGCTAATTCAATTTCAACCCTTCCTGATGGATATTCTGATCCCCTGCAGGCAAAGCCATTTATTGTTCCATCCATTTTGGCCAATGAAGAAGATGCAGTTGAAATGAGTCGATTTGATTTTACACAACTTGATGAACATTTTCCATTTGGAACAATGAATGTTTTTTTACGCAAAAAAGATGATGATGGAGCTCCTGTCGTAATGAGAATTCCACATTCAATGCCAAAAATTTCTGTGTGCCCTGGGAGTGATGCTATGGAAGATAAAGAACGGGAATTAAAATCTACAAAACCAGAAAATGTTATTTCAATTCAACAACAACAACATGGTAATGGTCCTGTTCGAGATGGAAGTAGTGAAATTTCTATTAATTAGTTTTTACTGTTTTGAAATTTGAATATTGCAAATAAAGGCTTTAAAAATGTCAGTGTCGAAAGGTTTATTTCAATTTAACAAATTTTAACATTTATTAAAAATGATTCAACTTCATAACTCAACTTCCAAATTGTTGTATCTTTTGAGTTTTTTAATAATGGAATATTTCTTCAACGACCAAATTTAAAAATCTCTAAATTTGTATACAAAGTATACTTGAACAAGCTTCTGAAATGCTACAGGGTGTCCAAAAAAAATTGGCGGTGGCGCTATTAAATAAAGACGATCAGGGCGCAATATATGGTTGTTGGTGGAATAGTATGACCCTTTGAGGAGTAATTTGGGGCAGCAATATCATGGGTCAAAAACTTTCGCTTCGGGAGATACGGGATTTCAAAGTAAAAAAAAGCCCGTTTTTGGTGGTCTTGCGCGAGCGAGCATCAGAATATTTCCAGAGGGCATAAAAAGAAGCTTTTGGGTAAATTTTGTAAGCCAATGGACCTAGTCGTCCATAGGCTTTAGTTTGACATTTGGCTTACAAAATTTACCCAAAAGCTTCTTTTCATGCCCTCTGGAAATATTCTGATGCTCGCTCGCGCAAGACCACCAAAAACGGGCTTTTTTTTACTTTGAAATCCCGTATCTCCCGAAGCGAAAGTTTTCGACCCATGATATATAAATTACTCCTCAAAGGGTCATACTATTCCACCAACAACCATATATTGCACCCTAATCGTCTTTATTTAATAGCGCCACCGCCAATTTTTTTTGGACACCCTGTATTTTTTTTGATTATATTGTGATTATTTATTGATTTAATATTTAAAACAATTCATGACAATTATAACAGAATTAGCCGTCTAACCCCAACGTCTTGATTGTTTTTAAATGAATGTTGTTTTGTTATACGAAACTTTTATAAATGACACGTTTTTTTATTAGATTAAGTTGGTTTATAAATGAAATAACTTGTTTCAAATTTACAATATGAAAATGCATGTCTTCCAAAATTAAATATTTTCCATGCTTGTAACATTTCATTTTTACTAATAAGAAAAAAAGAAATAAAATAATACTGACGTTTTTTTATTTTAAAAAGATGAACCCCGATCAAATAAGTTTCAATCTATAAACATAAATGTGCATTTTTTTACAAATCTATCAAAAATGTCTTTACATCGTTCCCAAAGTTTTGGTAGTTTCAGGTTATTTCTTTAATTTTCTTTTATCCTTTGGAAGCAAATTGTAATTAAAATTTCCATTTATCTCAAAATCATCAGCTAGAGATAATACATTATTTGATAACTGTTTTTCATTTGTTGCAAAATGCCGAAGAACATGGCACATTGCTGCAGCTATTGGTTTTTGGTCATTGTCAATTAATGGTTGCAAAAAAGTGGCCTTTAATTCATTGATATTTGTATTCTTCATTCGAATAGTTGTAATGGAACGAGAATTTGGGACATTAGGAAGATCAGATTTCTTAGGGGTTTTAGATGTAATTTTAGCAGTATACCTAAAAATAGATTTAAATTGTTGAAAGGTTATGTCATGTTTTTTTCACACTCTGCGCGTGTAGAAATTGCTAGAAAAAATAGCAATCAATCGCTGTGGAACCAAAAAACGTTCAAATTTTCCCACTGTTTTTTGATTAATATTTCAAAATTTTATTATTTCCGCATCCTTTTTTTATTTTTAGGTAATATGGAGTACCACAGTATTAATATTGGCATATAAAACTTGTCTGTTGATTGCAACAAATGATTTTTTTAACTCAACAGTAGAACTTCCGCAGACAAGTTTCATATATCAATTTTAATATTGTGGTTAAGGGTGGACGAGGGCCCAGGGCTTTTTAAGGCCCTGGTAAAGCCCGGCCCGGCCCTAGGGCCGGGCCCGGGCCGGGCCTTGATTTTCTTACAGTTCAAAAAAAACGCAAAGGGTCAAAATTAAGAAAAAACTCGTCGGCCCGGGCCCGGCCCTAGGGCCAGGGCCGGGCCTAAGCAAAAACTAAGGGCCAGGGCCGGGCCCGGGCCCTAAAATTTGGGCCCTTGTCCACCCTTAATTGTGGTACTCCATATTACCTGTAATTAATGGTAGGATACAGAAATAACATTAAAAATCATTTTTTAGATAAAAAAACAAAAACATTGGAAAAATTTGAACGTTTTTTGGTCCCGCAACGATTGATTGCTATTTTTTCTAGCAATTTTTACACACGTGGAGTTTGAAAAAAACATGACCTGAGGTGAATATTAAATTTTTTTACCATTCATTGAACCAAATTTCAAATAAAAGAAGGTGTGGTGGATACCGTATCAATTCAAGCATTACAACACTAGCATATTGTTTAAGAATTTTGAATTCTCTAAATTTATTCTTCAATGATATTGCCCAACAACTATCACATAAATGTGCTGTTTTAACATGTTAAAACATGCCCTCTCAACAATTATTGAGCAATCTTCAAAAATTAATTATCAATTTTCGAAACTTAAAGAATAACACAAAAAGTATGCTTGTTGACAAATAAATATCCATTTTTGTTTTTTTCTTTGTTTCCATGAGAGAAAATAGAAAGATAGACTGCCTTGGCAATAAACGCATAATTTTTTTTGACAAAAAGCAGCCATTCGTGAATATATTATATGCACTTTTGATGAAAATGTTTTTGAATATTTTATAAATTTTTTGCAAAAACAAATCAAAAATAGAATTTAAATTTGCAATTGAAAAATATAAAAAGACCTTTTTTATCATATCCTACATACATGACACCACATTTATAATATAGAGTTGGATTTTATTACTAAAAATTGATGACCTTTGGAAATAATCATTAATAATTAAATTCTAGGTTTCTTGGTTACGACAATTACATTTTTTATTAAGACAAAACTTAATTAATAACAAACACTTAATAATTATATTTTATTATTTTAAATTATAAAATACGTTTTTAAAAAATTTAAAAGTTAAAAACCTCCCTAGCTCAGTTGGTAGAGCGTTAGACTTTTAATCTAACGGTCAGGGGTTCGTGCCCCCTGGGGGGCTAACTTTTAGACGGCCGGGTAGTCGAGTGGTCAAGCGCGTTGACTCATCAGTATATTACTCCCTGGTTCGAGTCACGCCCGTGGTCACATTTAAAAATGATTACCCGCGTCCGTCCCCGGTCCTACCGGGTTATCAAGGGATTATATTATGTCAAACCAAAGACATTAAAAATGGCTGCTGGAGGGACCCCAGGGTAAAACAAATCCAACTGTATTATGGTATTACCGCACGGAAAGTGAGTGGCATCGCTTAGACGTGATAAAAAAAAAAAAAAAAAAAAAAAAAAACATTAGAAATTAATTTTAAGAATAACTTTTTTAGAATCTTATTACTGTAGTTTATCAAATGTTTTATCCGTTATTTAATATTGTGAACAACAAAAGTTTGTTGAAATTCCAGTTGTTGTGCTTGAGGCTGAAAATCCCGATATTTGAACCTATCTACAGTAATCAAGACAATAACTTACTTGAACATTGATTATTTACTGAGACAGTCGGAGAAGTGACTTGTGAATTTGCCCCGACCGTAATTGTCGTGATTGAATATTCACTTGGAAGAACATCAATTTTGAAGGTGATATCGTAAGTATTGAGTTTTGAGGTTTTGAATGGACATTCGTTGTAATGATTTTTGGTTGAAGCTCTAAAGTAAGATGAATTATTGCTATGAAAATTTGCATAATAACATTAAGGACGTCGACAGTTTTTTATTTCTGATGGGATTAAAGACATTTTTTGGAGTACCGCCTTTGATCTTTTGCTGATGGCGGTAAAAGATCAAAGGATTTTTATAATTTTGAATAAGACATAAGTCAACGTCCCTGATTCAGATACTGTAAAAAACTTACTGACAAGTTTGAGTTGAAAGATCATGAGAAAATGATGTTACAGTAATTGTTGACTCTTGACTAGCATCATATCTTTCAATTGAAAGAAAAATGAATTTATCAAAAAATTGATATTTCAACGATAAAGTTGCATTAAAACCATTAACATTTATGGTTGTTTTTGATTCATAACTTGCACAAGTTTGATTTGAAGAATCAAATGATACACAACAAAGAGAATTTTGTGCTGATAGCCCATTTGGCATTGAAGTATTTCGATTCCAACATGGATCAGATGCCGTGTAAAGTTGATTGTCATTTTTTATCAAATTTTTATTTCGGGAGATTAATTTTGCAGCAATTATTGGACCATATGGAACAAAGGTGAAATCAGTACTAATAATTCGAAATTGAAGATTTCCTTGAAAATCATTAATAATTTCTTGTGTAAATGTACAGGCTTTTGAGGAAATGGAATAATAGTCACAGTAACCTAAAAATTATTGTTATTGAAAATCAGGGAAACGTCATATCTTGTACACGGTTAGGGCAACTTATTCTTAGCACGAAAAATAGTAGAGAGATTTCCAAAATTGTGACATCAAAAAATAGAAATCTTCCTACTGTTTTTCGTGCTAAGAAAAAGTTGCGCCAGTCATCCTTGTATGTTTTTGTTATGCAAATTTATGTGATTCTGTAAATCACTTACTTCCAAAAGGAAAAGAAACAAAAAAGGTATCATCATTCATGGTCGCCATTAAATGACTATTATTTGGAAGGATATTTGCAAAAACACTAAAACTGAGAGCTGCATCCGTTTTTGTTTGGACAACAAAATCAATTTCTGCCAAAACTTTTTTGCTGTTATCACTGATAATTGTGCTGCCATCAAATTTTGTGCAGCCTGAAAGACAAAAATTAGCATATTAATGTAAATAATAAATTTATTACTTGATTGTGGAGTTGGAATTGTGATATCTTTGAATTTATTGCAACAATACAGTACATCACTTTTATATCCTAATCCCAATGGTGCAAAACGTCCTTGTCCTTGAAAATCTCGTTCTAAAATTGTTACAAGTTGTTTGAATTTGAATAAATGTTAGAATTTTTGAAAATTGAAATTTCGATAAACAAAGACATCAGCAGAATTTTATTCCGGGGATGGAAGAAATTATTTCGAAAGGGGCCGCCTTTGATCTTTTCCCGATGGCGGTAAAAGATCAAAGGATTTTTATGGTTTTGGAAGGAACTGAAACCATTTCAGAGGAAGCCGCCTTTGATCTTTTTCTCATTGCGGCAAAAGATTAAAAGTATTTTATAATTGTGAAGAGGGTACATGTGTCAGTGCCCATTGCACTGACTTTAATTACCTGAAAAATCTTTTGATCCTTTTGTCAATTTGCATGGTGATGCTTTATCAAAAAAAGAGGTCATCGCTGAATTATCACCATCAGTATTGATATCAAAAACAGTTCCATGATCAAAAAATAAATTTTCATTCAAAATTGGGGACACAAATGTTCCATTTAAAGATAGCGGAATTTGAAGAAATCCTAAACTATCATAAATATTCATCTTACAATTGTCATCCTTCGAAGAACACTTTACAACTTCAAAATCATTGACAAATTGAATTGGACCAAATTGAAAGTAGTTACTGGCATCAGCAGTCCAAGTTGTTTGATTTGAAAATGTTAAACTTGTATGACTTTCATCAACTGCCGCAAAAGTGATATCAGCAGAATATTTAAAAACATATTGAAACCCTGAGGGTATGAATGTTGCCAAGCTTACATGTAACCCAGTACAAACTGAACCATCATATCCATCAGTGCCAAAAAGGGAATGCAGAATTAAAAGCAGTCCAAAAAAGCGTTTCATCATTTCCCAAAAACTTAATTCTGTGAGAAAAATGAAAAAAAAAGTGATTAAAATTTTTCTTTTATTTGTTCATCTTTTTACTGATAAAAAATCATCATAAAATTTAATCTTTTTGAAAAAAGCTTAGATTTAAATTAATCAAAAAAATGATGTCAAAAAAAGTTTTTAAGCTGCTTTTGCAAAAGAATTTTATTCTTTCAAATTGATTAAAATGTTTGATGTCACTTTTACTCCAATATATATAATTGTGATGAATAAAAAATTAAACTCTTTATAAAGAGTTTAGGATTCAATATGTTTGGAGCACTTTTTTCAAATTTATCAACAATGTCACTTTCAATCAAATTTCGATATCAACTTTAATCCCCAAAAATGACGTATTTACACAAACGTAATATTCGTTGGGTCAACCTTTGCTTGGTAATATGCAAATTTGCAAAACTTTGGAGTCAATCTTTTCCATGGAAACAAATATTTCTCGAAAAACTTTGAACCAAAATGTACAAACTCGTCAAGTTTTTTTGGTCCAGAGTTTTATGAGAAAATTTTTTCATGAAATAAATAGGCCTCCAAGTTTTGCAAATTTGCATATTATCAAGCAATGGCTCAACTTTTCTAAAATAGACAAAATATTCAAAACCATTTTGAAAAAAATGATGTAAAATAAGCGACATTTTTTAAAAAGAAAACATTTTTTTTCGTTCTTGTCTCCAAGGTTTCTCTTTTTGTCATGGAAACATCTTTCCTTTTTAAATATTAAGTTTTAAACAAAAAATTGACAAATTTCAGACAGAGAAAACCATTTTTAAATCAACTAAATGTTTGTACATTTTTTTACAAATCTATAGATACTGTAGAAATCGAAATCTATGTATTCAGCATGCATCTACAAAATTGTATCAAATCAATAATCATTGTTTTAACAATTGAAATTTAACCCAAAAATAGCGTTTTCGTTCGCAGAAGGGTCTCCTTAGTAATATGCAAATTTGTGAAATTTTTTGAGACTATTTTTCCCATTTAGCAGATTGAAAAAGCTTATCTAAAAACTCTGGACTCAAAAATTCTCCCAGAATTTTTTTAAAATATCCACAAGTTTTCGAGAAAATATATTTTCCATGAAGAAAATCGGCCTCCGAATTTGAGAAATTTGCATGCTTCCATGGAGTCCGTCTTGTTTTTAAAAAATTAACAAAATTTTCAAAATCCTTTGCCAAAAACAAAAATGTAAAAAACCAGAAATTTTTTTGAAAGAACATTTTTTTCGGGGCAATTCTTGTTTTTGTTTTTAAGGTTTCTTTTTGTCATGGAAACATCTTTCGTTTTTTAAACAAAAACTTTATTCATTTTTTGTACAAAAAAATTGATTAATTTCAAAGCAGAAAACTGCTACTTTGCTTTCATTAGCGTCAATATTCAACGATTTTTTAAATTGACGATGCTCTTCACTTTTTTTGTTGGTTTATTTTTTGGATAAGAGATTTCAGTTTTGAATTCTTCTTTTTTTCATTGACCAACTTTGTGAGATCAGATTATTCTTCTAATGAATAAATGTACGAATGTTCCCCTGCTTTGCCATAATATGGCCCATATATAATTTGGGTAAAATTAATTTATAATGAATTTCTCCCAAATTTTTGGTTTGTTCTTCGATTTTAAACGATCCATCATTATGATTTTCATTCAAATGACTGGCATTAGAGATAAGCTTATTATTTGGGGGTTATTTTTTGCAAAAATATACAAAATATTCAAAAAAAAATTTTATCAAAACGAATAAATTTCCTAAAGAATGACAATTTTTAACAAAAATTTTCTTTACTGCTTATTGCCAAGGCAACTCATCTCTCATGAGAGGAATAAATCGAGTGTTTATTCATTTTTGAAGGGTTACACTTTTAAATTGATATGCATAAAAAGTTTTGCATATTTACCCTCTTCATTTATCATATCTTAGAAAACACACATAATCACAAGGAGATTTGATTAAACAGCTGTCACTCCACAAACATGTTTTTGCATTTTTTATAAATCTATCAAAACTGTCATTGCACCAATCAGCTTCAGGTTTATTAATCTTTAAAAATCATATGCTATAAATTTAAGTAACAACTATGAACCCAAAAAAGACGTTGAGACAAATGTCATATGTGCAGTAACACGCAAATTTACATAACTGTGATACCTAACTTCTTCATGTACCTCATATTTTCTCTGTAAATTATGGACCATAAAGAGAGAATTTTCGAAAAAAATTTTCAAAGTTTTGTAAATTTGCATATTGCCATAGAATGAATCAGATTTTTCAGAAATGAATAAAATATTTAAAAACTTTTTTTAAAGTAAAATTAGCAGCATTTTTAAAATATTTTTTTCTTTGAAATTCGTGTTTCTATGGTTTTGTTTTGTCATGGAAACATAGTTCTTTTTTCCAATATTTTATTCTTCTTCAACAAGAAAACAAGAAAGATACAAAATTAATTAAAAGTCATGATCGGGGAATATTTTGAATTTTTGTACTCCAAAAGGAAGATTGGAGTTCCATCATCAAGTGTCCAATTACCGTAACGTTTCCATTGGTTTCCAGAAAAGATACCAATTCGAAATTTGAATAATTTTAAAATCCATGGAAGATGATATTCAGTGAGGGAGGGAGAAAATAATGCTCGACCTTCAGCTTCACGATTAATTGGAAGACCACTTTCTGAAAAATGACATAAAATTACGGCAGACATTTATGAATATAAACCTTACCAGAATTTTGTTGATAAATATATTGATTAATTTTTTCTCGAATTTGTTGAGTTTGATTTTCAGCACCAGTTAAAAGGAGTGAAAAACAATCAAATCCGGAATGAACAGGTTCGGAAGTGGAATGCACAGTTTTTGGAGTTTAAGCAGGTAAAATTTTATTGATTCTAATTTGATTCCAAAAATTGTATGCTTCATCCTGATATTCAATTCCAACTTTTTTACAACATTCTTTCAAGAAGTAGGACGAAGGTTTGTAAAAGCGAATTGTTGTTGCTGAATCAGATGTTGGAAAAGGTTTTGATGGAATTGGTGGCAAAAAAGAAGGAGGAGCTGTGGATGTTGATAAAAGAGTTGATGCATGAGTCGATGAATTAGGTGTAAGAAGAGGTTGATCATTTTTTGGTGATTTAACATCATCAAAAACATTTTGAATGGTAAAAGGTGATGGGGTATGATGATGTGATCTTGTAGAATACAAAATATTTGGCTGTGAAAGTACCATTGGTTGAGCAGTTGGCATTATATTTACCGGGGTTGATGAATTGGTTGATGCAGAAGTTGGTGCAGAGGTTGATGAATTATGGGACCTGCAAAAAAGATATACTCATTTTTTGAGAATAAAGTTTTAAAGCTTACCGTTCTTGTGCCGCAGGTTTATCAACATTCAACAAAAATGGATTCTGTAAAACAGGAGGTTGAGCACAATTTTGTTGTGGGATATTTTCTTCATCAGATTCTTTGGAAATGTCAATACTAAAAATGGATACTGTAGCATTTAACAGAAACTTGTAAAATTCAACTTACAGTTCAATTTTCATTTTTCGTTTTATTGCAGGTGTATTTGGTTTTTCAACTTTTCGTTTAATGCCTTGTGGGGTTGTTGCGGAAGAAGGATGTGGAGTTCCAGCTCGATGAAAAGGTAATGAAAATGGCTTTTTCCGACGATAAAGCAAAGTTTTTGAAGAGGTTGGAATGTGAGAATCTGATCGAGCTGGAGCAAGTACACGAGGTCCAGATGCTGTGGCAGTGGATACTGTAGAAGAGGTTGAAGTTGCAGTAACAGGTCGTTGTCGGCGTTTTCGAACACTATTTCCTAATGCAAATTTTTGTTTGATTTTTTCTTGGTCTTCTTCAACTTGAACAAGTGACAAAGGTTTACAGATATGACCATCGGGAACCCGTAAAACTCCATGATTCCATGTTGCCGTTCTTCTTCTAGCTTTATCCAAAATAAAGCACCCCCAACAAAAGTAATATTTCTGTTTATTATTTCGGTATTCATGAACATGGCTGTCGTCACCCTCAAAATAAACATAAATTCTTCCTTCTGGTTGATTTTTAGAATCCACACCAAAGAAATATTTTCCTTCTTCAACAATTCGTTTTTTCTTGATTGAAGGAGTAGAATTTGTTGCCGCAGGTTGTGCAACATCCATTGCATTTGTTGATTCTGATGGTACAAGTAAGCGGGAATTGACAGGACTAAAAAGGTTAAAGGCTTTTATAAGTGGGGGATAATTTTTTTAAACTAAAATATTAAATGTGCTTTGTCAATCACAAATTTTTTGGTTATTTTTAAAAAAACCTAAACATTTAAATTTGAAAAATAAGCTCAAAATTGAAAATTTTTCAAAACTTACTCTTTCAAATTCTTTGCCGTTTTATCTGTAGAAAATGCATCCATTTTGTAAAAGAATCAACTGGTAAATTTTTTTAAAAACTTGATAATAATCAGTGCTGTGACTCGGAAATTTTTGTCCCCTTTTCCTCGTGGACTTTTTTAATACCAGTATATACTAACAAGGGAAGGTATCAACTTGGCCCGCCGGTTTTTGAACGAGACATGTCCTATTATGTAGCCCTATGGCAGATATGCATAATCTTAAAATATTTCCGGTGATTGGCCTTTTATTATGTAAATTTTTGAAAATGTAGTTTCAAAACCCCTGTTTCATGCACGTTTTTAAATTTCATTTCCAAAAATTAGCATAATAATAGCCATTCACCGGAGATATTTTGGAGTTATACATAACTGCCAAAGGGCTATCTAATGGGCTTGTTCAAAAAGTGTTGATACTTTTCCTTGTAAGAAATAGTACCACAATATCTAGAGAAAATGATAAATAAATCAAGTTCAATCAAAATTACTAATGGTGGTCTTCCACAAGACCACCATTAGTAATCTTAGCTACAATCATCACATTCACAATTCACCCTTTAATCTCCTACCACTTTACTGCTTCTTCGATAAATAGAAATGCAAGTCTCATAAAAAAAAGAGGGTGGGGGATGGACGGAAAAGTGAGTCACAGCACTGATATTAATAATTTCAATCAACAGCAGTTTGAAATATCTAAAACATAAAAAGATTAAAAATGAACCGATTTACAAAATACAATTTTCGAAAGAAAATAAAGCTTTTTTATGAATAATTTATTCCACAATGTAAATCGCAACAAGTTGTTTCGAATATTTTTTTCAATCGATTTTTTTTCTAACGAGTTGCAATTTTTATAGAAAATCAAACCCCGCGCAAAATGTAGCAAAAAAAGATACAACTAAAATGCTGACCAAAAAAAACCATTGACACTTTCATTTTTTACATATAAACAAAGGGGTCGATATCGTCTGCTAGTTTTTATAAAAAGCACAATAACATTTTTCGAAAGAGGAAAGAAAGTCTTCCGTTTGAATGTTTCTTCAAAAAAATATTTTCAACCTTTATGAAATAAGCTATTTTCATACTCAATAACGTAGACAACTTTATTTTTTTTGTTTCAAAATAAGAAAGATTCAACGCAAAAAATGCAATAAAATACGCCATCCCTGATTTTGACCATTTCTAGAAAAGCAATGCTGTGGTATTTTTTACAATTGTTAACCAAGGAATTAAGGACTACAAAAATTAGTTTTTTGGGATCTTTGTAATGGATTTTTTGTGAACAAACGTCTGTCAACATTCAAATTTCCTCTATTCGGTAAAGATTAAAACGATTCAAGTTTTAACCTTTACCGAATATCTCAGATAATGGATAGGGATACCTTTTTTCAAATTTTGTAATAATAATTTGCGAAAAAGTGTTATAAAAATATGTCTGCTTAGGTTTTTTTTATAAGAGATTTAATAAAGCAAAGAAATTTGATGCCACAAAACTTTTGTGACAACAGAAAGAATACTTGAAGAAGAGCAATAAATTTTTAAGCTATTTTTCGTAATTTCTAAAAAAAATTGATAATATATGAGCGCAAAAGTTAAAATTAGATTTAATAAGTGACGATGTAGATGTTTTATATTTTTTAAACTATGTACCGGGACTTTGATAACCACATATTTATAATTTTACAACTTCAAAGTAATATGCAAATTTGTTATATCATAAAAACGACAAATACGCAAAAAGTAACAACTCTTTTGTAACTTAAGGGATTATGAAGTACGAACGTTTACAATTTTTATTGACTTTCAAAATGCAATATAAGCTTATTCATTTTTTTTGGGAGAAAAACTGTTTTTTTCACGGCAGCTCTTGTTTCTAAAGTTGCTTTTTGTCATAGAAACGTTGTTCTTTTTTAAAATCACACAAAAATTAGAAACGGAATCAAATAATGAAATTTTTAGGACCAACTTCACCCAAAAAATACGTATGCGTACAAACATATAAGTCAGCCCCTCCGCTGTAAATATGCAAATTTGCAAAAGCCTTATTTTCTCCGTATAAAACATATCGAAAAACAACGGGTCAAAAAGATGACAATTTTCATAAAATCTTGGGCCAAAAGTTTGTTGAAATATTTTTCCCTAGGAGAAGATTAGATATAATGAATTGCAAATTTGCATATTCCCCACATGGGATCAGAGTTTTTTCAAAAATGAACAAAATATTCAAAAACCTTTGCTAGAAATAAAATAAGCAGCAATGTTTTTTAGAAAAAAGGCAGTTTTCATGGAAAGTCTTGTTTTCTAGGGTTCTTTTTTGTCATGGAAACATCTTTTGTTATTTTTAAATTTTTGCTTATTTTCTTTGAACAAAAAATTAACAAATTTTTCAAACAAAAATACAAAAAAAACAGATACAAAATTTATGAAAGTCAAAATCGGGGAATATTCAGAGTTGTTGTATTCCAAAAAGATAATTGCAATGTTCCATCATCAATTGTCTAATTACCGTAACCCATCATTGATTGCCAGAAAAAATATCAATTCGACATTTGAATAATTTTGAAATCTATGGAAGATGATATTCAGTGAGGGATATCGTCTTCCATGGATTGTTAAGATTGTCTTATTAACATGCAGGAGTGTGTTAACAAAAAAATTGAACTCAAAAAAATCAAGGAAGAGAAAGTTAATATCGACTAAAAATCTCAAGCATCTTTTACAATTTATTTAAACAATTTATTATTAAAATTAAAACAATGAAAATTTACTACAAAATATTAATTACAAATAAAACAAAAAAGTTTTCCCGTTTCTAATGATACCATATATTTCAGTGATAATTTGGTTGGTATTCTTGTTAATGAAGGCGATAAATATGATAAATTACAAATTGAGTTCTTTCAAAACTTTAGAAAATGATTTCTTCAAAGTCGGCACCATTCTTTCAACGCCTGGAGGGGAGAGATGATTATTGTCACAGAAGAGAGATAACTTTGTTTTTGAATCAAATACAACAAATTTTCCATGTTCAATAAAATTATCTCGAACATCAATTGCCAAACATTTTGGGCAATTTTTCATTGCTGCTTTTATTCTTAACCATCCTGGATCAACTTCTGCTTGGACTTTCTGGAAATAAATTGTTCTTTAAAATCAGTAATAAAAATTTAAAGCTTACTTTCAATGGAAGATAACGTTTTGAAAGATTCTTTTCTTGTGCAACTTCTTTAGCCAATGTTAAAGCGGGATTAAATGGACAAACTGGGTGTGGTTCAATGAATAGAATTTTTTGAGTAAATTTTGAAAACATTCCAAAATATCTTCCGACTTCAATGGTTGCTTCATCATGGAGATATGCTTCTGTAGAATTTAAAGGTTTCTTAAAGTTGTCATTGCCTTGAACTCTAAAATAATAGGATTACAATAGAATTATCCAAATTTTTATCTCAAGGTTTTAATGAATAATGAAATCCCTTAAGCGAAAAATTTTCTTTGATCTTTGCCGCTTTTAACTTCAGCATCAGATTCTAAGAATCCCACCCCCAAAAATAAGATGTCAGATCTTGGTAAACCCAAAATGAAATAACAAAAAAAACAAAACTTACTTTTGGGAAATAATCATAATATCAGGTTTAAGCTTTTCCAAGAACTTTACAGTTTTATTAAAAATTTCATCACATTGCCAATATTTATCATATCCAATATTAAAGGTTTCAAAAGTTAAACAAGCAGGTCGAGCAGCAAAATATAAAGTTTTGTATTTTCCTTCCAATGCTTTCTTGACACCAGCAAGTTGCCGAAGGGCATAACTATTCCCAGTGAAGAATACTGTAGCTTTTCCAGTACCATTATACGAACAAAAATATGCTCCTGCTTTCTTTGGTTTTGGAGCAATTCCAAGCATTTCCGGATCCCAATTACAATCTTTATTCATTTCTAATTGATTACATTGTGCTGCAATTTGTTGATTTCCAGCAACAGCAGGATGAGTTACACGCTGAAAAATAAATCATCATAAGATTACTGTAATCTAACAAGAGTAATGTCATAAACTTACAACATATCCAAATGATTGTGGCTGACATAGAGTTAAAACTAATAAACCATAAAATACACCACAAATTGAAAATGTAACTTTTGATGATTGATGTAGCAATGGTTTTTCGAATAAATGATATTGTGCCATTGAGATTACAAATATTATTGCAAGGATTTTCCAAAGTGCTAAAAAATGTATCAAATTAAAGACGGATGTTGAGAAAAAAGTCTTTCCTTTTCTTTGAAAGTTAAACTGAAGCAGATGCAAGTGGATGTTATCCATCCATAAACATTGATTTTTAAGATTTAAAAGATAAGATTTCTTTAACGATAACTTTAGTGAAAACAAATTTATCTACGAGATAAAAAAACATACGCTATTATGATTGAAAGAATCAATAAAATTATGAATAAATTATGGAAAAGCTACAGTAACCCAAAAAATGGGTCAGAGAGGGCTTTGGGTTGAACTAGTACCGATGGCGGTAAAAGATCAAAATATTTTATGATTTCGAAGGAAACAATGATATCCTAATCTGCTGACGTCCATAGGTATCTTATAAAGTGATTTTCGAGCTTTTCAAAAATTCACTTTCCCTCACATCAAATAAAAAACTTACGAGTTGTTTCAAAAACCATTAAATATTTTGCAAGAATAATTACCGGCCAATGAACAAGATAAACGGAATAAGAAATATCTCCAAGATATGTTCCAAGTTTTGAAAAAATTGAAAAGCTTCCATATGAACTTGATTGAGCACCCAAAAATATTGCAATTCCACCAAAAGCTGTAGAAATTAGCCGAACCAAAGGATCATAAAATTCGCCATCGCAAAGTTTTGGCATAAAACAAATAATAAAAATTGCTGCAAAATTGGCCAATCGAAACAAATTGTATTTCATTAGCTGCGGCTTTTTTGATGAATGCCCAACATTCTCTTCAACATCGTCCTCCTCCACAACTTTCATCAATTCAGACTTTTCTGGCATTTTTGACAATTGTTCTTTCAAAGCATAAAATGCTAAAGATCCAATTAAAAATTGCCAAATTCTTGAAAATACAAGTCCAAATGAGATCGTTGGATACGGTATAAAGCTTTGGAAAATCCAACTCAATGCGGTTACAGTAATCAAAGCAATCATTGGATTTGTATACCATCCAATCGGAATCAGAATCATCGGTGCCAGCAGATAATATTGAATCTCGACAGAAAGAGACCAAGTATGAAGAAGAAATTTGTATTCACTAATAAGCAAGAAATAAGTTTCTTTCTTGAACATTGATTGAAAATTTGTGATAAAAGTCATGGACCATAGAGTATCAGTTTTGAGAAAATCATAATCAGTAGAAATAATATAGAAAGAGGTAATAGCCAAGTTTGCAAAGATAATCAAAATATAAGCAGGTAAAAGACGTTTAAGGCGTCGTTCATAAAATAGAATACATGTTTTAAATGTTAATGGCTTTTCATGAAGTATTACCGTCATCAAATAACCTGATATTGCAAAGAATCTAAAAACGATTACGGTATTAAAGTATGCTAACAGAATATCAGCCATAAACTATCCCTTCCTTTTGGGCGATGTATTTGGCTTTGATCTTTTGCCGACTAAGGAATTGTCCAAACGTTATGAAACGATAAAATCACAAATCTCGAAACCCACCCACCCATTAGGTTACAAAACTTCAAAGCTTTTTGCCGACAACATCAAAGCCGAGTAACATTTGGCTTACCCCCATCCATAAATAAAACCCGTTCTGTAACGTCCGGAGTCCAGACTCTGGACCATCCCTTAAAAAGAGAGTGACCTAAGAATTGTCAAGCTCTGAAGTCAGGGGTTTTAAGGGTGGAAGAGGGTTGTCCAAAATCTCATTCCACCTTGCAAGCGGCAAAGATCAAAGAAAAAAGGAGGGAGATGGCTTGAAAATCTCAATAAGAAATCCGACATCAGATCTGGGGAATCCCTTTTTTACAACTCCTCTTCGTACCAGAGAGCACCTGGGCATCCCCTTATCCCTAACATATTATTATGTCACAAAAATAACTTACATATCAACACCCAAATATCCTTGAGGCACATATTCCGGCCTCAGATGAAATCCTAACACAGCAACAATTGCAGCAGCACGTAGCAGCTGAATATCCGTATTTTTCTGCTTCTTCATTGCCTTCATTGTAGATGAATAAAAAGAGCTATTAATAAAAAATCAGTATTAAAAAATTAGTTAACAATCCATAGAATTTGTAATAATAATCAGTTACCAGAACCTAAAAAAGGAATATGTAAAATTGTTTAAACTTTGCAAGAATAAAAACGTTGCACTGGTGGTGGTAAAAAAGATTTGGGTGTAGCTGGAATAGAGGAAGCAATTCAGAGTTGGAAAAATGTGTTGATAAACGCGTATGAGAAAGGTATGAGAAAGCTAAAAACGATAAAGAAAATAAAAAGCGAACGTCAAGAACATTTTCTGAAAGTAAAAAAGTTGGATGATGTTGCTTCAAAAATAATAACTAATTTAGGAAGAAAGTTTGAATAGAAATCATCAATGAATAAATAAAAATGTCTAGACTCTAGACAGAAAGAACCGCCGAAAAAAAAGTGTTCCTCTTCGACACTGACTCAACACAAAAACAAAAGGGGAGAATGAAAAAGAAGTTGGTAATATTTTGCCAAAAAACGGTCTTTAAAAATTTTTGAACATCAAAAATTTTTAAAGACCGTAAAAAGTGTTTATAAAAATTTTTAGACTACAGAAAATTTCTTTAATAACTGCTAAAAATACATAAATTATTAGCTAATACAAGAATATTTATTTTTTAGCAAAAATTAATTGACATGGTCGAGTGCTTAAAAGCTGGTCCAAGACAAATAAGTGTTCAAACCCCAGTTGATCACTTTTTATTAAAAATAAGAGAGATAATTTACAGCGAATTTAAAAACTTAAAAGTTTTTAATTAAAATTGCCTATTTTAGCCCAAAAAAGGTATTCAAATAAGACACAAATGTTTCAAAAAATTCTAGGAGCGATATTGCGGCTACTAAAAAAGGCTTCTTTTGATACAAAAAAATGTTAAAAAAGAAACCAAAAAATCGTACATGTGTAAAAACATGGCAAAATTTTTTTCTCCTTCTTCTCACAATTGTCAGACACGATCCCATTGATTGATGGCGTTATTTTTTATATCCTTTCTTTAACTACTTCTTCTTTTTTGCCTAACAATAAACAAAAAAGACTTGACTTTTTTCAATTCTTTCTTTTTTGGCCCAAGAACAAAAAGAAAAATGGAAGAATAAGAAAAAGGGAGAATGGACAAAGGGATGATGATGTGTTTATAAATAAGTGATGATAATGTCTAAAATTCATTTAAAGAAGACTAAGCGACATTGCTGCTGCTCGTAACAAGAAAAGAAAAGAGAAAAACTTGCCGCAATCAAAATTGCCAAAATTTCTTTTTTGCAGGTGAAAAAATATGCAATCACTTTTTTATTATTTTCAATTAAATATTATTTTTATATTTTAGTACTAAAAATGACAACATTGACTCCAGTTGATCATAAAAGTCCAAATTTGCAAATGCTGATAATTTATTATTCAGTGATTTATACAAACATATTTATTCCATCAATCAAAAAATATTTTTCCTCCTGAATTTATTTAGAGATGGGCAGGGAACACTTTTTCCTTTTCTTTCTTTGACATTTTTTTGGTTACAGTAACGAAAAAACGATTTTGCGCATACTTTTTTTTCAAGATTAATAATCTGACCTACCAGACGTATTTTTTTACGCTGATTCCGAATATGCCACTTTTGAAAAGTTTTATCCGGGGCAAATACCCAAAATTTGCATTTTTAGATGTTTTTACAGGAAAACATTTTCACTGATTCCAGCTGATTCCATGAATTTAGTACCATTCGATAGACCTTCGAAAAATACATCTTGGGTGAAAAGGAAAATCACGCGAAATCACGCGAAAAAATGTTACAGCAATCGCAGAGCTAGATTTGTATAAAAAATGCTTGAAAAACAAAGGAAAGAAAAAGAAATGAACTTTTTTTTGCACGCGCGTCAAAAAAATGCATTCTTTTTTGTGCAAAAAAGAAAAGGAAAAAGTGTTCCTTTTTCTTTTTTTCAACCAAAAAATTTTGTTTTGTGCTATTTTAAATCGCTATTTTCGGCATTTTAAATATTTTTAATAATTTTTTTGATTTTATTTTCGGTTTATTCAGGTCTGAAAGTACCTTAACGGAACAATAAAATAATTTTTTTTCGACTTTTATTTTTGACTTGCCCATCTCTAAATTTATTCCAAAAATAGAGAAAAAGAGAGGAAAAAAGGACAGAAGATTAGCATAAAATTAGCATAAAATTTTTGAAACTACACTAGCCACAGATTCGATAATTGACTTTTTAAAAAAAAAAAAAATCAGTTGATCATATTTCATTACATCTTTTTTTGGAAGTTCGATTTCACGAAATTTTTAAATTTGCAATAAATCAAATTTATTAAAAAGTCACCCCATTTTTACAAAATAGTCATAATCCTCTACGGGGTTGTTTGTTTTAACAAAAAGTTTGCACTTTTTTTTTAAAATGTGGTTTTAAAGGACGTTTATTTAAAAGTATTTAAAACCTTCTTCTTTAAAAGCTGTATTTATTTAATTTATGTTAATGCAACACGTCTCTTTTTACAAACAATGACTATTATTTTTGACTAAAATACAAGATCGAAAAATTGGAACTGAATTATGACTTGAATCAAGGCTGTGTGTTACTCAAGTATAGTATTAGATTATTGTTATTTTGATGATATTTTATTCAAAATATCTTAACTTTTTTGTTGTTTATATAAAACAAGGAAAAAATTAATCAGAAAATCATACGAAAATTTATTTATTTATTTTATTTATTTATAACCTTTTATCTGTCACGCAGGACGAAAGGGGACATATTATGACACCAAAAATTAGTTAAACAAAGTGATAACAATTCAATACATTTTTTATTTGTGAATTTGGTGAAGTCATCCATCCATCGAGTAGGCGGTCTTCCAATTGGACGTTTTTTGTTTGGGATCCATTCAGTCAGCTTTCGGTTCCAGCGGTCATCAGGAAGTGTCATCAGCTTTTTGAGATAATTCCATTTTCGTTCACGAGTAGCTTGGACTATATCTTTCAATTGGGTTCTTTCACGGAGCCAAACACGGGAATGATGATCCATCAGTCTTACATTGAGCATCCTTCTTTCCATTCGTCGTTGAGCTACAGCTAATCTTGTTTCTTCGGTCTTGGTCAAGCACCATGTTTCACATCCATAAAGCATAGCTGGGAATATACATTGATTGAAATATTTTCTTTTCAGGTTGGTAGGGAATCTTCTTGAGATGAGGAGTTTCTTTGCTTTGTTGAAAGCATTCCATCCAGCGCTAATTCTTCTCGATATTTCTTTGTTGAATCTTCCGGGTTGAGATGGCCATTTGGTGAGTTGCCCCAAATAAATAAATTCACTGACCTTTTCATATCATACGAAAAATAACCGAAAAATATTGCCTCAACGGAAAGCTCCAAGCAGGACTCGAACCTGCGACGTCTTGATTACCGGTCAAGGACTCTACCAACTCAGCTATTGGGGCACCGCCTTGGCTTTTGGAAATTTAGAGGATACTCTTTTCTGGTAAGGAAGAAAAAAGTTTTCATTTTTTAAATTTACATAAATGAAAAAAAAATTTCATTTTTTAAATTCACAAAAATGAATGATGATATTGTGTAAATAGTTTCTCTAAAGGCACACTTCAAGCGTCCTTAGAGAAAAAAAGTGTACCCTTAGAGAAACTATTTACATTAAATCATCATTCATTTGTGTAAATTTAAAAAATGAAAATTTTTTTCTTTTCCTCGTTTTATATCAAATATAAGACATTTGCCTAACAAAATGCTTGTGACATTTTACTTTTTAACGACCAAAAAAAAATCATAAAAACAAGCCAACAACAGATTTACAGAATGGCATCAAAATATATTGGTATAGCATTGTTGTTGTCCTGGTCTTTTTAGATTTGCATTTTGTTTATGAAAATTTTATTTTTAAAAAATTACAAGATGATAAAAATGAAAAACCACCAAAAACATTAATGTTTCAAGGATTCATATTTTAATGGTTCACAAATATGTTGTCTTTGTCCCATCATAATATATTGTTTTCCATTCTTTTCACAAATTTTTGCAGAAATATAAACCTTTTTCTTGATGCAACTTTTACAGTTGAAACTTTTTGTTGAAGATTTATAAAGAAAAACATAGCATTTACTTTTGTCACCATTATTGCCTGAGGGGAAGATTATCAAGATTCGATCTTTTGTGCCTTCTTTATTTGGTCGAAGTTCAAATGGATCAGAAGAGATATTTCCTTTTCCTTCAATTCTTTTTGGGATTATAATATCCGTAGATTTAACAATTTTGGCAATCATTGTTTTCACAAAAGCATAAGAAACAGGTTCACAAATATGTTCGGCATTTCCAAGTTGAACATATTCTTCATTGTCAAAATCGATCCTGACCTTGGCGGAAATATTCTTCTTCATTCTGGCACATTCTGTACAGTACCAAATTTTGTCACGATTATTTAACAAATAATTATAACAAAGTTTTTTGTCGTCCGAAGCGAAAATTACCATTTTTGGGGTACCTTTGGCATTTTTGTAAAACATATATTTCTCAGGTTTAATACTTCGAGGCGATTTGTACTTGGATGGATCAAATTTGAATGGCTTACAAGCATGTTTGGCATTTTTAACAATTACATTATCCTTGCCTTTGGCATCTTTGACATGTTTGACATAATAATTTGGGTAATTATTATTCAGTTTTGAACATCCAATACAGTAATAAAATGCCGTAGAAGATGATGAAAATTCATAACATAAGCTTTTATCATTTTTATCAAAAATTATCAGCTTTGGATTATATCCCAGCTCAGATGGCACAAATGTAAATTCGTCATTTTTCAATTTCAAATCTGTGCCGTAGGGGGTGATTACAGAATTTGCATAATTGCCAGAACTGGCAGAGTTGTAAGGTTTTGGAGCACAAATATGCAAATTTTTGCCCATTCGAATACATTCAATGCCATCTTTGTCAACAAAGATCCTTGCAGAAACTATTTGCTTTTTGGGGTTACAACTTTTACAAAAATATCCGGCACTTTTTTGATAAACAAATTTGTAACAATTTTTTCGTGCATCATCAACAAAAACGTATAATAACTTTTTCAATTTTCCATCAATTTCAACCATTTCAAATTCAAACATTGGCTTATAAATTAATTGCCGTAAAAATTTAGCCCGATTATAAGGTCGAAGATCACAAGCATGATTGAAGTCAAGAATTTCAACATATTCTTTATCTGTGCCAAAATGAACAACTTTTGCCGAAATGGAATAAATAGAATGAATGTTCGAGCATGGATTACAAATAAATTTACAATTTCTTAAATAATATTCATAACATAGCTCTTTATTTGTTGGGTCAAAAATTATTAATCGTTGTATTTGAAAATCATCGACAATAATTTCATAATTTGGCTTGTAAATAATATTTTGGTTGGAAGAGTTTTCGGATTTAATAGGCTGCAGCAGTTTTTTATTCATCGATGAAGAAGAAATGTTCTTCTTTTTAGGTTTAATTATTTTAGTTGAATTTGTTGAAGATCGTTTACGGAAATTATAATGCCTAAAATGCAGTACAGTGAAAGACTAGTATTGTTGGAAAAATTGTTAGAAATCATAAAACTCAAAAGTCTGAATTAGCAGAATATTCAAATTTCAGCTCTTAGTAAGGGGTTGTGGGAATCTTGCTAAAGGACATTTCGCCACTTGTCCTATTCGAAATTTCATTATGTTGTTGGCGAAACATCCGTTCGGTGAAATGTCTATATCTATGTATAACTTACCGATTGGTTAATTTAACATTTTCTTCAATCCAATTATTACAATTTTTATTATTCATTTTTATAAAATCCACAATACTATTCCTCTTTTCATTTTCACATAAATTAACAAATTTAGCCAAAATTTTCGATATTTGAGGATCATCTAATTTGCCAAATAACGGTAACAAAAACTTCTCTTCAAATGCTATTTTATTACTACCACTTGTTACTGCTGGTGATGACATTTTTCTGCTTTGTTTAATTATATCAAATACTTTTTTACATATTTTTTGATTATCAAAAACCAATGCAAAATTGTAAGAATTACCAGTAAGTGGATTTACAAATAAAATATTCTAAAATTTGTTATTTTCTTCATTTTCAGTTACAGTAAGAAAGTACAAAAAAGTACCTCTTCGTAGAAAATATTTGAGTCGAATGAAGTTTTGATAATTTTAATGTCTAAAATTAACTTCAATCATAAATTTTTAACTTTAGTGTATTTACCTTCATTATATGGTTGAACAATTAATTCTTTGGTAAACTTGTTTAACACAATTTTACAGTATCCATTATAAAATGGTCTATTTTCATTGTTGAAGGTCAACAATTGAACCTTAAAAGTAGTTACTGTTTTTTAGCATAAATTAATGTCAACTTTGGCAAACCTTTCTCTTTTTTCTGTTATTAAACATTTTTTAATAATAATAATAATAATAATAATACGGTAAAATTCAACAGGAAAAATTATAATAAAATAAATCACTTCAAATCCAAAAATGCCAAATAGGTTCTAGCGAAACCAAATCAATGTAAAAAAAGACAACAAAAATTTGTTCAGTGCCATGGCATGCCAAAAAATGACACAATTGTCACAGTTGGTACCCTCTGTTCACTTTTTTCTCTCTGTACCTATTAAAAGAAAATTATTGCATTTTTTTAATTCACAACATATGGGTTTTGCTGCTTCCTATTTTCTGTTCTAATCCAAAAAGAGAAGAAAAAATTGAAAGAAAAAACAACACAATTGATTTTTTTTCAAAAACGACCGACTCACCCAATCAGCAAATGATGCAAAAATTTTTTGCACAAATAATTTTTTTTATCATAAAAGTGTGAAAAATGATAAACACACGCAAAAAAATATTTAATAAAAATGGTTCTTTTTGGTGTCGTTCCTCGGACCTGTGTGGGCCTAAATACAGACCCGAAAAGTCTCACGAAACGGGACTTTTGACTTGTTTATTTCTCAAAAAAGGACCATGGGTAGGCCTTTTAAACTCGGGTCGAAAACAGACGTGAAAAAGGCCCATAGCTTTTTTTCACAAGGGAACCACCAGGGATGTTATTTCCAGATCCACTCGAAATGTGTGTTACTGGTATGGACTATGGCTAAAAAGACGATTTGGAAAATTTTAGCGGCCATAACCCGGGATTCTTTGTTTAAGAGCAATTTAAAGTGTGTGCAAGACACCTTTCCTTTAACATACATTTTTTAAGCACCAAAAAAATGTTCCTGTGGTGTAGTGGGTAATGCATTTGGTTAAGAACCAATTGTACAAAGGTTCAATTCCTCAATTATTTTTTTTGTTTTTTTATTAATAAAATTGTATAAATGAGGGGGAAACCCCATGTCTTTGCTGTACAAAAGGAAAAAATCTAATGTTTTTAACAAGAAATAAGTTTTTGCAATGTTTAAAACATAAAATTGCTCTTAAACAAAAAATCACGGGTTATGGCCGCTAAAATTTTCCAAATCATCTTTTTTACCATAGGCCATACCAGTAACACGCATTTCGAGTGAATCTGGAAATAACATCCCTGGTGGTTCCCTTGTCAGTGCATTTTTTGAATATTTAAAATAAAAACCTCTGAAGGCAGTACTTGAAAATCGTTCAATTTAATAGTTATGTAAATTTAATAGATCACAATAATTTTTGTTAAATATCATCTTGCAATACAGCTAGTTGCATCATTAATATAAAGATTTGATTAATATTCACACCACACTTTTGGCAAAAAGTTTGTTCTGTGCAAAAATGTTGTTTGTTATTATTGTTTTGTTCAATTGAGCATTGTGATCTACAATAAATCCGTAACGCTTGAAAAGAAAATGTGAATATTTTATTACCAAAATATCATAGTATTTTGAGCAATTTTTATATGAAATTAAAACATTGAAGTCATCAACAATCCTTGAAAATTAAATTATTATTTTTGTTCAAAGGAAAAACGAAGAATTCTGCAACGGCTTACACACATGACTTGTTTCACATCAGTATTGCATTATTCTTATTTTAGTGCCAACAGGACCATAGATATTGTCTTTTTTTCGCAAACTTTTTCCCCTAAAATAGTCTGGAAAAAATTGAAAGATATTTCCCTGTTTTGTAAAAAACAGGGTTGCTGAAATTTAATCTGGCAATTTCAAAATATTTTTTGCAGTCATTGTTCAACAAGCTTTAAAAATAGTATTTTTAGTAATTTTTTTACAGATTTATTCTCATTTCAAAGTTATTTTTTTAAGTTTTATGTGTGTATATTTGACCTCAATTAAATTTTTTAATTATTTTTTTCAATGATTTTGTAAATTTTAGAAGGAGAATAAAAATCTTGTTTTCAGATGACAACAAAAGACCAGCATTTGCTTTTTAAAGGTAAACATGATCTTTGTAGTACCTCAAATGATCGTTACGAAAGTCTCAACCTCAATCAAAACCATCAATGTTTATCTGTTGTTGAAAGAAGTGTTCACTCAAAAGATTTTTCAAATCAAAGCAAAAAAGCTCGAAATTACGGTAATAATCTATTATGCTGCTACAGTTTTTTTGAATTATTTTGCTAATAAGGATCTTTTTTGAATATGTAAAATACGATCAAAAAATTAAAATCAAATAAATTTTTAAAAAATTATGCAAATTTAGTGACCTGAAAATTTGCATAAACGCCCTAAAGGCATATAAACGAAAACGGATTTCGAATTCGGTGGTTTTAGCCCAATATTTGCCTATCCTAAAAGTTTCATCTTTCTATCTTTAAATCAACTTTTTTTATTCCTCTTTTTCTCGAAATTGAAATTAAGTACGTTTTAAAATTTTAGATCCCATTAGAGAAAAAAACTGTAGCATCGCTAAATTTAAAGATATATCTCATGATACTCGAAGAAATCAATCTTCGATTTCATTGAAAACATCTGAAAATAAATTGCCATCTGAATACTTAAATGTTCATTCCGGTTCGGTTCTGATAAAAATGATTTATTTTTTATTAAATGGAACCGAAAGCTGACTGAATGGATCCCAAACAAAAAACGTCCAATTGGAAGACCGCCTACTCGATGGATGGATGACTTCACCAAATTCACAAACAAAAAATGTATTGAATTGTTATCACTTTGTTTAACTAATTTTTGGTGTCATAATATGTCCCCTTTCGTCCTGCGTGACAGATAAAAGGTTATAAATAAAAAATAAATAAAATAAAAGAAGAAAAAAATACAAAAGATAAAAGCAAAAATGCAAGCACCCTTTCCCTTCATATTGTAGCATATGAAAATTCCATTGAAGTTGCTGCATCTGATTCATTTGAAGAAATCAAAGATAAATCAAAAGAAACTTTGGGAAATGTTCCACATATGACATTATCATCAACTATCAACGTAAGATTTAAATATCCCCCTTAGGCGATTTACACCTTGGAAAACAGGTTGTAAAAAAATTTGCATTCTCAAAATTTAAATAAAATATTATTTTGCCGTAATTTTTACACATTTCTGATCATTTTAAACAAGGCCGTAAAGACGGGGGCAAAATTGAGAAAATCCTTTGATCTTTTGCCGCCGCCATATTAAGGCGGCAAAAGATCAAAGGCGTGTCCCCTCCAAAATGACAATTTCTACCTCAAAAATTTTTTCTTCCTACGGCGTTGATTTTAAATCATAAAAATAGAAACAATATTATACCGTGTTTTCCAACATGGATTTGATTAAAAATTAAAAAACTAAGATTTTTCAATTAATTTGCTTCTTATTTTTACAGAATCCATTTGAATTCCCCAGACAACAAATGGAGGATTCAACTGAACCTGCCATTATGCAATTTTCAGCATCCCAACAATTACTCAAACCTAATCAATCAGGTTCATCAAGCAATGCCCAAAATGAAAAAAATGAAGTTCGTTATCGTATGCTTCAACAAGCGGCATCGGTTGGTTTATTTTTTATTAAAATTAATAGGCACATAATTTATTCAAACAAATAAAAACAATTATTTTGTAATTATTTAAGGACAACTTAATTTTAAAAATTTACATATTATTTTTGAGTTTTAAAATTTTTTTATTTTTTTGGCAAAGTGCCTCGAATGTAAATTTAGTTTAACACAAATTTTTTTAAATCCTTTTTTTCAAATTTTGAAATTTAAAAACATTAATTTTTACTGTTCATCTTTAAGATAATGGAATTAAATGTTATTGATAGTGGAATTTCAAGAAGGACATTATTGACGGAATGGTTCATTGATGAAAATGAAGATGTTGTAAAGGTTCGCCTTTAACTCGTTTTTTGCTGTTTTATAAACCTATAAATTTTTAGCAAGTCTTTGAGCAATACCTTCGAAAAGATTTACCATGTGGTTTAAAGCAATGCTCAAAATGTTCATTACCAGAGCATTCTGCTCTTGATCCAGATAATGCTGCTTTATCCAAGATTTTTCCATTTAAACATTGTATTCTTATGGATGTTCCAACCATTACTCGATTTGTTGATATGCTTGAAGATGAACGATTCGAGTAAGGATATATTATTTTGCTTTTGTTTCTCCCGAAAGGGGAGAAGCATGTTTAGGTTAAGCTATTCATATTATGAGAAAGAAAGAAACACATTACTTTGAAGGAAATAACGTTTATCCATGTTTTAGTAATGCTGTAATAATTCAAACACATTGGGAATATTTAATGTCAACAAATCCACATATTGCTCGAAAACTTGATAAAACTTTAAAAGCTGGTCAGAAGCATCTTGCATTTTTGATGAATGATATGATGGAAGGAACTTTTGTAAATCCTGAAGAATTTGAAGGAAAAGATGATGAACTTGAAGCAAAACTTCATATTGCTGCTAACTATTTGCTTCAGCACTGGGAGCCTTTGGATGTTAAACCGATTATCCTTGTTTCAACTGCTGAACATAAAGCTTTATACTCTGAAAAATATCCCCTTGTTGCAACAGTTGGTGAATATGTTGAAGCAATGGAAAATCATGAAGAGCTTTCACTTCGTATTCAATTTTTGTTGAAGAAGGAAGAAACTGGACCAAGTATTTATCCAGAATATCTTTTACTTTCTGATGTTGATGAAGGATTAGCAAAGGGTAAATATCAGAAAGGACAATTTAGGGTAAGTTTTTTGCTTAATCCCATAATCTATTAATAGCTGCTTTTTTAGGTATCACCAGAGAATTACCTCGAAGCTACAGTATCATTTGGAATTGATTCTACTGAACAATGGTTTATTCAAGGTCGGGTACATATGAATCGGGCATGCCAAGGTGATGCTGTTGTTGTTGAACTTCTACCCAAAGATCAATGGACTCTCCCAGAAAAGATTCTTCGAATGCGAGAAGCTGATGAAGAAATGGAAGAAGAAGATGCTTACATGGAAGTTGCAGCAGATGAAGAAGAAGCAAAAAAAGCTGAACAACCTGCTGCAAAGAAAGCTAAGAAAGTTGTGGATGAAATTGAACCATTTCCAACTGCTAAAGTTGTTGCAGTTTTACGCCGAAGTTGGCGTGATTATTGTGGGATTATTTTGCCTCCATTTTCTGCTGAAGGAAATGATGGACTTTTCTCTGCTTTTGATAAATCAATTCCTCGTGTTCGAATTGAAGATCCAATGTTTCAGCAGCTTGTTGGAAAGATTGTTGTTGTTGGAATTGATGATTGGCCTGTTGATTCTTTCTATCCAAAAGGACATTTAATTCAAGTTATTGGAAATGAAGGTGATCGAGATGCTGAAGAGAAGATGGTCCTTTTGGAGTATGATATTCGATATGAACCTTTCAATGCTGATGTCTTGGCATGCTTACCACAAATGCCTTGGAAGCCAACACCTGAAAGTTTCCGACGTGATTTAACACATTTAAATATTTGTTCAGTTGATCCTGTTGGATGTACAGATATTGATGATGCTCTTCATTGTATTGAAAGAGATGATGGAACTTTTGAAGTTGGAGTTCATATTGCTGATGTGACACATTTTATTAAACCTGGTACTCCAATTGATCGTGAAGCTTCACTTCGTTCAACTTCTGTTTATCTTTGTGGTCGAAGAATTGATATGATTCCTGATCTTCTATCCTCTAATTTGTGCTCTCTTCGTGGTGGTGAATTACGATATGCATTTTCTGTTCTTTGGCATTTGGATTCTGAAGCAGAAGTGATCTCAACTGAATACACAAAATCTTTGATTCAATCAAAAGCTGCTTTAACATATGAAAAAGCTCAAGAAATGATCGATGACCCAAAATCCGTAAGTTTTTATTTTCTATAATATACTGTAACTTTCAATATTTTTTTAGAATGATGTGATTACAAAAAGTCTTCGAGGATTGTTAAAGCTTTCTTTAAAGCTTAAAGAAAAACGTTTCCGGGCTGGAGCTCTTTCATTGGCATCATCGGAAATTCGATTTGAAATTGATAATGATACTGGTACACCTTTAGCAGTTCAAGAAAAGAAACATTTACCTACAATGTCAATGGTTGAAGAATTTATGCTTTTGGCGAATATCTCTGTTGCAAGAAAGATTTATACTGATTTCCCTGATTTTGCTGTTCTTCGTCGACATCCTATTCCACCGAAGGAACAATATGAACCTCTTGTTAAGGTACCGTAATCCTATTAACCCGATGTATTATTATAATATATTGTATATTTTTAGGCTGCTGAAGCACTTGGCTTTCATGTTGATCCATCAACGGGTAAAAGTTTAGCCGATTCCTTGGATAAAGCAAATGATCCAAAGAAACCAGTTGTAAATCGAATGCTTCGAATGCTTGCAACTCGATGTATGACCCAAGCTGTCTACTTTATTTCAAGTACAATTTCACCAGAGAAATTTCTACATTTTGGTCTTGCTGCACCTTATTACACACATTTTACTTCACCAATTCGTCGATATGCAGATGTTATGGTTCATCGATTGCTTGCTGCTTCAATTGAAGCGGATAAACTTCACAATGAAATGCATAATAAGATTTGGTTGATCAAGCAAGCAGATATCATGAATTATCGGCATCGAAAAGCTCAACATGCATCTCGTGCTTCAATCCTTCTCAATACTTATTTAATGATAAAACATTTGAAAGAAGAAGTTTTGGAAGCTTTTATTGTCAGCATTCGTCGAAATGGATTACAAGTTCATATTCCAAAATATGGTTTAGAATCTGTGATCTTCTTTACTCATTCATTTTCAAAACGAAAGACTGAAGATTTTGCTGATTATCGGGAACTTCAAATTAAACCCTTCCAAAAAGTCAAAGTCAGTGTATCAATGGTTGAAAAGAATCTTCGAAAACGACTTGATGTGAAACTTATTGAACCAAAAATTGATTGTGTTAGTGCTGATACAGATATCAATACCGTTGGCTATTAATTTTTCCTTGTTATTCTTTGTTGTTGTTGATTTTAATATTTTTTATAAATAAAATTTATCATTTTTTTGGAATGGATGTAAAACAATTGTTCTTTTGGGTCTAAATTTCCTAGTTTATTTTTTAATACTGTATTGTATTACGGTAGTTGATAATTAACTGTGTTTGTTATCAGCTACCGTATCCTTGAAAATAAAAAATGTTTGGTTAAATAATTTTGACTCTGTTTTTTAAAAAGTGACTGAAATTTTTCTGTCGTAATTTTTTTGAGGTCTCTTTTCTTAAAATTGTTATCTTAAATTAGGATCTTTCTTTTATCGTTGCTAAGCTATCGGCCCATGTAGTATAGTGGTTAGTACTCTTCGTTGTGGCCGAAGCGACGCAGGTTCGATTCCTGCCATGGGCAACTCTTTTTTGATTTAAATTTGGTTTTTCGAAATCCTTCTCACCCCATATTTTTCAGAACGGTTTTTTAAAAAACAATTGGAATTATTTTTTTTATTTAAATCACGATTTATACATTTTAAGCATAAGTAGGTACATCAGCGTCAAAAATTTTTTTTAGCTTTGACAAAAAATTTTATGTGTGTCAAATAATTTAGAATCTAAGAAATCCGATGATGTATTCAGATTTTTTTTACATTCAGTATTACAGAAGTTACGAGGATTCTCCGACGAGCACTTCAGATTTCCATGCCGGCAGAAAAAAATCGGCCGCCAGTGACACAGCACTTTTGCGTAGTGGAGTAACGCGCGTTTTTAACGTGCAAACAGTCGATGGATCGAACCCCGCCGCATACAAAAAAATTTCGTTGACTTGAAAAAAAAAACAAAAAGTTTTAAAACATTAATAAAAGATATTTAGGTAATATAAAAAAATAATTTATATTAAATTTAACCATTTTTAGCATTTTATCAACAATTTTTTATGATCTTTTAAAAATATTTAGTTTTTTAAAATGACAAGTTTTTAAATCCGTTTTGACTGCAATTTTTTGTGTTGGATAAAACATCAATGAAAAATAGAAGAGGCTGCTGGTATCGTGATGGTAATACCAATAGAAGACAAGAAAGTGATTAGCTTGGATTTGTTTATATCAAGCAACTGTAGTGAATGTATCGTAGGATACTATGATACTGTCTGAAATTAAAAAATGTTGTAATTTGCAAACATTTTGCAAATTGTTTTATCCTCTTCATTTTTCAGTGAAGCATTCTCAAATTCCTAAATTTGGTGTGGAGGTAGCCTAACTTGTAAATCAAAAGATGGAATATTGGGTTTTTAGTATCTGGAATTATCATCATTTTCAATGCTGGAGTTCTGTAACTCATGGAAATTTAAGGATGGAATTGTTTCTGGAAACCTTAAATCAATGACCAATAAGACAGTAACAGCGGTTGTCTTTTTAGGAAATGCTTACCACAGCATTGGTTTTACCAAAATAATTGAAAAAGATTACTACCATTAAGCAATAAAGTAGGGGAAATTTTAAGATAAAGTGACATGTGTATAGAATTTAGGTATTTAACTTGTATACTGTAAAGAAAGACGATCCCGTTTTTTATTCTTGAAACTTGATAAAAGAATCTTGCTGTAATTACAGTATCTCAAACGTTTAGATCGGCCACTTTGATGCCAAAACATCTGCGAACGAATTTTTTTGTTAACATATTTTACATTTATTAGGATTTTGGTCATGCATGGGAACTAAGGCTGTCCGGAACAAAATCCAGAAAACACGGTTTTTGAAGGAAAAACTTTTTCTTGCGAAGGCATAAACCTTCCATTTTTTTACAGATGGAAGATATTAGGAATATACATCTTTCCCAAAAGACAGTTTTGAAAAATGTTGATTTCTAAAAAAAGCCCGGACAAATTGCCGATTCCGGAACAATCCGGGAATCTGTCAATAATGGATGTGAAGAAAAAGTAACTTCGCCTGTCGATTTATACATCACGGGTCAAGATTCATACCAAAAATTGGAAAATTTCATTGAGCCGAAAAATTTTTTTTTCTGTTGAAAAACAAATCCGGAATTCGTTCCGGATAGCCCATTGGGAACCCGAAAAAGAAGTTTGTAGAAAACTTTTATCTCGAATATTCAAGAAACCTTTTTTGCATTGAACACAAAAATCTGTCTTAAAAATCTTCATAGAAAATCGTTGATTCTTTAATAAAACACTAAATTTATCATCAAACTTTTTTTTATATTACCTAAATATCTTTTATTAATGTTTTAAAACTTTTTGTTTTTTTTTTCAAGTCAACGAAATTTTTTTGTATGCGGCGGGGTTCGATCCATCGACTGTTTGCACGTTAAAAACGCGCGTTACTCCACTACGCAAAAGTGCTGTGTCACTGGCGGCCGATTTTTTTCTGCCGGCATGAAAATCGCAAAAAAAGAATAAAAAATTTGACGCTGATGTACCTAAGCATAAGTCTTCAAAATAAAATGTGAAAAAAGGTGCGCCTTAAGGGCGCGGAATAGGTACAGCAATATTCTGGGTTATGGAATTGCGGCTGCACAAAGGATTCGAACCCGACTACTTCAGGGAAGCCTTTGTGAGTGGAAAAGACATCAAATTTTTCCACTGCGCTACCAGCCCACAAAAAAGAGAAACAAAAAAATATGCTAGGCAATGAAATAAAAGACAGAAAGAAAAAAAATTTTAAAATTTCAATATGGTTAATTTCTACAATAAATCAACATTTTAAGAAAATGTAAATTCAACTAATTGGTTGCATCCAATATTGAATAACTGGACCATTAATATCTTCCCAACACGTCCAAAATTTTGATCGAATATTCGATTTAGCGACGGAAGAATTTGCAATTTCGACAAATTTATATGGAGTCATGTCATGCCTAAATATTGATTTTGTTAAATTAAAAGATTGCCAAAATTGCAAACTTGATCATTTTCAAACATAAATGTTTCTCAACAGAGGTTCCCAAACCTTTATTTCGATGTGATGGAAATGTTAAAAGATGATTCAAACATCCTCGAGTATCTGAATGCTCAAAGGATGCAGGTTCACCACTGGATATATCACGGATCAATGAAATTGGCATATGTTTAAAAATTGATCTTAAATAAGGATACGGTAGTTTTACGATAATGAATAAACTTTTACTTCATGATTTTTGTTTCTGAAAAATCACAAAATTTCCAAGTATCAATCATAATTTGCATATCTTTATTGGTGATATTGTCATCGAAACAATATCTATTCGGAAGAGGTATGCCATCTTTACATTCTTTAAGTAATAAATTTTGTTGATCTTCGGTCATGTAAAATTGAAAGCATGGAACAAATGCAAGATTTATCTTTGGGTAACGAAGAGCAAACCATTCATTATACTGTAATAAAATTTAGGAATATTTGGAAGCATGATAATTAATAGCCTCACAATTTTACCAATTCTACCGTATACCAAAGTCCATAAATTTTGCAAATTTGTAATTTTTATTTTTGAATCAAGCTGATCAAAAATTTTCCATAAATCTTCTGTTTTAAAAGTTTTCTCAGCTAATAAATTACAGCAAAGAAAAAGTTCCGGGCGATGCCTGAAAATACAAAAATGAAAGATGTTGGTTTTTTAAATAAAGAATTTAAAACTATTTACAGAATACATTTAATAACGCCCAAAAATTTTACTTAAATTTTATAGCCAAAAAGTAGAAGTTGAGGTCTCATCAAATTATACATTTGCATAAAAACTTGGGACATTTCGTTCATCCAAAATATCCATTGCAAACTTTTTTAAGAAATATCCGTGAATCCTAAAACTGACTAAAAAAGCTTACGGTGGAATTAAAAAATTTGCAAATAAAATAACCAAAAATGCACTATTTTTTTCTTCATAAACAAAATATCTGCTACAATGTTCTAGAAAATTATCTTCAATGGTAACCTTGATATCATGATGGATATTTGAAAAATTTGGATAAACTTTAGTTTTTTCCAACAAATTTTTCAAATCTTCTTTGCTTTTATATTCGAGTAACATTATGAAAATCAATAAAACTATTTTGATATACTTAAAAATATCAGACAATATAAAAATAGTTAAAGAAATTGTTAATGATCAAAAAACAAAAATTTTTTAAGTTCATCAAAAACATGTTCGATTATTTAACAATATTTTTTTTGTCTGGGTGTTTCTTAAACAATAAAAAAACGCAGAATAAAAGTGATACCATTTTTTTGATGATGTCTACTCCAAATTTCTTAAATTTTAAGAGACGGCGGGTTGCGTATTATTTTATTTAATAGCCTGTTTCGTTTTTTTACGAACAAAAAAATTGTCACGCTATGCCCATTTTTATATCATTTGCTTTAAAGAATGTTTCTTGCAGATAGATTAAAATCTGTATAACAAATGTGCGATATTATTGCAGCTTTTAAAAAATATGATGGTTTATATATTTTTGAGCAAAAGTCATCAAAATGACAGATGAAAAAAGGTGCGCCTTAAGGGCGCGGAAAAGTATTCTACGATAGTTCTGGGTTATGGAGTTGCGGCTGCACAAAGGATTTGAACCTGAGTTTGTGAGTGGATGAGACGTCAAAGCTTTTCCACTGCGCTACCAGCCCACATAAAAGAGAAACGAAAAAATGCATAAAGCAATGAAAAAAAAGAGAGAAAGGAAAAAAGGAAAGGAAAACTATTCTACCGTATACTAAAGTCCAAAAATTTGGCATTCTTGTGATTTCGATTTTTGAATCAAGCTAATCAAAAATTTTCCATAAATTTTCAGATTTAAAGTTTTTTTTCAGCTAATAAATTACAACAGAAAAAAGTTCAGGACGATGTATAAAAACATTAAAATGAGATCACACAATTAAAACAGTTGTGATAAAAATTTAGAATTAAAAACAACCAAAAATGAATCCACATTTTGCCGAAAATTTTTCCTGGATGTTTGGTGGCATTTAAATTTTAAAAAAGAAACCGAAGTTGATGTTTTCATCGAGTTGCACTCGTATAAAAATTTGAGCCATTTTGACAAAAGTAGGCGAAATATCCGTAAATTCAAAATGTGCTAAAAAGCTTAAACTCGTACATTTTATTCAGAAATATATTCTGGAATTAACAACAAATTATTATAAAAACACAAAAAATGTTTAAACAAGTATATATTAAAAATTACTGTCTTTGAAGACGAGGAATTGTTGAAGTTTGTGGAGGAGATGATGTTGCATATTCTGTTGGACGCGATTGAGAAGATACTTTTGTAGCGGATGAAGATATTGGTGCTTTTAAAGTTATTCTATTTGATGAAGTAGATAATGGAGGAAACACTGGACGATTTGCGCCTGTTCGTACAGAAACCAAAGATGATGCAGTTAAAGATCTGCCATTTTGAGCAAAAGCATTTAATGGAATAAATCCTGGTGGTAAAGTTGATGAAGTTGACGATGAAGGATTTGCTGGTGATCGGTTAGATTGGTGTTGTTCGGCATCAAAATTAAATGATGATGAAGTTCTTGTTGGAAAATGTGAAGAAGCTGATAATGGATAAGAATATTGTAAAGATGATGAAGAAATAGTTGGAGGCATTGGTAGTCGTGACATGTAAGACATAGCCATTCTTTTAGCTGGTGGTTGTGCAGATGATTGATGAAAAGGAAAAGCAGGTTGTACAGGATTTCGGAAATATTTCGATCGAGGTTCATTTGCACTACGACGAATTCCAGAAGTCGCACGAGTTTTAGATCCAAAAGGATTTTTCATAATCATTTGGGGTAGCAAATTTTCAGTAGTTGGTTCCAATCGTTTAGCTCTTGAAAATCCTGCCATAAACACATGCGTCAAACGAGAAGCCAAACAGATTCTTGTTCCTTTATAAACTCGATTCATTAATTCAATTTTGACAGAATTTGTTCCTTCAAATAATGAGGGTAATGTAATAAAATTTGTTGTTTTGTGAAGATTGATTGCCTCAGAACCATTGATAATAATCTTCTTAATTGGTGATTGTTGCCACATTCTTGCACATAAAGTTTCATTTCGATTATCAAATTCCAAAACTGCACATTCAAAAAGTAAATAATTATTTAGTGGCTGCTGAATTACTGTAAGATGAAATGCATATTCAATAACATCTGATTCTCCTATTGGTGAAATGTGCAGAGAAGTTGGAATTGTACCAAAAGTTGAAACGATGGCTTGTGGAAGAGCAATAGATCTTGCATCATCTAAACAAGAGATTATCTTCGCCCGATGTTCTAGTAACATTTGTCTAATTTCTTCTGTTGTTGTTTTTGATATTTCTGAATATGCTATTCCTAAAAAAATGTTAAGCATTAATTAAAGATTCGAAATTAGCGTCGTCCAGATATGACGTCAGACAAAGACATGGAGGGAAGGGGTCAGCTAATTATGACCCGCTTTGATTCTTTGCCGCTACTTCAAAGGCGGCACCTTTGATGATGCCGCAGAGGTAGGGAGGGGTTCAAAGATTCTGAAGATCTCATTACAGTAGTAAAAACAAGAATCGTCACAAAAAATTGATTTCATCTTACCTCTTTCAACATTTGCACCAGCGTTCAACAAAATTCTAACTAAAGTTGGATCTCTTGAATTCATTGCAGAAATAAGTGGTGAAAATCCTTTTGAATCCAATGTATTCACAGGTGATCCAAGTTGAAGAAACATTTTTGCTAAACATGTTTGCCGCAAGACAATTGCAGTATGAAGAGGCGTTCGAGAATTTTCTTTGTCAGTGATCGATAAATCAGCTTTCTTTTGAACCAAGATTTCAATGATTGAATCAAATGAATGACTTTCATTGCATTTCGTTTCAGCTACCTACAATATTTGAGACAAATTATTTGACATTTTGAATAAAAATTTCAGTTTAGGGATTGTGCAGATTGACGTCTGGGTTTTCTAAAAATTTTCAAACCCTCCTCCCCATCGTCATATTTTTTCCTTTGATGTTCGCCGCTTTTAAGGGGAGCGTCAGATTTTGGCTCACCCTCTTCCTCCCTTGAAACACCCGACGTCAGATTTGGGCAATCTTATAGTCAAGTTAATATTATAAAAAAACCTCAAAAAACAACATTGTAATAATAATATAAAACTTACATGATGAAGAATAGATTTTCCTTTAGAATCAACTTCATTCAGCTTTAAATCAAATGCTCCAATCATTGCTGTAGAATAAACTGTTTCAGCGTCACCGTTTAACACAGCTACAACAAATTCATTATAATTTCTTGCAATTCTTTGAATAGAAAATGGTGTTGATGTAATTTCGTGGTAAGCTTGCCCCATATCAACATCTAGATATGGTTTATCTTTCAATGATTGAAAATCATCTTGCGTTAACATTATTGTTTCTCCTTCATCTTTGAATACTCTTGATGATGGTGGTAGTGGCAGAGAAGACGTGTGCGGTTTTAGCATTGCCAAATTGCGATGAACAAGAGGATCAATAACATGCGGTGATTCAACATTATTTGAAGAATCTTGTGGTGCCTAAAATTAAAGATTACAAGTTTTGTAAATGAATATGACAAAATGAATATATCAACCTACCTTTGTTTCAGTTTCAAATGGTAAAAGTTCACGATTTTGTGTTGATTGATTTTCTTTCGATTCTATAACTTTATTTGACATTCCTTTTGGTGAGATACCAAGCAGTTTTTCTGGAATTAAAGACATCTGAGGAGCAAGAGAAAGTGGAGCAGTCCCTGAAAATTAATAATGAGAGAAAAAATAATAATTATTATATATATTATACGAATTTTTTAAATTGTATTGAATGTTTTATTTTACTAAACAGTGAAACAACTTGCTAAAAAAAATAGCAATCAATCCCTGCGAGACAAAAAACGTTCAAATTTTTCGCCGCTTTTTTGTAATTAATATATCTAAAAAGTGATTTCAACCGTCATTTCAGTATTTTGTCATCATCTACAGGTAATATGTAGTACGACTGTACTAAAATTGATATATCGAACTTATCTGTGGAAGGTATAATCGTGAGTTTAAAAAACGCATTTTTGCAATCAACAGACAAATTTTATATATCAATTTTAATTTTAATGCTGTTGTACTCTACATATGCTACCTGTAGATCATGATAGAATTCCGAAATAATGGGAAAAAATGTATGAGTATTAAAATAAAAAAAATATTAACTAGGAAATGCTGTCACTAAGTTATGAATAAGCAAAAAAAGAATGAAAACTTTATCGTGTTCCTCATGGGTTCAAATGCATTTCTGCAAATTATTAGCTGCCCTCATTACCAAATGCCATATTTACCTTATTTTAGATATGTACGATATATTGTTATATTATCCAATCTTTATATCTTAAATTTACCTTCTTCTGTTTACTAATTTTCAAGAGGCAACAAATAGTTAAGACACATAATGTAAATGATAAATAACATATTTCTGATCATATTAAGCCTGACAGGGTTTTTTTTATTAATATGAATTGAATTTAGTTTACATCTACAGTACTACCTTGCAAATCAAAATTAAAAAATTACAGATTTAATTATTTTGTTGCATCGAATATTGAATAACTGGACCATTAATATCTTCCCAGCACGTCCAAAATTTTGATCGAATATTTGATTCAGCAACAGAAACATTTGATGTTTCGATAAATTTATAAGGGTTCATGCCTAGCCTAAATATTTATTTTCTAAAATATAAACATTGCCAAAATTGCTAACTTGATCATTTTTAAGCATAAATGTTTCTCAACTGAAGTTCCCAAACCTTTATTTCGATGGGAGGGAAATGTTAAAAGATGATTCAAACATCCTCGAGTATCTGAATGTTCAAAGGATACTGGTTCATCAGTGGAGATATCACGGATCAATGAAACTGGCATATGTTTAAAAATTGATCTTAAATAAGGGTACGGTAGTTGATAATACTAAATTCTTGCTAACTTCCTGATGTCTGATTCCGAAGAATCGCAAAACTTCCAAGTATCTATCATAATTTGCATATCTTTGTTGGTGATATTCTCATCGAAACAATATCCATCCGGAAGTGATATTCCTTCTTTGCATTCTTTAAGTAATAACTCTTGCTGCTCTTGAGTCATATAAAATTGAAAGCATCGAACAAAGACGAGTTTTATTCTTGGATAACGAAAAGCAAACCATTCATTATACTGTAATAAAATGGAAGCGTTTTATTACAATGAAATAATCATAAAAGTTGGAATGAATCAAAACATGGACGTCTGCAGGATAAGACGCCAGGTACAAATGCCCTTTCTAAATTCATGAAATTCTTTTAATCTCTTACCCCTCGAAATGGTTTTTACTCCTTCCAAAATAAAATGTTGCTGACTTCCTTGTTTACGGTTACACAAAACTTACAATTTGACCAATTCTACCGTATACCAAAGTCCATAAATTTAGCAATTTTGTGATTCCTATTTTTGAATCAAGCTGATCAAAAATTTTCCATAAATCTTCGGCTTTAAAAGTTTTTTCAGCTAACAAATTGCAGCAAAGAAAAAGTTCTGGGCGATGCCTAAAATTACAAAATTGAGAGGTATAATTCTAACTAAAAATAACAAGATGCAGGTGATAAAAAACCGTGATAAAAAACTAGAAAAAACAACCACAAAAAATAAATAAAAATTGTAAAAAGCTTACGGTGGAATTGTAAAACCTGCAAATAAAATAACCAAAAATGCACCATTTTTTTCTTCATAAACAAAATATCGGCTACAATGTTCTGGAAAATTATCACCAAGGGTAACCTTGATATCATGATGGATATTTGAATAATTTGGATAACTTTTAGTTTTATCTAACAAATTTTCCAAGTTTTCTTTGCTTTTATATTCGAGTAACATTGGAAAAATCAATGAAATAATTTTGATTACAACAAAAAATGCAATATTATTTTGTTTGGGTGTTTATTGCATTTGTGATATCAAATTTTTGATTATTTTCTACTCCAAATTTCTTACGTGGACCTTTTTTTAGTTATCATTAAATATGTTAGTTTTAAAGGAGTGGTTTTTGTTCCGCCCGAAATAAAATGATACTTCCTTTCTTGCATTAGGTAGCTACTGTAGGAGCTACAGTACCTCTGTTACAGTATGCTCAAATAAATTGTTTAGAAAATGTTTTAATTTTTACATATTAATTCGAACATTTTTACAAATTTGTTACTGGTTAGAAAAGTATAACAAATATAAATCAAAAAAAATTAAGATATTTTACAATTTCATTACAGTAATCCCCTATCCTACAAATGGATATCTTTGGCAGACATTACTACATGGTTGAATAAATTCAATTTGTTTCTGTTTCTCTGGATCTAATTTTGCATGATCTTCAAAATTTGTCTTCATAGCTGGAATTTTTTGAATCAATTCATTCATTGTTGGTCGACTTGCAAGATATGTTTGTAATTGTGGAAGGGCAAAAACTCTTTGGGCAATTCTTGCAACATTTTTGAAATTTATTAATAGTTCTGTATGCATGCATGCAACTAATTGAAAAATATTTGCAACTGCAAAATCTGCATACGTAACTCCACTGGAGAAAAAGAAGCCATCTTCAGGGCCTTGGGAGGCATATTTTTCAAGCATTGCAAAATATTTTTTCACGCCGGGTTCGAAAGATTCTTTGTAAACTTTGTCCTAAAAATTTATGATGAAAGGGTTCGGTTACGGTAATTAAAAGTGCCATTAGCAAAAAATACAGTATATATTTATGTAAAATATGGATAAATTAGCATAAATTTAGATTTTACCACGAATAATCCGTACACACTTTTTGAAGAACAAAATCGGTCCCGGTCTGGGCCCTTTGCTTCCGGTCCCGCAAGCTTGGGTTTTGGAGTGATCGGACCCGGCTCATTTGTGATAATCAAATTATGTACAAAATACAGTATGAATCAGACGTACTAAAAATTATCAAGACTAACCTTGTTAATTTTTTGAACGCCAAATGCATGTTTTGTATATTCTATAATGGCATGATGCAAGTCTTCTACAATTCCAATAATGGAATCAGCTTGTGCTTGTTCAAATATTCCTGCCCCAGCAAGACCATACATTTTTGCAAGCATTCTTCCAATTGCTTCATTTCCATGAATCATTTTGCCATTCCAGTTCAGCATCGGAAGATTCAATGGTCCAGCTTCTGAAAGGATAAATAAAAATTTGCATATTTTAGATATCAAATACGTCAGCAGCAATTTTTTTGCGGCGATGCATTATTTCAAAGGGTACCGCCTTTGATCTCGTGCCGATGACGGTAAAAGATCAAAGGATTTTTATAATTTTGGAGGGGGTACGTTCCCTTTAGTACCGAATACTGCTGACACCCCCGTAGGAAATATTTGATTACCTGTTTTAAATTTAATAAATTCTTCCAAATTAAATAATGTCACTTCTTCAAATGGAATTTTTGCATATGCCAATGTTAGCCGGCACATTTCTGCTAAATCTCTCTGACAAAAGGAAATAAGTTTAAATTGAGGTGGTTTTGGCGGTGTCGGGGTTGTTGTCGTGGTAGTTGTTGTTGAAGTTTTTGGTTTTTGAGCTAATGGGATTTCTGTAATCTCCATTGATCCCGGTCTTTTTCGATTTAACATCCATGGTAGAAGCATTGGTTCCATGATTAAATAAAATTTATTTAAAGCAAATTATTATATTTTAAATGAGATCAGTTGACGCTGGTAGAAAAAAAGTTGATAAAAAGAAAGGAAAAAGAGAAAACTTTTTAGTGATATTTATTGATTTTTTGTGAATGCGTAAAGTACACAAAAGAGAGACCATTTTCGACACAAAAACAAAGCTTTTGGACACAAATTTTGATTCATTAAAAAGTTTTGCTTTTTCTTAACCACTTTAATTACAAACAAAAATGTTTTTTTCTTGCATTATCGTCCCGCAAAAATTTCTCGAGATTGTGATTCATTGTTTTTTTGCTCAATGTAACTTTTATTCTGCTTTTCACTATTCAAAAAAGAAAAATAAAGAATTGTAGTTAACGGATTTATCCATGTTTCCATGGCTTTTTTTAAAATTTTGTCAACAACAACAAACATGAACAATAACATTACGATTTTTAAACCAATTCCAAAACGATTAAAGTCGATTTTTCTTGTCTTAACTTTAGCTACTGGCTTATATATTTTGATTTATTTGATTATGCCAAATATTTCCATGAAAAATTTTGTGCTATTTTTTTTGCCAAACCTTCTTCATTTTTTATGATAGCTTTTAAAAAAGAAGAAGAAGAATCATAAAATAAACATTGGAATTCCATTGTATAAAAAAATAAATAAGATCCATGCTTTTACAATAATAATAAAAACTTTTTTTTATTATTAAAGTATGTCCCAAAACTTTAGCCGAGGTTCAGAATTTAAGGATTCTGATGGAATCTGGTATCGGTGTTAAAAGCGATTGTTACCATCGTATTCCTCATGTTTAAGAACCCCTATAAACAAACTTTCAGCTACCGTACTCTTCTAGAATTCGCGTCGGGACATTAATCACAAAATTTAGGTGTCCCAAAACTTTAGCCGAGGTACAAAAAAAATTGAAAACTCAATAGCAAAACATAAAATACTGTTTGGAGGTTGTTTAGCATGCTTAATTTAACTTATTTGTGAAGAAAAAACCAAAAAATTTGTACTGGCATCGATTTGCCACCAACTTGAAAATGCCATTTTTGCCGTTTTTGGCACTTTTCAGGTGCTAATATCTCTGCGGGAAAACACTGTTACAGAAAACCATGTGTGCCATTTTGTAGCCCATATTAAAGTTACTTAGTCCACCAAGTTTTAGAACTTAATATCCAATGTGCATCTTCACGCACTTTTTCGAAAAACACAATTTTCACCTTTTTTCAGTGTTTTTAATAAAATTCTGCATTTTTTAGGATTTTTGAAATTCTGATTTGAGACAGGTGTTTGAGATTGAGCCATGAAACTTTGTAGACATGTTTAGTATGATAAGGGCTACAAAATGACATATGTAGCATCTTCTAAAATTTACTGTGAGCCATTTTATAGGCACGTAAAAATCGCCAAAAACGGCAAAAATGGCATTTTCAAGTTGGTGGCAAATCGATGCCAGTACAAATTTTTTGGTTTTTTCTTCACAAATAAGTTAAATTAAGCATGCTAAACAACCTCCAAACAGTATTTTATGTTTTCCTATTGAGTTTTCAATTTTTTTTGTACCTCGGCTAAAGTTTTGGGACACCTAAATTTTGTGATTAATGTCCCGACGCGAATTCTAGAAGAGTACGGTAGCTGAAAGTTTGTTTATAGGGGTTCTTAAACATGAGGAATACGATGGTAACAATCGCTTTTAACACCGATACCAGATTCCATCAGAATCCTTAAATTCTGAACCTCGGCTAAAGTTTTGGGACACACTTTATTGTCAAACAAAAAAGTCAAGTTACAGCTCAAAAACATCAATTTCACTCTTCTCCTTTTCCTATTTATTCAATAGTTTTGCAAAAATGAAAATAGAAAAGAAAAAAAACACGACAGCTGTATTGATTTTCCGCAGTAGTCGTTGTTGTCGAAGAAGAAGAAGAAGAGGATGATGACCAACCTTTAGGGAGAAAAAAAAAATTGAATTGGTTTTCCCGAGTGAAATGCAGCATTTTTGTCGCAATTTTAATTTTTTTTTGTACAAAAATAAAATTTTAGAGGTACCTTTTTAACAACTTTTTTTTCATTTTTAGTTTTTTAAGTTTTTGACGCAAAAATTTTTTTTGTTCAAAAAAGTAACATTTTTAAGCTCTCAAAAAAAGTTAGTTCAAAATTTTTGGTTTCAAAAAGAGCAAAAAAATTGTTGTTGTTTTTCTTTTTTCTTCCGTTTTTGACTGGTTTCTTTTTTTGTTCGAATTAAATTTTTTATGACTTTCTTTGAACTTCTTTTTTTCGCGCACATGAAATTTTTTTCTCTGCAGGTGATTGGCAGAAATCAAAAAAAATAGTTTTAAAAAAGTTTTTTTCTGTTTCAACAATATTTATTTTGCACGTGTGAAAATGCGTGAAATGATTTTTTTAAATTTTTAACTTTAAAAATGATTAGAAACACTTTCCATTAGAATAATTTTGTTTATCAGTAATTTTTTCTTTTCTTATTTCAACATTTTTTTAAAAAAAATTTGTGTGAATTAATCTATGCTGAGTGCTTTTTAATTGTTTTTTAAAACCAGAAAAAATTAAATTTGATTTTAAATTGTTTGGCGTGTTTTTTCTTAAAAATGTTTTCACAGGGCATCACCAGAAACAGGAGCACATGCCCCCTCCAAAGTAATAAAAATCCTTTGATCTTTTACCGCCATCGGCAAAAGATCAAAGGCGGTACCCTCGAAATGATTTCTTTCCCCTTTCGAAGTAATATTCTGTTGACGTCCTTTGAAAACATACTGTACATTAACAATTATATTGAAAAAAAATTTGCATAACATTATTTTTTTTTAAAGTAGAGCTATTTCAGGATCTTGCCTTATGATATTCCCAGCATTACCATAATATCTAATGTCAACAATTTTATTTATTACTGCTATTACTTAAACATTTAAATTTATTAAAATTCTATTAATTCTAAAATGCTAAATTACACTGATTCAACACCCTACATTTCCCTGCAGGCTTGTGAACCCCAGAAACCAAGTAATTTAATTGGTTCTGCTGAAAATGGCAAAAAGACTCCATCAGATAATTTATCGCCTTCAATGTATTTTGGGGATGGCAAACGACTAATTGATTATGTGATAGTTTATGAAGAAATTGATGAAGATGAAATTGACGATAACGCTGAAGGACTTGAATTATTTCGTCGTCGAGAAAAGCATAAAGAAAGTCGTGCAACTTTTGAAAGGAATTTGGAGAAACTTGGACTTGAGCTAGAAAGGCATGATAGCTTTTATGTAAATTGTTATTTCGTCCTTGTTCATGCTCCATTTGAAGTTTTATGCAAGCAAGCAGAATTACTTAAAATTAAAATGCCTGTTTTCTTAAATGATGCCAAAAATGTGAGCTTCGAATTTTGAGACACGGAGTAGTAATATGCAAATTTGCAAATTCACATGACAAATTTTAACAGTTTAGTCGTGTTTTTTTTTCATAAAAAATTTTTAAGAAAGATTTAAGAAAGATTTAACAAAATTTATAAGCGTCAAAATCTTGTAAAATTTGCATATTACCATGCCGTGTAAGGTAATTATTGAAAATTATAAAATTTAGTTTAATTGTAGGACAATTCAAGAACAGATGGATTTATTACAAAAGTGTTGGCGAAATTTACATTCTTGGAATTTGATCATGAAATTTTGAAGAGGATTCAAGCAAAAGATTATTTTACGCAACCTTTCATTGAAAAACATTTGGATTGGTTGGTTCTTTTTATTATCAGTTAAAAAACAAAATTGAAGTTTCGATTAATTCAAGGATTAGATTGTCCAGTCTGGATATCCACAAAAAATCCAAATCTTTGTAACCCCTTTCTTTGGAGTTTTCCTTTTGATGTTTATTATGGCGAGTTTTTGACTGTGGTTTACCTTCTCCTGGACAATCTTCAAATCGTTTTTGAAATTTTAAAATTTTTGCTTTCATTTTGGGTTCAAATCGAACTTCATTGTTTTTATTTTTTGATTAAATTAAAAATTAATTAACGATTTTTATGTTTCAACTTGTTGCCATTTTTTATTTTAAGAATCTTGAATTTGATTAGGGGTTATCCAGATTCTAGACTTAATGCCACTGAAAAATCCGAATTTCTGAACTAGAACCCCAAACCCTTCAGAAATGGCTTTTGAAGTTTGCCGCTTATAATGAGCATCGTATTTTGTTTTGCCCCTTCTCCTCTCAGAACTGCTGAGGCGTGATCTGGATAATCTCTTTGATGATTTGATACAAATTCCAATCAGTCATTTCAGTTACGTGAATCATGAAGACCAACAAAACTTTTTTCCTCGAACTGAGCGAAGTCGAATGGTTTATGATTTGCTGATCCGAACTCCATATGATCAAGATAATCCTGATGAATTTTGTATTGGAATTGAGAGAATGATTAAAAATGGTATTTATTCTGCAGCATATCCATTACATGATGTACAGTAATTTTTTTTAGTACTGTAACTTCAATGTTTGTAATTTTTAGGACATTGATTATGTAACAAAGAATCCAAATTTAGAAACCTGCTCAGATCGGCAGTTACTGTATGAATGTTGGGCAAGACCAAAAAATATTCTTAAGTATCAGCCATTATATTTGATACAGTAATATTACCACATTTATTAAATTATTCAAATTTTATATTTTTATAGACAATATTTTGGGACCCAATTGGGGCTATATTATGCTTGGCTTGGATTTTATACACAATTTTTGTCTTTTATTGCTGTCATTGGAGTAATTTGCATATTTTTTGGATTCTTTACAATTTCTTCTGATGTTCCAAGCAATGATATTTGTTCCCCTCAAGGGATTGGGTCCCAAGTTCTAATTTGTCCAAATTGTGATTATTATTGTGATTACATGAAGCTGAGTGGAAGCTGCATTTATGCAAAAGTAAGCTTTTTGGGGATTACTGTAGTTGCCAAGAGTGAGGCATTATCCAAATCTGACACTCACCTTAAAATCGGCAAAAATCAAAAGAAAGCATCTGACAGAAGTATGGGTCAAAAAAAATTGAATTTTTTGGAGACATGAGATCTGGATAATCCCTTAAACTATATTTATGCAAATTTTAGAAGGCTAAAAAATTTGTAATTTAATATTTATTTTAGTTGACTTACATCTTTGACAATACCTCGACGATATTCTTTGCTGCAGTTATGAGTATTTGGGCAACATTATTTTTGGAATGTTGGAAACGGTACCATGAAGAAATTGCTTATAAATGGAAAATTCGGGATATCGAACTTGAAGATGTAAGTTTTTATTTTAACATTTTGTGGTACTGTACCACATCTATACTACTTTCTTTCCAGGAAGTGATGAGACCAGAATTCCAATACCGTAATCTTCAACAACGAATTAATCCTGTGACACAACATTATGAACCATATTTACCACCAATTGAAAAATTTATTCGTTTATTTGGTTCCGGGATTACTGTACTATTCTTTGTAAGTACGGTAAAATTTCTGGCATTTACCAATTAAATAATTTTAGTTATGTTTGGTCATTGCTTTTGTAATCGGGATTACAGTATATCGAGTAATTATGATGCAAGTTTTTCATGCAATGGAAGGAAATCAATTTTTTCAATCTCAAGCAATTATTATTGTCTCGATTACTGTAGCTATTATCAATTTAATATTTATTTTAATTATGAATTATGTTAGTTTTTAATTCGAAATCAGATTTTATGTGTTACAGTATCCATAAGTACTATCTGGAAAATCCTTTGATCTTTTGCCGACTTCGGTACGAGATCAAAGGCGGTACACTTAAAGCGTGTTTATGCATCTTCCGATTCTGATTTTTATTCAAATTTTAGGTTTACACCCAGTTAGCCCTTAAATTGACTGATTGGGAATGCCCAAAAACTCAAACAGAATTTGATAATAGTTATACGGTAAAAGTATTCCTCTTTCAATTTATCAATTATTATTCATCGCTGTTTTATATTGCCTTTATTAAAGGAAGGTCTGTTTATTTTCTTTCATACTGTATTAAATTACAGTATCCCTTTCTTTTTAAGATTATCAGGTGTACCGGGTTATGAAACAGATACCCCCTCAGGGAGAAAAATTAAAATTGACGGGTATCGTTTGGAGGAATGTGATCCAACGGGATGTATGGTAGAATTAGTAATTCAATTATTGATTATTATGTGTGGTCAACAGCTTGCAAATGCCTTCATCGAAATGGGATATCCGTAAGTTATGACAAAAAATTTGCATATTTTGGATTTTACAGTGATACCGTAATTGCAGGGTTGTAATGCAATGGCTTCAACGATGGCATTTAAAAGTTTTAGAAACGAAAAAAACTCGTCGAAAACGTGAATGTGAACAACGAAAGAGAGATTTATGGGGAGATCAACAGCCAAAAAAATTACATTTCGGGATAACCTTATATGAACAGGATTTAGCTTTAAGTGCAAATTATGAACAATTTTTATTTGATGAATATTTGGAAATGGGTAATTTGGCATTCTTTGACTTTACCATTTAACAACCATATAAAATTACAGTACTGCAATTTGGTTTTGTTACACTTTTTGTGGCAGCATTGCCGTTGGCGCCATTATTCGCGTTAATCAATAATATCCTTGAAATTCGATTAGATGCTTATAAAATGCTTGTAACAACTCGAAAACCTATTCCGGCACATGCCAAAAATATTGGCATTTGGAGAACTATCCTAGAAATTATGAGTACTCTTGCAGTTCTATGTAATGTAAGTATCTTTACAGTTACCGTAATCAAAGATGTCAACATCATCTTATTTCGGATGGCGCTGACATCATGGCAAGGGGACCGCCTTTGATCTTTTGTTGATGGCGGTAAAAGATCAAAGGTTTTTATGATTTTAAAAAAGGCACGAGTTCCTGGTTTTACACCCTGCTGACATTGTTGATTATTTTAAAACCATAAAAATCCTTTGATCTTTTACCGCCATCAACAAGAGATCAAAGGCGGCACTTCTCGATTTCATTTTTACTTGCAGCAAAATAGAATGTTGTTGACTATCTTGAATATTACCGTAACCAACAACAAATAATTAATTTTAGGCATTTGTAATTGCATTTACGAGTGACTTCATTCCAAAATTATATTATTGGCATACAAGAGGAACCATGCAAGGATATGTAGATTTTTCACTGTCATATTTTGATGCCCGACCATTAGATGGTACGATAAAACATGGAAATTATTCAAATATGACATATTGCCGATATCGAGATTTCCGAAAGCCACCATGTTCTTTGAATCTGACCGACTACAGTCAGCATGCCGAACAATGTGATGATGCTTACCCTTACTCAAATGAATATTGGATAATTATGACTTTTCGACTTTGCTTTGTCCTTGGCTTTATCCTAATTGTGATGTCAATTAAGTCAATATTTGCATACCTAATCCCTGATATCCCCTCAAGGGTTAAAATTCAACTTCAACGAGAGAGGTATCTTGCTCGACAGGCAATCCTACAACGAAATGATAAATGTCCTGCTCCAACGGCTGAAGAATCAAAGGCTGAAATCTTAGATGCAGATGGTCCAGATCCAAGAAGTAATTTAAAGCCAAAACTTCCTGCTCATAAAGCTGCCGCCTTTGAACCTCCAACGCTGTTTGACCATATTGATGCAGATTCTTCGACAGACATGAAAGAAAAGGTTTTACGAACCCAACATCATCATCATCGAAGAAGACCTGAAACACATTCTCGAGGATCCCAAACCCAAACTACTACTTTTCCTGTAACTCCATCTGCCAATACAACTACCGTATATTTGGCTGAAAAAGTGAATACCAAATAATTATAGAGTATAAATTTAATTTGCATAAATGTTGAATAAAAATATATATTTAAATTTTTCATAATATTGGGGACAAGCAAAAGACCAAGAGCCCCCATGGGCCCGTGTTTCCTCTAAAATACGTGAAACTTTTTGGTCTTTTCTTGGTGGCGGCAAAAGATCAAATAGTTAATTGATTCATTACAAGTTTTCGCTTTTTCCAAATTTTAAAGACTTAAATATAAATTTTTGGTTTGTTTCTTTTTTTGTCGATTGTTAATGGTTCCAAACGCTTATTATTTGGTTGAAAATATTTACACAAATATGGGCTTTTTAAAAATTAATGAACATGAAAAATTTAAATTCTGATTTTATTCTGGTTGTTTAAAAATGAACGAAAAATTCAAACAAATCTGCAAAAAAACGTGAAAGTGTAGGTGAAAATTAGCTTGAAAGTAAAAAAAAAACAGACAATTACTGATAACAGAAAGGCGTTGATTTTTACCATTTTTTCATATTATATTTGTTTAACTTGGTAATAAAATTCATACAGCATATTAATGCAACACAGAAATCATCTTAAAAATATATATTGATCCAGAATGTTAAAAGGGATAGGATCGTAATCTATAAAAAGTTCATCAGGAAAAGCTTTGAACTAATTAATTTTGTTTTCATTTCCAGTAGAAAAAAACTATAAAAGATTCAAAAATAATTGTTAAAAGAAAATGTTGAAAATGATTGTTGTATATTATGGGGGTTTCTTTTTTTATAAACTGAGCTTTAGTTTTCTTATTTGTGTCTTTTGTAATCGTTGTTGTCTTTGTTTAAAATTGTCTATGATTCACCTTTGTTTCTAATTTCATTGTATCTTTATCGTGGGAAAAGAAGCGCCGTTTTTGGTGTCAGTCGATGACTGACTTGTGCGATGCAATCACTCTCTATGGCTCATGTCACTTTCTTTTCTGCTTCTTTCTTTCAATGCCAGGAGAGGCAGCTGGCGGAAAGTTTTGCAGTTTTGACAGCTCTTGATACATTTGCCAAGGCTGTCCAGATATTACTTTATGCAGTTGATGGGTGGGTGGGGGTAGCCAATTATTACGCCGCTTTAATCCTGTCGGCAAAATGCTTTGATGTTTCATTACCTAATGGAGGGTGGGTTAAAAAATGTTGATTTTTGTAATATGTAATATCTGGACAGCTCCCAATGAAAAGATCGAGCAAGGCGGAGTCGATCTGGTCGTAGCTTTTGGGTTACGATGGTCCTTTAAAATGAGCCCCAGTTCGATACTTGGAGCATTCGCTTGGAGGAGTTAGTTATTAATTCCATCAGTTGTTGTTATTTGTTGTTGTTAAATTTTTGAATTGTTGGAATTAAAAAAAAAGATATCATCTTAAATTTGCATAAATTTTTCTTTTAAGTAAAAATTTTTATCATATTTAAGAAAAAAAAATCAAAAGTAATAAAAAAAAGTAGATGTTCTTAAAAACTTATTTTAATTGTGCAGGTACTTTTTTTCGACGCAGTACTTCAATGTAAGTTCTCGGAAAATAATTTTTAGTTGATTCATTTTTGTTTTTTTGAAAAACTACAAAAAATTCAAACACTGCTGTCAGAAAAAAAAACGTTGAAATGTTCAAAACAAAAATTTTAAAGAAATAATTTACTGATAAGCCATGCTTTGAGAAAAAACTGCTGCACACGTTTGCTGTCATTTTTCGTTGATTTTTTTCCTACTTTTTATGTTTTTTCTTTTAACATTTTTCAAGGCATCGAACTTTCAGATGTCTATTTTATTGCGGAATCATTAAAAGGTTTAATAGATTTACTGTGATTTCTCACATGAATAAAATCTTGGTTCATTGATAACATTGCATTCCTTCTTGTTAATAAATGATACTATTGATCCTAAACTATGTTGCATGGATACGGTTTTCCAAACTTTTATGATAAAACATAAATTGTTTTAGTTTGTTTTTTTTTGTTAATTTAATGTATTTGTATTTTTATTGTACCGAACGATTATTGTTTGGTTGAAAATATTTACAAAAATATAGACTTTTTAAAAATTAATGCAGTTAAAAACGTCAAGTATGTTTCAAATTGGTTGTTTAAAAATGAACAAAAAATTCAAATAAATCGTTAAAAGTGAAAGAAAGGATGAAAATTAACTTGAAAATGTAAAAAAAGAGCAATTACTGATAACAAAAAAGCTTTGACTTTTTACTTTTTAGCATATTTGTTGGTGGACTCAAAACAGAGTTAAACAGTTGCAATCAGAGTTAGGGACTGTCCATATGTGACGTAAACAAAATATCCAAATTTTTGAAACCCCCTCCCCTTACTGTGAACTTTCTTCCTTTGATCTTTGCCGCATTTAAGGTCAACAGTAAAATTTGGCTCACCCCCACCCATTCATAAAAGTGCTTACGAAAGATCTGGACAATCGCTAATGGGAGCATTTTGATGGAAAAACCGAGTATGAAAGGTGATGTCTTAAATTTGCATAAATGTTTTTCTTAAACTAAACTAAACTTTATTGCCATTGTAAGGATGTCCAAAAAAATAAAATCAAAAGTGACATTATGCAGAAATGGATGTTCTTAAAAAACCTTATTTTAATTGAGCTAATATTACCATTTTTTCACCGTAATTCAATGCAAGTTCTTCAAAAACAATTTTGATCAATTAAATTTTGATTTTTTGGGGAAAACTATAAAAAATTCAAACAATCTTGTCACAAAAACGTTGAAAAAAAAACTAAAAAGTTTGAAAGGAAATAATTTACTGATAAGCTATGATTTTTGGGAAAAAACTGTTGTAAACAAGCCAGCAATCAAATCAATGGCATAGTTTCATCTCTTCATCTACTGTCTCTATTGTCTTGTCTAAAAAATGTCGTTTCAACTTTTTTTGCTTCTTTAAATACTGAAAATTCCGCCTAGGGTTGCGCATTTACCGGTAAATCTGAGGTCCGGTAAATTTACCGGTAAATTTGCCGGTAAATTTACCGGTCGAATGGTAAATTTACCGAAAATGCCAAAAGTGGTAAAAATGAGGTCAAATTATGTACACTATCAAAGAAGAGGTTATAAATATGCTTAAAAAGCTGTTTTGAACTTGTTTATTTGTTATTTTAAATATAAAACAACATTTTTGGTGTTTTCAAGTTCATCGGGAATCCTTGATAATGAAAAACAAGATTTTTGTCGAAAACGTACACGAATTTAAACCATTTTTGCGCAAAATAATGATTTTTACAACTTTTGTGGCACTTGAAAAAAATAAAAAATATTATAAAAAGACTAGAATTTTTCGATTTTCCGTTGAGTTTTTCAAAAATTTCTTCATTTGTCCTACACACAAATTTTTCTAATTTACCGGTAAATTAGGCATCGGTAAATTTACCACCGCGCAACCCTAATTCCGCCCAAATATTAACGCTTTATATGTTTGTTTTATCCAATCAGTGTTCCATTGGTTGTTTTCATCCAATTTTTGAAAATTGTTTGCCCGCCTTTTTTCGTCATTACCATGACTTCCTTTTGAGTTTCCATTTTTCCTGTATTCTCTGAGGTCAACTTTTGCATAAATAGACAAAATATTCAAAAAGAACTGTTTACGAAAAACTAATAAAACATAATTCCTATTTTCAAAAAACCCATTTTAACAAAAAATTTTTTTGCGCATTGCCATGACTATTGTAAGGCAATCCGGTCCGATCCGACGGATTGATCCGTTAATCCGATCCGTCAATCCGATCCGTGATCCGATCCGTGGATTTTTTCAATCCGTTTCAATCCGTTAATCCGATCCGTAAAAAATTCTGATCCGTTTACGCAAAAATAACATTGAAATATTTTTGGTTCTTCTTTTTTTAATTGTTCTCAAACATTAAAAATGCAACTAAATTAATTGAAATTTCTTAAAACTACTACTTCACATTTTATAACTCATGTAAAAACGTTTTCGGCAGAATTTCGCTTCTTCTTTATAGTTAATCCGACGGATCAATCCGTTAATCCGATCCGCCAATCCGATCCGTGATCCGATTCGTGTGATTTCCCGATCCGTTTTCAATCCGTTAATCCGATCCGTAATATGTCGGATTGATCCGTGATCCGATATTTTGGGTTTCGGATCGGATTGCCTTACAATAGCCATGACAACGCATCTATAAATAACAAATAAAATCTTTTTTGTTAAAAGATTTTTTAACACCAAAACAAGAGATTTATTAATTTATCTGGAATAAGGTTGTGAACAAAAAGAAAAAATGATGTATGACAAACAGAAACAAATTTACATATCATGTGGTTGATATTCTGCACCATTTTCATATGCTTCAATGCTGAATTTGTAATCATCAGCAATTGGTTCACGAAAAGTTACATCAAATTTAATATTTTCATTTTCCTGAAAAAAAATTTCCATAAAAAAATGTTTAAAATCTTGAAAAAAAACTTACAAAAAAGAATGGATAAAATTCATTGAAATTAAATTGTTGCGGAATATTATAAAATGAAAGTTGTTTGAGATTTTTGAAATGACCAAGTTCGAGAAGGTTCTTTGCAGAATTTCCAGTAACACAAGGATCAGCAGGAAAAAATTTGCTAAAATATGCAAATTATTTTAATCAATAATATTGACAAAATGACCCTGATTGTTAGTTTCGTGATGCACAACCCTGAAAATCAGGGATTAAAAAAGGGAATCGCCTTTGATGTTTGCCGCTTTTAAAGGAAGCGGCTGTTTACGTACTTTTCAATCCCTGATTTTCAAAGTTGTGCAGCATGAACCTGATAATCAGGGTCATTTTTGTCGACATAAATTCTTTCAAATCTATTTTCGTTACGAGACCCAAAAACCAAAAAAATACAAATAAACTTACAATTTCAAAATTTCAAGTTTAGGGAGTTTTTCAACCATAGTTACCAATTCAACAGGCTTCTGATTACTGTAGCTTACAGTAACATAATGAAAATAAAAATGTTTGACTTCAGGAGTTAAAAATAAAAATTCATCAAAAGATAATTGTTGAGATGAAAGAATTAATCGGCTAATACTACATCGATAAAGTTTTGGAATCATTTCAGATACCAAAGTTTTAGGTGTTGTTTCATTTTTTGCATAAAGTCGAAGTGAATTTGTTAACCAAATTTTTGAAGAATTTTCATTAAATTCGTCAGGATCACAAACATGTCGAGAATCTTGGACGGAACAGGTTAACCATCGGTTATGTTCATAAGCTTTGAAAAATAGGCATGACAAAAAATGAACTTCATTGATGGCATAGAAATATTTGCAACTTTTGATAAGATTTTTGTAAGCTTTGATTGAATTTACATTTTTTGCAATGTAAAAAACAATAGGTTCTGGAATTGCAAAATTTTGACTTTGACGAGATTCTTTATTGTAGAAGACAGGAATTCGTGGTGATTTTGGTGGTGATTCCATTTTCAAAACTTTATTTTAAAGTATTGATGTACTTGTTATACTAAAAGCAAGGAATAAACAATATAGGAAATCTAAAATACTACTCATTTGTCAATAAAAAAACAAACCAGAAATATATGAAGGTTGACAGATGGAAAGTAATTGGCACTTGGATGCAATAAAAAAATGAAAAGAAAAATTTTGTTGCGGTTTGTTTTTGCAAAATTGTCAACGAATCTTGTCTCACGACCTGGCAAAAGATAATTTCTCTTGGGCAACTCTTGAAATTAAGGGAACAACTCTAGAATAGTGGACAACTTTTTTTTTTGCGTTTGTCCTGAACGACTAAAGGTCGTTCAGGACAAACGCAAAATTTAAACAAAACATTTCATGTTGTTTTTCACAACATTGAAATGTTTTGTGTTGAACTCATGTTGGGTAATAAAACCGTAAACACGAGTTCAAAATTTGTTTTGAACCAAAAATGCGAATGTATTTATACTTTTTTTATTGTTGTCGCACAACGAAGTCGTCATGGACGACAGACAACCAAAGAGACACTCTCTCTCTTCAAAGAAAAAAGACATTTCTTTTTCATCATTTTCCTTTTTTGTTTTTCTTTGTTCACAATCATTCAAAAAAAGAATGAAGGAATGAACGCACATCTATTGGGCACTAGGAGAAAAAAATAAAAGAGAAAAAAATAATGGAGAAAAATATAAAAATAAAAAATAACGGATAAAAAAATAACCGGAGGAAAAAATAATCGGTGAAATAAATAAAGGAGAATAAAATAATTTTATTTTTTAATAAAATTATTATATAATAAGGGCGAGGCTCGGCAGGGCTGGGAGGATGGCTCCCTTTAGGGAGCCATCCTCCCAGCCCTGCCGAACTTACCTCGATGTGTTGGTCATCCAAAGCTGCATTCGCCACGGGGTACCAGATTGATATCACCAGGATGAACAGAAGAGAAGAGAGAGAAACAAAAACGGAGAGATTCGATGAGTTGATGAATGGCGAAATGCGATGTTTGAGGTGGACAAATCGAGTATTAATCCATTTTTGAAGGGTTGCACTTTTAAACTTATTTGCATAAAAAATTTTGCATAATCACACTCTTCGTTTATCCTCAAATACATGGTGGGTTGTTGGTTATTTTTTTCTCCGATTATTTTTTTCGCTATTTATTTTTTTCTCTGATTATTTTTTTCGCTATTTATTTTATTCTCCGGTTATTTTATTATCCATTATTTTTATCTCCGTTATTTTTTTCTCCGCTGTTTAAAATAATTATTTTTTTCTCCGCTTATTTTTTTCTCCATTATTTTTTTCTCCGTTCACCATCTATTGTGGGTGGCAGGTCAAAAAAATAAAAGTCAAAAAAATAACCGGACAAAAAAATAATTTTCAAAAATGCCAGACAAAAAAATAGCGGATAAAAAAATAACGGACAAAAAAATAACTTTATACAAAAAGTGTGATAAAAAACCACACTTTTTTGCAGCAATTTTTTTTGTTTGATTTTCCTTGAATATTTATCAAATGTTTTTCAACTAAAAATCTTCATTTAATACGTTTATTGGCAGAGTTATATCTTTTTATCAATGTGATAAATCTGATGGTTGGCTAAAGGTTGGTTAATTCTTAAGAAGAAGATGTGATGGACATCTTCAACATTTCCTGGTATTGGCTTCAAGGGCATGATATCATCTATATCAATAACAACACTGTCCTCATTTGAAGAAGATCATCTTCGTGTAATTCGACTGCACAAGGCTTTGATGTTGGAAAGATTATTGAATCAAGAAAAAGTTGTTCCATTTGCTCCAGATATATTTTGGATATTCACCGACACCTGTGATAAACTTAATTTTCAAGGAATTCGTGATGAACATTCTAAAGAAGATGAAGAAGCTGTTATGGACATCTTCAAACTGCTGGGACGATAACGGCGTTAAATGAACTTATCAAAATTGAGAAATAATAATAACAGACAAAATGTTGCAAAATGTCGAGCAGTAATTTATACCGATGGCAAGACTTCTGGTTCTGAAGTTATTCAAAAAAAAAGAACGTCATAATCATGCTGGTGATGCTGTTGCAATTGAAAGAAGAGTTGTTAGAAATGCTGGACGTGAAATTGCTACTACAAAAAACTTTATGTGCAAATAAAATCAAAATTTAAAAATTTATTTTTTCCACTTTTTGTATGTATAATTATTTTATTTTTTTGTATAAAGTTATTTTTTTGTCCGCTTATTTTATTGACCGTTATTTTTTGTTTTTATATTTTTGTCCATTATTTTTTTGACTTTTATTTTTTTGTCCTAGTACCCTATTGTGCGTGCATTAGAAAAAATAAAAAAAAAGTTGTCCACTATTCTAGAATTATACCAAATTAAGTACAAACCAAAAAACAAATCCGAGACAATTTTTTCCAATATTTTTGTAAATTACTTTTTTTCTGGAAGTATATATAATTGTCCCGAAACCTGGTGTAATAGTTTATAGAACAAATGTTTAACATAAAAATTTTATTTTGGAGTGGACAAATTCGTAAGCCGCCTTTGATCTTATGCCGATGGCGGTAAAAGATCAAAGGATTTTTATGAGGTGGCACGTGCCCCCTGAAACCGTATCTTGATGACATCTCCGAACTTTTAATTATCAGAAAAATTGTGATAAATTTTAAATAATCCAATTTTGAGATATGCAAATTTTTAATTTCCTTTGATTACGATTTTTAATTGATTACTGTACTTTTGGAAGGCTTACACAAAATTTTAAAAGTTATTCTAATAAACTTATAATAGTCATTTTTTGTTCAAATTTTGTGTTTGTTTTTTTACAACAGCAGCAGACAAGCTATTATCACTGATTAATTTTTTACATTCCATTTTTTACAACTTTCAATTTTACAATGAAAAAATCAAGGAATAAAAAAAGGAACTTTTTTTTGATATCTTTATTTTTGCTAAAAAACCTATTGAAAAAAGTGTCCGGGTTTTTTGAGAAAACTGTTCGTTACAACTCAAACAAGAAAGCAACGAATTTTGAACAGTAGCAATAAAAAACTAACAGTTTTTTTGTTATCAGATTATTACGGATGCTTTTTGCTATCACTGTTTTTTTCCTTCTTCTTTTTTTCCTTGTATCATTTGACGAGACATTCCTTAATTTTTTTCTTACCTCTCTTTTTTCATTGTCAAAAAAAAGCATTGGACTCATTGCTTCAAATTTTTTTCTTTCTATCTTCTAGTTAACTTTAAGGGGTGAGTGCTGAGACTACAGTCCTTGTAGCATCATCATCATTATTGTTGTTCCTGAATATATCATATATAAAAACTACAATCAATTTAAATTTTTTGGGGAAAGCATGAAAATTGTTGTTGTTGATACTCATTTAACTTGGAGTACAATGTCAATCCCAACTTCTTCCTCTTCCTATGGCATCAATGCCAACGGCAATGCCGTTCCGATTTCGGCATCATCATCTTCTCAAATTCCTGCTTCAAGACCATCCCAGGCTAGTCCTTCCACGACAAGTTCAACAACCCTTCCAACAACACCTTCATCAACAGCATCAACAACATCAAAGGCGGCTACCTCAAATGGGATATCTGTAATCACTCGAAATGAACAGCAACCATTTATTTACAAACTTGTTTATTTTACTTCAAGAGGATATGCAGAAGTTAGCCGTCTAATTCTTCATTATTGCCAAATTCCATTTCAAGATATGAGATTAAATACAAACGAATGGGCATATTTTAAAAGTCGTAAGTTATATAATATTTTACACAAAGAAAATTTTAAATTAGAATTTTAAATTTTTTTAAAATTACGGGATTCTCGAGATTTGAAGTATGGATTTTTTTTTAAATTTTAATCCTTCATCCCTGTGGTCAGCTTTTTTAAGATCTTTTGGGACTTGATTACATAAAATTAAAATTTGCATAATTAAATTAAGGAGTATAATTAGCATAAAAAATATGAGTCTCAAATATACTGTTTAAATACTAAAATTTGCATAACGAAAATCAGTCAAGATTTTGGATTACCAATCTTAGATGTGGACAATTACTAATACTGAATATTCATTAAAATACTTTTACACCAAAAATTTCGCAATTCCAGTTTTCTTATTTATTGGAACAAAAATTAATAATAAAATAAACAAAATTTTTCAATCGCAAAAACTATAAACTAGAGAACATCGCCAAAAGGTACAAAAACACAGTCGGGTAAATAAAGTTTTTCGCAGAAAAAATTACTCATCTTTTCTCGCATCACTTTTTTTTCAAAAGTTCACGTTTTTTTGTTTAACAAAATCAAACAACAAATTTTGTAGGGAAAAAATGAACTCATTGAATTTTGTAAAAAAAGAAGTTAAAGATCGTTTTTACTTTTTTGCTTTAAAAAATTTTGAAAAAGCTCTTTTGAATTTTCAATGAAAAACAGCAAGCAAAAAAGAAGGTATGCAAATAAAGATGACTAAGGCTTTGAAAAATAAACATATTTATGCTATCTGTTTATAATTATAAATTAACAAAAATTTGTTGATCTTCTTTTCAAAAATGCTTTACTGTAATTATTATGCAAATTTTAGTCGAAACTTTTGTGTTTCGCTTTTTGCCAAACTAGTTTATGCAAATTCTATTCTAAATTCGGTTATGCAAATTTAGTCTAAATTCCGTTATGCAAATTTTAGTCTGAATTCGGTTATGCAAATTTAGTCTCCAATTTGGTTATGCAAATTTTCCCCCACATTTGTTAGACCTGAATTTCGCAATTCATGTCTTAGCTCAAATTTTTATGCAAATTTTAGTCTCGATATTAATTTACACATTGTTGTATTGTTTTATTGATCAAAAATGTATTAAATAGAGATGGCCAAGGATTTAAAAATATTCAAATTTTGTTTATCTAATAAAAACTTGTTCATATTTTTCAGAAATGCCCTACGGGAAATTGCCGCTTTTGATCTTTGAAGGAAACCAAGAATTAAATGATTCCAAAGAGATTGCAAAATTCCTTGCAAAAAGACATGGTCTCGCAGGGAAAACTACTCTTGAAGAGATCAAAGTTGATTCAATTATCGATTTGCGAATGAAATTCGGAACTGAAGTTCAATCGTATATCGCTTTATCCGTTTCAACACATCCATCCCTGGATTTGCGAATGATCCGAGAAAAAACTTTCAATGAATCATTCCTTCCAGCAATTAATAAATATTCACCAATGTTAATTGAATATTTGGCAAAAACAAGTTCATCCTTTTTCATGGAATCTGGGGTTACGGTAGCAGATTTTTATGTGGCAGAATTATCGGATACTTTGTGCAATTTTTATTCAGATTTTGAAAAGAAATTTCCACAACTGGCTCAACATTCCAAAGATGTTCATTCCCTGCCGCAGCTCCAAAAATATCTTCAAGAAAGACCAACTTCAAAATATTGATTTTCTTTATGCTAATTTTGTCTCCAATTTGTTCAAGCAAATTTTAGTTTCAAGCTTATTTTATTTAAGCAAATTTGAATCTCAAATTCGGATTAACCCAAATTTTAGTCCAAACTTTGATTATGCAAATTTTAAATTCAAGTTTTTTAAAAATTTTTGGGAATTATGCAAATTTTGGTCTTATATTTGATTATGCGAATTTTAATCGATATTTGTTAATCCAAGTTCGAGTTACAAATTTTATTATGCTAATTTTATCTCAAACGTGTCTATTTAATTTTTGTCCAAACTTGTTTATGCAAATTATTATTTAACCAACTGATCAATATTATCACAAAATTTATTCTTTTCAAAATTGCAATTTTGCAACCCAACTGTATCATTGAATTGATAAAAACGGGTTATATTTTTTCTTTAAATCTTTCAATATTCAAATTTTTGTGCTTCATTTTATGGGTACCAATCGGTTATAGCAATATATCTAAAACTATACTGTTTTTTTGCATTATTTTCAACGAACAATAAAAGTTTTTTCCGTGTTTTTTTATTAGATTTGTGACGTTTTTTTCAACAAACTAAATTAACAATGGAATAAAAATCAATCAATAAAATTTGATGATAAGGACGTTCTACCAAAGTTTTTTTACCTTTCTTGGTAGTACTTTAACTTATCAACCAAAAATAAGTCATCAGAAATTGAAGGTGACAATGAGCAAAAAAGAACAAAGACAACCAAAAACAAAGTACTTTTGACATTTTTTTCTAACTTAAAAGTTAGGTTAAAAAGAAAAATGTCTAACTTCCACTTATTTTCTTATATTGAAGTTTCTTATTTCTATCAAAAATCATGTTTAAAAGCCATTTTAAAGAAGATCTATCATTTGCTTGTTTATTTCTAAATTGGTTTTATTTGATATTTGATAGGTCAGCATTTTTATTATTAAGTCTAGGAACACTATCAACATGTCTCCCCGCTTTTTGAACGAGATTTATCCCATTACATAGCCCTAGGGCAATTATGTACAACCCTAAAATATTTCCGTTGAATGGTCTTTTATTATGCAAATTTATGAAAATAAAGTTTGAAAAATCCACGATCCCGGGTCGACGATTTATAAAAAATCCCTGTTTCACGCAGATTCTTAAAACTTTATTTCCATTAATTTGCATATAAGAAGGCCATTCACCGGAAATATTTTGGGGTTAGGCATAACTGCCTTAGGGCTACTTAATGGGATAGGTCTCGTTCCGAAAGCGGCGGGACATGGTGATAGTGTCCCTTGTAAGTCTCGAAACTGTTTTTCTTCTGTTGATAACCAAAAAATTAAAACTGTTTTGAGACATAATATTCTAAATCCTCAATTTCAATCTATGTCATTTTCATAATTAAGCAGCAAATAATAGATCTCGTGTAAGCTTTGGTAATTTGTGGTTAATTAAAGTTTTAAGACTAAGTAGCCGGAAATTTGCATATTACTTTTCAGAAGGGATCTAAAATGTGGTGGAAAAGTCTTAAGCTAACCTTGTCTGAAGTCCGCAATTTGACGACTACGTAAAGCAAAAAAACGTCGGGTCCATAAAACTCTTTATGCAAATTTTAATTTTTTTAATTAATGACGGCGCAAGCTATCCTATGAAGACCATGCCTTTCATTTTTATTAAATTTGAAGCAGCTAATTCTTGTTCTTACTAACATCATTTAATTTTTAATCGCTTTTAAAAAACTTTTATAAACTAATCCTAAAATTATTTTCTCTCAATCTACTCCCATAATTTAAAAACACCCATTTTTGTCTTTAAAGCTAATTTCCGTCAAAGCCTTTTCAAGCATGAAAAAGCCTCTCCTTTGATCAACCACAAAAAAAGTTTGTGCCTCAAACACAAAAAAGACTCACATTTTTTTCCAAAAAGTGATCTATTTCATTTTGCTTTTCTAAAATTTAAACAAAAACATTAAAACGTAATTTCCTGTTTTTTTTCCCGCTTTTTTGACTGCCCTTTTTTATCAGAAGGTTACAGTATACCACTAAACTACAAATTTCAACACCTCCTTCTTCTTTTAAGGTCACTTATCAAATTTTTATTTTTAAAACTACATAATTTTATTCTATTTTTTTGCATCAAAAAACAAAAAAGAAAATTTCGCAATAATTTGTTTTACTTTTTTTTATTTCCGCTGATGTGATTCTTTTTTGCTGCAACTGGACATAACTTTTTTCTCTCGTTGACTTTTTTGACTTTTTTCTTGTAGTGCATCCAAACAAAAATTTTAGTGCACTGAAAAAGTTGTGATCGGCTGCTTTTTGGTATACAAATGTTACGTTTTTCTCTCTTTTTGATTTTGCTCTGCTCTGCTATCACTACTTGGATGCTGCTGCTATGTATTGCCCTTTCGACCCTCTTCCCTTCTCAAAACTTTTTTTTTCTCTCCTCATTTTTCTTCTTCCTTCCTATTCCTACTAAGGGTGGACGAGGGCCCAGGGCTTTTTAAGGCCCTGGTAAAGCCCGGCCCGGCCCTAGGGCCGGGCCCGGGCCGGGCCTTGATTTTCTTACAGTTCAAAAAAAACGCAAAGGGGGGACCACGTCAAAATTAAGAAAAAACAAGTCGGCCCGGGCCCGGCCCTAGGGCCAGGGCCGGGCCTAAGCAAAAACTGAGGGCCAGGGCCGGGCCCGGGCCCTAAAATTTGGGCCCTTGTCCACCCTTAATTCCTACTACTGCTGAGATTATTGCGAAATAACCCCATCAATTTTTTTCCTTTCCTTCTTCCATCACAACCCCAGCCGCAGCAGCAGCAACAGCAAACAACAGCAAAAAACGTTTAAAAAAACGTCACTTTTTTTCTTTTGCATTTTGATATATAAACTGCGACGTGAAAATTTATTTCAACACAGAATCAAAAAACGTTGAAAAAGTCTTTCTAAAATTCTAAAAATATCTTACCTTCTCAAAAATTTAAAGTTATGGAACCAATTTTAATCCCATGGATGTTAGCAAGAAAAAGATGTGGCTCCCCTGAAACAGCGCTAATTCCAGCAAAAAGGATTTCAAAATTAGAAGCTTCAAGAATTGTTCCACAATTTCGTTTAACATTTTATGATGCTCGTGGGATGGCTGAAATGTCCCGGTTGATTTTGGTATATGCGGGTGTGCCATTTGAAGATATCAGAATTTCAAAAGAAGAATCATGGACAAAAATTAAAAAAGGTTTGTTTTGTTTGAGAGTTTATAAAAAAAGTTTATGGATATCCTTGAGAAGGGATATCGTTGATTAAAGTTGGGTTATGCAAATTTTAAAATGGAGAAGTAAGAGCTACTGTAATCCAAAGAGTTTTTTCTTTCGAATTCCCCATTTCAAAGATTATCTTAGATCAGTGATAGATTAGAAAAGGAACAAATTATGCTAATTTTATTGATTAGAGAAAAACGATAAATTTGCATATAATTCAATCCATTTTGAAAATTTGAAACCTTTAGTTTTCAGTTGGTTGATATCCTTAAGAATGCATATCTTGGATTAGAGTTACGTTAAAAAAAGCAAAGATTATGCAAATTTTAAAAACTGAAAACTACCGTAATTTAGATAGAGTTGCTTTTTTGACATTGAATTTTTTATTCAAAAATTGTCATAATTAGTTTTGAAATGAAAAAAAAGCAAATTTTATAGTACCATTTAGCAAAAAATTGAATTTCAATTTTTTTGAAAATTTGCATAAATTTTAAAATAGGAAATTTAACATTTTATTTGAGATAATTAAACCCTGTTCATTCTCATCTTATTGATAAATTTTCAGAAACCCCACACACTTTACCCCTTCTTGAATTCAATGGCAAAAAGTTGAGTGGCGGAGATGCCATCGCTCGAATGTTGGCCAAGATGTACGGATTAGCTGGGCAAGATGTCTTTGAACAGGCACAAGCTGATGCCATGCTTGGAGTTATGCGAGATTTTATGGGTGCTGCAGTTGATTACGTCAAATTTAAATATAATCTTATTTTTGGTAAAACTGAAGCAGATTGTGATATTGTAAGTTTTTTTACAATAACATTTTGTGTTAAACTACAGTAACCAACTTTTTTTAGGATAAATTATATTATGAACAATTTGTTCCAGCTGTAAAAAGATATTTTGGTATCCTTGAACAATATGCTTCAACCCCAACTCCAGATGGCTTCTTTTTGCATAGTGGTGTCAGTTATGTTGATTTCGCCGCGGCGAATATGTTTGAATCTCTTAATGCTTTACATCCTGATCTCTTAGCTCCATATACAAATATTCAAGCAATTGTACAACGAGTTTTTGCAATTCCACAAATTCGAAGATATCTAACTCGTCGACCAAAGACAATATGGTAGGGCAAAGTAGTGAATAGTTTTTTTAGTAAAGAAATTTGAATATGGGTTTTTGTTTTGTATTTTCGGAGGGGTCATCTTTTGTTGTCTTCCACTTTCCAACCAACCTGTGACAATGATGAATTCGTGTTAGGACCAATGTGAACAATTTTGTGTCCACTTTTGTCCCATCACGAAAGTTTTCATCTGTTACAGTACACTTTCTTTCGTTTACTTTTGTTCTCTATGTTTTTAAATAATTTTTATAAATCTCAAAAATTGTACATAATTTCATTGTTTTGTCTTTTTAAATTTAATTATTTTTTTATAACTTTATTCAAATTTTTTAAAAAACCGATATATTACTGTATTTTAAATACAACTGTAAATATTAAAAAATAAAACTAATTTTTAAAAATAAACCGTTTTTTCTAACAAAGATTACAAAACTTAAAAAAGAGGAAGATAGACACGTTAAAATTTTACAGTATAACTAGAAAAAAAAACAAATTAACCACCCGCAATGGGCTTGGAACGTTAAAAAAATATTAAAGCTTTAAAAAAAACAATTATTAAGAAAACAAGATTGAAGAAAGAAAGATATGTCATTTAAGTTTTTTACAAAAAAATTTACATAAAAAACATTTAAAATTTTTTGCGCTTTTTTAGAAGATTTTAAAAAAGGCAAAAACAAGAAGAACACCGATATACCCTAATTAAAAGAATTCCCGGATATTTTGCCAAAAGGACATTTCGCCAAAAAATTTGTCCTAAATTTTGGTGGAAGAAGTAGAAGTTGACAGTTTCATCGAACTAAACTCGTATAAAAAATTTGGGACATTTCGGTCTTTTCAAAAAATTCAGGATAAAAGTTTTGGGCCAAATGTCTTAAGGCGAAAGATCCGTGAATCAGAAAAATAGTAGGTTTTGACACGAAAAGGGTTTTTAGGGAGGTTAAAGAGGTTCATTGAAAAAACATTGTAAAAAATTTAATCCCGCTTTTAAACAACAATTTTTAAAATATTATGTATAACTATGTATATGCAAAATTTAAATAAAAAATTAGAAACTAACAAAATTACTTTTTGAGCAATAAAAAAATATTAATAATAATAAAAATTCACAGGTGGCATTCACACTTCAGAGACAAAATATCAAAAATGCCATTTAACAAAAATTAAATAACTGCAGGGCAAGTTGCATCTCCAACACTTGAAATATTCATAAAATGTCCACAGCAATGCCATGAATTTTCTGCTGCTGCGGGTTGAGCAATTGAGCCTCGGGACCAACATGGTGCAATGAAAGAAGCGCCATCAGTCATCAATTTTTGAATTGCAGAATATGTTGTAATTCCACCACAGATAATTGCCAGCACTGAAAATTTGCATAAAAAGATTTGTTCCTTTTTTGAGAGAGAAAAGAAGCAATGATCTAAGCTTCACCACAACCAAATTAGATTAATTATTGATTATTTTACCACCACCATATATATGCTGCACCTTATATATAACGTTTTTAACTCACCAATAACCAAAACATTGATAATAAGCTTCAAGGTACTTGTTTGGGTAACAACTCTGGAACGACTAATGCTTGTTTAGTATTTGCATAATAAATTACAGTAATCCTTACCGTTTTGTCAATTCCAAAAGTCCAACCCCTTCATCAGTGCTGTCATCACGTTTTGCAACTTCATAATCATTTTTGCCAGCATGGAGATAGAGATTAAACATGCAGGGCATAATTGCAGATGTCAAAGCAACAGAAGTTCCACCAATAAAATTTAGGATTGGATCAAAGTCAGGAATTGTAAGGCATGAAAGAACAATAACAAACATCATTGCAAATCGAGTTGCAATTCGAGTTGGTCCAAATGCTTAAAAATGAGGTATTATTACAGTAATTGGGATTTATGGATAATTCGCCACAAAAACTATTTCGCCCAAAAATTTGTCTTGAATGTTTGGTAGAATTTAAAGCTTAAGAAAGAAGAAGTTGAGAATTTCATCAAATTTCAATCGTTAAAAATTTTGGGACATTTTGGTCGTCCCAAATATCCGGGACAAATATTTCGGCAAAATGTTTTCTGGCGAAATATCTGCGAATCCATTTAATGGTATGTTTCGTCAATTAACGAAATAAAGTTTCAAAAAAAAATTTTTAATTTTTACAACATCGAAATTAAATGGATCAAAGATAAGGGACACGCAAATTTTAGTTTTAGTAAATGCTTAAAAATTTGCATAAAACCAAAATTGGTGGCTATAGGCAGGGACGCCTTTGGCAGTTGATTTCAGAGGGGCAAAAAACATTTCGAGCGGCGCCGCCTTTGATCTTGTGCCGGCGGCGGTAAAAGATCAAAGGACTTTTATGATTTCAGAAAGGGTCATCAAAAAACTTACCATGTGGAAGTTTAAATTTATGTTCGACTTCTTGATTCAATGGATTAATTACAATTGTTAAAGTAAGAATACAATGAATAGCAATAAAAAAGTTTGCAGCTTGTTGAACAGATGAAGATTGAATTGAATTAATAATGGAATGTTTAAGAGAATCTCCATAAGTGAAATATCCGAGATAAGTAATTGGTAAATATAAAGCAAGAACAACTGAAATTATCCATCTATGTAAGAATTTATGCAAATTTTTATTGCTTACTTGTAAAAGCTAAAATTGAAGAACGTGTAAAATGTCGAGGTTCTTTCATGTCATGTTGAATGGTTGGAAAAACGCCATGTCCACCAAAGCCAAACATAAAAGTTCCAAGTGACAGTAAGAAAGCAGAAGAAGAGAAAGATGGAACATAAGCTTCTTTTGTACAAGCTTCCATATCAGTTACAGTACCATAAAAGATTAGAATTACTGATAAAGTTGTGGTAACCATAGCAGTAACGACAGCCCATCTAAAATATTACTGTAGCATGGAAAAAATGGATTTAGATGTTCGGATAATTCGCCGAAGGACATTTCGCCAAAAATTTCGCCTAAATTTTTTGGTGGCAGTTAAAACTTAATGAATAAGTCAAATTTTATAGTTTCATCTAAATTAAAATAACTCGTACAAAAAATTTGGCACATTTCGGTCATCCCAAAAATCCTGGACAATTTTTTTGGTGGAATATCCGATAATCGAGACTTGATAAATCCCTTACTGAAAATCTGCAGGTGACTTTAACAAAGTGACAGGGAATAACAGCAATGCCAAAACTGGAATCATTGTACATGTGCCAATATGAACATTAAAAACTCCCGAAACAATATCATTCATAATTTTTGCCGAAAGTGAAAGATATACCATTGCAACGCCATAAAGCATCAAATTTAAAACTAACGAAGTGAAATATCTGTAACAATTCATTAACATCAAATTATGAAAATTTTATCCCAATTACCGTGCTCCTCGACCCATTGATCGATATGCCATTTCAGGATAAGGTTTTCGGCAATGATCACGATAGACAGGCCATTTTCGGCACATTGTATTCCAATTTTCGCCCAGTAAATGTGCAGTATAACAAAATGAAATGGCAATTATGATAATTCCAATTGTACCAGCTGTTTCACCAGCAGCTAACATTGCAATCGGCAGAGTGACCACACCACCACCAGCCATATCAGCTAAAAAGTTACAAGTTTTGAATGAACAAAATGGAAGTTTTATTAATTGAAGGTATGATATTTTTGTTGCCTACTTTTTGTATCTTAGATTTTTAAGTGAAATTCATTTTTCATCGTTCCATGACATTGCACCAAAAATTTGCATATTTGACAAAAATTTAGAAACTACATTTTTCAAATTTTACGCAACGCGAAATTTTCACTTTTTTTTTTAATTTTGTATACAGTTTTAACAACAAATTTGTTGTTAAACTTCTTATTTTGTTTTTAAACAAAAGATGGCAAAAAAATGTAAAAAATTTTCGACCTTCGCAGGATTCGAACCTACAATCTTCTGCTCCGTAGGCAGTTGCGCCAGAAGGCCACGCGCTATCCACGCTAAACGTTGTTCTTCTCTGTAGAAAAAAGTCCCAATCAACAAAAAAAATTTCTAAGAAAATATCGATCTTTTCAATTTTTACCTATAATTAATTATAAGTAATTGATTTGAGTAAAATTTAAAAGATTCTTATGCTTTTGTATTATTTTAACACTGCACCAAAAAAATATTTAACATTGCCCTAGCAGATTATGTTTTTGTTGCCCCTCCAAAAACTGCAAATTTTTCTTCAACTTTTTGATGGCTTTTTTGTTTTGCTTTTGTTTTTTTTCTTCCGTTTTTTCAAGCAAAAAAAGATTAATGATGGTCATTATTGGGTTACCAATTGTTTCATTCTTCCAACTGCAACTGCTTGCCAAAAAAGTGTTGGGCATTTTATTTAACAAAATGATGTGCCCTGTGGCAATATTTGTAATCCTATTGACAAATCAATTTTCTCTCATTTTTTATTGCTGTGTAACAAAAAAAATAAAGTCACGTTTTTTTCGTAAAAAAGCAAAAAATGATTATATGCTTTAATCCTAGTTAAAAAATGATTCTTTTTTAAAAAGTTTCTGCTTTTTGGTTTTTCAAAAAAACAGAAGAAGTTCGAAATTGTTGTGAAATGGCAAAAGTGCAAAGTATTGTTACAAAATAAATGTGTAAAAAATTGCTGTAAATAAAAGTGCATGTTTTTAATGCTTTTTTAGAAACTTTGTATGTTTATAAATTCTAAGATCACTTTTTGCTAACAAAATAAAACTTTTGCTAAAAATTTCAATAAATCTAAAATTTTATCCAAAGCTTACAATTAATCCAAAACATTTTTTATCTATAAAATTATAAAAATTTGCATATTATGAAAGAATTTGAAATTCTAAAGCTTTTTCCAAAAATAAGTTTTAACTAATTTGTTAATTTTATACTGTTTGTAAAAAACTAAAGCACCTCGAAAATTTGCATATTGACAAAATTTTATTAAGCGACTAAATTTGCATATTGCCATTATTAGCTTATTCATTTAATTAAAAAGCTAAACATGACTTTTTATTGATTCTTAATTTTTGAAAATTTTTTAATTTTTAAATTTTAAGAACCCAAAAATTCGCATATTCCCATAAGCCCTCAATTTAAACTTACCAACGATAAACAACGCAGCAGTAACCCAATGAAGGCCATGTGGTTTTCCATATGAATGATCAGGAGGAGAAACGCCATCCAAAGGATTCATGGAATTTTTTGCGATCTTTCCTGCCATAATTTCTTTATTAATATTTTCTCTTTTGTTACAATTCCTTTCAAAAAAAAGTTTCCAAGCAAAACAAAGGTGGGAAAGCAGCAATAAAGTTTTTCTTTGATTTTTGCCTAAAAATATATGTTTTTTTCAGTTATGTTTTTTTCACACAAAATGAATAAAAAAATATGCACAATGTTACATGGGAAAAAAATAAAACAAAACTAAATACTTTGTTCACGAGATTGGAAATATGCTATTGGAAGGGACAAAAAAGATTAGAATGAAATGGCAAAAAAATTTGAATATCGAAAAACTCAAAAGTATTTCGGTGATATTGTAAAAACTGTGTGTAAAAATGTTGAGAAATTTAAATTTAGAAGGAATATTATAAATATATTCAATTGTGAAGACAATAAATCATGACTACAGTAATTTTGGTTCAAATTTGAATATATTTTCCCTTTAGATGATTTATGGAATATAAAAGAATGAAATTTATATAAATATAGAAATCTCAAAATTTTTTAAAAATCTTTTTTCAATCAACAAAGTCTTTATTGGATGAATGGCATTCGGGGTTTGTGCAACTTCCGAAAATGCCAAAATCAGTTGAGATTTTGCCTATTCCGCCAAAAGATCAAAGGCGGCAACTTCCAAATACACTTGAAAATCTTTTGAAATTAATCGTAGATACATTCTTACCATTTTTAAAGTCTTAAAATCGTAATTCTATTGAATTAAGAAACAATTAATAGCTTTTTATTAACACCTCCATCAACTCCCTTCACTGTCACAACCATTCATCATCAACTATTAATCAACACAAAAAGAAACAAAAACGAAAAGTTTTCCCTCAACATTTTGCAATCAGAGAGACAATCATCATCGTCTCCATCAACAAAAAAAGGCAAAAAGAAACAATGCTGATCAAGGAACAGACAAAAACACCACCATCAAAGGAAAACAAAAAAACCGACAGATATTTTGTAAGAAATATTTATATTTTTTCATGCCTTCTGCATATTTTTTTCACGCAGTTTTTTTCCTTGTCTTTCTTTTACATTTTCTTGGCTCATTTCGTTTTTTTGCCTTCCCACAATTCCCAACAAAGACAACAACAACAACATCGCAGAAGTTGAAGAAGCTCGCGGTAAAAAAATAAGAAGAAAAAAGAATACAAGAAGCAGCAGCGGAGACCCGACCTTGGAAGAAAAGATGAGAGTTAATTGCCCGAAAAAAAGAAGAAGAAAAATTAGAAGAAAAAAATGGCACTTAAAAAAATATGACGTGAAAAAATAGGACAAATAAGCCTTCAAAAAAAAGTGAAAGCAAAACACATTGTTTTTTAAAAAAAAGAAATTGAAAATGATAGCCTCATTTTGCTCGAAAAAGAAGTTGGAATTAAAAGGGCATGACCGGATTTCAAGGACAAAAAAAAGAGTAATTCTAACCTTCTACAGTATCACCTTTTTATATTGGGTCATTGACGATGTCTATGTCAACATTTGCTAAGATTGAAATATTGCAAATTGATATTCTTGTGAATTTTAATATTGACCCAAAAATTAAAGTCTCAAATAGAAGTCTAAAAGTAGAAAAAAAGTCTTGGGATTCCCTTAAAACTTTAAAACCCACGAAAAACAGTCACAAGTTTAAATAAGAATATATCCAAAAAAAGTTTGTTAAGCTTACCATTTTTTGGATCAAAGTTTAACTAATCCTTTAATTATTTTTTATCCCATGGAAAAAATATCAATGAACTTTCATGTTTTATATATTTTTTGTTAGCGCTAAACTTTGACCTTATTATTTTTGCAAAAGTTTTGTGTGAAAAATAATACCAATTTTGAAATAAAGAAATTTATAGCCGAAAATTTGTTTGTTTTCTTTTACAAATTCTCATGTACGAAATACTATAAAAATTGCAAAAAAATTGAGTTAAATTTTTATTAAATGAGTTCTATTTTTTGTTGCTGAAAAACTTATTCCAAAACACAAACTTTTTTGGAAAAAAATGAAAAAAGGTAGTAAATTTATTTTTGGAACTTTTTTTAGTTTAAAAATTATCATCTAGAAGTAGATATTAACATTTTTTCTAATCATTAAAAATAAATTTTTGTTACAAAATGAAAATTAGATTTTTTTCACACCTAATACCTCCAATTGCACATACACCATTAAGTCACTTTTCAACGATGTCACATTTTTGTGACATTTAATCCACCAAAAACTAACTATATTTGTTGAAACACGTAATCAAGCACGCTGTTAAGCAGCACGTAATCCAAAACAATAGCGAAAAAAAAGATCTGCTAAAAATCATTAAAAGCCTCAAATAAAAAAGTGATAAATTATTGAGACTTTTTTTCTGTTTCCATCAACGTTCACATGCAAGCAATATAAAAAATGCCAAAAACAAAGAAGAAAAAACTTTTAAAAGCTAATAATTCATTTTGCAACACAACCTCGACCTCGTTGATGTCGGTGTTGTTGTTGCCCAATCTCTTTTTCTTTCTTTGATTAAATGGATTAGAAAGAATTCACTTTTTTCTTTTTTTTTGATTGAAAGTTATCGATGAAAGAGAAAAAAAGAGGCAAAAAAATTGGAAGGGACAAAGCTGCCCGCAGGCAGGCAAGCCATAAAAATGCTCTCATCCGTCTTTTTTGGATCAAAGAAAAGCAAGGCCAAAGATAAACTTTTTTGAACATCAAAAAAAAATGCGGAAGAAAGAAACATATTTTAAAAATAGAAATAACTTAAACCTATAAATTTTTAAAAACATAACAAGTGGCAGATTTGGTGATTGAGAAACAAAAGTGTGTTACACAAATTTTTTTTAAAAATTTGGAAGATTAAAAGGGTTTTGATTTTTGACATTTTAAATGATCGATCAAAAAAGTTGCATAAAATTAATTATTAAAAAGGTTTGCTTAAGAACAAGGACATTTACACAAATTTATTTACGGAGGGGACAAAACCCATTTCGAAGGTTGCCGCCTTTGATCTTGTGCCGATGGCGGTAAAAGATCAAAGGATTTTTATGAGTTTGGAGGGGACATGTGCCCCTGGTGTACTATTACTGTTGATATTCGGGGTTTATTCTTAAATTATAAAAAAAAGTTAAGCAAAATCTTAAACTTGTGAAGAGCAAAAAAAATTTTCAAGCAAAACTAAAACCAAAACATCCGAAACAATTTTAAAACTGCGTTTTTTAGATTTTTTCATGCTTATATAAACACCTTTTCAAAAATGGTGAAACTCGGTGCCGATTTGCGGAAAACCCGAAATCACGAGACCAAATTCTTAAAGGGTCGAAAAACCTCTTTTTTCCTTTATTTTATGTTTTTAACCTCAAAAATGCCAACCCTCTTTGAATCATTCATTCTTACAACCAATAAAAACTACTTACTCAAAGATCATGAATGGAAATGACCATCCCGGATCACTTCAATAAATACTGAATGAAGATATTTATAGCTGAACATGTCTATCTATATATATAGCTACTACCGAAATCTACAAAAAAAAACAATCTGAACCGATCAACGATTATCACCTATGTTTGCCTTAAACAACCTTGTTTACGACAAAAGACAAAATGAAAACGTTCTAATATTTTTACTTCTTTTAAAAATAGCTTTGATAGACTTGAAAAGAATCTCAGAAAAAAAACAAAAAATTCATGACTTACACGAATTCTAGAAAAAAAGCTGCTGTAGACAAAAATAAAAAATAACGGGGATAAAAATCATAACAAATGTGTTTGTATCGAAAAAATTTAGGAAGCTCAAATTGTAAAAGATGGTACAAACAAAGATGATTCAGAGATAAAATATGTACAAAAAAAGCTAAGTAGTTTAGATAAATAATTTAAAACAAAAATAAGCGGAGAGAAAGAATGTTGCAGAATTTTGATTCTGAAAATTTGTAAAACCCAAATTTCAAAGTTTTGATTGATAGAAAAACACTAAAATACTGTATATTTTAATATACAATAAAAAAATAACATTTAGTAATCGAAAAATTTCAATAATAACGAAAATAACGCATTTTTATTAGGAATTATTCAAATTTTTCAGTACGGAAAAAGAGTTGGCCAAAATTAGAAGCTTGTTATAAGGGTAAGAAAGATCAAAGGAAAAATCTGACATGAGATCTGGATAATTCCTTTTCAACATGCCAAGGAAGTCACCAACATTTTATTACGGACAACAAGGGGACAAACCCCGATTCTACGCGGCACGTCTTTGATCTTGTGTAGACAGTGGTAAAACATCAAAGGATTTTTATGAATGATTTTTTTGAAGAGGTAATATGCCTTCCCTGCTGAAATTTTTATATCCAACAATGCAAGTGGACGAGAAGCTTCACAAACCTTATAAAAAAATTGGTTAAAATATCTTTAAAACCTTATACTTCTTTTTTTTCTTATCTTTCTTTCGCTTGAAAGCTATCTTTGACAAGCTTCTGTTTCTACTTTCTTTTCTTCCAGAAAAAATAGCTTGGAGGCGTTTAAAATTATTATTATTATCTATCTATCTAAAGCTATATTTGCTTTTCTTTTTTAACCCCCTCCTCTTAAACTTAAACTTCCTTTTTCATATCTCTCTTCATCTCCCTTTCATCTTCCCATCTCTCTCGCATATATCCATATCCATATTCAACATCCAACAGCTGTCAGAAACATAATAAAAAAACACCAAAATTATGGAGAAAAAGAAAAAACAAAAAAGGAGGGAAAAAAATCCGCGCAAATAAAGAAAAAAAATAAAATGAAAGAATGTAAAATGAGAAGAATTCATTTTTTGTCATCTAAAAAATGAGCTCAAAGAAGGGAAAATTGCTTGCATAACCTTTTTTAAAAAAAGCATACAACTTTTTAAACAACTGTAAAAACAAAGAACTAAGAATTTTATATTTTTTTGGCAAAGTTTCAGACTTTCTTTCTTCCTTCTTTTTTGGCCAGTCGAAGGTTGACTGGAAAAAAGAAGGAAGGAAGAAAAATCTGAATGAATTTGTTTTTCCTTCCTTCAAAAAAATAACGTCTTAGAAAATGCGGAAATATTTTCTTGGACAAACAACAAAAAAAATATCAGAAAAAGGCATATTTTTGATCGATCAAACAACATCTTTTGATATTTCAAATGATATTCTTCTTCTGGAAGTTAAAACAAAAAGAAGGAACAACGAAAGCAACTTTTTACGAAAGAATGTTCGTTGGAAAAATAAGGGGATAGATAATGCAATCATGAGATTAGATTTAGAAAAGTTAAACATGTATCATGATATTTTTAGAAGCAGCGGAAGTTATGGATAAAAAAAGAAACAATGCTGCAAAGCGAAGAAAAAGTGTAACAAAGAAAACTATTGTTTCAGAGAAAAAACGAAATGAAGCAGCATTTTTTTGGACATGGTTGTTTTTTTTGAAAAGTTACATAAAATAGATTTCCAAGGTGATGTTCCTTTTCTAAAAAAAAAATTTATCAAAAGTGCAAATTTTGTTAGGAATTGTCTAGATTCGACATCAGAAGTTTTGAGGATGGGAAGGGGTAAACCAAAATCTTATCATGAAAGCGGCATAGATCAAAGGAAAATTTGATTTTTGCCGCTTGGAGGAGAATAGCAACGGTTTTTTAAATTTCGAAGAAATCACTTTTTCGACAATCCCTTATCATACTACCCAATAACTAGGATTTTCAAGTATCACTGACCAATCAAAAACTTAAAATTTATAGAATTTTTAAAAGTTAATTAATTTTGAAAAATCATCAAAAAATCCGCCAAAATTGAAAAATTATTTCCGTTTTAATCTTTAAACCTTTTCATAATTTTTTTTTCCTTTTTAATTAAATTTTTTCTCTCACGTTTCACGTTTAAACTTGATCATGGATGTTATTAAAATTATGATATCTTTTTTAAATACATAATCAATCATCAAAAATTATTAAAACGCAAAATTCACATAAAATTATAATTATCTACTTTCACGAAGACACGTGTAAAACTCATGAAAATGAACAATCACTTTTAAAAGCTCAAAATTAAAAATCCTTTTTTCCTCCTCCGCCATTTTTCATTTTCTGCGCAACAATTTTTCATCCCTCAAAAAAAAGAATCAAAAATCCAGAAAAAAAAAGATCATCAAAAGACAAAAAAAATCAATCGCTGATCGAATCCAGCATCACTTTCTTTCATTCTTTTTTTCTTTCTCTCGCTTGCTTCAAAGAAGTAAACTTTCGTCATCCCCTGAGGGAATGTCGGTCAATATAAAAATATAACTGAAAAGTAGTAGTCTTTGACGATCTCCATATTTTTTTCGCGCAAACAAATCTCTCTCTTTTTTTCTTTGTTTTCTTTTGAGCTTTTTTTTCTTGTGTTTCTTGCTTGCTGGAAGCTTTTGAACAAAAAAAATAGAGAGAGATAATTGGATAAAAGAGGATATATCAAATCTTATTAAATATATATATTAAAATATCATATATTAGCTATTAATTAAATTTTCATTGTTGTTTCTATTTTTCAATAAAAAACATAAACCAAAAAAAAAACGTGAATTTGAATTCCATAAACAAACAAAGCCCAGAATGGATTTCATAAATCCTAAAGCTTAAATTTTTTACTGGATGCAAATATTATTTGTCATGGGTTTATGTTATTTTATTCATTCATTCAACAAGCAGAAACAAAAAAAGAGAAAGTGAGCTTGTTTGGGTTTGTTTAAAAAAAGCGGAGCACAGCCTTTTTTGAAGGAAGAAAAAAAAGTGGGCATAAAAAAGATCAAGAAAAAAATAAATATTTTGACGCACGTGACTATTTTTTTGTTTTAGCTTTTTTGCAATTTTTTAAACAGTGCTAAAATATGTGAAAAAATGCTGTTTGTCGAAGACAAAAAATATTTCAATGTGCTTATTTATTAACCTTAAAATTGGGCCCAGCTTTAAAAGTTTGCCAAATTAAAAGAAATTAAAGAAATTTTTATGCAAATTTTTGCAAAAAAACGCGATTTAACCTTTTAACTTGATCATCTCTTTTAAGGTGAAAAATTCCGGGGTGGGCATTTTAATTTCGCAGGGGGTACGCGTTTGATCATTTGCGGCAAAAGATCAAAGGATTTTCCCAGTTTTGGGGAAAAACGTGCGCCAAATGTCCCCATTTCTACGGCATTGGGTATAACAGTACTGTTTTCAAACAAGAAATTCTAAAAAATATCACGAAAGGCATTAAACCTAGATCTTTCAGGAGAGTTCAAATACAAAAAAAGCTAGTTAAATTTCATTCAAGATTTTTTTGATATTTCTTACTTAAATGAACCCTCACAGTTATAAAGATAAATTTATATTTTTTTCCTTCTTAGACCGCATCTCGAAGATGATGATGCTATGACACATACTACCAAGATCACCATCACACTGATCTACAAATTGTTCAAAATGCCTTCTAACAAAAACTGCAACCCCAGATTAAAAATCATTTCCAAAAAGGCGGAGACAAAAAATATCACGAGGCATTTTTTTACGAAATTTTATCGAAGATCGAAGAAAAGCATTTTAAAAAACAGATAAAAATCACAAAAAAAATTAAACAATCTCGGCGCCGCCGTCGTTGTTGCATTTTTTTACGTAAAAAAGAGAAAGAAAAAAAACAGTTTTGTTTTTCAAAGATGATTGCAAAGAACATTTAAAGCAAGAAAAAAGATGATCAAGAAAAACATATCTTTGATATTTTATATTTTAAAAATAATAGTAAGCTTTGAGATCAACATCATCATGATGATGATAATTGCATCATTCTTCTTCAACTTTTTAAATACATACTTTTTCTACCTTACGCAATACAAAAATATTGCATAATAATCGCTTTTTTAAAAAGCTAAAAAATGTTGATGAGAAAAAGTTTTTTAAAAGCATTTTTTGTTAAAACAAAAGTGAAGAGAAAACATTATTTGTGTGATTAAATATGTGTTTTTCTCGCTATTTTCCATAAACATTTTTTCGAAAATGTATTCTCTTTGATCGTTCGCCAAACAAAATTAAAAGTTTTCCAAATGTATTGTATTTTAAGGACTATAAAACTAATGAGTTTTGTTAAAAAATATGGCTCAAAAACACATATAAATTTATATAACATACAAAAAAGTGTAATAGCTTTAATATACAAAAGTCAGCACATCCATCATGGCTCATATTCTACTCCAAAATCATAAAAATCCTTTGATCTTTTACCGCCATCGGCACAAGATCAAAGTCATGCCCCTCGAAATGGTTTGATTCAGGGTCGGGCCAAAGTTATGATGACAGGGTTGGGGCTTCAAATTTGAGGCCGTGCCCCTGATTTTAAAATTAAAACAACAACATTAAAAATCTCTCATCAGATTGGTACTTAGTTGAACTCAAAAAAATCAAATTTAAAAAAAAGTGATTCATCATTTCTTAAAAATTTTAAAACCCCCCATTTAATTAATTCAAAGTAAAAATACACACCTTTTTATTCAACAAAATTCGCTAAACTTTATATAACAAATTTTAATCGTTATTTATTATTGCAAAAATAGAGTTCAATAAAAAGTAACTAAAATTTATTACAATTTTTTTGAAAAAATACATTAAAAAGTTTAATTGTTTTTTTATGTCATAATTTATTACTGATAATAAAACTTTCAACAAATTTATAATGTCTACAACAACGAAATAACAAAATTAGATCAAAAGACTGTTACATCGTAAAAAATGATATTTTGATAAAAACTAATACATAAGTGCTGAAATTGTTGATAAGTTTATTATGATAATTAAAGAAGGAAGTTAGTTTTTAAAAATTGTTCCTGTTCAGTTTTGGTTCAAAAAATCATAATTTTGCTAATTTAAATGAGGCGGCGGTTTACCGTACTTTCTCATTTTTTGGGTCCTGTAACGAAAATGAATTTGAATGAACAAAAAGATCCTGATTGTCAGGTTCGTGCTGCACAAACATAAAAATCAGGGATTAAAAAAGTACTCTAAACCGCCGCCATTTTTAAATTAAAGACGAATAAAATATGCAAATTAAAGAAGGAAGTGAACACTTAAAAATCTTTTATCTTCGAATTTTATTCAAAAAATCATAATTTAGCTATTTTAAGATTTGTCATTTTTAATTTTTAAAAACTTCTTGAAGTTCCGAATCAAATTAGTTGGTAAAATTAATCATTTTCAAAAAATGAACATCGCAAAAAAAGGATTATTATTTTTATGAAAGGAAAAGACACAAAAAAGATACGGTAGCAGAGACCTTAATTAACCACGCTTTTAATAAGTTTCAACAAAAAAAGTTTCTAACCTTTTGCTAAAATAACTAAAAACTCATTTTTTTACATGCTTGTTAAAACTAAATTAGACTTTTGACTAAAAACGGAAAGAAAGGGAAAAAAATGAGAAGAAACTCATTTGTGCAAAAAAACCCTTGTTATTTTTTTTCTGTTTTTGGTGATGGTGGGTTTTTTCTTCTTTTTTTGCAATAATAAATAAAAAAGAAGAAGCGGATGCTTCAAGGATGAGTCGAGAGAGATATAAGCTTAACAAGACGACAACACAAAAAGATAGTCTTAGTCAGTCAGAGTTACTTATTATACATGAAAAAGAAATTTTAAGGAAAAAACTTGAAAAAAATAAGTTTTAAAAAACAGAAGAAATGACGTAAGTTCGAAGGGAAAGTTATGAATTGGATATTTGAATACATTTTTTTGAGGGAGGAGGAGATGCTTTAGGGTGTTAAAGAAAACATTATTAAATATTTATAAAGTGAAATGTAAAACTTTAGCAACGATAAGAATGTGGCAAAAAATGAAAGGTTTTTTTTTGTAGAAGAATTCCTTCTTTTAAACAACTCGGAAAGTTCAAAAGTTAAATTTATTTTTTGTTTAAAAAGTTTAAAAATTAATTTAGTTAAAAAATGATATAATTTTTTAAGAGAGGCAGCGGATTACTGTATTTTTTCCTTTTTGGAGTCTCACAACGAAAATAAATTTGAATACAGCTTCGACAAAAATGACCCTGATCGTCAGAGTCGTATTGCACAAACCCGGAAATCAGTGAACAAAAAAAATTAATTAAAATTTTTTTATTTTATTATAGTTACAGTAATACAATTACCAAGACATTAAAAATCCATAACATTTTCAAAGAAATTAAAATTAAGTTTCACCAAAATTTTTGTCGTACAACAAAAAACGGAGATAAATGTCAAAAAAGCAGAGATTTAGCGAAAGTTGAAAAAAAAACAGTCATCGCAAATAGCAAAAAACATGTTTTTGATTTTTTTTCATTTTCTCCTTTTTCTGTTTCAGCTATATTAATGACAAAAAAACTAAAAACTGTCAAACAAAAAGTAATCCGTAGATTAATGGACAAGTCTTCTACAATGACAGCAAAAAAACGAGAGAAAAAATTGCTGCAAAAACTAAAAAGTATATAAAGTCGTGAAAATTATGATTGCACGATTGCTTGCAAACGGCTATGCTTAAAAAACTATAGTTCAAAGCAAAGATCAAACAAGCTTTAAAGTTTTCCGGATTTAATCCATGAACATTTTTCATTTTCTTCTTTGATAAGCTTTGTAAAAACACTCGGCGATCAGAGAGAATTTCTCCAAGTTGCAAAAAACGACAAAAAGGCCTTAAAATAGTCAAAACAATATTGTTGACGGTATCCGCTTTCAATTTTGTTTTTATGAAAGACAAAACAATTTCAGTTTTTATTGCTATTTTAATATAAACAAAAAAAACCATTGAACCCATATTAATATACATAATGTTTAGAATCCTAAATTATTTTAACAACAAAAAACCAAACAGTTACTTCTTTCCTGCTTTTCCTTTTGCAGCAGCATCTTCAACACGTTTTTGAATAATTTGACGACGAATTAATTGACCATATCGAGATGCCGAAAATCCAATAATTGAAAAACCAATCAAAAGTAGAATTTTAAAGCCGATCTGGTTCGACACGTTTATTTGCAACAGACTTCCTTTTATTCCAAAACCGTAACTTTATGTTGAGTTTTAGAGATATTACAGTAACCGTTTAAATGTTAAAAATTATTAAACTCAATCGGTGTTTTAGTTTTAATATTTTTGTTGGTGTTGTTCACTTTAATTTTATTTAAGAATAGAAAGATGGCTGAGAATCACGACATCAATGAAGATAACATTTGATACGAATTTATTTAATTATTTTAAAAAATGCATCTAAAGAAATTATAACAAAATGTTGCCCTTGTGTTCATCGGTTTTATGCTCTTTAATTAATTAAACAGTTAACGTTAACAAAACCAATAATTTTTTAAAAATCATTTAATGATGAAACAATTTTATTTGATACAGTAATTTTACCACATAACTCTGATTTATGTTTAATTGTTAAACTTTTAATACACCTGATTTTTACCAAGGGTAACTTCGAAAACTGCTTCTTTTGATTTATTATTTACCCTATGTTTTTAGAAGAAGAACAATTATTGCATTATTTTTATGGTATTAAAACACATTTGATTCTTTTTCAAACTTACAAAGAAGCGTTGAAGAATTTAATTTGCAAATTAAATATTTTTAGACACAAATTTTGATTCAAATATTTTTCATTACAGAACTTTTTTGGAATTAATGTTCAAGTTTTTGTAGAAATGTCAACAAAACGTGCTGTTTTATTAGCAAAAAGTCGTTGCTCATTAACTAATGGAGGAGTTCGAGATAAAAATGATAAATTCCAAAGCATCAATTTAAATCATAATAAAAAATGTGAAAACGTAAAAGTTTTACAATTTGAAAGCTTCTCAAAAAATGTCCCAAAAAGTAATGGTAAGAAGGATGCAGAATGCAGCAGTCATCTTTTTCAAATCGAGCCTATTCAAAGACGTGGGCAGCACTTTATTTTGAAAGTGGCAGATATGATTTCAAGGGCGCCGCCTTTGATGTTGTGCCGATGGCGGCAAGAGATTAAAGGAGTTTGTCTATTTTAATGGGGGTATCGTCCCTCTAACCAACCTCAAAATACCGAGCTGTGCTAATGTCCCAGAGTCTTTTAAAACTGAATTTATGCAAATTTGTTAATGCAAATTTGAGAATGCTGCTTTCACGATCCTCTAAGCCTTTGCTGATCAAAACGGTCATGATTTATTCGAAAAAAATTCATCTCAAACATGGAAGAAAAATGATATCTCAAAATGTGTAAGAAATTTATCTGACATTTCATACATCCAAGAAAAGGAAAATCAATGGCATGAAAAGAAAGACAAAGATTTAAATAAAAGCACCCTATCACTTCATATTGCAGCATATGAAAATGGAATTGAAAATCAAAAGATTGATAATTCAATGGCAAACAAATTACAACAAGTATTTTATTTTGTTTTTAAAGGCAAGCAGTCGATCGACTGTAAATTTTGCTTCTTAAATTAAAAAATCTAATGAAGCAATGATTTCGCAGGAAGATTTTGCAAGTGAAACGTTGAAGAATGCATTTGATTTTCCTCGACAATTTCAAGAATCATTAAAGCCAAAAATGATGCAATTTAAAGCATCACAAAGGTTGATGAATTTTAAAGCTTCGGATAATAAAGGTAAAAAATTGGAGAGAGTCATATGATAAGATGATGCTCGAAAATTATTGCCAATATTGTTGCTATAAATCGACACAAAAATTGACTTTTGCAATCTTTAGTTTTCATTCAACCTGTTGGATTGTTGTAGTTTGTCCAGATTCCTTGTGGGGTTCTCGACGATAGATCAAGATTGCAAAAAATTTAATGATCTCGTATCTTAGAAACAAAAAAAACAGAAATTAATCAAAGATAAAAATTCGAAAAATTTGAAGAAGAAAAACTCAAACAAACTTTTTTTTTAAAAAAACACAAAGGGAACACAATGTCGCAACACAGTGTTCCCTAAAAATTGTTGTTATTTGTTTTTTTCCCGGAATATTTTTGGTTTTGTACAACATTTAAATTATTACTGTATATCACTGCCATTCATAGTTATGACATCTCTTCGACATATTACTAAACTTATAAATACAACAACAAAGTTAAATCTTGCTCCATCACAAATTTGTATTATTCGTTTATCTTCAACATCTTGTTCTACAAAATTTCTTCGACAATTCGATCAACATCAAATCCATGGTTTGTTTTTTAAATATTTTTGCATATTTTATTTATCCATTTTCAGTAATTAGAACTGTTCGAACTGGAAATAGTCGTGGATCAACTTCAACTGATTCACCACCACATGATGAAAAAGCTAATGAAGAAAATTCATCAGGAAAATCAAGCAGTAATAATATTCCGCCAAATATGAAAAAAATTGATCCAGCAATGATGAAAAAGCTTAGAATATTTATGCTTGTAGTTCTTGGTACATCATTTGGTTTGAGCTTTCTTGCTCTTGGATCAATGGGAACCCATTCAAATCCGGCAGTTGTGAAAGCTTTAGAAGCAGAGGCAATTGAATTTGATGAATTTCTTTCTCATATTCTTCCAACTGGAGAGGTTTTACTTTTATTGGGATTGTGTAGAGATAATTATGTTGGAATAGTTTTAGGTTCATCGAGTTATCTATTTTCCACAACGACAACGTGCAATTGCTCTTCTTCAACCTGGTGCTTTGATCAATGGAAAACTTGTAAGTTTTAACTTTAAAAATTAGTCTATTTTTTATCTTTAAGCAAATCCAATATACAAGTTCTCCTATGTATTCTTATCAGATCGATATGTGATCCGATGTTTTGGATACGGTTGCTTAAAATTTCTGCCTTTACCAATTAATTTAAATAAAAAGCAATTTTAAAAGCAAAACTTTATTTAATTTTAAACTAATACCAAATACATTTCAGTATCCAAGTGATGTAATTGCTATTAAAATTGAACGATTGAATCCATCTCAACCTGATCAAGTTCGACTCGAAATTAGACATGCTGAAGAAAAACTTGGTATTTCAATTCGTGAAGGAATTCCTGTTGATACTTTCCGTGGTCCATCGTTCTTTAGGTTTGTGGTTTTTTGGGATTACTGTAACTTTTACTTTAACGTTTAATTCTCATTGTTGGACTTTTTTCGTGATATTTTAAACGATTTTAATTTAATCGAAAATTTTGGTTACTTTAATCCACTGTTAAAGAACTTTTACTCCTAATAATAATCATCTTTAAGAATGATGGAATTTATGCTTGGTTTTGCAATTATTGGATTTTTGGCATCTCGATATGGTCAATTAATTCGTCGTCAAATTGTTCAAAAACGTGCTGAAGATGCTGCTGCAAAAGGAAAAGCAGGAAAGAAGTAATTGTTTGGTTTTTGTTTGTTAAAATAATTTAGGATTCTGAACATTATGTATATTAATATGGGTTTGATCGTTTTTTTTGTTTATATTAAAAAAGCTATAAAAATGTTATTGTTTTATCTTTGTTGATGATAAACGAATAATACAAATTTGTGATGTAGCAATATTTAGCTTTGTTGTTGTATTTATAAGTTTAGTAATATGTCGAAGAGATGTCATGACTGTAAATGGCAGTGATATACAGTAATAATTTTAATGTTGTACGAAATTAAAAATATTCCGGGAAAAGAACAAATAATAACAATTTTCAGGGAACATTGTGTTGCGACCTTGTGTTCCCCTTGTTTTTTAAAAAAAATTGTTTGAGTTTTTCTTTAACTTTTTGGAATCTTCATCTGTGATTGTATATTTCTACTTTATTATTCTGATATTTACTTTACAGAAATGCTATCAAAAGTTCCAAGAATAACTTGTCATTTTGATATTGCATCTGCACATTGTTGGTTTGCATTTGAAGTAAGTAAGTTTTTGATTTTTGCGGAATAAAAAGCCCCGATTTGGATTTGGACAATCCCTCAAGATATAGTTAGATTTGTTTATTTGCTTTTCAATAGTCTTTATTATTGTCATAATATCCCATCCTGTAATGTAAGGGCTATTACTTATTTTGCTATTTTAGGAGCTTATTAATTATCGACAATCCACAAATATTCCAGTCAATTTTATCCCCGTTCATGCTGCTTCAATTATGAATACAATTGGCCATAAAATTCCATATTATGAAAAAACATTACGAGATTACAATTTCTATGAAGTTGAAACTTTAGGAAAAATTTATGGGCTTAATATTAATCCACCAGAAGTAAGTTTTTGAATATATATTTTATTTTGGTTACTGTAGCTATTTTTAGGATGCATTTGAAAAGCTTAGCAATACTGGAACATTCTGTGTACAAAGATTCTTAGCAGCTATCAAAGAGCTTTCTCCAAACTTTTATGAATCAGCATGTCGAGAAGCATGGAAGCGATTATGGTCTCAGAATTTTCCGGTACATTCTAATGAAGATTTTAATGAAATTTGTCAAAGTATTGGTATTGAACGTGATTTGATGGATTCCCTAGCAGATGATAAATGGACTTTAAAAGTTAATGAAAATAATAAAAAAGTGATTGAAGAAAAGGTAAACAGTTATTATAACTTTAAGCATACAATCCCGTACATCATTTTTCGAACGCACTTCATTTCATTTCATTTCATTTCATTTGGACTCGAGAGAAAAAAAATTCTTCCTGCCATTTTCGCGCTGATAAACGTCCAAATGAAATGAGATGAAATGAAATGAAATGCGTTCGAATAATGAAGTACGGGATTGTACTTTTACATATTATTTTTAGTGCTTTGGAGTGCCTTGGATTTCTGTCAAAAATTCACTTAATCAAAGTGCAACTTTCTTTGGAGGTGATCGTCTACCTTTAGTATTTCGATTCTTGGAAGAAAATGATAAAAAGCGATCAATGGTTCAATGAACAATTAATTTGTTTTTGATTTTGTCTGTGATATATTAGGTGATTTTTTGTTGTTTTTATTTTTGTTGATTTTATTTTGTGTTTACATAAAAATACTGTAGAACCATTTTTTTAAGTTTTACTGTTTCATCTCTTTTGCAATGACATGCAAATTAACGAAAATCGACCGCTTCATTTTTTCTTATTTTTTGTACAGTCAGTAATTGCGTGTCCCCCAAAATTTGCGCTATTCGACTATGCAAATATCTCTCTTTCAGTGTTGAAAGTGACATGAACGACAGAAAAGAAAAAATAGTTGCCTTGATTTTTTTGCATGTTCGATCCTTGGTAGTTTGCGCATTGACCTTGGAAATGGCATTCTTTCAATAAGCCAAAGAAGATACATATTTCCTCTTTCATTTGATTTTTTTTTGCAGCTCTGCTTTCCTTGTTTGAATATTTTATTTTAATTTTTAACAATAAAAAATTGAAATGCCCTGGAGTCAATTTCTCGTGTTTTTAGTATTGCACGTCGAACATTACATTCCAGGAAACAAGAGAATGACGATATTTAAGTCAAATACTTGATTACAAACTCGAAGTTATCGATGATTGTGATAAACTCATTAGTTTAAACTTCGAAGTCTTCAATGCATTAGCAACTTTTGCCGAGGGCCATTATTAATTTACAACAAGAAGGATAAATATTCAACAAATATTTGGTAACACCAGTGTTCTCGGACATTACAGTTACCGAGACCAGAAACTTCTTGAACTGTTATCATCTACCATACCCATTTTTAATTTTATATTTTATTCATACAAAAATAATGTAGAACTTTTTTGTTTTTTACTGTTATGTATTGACTTTGAAGACATGTCACTGAGAGGCCAGTTGTCGGCAAAAAATCTTTTGTTCATCCTTTCTGTGTAGTGAAAGGCAATCCGCTCCGGCGGATAATCCACGAATCCGCTCCGGCGGATTGATCCGCCGATCCGCTCCGCGGTGATTTCAAATCCGCGGAAATCCGCTCCGCCAAAGTTTACAATCCGCGCATTTTTTGCTGTTAGAAATGATCTATTTAAAATAAGCTCATGCATGCTTTCCACAATCAATTTTTGATAATCTTCTGAAATTTCCGACGACAAAATTGTAACTGACTACTTACACGTGAAATCAACTTCCTTTTAATCTTTACAAAATTAAGAACTTTCATTTTCTCTCTTTATTCATGCGGATCCGCGGATTAATCCGTGAATCCGCTCCGGCGGATTGATCCGCCGATCCGCTCCGCCAACTTTTCTTATCCGCCACCAATCTGCCGATCCGCGCCGCGGATTGGCGGATTAATCCGTAATCCGCGTTTTCGTCCCGCGGAGCGGATTGCCTTTCACTATTTCTGTGTACATTCTAATTTTTTTTTTCTTCTTCACTCGTTTCTGTCTTTTTTCCAATGTTGAGTGTGCCACAAAAAACAGAGAAAATAGTTGCATTGATTTTCGCATGTTTAATCCATGGTAGTTTGCGCATTTGACCCTGGAAAAGGCATGCTATTTTTATTTGCCAAAAACCAAAACCATTTTCTTTTCTAGTATTTGATTTTTGTTACAGTTTTGCTTGCATTTTTTTTGAATATTTTATTTCAATTTTTAAACAACAAAATGTTTCTTCTTTTTTCTCTGTAAAACGTGAACAAAGAAGAAACAAAGCAGCTTTGAAAAGTGTCTATTTCTGGTGACACTTTTCAAATCGCCATTTTTTGATTGCGAGAGTGAAAAAAAGATTTTTCACTCTCGCATTCGGCGATGAAGAAAAATTAAAGAAAAATTTTCACTTGGGGTCATGACGTGGTCAAAAGACGACATGGCTGAATTTTTAACATTAATTATCACATTTTTAAGGGATATGCTACGTAATTGGACCCAGGTGCAAGAGGCCTGGGAGAAGTTTTCCAAGCCTAAAGCAGATTAATCTGCTTTAGGCTTGGAGGGTTATTTTTTATACAAATTATTTATATTTATTTTATATCAACAAAACTACAAAAAAATTTAAAAAAACCAAAAACTACAAAAAAAATTAATCAAAAATTAATTTATTTTCACTTTTTCCTGTATGTATGGATTAACTTTGAAGGCATGTCACTGAGAGGCCAGTTGTCGGCAACAAAACTTTAGTTCATCCTTTCTGTGTACATTTTATAATTTATATGTACTTTTTTTCTTCTTCACTCGTTTCTGTCTTTCTTTCAATGTTGAGTGTGCCACAGAGAAAATCGTTGCCTTGATTTTTGCATGTTCAATCCACCACAGTTTGCGCATTTGACCTGGAAAAGGCATGCCTTTTTTATTTGCCAAAAAAAGAAAACCATTTTCTTTCTTGCATTTGATAGTCTTTTTTTGCAGTTTTGCTTTCAATTTTTTGAATATTTTATTTAAATTTTTAATCAACAAAAAGTTGCTTCTTTTTTTTACAAAGCAATTTGAAAAGTGTGTTTTTTGAGGACACTTTTCAAATCGCCATTTTTTTGATTGCCAGAGTGAAAAAATAATTTTTTTCTCTAGCATTCAAAGATAATAGAAAAAAAGAAAAAAAATTTTTTACTTTGGGACGATGGAGTTCAATAAAACCAACGCCGTTAACCTTATTGATTCATTAATTCTAGTTTTAACATTTCTTCGTTAGTTTATTATGAATTTCGAAGCTGTTAATGAAGCTTGAAAAATTTCAGAGATGCCAATCATGCAAAGCAGATTAACCTGCTTTAGGTTTCGAAGCAGTGTTGTGCTTTTCACTTTTTGACTCCGACTCTGGAGTCTGGAGTCAAAAACGACTCCGTCGGCATTCTTACCGACTCCGTAGTCGGAGTCGCAACAACACTGTTTCGAAGGTTATTTTAAATAAATATCCATTTTTTTAAAGTATGTAAATTCAAAAAAAATAAATGATGTTTAATCTGTTGTTCTTTATGGCTCCAGATATCTATATCTCTGTTGAAGTAAAACTCTTTTATGTTCTTATCGCTTTTAGGTTTAAAAATTTGATCAAGAAAGTCAGGGCTGAAACAATTTTGAAGGAGAATGACTATGATCTTGTGCCGATGGCAGTAAAAGATCAAAGATTTTTTAACATTTTACGAGGCTACAAGTCCATATACTTATTTCAATAATTCTTATTTGAAAATTCAAAGTTTTAAAATTAATCTCTTTTTTGAGTAAAGTTTTCTGCATCAAATCTTTGGTTTATCCTTACTGTGTACATTCTATTATTATACACGTTTCTGTCTTTCTACTAGTTTGAGAGCGCCATGAAAGACAGAGAAAAGAAAAGAGTTGAAATGATTTTTGTATGTTCAATCCATGGTAGTTTGTGCATTTGACATGGAAAAGGCATGCCATTTTTATTTGCCAAAAAACAAAACCATTTTCTTTCTTGCATTTGATTGTCTTTTTTTTGCAGTTTTGCTTTCAATTTTTGAATATTTTATTTCAATTTTTAGCCAACAAAATGTTTCTTCATTTTTCTCTGTATTAAATGTGAAAAAAGAAGAAACAAAGCAGTTTGAAAAGTGTTTATACTTGTAACACTTTTTCAAATTGCTGATTTTTTTTGATTGCTTGAGTGAAAAGTTATTTTCATTCTCGCAATCCACGAAGTAGAAACACCTAAAATATTCATTTTATCCATGAAGGTCACTCGAGACTAGTGTTCATTTCCCCCCCCCCCCCGTAAATCGAAAATCCCGGGGACGGGGATGAAAAACGGGGATAAAATGAAGCGGGGACGGGGACGGGGAAAAATCGCGGGGATGAAAACTTTACGGGGACGGGGACGGAATTTTGGAATTTTGACGGGAAAATTCCAAAATTCCCAGAATCGATAATTAATGAGTGGAAGTGTCATTTTTATCACATAACACAACTGATCCGACCCTTTAAATAGTCGAAAACAATGAATTTTTAATTTCACGGGGACGAAATGTTGCGGGGACGGGGAGCGGGGATAAAAGCGGGGACGAAAATCTTACGGGGACGGGGAGCGGGGACATCCCCGTCCCCGTCCCCGCGGGGATCCCCGCGGGGAACGGGGGGGGGAAATGAACACTACTCGAGACAACATGGTAAACCTTCTTAAATTAGTAATAGCATTTCTAACATTCAGTAGAGATCTGTTAACGAACTGGAAGCAGGTGGAAAATGCCTTGCAGAATATCCGCAAGCTTAAAGCTGATTAATCGCAGAAAGTTATCTTAACAAGAAGATAAATATTTAAAAAAATATTTAGTAACACCACTGCACTTGGACATTACAATTATGGAGACCAGAAAAGTCGTTTTGGCGAAAGGTCTCACCGACGTGTTCGACACACCGTGTAATTTTTTTAAAAATTACTCAAGGAATACAAACAGTTCTTCGACGGTGTTTTTGTATTGCTTCAATGCAAATTTTGATACATTTTTACACGTCACAACACATGCATAAAATTAAGTGTTGCTGATGCTTCGTTTTTTCTCTTCTTTCATTTCATTTTCTTTCTCGTCGTTGATCGACGTCGTCCTTTCTTCTTCTTCCTTGTTGCTGTCATCATCATTGTCAAACTTTCAAGAATGATATACTCAAAACTTTTGTTGATATTTTTTATCTTAATTTTTGGTATTCCTGGGCAACGTTGTGATATGCATGTTAATTATGTTCCTTCAAATGAATTCAAAATTGTTCATGGAAAAGGTAAATACAATAATTCTGGCAGTCGTGGAAAACTTGAAGATGCTATAGTTTTGACAGAATTTAATCAAGATATTGATATTGAAATTCCTGATGGTACTGTTTATTTTAAACATATTTTTGATGAATGTGCCTGGCGACAGTAAGTATATTTTTATCCTCTTTTTTTAAAGTTTTTATCACAACTTTTGCAGGATCATTGTTAACGTTAAAACTGTTGATAAACCAAAATCTGCTGGAAAGGTTCAAATTGGAGAATCTTCACAATGTGTTCCTATGGTTGCCGAAAATGTCGTAAAAGTTAACGTTCAAGGTGCTACAAAGAATTGTCCAATTAAAGTTGTAAGTTTCTTTCTGCTTTTAACAAACTTAAATGATTAAGTGCTGTTTTAGATTGGTGCAAAAAGATGGATTCCACCAACTCCAAAAACAAAGCCAGCAACTCCAAAAATCTCAATAAAACCAGCTCCACCGCCATCAACAACTTCTTCTGGATCCTCTGTTGCAGATAGTGATAATGAAGCAATTTGGAATGTTGCTGGAATTCTTTGTGGAATGCTGCTTTTATCAATTGGTGCTGGATTAGGGTAATATTTTTTATTTGCATACTGTAATCAATAATACTTGTTTTTTTAGATACTGGATTTACCGTACTCGAAATCGTAGAAAAGGTGGAAAAAGGTATGGAAGAAAGATCAAAACAATGCCGCTGAGAAATATCCTTCGTACTTCAACAACTGTTTTGAAGCAAAAACCTTCAAAAGAAGTCACCAAAGAACCAACAAAAGCTGAAACGGAAGCAACGAAAATTTGCATAACCAAATCAGCAAAGACCGAAGGCAAAACTGAAGCTGTGACAGAAGTTCCATCGATGCCAGAAGTGCTGGCAGAAGAAATCCCAAATGATTCAATCATTCAATCTCCATCTCTTCCATCAAATAACACCATTTCTGAAGAAGTCGAACAAGTTGAAGAGCCTGTTGAAGCAAATTTCCAACAATTCCTTCCACTGTTTTCTGCTACAACATCAACATCATCCCCTAAGGCATCAAAGAATGATTCACAAAAATCATCTCAACAACCTGATTCACTTCCAGAAAATGCACCTTCTGAATCAAGCATTTTTAAGAAGGATAAAATTGAAGCACATTATGCTTCTCTTCTTCGTTCAAAATGTCTTGGAACTTCTTCTTCAAAAGCTCGAGAAATGCGACGGTAATGATTTGCTTTATCTTTTGGATTTTATGTATCCCATATTTTTTTTGTAGACGATATCCCCGAAATGCTGGTCGACAACTACAATATCGTGAAATCAAACTCTTTTCTTCAACAATTGGTGAAATGTTTATCGAAATCAATAAAATGTGGTAAGCATTTGTTAAATTACAGAAATCCTAAATTATGCAAATTTTTTAGTCGTGATGCTGAAAGGGATCTTAAAAGTTGTGGAGTTGGATTTGACGAGAAAAATGGAATTACAAAAATGACAGAAGCTGGTCGAGAATTTATTGAAGATCCAACAACTCCAAACTTTGTTGCATATTTTGCATTTGGAGCTGAATATCATGAATTTTTGGATTTAGATGTTCAAGAATTCCCAAAACTCTCAATTCCTCTGCTTTTTGCAATTTCAATGATTCCAAGATTTGATGATCAAAAACGTCGAAAAGCTCTTTCATGGATTCGGTGAGTTTATTTGTGCTACAGTAATCGGATATATTAAATCCCATGATATCTTTTTAGACGTCAAATTCCAAAAATTCGTGAATCTTTTTCTGCTGCTGAACGTGATGAAATGGCTTTTCCTGTAAATGCATTTGAAAAAGCCTATGAAATGTCTCATCAAAAAGGTGTTGAAAGCTTGGATAAACTGAAGACAATGAGTAGGAAATTAATGGAAGATAAAAGACAACGAGATTGTCAAGAAGCTGCTGAAAATCGGGTTGCTGGAAGAATTGGAAGAAAGAAAGGAAAATCTTTGAAGGATCTCATAATTAAATATGTTTAATTTTTTTGTTTATATTTATGTGTTTTTTGTATGTGAAATAAATAAATTTTTTATGATATTTTTTGTGCTTTATGGGTTTATTAGTTTTCAGAAATTAGAATAAGTCACAAAATTTTGACGTTTCTGTTTTTGTGTCCAGAGATTTTTTGCACTTCTGAATTATCATAGTTTTATTTGTTTGAAACAAAATCGTGTTTTTGGATTTTACGTTCACTGTTAAAAAATAAGTTGATTAATATAGGGTGTAAAAATATAAAAAAATAACTACCGAAGCTTAAAACAGGTTAATCTTGGACAATATGTTTCTTTGAGTTTTCCACCTTCAGCCAGTTGTTTAAAATGCCCCGCAAAAATGTTAAAAATGTATTGATTAAAGCGAAAAAATCAGTCGTTTCGTCCTTTGAGAACGCTATGGACCAAATTAAAAAATATTTTTTTGTCCTGGTAATTAACTTTTTGTTTTATAAAAAATTTAAATAAAATAAGACTTTGATTCGACGATGATATTTAATGATCCTAAACCTGGAGAATTCAATTATGTTCACTTTAACAGAATAAAGACTGAAAAATATCTGAAATACTGTAGCAGCAAGAATATATGTGGTCCTGATTCAATACCTGGTATCATTCTAAACAAATGTGCTACTACTCTATCAACACCATTTACATATCTTTTCAATCATATGATGCATACATCTGACGTCCCAAATGATTTTTTGATCTCTCATGTATCACCAATTCCGAAGATCCCAAATCCAGAATCAATTCAAGATTACCGCCCAATTGCTGGAACAAGTGACGTCTTAAAAACTTTTGAAAGATATGTTAAGGAACTTCTGATTGCTCATCTGCAAATTAATGGATTTCTGCCAAAAGAACAATTTGGTTTCCGTCCTGGACTCTCTACAACCAAGCAAATGATCCTCTTCACTGAACATGTGAATCGTAGCTCGTTTAAAAATCTAACAACTGATGTCATCTATATAGATCTTCAAAAAGCTTTCGACAAACTCACTTTCAAAAACATCTATAATGCTCTGAAAATTGCTAAAATTGGAGGAAACTTATTGAACCTAATTATGAAACTCGTGGCTCATCGACAATTCTTGGTAAAAGTAAATGGCAAAAACTCAACTACCACAACCGCAGACTCTGGAGTTGGTCAAGGTTCTGTATTGGGGCCCATCATCTTCATCATCTTATTTTCGGCGTTAAGCAAAAAGCTGAATCTTCTGCCTGGTATTCTTCACTTTGTATATGCTGATGACTTGAAAATCCTCTATTCCTACTGTAAGAAAAATTTTGATTCCAATATACTACAAAATGCTCTTGCCACAGTAATGGAATGGTGTGAATCAGAAAATATGGCCGTCTCTCCAAACAAAACATTCCATGTCCAATTTGGACCTTCAAATCCTGATGCTACTTACTCATTGAATGACATTGCTATTCAAAGAAAAGATATAACTCGTGATCTTGGTTTCTACATCAAAAATGATTGCTCCGTAAATGATCATGTGGATATTATTACCTCGAAAGCAAGAAAAGTGATGTTCTCCGTCTTAAGCAAAATCATCACAAATGATCCTAAAATTCTGGTAAAAATATTCAATACCTATATTCGACCACACCTAGAATATGGTAGTCCAATATTTAATGTTCCTCTGAAGAAAATCAGTAACCAAATTGAAATGATCCAAAGAACATTCACCAGAATCATCTACAAAAGAATGAACTATCGGACTACAGTAATCCCGTCATACTGTAAAAGATTGAAGAACTTGGATATGATCTCTCTTCATCAAAGAAGAATGGAAGCAGATATCCTTATGGCCTATGAATTTATTAAAGAAAAGAATGATGATGTTGAATTACACTTCTACCAACATGACAGAAGCCGAAATGGAGGACATTTTCGTCCAAAAGCCTTCATTAATGGAAAGTATTCTAACACTCATTTTTCCGATCGTGTCTCTCTGCTGCTGAATGAACATAAAATTTTCTTTAATAAAATCAACTCCATCAATGATTTGAAAAGCAAAATCTCATCGATTAATCTAGATATGTGCACTGGCAATGTGTGACTTTACGTTTTTTGAAGTTATAAATTCACCGCTATCTTTCGCGCATTTTTAATTTATCCTATCGGATTCAGAAAAAAATTCTGCATCTGATAGGCATAATTTCGGATTGGGGCAAGGAGGGGCAAAAAATTCGACTGAAAAAATTACGGTATTTTCGTTTTTTCTTTTCCAATTATCTTTTTTATTAGAAGGGTAACTAATACTTTTTTTTACCAATTATTAATCAGAAAAAAATTCTGCATTTTTTGGTACAAAAATCATATTTTTTACGAAACTTTCAAAAATCAGTGCACATATCTAGATTAATCTCACTGCAAAAACTCGAGCAAAAAATGAACATTAGTAATTATATTATTATTTTAACTTGTTATTTTTTTTTTCTAACTCTTCTTTTTGTTTTTGTTAACTTTGTATACTTTGTTTTCTTTTTATCTCTTTTATATGTACTTTATTTTCACAAACTGTATTTTTCATACTGCATCTCTTTTTATATTTTGTATCATTTTATTTCGCTTCCCTGGAGGCATATTCTTTTGAATAAATATATATATATATTCAAAAATGAAAAGCAAAATGTCTTTTCACTGTTGGACATGGACAAAAAAGAAACATTTTTCTTCCTTGTTTCTCATTTAATTATTCAATATTCTTACTTTCTGTGCTAAAAATGCCATGAACGACATAAAAAGAAAAGATGAATTGATTTTTTCATTGTTCGATCTATGAAAGTTTGTGCATTTGACTTGGGAACGACAAACCCTAATGTACCGAAAACATAAACATTTTCTTTCTTGCATTTGATAGTCTTATTTTGCAGTTTTGCTTTCATTTTTTGAATATTTTATTCCTCTTTTTGACAACAAAAAAGTTACCCTGGAAGTTAAAACTTAACCTCCAGGGTAGTTAATTAATGAATTTTTTTCGGATCGCCCATTGGATTCAGGTTAACAAATTATGTTACAAGAACCAAGAAACAAAGCAAAAGACTCCTCACTACAAATTCAAAGGAGAATCTTTTAAAATCAAGATTAAGAAAAAATTATTTTGTTTTACTTTAACTTTTATGCTGCTAAAAAATTATGTCAACAAAGAACCATTGTTTTTTTCATGCCGCAATATAAACCCAAGACTGTGACCTTTTTTTATTATTACTAAAAGCTAAAAAGTCAAGAAATATAAATGAGCAGGGAAAAAGGACACTGCTAAGACAGCCCATAAGAAAGGGCAAAAATGCTCCCACAGGGGGTCCAATTGATTCGGCATCTCACGGCAGCCCTGAAATGAAAATGAAAAAAAACCAAAACTAGGTCAAGTGGTTTCTTTTTTGCACTTTTTCTATTGTTTTAGCAAATTTTTTTTGCAAAGGTCAACACTTTTTTCTATTGTTTTTTACTGTAAAAAAGCATATAAATTTTAATATCTCAGCTTCTCGATTATTAAATGCTAAAAATCTAGGTAAATCTTTTTTATTTGACCCAACAAATGGGTAGGAAAAACAAGAATAAAAAAAGACAGTTTAGAAGTTGAGATCTGAAACTTTCGTTTTTGCAAAAAAAAACAATAGAAAAAAAGATTTTAAAAGCACTTGACCTTTTGGCACGCGTTTGTTCACTTTCATTTTTCTATTGTTCGGGGCTGCCGTGTATCTATGTTTTAACCTTATACTTTATGACCGATCGATTTGAGAGGAAATGGGTTCGTACGGAAAATGAAACAGTACACATGTAGATAGTGTACCTTTTTCATTTTTCATTCTTTTTTTTTTGTCCTTTTCTTCTTCAATCGATTGCGCAATGTCTTTTTTTTTCACTGTTCAATGTGCTATTAACGACAGAGAGAAAAAAAGGTTGTAAGGTACAATGAAAAATGGTATGCCCCTCAATTTGCGCCATTCGATTATGCAAATTTCTTTCTTTCAGTGTTGAACATGTTCAATCCCTAACAATTTGCGCATTGACCTTGAAAAAGAGATTGAATCAAACCAAAAATCCATTTTCTTTTTCGCATTTGATTGTGTTTTTCTTTGCCCATTCGTTTTTTTGAATATTTAATTTCAATTTTTTAACCAACAAAATGTTTCTTCTTTTCACTGTTTTTAACGTGAAAAAAAGAAACAAAGCAATTTGAAAAGTGTGTATCTTCGATGACATTTTTCAAATTTGCATGCTCTGAAACATTTCAATAATCAAAGTTTGCTCTTTCAGCAACATTTCTGTGCACTGAATAATAAGGACGTGGACATTATCAAGTGTATACAGTCCTGAAAGCAACGGTATAAATTTTGCATGTGTTGCAGTATCACACGTAAAAAATATATTTTTTGCATAATTTTACATTTTAGCACAAATTATTTATTGCTGCATTACCCGGATCACCCTAGCAAGATCATTGACATCCGTGATCTTTACCTTTTTTTATAACATTCTGACACTGCATTTTTAATATGCAATAAAATTGTCGACACAGGTAACCTCTGTTGCACTTTATTAATTTACTACAAATTACTTGTAATTTAAATAAATTGTCACAATTTTCAAACACGTTTGTCTAAAACGTTCTCCAGTTCCGACAAAATGTATACTCTATTATTGAAAGTATGTGTTTCTTTTTCACTCGTTCTTTCAGTGTTGAAAGTGTCATGAACGACATAAAAAATGGTTGCCTTTATTTTTGCATGTTCAATCGATGGCAGTTTGTGCATTCACCTGAAAATGGCATACCTGAATTTGCCAAAAACAAAACCATTTTCTTTTATGAATTTAATTGTTTTTTTTGCATTTTTGCTTTCCAATTTTTTGAATATTTAATTTCAATTTTTAACCAATAAAATGCTGATTGAGAAAATGAAAATTAATTTTCACTCTCGCATTTGAGAGTAAAGAATAGTTTTTATCCTGAGCCATAGAGGTCAACAGAGAAAACATTCAAAATTTGAAACATTTCTAAGAGATATTATATTATCACAAATTGCAATTGGAATAAAAAAACACAGTGGTAGAAATACTCTTGGAAAGTTATTTTTTTATATTTATACTCATTTTTGGCACAAAATTTAAAAGAATGTAAAAAACAGGCAACTTTTTCTCGAATAAAAGCAAATTATACAGTATGAAAAGAATAAATTTAACTAAGAAATGATGTTGAATTTGTTGTTTTCCGTGGCTCCAGAGTATATATCAATGTTGAAGTTGAGTCAGTTTATTGTTGTATTGCTTAGTCAAAGTCAGCAATGGTTGATTTCCGCGGGGGGCAGAGGCACTTTTAGCTAGGCCCGCTTTTGATCTTGCGCCGACGGCGGTAACAGATCAAAGGATTTTTACTAATTCAGGAGCGGTCACGTGCCCTTGGTGCTCCATTCTGCTGGTGTCCTTAGTTCTATTCATATTTTATAATGAATATCTTTTTTGAGTAAAATTTTCGGCAAAAAATCTTCAATTCATCCTTTCTCTCTGTACTTTCTATAATTGGATGGTTCTTCTTCACTCGTTTATTGCCATTCTTTCAGCGTTGAGAATGGCATGACCGACAGAGAGAAAATGCTGAATTGATTTTTGTATGTTCAATCCCTGGCAGTTTGTGCATTTGACCTAGGAAAAATGGACATGCCCGAACTTGCTAAAAACATAACCATTTTCTTTCTTGCATTTGATTGCTTGTTTTGAAGTTTTTCAGGTAACTTTTTTGAATATTTTTTTTCATTATTTTACCACCAAAATGTTCCTTCTTCTTTTTTCAATGTAAAACGTGGAAAAAGAAGAAACAAAACAAATTGCTGATTTTTTTCCTCATTGCGAGAGTGAAAAAATAATTTTTTACTCTTGCATTCGACGAAGAAAAATAAAAATTTTTTCTAAGTGGAGAAGATACAATTAATATTATCGAGTTTTAATTGAAATACAAATTTTTTTACGTCAATTCATTATGAATTCAGAAGCTGTAATGAATTTTGGTAAAAATTAAGAAGTTCCAAGCATGCAATTTTCTTTAGGCTTTGAGGGTTGTTTTTTACATAATTATTTTCATTTATTTTTTAACCATTTTATTATAATTTTTTTCAATATTTTTAAAAACCACCAATTTTTTTTAAAAAAATTACAAAAACAAACCTAACAATTCTATAAAATAAGTGTCCTTGTTGGTAAAAAATGCAATACACATTTCATGAAAAAAATAACGAAACCAAATTGTAGTTTTAAATGTTCTATGCAAATTTTTCGGATAAATATTTTTTTGGCCAAAGAAATACAAACAGTTCATCGACAGTGTTTTTGTATTGTTTCCATGCAAATTTGAATTTATTTTTACACGTCATAAAACATGCATAAAATTAAGTGTTACTGATGCTTCGTTTTTCTTTCATTTCATTTTCTTTCTCGTCGTTGATCGACGTCGTCCTTTCTTCTTCTTCCTTGTTGCTGTCATCATCATTGTCAAACTTTCAAGAATGATATACTCAAAACTTTTGTTGATATTTTTTATCTTAATTCTTGGTATTCCTGGGCAACGTTGTGATCCGCATGTCAAATATGTTCCTTCAAATGAATTCAAAATTGTTCATGGAAAAGGTAAATACAATAATTCTGGTCCTGATGGTTGTGGAAAACTTGAAAAAGCTATAATTCTGACTGAATTTAATCAAGATATTGATATTGAAATACCTGATGGTACTGTATATTTTAAACATATCTTTGATGAATGTGCCTGGCGACAGTAAGTACTTTTTTATCCTCTTTTTTTCACAGTTTTTAATCTCAATTTTTACAGGATCATCGTTAATGTAAAAACTGTTGATAAACCAAAATCTGCTGGAAAGGTTCAAATTGGAGAATCTTCACAATGTGTTCCTATGGTTGCTGAAAATGTGGTAAAAGTTAATATTCAAGGTGCTACAAAGAATTGTCCAATTAAAGTTGTATGTTTCTTTCTGCTTTTAATATACTAAAATGACCAATTTATGTTTTAGATCGGTGCAAAGAGATGGCTTCCACCAAATCCAAAACGTCCAACAAAGCCTACAACTCCAAAAATCTCAATAAAACCAGCTCCACCGCCATCAACAACTTCTTCTGGATCCTCTGTTGCAGATAGTGATAATGAAGCAATTTGGAATGTTGCTGGAATTCTTTGTGGAATTTTGCTACTATCAATTGGTGCTGGATTAGGGTATGTCAATATTGTTGGATACTTTAAAAAATAATAATATGTTGTTCCAGATATTGGATTTACCGTACTCGAAGTCGTCGAAAAGGTGGAAAAAGGTATGGAAGAAAGATCAAAGCAATGCCGCCAAAGAATATCCTTCGAACTTCAACACCTCTTTTAAAGCAAAAACCTGCAAAAGAAGTCACCAAAGAACCAAAAAAAGCTGAGACAGAAGTTGATACCAAAATTTGCATAACCAAATCAGCAAAGGCAGAAACAGAAGACAAACTTGAAGCTGTGGCAGAAGTTTCATCACTGCCAGAAGTGAAGGCACAAGAAGAAATCCAAAATGATTCAATCATTCAATCTCCATCGCTTCCATCAAAGAACACCATTTCTGAAGAAGCTGGACTTGTTGAAGAGCCTGTTGAAGCAAATCTAAAACAACTACCTCCGTTGTTTTCTACTACAATAACATCAACATCATCCCCTAAGGCAACAAAAGAAGGATCACAAAAATCTTCTCAACAAACTGATTCACTTCCAGAAAATGCAACTTCTGAATCAAGCAATTTTAAGAAAGACAAAATTGAAGCACATTATGCTTCCCTTCTTCGTTCAAAATGTCTTGGAAATAGCTTTTCTTCAAAAGCTCGAGAAATGCGACGGTAATATTTTTGTTATTTTTTTGGATTTTATATATCCAATCTTTTCAGAAAATATCCCCGAAATGCTGCTCGACAATTACAGCATCGTGAAATCAAACTCTTTTCTTCAACAATTGGTCAAATGCTTATTGAAGTTAATAAGATGTGGTAAGTTTGTTTTACATTTTATTAAATTACAGTAATCATATTTCTGCATATTTTTTAGTCGTGATGCTGAAAGTGATCTTAAAAGTCGGGGAGTTGAATTTGATGAGAAAAAAGGAATTACAAAAATGACAGAAGCTGGTCGAGAATTTATTGAAGATTCAAAAACTCCAAATTTTGTTGCATATTTTGCATTTGGAGCTGAATATCATGAATTTTTGGATTTGGATGTTCAAGAATTCCCAAAATTCTCAATTCCTCTGCTTTTTACAATTTCAATGATTCCAAGATTTGATGATCAAAAACGTCGAAAAGCTCTTTCATGGATTCGGTAAGTATTTTGTGCTACAGTAATCGGATATATGAAATCCCATGATATATTTTTTAGGCGTCAAATTCCAAAAATTCGTGAATCATTTTCTGCTGCTGAACGTGATGAAATGGCATTTCCTGTAAATGCCCTGCTTGTTTCTTGGTGGTCGGTCGCTTTTTTTTATTGCTCTCTTGATTTTATTTCTTTTATTCTATTCTTTATTTTTGTATTACAAAAATGTCTGTGGTTATAAAAGCGGATTTAAAAATGAAAAAAGAAGAGATTTTTCAACAATTTAAATTAGCAGTGGAAGAGATTAATAAACTTTATTCAAATGTTAACTCATTAAAAGCAGAAATCAAGTCCAAGGATGATCTAATTTCTCAATTATCAAAAAATTTTGCTGATGTCGTACCCGATATCTCCAAAAAATTTGACATACTTCAATCCTCAATTACTGCAAATAATGCCAAACTCGATTCTCTTGCGATTTCTCAAAATGCTCAAAAAACTGAAGCTGAAAAAGATGAATCATCTGCTTTTGTTCCCATTACTAAACGAAAAGTTTCTTCTTCTTTTTCTTTCCCAAAACATTTATTGATTCAACGAGCTGCTGTTGATGCTATCGAAAAACCAAATCGTGATCGATGTGTGATTATCAAAAATTTTCCTTCGCAAGAAAGCAAACAAACTTTCTTGGAACAAATTTCTTATGAATGCGATCTCGTTTTTGACGGGGACGCAGACAAAAATAAATCAACGTGGCACAAATCGAGTTACAAATACATTGGAATGAATGCCTTGAAAATTATTACCAATAGCAAAGATAGTGCTCACAACATTCTCAAAGAATCCCGTGAACTTCGTAAAAGTGATCCCATCTTCAAAGATTTGTCGATTCGACCTGATTATACCATTCCCGAACTTAGCCTATTCCGTAGTCTTTGGAAGGAAGTTATTAAAAGAAATAATGCATGTAAGTCATTTGCATGGACTGTTAAAAATTTGAAGATGGTCCAAAATTATGATCCCCTTGCTCCATGGATTTCTAAGCAACCAACCACAAAAATCTGATTTATGCAAATTAATTCGAGTTCTAAATTTAGTGATCTTGATTACTTATCTTAATTTCCATTTTCCAGCTTTTTATTTAATTTGTGTCTTACTTGTTTTTTGATCTTTTTGTCTCAACTTATGAGCTATACTTTGAAAACTTACTTTGTATAGTCTTTTTCTCTTAAAGATTGTTTTAATTTTTTTGCCTCACGATGTAAGAGCTATATTGCCCTTTGTGTTGTACTTCTTACCATATATTGTTGTATTTTATAACTATGTATGTGTCAAGAATGATTTTAAATAAATAAATAAATAAATAAATAAATAAATAAATAAATGCATTTGAAAAGGTGTATGAATTGTCTCATCAAAAAGGTGCTGAAAACTTGGATGAACTGAAGACAATGTGTCGGGAATTGATGGAAGATAAAAGACAACGGGATTGTCATGAAGCTGCTGGAAATCGGGTTGCTGGAAGAAAGAGAAGAAAGCCTATGAAGAATCTCGTAATTAAATATGTTTAATTTTTTTGTTTATTTGATTTATTATTTTATTATTAATATTATATTTATGTGTTTTTTGAATGTGAAATAAATAAAGTTTTTATGATATTTTTTGTGCTTTATGGGATTCTTAGTTTTTCAGAGATTTGAATAAGTCAAAAAAATTGGGAGATTCCCTATTCGCGGGAACTACCATTCGCGGGATGAAAAAAAGGCGGATTCGCGGGACGTATTCGCGGGAACTCCTATTCGCGGGAATGCCATTCGCGGGAGGAAATTTTTTAAAGCTATTTTTCTATTTTTCAGTTTCAGAATAATTATTCGTTCTATTCTTTTTGATATTATGCAATGAAAAGAAAGCACGGCCACAAGGTCCATCTACCCAATATCGATAAAAATAATTAACCAATTCTTTAGCAACTTCAATGGCATCTGGTGGAATATCATCATGTTGAGATAAGCGTCCAGCTTCTTGTAGCAAATACCTAAAAAATTAAATTCAAAAAATAAAAAATTTTTTATAGTTGGTCCTAAAGAGGACCGTTGGGATATGAAAAGCAGAGCAAAAGCAGAATATCACAGTTGAAGACAAGAAATCAGAGACAACTTGACTCAGTCGGAAAAGCAAATTATAAATGACAAGAATTTAAAGTTTTTAAAGCTAAAATTTTGTTTACCGCGTCCATTTCCCACGGATACCCTGAAAGGATACTTCATACATAGTTCTAACGAAATGTCGGTCAATCGGAAATGTGTGCCAAAGAAGTTCAAAGGCTTGAAAAAAGGTGCCGTATAAGTCCATTTGTTCAAAGAAAGACCGCAAAGTACAAAGCTAAATAAAAGTTTGATGTGCCGAACTTTACAAAAGAATTACAATGTCTTGCAAATATTTATAGATTTAATATTTTTAAATATTATTTAACGTTTTAACAAAAATTAATTTAATATTTTTAAATATTATTAAACTTTTAAACATATATGTGCATGAACAATGTTTTGTTTTTAACTTGTTAATTTGGTTGTGATTATTTAAAAATACAAATTCAATAAATAATTTTATCTAAATCATTTCCCGCGAATACGTCCCGCGAATCGGTACTTTCCCGCGAATACGTCCCGCGAATCGGATTTTATCCCGCGAATGGTATTTCCCGCGAATAGGGTAGCACTCAAAAAAATTTTGACGTTTTCGTTTTTGTGTTCAGAGATGTTTGCACTTTTAAATTATCTTCATTTTATTTATTTGAAACACAATTGTTTGTTTGATGATGTTTGTGGCAATGTTAAAAAATATGTTGATTAAAATATGGAGTAAATAGATAAAAAAAACTACCGAAGCTTAAAACAGATTAATCGTGGACAATATGTTTCTTTGAGTTTTCCACCTTCAGCCAGTTGTTTAAAATGTTAAAAATGTATTGATTAAAGTGAAAAAATCAGCAATGTCGTCCTTTGAGAACGCTTTGGACCAAATTAAATTTTTTTTGTCCTGGTAATTAACTTTTTGTTTTATAAAAAATTTAAATAAAATATTCAAAAATGAAAAGCAAAATGTCTTTTCATCGTTGGACATGGACAAAAAAGAAACATTTTTCTTCTTTGTTTCTCATTTGATTATTCAATATTCTTACTTTTCGTGGTAAACATGCCATGAACAACAGAAAAAGAAAAGAGTTGCATTGATTTTTTCATTGTTCGATCTATGACCGTTTGTGCATTTGACTTGGGAATGACAAACCTGAATGTGCCGAAAACATAAACATTTTCTTTCTTGCATTTGATAGTCTTTTTTTGCAGTTTTGCTATCATTTTTTGAATATTTTATTTCTTTTTTTGACAACAAAAAAAGTTGAGCTACCATGAAAGTTAAAACTTAACCTTCAGGGTAGTTAAATTATGAAGTTTTTTTTGGATCGCTAAAGAAGATTAAGATTAACAAATTTTGTAATAAGAACCGAGAACCCATCAATAAGATCAAAAAAATATCATTAAAAATGCATAAAAGAATTTTCTAAAATCAAGATGATTTAAGAAAAGATTGTTTGGTTTTACTTTAACTTTTATGCAGCTAAAAAACTTTGGCAAAAAAGAAACATTTTTTTCGTGATGCAATATTTTAACCTAATAATGTAACCTTTTTTAGTATCAGTAAAAGTAAAAAAGTGAAGAAATATAAATGAACACTGACACAAGAGCAGTTTTGTTGCTTCTCCACCTCCGGAGGCGAGTTCTGCAAAAGATCAAAGAAAAAATGCCGCTTTGCGCCTCCGGAGGCAGAGTCGGAGGCGACTAAATTAAAAAAGCACAACACTGAAAAGAAGGGGCAAAAAAACCATACAGGGGGTCAAATTGATTCGTCATCTATGTTTTAACCTTCTACTTTTTGATCGATCAATTGGAGAGGAAAGGGGTACGTACATACGCTTGAATGTGTAGAAAATGTATCGTTTCATTTTTCATCCTTTCAATGTACATTCTATAATTGTATGTGTCCTTTTCTTTTTTTCACTCGTTTATGCCTTTCTTTCATTGTTGAAATTGCTTTGAACAACAGAGAGAGAGAAAGAGTTGAATTGAATGTTCATTCCATTGCTTTTTGTTCATTTGACCTTTGAATGGCATACATGTGAGTGTCCCAAAAATAAAAGCATTTTCTTTCTTGCATTTGATTGTTTTTTTGTTGCTGTTTTGCTTTCCGTTTTTTGAATATTTTATTTCAATTTTTAGTGAAAATTTCAATCCCTTGGCCCCGGCTAGCGGTTGTACGATGTTAAACAAACGCTGTAAACTATTTCCAGCATATCGAAAAGGTGCTGGTGTGACAGTTTTTCGGTATTTTTTCAAACAGTTGTTAAAAAAGATTACGAACTATTGACCACACTAATTTATGATATCGCAATCTCTGTAGAACTTTGCAAAGTTTAAAGAGCTGATATTTTTATCGGATCAATTGTTGGTGATAACTCACTGATTTTATTCGAAGTACATCAAACTGCTTTTACTCTTAAGTAATAAATAACATTAACTTTTTTTTTAAATTGTAACATGTCTTACTTTAGTCAATAGTGACAAATTGGGTCGAAGTTGAAAAGCAATGGGAGTAAATGTAAAATAAATCACTATTCATTGTGAAAAAAAGTTGATGTATTGCTAGTCAGAACATTTAAAATTTTTCTAAAAAATTCAGAACCTTCTGTTTTAAAAATTTATAAAAATTACAAAAGCATACATCTTGGAAAAACATAGTTCCGTGAACTTGTCCTTTTCAAAACAATATACAATTTCTTATCAATTTCTTCGACCAAAGTTTTTGCTGCTGTTTCATTGTTGAATAAATGATAAAAAAAAATTAGCCATTTTTTTGTTGTTTTTCTTTAAACAATTAATGTCAAACAAAAATGATTAAATTATTGATTTTTGCTATGATTGTTTTAACTTTTGTAAATTATGCAGCTACAACATCCTCATGCCCTGAGGGAAGTTATGAATGGCAAACAAGTTGTTACTTTTTTCGAAATTCAACCATTGGTTTTGCCGATGCCGAATCAAATTGTGTTTGAATGGGAGGACATTTAATTTCAATTCATGATGGATTTACAAATACTTTACTTGCCCGTAGGCATTTTTATTTTTTAAATGTGCTATCTTATCTTTAGTTTTTTTAGAAAAAGCCCAATTTTATTTTCATGAAAGTACTGTAACAGATTTTTGGATAGGATTAACGGATTTGAATGTGAAGGGAAATTGGACTTGGATGGATGGCACTTTTTTTAATTACACAAATTGGGCATCTGATCAACCACAAAACGTTACTGAAAATTCTTGTGTCTCTGTTACCATTGCAAATGGATTATGGAAATCAGATGACTGTTTCAAGCCAAAACCATTTGTTTGTAAAATAGAAAAAGTCGAACCTCCAGCAACAACTCAATATCCAATTTATGCAAATTGTAATTATTCTTTCACCTACTTCGAGCCAACTCATTCTTGTTATGGGTATGGAAATTGGACTCCAACCGGCTTTAGTTGGACTCAAAGTGAACGATATTGCCAAGATTTTGGCGGGCATTTAGCTTCCGTTCACAGTTATGAAGAAGCTCAATTTATTGGAGGTAATTATTGGAATTAAAGTGACAACTTTTACGAATTTAAACTGTTTGTTCCAGCATTTAGTGTCGCCATGTATACGAATGTTTGGATCGGTGGTTATTCGAATGATGGTGGAAATACCTGGAAATGGTCAGATGGCACTCTATGGGATTATAATTTCTGGTATACTGGATATCCAAGATTGAATACGTCTGCATGTGTTCAAGCTTCTTGGATGAATGCAATCGATCATTTGTGCACAGAATTATATCGATTGATTTGTAAAATACCTTTAAAGAAATCCTAAAAAACGAAAACTTAAAAGGACGCATTTTTTATTTAATTACGACAATAATTCTTACATTTTTGGATTGAATTGTATTGACCAAAATTTATTACATTCTTAATAAAATTTTCATTATTGATAATTTTTAAGTATATGATATTTACAAATTCCAGTGAGTTGTTGACCCTTTTTTTAATATTCAACTCTGCCACGCTAAAAGTATACATAAAAAAATCAAATGCGTGACCTCGTTTTGACGGATTTGTTTTTTCTCTTTTTTTATAGTTTGTATTTTCCTCATTCCCACCCAAAGTTCTCATATTTTTTTGTTGCTGGATTTTTCTTTTTTCTTCAGATTTTTATCAATAGTTTTTTGAATATTTAATTTTCTTATTTTACACGTAACCAAACTTCGACATATTCGAAGTATAATTATCATTTTTAAGTGATTAAACAAATATAAAAGATAGTAGTTTAATTACTGAAAACCATGCAAGTATTTCTTTGAAAAGAATCCATTATTAATTTTTTTTCGTAGAAATGCTTTTAACAAAAATAAAATTAATTTTTTAAAATATGATAACAACACCAAATATTAGTTGAAAGAACGTAAAAGGTATCAATTATATGACTAACAAAAAATCTTATCTTTATTTTTTGGTGTCTGGACAAATCGGACGTGACTTCAGCAATGTTTTTGCTTGGCCATTAGGCATGCCGAGGGACGACTAGTCCTGCCAGGTCCCGTCCCCCAAAGGGACGGTACCGGGACTCGATTTTTCGGATTGAAAAAAAAATTGTAAAGGCGGTACCAAGGCAAATTTAAAAAAAAATGTCTTCATTCCGGGTACAGGACCGGGACCAAATTTATGTCTAGTCCCGTCCCGGGACGGGACTTGAAAAATGGTCCCTCGGCCATGCCTGTTGGCCATCCACAATCCTTTAAATAAAAAACATTGATATTCTTTTCACTGTTATTCTTTTTAATTTTTTCACAGCAACCTGTAGGTTTTTACTATTTTTAAATATTTAATTTTTATATTTTCCACATAATATCAAAAATACATTTATTATTTTAGAAAAATAAAAAATTGAATGAATTATTGATTTGTTGATTGTGAAAGACATGCAAATACATCTTTCAAATTAAATCAATTTTAATCCTTTTTCAAAGAAATAGTCTTCACAAAATAGAATTTTAAAATTTTTCAAATAATTACACCAAATTTGGATTTAAAAGAAAGTAAAATGTGACAAACAAACAAATTTTAATTTTTGTGTCGGGTCACATCAACATCAGCTGAGATAAAGCGGCTCATTTTTTTGTATTTTGATTTTTCTCTGAATAAAATCTTTGATTTTAAAAGAAAAAAGAATAAAATTTTACAAGAATATGTTTTAAATTTCGCGCAATTTCTGCGCTGGCATTCAACCTCTTTTGCCAAACCTCGGCTCGAAAAATGATGTTGAAGTGGGGTCTAAAAAAAGACATTGATTTTGTGTTTTCACTCCATTTTTTTGTTGTCATTCTTTTTGCGGTCCTTTTTTCTTTTTATTTCGACTTGCCACTTTCTCATGTTTTAAATATTTAATTTTTATATTTCCATGTCAAACTTTGATATATTCGAAGTACATTTAAAATTATTAAGCAAAAATAAAAGATTGAACAAACTGAAATTTATTATGCTGCGATCAATATTGATTCTTTTTCGTAGAAATATTCTTCACAAAGTTGAAATTTAATATTTTTTCAAATGACTACACCAAACAATAATTAAAAGAAAGTTAAATGTAACAGTTATGTGACCAACAAACAAATCTTAAATTTTCTATGTTGAAGATTTGTTTCAACATGTTGGGTTTTTAAAAAAAGACATTGCTTTTCTCTTTTCACTCCATTTCTTTGTTGTCTTTCTTTTTGCGATCTTTTTTTACAGCTACTTGAACACTTCTTACACACTTCAAATTCTTTTGCAGAAAAACCCAGAAAAATGTGAGACAAAATGTTTGGCAAAATGTTTATGAACGCCATGTGTAAAAAAGGCTTACGAAAAAAACGAAAAGCTTTTTCTTTTGTTATTGTTAAAAATAGCCATGTGCACGAACACAACGCCAAGAGACTTTTTCTATTAATTTTTTTCGGACAAAAGCTTTCTGAATTTTGATTTAATGAATCTTTTTAATATTCATTCATCTTTTTTTACTTTTTTATCCTTCCAGGTCCACTTTTTTACGGAGAATCTGAAAATACAACTTTTGAAACAACATTTCCTTAAAAACACCTTGAAAATGACAGATTTTTTTGTTTTTACAGTTATATTTTTTTGCTTCATCGAGCTTCAAACTAGTGACTATGCTCATTCGATGCAGAATTTAATTCTGCATTTGTGGTGTAAAAATGGATCTAGCAGGATCTTAACTTAAAAATGAAAGAAAACGGAAAACCCCACATTTTTTTGCTTTCGTTTCGATGAGCTCAGGTTTTGAATATTTAATTTTCTTGTTTCCTAAATGATACAACTTTGTTGTATCTTAATTTAGCAAACCTAAAAAATTGGACAACATAAGTTTTTTTAAATGAATTTCTTGATAATGATTTTGTAACGAAGAATTTCATTATTAATTCCCTTCGTACAAAATTGTTTTTACAAAAGTGAAATTTATTTTTTTAAATGACTACATTTTAATAATAATAATCTAAAGAAAATGAAATGTAACAGTTATGTGACAAAAAATTGTTGATGAAAAACTTTTATGAATTTAGTGTTTGTTTTTTAGAGTAAAAACATTTCATCAAAAATAAAAAATGCACACTGTTTTTTTTCAATTTTTTTTCATCATCAAAATTTAGTGTTTTTGATGATGAAAAATAAATGAAAAAGAAGCTGCGGTCTGTTTGTCCAAAAAAACCTTTAAATCGATTTTTCTTTTCAACTGCTGCTGTGTCTGATTTTTAATACATTTGATTTCCACAAAACATTTTATGTAGTTTTTCAGCTCATTTTTTAAATATTTTAGTTCTATATTATACAATACAATAAAAAAAAGTGACATGATATAAAGATGCTTTTATAAGTACTGTATTTGACTTTTTGGATTGGTTGTACTTTTTTTATACACTATTTATGTCACTGTAGTTTAGCGGCAAACACAATGATGAAATTAAAAAAATGTATTATAACAAGCATAAAGTCATCATTGCCATAAAAATCATATTTAATAATTCCATAATACAATGTGTTGCATAATTTTCGTCATTGACACCATTTTTTACTTACAAGTTGTTATTTTCCTATTTTTTTCGTTTGTTGATGGTTTCAATTTTATGATCACACAAGGAAATATGCAAAAAAATTGGTGTGAAAAATACGGCAATAATCACAATAAATTTTATCTCGGACACACAAATGCAGATGAAAGAAAAGTGTAATTTCTTAATTCTGTAAAATTTAAAAAAATTTAAAAAAGGTAGAAGCATGATTTTTAAATGTTTATTTTGTTCACCAAAATTGGCAGCAGTTGTTAAACAATCCGACGGCCGGGTAGTCGGGTGGTCCAGCGCGTTCACTCATCAGTATATTACTCCCTGGTTCGAGTCACGTCCGTGGTCACATTTAAAAATGATTACCCGCGTCCGTCACCGGTCCCTCCGGGTTACCAAAGGATATATTATGTCAAACCGAAGACATTAAAAACGGCTACTGGAGCGATCTCAGGTTAAACATATCCATCTGTATTATGATATTACCACAAAGAAAGTGAGTGGCATCGCTTAGATGTGATACAAAAAAAATATGTAAATTTAGTGTGCCTATTTTTTTTGGCAGTCATCGTTGCAAAATTGATGTGTAATAAACAACCTTTAGTCCTTCAGCCTTGGCTTTGGCAAGGTTTGTCCCTCTTTTTTGGTGAACACACAACATTCATTCGTATACTTATTGCCTTTTCTTTTTGAAAAAATATATATTTGTGCAGTTGAGAAAGGTTTTTATTGATTATTTTCTTTCAAGGAAACAATGAAGTAAACGATGTTCATTTTATTAAAGATATTTTATATCTATGAATTAGTCAGAAAAAGTTTTTTTTGAATATTTTGTTTTTATTTTTATGATCAATACTTATCAGGACAGTTAATTAATATAATTTTACAAATACAGTTTTAAATTTTCGGACATTGGTATTTTTTTCCATCAATAAAAAAATGTATTTAAATTTTTTTAACCTTTTGAGTTCATTAAAGCAAATAAAAATTCATTTTAAACAGTTGAAATTTTAAAAAAGCGTTACAAGAAAAAATAGTATCAATTTTTCTTTTGCATCAAGGTTTACGAAAAAAATTGCTGATTTCAAGATCCGATTTTTATTTTACACTAATTTTTAACCGAAATCAACTGCAAAATAAATAAAGTTTGAAACAAATAATTTTTCTTATACTTTTAACGAATAATTTGTTTAATCTTATGTCCTAAAACATTGGCTCAGTAGAAATAAGTTAGTCCAAATCGTTTAGTGAACATAACAGGACATTCATTAGCTTGTTGCCCTTTTTTGCAAGTTTTTTATTGATTCTTTTTTCTTCTAAGACAGTGTAGACTGCTGCAAATGTCAAAAAATGAAAGAAATGATGCACTTTTTTTAAAATTTTTGACCTGAATATGGTTACCGAAAATTTTTTTTGAATATTTTGTTATAATTGTTTATGATCATTTCGTATCAAAACAATTAATTAATTTCTTAATGTTAGAAATAAATTAAATAATTTTTTAATCAATGTGTTGTTAAATATAACAATATTAAAAAATTTATTCAAAATCATGCTACATTTTTTGTTTAAGAAATAAAAAATATAAACCTATTTTTGACACATAAAATATTAAAAAAAAAGGTAAATAGAAAGTGCCATGAATTATTATCAACTTTTAATTGTAATGAATTAATTATTTATCAGTTTGTTTTCTGTTCTATTTAGTTAAAAAATAATCAAAAGTTTTGCAGCATTGACTAGGTATAACACATTTTGTCTTTCTCTCTGTTTCTAAATATAATAAGCCATTCATAAACTGGTTGCCCCTTCTTTTTGAAAATATTTTTTGTGCAGTTGAGAAAGGTTTTCTTTATTGATTTTTCTCTTCCAAGGAAGCAAAGACGCGCAAATGGCAGAAATAAAAATTTATGAATCTTCTTTTTTTGAATATTTTAGCATTATATTTATCTAAAAAAAAATAAATTTATTTTGAAATCATTTGTTGCCCAAAAAAATTTCCTTCCAGAACTTTTCTGTCTTTCTTTTTAAATTTATTGTACCGGTGATGATTAGTCATCGATCCTTTCTTTTTCCACCAATTTGTCTCTCTCCAAAAAGTTGAAACAAAAAGAAGAGATGCATAAGCGCCAAAAGTGTTAAACGCTGATGACCTGCAAAATTGTATTTATGGCATCTAAAGAATAAAAACAATGCGTTTTTCACTGTTTTATCAATGCTTTTCGTCATTAAAGCCATTTTTATCGGGCAATCTCAAGTTCGGCAATCTCATTTTTAGGGTGTTCAACGTGATGCAAAAATATTTATACATTGAAAGAATTGAATTGATTTCTAGGCGGTTACATTATTATAAAAAAAGCATTAAATGTAAAGTGAAATTTTGAAAATGACAAAATGATGAATCATTTGCAGGTTTGGGAGGAAACTGATTATTTTCCGGGATTATAATAGCATCGGCCTTCAGCCCATGTAGGATCATTCTTTTGGCAATGCATTCCATTGCAGCAGGTTCCTTGTGAGCCATTTTCACCAGTACAAGCTAAAATTTGCATTTGTATAAATATTGGGTAATTCGAGTTGAACATTTTACTAACCACCATCTTGTTGAACACAGGCTTCAACTTGAGACTGTCCAATGAAAGCAGCCATAATGACGAAAAGCATGGATAAAACAGCGAAGAAACGCATCTTTTGTTGGAGTTGAAAGTAAGAATATCAGCAGTAAATAAACAAATGTATTGTTGTATCATCTGAAACTTCTTCAGTTTATATAGCACCATGAAATAAACGCACAAGTACATATTTAATGTAATATCAAAAAGTTACGCCCATTTTTATGGAAGATGGTTGATGTGTTATTTTGCAATCAGGAAATGTGCTCCTAACTTGAACGGGAATTTTTAGTTTCTTATTTTCTTCTTCTTCAAAAAATACCAAAAATCAAGATTTCTTCTCACTAATGATGCTTTCATTGCATGATCAAATAATTTGTATTTTTTTTATTTCCTTTCAAAAATATAACCTTTTACCTTTTGTAAGAAAGTGTTTTATAATGATGGATGTGTTTTGAAAAGTGCATTTTTGCGTTGTAAAAAAACAATAAAAAATCAAACTAAATACACTTTTTTTGTGCAATTTTTCTCCAAAAGCTGCAAAAGGCGTTGGACAAAATTGAAAATGTGTTCAAAACTTGTTTATTTTAAACTTTTTTCTCTTTAGTTTGTAATTAATAGAATGATACAAAAGAAAACTTTATATATTTTGATGTATGTCGAAAAGGAAAATCACCCCATATCACCCCGAAAAAAGATAAAGAGATTGGAGAGCTAGATTTGTATAAAAAATTCTTGAAAAACAAAGGAACGAAAAAGGAAATGAACTTTTTTTTGCACGCGCGTCAAAAAATGCATTGATTTTGCACAAAATTTATGAATGCAACTCGATGCATGAAAATATTTTTCTGTAAAAACCACTAAAAATGCAAATTTTAGGTATTTGTTACAGAAAAAACTTTTTCAAAAATAGCATATTCTGAATCAGCGTAAAAAAATACGTCTGGTAGGCCAGATTATTAATTTTGAAAAAATAGTTGAATTTTTCATACTGTAACGACGAAAAAATAATGAAAAAGAAAAGGAAAAAGTGTTCCCCGCCTCTTCCTAACCTTAATAAAATAAATATCAGTTATCAGAAAATCTCCAAGTTGCTAAACCCGACATTATCACTGATATCAGTTCTAAATTCCTTTAACACCGCAGAAATTCCAGATTGATGCATTTTTCTTTATTCTAACGTTTTTTTCGTTCAATTTCCTTGACGATCAGGGTCTTTTTCTATTGTTTTTGTTGCCTAAAAAATAAAAAAATATAAACGTTTTCTTTTTTACTTGAAAATTTACATAGAATGTAAAATTAGTTTTTTTTATTTTTTAACATTTTTTATTTAAAATCTGTTGTTGTTTATGTTAATAAGTCTATTTAGGTTTAAATAAGTATTATGATATGTTTTAATCAAGGGTTGAAGAATACAATAGTAGTTATTCGATATTTTCAAATTCATTTTCCCTCAAAATATATAAAGTTTTCTTTTGTATCATTCTATTAATTACAAACTAAAGAGAAAAAAGTTTAAAACAAAACAAGTTTTGAACACATGCCCAAATTTTTCCAACGCTTTTTGCAGCTTTTGGAGAAAAAAATTGCACAAAAAAAGTGTATTTAGTTTGATTTTTTATTGTTATTTTACAACGTAAAAATGCACTTTTCAAAACACATCCATCATTATAAAACACTTTCTTACAAAAAGCAAACGGTTATATTTTTGAAAGGAAACAAAAAAAATACAAATTATTTGATCATGCAATGAAAGCATCATTAGAGAAATCTTGATTTTTGGTATTTTTTGAAGAAGAAGAAAACTAAAAATTCCCGTTCAAGTTAGGAGCACATTTCCTGATTGCAAAATAATACATTAACCATCTTCCACAAAAATGGGCGTAAATTTTAGATTTTAAAATAAATCTGTACTTGTGCGTTTATTTCTTGATACTATATAAACTGAAGAAGTTTCAGATGATACAACAATACATTTGTTTTTTTACTGCTCATATTCTTACTTTCAACTCCAACAAAAGATGCGTTTCTTTGCTGTTTTATCCATGCTTTTCGTCATCATGGCTGCTTTCATTGGGCAATCTCAAGTTGAAGCCTGTGTTCAACAAGATGGAGGTTAGTAAAATGTTGAACTCAAACTACCCAATACATTTATACAAATGCAAATTTTAGCTTGTACTGGTGAAAATGGCTCACAAGGAACCTGCTGCAATGGAATGCATTGCCAAAAGAATGATCCTACATGGGCTGAAGGCCGATGCTATTATAATCCCGGAAAATAATCAGTTTCCTCCCAAACCTGCAAATGATTTATCATTTTGTCATTTTCAAAATTTCACTTAACAATTAGTGCTTTTTTAAATAATGTTACCGCCTAGAAATAAATTTTATTCATTCAATGTAAAAACATTTTTGTATCACATTGAACACAGACCTAAACATGAGATTGCCGAACTTGAGATTGCCCGATAAAAATGGCCATGATGACGAAAACATTGATAAAAACAGTGAAAACCGCATTGTTTTTATTCTTTAGAAGCCATAAAGACAATTTTGCAGGTCATCAGCGTTTAACACTTTTGGCGTTTTGCATCTCTTCTTTTTGTTTCAACTTTTTGGAGAGAGACAAATTGTTCAAAAAAGAAAGGATCGATGACTAAAACTAATCACCGGTACAATAAATTTAAAAAGAAAGACAGAAAAGTTCTGGAAGGATTTTTTTATGCAATTAGACGAAAAATGATTACAAAATAAATTTACAAATTAAAGCAACAGAAAAAAGGGGAATATTATTTGAGTGATAAAAGATATGACCAATACGACAAAAAAATACGCATAATAATTTTTTTTATCTATGAATTAGTTAACAAAACTTTTTTTTGAATGTTTTGTTTTCATTTTTATGATCTTTCTTATCAAAGCAGTTAATAATTTTATATATACAGTTTTAAATTTTTGGTGAAAATTTTTTTAACCCTTTATGGTTACAATTTCCAACAATAAAAAAATATGTATTTAAATTTTTTTTAACGTTTGAGTTCATTGAATTCAATCTTCATGAAGGAAATAAAAACTCATTTGAAACAATTAAAATTTTATAAAAGCGTTACAAAAAAAATATTATCAATTTTTCTTTTGCATTAAGGTTGTTGCATTTTTGAAAAAAATTGCTTATTTCATGATTGGATCTTCATCATACACTAATTTTTAACCAAAATCAACTGCAACATGCAATTTGAAACTAAAAATTGTTTGTATGAGTTTAATGAACGATTGGTTTAATCTTATGTCCTAAAACACTGGCTCACAAGGGAACCGCACGCGATGATAATCGAGTTTTGCAACCAAATATGGTTTAACGGTGTCTAATAAGGTCAAAAACGAACATAAAAAAGTTTTACGTGCCACTTTTAACTCTAAGGCACTTTTTCGGCACTTTGAAGTTTGGCACCCTTCTTTTTCAAAGGGCTCAAAAAAGTGAAAAAAATAAAAATTTATAAAAATGTTAAAAATTGATGGAAACGTTAGTAATAAACATATTAATGATCCCTATAAAATATTTTTGCGTAAAACTTTCATTAACGTACTTTTTAAATCGATACAAGCATGTACCTTGATATAGTAGAGGAACTTTAAAGGGGAGTAAAAATCGAGTTTTCGGCACTCTAATGACAAAATACTTTACATACGTTTATAAATGATCCTTAGGAACATTTTTGAGCAAAATTTGAGATTTTTAAAAAAAATTATATTTTTTTCATTTTTGAACCCAAAGGGGGGACTAAAACAAATCGCGCAACTTCAAAGTGCCAAAAAAGTGCCTTAAAGTTAAAAGTGGCACGTAAAACTTTTTTATGTTCGTTTTTGACCTTATTAGACACCGTTAAACCATATTTGGTTGCAAAACTCGATTATCATCGCGTGCGGTTCCCTTGTCAGTAGAAATAAGTTTGTCCCACTCTTTCATTGAACGTAGCTAGACATTCATTCGCTTGTTGTCATTTTTGAAAGTTTTTTTATTGATTCTTTTTTCTTCTTCTAAGACAGTGACGACTGCTGCAAATGTCGAAAAATGAAAGAAACGATGCATTTTTTAAGATCTTTTTTACCTTAAAATTAGTTTAAAAATTTTTTTTTTTGAATATTTTGTTATTTTATTTATGATGAATTCTTATCAAAGCAGTTAATTAATTTCTTGATTTAAGAAATGATAAGAAATGAAGTTTTACATAAATAGGTTTTAAACTTATTTGCAAAATTTGACAATATTAAAAAAGTTTTTTCAAATTTTGTTTTACGTTTTTAGAAAAAAATGAACCATTCTTAACAGACAAAAATTTAAAAAAGAGTTAATAAAAAGTGACATTATTATCAACTTTTAATAATTAATAAATTATTATTTATCAATTTGTTTCACTGTTTTATTTAGTTAAATAATAATCATAAGTCCTGCAACATTGGCTAGATATAACACAGTTTGTCTTTCTCTCTCTTACTAGACATAACAAAATATTCGTTAAACTGGTTACCCCTTCTTATTAAAATTGGGATGTTTGTGCAGTTGAGAAAGGTTTTTTTTATTGATTTCTTTTCTTCCAATGAAGCAACGACTCGCAAATGGCAGAAAAGAAATTTAACTTCGATAGAGTTAATAAAACTTTATTTTTTGAATATTTTGTTATAATATTTATGATCGTTCTTATCAAAACAGTTGATATATTACTTAATTTTATAAATACAATTTAAACTTAGATCCTATTATATTTATTCAATACCAAAGTTATTTCATCAATAATAAAATAAATACAATGTGGATAAATAGTATTTTACAGTTTAATTTTATTAAAACAAATAGAAGCTTGTTCTTCACGCATTAAATTTTTAAAAAAGGGTCATTAAAAAGGTTAAAAGAAACTAACATCAACTTTGAATGATAGATAAAAGTTAAAAAAATGTTTTTCTCTTATTTTATTACTGAAAATAAAAACTCCGTGCCAGTTTTGATACATCTTCAATACGCAATAAAATCAATTATCTCAGGGTGAATAATTCGTAATAAGTCTGGAAATGTTTATATATTTAAGAAATTCTTTTCTTAACAGTTTGTTTCTCAGTTTTATTATTAGTAAATAAAATGTAACAAAAAGATATTTAACAAAATTAACAAAATTATGAAAATATATGCATTATAATTTCTGTGCTTTATCACAATTGATAATAAATATTGTCCAACATAAAGCAAATTACCAAACAAAAATTCATTTAATTCAATCCGTTTTATCAATGATGACAAGGATCCTTCATGACAAAATTCAGGTTATAAGAATCTTCAAACAGTGTTTTCGTTTTTAAAAAAACTCGGCCTTTGCGGCATCCTTTGAACTTCGTGAAATAACGGCGGTATCTCGTTTTAAAATTGTGTTAAAATGAGCACGTTGTTTTTTTCATGACGCAATATTAACTCAATATTGGGACCTTTTTTTGATTATCACTAAAAAGAAAAAAAGTTAAGAAATATCAATGATTCACCTTTTTTAGCACCTGCCCTTTTCAGTTTTTTTTTATTAAACTTTGCTTAACCTTTCTTATCTTTATATCAAAAATTTTGCATAAAACGGAAACAAAATAACAATAAAAAATTTGTTTTCGTCATTGTTGATAGCTATGATGATGAAAATGAATATTGTCTCCAGCTGTTTTGTTTTTTGCACAATCTTTGTTACTGTAAGTTTTTATTACAGGAAGCGGTAGTATACGTTCTTTTTCCTATTTTTTTGACCCCGAAACAAAAATAAATTTGAATAAAATTGACTCGATTAAAATACCGTAATTTTCAATTTCGTGCTAAACAAACCTGAAAATCGAGAATCAAAAGTACGTAAACTGCTAACTTCTTTAAAATACTCTGCTAATTTTATGAAAATTTTTAGGTTAACAGTCTTGCAATTCCTCCTAAAATTCAAAAAAAGCCCTCAAAAGCTGCTGTTTTCACTACCGTAGTCGATAGCACAAAATTTAAACCATCAACAAATGCAACAATTATCCCTTCTGTAAATCTTACAGAATCCCACCAAGCAAACAGCAACACAGACGTGCACGTTGTTGAAAATCACCACCTTTCCCCTTTTGTTGATGATGAAGATGGTGATGTTGAAATTGATTCAATTGAAGAAGGAAGTGGAACTGAAATCAACAACGCAAAAAATGTTCTACAAAACTTTGTTCAAATTGTAGAATCCAATGAGGATGGATCAAGTGATGTGGAATTCGATAAAATTATGGAAGAAGTTGATATGGAACGATAAAAATTGATGTATAATATAATTTTGTATAATAATAAGTACCTCTTATATTCTAAAATATCTCTCTTTTTTTTCAATCATTACAGGTACTTGTTTTTTGCATATTTACTTTGTATTCTTTTGGCTGTAGAGGTGTAAATAATAATTTTTACTCTTATTACATAAAATTATGCGTTCATTAATTTGTACGGAATATGATACAAAACGTGAAAAATTAAGAAATTGTTGTACAACAGTTTTTATTATCATAGAAATGTGAACAATCTTGACAATTGGTTTTACTTTATTTATCACATTTTATTTTAACCCTTTTATCAGTCACGCCCATTACAGCGCAAAAAAAAAATCAGTTTGATGTGATAACAACTAATTAAATTACATTAATTTTATTAACCCATTTCATCATTAATCATCTTCATCGTTACCGTAAATATCTTCATCATCATCACCGTCACCACATGTGGGGAGCATATCATCAGGGTCAAAGTACCCGGGATCTCCGGGTTTCAAAGGCGGATCACTGTCGTAACCATCTTCTTCATCATTTTCTTCATCACTTTCTTCATCTTCACAGCTATCCTTTTCATCATCTTCTTTTTCTTCATAGATGCCATTGAGGTGATTAAACTTCATTATTTTTTGAAAATATCTGAAAAGTGAAGATGTAAATTTCTTAAGTAGTTTAAATTATTACTATTAAAATTTTGTTGAGCTACAGTACTTACAAAGTGTACAACAACGCAATAAAAAAATGAAGATGTGGCAAATATTAAAAGCGAAAATTTTTTATTTAAAACTACGTACAATTAATGATATTGAGATTTAAAAGAAAATTCAAGAATTAAATGTTCACTCAAAAAGTTCATTGACAATTTCTTTACTGATGTCATAGAAATTATCAGGTACAAAAGACATAAACATAAAAAGGACATTCATATTGAAATAAAAAAGAACGTTAATGTCGGTTAGACAAAATAAGAATTAGGTAAGTGTGTAGTCACAAAGTAACTGATATCAGAAAATTATAAGCTTGTACTTTTGAAAGAAAAAACACATAAATTTCTATTTTTATGATTTTCAATGCCATTTACGTCTTCACAGATAAATTAAAAAGTGCAAATACAGTATTCTTGGTGACAATATTTTTAGCGGTATTTTCAAGTTCAACAACGTAAAAATAAAAATTACAGTAATATATTCGGCTAACAAGGGAAGGTATGAACATGTCCCGCCGCTTTTAAAACAAGACCTATCCCATTATTTAGCCCTAGAGAAGTTATGCATAACCCCAAAAAATTTCCGTTGAATGGTCTTTACTTTATGCAAATTTGAAAAAAGCGATGGGACATGTTGATTCCTTCCCTTGTAAAATGTTTTGCTTAAAAGTAAAGAATTTGTGCATTGGTTTCAAATTGTTGAAAAAAGCTGTCAATGTATTCGGAAATTTTATTGTTGCCTTTTTTATGGACTAAGAAGATCAATAACGTATTTTTTCTTTTACCATTCCTTATCACTCAGAAAAATTTTAATTGATCAAAAGCATTGTCTTCACGTGTATATTTTTTAGTCATTTTATTGTTCTCTTTTTTGTCTTTCTTTAAAAGCTTGTTAAACAGCTTTGAAACAAAAAATAAAAGACAAAAATGTTTTTGTTTCTTCTATTTTGTTTTCTGATTTGCATAAATCCAGCTCAATCAGATGTTCCAGAAAACCGTAGAATCGATTGTGCTCCAGGAAGAATAAAGAATAAAGATTTTTGTGTCTCGAAGGGATGTATTTGGGATGACAATGGTGAACCTGATACTGTACCACTTTGTTACTTCCCAGCTAATACTGGATATATTGTTGCCCCAGGGGCATTTTCAGCAGGAGATAAAACTGTGAATTTAAAGAAATCATCTGATAGTGTCCAGAATCCATTTGGCACAGATTTCACAGATTTAACGTTTCAATGGAAGGAAATTGGTGCAGGTGTTTACATCAAAATTGAACCTTCACAAGTAACAAGGTAAGTTACAATAAAATTTGAATAATTTAAATTTGGGGGATTGAGTTAATGATCAAAAAGCACGCGACCTTTGTTGTTGAAGCAGGGAAGCATGGAACTGATACTCCCCTTCTTCAACAACCCCCCCCCCCCCCCCCCCGGTTTTTACCCAATTTAAAACATTCCTCCATTATAATATTAATGGAAGAATGCCAACGCACCCATAATATGGCGCTGGGTTGGGGCCGACGGTGCATGCCGTTGAAATTTTGTAAATGACCCCTCCCCTGAGGACATCTATAAAAATATATTAAAAATTAAAGTAATATAAAAAAGGTGACACTTTTGTCACATTTTGTGACACTTTGTACATGCTTTGTGACACTTTTTCCGAATGAGCAAAGTGTGACACTAAGTGGCACTTTTTGGTTACGAAAGTGTCACGTTCTGGTGACACTTTTTTTCTCCGTGCAGGGTTTCCAAATGGGGCTCCTTTGCAAGAACCTGAGCTTGAAGAATTCTAGAAAATGAGAATCCCATCATTGAATCCTTTGCATTTTTCAGATATTGACCTCCAATTGGCATCAATGACTCCCCAAATTTGCAGTAAAGCGAAAAACTTACTGTAGCATTAATAAATTCAACAGTTTTCTCTTTTACTGGCAGTATCTCCAGAATCAGATCTTCAATCTCCTCCTTATATTCCCCCTCCAATAATTTTTGAAGCAAAGTTGAATGGACAGCTTATAGCTTTTCAGCATGATACTGGAGCAGCTACTACGGTAATCAACGAAAGGAAATGGATCAATATTGGATCTCCTGTCTTAAGCAAATCTTCAATAAGACTTCGAAGTTACAATGGAAATATCCCGGTCATGGGAGTCAGCAAAGTAGCAGTACAAATTGGCCTTGATTCAAAGAAGCTTTGGGTTACGGTAGTTAAAGCCAGTGATGCTATATTGGGTCGTGATTGAATTCATGCTTTTAGGCTAAAAGCTGAACAGCAAATTCACCAACAATGCAATCAAGTGGAATTTGTACGAAAATCGCAAATTATTTGAGGGTAATTAATTTGTAAAAAGTTTTTATGGAAACCTTTTATTTAAAAGAATTCATTATTTATGAATATGCTTTTCAGTTTCATTGTTAGTAAGCAAAATGTAACAAAAAGATATTTTACAAAGTTATGAAAATATATGCATATAATTTCTGTGCTTTGCAATAAATGATAATAAATATTGTCCAACATAAAGCAAATTAACAAGCAAAAATTTATTTTATTCAGTTCGTTTTATCTATGATGACAAGGATCCTTCATGTCAAAATTCAGATTTTAAAAAGAATGTTTTTACCAGTATTTTCGTTTTGAAAAAAGAACGCCCTCAGCGGCATCCTTTGATCTTCGGCAAAACACTTTGAACTTATCTCGTTTTAAAATTGTGTTAACATGAGAACTTTGTTTTTTTCATGACGCAGTATTAACTCAATAATGTGATATTTTTGTTTGATTATCAATAAAGTTGTTAAGAAATATAAATGATTCATCTTTGTTTTTAGCACCTGCCCTTTTCAGTTTTTTTTTTGTTAAACGTTGCATAACTTTTCTTTTCTTTATTTCAAAAATTTTGCATAAAAGAGAAAGAAAATTGTCATCAAAAATTTATTTCTATCATTGCTGATAGCTGTGATGATGAGAATGAACGTTGTCTCCAGCTGTTTTATTTTTTGCACAATCTTGGTTACTGTAAGTTTTTAATAAAAGAGGCAAAGGTTTACGTTCTTTTACCAATTTTTTTGGTCGCAAAACAATAATAAATTTAAATAAATTTGTCTCGACATAAAACTGACCCTGATTATCAGGTTTGTGCTTCACAAACCTGAAAATTAGGGATCAAAAAAGCAAGTAAACTGCTAGCTACTTTAAAATACTCTGCTAATTTAATGTAAACTTTAGGTTAATAGTTTTGTCATTCCCAATAAAATCCAAAAAGATCCCCCAAAAACTGTTGTTCCGACTACAGTAGCAAATGGCACAAAATTTAAACCATCTACAAATGCAACAATTACCCCTTCTGTAAATTTTACAGAATCTCACAAAGCAAACAGCAACACAGAAATGCATGCTGTTGTTGAAAATCATCATATTTCATCTTCTGTTGACGATGAAGATAGTGATGTTGAAATTGATTCAGTTGAAGAAACTGAAATTAACAACACAAAAAATGTTCAACAAAGTTTTTTTCAAATTGAAGCATCCAATGAGGATGGATCTAGTTATGAGGAATTCGATAATATTGCGGAAGATGTTGATAGGGAGGGGGGTCGGAGAATCCAACCCTCTCTTGAAGTATGGTTGATATGGAACGATAAAAATTAATTTATTATTTTGTTATAAAAATACGATAAGTATCTGGTGTAATCTATAAACTTTATTTACGTGTGTGATTTAAGTAATTTCTTATTTGCATATTTTTGTAGCATTCAATTGATGTTGTAGAAGTTTTCAATAAATTTAGTAAAAGATATGCCTTTTTTAAAGAATAAATGTTCCACAGCAGCTATTATGTTGATTATATTTAATACAGAAAACATAACTTCAGAATTGGGTGAAAATACTTTTTGTTTTGGAAGATTAAAATTTTAGGTAAAACAAATATTTCACTCCCCCTTTTCGATGAGAGTTGAAAATACAGACCAAGTGCTCCAAGTTGGTCCTATACCGGTTGACTAAATTTTTATTGTTTTCCTTTTTTTGCGGCCGACATTTTGTGCCATTCATTTAAGGCCTGTAACCATAGCTGAAAAATGCCAAATTTGATGTGATTTTTGACAAACACATTTCGCTTACAAACAAAATAATTTTTGCTTTAGTTTAAATTTACTGGAAAAAGTACTCAAAAGTTTCTGAAATGTATTGTTGACTAAAAAGATCAATAACGCATTTTTCTGTTATCATTTTTCCTTATCATTCCAAAAAATTTTAATTGATCAAAAGCATTGTTTTCACGTGTCTGTTTTTTTATTCATTTTATTGTTCTCTTTTTTTTTGTTTTACTTTAAAAGCTTTTCAAACAGCTTTTAACGAAAAAAAGAAGACAAAAATGTTTTTGTTTCTTCTGTTTTCTTTTCTGATTTGCATAAATCCATCTCAATCAGATGTCCCAGAAAATCGTAGAATCGATTGTGCTCCAGGAAGAATTAAGAACAAAGATTTTTGTGTCTCAAAGGGATGTATTTGGGATGACAATGGTGAACCTGATACTGTACCACTTTGTTACTTCCCTGCCAACACTGGATATGTTGTTGCCCCAGGGGCATTTTCGTCTGGAGATAAAACTGTGAATTTAAAGAAATCATCTGATAGTGTTCAGAATCCATTTGGCACAGATTTCACAGATTTAACGTTTCAATGGAAGGAAATTGGTGCAGGTGTTTACATCAAAATTGCACCTTCACAAGGAACAAGGTAAGCCACAAAAATTTGAATAATAAATTTTGGGGATTTGAGTTAATGATCAAAAATCTTCTTTGTTGTTGAAGAAGGGGAGTAAGAAACTGATAAAAACACATTTTTGCTTTTTTCTTTTTTCATTTTTCTTTTTTTGATTGATTTTTTCATCTTAAACATAAAAAAATATCAGTGCAAAAAAATTTGCATAAGGTAATAAGCTTTTCTGAAATTTAAGTAAAGTTGAACTGTATTTTTTTCCAAAATTATACTCAAAAATTTTAAAATAAGCCTGAAAGGAATTCTGTCATTTTTTATGTTTCAGCGGACTTTCTTCAGTTTTGCAGACAAGAATATTTTTTTAAACTTTTTTGATAAAAAACAAAGTATATATCTATTACGTGATCGACAATGCATTAGAATTCTAAGTTCAACATCAAAATCCAATTTTTTATTGATTTTTTGAAAGTTGAAAACTTTGAAAATTCTTGCGCGCAAAAACTGAAGAAAATCCGTACATTCGATTAAAAAATAGAAAAGAAAGTAAAAAATAATTTAGTCTTAAAAATTGTCACATGCGTATATTTGTAATGCACTCGCTTGAATGTAGGTTATTTGATTAAGAAATTTAATTCTATTTTTTCTTTCATAAAAACCATAGAAATTGGTCAAATGTGGTTGGCAAAAATATATGTAAAATATTTAAAAAAATCGAAGAGTGCAAGAAACACATCGCAGAAAAAATGAGCAATTTGAAGAAGGAACAAACACTTAAAAGAGATCCCTTTTTTCGGCAGCTGCAAACACACTCACATTCATTGAGTTTTTGATGACCTCTTTTATGCAAATACCTAGCTGGAGTTGACCTCTCTTGATTTTTGGTCATTTTTTTGGCCACAATAATCTGAATAATTCAATTTGGGGTTGGAATTAATCAGAGATCGCAGGCAAATTTAAATATGTATAATAAGATCACTGAATTTGTTTTAATGATTAAAAAGCAAGCGACCTATGCTGTTGAAAAAGGGAAGAATTAACTGATAAAAACACAGTTTCTACTGTTTTTCAATTTTTTGTTTCATTTGTTAAAGCTAATAAATTTCGTGAAAATTTACGCGGATTTTGCAATAAACTATGTTATGCATTTATGCATATTAACAGTTATTCCCAATAAATCTTCACACAATCTGATTTCAATAAAACAAAACCCCAATTAATTAGTCACCCAAATAAAGGACAATTGGATACGTCTGTCCTTTACATGTATCATAATCATTAATGACGGTTATGTGAATTGGGAATAGTTTAATTAATGTTCATCATTGTTTTTTCTTTACTCACTAAAGTAGTCATACTATTATATTCTGAAATGATCGAATGGAAATTTATATAAAATATTCAAAAAATCCTAAGAACTTTAAGAAGAAAACATCACAGAAAAAATGTGAATTATAAAAAGGCAGGAATAAATACTTAATAGAGATCCATTTTTTTGAGCAGCTGCAATAAAGCATACATTCTTTGATCTGGGTTTTTTTGTGTCAATTGTTGATTGGTAGCGACCTCTCTTGTTTTTTTTTTGACAGTGGTTCTTTTTCAACATCCAAGCAGATGCAAATATCTACATTTTTTGGGTGTGCTTAGGTTCAAATGAATTAACATTTGCTAGTTTTTTTGTTTTTCTCGATTGCTTGTTTGAACAAAAAACAAAAATTTAAATAATTTATAGTGCCGAAAGCAATTTATTTAGAATTATGCAAACCATTTTTTTTATTGAAAAATGCAAATAATACCTCACTTTAAAAACTAAAAAATACTTGTCACATAAAAAGCAAATTTATGCTAATTAAATTAAGCCCCAAAGAAATCCTTTGCTTTTTTATTTTGTAATCAGCATAGATTGATATTCAGGATTTTCATTGTTATGTCATGAAACGGCTTTCCTCTTGTTTTTGGACACTGACATAAAGTAGCAAGTAGTAAATCTAACATAACGAAAAAATTTGCATAATTGTCAAAACGAATTCTGTAACACTGCTGCGACAGTACTGCCTTCCTTATTCTCATGATGCAAAATCAGACTTCCCATGGTATCAATCTGAGCTTTAAAAATTTCACAAAATAAGAATTATCTCATCCAATCATTCATACTTTTCAGATATCGACCTCCAATTGGCACCAATGATTCTCCAAATTTGCAATCAAGCGAAAAACTTACTGTACAATCATCAAATTCATCAGTCTTTTCTTTTACCGTTTCTCGAACTTCTGATGGTGAAAAACTTTGGGATACTTCCCTTGGGGGATTGTTATTTGCAGATCAATATATTCAAATTTCAACTTTACTTTCAACAACCCAAATCTTTGGATTTGGTGAAAATGTTCATAAAACTTTAATGGCAAGTTTTTAGATTGAACTTTGGGATATATGAAATCCACTTTTTTGTAGCATGATTTAAGCAAATATCGAACATGGGGAATGTATACTCGAGACGCTGGACCCGATTCAGTTAGTGATACAACACATAATTATTACGGTATGTGGTTGAGGTTGTAGGATATATGAAATCCTTAGTTAAAGGATATATAAAATCCTTTATCCCATTCCAGGTGTACATCCATTTTATATGGGTCTTAATTCAAATGGTAAAACTTATGGCGTTTTTATTCTAAATTCAAATGCTCAAGAAGTAACCCTTGGACCTGCTCCACATTTGACCTACCGTACTATTGGAGGACAACTTGAACTTTTCTTTTTCCCTGGTCCATCCCCCGCAGATGTCATTGTTCAATACCAACAAGTTATTGGGAAACCATTTTTACCACCTTATTGGGCTTTAGGCTTCCAGGTTGGCTATGATAATCATATACGGTAGGATACAGTAATCTTACAGATTTGTCGATGGGGTTACAAAAGTGTTGCTGATATTAAAGCTGTTGTTGATCGAACAAAAGCTGCTGGAATTCCACAAGATGTTCAATTCTCTGATATTGATTACATGAATCGTTATCAAGATTTTACTTATAATAAGGATTCAGCAGTAAGTCTTTATCTTTAGTTCAAACTTTAAAAATTTGCATAACTATTGAAATTTGCTTTATGAAAATTCCTGAATTTGACTAAAATCAAAATTTACATAATTGTTGAACTTGACAGAACTCAAAACTTGCATAAATGTTAAATTTGCTTAGATCCAAAATTTGCATAATTATAAAAATTAGATAATTTTAAAAGTGAGCTAATTCTTTACCAATGCTACATTAAAAAAATTTACATAATTCTTGAACTTGGTTAAACTCAACAATTTTTAGGATTGGTCTGGTTTGCCGGCTTTCATTGATAATTTGCATAAAAATTATGGAATGCATTTTACGCTTATCTTTGATCCAGCTGTTGAAGCTGATTATGATAGTTTCAAACGTGGCATTGCTGCAAATGCTTCTTTCATTGAATGGCCAAGAATGGATTTAGTTCCAACTGGAATTGAAGATAGTTATCCCTATGTAAAAGGAACAAAAATTATGCTTGGAAAAGTTTGGGTATGCAAATTTTATTTTTGACCATTGCCAAAGTTGACATTTTTTAAGCCTCAAAATAATGCTGCTTTCCCAGATTTCCTCGATCCTCAAGATGAAACTCAACAATGGTGGGAATCTGAACTTGGCGGATTTGTGAAAGAAGTTGGATTTGATGGGGCATGGATTGATATGAATGGTATGTGCTAATGTTGAGAGATATATGAAATCCTTAATCCTAGTATGTTTTAGAACCATCAAACTTTGATACACAACCAAATAATGGCAGCACAAGGTACAATGTTGGAGATCTTACTTGTCCAGTTGTAGGTGCCGATAGCTACTACGATAAAGCTCCATATGAAACTGTTGGAGTTTTTAATTGGGGTGATGGGACTTATCTTTTCACGGATACTTTATGCATGTTTGCTTCAACAATGCGAAATACTTCAGTCTTCTACAACACCAAAAATCTTTACGGTTGGTCAGAAGCAAAAGCAACAATCAAAGGCATGAATGCCGCCAGAGGCAATCGATCAGTTGTAATTTCTCGATCTACTTTTGCTTCATCTGGACAATATGGCGGGCATTGGCTGGGAGATAATACCGCAAGATGGGAAGATTTGCAGACTTCAATTATCGGAGTACAAGAATTTAATCTTTTTGGCATTCCATATGTTGGTTCTGATATTTGTGGATTCAATGGTGCCACCAATGAAGAGTTATGTCTTCGATGGCATCAAATGGGTGCTTTTCATTCTTTTTCAAGGAATCATAATTCCATCAATCTTCCACCTCAAGATCCTGCACAATGGTCAACTGTTGCACAAGCTGCTAAAAAGGCTTTACTCTTCCGGTACCGATATCTACCGTACCTTTACAGTTTGCATTTCTTAGCTTCAATCAATGGTGGCACAGTTGTACGACCTGTATTCTTTGAATTCCCTCTTGATCCGATTTCACCAACATTAAACCATCAATTTTTATGGGGATCAGCTTTAATGATAATCCCGGTTACCCAAGCTGGAGCAACATCTGTTCAAGGATATCTTCCTTCAGGGGAAACTTGGTACTCAGTTTATGATAGTTATTACGGCACAAATGCCAGTACCGGCTCTTCATCAATGTATGCTCCAACAACTTCGTTAATCCCATTATTCATCCGAGGTGGATATATCCTTCCTCGACAAGCTCCAGCTCAAACAACCGTTTTTGCCAGGAATAATCGTTTTGAACTTTTGATTGCTTTGAATCCAAAAACTTCATCAGCTTCTGGAGAACTTTTCTGGGATGATGGGGAATCACTTTTTACTGATATTACATCCCATAATTATCACCATTTCACTTTCAATGCAACCGTTTCATCAACTTCTACCGTAATCGTAATTACAAAAGATAAATCTGCAACAGGGATTACCCTTCCGGCACTTGAAAATATCGAAATTTTTGGACATCCATTTATTCCAGGTTTTAAAAATGTTACTGTAAATGGAAACCCGGTCAAATTGGATATGTCCCAATCAACTTATTCTCCATTTACTCATGTTGCAAATATTACTGGTTCTGGAATGATCGATTTAAACAATGGCCAAACATGGACTTTACAATGGCCTAATTCGGCTAGTTAAAACTAATATATATGTTTTGATTAATTGCGAATTTTATTCAAAAAAGTTAATTTTATAGTTTAATAAAGTTTTATAAAATTATTTAAGCAATTTTCATATCCAAGTTTATATTAAACAAATTGATGCAAAATATAAATTATGTAATTGCATCATTATGATGGAATCACAACCATATTTACATTATTATTTAATTATACAAATATTAATTTTTTCTTCATCGTCGATAATAAGTTGCTGAAGCATTAATATTTATGTAATCTGTTTCAGTCATTTGTGAAGGACTTATATATTGATTTTGTTGAGATAAATCATTGCTCGGATTAGGATCAGCCGAATAAATATTTGGGAATCCTCTTCCACCAAAATTGATATGGTTCCGGGGTTCTTCAGGGGGAAGATTAGCTTCCAAGAATTCTGCGATTATAAGATTTTTAACTTTTTGAACAATAATAATTGTAAAAATCGTGAAAGCAATTAATAGATGAAGTAAAAAAACCGAAGCAACTAATAATACTTTTATTACTAAAATTTTTCTAATTTGATTTTTGCAATCAAAAGTGCACTTACTTTTAGACTTCACTTCACCACCATGTGATACATTCCATTTGTAGGAAGTCCATGGTTCTTCAAGGGCAACAATCAGCAAAGCATAAACTAATACAAGATTAATTAAAACTAATGGACCCTAAAATTTTATTACAGTAACTTATCCGAGTTCTGGAAATGAGATTTTGGGGTCTTTATCCAAATTTTCAAACCCAATCCATTAAATTTTATTTCTTTGATCTTTGCCGCTTTTCAAGTCAGCGTCAAATTTCGGTTGACCCCCTCCATCAGAAGATCTGGACAATCTTTAAAGGTATAAACAAAACTTACAAAAATGACTTGAGCCGTTAATAAATATTTTGATTTCTGATTTTGAAGACCTTTAAATACAAGAATATATGCAGCTAAAAATGCAAAACTGATTGGAATATAAAAAACAGTTAAAAGTGATAAGAGTGAAATAACTATTCCAACAATTGCAGTAGTTTTTACACATTTCTTAAATTTGATTTTTTGATAAATAATACAGTATTTTTTTAAACTTACTTTAATTTCCCAGCTACAACAGCTTACTGCAACAACCATTTTTGATTTTTTAGAAATGTTAAAAAATCACATTGTTTTTTCTTACGCAAAAGAACGTAGTCTGTCGCATCACAAAAATTGAAATTCTGACAAAAATGAATGGAATTAATAGAATTTAATCTGCAATAATCTTTATTGCGTAAGTTAAAAAAATTAAAAAATTGTTTATCAATTTATCAAATACTAGGTGCGTACAAGGTGATTGGTGTTGTTTTCATTTTTTTTATAACATGCTAAAATAATCTTTCAGCTGTTAAAATTTTAGTGAAAAAACTATTAAGTTTCTAAAACTTAGTTTGAAAACATGTAAACAATGCTGTTTGAATGTCATTATTTCATGGTTTTATAATTTTTAAACTTTTGTTAAAGGAACACTAAAACTTTCAGTATGAAAACTTTAGCCAGTTTAGTTGCAAAATGCAACATAATATTCGAGCTTAAAAAATGTTGTGGATGTGATTCATAGATACATTTTCACTACACATCTGCAACATTTTTAAACCTCTAACATTTTGTTGCATGCTTTTCGTAACTGAACTGGCTAAAGTTTTTGTACTGAAAGTTTCAGTGTCTCTTTAATCAATTAAAGTTTGTTGAAATTGGAAAGAATCTTTTACTTGTAAAATAAAGCAAATTTATTACATTGTTTTTTACAACTATATTTACATTATTATTTAATTTTACAATTATAATTTTTTCTTCATCTTCGATAATAAGTCGCTGAAGCATTAATATTTATATAATCTGCTTCAGTCATTTGTGAAGGACTTATATATTGATTTTGTTGAGATGTGCCATTGCTTGGATTAGGATCATCAGAATAAATATTTGGAAATCCCCTTCCACCAAAATTTATATGGTTATTTCGTTCTTCAGGAGGAAGATTAGCTTCCAAGAATTCTGCGATTATAAGATTTTTAACCTTTTGAACAATAATAATTGTAAAAATAGTGAAAGCAATTAATACATGAAGTAAAATAGCCGAAGCAAAAAGTACTATTCTTATTCCTAAAATTATCCGAATTTATTTTTTGGAGTGATAAGTCACTTTAAATGTACCTACGTTCAGATTTTATTTCAGCATCAGAATCTTCGTTCCATTTGTAGGACACCCATGGTTCTTGAAATGCAACAATAATCAAAGCCCAAATTAATACAAAATTAAATAAAACTGATGAACCCTAAAATTTTTATTACGGTAACATAGCCTTCGAGTTCTGGAATGGGAATGTCCAGGTTTTATTTTATGTTTACTATCCCAATTTTCAAAAGTATCTTTAAGGGAGGTTTTTTCCTTTGATTTTTGCCTCTTTTTAAAGGAGGAGATCCATCGTGAATAAACTTTTTTTTTACAAAAATCAGGGACTCATTGGGGCTGTTTTTTTTGCAGCTGCAGGGAACAAAAAAACAAGCTCCAATGAAAGGTGTTTTCGCGTCGAGAAATGCAATCGACTTCGCATCAAAAAATTTATTTCCGATGCATCTCCGCCTTTAAGTGAGCTTTATGTTTTCATGCGACATGATGTCCTGGACAACCCCTTTAAGCATAAAAAACTTACAAAAATGACTTGAGCAGTTAATAAATATTTTGATTTTTGGTTTTTAAGACCTTTAAATACAAGAATATATGCAGCTAAAAATGCAACACTGATTGGAATATAAAATACTGTTAAAAATGATAAGATTGAAATAACTATTCCAAGAATTGCAGTAATTTTTACACATTTCTTAAAAAATAAATTTTGTTCATTAATATACAATATTAGTTTAAAACTTACTTTAATTTCCCAGCACCAACAGCTTACTGCAACAACCATTTTTGACGTTTTTGGTATGTAAAAAAAATTCACATTGTTTTTTCTTACGCAAAAGAACGTAGTCTGACATATCACAAAAAAAAAATGAAATTTCTGACGAAAATGAATGGAATTAATGGAATTTAAGCTGACATAATTTTTATTACGCAAAAAAAAGAACTTGCATCATCAGTTTATCAAATATTACGCACATAAAAAGTGATAGCTATATTTTCATTTTATTTATAGTATGCTAAAATAATCTAGCTATTAAAATCCTGGTGAAAAACAACTATTTAGTTTTAAAAATTTATGTTGAAACTTATTTTAAATAAAAATATGTTGAAACTTAGTTTAAATAAAAATTAAATTATCAAAATTTCATAGTTTTCTTGTTTTATACTTTTTAATTTTTGTTTATGGAATAAAATCAGATAAGATTAGAAAGAATCTCGGACTATTAAAATATTTTATTACAGTGTTTTTTACAACTATATTTACATTATTATTTAATTTTACAAGTATTAATTTTTCTTCATCTTCGATAATAAGTTGCTGAAGCATTAATATTTATATAATCTGCTTCAGTCATTTGTGAAGGACTTATATATTGATTTTGTTGAGATGATATATAATTTGGATCAGCAGAATAAACATTTGATGAAAATCCTCCCCTTCCACCAAAAGTGATATGATTACAGGGTTCCTCTGGGGTAAGATTAGCTTCCGCAAATTCTTCGATTATAAGATTTCGAACTTTTTGAACAACCGCAATTGTAGAAATTGTAAACACAATTAATATCAAAATTAAAACTGCAGAAACAAAGAACAGGGTTGTCAATCCTTTATCAGTTTCGTATGATGCTTGACTCATATTAAATCCAATGATTAATAGGCCCCCAGATAGTGCAAAATTTAATAAAACTGTTGAACCCTGAAATTTTGATTACAGTAATTTATCCAAGTTATGAAAAGGGATTTCATAGATCTGATGTCAGGTGTCTTACGAAACTGCACTTCTTCCCCTTTGATCTTTGCCGCTTTTACTGAAAACATCAGGTTTTTGCTCACTCCATTCCCTCCTTTTAAAAGAGGTCTTTCATTTACTGCTTTATAGTATTTTCAAGAAAGTTCTCGAAGCTGAAAGAAATTGAAATTCAGGAACTTTTGCTTTTTTCTAGTGTTAAAAAAGTTAGAAAAAAGCAAAAATTCCTGAATTTCAATTTGTTTCATCTTCGCGAACTTTCTTTTGAAATCAAAAAAATCAGCAAATGAAATGTCTCCATTAAAAAGAGGGAATGAAGTAATCAAAAACCTAATGTTCGTTTTAAAAGGGGCAAAAATCAAAGGAGAAAAACGTAAAATTTCGAAAGAAACCTGACAACTAATTTTGACATTAACCCTTAAAACCTAAACAACAACTTACAAAAATGATTTGTGAAATAGACAAATATTTTGAGCTTTCTTTTTTGAGGCCTACTAAAACCAAAACATATGCCACAAAAAGTGATGCACTAATTGGAATATAAAACATTGTAAAAAATGATAAAGCAGTCATTTGAATACATGTATAAACAGCAGCAGAAAATGATAAGATTGAACTCATCATTCCAACAATTGCCGTAATTTTTACACATTTCTAAAATACAGATTTTGTTAATTAAATGATAGTAACTGGAAAAATCGAAAGTTCGCGAATTTCAATTACTTTCAGCTTCGCGAACTTTCTTGCGAAAATTAAAAACGATATATCTTCTTTAATAATTACAGTAATTTTTAAAAACTTACTTTAATTTCCCAGCAACAACAGGTCACTGCAACAACCATTTTTGACTTTTAGAAATGTTAAAAATAAACATTTTGCTTCAACTTTTTTCTACGCACAAATTCACACTTTTCAACCTTTTTTTTACCAAAAGAATTGAAATTATGACGGCCATAAATGAGTGGAATTACCAGAACTTAAGCTGCTATAATCTTTTCTTACGCAAAAAAAGTTGCATTATCACAATTTTATCAGCAACCAAAGATGCTAATATTTTCCCAACTTTCTTCTTGTGCTACAATATTTTTAATGCGCTTTTAAAATTACAAATAGAAGAAATTTAAAATAATTTCCTGTTCCGGATACTTTTAATTATTATGTTTTTCTGCTTTATAAGTGAACATTTTGCATTCTTAGACTTATGCCCCCATTTAATACATATATTTAGTTTGCTTAGGATTAACTGTTGATTAACAAATCTTAAATACCCAATTTTTACGTGATACCCATTTTTGTTGTAACATGCATCTTCCCATCTTTCTTGTCCCTACAAAAAAATGTTACGTATTTCTTAAAATAAAAATCCTTCAAAATTTTCACATCATTTTTTGACCTAAACAAAGCAACCAACAAGTCAATGAGCGAAATTTTTTGTCAGCTGTTAAAAAAAACAAGTGATAAAGGTTTAATGTTTTATTTTTTTCAAGTAATCGATTGGTGTTGTTGTTTTTTTTTCATCACAAAAAATTAAATTTTAGCTATTTGAGTTTTTTTCTCCGATTTTAATACTGCTGTTGCTATTTTATTATAAATATTAGTTCTCTTCAAATTTTTTAATCAAAAATGCCATCTCTTCTGGATGAAATTCTTACAGAAATATTTCTGTCCCTTTCAAATGAAAACACAGAAACAACAAGTAAAAACGTTGAAAGTTTTGTGCTTGCTGGAAAACAACCTTTTAAAATTGCTTTTAATTATTTTCAATTTGCTGATAAAGCTAATGTAAAACCAAAGGGCTTTGAATTGGTAAGCGTTTTTTGTTTTTAATCCTAACATCAAAGGTGAGGAATTCAACAGGGCGGAACTGCACATGCCTTCTCCGAAATCATAAAAATCCTTTGATCTCTTACCGCCGTCTGCAAAAGATCAAAGGCGGCTCATCTTCGAAATGGTTTTTGCCCCCTCAAAACTAGAATCTGGTTAACGTCCTTGTAATACAGTAATATAATTGGATATATCCTATTTTTTCAGTTTGTTAAAGAAAAACAATGGAAATTTTCTTATAATTTTATTTTTGCTCCATTCCTATCAAAACTAGCAGCAGCTTCAATTGAAAAAATTATAATAGAATTTAATCAAGAAAGTATTGTTTTGGATAATTTATTGGTCAATGGTTCGTTTTTAAATAGCACCAAAAAACAAAAAAATTCTCAAATTTCAGGTTTGAAAGAAGCTTACATTTTTGGAGATCTCCATGAAAAATATTTGGGTCAATTACATTCAGTGACATCGCTAAATATCATTCATTTTGAGCGATGCAAAATACGATTTCAGGTTTGTTTAATATTTTTACAGAATAAAAAACAAAAAAATTTCAGGGTTTGATTCTAACAAAACCATCTCCAACAAAACTTATTTCAAACATTGATTTACATGAAATGATGGAACAAAACACACAAAAGTTTGTTTTATTTTTGAACAGTTTTTCATTTAACTACGGTAATTTAAACTTTTTTTACAGTATGCTGCTTCCAGCTGTACAAGACCTAACCCTCAAAGGTCGATTTTTGCCTTCTGCTGTTACATCAGAATCATTAAATCAATTTTATGCAAATATCTGCACCATGTTTCCTAACCTCCGTAAAATATCAGGATATTTTACAACGACAAATGCTTCGTGGCAGGACATTTTTGCAATAATGAATACAGTAACCCCTGATATTGGGGGTTACAGTACAAATGCAGTTGGAGAAATTCGATTTGATTACAGTGAATGGAATGTTCTGCTTTCAGATGTAAGGTGATTTAAGCTATTAAGGGTTTATATTTAAATTTGAACTTGAAGTGAAGCTTTTAACTTTGTTTAAAGTAGGCGACCTGTTATCGTTTCATGGGTCTCGTAACGAAAATAGATTTGAACGAATTTCAACAAAAAGGCCTTTATTTTCAGGCTGCTCAATCATGAAAATCAGGGATAAACTATCAATTTTTAGCTAAAGTTGTTTCACTTTTTTAGGTAGCTGATGAAATCAACGATAAAATGAATGTCGAAATCGAAAAAAATGAAAGTACCTTGAAACGAACAATTCACATCAATCAAAATTTGAGATTAATTTTTTCATTGTACTTTCGTAAAACTGAACGTCGAAGAAGAAGATTTAAATAAAAATTTAAAAACCTTTTACACTGATATTTAAAAAAATGTATTTCATATGATTGTTTCTGGACAGTAGATTCTCTTGTAACAAGTTGTTGGATATTAGACAAATATATTAAAGCCCAGGGATGGTATTTTTGCAATCTTATTTTAATATTGATTATAATTTTAATTTATTCGTCTCTTTACGATACTGTATTTTTGTGACAGATGCAATTAATTTTTGAAGTATAGATTTATTTCAATAAAGAAATTAAGAAGAAACAAAAGCAAGTTCAATAAGAGCTTGCTTTTGTTTCTAATGGTCAAATTTAAAGAATTTAATTTAATATTTAAAGAGTGCTGAATTTGTGTAACTATTCATCATTGTTCTACCTTTATTCACTAGAAATACCATATAATTACTTTAAAATGATTGAATAAGGTTTGCGGAAAATTTATATAAAATATTCAAAAAAACCCGAGAAGAGCAAGAAGAAGCAAAAATCGTAGAAAAAATGAGTTATGCGAAGCAGAAATAAAAATTAGAAAGAGATCCCTTTTTTTCGACAGCTGCAAATAAAACACATACACATTGAGTTGTTGGTGACCTCTGCATTTTATGTCAATGGTTGGCTGTTGACCTATGTTGCTTTTCGACCGCGGCCATTTTTTTCTACATCCCAGCAGATGCAAATATATTCATTATTTTTTTAAAGATTTTTTTCCATTATTCATCAAATGACGAAAACTGCTTTAACCTATTTTCAAACACAAAAGATTTAGTTTTCTTTCAACATCAAAATACAATTTTTTTCAAACATTTAAAAATTCTGCCTTTTGGCACTTTCACATTTTGCCACAAAAAACTCTCACAACAATTTTCTTCAACAAAAAAAGTCAAAATCATTCATTCTTTTTTCAACCAAAAATTCTAATTTTTTGTCGTCTCTAAATTTACCCAAATTTATTTATCTATTCTTATATTTGGAACAATTCTAGAATAGTGGAACGATTTTTTTTGCGTTTGTCTGAACGACTATAAGCCGTTCAGACAAACGCAAAATTTTAACACAAAACATTTCACGTTGTTTATCACAATGTTGAAATTTATTGTTGTCGCACAACGAAGTCATCATGGACGACAGACAACCAAAGAGACACTCTCTCTCTTCAAAGAAATAAGTCATTTCTTTTTCATCATTTTCCTTTTTTGTTTTTCTTTGTTCACAATCATTCAAAAAAAAGAATGAGGAAATGAACGCACATCTATTGTGTGTGCATTGAAAAAAATTTAAAAAAATCGTTCCACTATTCTAGAATTATACCTTATATTTTTCCATCACAACTACTGATGAGCCTAAAAAGCTATGTAAAAATTTATACCTTAAAAGCTGTCTAGTTGTATCTAAGGCGAAACAGCTAATCGTGCACGTGTAATTTTGTTAAATGTAATTTATAAAATTTATATTTCTCTTCTTCTTTATTAGCTTCAAATTAACTCAATGCAAAATATTCTTTTATTCTTGTACAGGGTGATTCAAGAATTTTTCCCAATTTTAAAACGTTATAAAAATTTTTCTACTAAATTTAGGAGAAATTGGATTGCACCATTCAACTCAGCTCTGGATAGGAAAATTTTTGATATCAAAAAAATTAAAAAATAAAAACTTTTTTTTTCGAGTTTCACGTACTCCCCCCTGTGGAAAAAAATCATTTTTTGGTCTAATTTCTCTTTTTTGCTTTTTTTTCATTTCTTTTTCCAAAAACAATGAACTATGCAAAATTTCCTATTGTTTAAAACTCGTGAATGAAAAGAAAGGCAAAAAAAGAGAAATTAGACCAAAAAATGATTTTTTTCCACAGGGGGGAGTACGTGAAACTCGAAAAAAAAAGTTTTTATTTTTTAATTTTTTTGATATCAAAAATTTTCCTATCCAGAGCTGAGTTGAATGGTGCAATCCAATTTCTCCTAAATTTAGTAGAAAAATTTTTATAACGTTTTAAAATTGGGAAAAATTCTTGAATCACCCTGTACTTCTTCCTTTTTATTAAAAATTAAATTTAAAATAAGTAGCTATTGAAATCAAAAAAAATTAATGTTGAAATTGAATTAAATGACAGAAACGAACAATTCACATTAGTCAAAATTTGATCTTGATTTTTACTTTGCACTTTCGTAAAATCGAACGTCAAAGAAGAAGTTTTTAATTAAAATTTTTAAAATTTTTCATTGATTTTGTAGTATTTTTGCTGGTTCTTTTTATTAAATCAAATTACTTTTGGTTATATCTTGATGTTGAAATATCCCAGGAATGGCGTTTTGCAATCATTATTTATTATAATTTTGATACATACAACTCTGTTAGATACCGTATTTTTTTTGTAACTGTTTGATCGAAATACAATAAACTTAAGAAGAATAAATTTATTTTACTGTTAAGCTTAAAAGCAGTAAAGATAAACAAAATAAAATAAGAAAAATATGACGATCAAATGAAAAAATATTTATAATAAACAAATGGAAATTTAAACGTTTGACCAAGAATTTTGTTCCAAGATGCCTGAACTTGTTCAAATTGGGTATCAAAATTAATTAAAAGAAATTTTAGTCATACAAGCGGAAATATTTATGTAATATTTAAAAAAACGGAGAAGAGCAAGAATAAAAAGTGAATTATTCAAAGCAGGAATAAACAAGAGATCCTTTTTTTGTCAGCTGTTAAAAAAAACACACTCACATTCATTTTTTTGTCGACTTGGGTCATTTAGGCCAATGTAGATGGCTGGAGGTGACATATGTTTTTTTACAATGGATCTTTTTTTCTATATCCAAAGAGATGCAAATATGCATCCACAATTTTTTTGGATCTACTTTAAAGATTTTTTTCTCTTCATTAAATCAAGGAGACTTATTTTAAAATTAACGTTAATAAAAACCTGTAACAAAAACAATCAAATCCAAGAAAGAAGATGCTTTTTTTGGCAAATTAAGAAATGCCCTTTTCATCTCATTGAGCGAACTTTCCGTGGATCAAAGATTTTCTTTTTTCTTTTTTTTCTGTCGTTCGTGGCAGATTTAACACTAAAAAAAAGACATTTGCATAATCGAATGGAAAAGATTAAGGTACATATGTAACAATGAAAACAAAGGAGCAATTAAAAAAGAAGTGGTCAACATTCTACACATTTAATTGTCTAATCCTATTCTTCTTTTTTATGAAAGTCACTGCATTTGACCTGAAAAATGCATGCCTTCAAATTGGCATAAACAAACACATTTTCTTTCTTGCATTTGATTGTTTTTTGCAGTTTTGCTTTCCTTTTTTTGAATATTTTATTTCTATTTTTAACCAATAAAAAGATTTCTCCATAAAATTGTTATAAAAACATTTCAAGTCATTGCAACATGCTACAAAAAAAGATTAAGAATATAACCACTTTGAATAAATATCCTGGACATTATGAAAAAATTGTTAATACCAATGTATAAGGGTGGACGAGGGCCCAGGGCCATCGTCCACCCTTATTTGTGACCAGGGCCGGGCCAGGGCCTTTTTGGGGCCTTACCAAGGCCCTTAAGCCCAGAAGAGCTCAAATTTTTTGCACAGTGATTCGTTTTTTTGGCACATTAACAAACATTAGTATCACTGCTTTTGTCAAGGACGCAATTTTTTTGACTCCACGAAAAAGGTTCGTATTAATTTTGAATTAAACACTTTTATAATGATAAAACTTAAAGAAACATTGATGAATTAATATGTTTTGACTCTATAATAATACTTGTAAAATGTTATAACTGATTTTTTTTTCTAAGTTTCTTTAATTTTTTCGCACTGAAAAAATAATTCATTTAAAAAAAATTTTTTTAGGGCTTTGCAAATGCCCTAGGGCCCCCGGGCCCGACCCTGGGCCCGGGCTTTAGTAATTTGAATGGGCCTGGGCCGGGCCTGGGCCGGGCCCGGGCCCGAAAATTTGGGCCCTTGTCCACCCTTACCAATGTATCAACTTTATCTCCCCTCGCAATGTCCAAGCGGTTTGGCGATAAGAAGAAGAAATTTTTTGAACTTTATTTACGTTTAACGATAACATAACTTTTCAAACAAAACTACAAATTTAATTTCAACATTATTTAAATATAATCAATGAACTTTTCTCTGTATTTTTCACCTTTCATATAATTTACAGCAGCAAAAAAATGTTTTAAAATTTGACCAAGCGAAATTACTTTCGTCGACATTTCCTTTTTATGCGCCAAACATGTGCTCCATTTCAGGGGTTTTCTCCTTGTACAAGCCTTTGATCCTTATGATGATTAAATGTATACGTTTACGTTAATTTTATGAATTTTAAAATCATTCATCATTTTTGTTACAAGAAAGTTTATGCAATTTAAAATAAATTCTTGCAAAGAAAATTTGTTGATAAAGATTAAAACTGTTTGGGATTCTTCTAGGAGAATCATGGTGTTATATCTTAAATGCGGCGGTCCCTTTTAAATACGCGGGAAAAACTTTACAGCATTTGTTTATTCTTCAATCAAGTTTCTTCTAACTTTCTAATTTTAACTTTTTGTTGGTTAAAAATTGAAATAAAATATTCAAAAAAAGGCAACAGAAAACTGCAAAAAAAGCAAGAAAGAAAATTCCTTTTCGGGCAAGTTTATGCCTGCGATTTCAAGGTCAATGCACAAATATGCAAATATCGTCGCAACTCTGTCCTTCATAGCATTTTCAACAGTAAAAGAAATGAATAATCGAGTGAAGAAGAAAGGAGTACAATGAATGGGTAAAAAATGAATTACTTCTTTTTTTTCTTTTAACAGTCAATAATTGTATGTACCCTTTTCTTCTTCACTCGATTATGCCTTTCTTTCAATGTTGAAAATGCTATGAACGACAGATCGAAAGAGATGACTTGATTTTTTCATAGTTTGAGCATTTGACATTGGAATAACATGCCCGAATGTGCCAAAAACAAAAGCATTTTCTTTCTAGCATTTGATTGTTTTTGTTGCAGTTTTACTTTCCTTTTTTTGAATAGTTTATTTCAATTTTTAACCAACCAAATGTTGATTAAGAGCCTGAAACTTTTTTCTAACATTCTCGCATTCAAAGACAAAGAATGTTTTTTGAATGAAAAAGTGGAGTTCAGTTACGAAATCATTATTAATTTGATTGATTCGTTATTCGATGTCTAAGCAAGTCTACACTAATTTGTAATGAAGCTGGATGTGGCCACATATGTGGTGAATTAACAAAATTAATAATGAATTTTTCCGATTTTGTTTTTATCATACTTCGCCCCAATTTATCAGTTCATTATTGCTGTTATAAAATTTATATAATTAATTGTATCAAACCATTGTTTCTTCTTTTTTTCACTTTTAACACAGTGAAAAAAGAAGATTTTTTTATTGTCAAAAATTGAAATAAAATATTTAAAAAAAGGAAAGCAAAACTCCAAAAAACAATCAAATGCAAAAAAGAGAATGCCTTTTTTGACAAATTGAAGGCATGCCGTTTCCCAAGTCAATGCACAAATTCCCATGGATTAAACATGACAAAAATCGAACCAACTATTTTTCTGTCGTTCATGACACTTTAAACACTGAAAGAAAAGACATCGTGTTATTGAGTGAAGAAAAAAAGGGGTACATACGATTATAGAATGTAGAAGAAAATAAGCATGGCAACGGGCCGACTTTTTAGAGGCCCGGCCCGGGCCCGGCAAAAAAAAGCCCGGCCCGCCCGGGGCCCGGAAATTTTCGCCGCGGGCCCTTTTTCTTTTTTTGTAAATTTTCACGTGGTCCCCCCTGTGGAATTTTTTTAAAAATCAAAGCCCGGCCCGGCCCAAATCCCGTCGGGCACCGGGCTTTTCCGGGCAAAACCCGGCTCGGTGCCATGTTTAGAAGAAAAGGATAAACGAAGATTTCTTTGCCATAACAAATGAAACTACATAAAAATGATACGTTTAAAAATAATAGTGCTTAAATGATGACTACTCAAAGAATCGATATCTAAATGAAAGGACCCAGCACATATACATCCAGTTTAGTTCGATAGTTTTTTATTGCTTAATTTACCTTAATTTATTTGTAGGATAAAATTCGTTTTTTTTTCATTTTTTAGATTTGTTTTTGAACTAAAAATAAATTAATTACAAAAATAAAAACGCTTACATAAAACTTTACTTTTCAATAATTAATGTAGCAAACCGGTTAAATTCTTCGACAAATTACTGAAATATTCAATAATCCCTTCGACCGATGTCAGGCATTATGGAAGTATCGGAGAGATCTTTTACAGTTTAACATTTTTGTTGTCAAAAATTGAAATAAAATATTCAAAAACAGAGAAATGCAATATTGCAACCAAAAAAACAATCGAATGCAAGAAAGAAAATTTCATTTTTTCGCAAAATCAGACCCGCCATTTCCAGGTCAAATGCAATCCAACTTTTTTTTTCTCTATCGTTCATGACATTTTCAACATTGGAAAAAAAGACATCGCAAAATCAAAGTTGAAAAAAGAGCATAAATGTGTTTCTTCTTTGTTTAAGTTTAACAAGAAAAAAAGTTTTGCACTCATTTTTTTAATATTTTTCTCAATTTTTTACCAAACAAAAAATTGATTGCAATCATGAAAAATCATTTCTTCTCACTTTGGTCCATGGGGTTGAAACTATTCAAATTCCTTACTTTTGTTCGCAATATGACCTAGAATTGGATCTTTGGAAAAGTTTTCCAAGCTAAAAGCAGATTAATCTTTTTGGAGGGATATTTTTTAAGAGTTTTTTTATGTAAAAAAGTTTTAACACTGACGCATTCAAAGACGAAGAAAATTTCTCCCTTTGACCATGGAGTTCAATAAAGATAACACTAATTAGTTTTATTAATTTGTTAATTGACGTGTTTTTATTTCTAAGCAAATTTATTATGAAGTTGAAGCCGGGAATTAACAAAATGAATAATGTTAATTTTTAAGATTTGATTTCATTTTTCGCCCCAATTTTTTATTATTGCTGTTATAAAATTTATAGAATCAATTGTATCAAATCATTGTTCCTTCTTTTTTTCACATTTAACACAGTGAAAAAAAGAAGAGTTTTATATTGTTTAAAAATTGAAATAAAATATTCAAAAAAAATGATACCAAAACTGCAACAAAAACATTCAAAAGCAAGAAAAAAATGCCTTTGTTTTTGGCAAATTCAGGCATGTCAAGTCAGGGAACAAATTTTCATAGATTGAATATGAAAAAATCAATGGGACTCTTTTTTTCTTTTTCTTTTGAGACACTCTAAACTAAACATAGCAAGAAGATTGTTTTATCGAATAAAAAAAGCGAAGAAACTTGTTTTATGTTTTACGATTGCCAGTGAAAAGAAATTTTGCTTTCCATTTTGTTGAATATTTTATTTCTATTTTTAACCAGCAAAAAGTCGACTGCGAGGTTAAAAATTTTTTAACACTTTCGCAGACACAAAGGAATTTTAATTTAATTAGCTTAAAAGTGTTTGTCTTTTATCAATGCCCATAGAGTTCAGCAAAACCAATACCATTAATTTTTTTGGATTTGTAAATCATTGTATTAACACTTCTATAGCAATTTTCAGTGAATTTAATAGCCGTGAATCAAATTTTAGAAAAGTAAAAAAGACAAAAAGCGGTTTAGAAAGTCCGAAGAAAGAACACTTTTTTATTATTCGAATTTGTTCCTCTGAACTAATTTTACAAAATTAATATTGTGGAAAAAATCCCGTTTCTTTCCAAAACAGTTTGTCATTGATGATGCTATTAAATTTAGAAAATTTATTGTATCAATATCATTGTTTCTTCTTTTTTTTACGTTTAAAGAGAGTGTCCGGGATAGAATAAGTTTTTCTTAATTACCGTCGTCCGTCATGCAATGTTGGAGAATGCATTCGTTTGTTTTTGTCACACTCACTTTTTCATTCTCCAACATTGCATGACGGACGACGGTAATTAAGAAAAACTTATTCTATCCCGGACGCTCTCTTTAAACGTGAAAAAAAGAATAAACATTTGTGTTGGTTAAAAATTGGAATAAAATATTCAAAAAAGGAACACAAAACTGTAAAAAAAGCAAAAACGAAAATGCTTTCGTTTTTGGCACATTCAAACACGCTATTCCCAGGGCAAATGCACAACGCTTTCATAGTTTGATGATGCAAAAATCAATCCATCTCTTTTTCTTTGTCGTTCAAGACACTCTCAACACTGAAAGAAAAGAGAGTGTAAAATCGAATGAAGAAAGAGAAGAAACATTTCTTTGTTTATGTTTCACAATAAACAAACGTTGTGCTTTCTATTTTTTTAAATATTTTAATTCAATTGTAAACTAACAAAAAGTTGATGACATGAGTGGAATTTTTTTCGCTCTGGCATCCAAAATAACCCAAAACTTATGATTTAAACTATGGTGTTCAATCTAACCATTATTTCTGCAAAAGTCCCAATAATCAAACTTGCATTTCTAAATTAATTTTTTATGAAAATAAATCAAAAGAAACAATTTTCATCCATGTTCAAATATCTCATGATACATTTAGAACGCATTTTGTGAGAAAATGTAGTTGTTCGAGATCAGTATGGCACAGTTGCAAAAAGTATTTCAGATTTGGGTATAAATTTGCATATATAGGTAATCGAGGGCGTAGATTCCGAATTTTTCATTTTCAGGGGTCTTTATTCTGCTCATTTTCGAGATACGGCCGATATCACTATTATTGACATATTTTTGTTAGTTTTGAAGTACGGACATCGAGGGTTGTACCATTCGATTCGTCTCGTCGAGCTGCACTAGAATCATGCAAAATTTATTTAAATAACTTAATTTTTGAGGGCGTTTTGCCCCTTTAAAGATTCCAAAATATGGTTTTTTGACGTTTTGACCCTTTCACCACATGGCACCGGAAAAATTTTATTGCAGATTCGGATTCTACGACCTCGAATACCCCTGACTACATACAGCATATGTTGTAAAAATGGACCTTCCGCATTTGGGAATTCAACAAAAAAGCTGAAAAACTGTAAAATCAATATCTCAAACATCATAAAAAAATCAGAACTTTTGAAATATGTTAGGAATCAAGTTCCGGTGACTTGCATCATGAAATATGATATATTTGGAACATTTTGGGGAGGTTTCAGTTCACCAACATCGATTCTAGAGATTTGGGATCAATGAAAAATATTGATTTAGAGTAATATGGCATTCGAAATGTAAAAAATCGCAAAAATGGTTTTCTCCTACAGAATCATGTTTTTTATGCTTTATTAATTTAAATTACATGTATCTGCAACAGATAAACCCATAAACACTGAAATTTGGAGCAATTAGGGGTTTTTACGAATTTTTAAAAATATCTCATTTTTGGTCATTTTTCATGATTTTCGAATTTGACAAAATAGGTAAGATATAAACTTTTTTGATGGTTTACCATGAAATATATGCTAAATAAAAATTTTGGGCAAAGTTTCAACCCTGTACTCCAACATTCGACCACATGGCGATAATTATAAATTTTGGGTATTTCTGCTATAACATGGGTCACGAAAATCATTACTTTTCTTTACCATTATTGCCAAATTGGTAGTTTATAGCATTTTTCATGTGAAATTTAACGTTTCTGCTTGTATGGTATATACATGGAAAGGTCGGTGGACAAAATGTTATGCAGAAAATATACTTTTAAATATTTTTAAAATTTTGAAAATTCAATGTTTCAGAAACAATTGCCAGAAATCAGTATTGCTCCTTTTAAGCAATCTGACATATTAAACATTTTAAATGAAAAATGCTATAAACTACCAATTTGGCAATAATGGTAAAGAAAAGTAATGATTTTCGTGACCCATGTTATAGCAGAAATACCCAAAATTTATAATTATCGCCATGTGGTCGAATGTTGGAGTACAGGGTTGAAACTTTGCCCAAAATTTTTATTTAGCATATATTTCATGGTAAACCATCAAAAAAGTTCATATCTTACCTATTTTGTGAAATCCGAAAATCATGAAAAATGACCAAAAATGAGATATTTTTAAAAATTCGTAAAAACCCCTAATTGCTCCAAATTTCAGTGTTTATGGGTTTATCTGTTGCAGATACATGTAGTTTAAATTAATAAAGCATAAAAAACATGATTCTGTAGGAGAAAACCATTTTTGCGATTTTTTACATTTTGAATGCCATATTACTCTAAATCAATATTTTTCATTGATCCCAAATCTCTGGATTCAATGTTGGTGAGGTGAAACCTCCCCAAAATGTTCCAAATATATCATATTTCATGATGCAAGTCACCGGAACTTGATTCCTAACATATTTCAAAAGTTCTGATTTTTTTATGATGTTTGAGATATTGATTTTACAGTTTTTCAGCTTTTTTGTTGAATTCCCAAATGCGGAAGGTCCATTTTTACAACATATGCTGTATGTAGTCAGGGGTATTCGAGGTCGTAGAATCCGAATCTGCAATAAAATTTTTCCGGTGCCATGTGGTGAAAGGGTCAAAACGTCAAAAAACCATATTTTGGAATCTTTAAAGGGGCAAAACGCCCTCAAAAATTAAGTTATTTAAATAAATTTTGCATGATTCTAGTGCAGCTCGACGAGACGAATCGAATGGTACAACCCTCGATGTCCGTACTTCAAAACTAACAAAAATATGTCAATAATAGTGATATCGGCCGTATCTCGAAAATGAGCAGAATAAAGACCCCTGAAAATGAAAAATTCGGAATCTACGCCCTCGATTACCTATATATGCAAATTTATACCCAAATCTGAAATACTTTTTGCAACTGTGCCACCCCATCCTTCAGTTTCTCACGAAACGCGTTTTAGGAGGTTGTTTAAAGGAAATATCACTACACTTTAATTTTGTCGGCAAATGTTAGACAACCAAAGGTATGGAGCAAAAAATGTGATTATTGTGTCACTTAATATAAGGAAAGCAGCAACATTTAATTTCAGAGTGGTCAGAAACCACTTTAAGTCACTTAAATTAAGTGGAGCCGCCTTTGATCTTGTGCGGATGGCGGTAAAAGATCAAAGGATTTTACAATTTTAGAGGAGACGTGGTTACCTGGTCCTACACCCCTGCTGGCGTTTTTGACGTGATATTTGGACAACCGCCTTTTCAGTTTTTCCAATGACAAGCCTTTATCGATTGAATTCCTTTTTCAAACAAACTTTTTCTTTGTGCTTTTTTTTGGTTAAAACGAAGAAAAACGTTTTTTATGTTAACTTTTGTTATTTTTTACTCAAAAACGTACTTGAAGTTTGAGATTATAAAATCTCAAACGTTTTCGATTAGTTTTTACTACTAGAATTTAAGAATATGATTAAAGATATCCCGGAAAAGTTGGTTGGATTAAAGTTTGACTTAAAATTGCCAAAAATTACAGCTTTGTTTTTCCAAAAATTGAAAAAATTCAACTTTACGGAAATTCCACGGATTCTTCCGATCTCACCGAACAATATTTGAAAAAACAAATATTTTTACAATTTATCCAAATTTAAACAAAATATCAGCAAATTATTCAATTCCAATTTCTAAATATTGGCGCGAAATGTTTGATTTAATGGAATCTATGCCTTCGAATATTTTTGATGGAATTGTTAAAACCGCTAATGCCCTCGGGGGAGAAATTAAATTCCAAAAAGGGATTGAATGTAGAAATATTTCCGAGGTAAAAAAACTTATCGAAGCACTAAAAATTTGAAAATATTTTTAGACAATCAAAGAAATTGATGGCATTAGAAATACCGTAACCAAAATCAATGACCGAAATCTTTTAAGAAGTTTTGACCTGACTGATAAATTAAAGCTTCATTTTTTATTAATTTTTGTACCAAATGACTGAAAATTAAACAAAATTTAAGAGGTTTTGTCATAAATCGATACCCTACACAAAATGTTATTATTAAATATTTTGGTAACTTCAACAACAACAACGTAACTAAGCATTAAAACCCTACTTGCACATTGCTAAAATTTAAATAAAAACCTACAAAAACAACAAAAAATAATTTTAGCATTTAAAACTTTTATTTTTAACAAAGTAATAAATTTTATAACACTGCAATTTTCAAACCACCAAATTATAGTCATGTAAATTTCACATGTATTTTAAAAAACTTTAAATAAAAAATATATGCTTCATTTTTAGTGTTAAAAATTTTGTGAATTTGTTAAGGTCTACATTTAACAAAAATGTAATTTCATTTTAGTTACAGAACTGGTCTACGATATTTCAATTTATGCTAATTTTTCTCCGCTTAAGCTATTATCGTTTTGACAATAAAATTTCAGCTTAAGGTTACAATTATTTTTTGCTGTCTTTTGTGTCAGAGTAACCAAGGTAAGTCGATAATATTTTAAATTATGCTAATTTTTTCTGCTTAGGTTATTCATTCATTTTTGTAGCTTTTATTTTAAATATTAGCTTAAGGTCAAAAATTATTTACCATATTTTTATTTTTTTGTAAGAGATAAATAATAAACTTATTTTTATTATTCAAAAACGTTCCATCTTTTTTTTTGCCCTAAAACCATTCTTTATGTCCCTCTCACAAAAACGAAAAAAGGAGGGGATTTTTGTCGCTGCGAAAAAGACCTTTAAGAAAAAAGAGCGGTAAAAAAACAATAGTGTGAAATTTCTTTGAAGGAATACTTTTTGAATTGAAGAATGACTGGCAGATGACCAAAAAAAATAATTCAAAAGCTTGAATTGAAGGGTTTTTTCTCAAGAAAATAGAAAAAAAAAGTTGTTGTTTTTGTGGTTTATGTTTTTTTTCTTTGCTATTTTCTTGCAAGTGATATACTTTTTAAGCTTAATTATAACTGATTTCTGATAATCTGATAAGCTGATAAAATGGAACCACAAAGAATGGGTCAAGTCCGAAAAGTTCGGATCATGTATATCACGGATCCTGGAAGTGATAAGCCAAGGCCAGTTTATGTTGCACCAACTTCACAACCAAATACTTATCAAATATTATCAACTCCAGTGATCGTAACATCAGCATCAGATGGCCAAATAAGATATGTAAATTCTAATGAACCAATTACAACTTCAACGACAACAACAACTACTGTACCTCAACAAATGTTTCCGACAACTTCAACAACTACTGTACCTATGATTCCATCAACTTCAACACAGCAACCACAACAACATCAAACATTCGTTTCAAGACCGCCAATCCTTCAACAGCCACAAGTCCAACAACAACCTTCAACAGCTAGAAGGGCATTAATTCCTCCCCAGCGGCGATTTGTCCATCCACAACCACCTCAACAACCTCGCCATCAACAACCTCGACAACAACAACCGCAACAACAACAACCTCGGCCTCAACGACCACTTATTCGATTCCCGAAATTAAAACTTCCAGCACCATTTGATTACCCTGAAATAAAGAATTTTGTTTCATCAAGAATCTTACCAAAGCTCTCACCAGATTTTATTGATGATTTTTTCAAAGATCTGAATGGGATTCCGCCAATTGTTGAAAAAGATAGAAATGTTGAAACAATAAAATGTTCAACGGTAGCTTCGATGCAACCTTCAACAACTCAACCTGAACCAAAACCAACATCCGCTTCAAGTACCAGTCTTAAATATATTCCACCAATTCAACACAATTCTATAGAATCAATTCGAAAGCCATCTGAACAACGAAAAGCTCCAATGATTATGAGAAGAGCAGTACAAAAGTAAGTTATTTATTATACTTTTTGTTTATGGTTTTCGATAGCCAGTTACTGAAACTTGAAATACTTAAAAAACTACAGTAATCTAGAACACTATCAAAAACTTTGTTTAAGTTTTTTTAAATTTACACTTTAACTTTTTACTGAATGATTACTGTTAAAAAGGTTAAAGAACCCCATAATCAGACCAGAGGTCGTGGGGGGCCGATGCCGGCGCGACTTTCCAGCATCTGCACTTAGCATTTAGGTGTCCGGATCTAAGATCCTTGCCGGCGCAACCCGGTGGTGGACCACCCCCTTTCGGGAACCTTCCACTCGAGCGGAGAGCTCATGTGAGTGTACCCATTGCCTTCCAATTGGTAGCGCCTGGGTTGGGCACGCACGGAGATTCGAACCTTCCACTCTTTCGAGTCTCTGTCCGACCGAGAGTCTGTCGCTCAAACCACTCGGCCACCCGTCCGCTTTATTACTGTAACTGTTTTATTTTTCCATTAGATGGTTATTATTGTTTTTTTAAACGAATTACAGTAACCCATAGTTTTGTAAATTGGTGTAATTCTAATTTTCATTATTAAACGTTTAAAATTTTTTAGCAATCGTCAAAGACTTACCGCTGCTGCACCGTATACTCTATCAAAAGAAAATAGACAAGTCAGGTATGCAAATTTTATAAACTTTTATCAATTTTTATTACCGTAATAAATTTTTTAAGAATAATCAATCCTGTAAATCCTGTCAACTCTGCCCCGAAAATAAGACCTGCAATTATCAGAAATGTGAAGCCAGTAAAGCCGCAGTTGTAAGTTTTCATTTGTTTTCTTTAAACAATATTAATTGTATTTTTATAGAAAAATACCTCAACAAAATGATAATCAACAACAACAACCTTCGCCGTCAAATGTTCCATTACAAGTACAAAATCCGTCGAAATCTTGAAGATTAAATGAGAAAAATTATTAGGATATTTTGTTTTAAAATTTTTGTTGTAAATGTAATTTTTAAATTTAATAAAGTTGAGTTTCAAATTTTGTGTTTCTATCATTTTGGTTTTTACTATGGTACAAGGATATCAGCGGGATTTTTTTAGAGAGGTTTGAACCAATTTTGAAAGGGGACACAAGGATGATGTTTTGCCGATGGCGGTAAAAGATCAAAGGATTTTTAGAAATTCTAAAAGTGAATGGGTTGCATTTTTTGATGTTCTTGTTAAAGCATCTTTAAGACATAGAAATTTTTATTATTTTACATGATTATAAATGGCAAAAGTTATATAAAATTTATATTAAAAAAACACTAAAACAAACAAATTTAATTTATTAATAGTGACAGTAACTTTTACAAAACTTTAGTCCTTTCACGAAAATTAAAGAATGATAATTTATGAACATCCACAGCATTTTTGAATAACATTCCAGTATCCAACGGTACCGCTATTTTGGCATCCACTTGGTCCACCATTATGAAGACGGGACATTTGTTGGCATGCTCCAACCTAAAACATGGCATTTCATTTTAATGACCATGTTTTATTTTCAACTCACTCCTGGGCATTTGAAGGCATATCGTTTGATGTATGCTCGAAGACAGGTTAAGGCACAGTTGTAATCATCGGCACATCGCTTCCAAGCAGCTTCAGTACTTTCTCCAGGCTTTTTACTAGGTTGTCCACAATCTTCATAGTATGGAAGTTTTATTTGGAAATATCCACACGAAAGTGATCCTACGTCCATTCGGCAACCAATTGCCTAAAGATTTTGGGGTGAGAAGTAATTTTAAATAAATTATTTAAAACTACAGTGTCCTATATTAACGTAGTTAATAGGTAAAAAAATGCCGTTGGGAGTTTTTGGTCTCTGGTCTTTATTGCTATCTCGGATAAAGCATCAAAGTATCCGATTCAAGGATATTTCGTTAAAAGCCTTTTCGCCTAATAATTCGTCCTGTTTTTTTTGGGAAGGCCAAAATGTCCCTAATATTATTTTGGTTTTGTGATTATTATAATTTCCAGATATTTTAATAATGTCCGGGATTTTTCGGGATGACCGAAATGTACCTTATGTTTTATAACAGTATTAATTCGATGAAACCTTCAACTTCTTCGTTAAGCTTAAAATGTCATTTAAAATCCATGACAAATTTTTGGGCGAAATGGGTTTGGGCGAAATATCCTGTCCGTGAATCCTTTTGGATTATCCCTTTCCCCTATTAAAAAACATCTGAAAAAGCCCTACCTTACAACCAGATTCATGCTGACAAATACATGAAACACAATCACTGCTTACAACTGCCAAAGTTGCAGCAACAAGAACCAAAACTTTCAACAACATAATTGAGACTACTTTTCCTTTTCTAGCAAAAAAGGCAACTTTTCATTAATTTTTTGTCTCATTAAATACTTCTCAAAAACACTCTAATTTTTTCTACTGATAAAAAACAATGCTATAAAACTTTTTTTGTTGAGCAAGATCCACGTAAACATTGAATTATCAGTTATCAGTAGGAAAAATTAATGTTGATTACTTTCAATGAAGCCGGATACAAAAAAAACTCATGTGTGTTTTTTTTGCTTTCTAGAAAAAAAATTGGAATGCTTATTTTTGAGGTACAAGAAATCATTAAAATTTTTGTTTCTGATCAATGAAGGAAAAATGAAAGCAGAAATGTAGTTTTTTAAAAGCATACAAAAAAGGGTTCATATTTTTGTGACGATAAAAATAAAAGGGTCAAAGTAACCGGAAGTTATATTACAATGCTTCAACTACAAAATTTGAGAGCAAAAAAGATAAAACATAATTCGTTTTTAATCCTTGGAAAACCTAGACTGTATAAAAAATAAAGAGCTTAATGGTAATAAGTTTACGACAGAGACCGGAAGTAAGGATGGACGAGGGCCCAGGGCATTTTGAGGGCCCCGGGACGGTCCTGGGAATGCCCCGGGGCAGGGCCCTCCCGGGGCCCATGAGTCGTTGCCAGGACCGGGACAGGGCCTTGAAAAATGCCCTGGGCCCCGGTTAAAGAACACTGGTTTGTACCGAAACAATCAAAATTTGCATGATGGGATCCTGTTTTGTTTACTCGTTTTATAATTTTTGTGTTCTATCTAAACATTGTTGATGTTTTTTTATGAATTCAATAACATTTTTCATGATAACTTAGAAGAAATGTGTTATTTTTGGAAAAAATTTTTTTTCACAAAGCTTGTCAGGACATTTTCAAGACCCCGGGACGGTCCCGGGAATGCCCCGGGAAGACCCCGGGGCAGGGCCTGGCGAAATATCAGGGCCCAGGACGGGCCAGGGCACTAAAAATTGGACCCTCATCCATCCTTAACCGGAAGGGAAAAAATTTATTCTAATTATTCTAAATTTTTTTGACTTAAAAACATCTTATGATTACAAGTTCATATGGTCGAGACAAAACTTTGTCAAAATTTGTATATTTAAAGTAGGGTTGTTCATTTCCCGTGAATTGGAAAAAAATTCGGGAAATTTCCCGGAGTTACAGTATTCCAAGTGACAGTAATATTTTACCAAAATTAGTTTTAGAACTCACAAAAGGACTGTTTTTTACGTTTACGATAGCACTATATAAATAATGTCGTTTTTTATGACGGAACTCAATGAAAATGTTCTAGAAGTAAATCAGATCAATGTTAGTTTTGAAAAAAATCCTTAACGATTATTTCTATGACCGTAAAAAACAGCCCAAATCTTAACACAAGTTTGTCGACAATATCATGATTAATGTCGATATTAAAAGGACAAATAAGCAAATACAAACATTTATAAAAAACATAAGCAATAAATAAATGATGATACAAAAAAACAATAAAAACAAAAATAATCAAAATAAAATCAAACATAAAAAAGTGTGGCACAAAATATAAATGACTACAATAAAAATTTATAACTTTTTACTTTTCTTCTTCTACTTCAGATTTAATTTGATTCAAAAACTGAGGGATCAAAGATTTAATACTTTCCAAAGTTGGTGAAGAACAATTTTCAGATGTTGAAGATGATGCTGGAGTAGAAAATTCAGGTGAAGGAGATTTTCGATTTGAAACAGATTTCTTTTGCCATGGAAGAGGTTGATTAAGACGGGATTGTTCATATCGACGACGATTATTGGTAAACCAATTTCGAATTTGTTTATTTGTAAATCCAGTTTTTGAAGAAAGCATTTGAATATCTGCTGGAGTTGGATATGGATGTGAAATATTTTCAGCCATCCAATCTTGAAGCGGTTGTGCAGATTCACGGGTAACTGCAATTCGATATTCTGGTTGACGAATTTGTTGTTGTTGATTTGAAGGAAGTTGATAGGGTGATGAACGAAAATTGGCATTGTTCAATGGACTGAAAGATGGCATTTGTGGAAATTTAGGTAAAGATGGAGTTGAGGAAGTTGGAGAAAGATGATATTTCAAATTTTGATGAGCTGATAAAATTTTGGTCAATGCTTCAATTGCTTCCATATTCGGTATTGATTGGTTTGATGGGGATATTAATGGAGACATTGTTGGAACCTAAAAATAATTAGAAATGATTAGATGAAAAAATAATCAATGATAAAAAATTAATTGATAAATGGATAAAAAGCTTACTGTTGGCATTAATGGCATTTTCGATGGTGGAGACATTGAAAGTGATGATGGAATTGATGGAAACTGGAAAATATAATTGATTAAATAGCAATTGATAAAAAATTGATAAAGAACTTACATTTGGTAATATTGGCATTTTAGATGACATGTTTGGCATTTGTTGAAAATTTGAAATTGTTGATTTTCTAGCAGATTCAGATGCCAAAGATTGAAGAAGCAAAAATTGAGAAAGTTGTTGAAGAACTGCAGAATCCATTTTCATTGTTGGTGAAGAGGAAGGTGAGGACATTTTTCAAAATAACAAAAAACTGAAGATGTTGAAAAATTTATATAAAACCCTTAAGAACAATTTAAACTAAATGAAGTTGAAATAATTTTGGATAGAAATAATAAGTTTGTTGCCGTCCAATCCAAAATTTGGCAAATCAAAAGAAACAAAAACTGTGAAAATTTTGTCTTAAAAATATTACAACAATGCCGCTTTCAAGTTTTATTAATAAGAACAAAACTTGAAAAAAAAAATCGTTGACCTGTTTTGCCAAGTTCCTCGTTCTTCGGAAGCATTTTTGTTGTTGTCGTTCTTCTTTCACTGCATGGAAAAAAATATTTTAACAAAATATTTTATAAAAGAAATGAAAGATCTATGAAATCAATAGCAGAAGTTTAAAGTTGCCATTATCATACATGATAAAAGATATCTTGTGTAAGTTTTACATTTCTGCATTTGCAAAATTAAAATTTTTTTATAAGGTTATGCAAATTTGCATAAGGTCAAAAAGAAGAAAAACTTTACGTGGTTTTTGTGAAAAATATTAACAACTTAAATAGTTTTTATTTTGAAACTCTACAAAACAAATAAACTTATGAAAAATATAGTCTTTGTTTGTTTTGCTTTGACAGTTTATTTAAAATTTATGTATTTCAAACACTTTTTAAAAATATATTTGAAATATTTAACGAAACCATAGGAAAAACAAAAATTGCAAGGGCCACTGAGTTTTTAATAAATTTTATATATGCTAAAATTAGCCCTCAACACTTCTACTAATAACTTGGAGTGTTATTCTCATTTTCTCTAGGGTTTTTCTATTGAAAAATAATAATTTTACGTTGCATTAGTCTTTTCTGCTGCGTTAAATACAGCAATTTTATCATTATTATTTATCCTTGTCTGCTTTGAAAGAATTAATTAAATTTTTCCTAATCATGGCCCCAACATTGGATGCTTATAATAAAAAAGTTGAAAAATTACTTGATGATTTGAATAACACTGTATGCAGGAAAAGCAAAATAGAGCTGTTTGATGAATTTTCAAAAGATTATTTATTGCTTCCAGATTTGTGGAGAATGAGAATTGAGTAAGTTAAAATTAAAAAAAATACAAGTTCATGTTAATAATGACTGATCAAAGACATACTAAATTTATGATGGACTTGAGGCTCCTTATTTTGCTAGTATAAAGAGAAATTGTTTTAAAAAATCCAAAATCTGTAGCTTTACCATGGACAAAAAGTTACTGTAATAGCAAAACCAACCATAAAAATTTTTGAGAGAGATTTTCATTGTTTTTAGGCTCTCAAAATATTTGACAACAGGGATTGAACAAAATTTAATATTTTGCCTAGTTTAAAAATGCAATGTCGTGAGGTATTTGTAAAATATAAACAAACCAAAAATGTTCATTGTTTGCTATTACTGTAACTTGTAGTGGTAAAGTTCCAGATTTTGGTTTTCGTAATCAATTTTTTGGTACAATTAATCCTTACAGTAAATGAGTTTATGGGAAAAATGTAGAACTTCAACTCCATCAAAAATTGGGTACGATTTAATACTGATTTATTGTAAAAACTATAGCAATCGGATATTCTTGATTGATTCCGACAGTAAAGAAAACTTTTTTCGAGCAGATCGATTCTGTTTTCTTCTTTTGCTCCAGATCAAAATTATTTTGCCACAATCGTGCACATAAGTGCCAAGAAAAAAAATTCATCCCCAAATTTTTAGCTTCTAAGATTATTAGATTCTTACAATTCTTTAAAAAAACAAAGTTTTTAGGATCGAAATGAAGGATTCCTTTCCTAGAAAGGTGTCAAAACTTTTTAAACGAGCATTTTTTGATTTTTATTCTGATACATTGTTTTTTTCATTTGACGTTGAGTATTACTGGGCCCTTATTTTTCGAATAATGGTATGCATTTTTTTAAATTTTTACAAATATTTGGTATTTGCATAAAAAAGAATCATTTAGGAAGAACCGTTTAACAGAATTTTAAATTGGAATCAATTGGAATATGTTACAGAACATCATATATATTTGGGTATTCAAGGAGCAAGAAAAAAGTTAATTGAATATATCAGTTTTCCACATGCAAAACTTGACGAAATGCGGTTTTTTGTTGAAATGTTTTTGTGTAAGTTTGAAAACTGGTTAACAATAAACTTCTTCTCCTTCAATTTTTTGGTAATTTTCTGGAATTTTCATGAATTTTTAATATTTGGGATACTGTAATTGTACTAAATAATAATTAAGGTACAATTCTTTAACAAAATACTAAAAAATGATTGAAAAATAACCGTTAAAGATTTAGGGTCATCAGGCGTGCTTTAGGGTTATCTTATTAACAATGAGATATGCAAATTTTCTTAAACGTTTAAGTTTCTATTTTTTGCAAAATTGGTCGGACATTTATGTTTATAAACACTAAAAAAGCGGAATTCTTAATAAAAGATTTTAGGTGAACCAATGTCAGCAGAATTAAAGCAAACATTTCAACGTTCGAAAATGTTATATGACAAAATCATGTCAGCAAAAGACAACACCGAAGAATGGTTTAAACTTGTTATAAGTACAAAAGATGATATATTTATAATTCAAAATGTTGAATGTCGAATTGCACGTGAACCTGGGAATTTTGAGCTTTGGAAATTATATATTGAATTTCTTGGAGGAAGAAAGCATAAAGTATCATTTGTTAAAATTACTGTTAAGGATGGACAAGAGCCCATTTTTGACGTTTGGGGGCCGAAGGCCTGGGTTTTTTTAAAAATTTTCATAATATTATGTTACCATTCGATGATAAACATGTAGGACTATCCATTTTTGGGTCAAGGGCCCGGAAAGTTTTTCACGAATTTCGGCAAATTTTAGGCCCTGATGAAGTCCCTTGGACAAAAAACGTGCGAAATTCTGGGCCCTTGACCCAAAAATGGATAGTCCTACATGTTTACCATCGAATGGTAGCATAATATTATGAAAATTAAAAAAAAACCAGGCCCTCGGCTGCGCCCCCAAACGTCGAAAACGGGCCCTTGTCCATCCTTAATTACGATAATTTATTTGAATTTTTTTAGGCAATGCTTCAAGTTATTTTTCGATATCAAAGACTTTTTATTGAGGATGACACTTTTGATATTAAAATTTCTTCCACTTATGAAAAACTTGCAAGTTTACAGTATTTTCAGACTGCGAAGTTTTTTAAAAGCGAGGTTTACAGAAACTCCTTTAAAGTTAAAGAAACTCTTCCATGTCGTTTATTTTATCAATCCCCAAAGAATCAACAAGAATTTTCCTTCCCATCCCCCATAATTCGATATATAACGAAAATCGCCAATTCTGATCTCCTTTATCATCTCTATCAAAGTTGCAAATACTTTTTTGATAAACGTCGGCAACCACTATGTTATTTTATGTCAACATATGGTCCTGAAAATAAGAATATTAAATACTACAAAAATCGCATGGATATTCATTCTGCAGTTACAAATATCTCAAAACTTGAAAATGTTGTTTTAATTGGTTCATTCAAAGGATGGCCGACAAAAATTTCCGAAATTATTCCGAAGATTTCAGAATCTCGATTACGATATATTAATACTTTCGATGGTAGTTTTTCAATTTCTGAATACAACTTTTTAACAAAATCTGGTGAAATTGAATATATTAATATGTGTGATATAACAATTACGGTAGATGGTAAACAAGGCAGTGAACCAATAACCTTGGAAGATTTATTTATAAATTTAGGCAAAGCAAAATATTTACGGTAAAAGCTTTATTTATTTTATGTTATAAAAACGAGCAAAAAACTGCTTCTTTTTATGCAAATTATCTTTGAGGTTTTCATATTAATAATTGTTTTCAATTTTCAGATTAGAAATTGATTCGATAAACACTCCAAATACCGTAGAGCGATTGTTAAGCTTAAAAAGAAGCAACAAGTTTAATTATTTCAAATTACTTCTTACTCGATTCCAACTTGATTCTAAATCATTCGTGAAATTTGTTAAAGTAAATAATATTGAGTTCATTGCGTTTATAAATTAAAATACTTTTTTAGAAAAACGTTAATCCGTTAACCACAATTGTGATTATTCTCCGAAAATTAATTGGAGATGAATGGGACGTATATATAAAAGAAGTTGAAGAAGAACTTGTCCTTTCAAATAATGAAACAAATTTTAAACCCCAAATTTGGCGAACAGCTTAATAATTTTTGCTTGTCTTTGTATTTACCTGAATAAAGTATGGATATTATTTGTAAAAGACATATTGAAACAAAATCACACCTTGAAAAAAACATAATCTTATTTTTTGTGTTAAAATAAATATGTTTATAGCTATAATTAGAGTAGACAAGGAAAACTTTATTTTAAAAGAGACTATACAAAAAGATAAATTTTTGTAGCTCGCAATTATATTTATTTTGCATTTTGTCTTATCAAAGTTGTTACTTGTTTTAACTTTTTTTAAAGCACACAAAAGGGTCATTTTTAGTTGTTACAGTAACTCTGCGAAATAAATATGGATCATTTTCCGCAACAATATTATTACTTTTATAGAAAGCTACAGTTATTTGCAAAAATTATCCCATTGGAAAAATACTATTTAAATCCCTATCAAAAAAGTATCCATAAAATGTTGTTGTCGATGAAAACTCAATTAAAAACACAAATAAAAACGTTTATAAAAAACATAACTAAATAATAAATAAATGGTGATACAAAAAACAATAAAAGCAAAAATAATCAAAATAAAATAAAACATAAAAAAGTGTGGCATAAATATCAATGATGACTAAAAAACATTTAAAAAACAATTTATTTTTCTTCAACTTCAGATTTAATTTGATTAAAAAATTGAGGAATCAGGGATTTAATACTTTCCAAAGTTGGTGAAGAACAATTTTCAGGTGTTGAAGAAGACAATGCTATAGCAGATTCAGGTGAAGGAGATTTTCGATTTGAAACAGATTTCTTTTGCCATGGAAGAGGTTGATTGAGACGGGATTGTTCATATCGTCGACGATTATTTGTAAACCAATTTCGAATTTGTTTATTTGTAAATCCAGTTTTTGAAGAAAGAATTTGAATATCTGCTGGAGTTGGATATGGATGTGAAATATTTTCAGCCATCCAATCTTGTAACGGTTGAGAAGATTCACGGGTAACAGCAATTCGATATTCTGGTTGTCGAATTTGTTGCTGTTGATTGGAAGGAAGTTGATAAGGTGACGAACGGAAATTTGCATTATTCATTGAATTAAAAGATGGCATTTGAGGAAATCTTGGTGAAGACGGAGTTGAAGAAGTTGGAGAAATTTGAGATTTTAAATTTTGATGAGCTGTTAAAATTTTGGTCAACGCTTCAATTGCTTCCATATTCGGTATTGATTGGTTTGATGGGGACATTGATGGAGACATTGTTGGATTCTAAAAATAATAAGAAATGATGAAAAGAATAATCAATGATAAGAAAATTAATTGATAAATTGATAACAACTTACTTGTGGCATTGATGGCATTTTTGATGGAGGAGACATTGAAAATGGTGATGGCATTGTTGAAAACTAAAAAATATAAGCGATGCAATAATAAATTGATAAAAACTGATTGAACTTACTTGTGGCATATTAGATGACATATTTGGGATTTGTTGAAAATTCGACATTGGTGATTTTCCTGCAGATGCCAAAGATTGAAGAATCAAAAACTGAGAAAGTTGTTGAAGAGCTACAGAATCCATTTTCATTGTTGGTGAAGAGGAAGGTGAAGACATTTTTAAAATAGCAATAAATTGAAGAAGATGTTGAATAATAGAAATAAAACCAGTAAAAACAATTTAAACTAAATGGAGTTGAAATAATTTGAAGAGAAATAATAAGTTTGTTGACGTCAACTCTAAAATTTGGCAAAACAAACCAAACAAAAACTGTGAAAATTTTCTTTGTCCTAAAAAATATTAAATGCTGCTTTTAGTTTTTATTAATAAGAATGAAACTTGTAAAAAAATCGTTGACCTCATCCTTCCATCGTTGTTGTCCCTTTTCTGTTCACTGCAACTTTGCATAGAAATAGCATTTAAACAGAGTATTTATAAAAGGGATGTGAAAGATCCATGAAATCAATATCAAGATATTTTTATAGTTGCCATTTGTGATGATAAAAATATACACAGTTTTCTTTGACGAATCTTTTAACAGTAACATGGAAGATATTACACGTGTTTAAAAATACAGTAAATTTTTCGTATGATTTTCTGACTAATTTAAAAATGTTCATTCCTTTGGTTGTTTGGCGAGGAATCCCGAATTCCCACTCTCCATTGGCAATGTTCGTCTTTTCCTTACCAGAAAAGAGTATCCTCTAAATTTCCAAAGGCCAAGGCGGTGCCCCAATAGCTCAGTCGGTAGAGTCCTTGACCGGTAATCAAGACGTCGCAGGTTCGAGTCCTGCTTGGAGCATTCGTTGAGGCAAAATTTTTCGGTTATTTTTCGTATGATTTTCTGACTAATATAAAACTTTTTTGACACCAACAATTTTAAGAATCCTTTGAACTCGTTTTATTAAATTTTTTTTAAAAAAATTGTTTTTTACAGTAATGTTTACACTGGGTTATGGGATGACTGTCCCTAATTAATTGCCAAAACCAATCTTTTGCATTCTTTCTTTCAAATATGCTTTTTAATTTCGTCAAAGTTTTAAAGTTTAATAAAATAAAACTGCAGAAATACATGGCTTAAATAATGATTTTTTTATTATATTATTAAAAACAACGTGATCCAAATCAATGTTTTTCATTTGCAATTTCATAAATTATGCAAACAGGAAGAATATTTACATAATGGATGGAAAAGGGCTTTGTTTAAAACACATTTGTAAAAAGTATTAAATCGAGCACATAAAAAAAGAAAAGTTCAGTTGAAAAAAAAATTGTTTTAACAGCTGTCAAACATAGAATTCTTATTAAATCAATCATTTTTGGATAGAAATATAAATTTTGATTTCACTTTTTACGTGTTTTTTATCCTTTTTTGGTTAAAGTTAGTTTACGTGTTTTTTCGTTTTGGTATCATGACGGAAATAAATTTGAATAGTTTTGCTGTGACAAAAAGTCCCTGATTGTCAGGTTCATGCTGCACAAACCTGAAAATCAGGGTTTTTCAAAAGCTATTCCCCTTTTTTAACTGAACTTTTTGCTTTTTAGATTTTAAAATTTACATATTACAATGCTATTGTCATATTTTATTCTAATTTTAATCAATTTTATTTGTTTATCATCTGGATTTGATGATGACAAGATTTTTCGATGCCAAGATGAAAATGGCCGATTACTTTCAGTTGCAACAATTTGTGAAGATGAAAGAAAAGATTGTCAAAAAATATTTAAAGGTTTTGCACATGATTTTTTTCGGCCATTACTTTGTGATAAAAATAATATGTCCCAGAAAGCACTGAAATGTGCAAAAACTTGTGGAATTTGTTGTGAAAAATCTGATTATGAATATGATAATAGTGCATGTAAGTTTGGAACAAAGACAAACAAGACAGTAATAAAGTTTAATTTTTTAGCTGTTGAATAGTACCGTCAAAAATGAAAATATGTTAATTTTTTATTTGTTGTTATGTTTAATTAGGAGATTAGTTTTTGTTAGTTATTTTTGATAAAATTGCATTTTTTTAAATATTCTTTCTGACACAACAAAGTTTATTTCATAATTTGAAATCTAATTTTACTGTTAAAGTCGTTATTGGACAGATCTGACTTTGAAAAATTTGCATAAAAAAGCTTTCTTCAATTTTTTCCATTGTTTAGAAAGTTTTTTTCTAACTAAACGCTGGATAAAACGTTTATTAAATTCTGGTAATCTTTTAACAGATTGCATCATCCTGATTTTTTTAAAAAACTTTTATATTGCTTGTATAAATTTATAAAAGATAAGACACAAAGCTTTAAAAAGCAACAAAAAAAATGTCAGAATGATGAAAATTTGGATCAAAGATTAACAATTATTGGATCGCCAATAGTCAAATAATTTCCAATTTCAAATCGAAGTTGAATTTCACAATTTTGAATATCTTTTTCTTTTCTGACTTTTTTGATTTCTTCAATTTCCGACATCAATTTTTTGTGTTTTTCACGTGAAGGTTTTGTCATATCATAAAATTTCAAAATCAAATTTCCATGTTTTTCCATGTGAATATCGGCAAAATCAAAGATGCTTTGAGCTTCCAAGTCCATATTGAAGTTTCCAATTAAGCATTCTTGAATTTTTTTGTTTCGCTTGATTTTTAAAATCGCTTTGAGTATTTCAGGAGTAAATATTTCAGCAGTATAAAAACTCAATCTGAAATGTTGTGCCTTTTTTGGAACTTATTTAATCTTAACCGTCGGCAAGCTGACATGTTTTACCGTAGACATATCCAACTTCTGATGGAGTTGAAGCCCCATATTTTGCCCATAAATTCGTCTAGTATAAAGTATAATTGTGGCAAAAATTAGCTGCGGAATCCTCATACTGTAGATTTAACACTGACTTAAAGTTACTGTAATATTAGGGTAAAAGTCCACTATGAACGAATTTTAATCACACCACGTTAATTTTTAACAAACTTATAATAGTTTTAGAGCTTTTGAAATATTTGAGAATATGAACTACACAAGTTTTAATATTTTACAGAGTCCAAAACGGCAATGCCTGAAGTTTTTATACACAAAATCGTGGACTTTAACCCTAATATTACAGTAACTTTAAATCCGTTTTAAATCTACAGTATGAGGATTCCGCAGCTAATTTTTTGCCACAATTATACTTTATACTAGACGAGTTTATGGGCAAAATATGGGGCTTCAATTCCATCAGAAGTTGGATATGTCTACGGTTAGGTGATAAAAATATCAAAAGAAGGTGACTTACTCCAATTTTTCCATATTTTTCAATGTTCCAAATAAATAATTTAAAAAGCTTTGATTCAGTTGTTGCATGTTGATGAGTGCCACTTCTTTAACTGTGTCAGGAATATACCGAAGTACAAAATCTGTATTTTCCCATGAACACTCAAATTTTTGCAGTTGAGTTACATCCAAATTTAAAAGAATTTTTTGATATGTTTCGGTTGCTTTACCAAAGACATATGAAAAGTACCCCAAATTTTTACTGCATTAAATACAGTTTTAATTCTTCTTTTTTTATGTGTATTTACTTCACTTCCCAAACATGATGTACCATAATAAGTTTTAATAATCCATCTTATTTCTACTAAATGCATTCGAGTGTATCTGCGGCACAATGAAAACTCATGCAAATGACAAAATCCATGTTGAATTTGTAGAATTCTTAAATATTTGCATGCAGTCATCAGCTTTTGTGATAAAAACATATTACAATTTTTTGCAATGTATTTAACAATAAAAAATGGAAAAGAAAAACGTTGATAATTTAAATTATTAAAATTAATTAAACTTTCAATATTTGCAGTAATCCAAACCCACCACATTATGAATTTAAAAAAATATGAATAAATATAAAAGACAAAGCAGGAAACTAAAAATAACTTTAATCTCAAATTTTAACAATTGATAATTTAAATAAAAGTTTGTGTGCTTTCTTTTATTCGTTTTTTAAAAAAAAGAAACGTAACAAATAAAATACTCCTAGACACTACAACAAAATGCAGGTAGAAAAAAAAGTTTAAAAAACAATTAGCTGTCCACCAAAAATTTGCATATTTGAAGTAAGGTTGTTCATTTCCCGAGAAATGGAACCAAGGGGGGGGGGGGGGAATTTCCCCCGCCCCCCCCCCCCCCCTGTTTTTTGATTTACAGTATTCCAAACTATAATATCCGTAGCTTGTTTAGATTTTTTAATATTAAGTAATAACAAATTATTTACTAAATCTTCATGGCATTTAGAAGGTTATGGTAGCTCTGGATCACAATGAAACTCAACAAAAGTGATTCAAATGTAAGTATTGAAAAATTTTAAAAATAACGACTACATCGTTAATGGCTCAAATGTTAACACAGGTCTGTAAGTTATGTCATGGTTGTTGTTTGATATCAGTAAAAAAATGGATAAAGTAACAAATAAAAACGTTTATAAAAACATAAGAAATAAATAAATGATGATACAAAAAAACAATAAAAACAAATAAAATCAAAATAAAATCAAACATAAAAAATGTGTGGCACAAAATAAAAATGACTACAAAACAAATTTAAAACTTTTTACTTTTCTTCTTCTTCTTCAGATTTAATTTGATTCAAAAATTGAGGGATCAGAGATATAATACTTTCCAAAGTTGACGAAGAACAATTTTCAGGTGTTGTTGTAACAGATTCAGGTGAAGGAGATTTTCGATTTGAAACAGATTTCTTTTGCCATGGAAGAGGCTGATTAAGACGAGATTGTTCATATCTTCGACGATTATTGGTAAACCAATTTCGAATTTGTTTATTTGTAAAACCAGTTTTTGATGAAAGCATTTGAATATCTGCTGGAGTTGGATATGGATGTGAAATATTTTCAGCCATCCAATCTTGAAGCGGTTGTGCAGATTCACGGGTAACTGCAATTCGATATTCTGGTTGTCGAATTTGTTGTTGAAGTTGATTGGAAAGAAGTTGATATGGTGATGATCGAAAATTGGCATTATTCATTGGACTGAAAGATGGCATTTGAGAAAATCCAGAAGGGGAAGAGGGAGTTGAAGTTGGAGAAATTTGAGATTTTAAATTTTGATGAGCTGATAAAATTTTGTTCAATGCAGCAATGGCTTCCATATTTGGTGCTGATTGATTTGTTGGGGCCATTAATGGAGTCTGAAAAAGATATATGATAACAAAATTAATAGATACATTGATAAAAACTTACTTGTGGCATTGATGGCATTTTTGATGGAGGAGACCTTGAAAGTGGAGATGGCATTGTAGGAAAATAAAAAATTAAATATTCGACTAAATGATTGATTTTTCGATAAAAAAAAACTTACATTTGGCATATTAGGTGACATATTAGGCATTTGTTGAAAATTTGACATTGGTGATTTTCCAGCAGATGCAGATGTCAAAGATTGAAGAAGCATAAATTGAGAAAGTTGTTGAAGAACTGCAGAATCCATTTTCATTGTTGGTGATAATGAAGGTGAAGACATTTTTAAAATAGCAATAAATTGAAGAAGATGCTGAAAAATAAAAATAAACTAAATGAAGTTGAATTAATTTTAAGAGAAATAATAAGTTTGTTGACGTCCGCTCTAAAATTTGGCAAAACAAACCAAACAAAAACTGTGAAAAGTTTTTGTGTCCCAAAAAATATTTAATACCGCTTTCAACTTTTAGTATTAAGAAAGAACTTGTATAAAAATCGTTGACCTCATTAGAGTTGTTCGTTCCCCGGGGACTTGAAAAAATAAGGGGATTCCCCTAGGAATTCCTCGGTATTCCCTAGAAGCTCCATTTTGTAACTTAAAACTTACAGTACCCAAAACTTTTAGAACTTAAATTTTTAACATAAATAAATGCATTTATACATTTTAAAATGGTTTTTGGAAGTTAAGATGACTTTGTTTTTACTAAAATATTTAACTGTTAATAAGTTTTAACGATAATTTTTTAGAATGAGTAAAATTACTGGGAATGGAACTCATTCCTCTCAAAAATTGGGGAATTTCCCGGAGATCCCCCAGGGGAAGGAGAAATAACAAACCTAGACCTCATACTTTCATCTTTTTTTGTCGGTCGTCTTTTCACTACACTTTTAGAAAAAATTATTTAAACAGGGTATTTTTGAAACAAAAATGCTGGTGATGACTTTGGTTTGGCACCATAAAAAATGTTAAAATGTTAATTTATTTTTGCTATGTTTTTTTAGGAAATTAGTTCCCGTTTGTTACTATGTAACAGTACCAAAAAAATCTAAAATTGTGACATTGGAAAACTAGCAAATATTTTTTATAATCAAAGATACTAATTGGTATATATAACTTGAGACAAATAAAGTTATATTCACTGAGATCAAAGAAACACAAAATACAGTGCTTCAGAATTTTATTACATATCGTGAAATAAGTCCTTAAAAATATATTCTAATTGCTTTTCTTTTCATCTTATCATAATCTTAAATGATTTTAGAAGGATTTGGCTTGTATTTTATATTATAATAAAAACATTACTGAAGTAATTACTTTTTTGAATATAAATTTAGACTTTAATTTTCGAGTGGGTTATTATTATGTTGCTGAAGGCATGGTGAACTTTTAATTTATATAGTTTTAAGTTTGTTGCTGTTGATAGTATTTTGCGTTTAAAAAATTAAACTCAATTCGAAGCAAAAACAGAAATGTCTGTTGTCATTCATGAACAACTTGCCAACGACAATATAGCAGCAGCAGCAGCAGCAGCTGTTGCAAAAAAAACTCAACTTGAGTTACTCAAGATCTCTTCGACTCTGCGATCTTGTGGACTGCAATATATTGATTCAAAAAACGAATTGTTTTAGTTGTTTGTTTTTTATTCGTTTTATCCGGATTTAACTTATTCATCTTTATTCAAATATCTTTGCTGTGATTAAATAAATTAGATAAAATGCCAGCACCAGAAAAGCTTAAACCTTTACCAAAATGTATGGTATTTTTCGACAAAACAACTCGGCAACCGCAAGATTTTGCTTTCCCAAAACCAATCTTGGATTATATAACCCTTTCCACAACTAAAATCTACAAAAAGTTAATTACAACTTGCAAGTATTTTTATTCTACAACCCCGATTCTTATTCTTTGCTTACATTACAACGATAAAAATGTTCGAGATTGGACTTGTTCCCCCTTTGGCAAATGTTATTTATATCATTCAAAGATTGATTTGGATAATCTAAATTCAAGGATTTGGCTGACATATTCTCTTGATGTGTATGGATATTATCATGGTCCATCGAATATTTTGTCATCATTAGTTCCAAGGATTTATCAATCAGATATTATTCAACTTGAGATTGCTAATCAAATTATAAGCTTTGATGAATTTTTATTTTTAACTCCTGATGTTCGACAAATTCTATTTTGTGAAACAATTGTTAAATATCGAGATGGAAAAACTGTGCCATTCGAGGATATTATTGCTAATTTGCCAAAACTCAAAACTCTTATATAGTAAGTTTTTTTCATATTTTAACTATCTGGGACGTCAGCAGGATCAAACACCAGGAGCAGTACTCCCTTCGAAATTGTAATAATTCTTTTATCTTTTACCACCTTCGGCGCAAGATCAAAGGCATACCTCTCAAAATGGTTACTACCCCGATAAAATCCTGCTTCCCGACTTTATCTACCATATTCTAATCACGTTCATTTTTTAGCTTTTTCTTAATGGATGGGACTGATATTTCCTCTGAGACAACCCAAAACCTTATCAACATTGATCACTTTAATAGCCTAACCGAAATTGATTTAAGTGGAATCCCTGAAATTTTTGATTTTAACAAATTTGCTGATTTTATGAATGTAAGTTTTTTTGCTTTAATTTAGTCCAATGAAAAACACTTCTTTAATTAAAAATGTAATATTCTATTTTTTAGAACAATAAACAAATCCTGTTTCGTCTTCGCTTCCATGATTCTGTTTCTGCAAATTATAAAATTCGATTGCGAGAATACCTTGAAAGTATCAAAGGACAAAAATTCAATCCAAGTATCTTGTTTCATGAATCAATTGAAAATGTTCCTGCATGAATGAGCTTGGAATATTTTTTTATTGAAATTAACAATGCTTTAATACTAAAAGCTTTGCACAAATTAGATTTATTTCTTACAATTTTTGATTTTTAGTAAACATAATGTTGTTGTGAATAAATAAAATTCAACTATATTTGTTCAATTTGTGATACAAAATAGTTAAATTAATACGGTAGAAATAAAATTTAGGATAACAGAATTTTATACGATATTTGAAAGAAGCATTGATGTTTATGCAAATTTAAAATGAGATTCTTTGAATTACTGTAGCGAAGACGCGTTTATTTTATAGCTTAAAAGCTGTTCATGAAACTACAAATTTAGCCAGACTGTCTCTTAAAAAATGGACACACGTTTCTTTGCTGCCACTATTGACAGCGTGTGTTTCTTTCTTTTCTTGTGCTTTTTTTCGTGTTTATTGATTTCTTCAGGTCCACGTTTTTGCAAGTGAGTATGTTTTTTAAAGGAAGCTATTATGTTGGTGGACAATGAAGTTTTTATTAAATTGGATGGATTATATCAAAATGAAATTAAAAAGCTTGAAAATGATTATTCTACGATAGATAATAATGATTTAGCAGCAAAAAAAGCATGTCTGCTTCAATTTTCGCAAACAAATTTTATGATTCCAGAACTTTGGAATGAATATTTCTCGTAAGTAAAGATTCTTAAACAAAATAGATTTCTAAAGTATTTTTGGCATTAAAATGTTCACAACCGAACTAAGGGATTGTCGAAATTTGACGTCAGCACAATATGCAAATTTTTAAATCGCGTTTATCAGATTTTTTCTTTGAGCTTTACCACTTTTAATTTTACCTCCTTTCACCCTTAAAATACGAATGAGGAAATGCAAAAATAACAGTAGTGTAGCACTGATTAACTGTTTTTACTGTAGTTTTGCATTACTTTATCATTTCACGAACAATTCAAAAAAGATGCAAATTTGACTAAATCATCAAAAGGTCAAAAATGATACAAATTTGACAAAATCAAAGAAGGAAAAAACAAAAGGGTGCAGAAGTAAAGAAGTGCCGAGATCGGAATTTAGGCTTACCTTAAAACCCTTTTATTTTTATTAAAAATTTGTTGAAATCCAAAGAATGAAATAAATTACATTCCTTGATTCTTAATAATGACGCATTTTTTGCATATTTTCATGCTAAAAATCTTTGACATATCTGTTTTGTTGACAATTTGTGCTTTCTTTTATTTTAATGAAGATCTATAAAAAAATTGTTTAAAAATTTTTCAGTGTTCTAAGAAAGGAGCGACAAAAAGAGGTCGACACAACAATTCTTGTAAAATTAATCGACGATTTCAATAATGATTTAACACGAGCAAGAAATCACTTTTTTATTCATGAACAAGTAAATGATAAATATACGAAATTATGGAATCAAAAGTTGCCACTAAACGACACGTTTTTCTTGGAGTATAATGAAATTATGCAAATTTTGGCTTTACCATGCAAAGGAATAGATCAAATTTGGAGATATTTCGATGAAAAATCACGTATGTTTATAATACAATTATTTTTGGTATCGAAATTTCTTATATTTTAGCAAAACCATTGCCTGCGGAAGCTTTTAAATTATATAATAAAACTAAAGAACTTTATACACAAATTTTAAAAGCAGAAGTAAATGATCAAGAATGGGCATATTATATTACTCAAGTGCCAAATACTGAGTATGTTGAAAATAATTTCGAATGGAGAATTGGCAAAAATGTTCATAATCAAATATTGTGGAAACTTTATCTTCAGTATTTGCAGGAACATGATATCAAGGTATAAGATTTTTAAAAAACTACATGGTTTTCTTACGAAATGTTGCCATTTGTTGAGGGTGGTAAAAAGTGGTATCTGAACACAGTTATATGACATATTGAATAGGATATTTTAAAGACTAATATTGTATTCATTTGGAAAAAATTGCATGTCCTATGATAAAAGTGGTGAGATTTGTTTTTTATTTAATTTTTTTATTTAAAATCTTTTATCTGTCACGCAGGACGAAAGGGGACATAATATGACACCAAAAATTAGTTAAACAAAGTGATAGCAATTCAATAGGTTTTTTATTCGTGAACTTCTTGAAGTCATCCATCCATCTTGTAGGTGGTCTTCCAACATTTTGGATTCCATTCAGTTAGTTTTCTATTCCAACGATCTTCAGGAAGTGTCATCAGCTTTTTCAGGTATTTCTTTTTTCGTTCACGAGAAACTTGGACAATGTCTTTCAATTGCGTTCTTTCACGGAGCCAATCACGAGAATGGTGATCTATCAGTCTAACATTTAACATCCTTCTTTCCATTCTTCGTTGAGCAATAGCAAGCAATTTAAAAATTTTTATGTTGCTCTCTTACTTTTAGGGTTGTTCCTTTCCCTCTCCCTGGAAATGTTACAGCAATAATTAATGAATTTACATTGAACATTTAAAAATTAAAAAAATAAGAAATGCTATAAAAACACTGTAAATAGTCAAAAACAACTGAATTCAATACTTAACGATCCTTTTGCAGGTCATTAGACTGTTTTTGGTAAAATATTACTGTAGCTTGGAATACTGTAACTCCGGGAAATGAACAACCTTAGATGAGATCCTATTCAATACAAGGTTCAATCGTTCAGACGTTTTTGTGAAAAACCACTTATTCAAAATTGGATAACCAAATGGCAAAATTTCAACCTTCCATTCTGTAGTTGAAAAACCAAAAATAAATTTTTCTCGAACCAATCAACAATTTTTGTAGAGATCAATGCACTTATATTCTTGTTACTGTAGATTTTTTATTTCTGACATTGAAACCAAAAATGCTTATAAAATATTTGTTGAAAAATATGGAATCTCAATTGTTCCATGGAAGAATCCTTATGAATTTGAAAAATTTGAAGAAGAAATTATTGATGAAGAACAATACTCTTCACCTGTGGCCAGATATTATCCAAAAATCACCAAAAATTTAAAAAAATTTTCTGCAGAAGGTTGTAAAAGCCAGTCATGTAGTTTCCCAAAAACTTTTTTGGACTATATGATTCAAAGAGGAAAACCAAATGCTATTCAAAAATTACATAAAACATGCAAATATTTTTTTATAACTTTTTCATATCCTGTTTTTCATCGATTATGCATTAATCATAGTCATCCCCAACCAATTACACCTAATTATTTTGAATATTTTCAACAGTCACTTTGTCTTTCAATTGCCTGGTATCAACCAACATCAAATTTTATATTTAAACATAAATTTATTATTTCCAACTCATTATATAATGCAAGCCCAGAGTATGTTTAAACAATTTTTAATCACGAAAATGAATTAAAAGATACTTTATCTTGGATTTTCTGGAAGAATAAAATATTCAAATTTCTTTGTTAAACTTTAAGTGCAGACAAGCCGAAGAAAAATTTCGAATATTTCGTCAAAAAACCGATTTCGTACAAAAATTTGTCCTTGATTATTGGAGGCATAAAATTTTACAGTGATGTCGTCGAATTGCACTCTTATGGATAAATTATAACATTTTGGTCTTCCAATAAAGCCAAATTTTTGGGCGTAATTTTTTTCAACGAAAAATCAGTGAATTATAAAAATGACTAAAACACCAAAAAATCTTTTTTTAAATCTATCTTAAATAATCATATTAGATTAGAAGTTTTTAGACGAAATTCAATGAAGAAAATAATAAAGTACGTATTTCGATGTTATGCAAAACATATCGAAATTCGTGAACAAGATTTAACACTGAAAGAATTAAAAATTCTCTTTGAAGAAGGTTGCGTCGAAAAGCTTATTTTATGCGATAATAAGATTACCGATGAAAATGATGAAGAGATTAAGCTCCAAGATATTCTCCAACTAACACCAAATTTGAAATATTTTGAGTAGGTTTTATTCCAATGATATTGGGGATTGTCCGAATCTGATATCAGCAGTTGTGAGGGTGGAGCAGAAAAAACCAAAAAGGGGACGTTGATCTTCAAAGCGGCAAACATCAAAGAAAATGATCTGATGGAAGACTGGAGCACGGCGTGGTAATATGCAAATTTGCGATAAAAACGAAATGTTTTCACAAAGAAATTTTTGGCCAAAAAATTCTCCTGAAAATTCTTTACATTTTGGCCAAAATTTTTTTCGAGAAAACTTTTTGTTTAACGAATTAAGCGTCAAAGTTTTGCAAATTTGCATATTACCATGCCGTGCAGGAGGGGGATTCAAAAATATGCATATAGTGTTGACGTCAGGTCTGGATAATCTCTTCCGGGGATTACCTTAAATGGGATAAAAGCATAACTATTTTTAGAATAACGGCACCAAATATTACTGAAGAAACATTTTACAAATTATCTGACTTGAAGTTCAACAACAAAATTAAAATTTTTACTCTCCGGGATTGTAAAAATTGTGGCACAAATGGAATTGCAGAATTTTTAAAAGTATAACAAAAATCAATTTTAGTTATTTTGATTAAATCCAACAACATTTTTTAGGAACATTTTAATCAAAACTCCAAATTTTTGGCATACTTTGATAAAAATACCGATTTGGATACTGTAAAAAATATTTATACAGTAATCAAAAAAGAGTTTAAATCCTGCAGGAAGAATGGCAATGAACCTCAAGTTGTTTTTTTGAATCGTCGTGGACAAAATTATGGAATACTTGATGAATAATTTTTCGAGGATTTCTTTACAGAATTTTTCTCACTAATTTTTATTGTACAAATGTTAAACATGAGGTTTATAATTTTTGTTTATGTAGTTTTAATTTTTTGTTTAGTCATTGAGATTATCTGTAAGAAGAATAAAAAGTAGTTAAATAAGTGATTAATAAATAATCTAATAAAAACTCTTATTTTTTTAATAAATCCCATATTGCAACATTTTCGTCAGTAAACAAAAATTACAATAAGGGTTGCGCATTTCCATTTCCAGGGAGATTTTCAGATTTTTGCGGGAAATGATTCCGATTTCCCGGGAACTCTACAGTAATATTTTATATTTTTACATTAAACATTTAAAATTGGGTTAAATATGCAATAAAAACACTGTAGTTGTCAAAAATGATTGATTTTAGTATTTAACAGTCCTTTTGTAGGTTATAAGGTTAATTTTGGTAAAATATTACTTTAGCTTGGAATACTGTAACTCTGGGAAATTTCCCACCTTTTTTCCATTTCCCGGGAAACGAACAACCCTAATTACAATCAATAATTTGAATAATTTTGTTTGCCTTGACCTTTTTCGAAGCAACAATTGCCAAAAAAAGTATTTCCTACTAAATAAACCTTTTTTTCTATATCACACAGGATTGCGCAGAAGAAGCTGTTTCTTTCTCTGTTTTTATTGATCAACACTTTTTTTGCTTTAATAAAAAAAATAATATTATTGCAACATAAAAAAAGAAAGAAATAACCATTTTCGTTTTTAGCATGTCTGGCAATATTATTTTCCTTCATTTTGGGAGCAATCTTTTACCACCACTTTTTCTGTGTTTTTGCTCATAAGAAATCTATTTTCTAAATAAACTGCAAATAAATAAAACTATTATGTTTGAAAAATTATATGCCTTTAATCCGTCAACTGTTAGAATGATAACAAAAATTATTTCTTTATTTATATTTCTTACATGTGATGGATTTTTGTTTGAAAGTAATTTTTTACTTTGGACTATTCTAACCATCGTACACAGTCTTATTTTTTGTTTTGTTTATCATGGAATGAAAAAAGAACGACCACATTGGCTTTTACCACTTTTGTTTCTTTTGGTAAGTTTATTTACAAAATATTTAAAGTATCCAAGATTTGCATCCTTATATCATTTAATATTTGACTGCCAAGAAACAGTATCAGCATGTCCCGCAGCTTTTTGAACAAGATCTATCCCATTTTGTAGCCCTATGGCAGTTTTGCATAATCCCAAAATATTTCCGGTGAATGACTTTTTATTATGCAAATTTGTGAAAATGAAGTTTAAAAAATCCACGACCCCCGATCGACGATTTTTCAAAAACCCCTGTTTCACGCACATTTTTCAAGCTTCATTTCCATAAATTAGCATAATAAAAGGCCATTCACCGGAGATATTTTGGGGTTATGCATAACTGCCATAGGGCTACATAATGGGATAGATCTCATTTAAAAAGCAGCGGGACATGTTGATAGTGTCTCTTGTGAGATCTGGATAATCCTTAAAAAATGCCATAAGGATTATTCAAATCTGATGTCATCGAAAAATTCAAATTTTTAAATCTACCTTTTCGTCACATTTGTTTCTTTGATCTTTGCCGCTTTTAAGACGAGCGTTAGATTTTGGCTTACCCTCTCTTTAAAAAGCGGCAAATATCAAAACAAAAAATTTGACGGAGAGATGATTTTGTAAAATTTGCATATTTTTGCTGATCTTGACAATCCCAAAAACGTGCCATGTCATTAACTTAATTTATTTTTAATAATAGGCTACCTTGATTTTTGCCTTCGGTGGTTTTATGGTATATTTTACAACTACTTTATTGATCGATAATGTTGTAATTCTTCCATATTTTTATTTCATTGGTGCCTTGTTTTTATTCATTTTTTGTTTCTGGTATTTTTTGGTTATCTTTCATTTTTACAAACAAATGCAACATAAAAACGAAATGATCGAAAATGATGGTTTTATTGTGTTAACAAATTTTTCAATGGTTTGATTCTTTTTTCACTTATTTTCACTTAAATTGTTAAAAAATGAATAAATTTTTTGTTAAATTTTTGTTGATACCATTTTTTATCATAGTTTTTCTTTCAACGTATTGTACATAAAATTAGTTTTTGAGCACATCAAGTTAGAAATTTTTGAATATTCTGTAGATTTTCAAACAAGAAAAAAAAATTATGCAAATGTTTTCTCAATTAAAAGCGTACAGATTTCTAGAAACAAATGTAGTTCCACCTGTGTAGCTGTCATTTTTATATAAAAAAATTAAATGCGACCAGACAAAAGACAAAAAAATGTGTTATCTTTTTTTAACGATGTACTTTTTGAATGCGTCGTTTTTTGATCAATAAAGCAAAAATTATTTTTGTATTGTTTGAATGATGTATTTGAATTTTTTATCATTTAACTTAAGCTTAAGGATGGACGAGGGCCTGATTTTAAAGGCCTAGCTCTTGGGTTTCAGCTTTGCGGTTTTTTCAAAATTACCAAAACCAAGGTCTTTGTCCTGTCCGGGCCTTGAAAAAACCATAAGCATCTTAAACAAAACTTTCCATTTGCATATTTAACAGTAATAAAAATAATTTGTTACTCGAAAAGTTTTAAGCATAAAAGGTTAAAAAACGATATTCAACCCCTCAACATTGTTTAAAAAAAAGAAAAAAATTGAAAGTCTCAAATTTCAAAACAAGCATGTTAAATTTAAAAAAAGGAAAAACAAGGTGAATATTTAATTGCATTTATTTCTTCAAAAACAAAAAAAAGTTGAAACAAAAACATTTTTTTATTTTTTTAATTTAAAAAAACTAAAAATGCCAAAAAAAGCGCTAAAATTAATTGGATTTAAAGAATATTCTCCACAAATAACTTTTACTTCAAATTGTCATCATTGGTCCATGAAAGATTGTAAACGACCTGGAAGTGACGTGGAATTTTTGAAGGTGTTATTCGATTTTGCTGGGCTGGAGTATGAGCTGATTCAACATGTATGCTAATTTTTTGGGATTGTCAAGATCTGACCTTGGGATTATTTGCAATTTTCAAACCCCATCCACCAGATTTTTTTCTTTGATCTTTGCCGCTTTTAAAGTTTACGTCAGATTTTTGCTTATTCTCTTCCACCTTAAAATATCCTATATCAGATCTACAAAATCCATTAAAACGTCTCTTTATGCTAATTTTGTCTATAATTTTAGGATGCTGCTTCAAGTGATGAAATAATTGAATCAGTTGCAAATGGAACAGCTGATATGTCTTTGATAGCGTTGATAGCATCTCCAGCAAGGTTGAAAAAAGTGGCATTTACAATTCCAGTCAGTTATTTACAATTTGGTTTTACTGGTAATTTTTACGGATTTTAATCAGGGATGTCAGCAGCATCGGGCAATTAAGGGCATGATCCTCTCCAAAATCATAAAAACCTTTGATCTTTTACCGCCATCGTCATAAGATCAAAGGCATACTCCCATAAAAGGGTTTTTGCCCCTTTTTGGAATAAAATGTTGTTGACGACTTTGATATCTAGTTATTTATGCAAATTTTTGATTCATTTTTAGCAAGAGAACTTGACGTGCTTGAATCTGATCAATTTTTGATCAAAACTTTTCAAGCTAATGTTTATTGGGTTTTAACAATGGTGATAGCTTTGGTTGCTGGATTTACATTTCTTGCCTATCGAAAATACACTTACAAACAATGGCTTTGGTTTACTTTTGCCTCCTTTTTTAATCAAGCAGAACATCCAAAAAGTCGCAAAACAAGTTTTCTGTTTTTAACTGGTTCTTTTTGGTTTACTGCATTTTTGACAATTTGTTTTTATCAGGTTTTTCTTATGATTACAGTACCATAAAAGTTTCACCACAAAAACAATAATTTTAGGCCAGAATGAAATATTTTCTTACAGTACCCCTACAAAAAGGTGTTGATTTTTATAATATGCAACAGCTATTAGATCAGCTACAAAATGGAAAATGGACTGTTTATGAAGCTGATAATGGATATACCCTTGGGAAATATTGTCGACTAGAACAGTGCCTTAGGGTTGAGGAACTTATTCGGAGAAGAAAGTGAGTTGAATTTTAAAAAAGAAGTACCGTATTAATTTTACAGAATTATTCACTTAAAAGATTTGGCGGATTTTGATGAAGATACTTTAAATCAACCATTTTCTGTGACATTAGCAGCATGGAATGTTGAAACTGTTCCAAATCCAGTGAGCCTTGTTGATCGAAAAGAAAAACTTCTTTTTATTCATGATTCAACAACAGCTGTGGATATGGTGGCATTTATTATCAATAAGTAAGTTTAGGATTTCGTATATCCCTTATATCCAATGAAATTTGCATAATTTTTGTATAAAATTCTTTGATTTTACATATCCCAGATATGGATTCAAATTTGCATAATCTGATTAAGGGACTTAGATTTTACATACATCAAATAAGCACTCAAATTTGCACAATCTGATTAACAGCTGGATAATTCATATAACCTGGATATCCCAGAGATGCTTTTGAATTTGCATAATTTTTGATTAAGAGCAATTATTAAATTTCTTCGTTACCAAAAAACTGAGATTTGATCTTCATTGTCCCAAGCTATGGAAATAAAATTTGCATAATTTTTGATTAAAATTTTGGGATTTTACATATTTTGGATATGGGTGCAAATTTGCATAATGTGACTTGTGGTTTGGGATTTCATATATCCCGGATATCCCAGAAAAATTTTAAATTTGCATAATTTTGCCAAAGGGCAATCAAAAAGTTTTTTCGTTACCAAAAAACTGAAATGATCTTGCTCCATCTCCCTTTAATAAAATTTGCATATTTTTAGAAAACATACAATTGCCTTGGAAAAAATTAATCGAGCAATTAGCCGATTTTCAAGCTCATATGCAAATATCTTAAATCGATATCAATCCCCTCATCAGCGATATGAAATTCAAAGTGCTCAAAATGGTGCCGTTGTTTTAACGCTTCTTCATTACGATATTTTATTCTTTTGTTATATTGCATTAATTTCAATTTCAATGATAATTTTTGGGATTGAATTTCTTCATTTTCGATATAATTGGAAAAATATGAATGGAAATTGGATGCCAAAGGAAAAAAGATATGAAATGAATGGAAGTTCACTTTCAACAGATTCAACTTTGAGAAGTGTAAATTTTGAACGAAAAACTATCAAATTTTTTATTGAAGAAAAAATTGCAGAAATTCAAAAGGCCAATTCTTTGGAGATTTAATAGTTTTGATTGAATTAAAAAATTGAAATTTATCTTTCGAGAATAAAATATATAAATATATATGTTGTAAATACTAAAAAAACAATTGCTCCTTTCTTTTCTTGTTTTTTTGTTTTACCAGGGACACTGCCAACCTGCCACGCCGCTTTTGGAAAGAGACCTATTCCATTGTGTAGCCTTAAAGCAGTTATGCATACCCCAAAATATTTGCGGTGAATGGCTTTTATTGTGAAAATATATGAAAATGCAGTCTGAAAAATCCACGACCCCCGGGTTGACGATTTTTCAAAAACCCCTGTGTTACGCACTTTTGTCGAACTTCATTTTCACAAATTTGCATATAAGAAAGTCATTCACCGGAAATATTTTGGGATTATGCATAGCTGCTATAGGGTTACATATTAGGATAGGTTTCGTTCTAAAAGTGGCGTGGCAGGTTGGGAGTGTCCCTTGTTAGTAACTAAAAAAGTGATCAAAAAAGAATATTACACTTTTTTTCTCTCTTTTTCTTTAAACTTTTTTAGTTTTTTTTAAATTTTGTGTAAAAATGAATCAATGCGGTCAATGTTTCTACACCTTTGATTTATGCAATCTAAAAAAATAAAAAAGCAAAAAACACATTTCACATTTTCGTTGTTTCTATTTGAATTTTTTAATTTTTTCTTTATAAATATATTCCCAAAAGTACAGCAGTTTTAGCAAGCAATAATTTTAAGTAAGCTCAAATCGAAAGCACAAAAACATCAAGCAATTAGCTTGATTTGAGCAAATTACGCATGGGTCCATTATAAATGTTGTTTAAAAAAGCAGGCCATGTTGTAACAAAAAATTAACTTTGAAAAGTAATGTATTTCATTTTCTAAACATTTTAAATTTTGACGAAAAAGCTTGATAAAAGGTTTTAAATAAATAAAAATAAAAGAATAATTATTTCATATGTTTACAAATACGAATATTTTTAATTTTTTAAAAATGTGTACGACTCTCCCATTTTTTGGTCTTTGTAAGTTATTTTGAGTTAATTTTCAAAAAATACTTTTGCCTATTATTAAAAATTACTGTTGCTGCAGTTTTGTGAATTTATTGTTTTAATAAAAAAATGAAATATTCAAAGAAAAAGAAAAAGAGAAAAGAAATAAAATTAATCAATCAAGTTAAATTACTTTTTGTTGGTGATGTGTTTTTTTAAGTTAATCAAAAAATTGAAGGCCATGAAGAAAGAAATCAATCAAAAACACAACTGTCAACCATTTTTGATCAGTGTTGTGTCTTTCAATCATACGTAATGATAGAGAAAGTATTCCAGTGACATCAGAGCTGAAGGAGAAGATTTTTATTTCAAATACCGTAACAATTTGTTGATTGCAAGTTTTCAAATTTCATCTACCCTTGATTTTTTCAAATTACAGTAACTTTTAAGAATTGTTTTTTTAATATCTCCAATACTGTAGGGCCTACAGTTTAGGCAAAGATATAAAGTTGCTGCGAATGCTAAAAGTCTATGAAATGAATCTCTAAGATGATCACTGTAAAAACTTTCACTTTTTTTAACTTGAAAGACTCAAAAAATAAGTACCCCTAAATTCCAATTCTTTCTTATTAGATTAAAATATGGAATTTATTTTGCTGTTCATTGAACAAATACACCCCAATTATCGGAAAAAAATAAATAAATTGAAAAAATGAAATAACGGATTTGGGAGGTGGTGGTGGATTAGTGCTGTAGTTATGAGTCGAGGTATTAAAATTTATCTCTTTTCTAAAAAACAAAAAAAAATTTTTCTTCATTTTTTTGTTGATCAATGTTTTATTATTTTCATTGATCTAAAAAAATGAGCAGAATTTTAAGCATTTTTTGTATTTTTATTTTAACAATTATTTTTTCTGTTAAATGTGACGGTGATGGGACATCAAAAACTGTGGGATATAATTTTCCAGAAAAATCACGAATCCTAAATAAAACTCGGACATATATTTCATCATGGTTAACGTTGGATCAAATGAATGTAGTAAGAAAATTTGTTTATGAAGGAAAAAATGATTTTTCAATATTTATGTTTTTAGATAGCTGCTGCTCTTGAAAATATGGCATCCCCAACATTACTTGAAACCAAAACATTGGATGAATTAAAAACTGGTAAAATTATTGCAACTTCTTTAACGTCATATAAATTCTGTGATCTTTTACTCCCATCGGCACAAGTTTAAAGGCGTGCCTTTTTCGGAATGGTTCATGCCCCCTCTAAAATAAAATGTTATTGACGTCTTAAATCAGGCATCTTAAGGATTCGAAAAATATATCCAGTTTTTAAATATCGTTGTCACACTTACGTATTTGATCATGTTTGAAGTCCATCATTATTTTATTGTTAGTTTGACTACCCGTGACTGAACGTTTTCATATTCATCCTTTTCCCAAATCTTATTCCTTCTGTTGATGCCCACAGGGTGGGAAAAAGGGATTTTCAAGGGAGGATAGAAGCAGATGATCTCTCTTTGATATTTCAAAAATTTTTTTGCTCTTCTCCATTTCACCAAGATTTTCCAAATCTTTAACCTTCCCCAGGGTTTAGGGTCTGGGCAAGAATAGAAAAAGCGAAATCAAACCACCCCTTATAACTGCACTATCAAAAACGGGCTCGTCCAAATAAGACGTCATGGAGGAGGGAGGGTGTAATGACTGTGCCGCCTTTGATGTGCGGCAAAAATTGTCTTTGAAGTATAGGGGGTAAAGCTCATTTTCGGATGACGTCATATCTGGACGATCCCAAAGCTTGTTTGCGAGAGCCTCCGTTTATATAATAACCAATTGGTAACATGCTAATTATAACATACCAGTTTTTCAGAAGTAATAAATGTTGGATTGAATGCTTTAACGGCACAACAAAAGGTTTTTGTTACAACATTTGGTGCAAAATTTCTTGGAAAATATGGTAATTATGAGAATTCCTTTGGTGTTGCCGCAGGGATTATGACGAATAATTGTATGCCATTTGCAAATCAATTACTTGAAATGTACGAAGATTATGAAGCTCGAGGAAAAACTCAAGCACAAATCTTTCAACGTGGCTTTAAAATGGCTGATATGTTTATGACAAAAAAGAGAATTGGAACAATTTATTGCCGTCTTAAAGCTGCCTTCATGAAATATGATGCAACAATATGGCCGTATATGAGACAAAATATCAATACAATCATATCTTTTGCTGTTTTAGAAGCTCTTCCTAATGCATGCACTCCTGCAGCAACTTAAGTAGTGTTTCTCTCGTTTCAATCGATTAATAAAATGTTGTATAAAATTTATACAAAGTAAATTCATGTTATCACATTACGTAATTCAATTTCGAAATCTTGTTTCTTTTTGACTATCATTAATTTGTTACAAAAAAACAAAGAGAAATTTTTTATAACACTAAAAAATCCCTATGCTATAAAATTATGCAAAAAAATGCCCAAATAAAGCACCGAAGAAAAAATGTGAACTGTTACTGCCAAGATTGACCCCGATTACTCGCATAATTTTACCAGAACTACAGTAGTTGCGGTTAAATTTTGGCAATTAAAGGTGCACTTTTAATTTTTATATTTCTGTGTTAACGGGCACAAAATTTTATAATATTACAATGTTTACAACACAATATAAATGCTTTTTTAAAATGATTTCTTTAGATAAGTCTTTGGTTACAAGTCTTATTCAGAAAAATGATTACCCACATGCTGTAGAATTATTGTTTCAGTTTTTGTTAGAAGCAAAAAACTGAAATATTCAAAGAAATAAAAGTGAAAAGAAAATGTTCCACAATTTTTCTGATGGAAAATTGTTTTTTTGTGTGGAAAGAAAACTAAAAAACAAGAAAAACTAAAGGTCGTAAACACAACGTTTAGGAAAACACAAAAAACATTTTGCTCAAAATTTAAACGAATTGACAAATATGAGCTTTATTTAAATTTAAGAAAGGACATCTGCTGAATTTTATTTCGGAAAGGGCAGAAACCATTGCGGGAACATGCCCTGTTGACGTTCCACTTAATATTACTTTCACCAACGAAGAAAATAAAAAACTAAAACAATTTATGTGCTTACAAATGTAAATGTTTCGGCTATTAAATTGTCCTCTTAAGTATAACAAAAGCATTTTTATTATTAATAATGCGATGGTAACGTTGATTTTGCCTTATAAATTGTCTATTATAAAAAATTACTGCAGCTGTAATTTTTGTGAATAAATTTCTTGTTTAAATAAAATATGAAATATTCAAAGCAAAAAAGAGAAATAAAAATGGTTGGAAGAATTTTTTATTGATGAAAATTTTTTTATGAAAAAATGAAGGGGAAGAAAATCGAAGAAAAAAGTTTTATCAAAAACACAATCATCAAAACATTTTCGAGCAATTCTGTGTTCTTCGGTGATACGTTTTGATTGATAAAGAGGTGACGTCAGACCTGCAATGGAAGGACCTCTTTTTAGCTTTTTTAAAAGTGATTTTTACACAATATTAATCATGTTCATCAGTTCCCCTATATCCAGTGTTGTTGCGCCTCCCATGTCGCCTCCGCCTCCAGAGTCGGAGGCAGAGTGGAGTTTTGCAAAAGATCAAAGAAAAAATGCCGCTTTGCGCCTCCGGAGTCACTTTTTCCAGAGGCTGAGTCGGAGGCGGAGGCGACTAAAATAAAAAAGCACAACACTGCCTATAACATGTTCGTCAAAGAAAAATGTTGCCAAAAGGAAATTTATAATTTTGAATAATTTTTTACATGTTTATTTTATTTCTGATAAAAATGGAAAATAATCGTAGATAATTTTTTGTGGCAAAAATGTCTCATAATAGTAAAATTTGCATAATTCTTAATATTTGACATTGTCCCAGTTTTTTTGTTGCAAAGAATCACGTAAAAAATATACGTATTGTTGAAAAGTATACGAGAATCATCATGATGCAACAAATATGACAGCTTTTAAAGCTCCCTATTTTTAGTGCATTTTGCATTATTTTCCATTTTTTTAGCAAGTTTTGCTTTGCTTTTATCGACAAATTTTTCATTATTTCTAACATCCCCAAATATTGTGTTTTTTGAATTTTTAATAACTTTTTTGATTTCTAGAGATAAACAAAGTTATTAACAGAAACTTTGTACCAAGCATGTTCAACAAAACATTATGTAACTATTAATATGGACAGTGCACATTAATAAAGACTAAAATGAACGGGTGAAATAAACAAAAAAATAGCAAATTTTAATTTTTGATCCCGAAAAACACTATCTCTTCTAATTGTTTTTTTGGTCGCGTCTGTAGAAATATGTACCATTTGTTTGCCGCAGAAAAAATCTCTGTTTTTTTTAAATTTTTTTTTATACATCCCCGAGTCGTTGCTGTTGGCACCATGGACGAATCCAGGTTCAACCTACAGAGCATGGATGAAGCTGATCCCTTTAACACCTGGAGGGAACCAGGACCTTGATAACCCGACGGTATGGGCTCTTGCAACCCGCAGGAGCACAGGCCATTGTTATCCCGGATGGACCGGGGACAGATATATACGCGGATACTCATTCTTAAAGTGACCAAGCCTGGGACTCGAACCGGAGACCTACCTCCTGTTGATCCAGCGCGTTGGACCACTCGACTACCCGGCCGTCATACGACCAATTAATTTACAAATCAATATCTTCAAAGATTAGTAACAAAGTAAAAATGTTGAAATAAAAAATAAAATAAAGAATGATAATTTCATTTGATTAAGTGTGATAAAAATCTAAAACCATCCAAGCTGATGTAAATTTGAATAGGAAACATAGTGTTTTTCTATCGTTTATTTAGTAGTTATCATTTTTGGTCTTGAAAGGATGTCACCAAATTTAATAAAAAAAATTGAAAACGTTAATTAAAATTTTTTTTGTTTGGTGAATTGGGTTTTAGCCGGTTTAATTTTTAATGATTCCAACAATATATTGTTTCCTATAAAAATACTCTGTTTAGGCAATTTAAACTAATTTAACCGATTTGCCACTTTTAACCCAATTTTAAAATAACGCATAAAATATTCCAAACACAAAAAAATATACTTTGCCAAAAAAACAGAAAAACTCGGACAACTTATTTTTAAACTAAAAGATTTTTCTTTAATGTTATTTTCCGAAAATCATATTTAGTCCGAGTAACATTGCTGAAATTAAACTTTTAAGAAAGTTAAAAAGAGAAGAAACGCAGGCAATACAAAAACTTGTGCAAACTTTGTTTTATTTAAAAAATCAATTTTTAATGATAGACAGGCTTTTATTTCGTCAGCGTTTTTTTTTTGACTATTTCGTAACTGAAATTGCGAAAGAGAAAGAAAATGTTTTCAAACATCCATTCATTTTAAAAAACCCAGCAAAACAACGTCCCACAAAAAATACGACAACTCTTTTTCCATTGCTTTCTATTTTCACTTTTTTGCACTGCATTTTGGTTGAAGAATTCTTTGCTTTGAATATTTTAATGTATATTTTAAATGTCAGTCATAGTGTGAAAAAATTGTTTCAAAAGAATTTTTTAGAGTTTATTAATTTCAACCACCAAGAAATGCTGAAACATAATTGATTTTTGAAAAAAATTTTGAAACACAACAAAAATTTTATATCTGTTTTTATTAGAAATTAACAATCTAAAATTATATAAAAATTAGTTATTGATATGAAATGTTTTTTTTCAGTGGCACAAATCCATTGGCGGGATGTGCCGACGGCGATCAAGGATCAGGAGATTTTTTTATGAAAATCCACTGTCGCCCTATTCACGTTAAATTTCCTCTTTAAATTAATGTCACCAATGAATTAAGTAAAAAAATTTAAGCAATTTATCTGTTTTTACATGTTAATATCGTGCTTTAAAATGTAAAAATTCGGTTCATCTTTTAAAGTCCTACAAAACAACAATATGTTAATTTTCAAGAAACCAATTGTCTATTGTTAAAAAATTACTGCTGTTGCAGTTTTTGCGAGTATTTTGTTCAAATAAAAAATGAAAAATTCAAAGCAAAAAGAATAAAAAAAAATGATAAGTGTTTTTAAATTTGATGAAAAAAATCGAACGAAAACAAAACCATAAAGAAAGACATTTCAGACAAAAAACACCCATTGAAACATTTTTTCGCACAATGATGTGTTCTTGACCGACACGTTTTGGTACTTGTTCATTGTTCATCACCTTTTTGAATTATGTGTGTAAAATAAATTGTGGAAGAGAAGGAAAATGTATTCAATGTCAATCTTTCCTAAAAAATATCAACAAAAAAACCAATAGCCTTTTTTTGTTTTGCATTTTGGTTGAAAAAGTCAATTCTTTGAATATTTTTGAATGTATTTTCGTGTTTTCTTCTTTTTAAGCGTTAATAATATTGATGACAAATTATTGCAAAACAAAACACCCTTTCTTAACATTTATCAATCTTTTCCCACAGCATTAGTAATTATTTTTAAAAAAAATTGGAAAAACAGCGAAAATTTAATTTCTTCTGTTAATAAAAAACTCACAATTTGAAATCTAAAATTATAAAGTTTATGTTATTGAAATAAGTTATAATTAAAAATTATATTTCAATGTCTTGCTTTTATGAATAAAATTACATGTTAGAAATAGGGTTGTTCATTTCCCGGGAAATGGAAAATAGGCCGGTAATTTCCCGCCATTTTCGAAGTGACAGACTCTCAAGTGACAGTAATATTTTACCAAAAATAGTTTAACGACATGCAAAAGTATTGTTAAATATTTAAATTATTCATTTTTGACAAAATGCAGTGTTTTTGCCATTTTTATTCAAATTTTTTATGTTTAGAAGCTAAAATACACAAATTTTAAAAAATGTCTGAATTTAGAAACTTTTCAGTAGTTTTTTTGAATTTCATTTAATCGAGTTTTATTATCTCTCGATAAAACTTCAGTACTTTTTATGCAAATATTTTTAAAAGAAAAAATTAAATATTCAAAGTGAAATAACAAAAACGTAAAAAGTGTTTTTTTGCGGTTGATGCTTTCTTTTTTGTTCTTTAAAAGTAAATGAAAATCAAAAGCGGGGAAGAAAGAAATAACCACAAAGAAAAACTAAAAAATTAAAATTATCCGAAAAATATTGGTTCACTCAGTTCTAACAGGAATCGAACCTGCGACCTTTTGGTTTCCGGCCAAACTGCTCTACCACTGAGCTATAGAACCCACAAACCAACGGTGAAATTTTTGAAAGACACTGAAGAGAGGAAAGGAGAACGGCGTCGACCACTCGTATCAATCCTTTCTTCCTCAGCAATTGTAAATTAAAATTATCCGAAAAATATTGGTTCACTCAGTTCTAACAGGAATCGAACCTGCGACCTTTTGGTCGCAGGTTCGATTCCTGATGAAAAAGAAAGAAAAAAAGTGTAATGTTCATTTTTGATCTTTAAAAAACGAAGTTGTGAAAGAAAAACAGAATGTTTTGAAATTTCGTTTTTTATAACAAAATGAGCAAAGAAACTTTTCCTTTTTTTAAATTTTTGCTTTTTTTGAAGGAAGAATACGTTGCTTTGAATATTTGAATGTGCATTTTAAACTAAAATATTATTGTAAAACATTTATTTCAAACAAAAATATCCATGTTAAGAGTTTATTATTTTCTTTATCTTTAAAGCATTCCTTGACAAAAATAACTGATTTTTGAAAATATTGAAAGACAATGAAAATTTTATTTAAATAGTTTTTAGAAACTCACAATCTTAAATATAAAATTACAAAGTTTATGTTGTTGAAATACAATAAATCGTAATTTAAAAAACCATACGTTATTAAATATTTAAGGTCTATTACTCGATTTGCTTTACATTTTTACATTTTAAGATGGTTATAATCTATTCCAAATTCCCCCAAAAGTAAAGATTCATCTCAAGGCAAAAACAATTTGCCAGCTTGGGTAATAACTTTTAAATAACAAACAGCCTAATTCTTACGATTATGTCTAGTTAATATTGTGTAAATGAATTTTTGGTTCATCAATTGCATGCTATTCTTCTTTGCAGTAAAGAAAATAATTCAATGGAATATGTTCTCAGTTTTTCCAAAAAAATGAAGGCCACGCTAGGTGAAGCCTGAAGAAGTTGTTTAAAGGACTAGAAATGAATAACAAATTTATACCATAGCGGGTCGGAAACAATTAAACAGGTATTAAAAGGACACAAGAATTATCACCTTGAAAATTTTTGCCAGTTCAGTTGCAAAAAGCTTCAACAAAAATTTGAGCTAAATAAATGTTACGAATATTTATTTTGAAATATGTCGCAAGTGTAAATTTTTGTGAATTGAGGATGTTTTAAGAATTTTTAAGATTTTATCTTTCAGCTGTCCAAGTTTTTTTCAAAGATTATGCTTTGAAAGAAGTTATAACCAAAAAACAAATATCAAACGTGAAAAATGAAAAAATGGCTACTTTTTATTTATTTATTTTTGTTCTGTTTGATGTCCACAGGTTCTTTTTTAAATTATTATTGAGCTGTCGTTTCTCACTGTCATTGATCAAAGAATATTTTTGTCTTGTAAAATATGGTAATTTATTCAATTTGTTAAACATATTTTAAAACTTTGAATAACCAAAAAATTCAAAAATTATTACATTCAAACATATGAACAGAAATTCGTTAACGACTTGTCTTTTTCAGTTTTTCCAGGTGATAGTGTTTGCGGACATTGAAGAAAATTGCATTTTTTTAAACTGCCGCAACGAATGTAAACATTTGTGATTTCATTTTTTTGCGAAATATTACATTAATCTTTTTTTATGCTTTTGAAATTTCTAAAAACGGGGTGTTGACTTTTTACAAAATATATTTTTTTGTTGCAATTCAAATGAATAGAATTCTGGAAAAAAGAATCTTATTTAGAAGATGCGCACTTATAAATAAATTTGCTTCTTTTTTTCTCTTTGTCAAAAAAAAGCAACAGACGATGCGCAAAAATATAACAAAAATTATATTTCAACTATCGTGTTTTAGATTGATTTTTTTCTGGTTCTCTTCCCTTTTGATTTTCTTCAGTCATTAATAAAAAACGGTGTCCTGTCTCAGTGGACCGAAGCCTCCCAAACAATGACCTTCAATGTTCCATGTGAGAATAATTTAAAAAAAGGAAAATAAAAAAAGAGAAAAAGTCATTTTATTTCTTCTTTTCGATTTGAATATTTCATTTTTATATTTAAACAATCGATTCACAAAAACTGCAACAGCAGTAATTGTAGTGAGCGGGCGTTTGTCAACGGCCGCCACTGCATTCCTCCCTGACGCAAGGTGCATTTACGGACTCCCTTTCTCAGTCACTCTCTGACTTTTGTGTTCTGAAAAGATGTGAATAAAGTATTTCCCAATTGCAACCAATCGTCTCAAAGAAAGAACCACATAGGTTACTGGAATCACATTAGTTATCGGATAGCACGAGATTAATTACATAATTTTTTATAATACACTACCAGCATAAATTAAAATATGGAAACTTTGGGAAAAAATGATCAAGGACAACAAAGAATTTGCGAATAGGCTCATGAAAAAAGAAAAAGGACCTGGAATAGGCGAAAAAACTGTTAGATGATGAAGAGATGGATGATCTTTTAATCTAATATTAATGGCTTTTTGAAAGATACAGTACCCTGATGTTATTTCTTCCCTTTTTCCCTCTCGTAAAATTTTATGAATGTGTATAATCGTGATAATTGGTTTTTTTGAAAATTTGAGTAGGAAAAAAGTAATAAATTTTAGATGTCGGAGCAAGCAATGAACAACCTAGAACTCCATGAAGTTGATTAAAGTGATGAATCGAGAAAAAAAAAGAAGTTGCGAAAGAGCGAAAGAGAATGTTTTGAATTTCATTTTTTTTTAAAAAAAGAAAGCTGTCTTCTGATGCCTAAAATCCCGGTCCTTTGTTTATAAATGTTGCGAATACTTTTTTGGTAACGTTATTTTTTTGTAAATTCAGAGTGTTATTAGAATTTTCAAACTTTTGTCTTTCGGCTGTCCCCTTTTTTAAATTTTATTTTTGAAAGAAGTAATCAAATAACCAAACAAATATCAAACGTTGAAAAATGAAAAAATGCTTACATTTAATTTATTTAATTTTGTTCTGTTTGATGTCCGAAAGTTTCTTTTTAATTATTGTTGAGATAATTAGATTCATAGAAGTCTGAAAAAATGGAATATTTATGTTTTGTGAAAAATCAGCTTTTTAAATAAACTGTAAATAATTACAGTGTAAAATCTCTAACTAACTAAAAACTTCAAAAATGAAAAAAAAAACAGCAAACTACAGGGTGTCCCAACGAAATTGAGACATTTGTTATGGCCGGCAAATTTTTCCTGTTAAAGATATTCCAAAACGGATTACACAATTGTGTTCGATAAATCATAGGAATTTTTTCCAGATATGCAAATTTTTTTGGAGTGAGAGTAATAAAAACATTTTGTTTTTGTGTTTTTTAGTTACTATCATCGCGTTTATTGGAGCTGCTTTTTGGAAAGCGAGAGAAAAAAATTTAATTTTTTTGCAATGTTTTTGTTACTATCATTCATCAAAAAGCAGCTCCAATGAATTTCAGTGATAGTAATGCAAAACTTTCAAAATTGCAATTTTAATTTTACTCTCACCACTTTTACTGAAGGATATGCAAATTTTCGAAATCGACTCGAATTCAATCTCAAAAAAAATCCTATCCGATGCTGAATTCAACTGTGCAAACCGTTTTTGTTTAAATCCAAAAACAAAAATTTGCCGGGCAAAACAAATGGCTCAATTTCGTTGGGACACCCTGTAGCTGAGTTCTTCCTATTTTTTTCAGTTGATGCTTATTTCTTTGCAAAAGATTGCAATCATCATCTTTTTGCTTTAGAAAGGTTGTTCATCATTTCTTTGTTATTTCGCCTACCCGTGACCAATGTTTCGGGAAAAATCATAGATTTAAAAAAATAGCAGAAAAAAATAGAAAAAAAATGAATAAAAAAGGTTCAAAAAATTACAGTAGCAAAAATAATACCCTTATTTGAACTTATATTAAACTATTGCGTCCTAAAACTTCTCCATAAAAATAAAAGAAAAAATTAAACATTCAAAAACGTAATATCAGGTCGTTCCAAAAGTTTCTGAGTTTTGTTACCCTTGGCAAAGTGATCTCCCCAATAAAAAAACGCAAAAACTAGTGGAACGACCTGATAGTAAAATATGTTTTTTGTTGTTGGTGCTTCTATTTTGGTTTTTCAAAAAGAATAAAAATCAAAGATATGAAAAAATAAATGCATCATTCATTATTAAAGAAAAACTAAAAAGTTTAAAGAAAACTACATAAATCGAAGAATAATGTTGCATTTTTTAAATTCAAACTTAAAATGTCTGGAAGCTGAAATTCTGAAATTTTAATACTGCAAATTTCTTTTATAATTTGAGTGCTTCATCGTTTCTATTTTTTAAATTTTTAATTATTCAAGTTTTTTTATATTTTCTTGGAGTTACTGCACTTTTTGGGAAAATATTTTTAAAAGAAAAAATTAAATATTCAAAGTTAAAATGCAAAATAAAAAAGCTGAATATGATTTTTTGCAGTTGATGCTTTCTTTTGTGTTTTTTAAAAGTGATTGTACAGGGTGCTTCAAGAAATTCCCCCGCCGTATTTTGGCTCGCAAATTTTTATTATTGAGTTTAAACACAAACGGATTGCAAATTTATTATCAGTATACTTGCGCATTTCAATTTTTAGAAAAAAAATTTTTTCGAAAAAATCGAATTTTTCACGTGGCCCCCCCTTTGCTTTTTTTAACTCATTTGTCTATGCTTTCAAGAAGCAAAGGGGGGACCACGTGAAAAATTCGATTTTTTCGAAAAAATTTTTTTTCTAAAAATTGAAATGCGCAAGTATACTGATAATAAATTTGCAATCCGTTTGTGTTTAAACTCAATAATAAAAATTTGCGAGCCAAAATACGGCGGGGGAATTTCTTGAAGCACCCTGTACATCGAAAGTGTGGGAAAAAATAACCACAAAGAAAAACTAAAGAAAAGAAAAACGAAGAAAAAAAGTGTAATATTCATTTTCGATCATTAAAAAAAGAAGTTGCGAAAGAAAAAAAGTATGTTTTGAAATTTCGTTTTTATAAGAAAATCAACAAAAACTTTTTCTTTTTATAAATTTTCGCTTTTTTCGTGGCATTTTTGTGGACAAATGCGTTGCTTTGAATATTTGAATGTGTATTTTTGATTTAAATAATATTGTAAAACAAATTTTTCAAAAACAACATATTCATTTTAAGAGTTTATTAATTTCTTCCACCATAAAAGACAATAATAATTAATTTTTGAAAATAATAGGAAACACAATGAAGATCAAATTTCTGGCTTTTTAGAAAATTACAATATTAAATTATAAAATTTACGCTGTTGATATAAAATGTATTTGTAAAAAAATAACAAAAAATTGCCGAATTCATCACTGAATTCTGTTTATGATCTATGTTATCACATGTGAACAAGGTACAATACATGCATGAAACTGAAATACTGAGCTTTACAAAATGTTCCAGATGTGATTTTCGGATATGTTGTAAATGTAAATTTAAATGTTTTCAGTGTCTTTCTCGATTTGCTTAATGGTCCCCCACGTGAAAAAGTCGAAAAAAGTCAAAATTTTATTTTTTGATTTTTTTGACTGGAATGGATGTTAGGGAGTGTTCTGAAGTGTCCTGCGAGAGATTTTTGCATAATTATGCAAATTTGGCGATTTGGAAGCATCTGAAGTGAGTCAAGCTACCGTACCTTTTTCGTGAAGTTTAAGAATTCTTTAAAACCATTTTTAAGACTTCTGTATTATATAATTTGTTAAAGAAATGATTGAATAATGTATTCTTATTATTTTCAATGCTATTACAGTGCTCCAGAACAAAATTTCCTTTAAAATTCCGAGTTACAGTACCTCCATCACTGAAAATTCCCTAAAAATTCCTAAAAATTCCCAAAAATTCCAAAATCCTAAAATTCATTAAGAACAGTGTCCTGGCTACCCATACAGGTCATATTAATGCTTTAAACTTCCAAATTTGATTTTTCACTGAGCTCGTTCCACAAGAATATCGAAAATCCCGGATCTCACCACGAAAATCCCCCAGAATTCCATGAAAATTCCAGATACCGTAAAAATCGAAGTTACACCAATTGTATGACCCCTTGGACTACCTCCATGCAAAGTTTCAGATTTTTTGAAGCCCTCCTTCAAATATGCCAATGGAAAAACCAAACGCAGAAACTTATGGAACGACCTGATAGCTCGGGTAATAACTTTTTAATGACGAGCAACCTTAATCTTTCGATTGCGTCTAGTCAATATTGCGTAGACGAATTTTTGGTTCATCAATTGCATACTTTTTTTCTTTGCAGTAAAGAAGACGCTGTTTAAAGGACTAGAAATGAATAATAAATTTATACCATAGCTGGTCGGAAACAATAAAACAAATACTTAAAGCACACAAGAATTTTCACCTTGAAAAATTTAGACAGTTCAGTTGCTTCAACAAAAAATTGGGCTTTATAAATGTTACGGATATCATGTTTAGATATGTAGCAAACGTAAACGTTTTGTAAATTCAAGGTATTTTAAGAATTTTCAAGATTTTATCTTTCGGCTGTCCAAGTATTTTTCAAAGATTATGCTTTGAAAAAAAAACAAATATTAAATAGGAAAAATGAAAAAAAAATTTTCTTTTAATTTATTTTTTTGTTTGATGTTCAAAGGTTTATTATTAAATCATTATTGAGCTGCCATGTCTACATATTATTGACCCCAAAATAGTTTTGTTTTGTAAAATCTGGTAATTTATTCAATTTTTAAACAAATTTTAAAACTTTGAATAACCAAAAAATTCGAAAATTATTACATTCAAACAAATGAAAAAAAATTCGTTAAAGGTATTGTCCAAGCTAGAACAAAACGTTTTTATTCTTTTAGATGACGTATCTTAACACGAAAGCAATATGCTCAGGCAGCAACAAAGAAAAAGAAAAGAGAGAGCACACAAAAAAACACATGTTTCACTCGCATGCCCATTGTTTTTCCTGAGAATATTGCTTTCGTGTTAAGATACGTCATCTAAAAGAATAAAAAAGTTTTGTTCTAGCTTGGACAATACCTTTAACGACTTGTCTTTTTCTGTTTTTCCAGGTGATGGTGTTTACGGACATTGAAGAAAATTGCATTTTTTTAAACTGACGCAATGAATTTGTGATTTCATTTTATTGCGAAATACATTAATCTTTTTTTATGCTTTTGAAATTTCTAAAAAAAGGGTGTTGACTTTTTACAAAATATATTTTTTTGTTGCAAAAAAACTTGTTGATAATAATTCAAATGAATAGAATTCTGGAAAAAAAGAATCTTGTTTTGAAGATACGCACTTTTTTGCTTCTTTTTTTGTCTCTTTGTCAAAAAAAGCAACAGACGATGCGCAAAAATATTTCAACTATCGTGTTTTAGATTGATTTTTTTCTGGTTCTCTTCCCTTTCGATTTTCTTCAGTCATTAATAAAAAACGGTGTCCTGTCTCAGTGGACCGAAGCCTCCCAAACAATGACCTTCAATGTTCCATGTGAGAATAATTTAAAAAAAGAAAATAAAAAAAGAGAAAAAGTCATTTTATTTCTCCTTTTCGATTTGAATATTTCATTTTTATATTTAAACAATCGATTCACAAAAACTGCAACAGCAGTAATTTTTTATAATACATTACCAGCATAAATTAAAATGTGGAAACTTTGGGAAAAAATGATCAAGGACAACAAAGAATTTGCGAATAGGCTCATGAAAAAAGAAAAAGGACCTGGAATAGGCGAAAAAATTGTTGGATGATGAAGAGATGGATGATCTTTTAATCTAATATTAATGGCTTCTTGAAAGACACAGTACCCTGATGTTATTTCTTCCCTTTTTTCCATCTCGTAAAATTTTATGAATGTGTATTATCGTGATAATTGTTTATTTTGAAAATTTGAGTAGGAAAAAATAAATAAATTTTAGATGTCGGAGCAAGCAATGAACAACCTAGAACTCCATGAAGTTGATTAAAGTGATGAATCGAGAGAGGAAAATGAAGAACTTGCATTTCTTTTCTTAGCTTTTTCAATTTTTAACCAACTTTGAATAAACGCTAATGGAATGTTCAAAACTCGGAAAAAATTCAAAATTATTTTTTGCCTGAAAAAACGGATAACTGTAAACAACTTATTTTTAAGCTAAAAGAGTTTTTTTTATATTAGTTTTCAAATATTGTGTTTTTTTAGTGAAATATACAAGATTCCAAAAAATTTCTGGAAATATCTGCATCAAAAATTATTGTTTTATCAAAATAATTTTTTTCATTAAAACATTAAATTTTTAAAATATTTGAAAAAAAGATAAGAAACGCGACGGCTTATTTTATATTTCGGTACTTCTGCAGTTTCACAATGAAAACAAGCAGTTAAGAGAGACTATACGACAGGATTCGAAAATTGTGTTACATGAAATTTTTAAATAAATTTTTTTGTGGTCCATTCGATTAAACTAGGTGAAAAAACGTTATTCTGAGAGTTTTGGGACGATCTATCTCGTACTTTTGATTTCGGAGTAATTGAAAGTTAATGTATTGTCAAAAATGGTAAAATTCGGGAAAAATCCAAAAGAGAACCAATCAAAAAGTTATTAACCATGATTGTACATATAAGTAAGGGCTTTTGAATGCATACTCGAAAAATTTTTTACCTGACCTCTAATGTCGAAATTTCAGGTATTGTAATTTTCGACACAGAAAAAAAATTTGCATATCGAATTTTTTAAAGCAACGACATATCATACCAAATAGCCCTATATCTGGGCTTTCCAAAAATATAAGATTTGTTGAAATCGGTGGGGTAATTAGCGATAGCCAGTAAAAAAGGTGCGCGTTATCAATATCTCCAACAGGGTCTTCTTCAGTTTAGCGGGCAAATATTCTTTCATTCTTTTTTTTCTTTTCTCCATTCTCAAAATGAAAATGATTTCTTCAATTAATGCAAATTTTTGCTTTTTTCATTCGGTAAAATCAATCTTGAATCAGTAAAATTTTGGAATGAAAAAACGGAAGAAAATTGCCCGCTAAAGTGAAGCAGCGTGATAGTCGCACTTCTTCACTTTAGCGGGCAGAAATATGCATATCACTTTTATGCAAATCTGAGTTCATTTTCAACAAAACAGTATAAAAGGAAAGAAAGCCATGTTTTCTCGAGCATTCTTCGACTTTCGTTGTCGTCCGTGCGGGTGGCAAATTTTCTAAAAGTTTTTGGCTTTCAAGCAGTTAATAAAAAGTTGGATCTCGAAGTTCTGTTCGAATTCCTTCTTTTTATTGATTGCTTGAAAACCAAAAACTTTGAGAAAAATCGTTGCCCGCTAAACTGAAGAAAATCCCTCCAACATTGACCTCGGGGCAAAACTCATGTATGATGAAAGATAATGACCTGCGGTGATCTGCACAATGAAATATCATGTTAAAAGAGTATTCTGGGTGAGTTTCATGACATTTGGATATCATTTAGGAATATGCCATTAACATGAAATTTCGAAAATTAGCAACATTAGACTTCGAAGGGAAAATCAAGGTAATTTTGGTTTTATGTTCATAACAAAAGAGAAAATGCTTTTAAAACATTAAATAGATGTAATATAAGTAATTATAAACATCGAACATTGATATATCGGTCACTTTTGATTTTTCCGGTCGTGGCAAAATTTACCTGATTTTTGACCATTTTTTGAGGTCCCAAAACTGCATAAAACATCATTCCTATCAACTTTTTTTGCCGTTCCTGACAAAATATAGCATGTCTAGAATTAGTAGGTACAATTTTGATACCTGGGGATACCCACTTTATATTTCTGATCATTTTAAAAATCATGGTATTTTTCACCTATAAATTATCGATAAAATCCATGTTTGTCTTCAAAAAAAATAACAGAAACAATTTTTTCGACTTCAGTAACAATATTTCGTAACATTAAACAGAAAAAGAAAATAAATCGATAAAAAATCAATAATTCGAAAATCTGAAAAAATGCAAATTTTTGAAAAATTTGCATAAGCATTAAATTTGTTCCTAAATAATTTTTACAGGCAATATTAATCATAAAAAATAATTTTGAGACACTTTGAACCTTTTTGAATGCAAAAAACATGGATTTTATACAGTTTTGGGACCTCAAAAAATGGTCAAAAATCAGGTAAATTTTGCCACGACCGGAAAAATCAAAAGTGACCGATATATCAATGTTCGATGTTTATAATTACTTATATTACATCTATTTAATGTTTTAAAAGCATTTTCTCTTTTGTTATGAACATAAAATCAAAATTACCTTGATTTTCCCTTCGAAGTCTAATGTTGCTAATTTTCGAAATTTCATGTTAATGGCATATTCCTAAATGATATCCAAATGTCATGAAACTCACCCAGAATACTCTTTTAACATGATATTTCATTGTGCAGATCACCGCAGGTCATTATCTTTCATCATACATGAGTTTTGCCCCGAGGTCAATGTTGGAGGGATTTTCTTCAGTTTAGCGGGCAACGATTTTTCTCAAAGTTTTTGGTTTTCAAGCAATCAATAAAAAGAAGGAATTCGAACAGAACTTCGAGATCCAACTTTTTATTAACTGCTTGAAAGCCAAAAACTTTTAGAAAATTTGCCACCCGCACGGACGACAACGAAAGTCAAAGAATGCTCGAGAAAACATGGCTTTCTTTCCTTTTATACTGTTTTGTTGAAAATGAACTCAGATTTGCATAAAAGTGATATGCATATTTCTGCCCGCTAAAGTGAAGAAGTGCGACTATCACGCTGCTTCACTTTAGCGGGCAATTTTCTTCCGTTTTTTCATTCCAAAATTTTACTGATTCAAGATTGATTTTACCGAATGAAAAAAGCAAAAATTTGCATTAATTGAAGAAATCATTTTCATTTTGAGAATGGAGAAAAGAAAAAAAAGAATGAAAGAATATTTGCCCGCTAAACTGAAGAAGACCCTGTTGGAGATATTGATAACGCGCACCTTTTTTACTGGCTATCGCTAATTACCCCACCGATTTCAACAAATCTTATATTTTTGGAAAGCCCAGATATAGGGCTATTTGGTATGATATGTCGTTGCTTTAAAAAATTCGATATGCAAATTTTTTTTCTGTGTCGAAAATTACAATACCTGAAATTTCGACATTAGAGGTCAGGTAAAAAATTTTTCGAGTATGCATTCAAAAGCCCTTACTTATATGTACAATCATGGTTAATAACTTTTTGATTGGTTCTCTTTTGGATTTTTCCCGAATTTTACCATTTTTGACAATACATTAACTTTCAATTACTCCGAAATCAAAAGTACGAGATAGATCGTCCCAAAACTCTCAGAATAACGTTTTTTCACCTAGTTTAATCGAATGGACCACAAAAAAATTTATTTAAAAATTTCATGTAACGCTCGAACTGTAAATTTTCTAATCCTGTCGTATAGTGTCTCTTAAATGAGCATATCAGATCAGAATTAAGAATAAGCAGATGAAAAAATGAATGTTTTTGACAAAAAAATTAAAGAGAAAAATGGAAAGGGGGGGGGGTATAAAACTGCAGAAGTACCCATATTTCAAGAAATAAAGAAATTCGTGTAAAACTTTAAAAACTTTAAAGATTAATCTTTAAAACGATGGCAGACAGGCATTTATTTCGTCATCGGTCATCACTTTTTCGTTGACTTGTACTTAAAAGAAGTTGCGAAAGAGTGAAAGAGAATGTTTTGAATTTCATAAAAACATTTTTTTTTAAAAAAAATTTTCGTTTTGTTTGCAAGGTATTTTGGTGTCGAAAAATGCGTGGCTTTGAATATTTGAATGTATATTTTTAACTTAAATAATTTTTTTAAACATTTATTTCAAAAGAAGATTTCCATTTTAAAAGTTTATTAATTTTTTGCTCCACAATAAAATCAAAGACAACAATAATTGATTTTCGAATAAAATAGAAACACGATCACAATTTTATTTAAATACTTTTTAGAAACACACAATCTTAAATACTAAATTATAAAACTTATTTAAAAAACATGTATAAATAGGTCGGGAAATAATTTTGGCTTTTTTAGCCTTCAGATATCGTTTTTTCTGAAAGCCGCCTTCTGATGCCTAAAATCCCGGTCCTTTGTTTCTAAATGTTGAGAAAATTTTTTTGTTAACATAAATTTTTTGTAAATTTCGGGTGTTTTAAGAATTTTCAAACTTTTGTCTTTCGGCTGTCCCCTTTTTTTAAAGATTATTTTTGAAAGAAGTAATCAAATAACCAAACAAATATCAAACGTTGAAAAATGAAAAAATGCTTACATTTAATTTATTTAATTTTGTTCTGTTTGATGTCCGAAAGTTTCTTTTTAATTATTGTTGAGATAATTAGATTCATAGAAGTCTGAAAAAATGGAATATTTATGTTTTGTGAAAAATCAGCTTTTTAAATAAACTGTAAATCTCTAACTAACTAAAAACTTCAAAAATGAAAAAAAAAACCTATTTTTTTCAGTTGATGCTTATTTCTTTGCAAAAGATTGCAATCATCATTTTTTTGCTTTAAAAAGGTTGTTCATCATTTCTTTGTTATTTCGCCTACCCGCGACCAATGGGTCGGGAAAAATCATAGATTTAAAAAAATAGCAGAAAAAAATAGAAAAAAAAATGAATAAAAGAGGTTCAAAAAATTACAGTAGCAAAACTAATACCCTTATTTAAACTTATATTAAACTCTTGCGTCCTAAAACTTCTCCATAAAAATAAAAGAAAAAATTAAACATTCAAAAACGTAATATCAGATCGTTCCAAAAGTTTCTGAATTTTGTTACACTTGGCAAAGTAGTCTCTCCAATAAAAAAACGCAAAAACTTATGGAACGACCTGATAGTAAAATATGTTTTTTGTTGTTGGTGCTTGTATTTTGGTTTTTCAAAAAGAATAAAAATCAAAGGTGTGGAAGAATAACTGCATTATTCATTGTTAAAGAAAAACTAAAAAGTTCACAGAAAACTACATAAATTGAAGAATAATTTTGCACTTTTTTAAATTTCAAATGTAAAATGTCTGGAAGCTGAAATTCTCAAATTTTAATACTGCAAATTTCTTTTATAATTTGAGTGCTTTATCTTTTCTGTTTTTTAAATTTTTAATTATTCTAGTTTATTTATATTTTTTTGGAGTTACTGCACTTTTTGGGAAAATATTTTTAAAAGAAAAAATTAAATATTCAAAGTTAAAATGCAAAATAAAAGAGTTGAATATGATTTTTTGCAGTTGATGCTTTCTTTTGTGTTTTTTAAAAGTGAATGTAAATCGAAAGTGTGGGAAAAAATAACCACAAAGAAAAGCTTAAGAAGTCTGAAGAAAAAGAAAGAAAAAAAGTGTAATGTTCTTTTTTGATCTTTAAAAAAAAGTTGTGAAAGAAAAAGAGAATGTTTTGAAATTTCGTTTTTTATAACAAAATCAGCAAAAAACCTTTTTCTTTTTTTAAATTTTTGCTATTTTTGGTTGGAAAATGTGTTGCTTTGAATATTTGAATGTAGATTTTTGACTTAAATGATAATGCAAGACATTTATTTCAAAAAAACATTATCATTTAAAAAGTTTATTAATTTCTTTATTTTAAAAAAAATCCTTGACAATAATAACAGAATTTTGAAAAAAATGGAAACCCAGTGAAAATTTTATTTAAATAGTTTTTAGAAACTTACAATCTTAAAGATGAAATTATAAAATTTACGTTTCTGATATACAATTAATTGTAATTAAAAAAAGCCACACATCATAACATATTTTCAATGACTCCCTCGATTTGCTTAAATACATTTTAAGATGATCATAATCTTAACCAAATTCTACCAAAATTAAAGATTAATCTCTATCTCACAAGGGAAGGTCCTAACATGTCTCGCCGCTATTTGAACGAAACCTATCCTATTATGTAGCCCTATGGCAGTTATACAAAACCCCAAAATATTTCCGGTGAATGGTCTTAAGTATACAAACTTGTGAAAATGAAGTTTGAAAAATCCACGACCCCGGGGTCGACGATTTATAAAAAACCCCTGTTTCACTCACTTTTTTCAAAATTTATTTCCTTAAATTTGCATAATAAAAGGCCTTTCACCGCGTAGACGAATTTTTGGCTCATTAATTACATGATAATCTTCTTTGCAGTAAAGAAGACTTTGTTTTAAGGACTAGAAAGGAATAACAAATTTATACCATAGCGGGTCGGAAACAATTAAACAGATATTTAAAGCCCACAAGAATTTTCACCATGAAAAACTTAGACACTTCAGTTGCAAAAAGCTTTAACAAAAAAATGGAGCTTAAGAAATGATATGGATATTCATTTTTAAATATGTTGCAAATTTTCGTAAATTAAGGACGTTTTAAAAGTTTTCAAGATTTTATCTTTTCGATTGTCTGAGTTTTTTCAAAGATTATGCTTTGAAAAGAAAACAAATATTAAATAGGAAAAATGAAAAAAAATTTTTCTTTTAATTTTTTTTTTTTTGATGTTCAAAGGTTTATTATTAAATTATTATTGAGCTGCCATGTCTACATGCTATTGACCCAAAAATAGTTTTGTATTGTAAAATATGGTAATTTATTCAATTTTTAAACAAATTTTAAAACTTTGAATAACCAAAAATTCAAAAATTATTACATTCAAACAAATGAAAAAAAATTCGTTAACGACTTGTCTTTTTTCAGTTTTTCTGGTGATGGTGTTTGCGGACACTAAAAAAATTGCACTTTTTAAACTGCCGCAATGAATGTAAACACTTTATTGCGAAATATTACAATGATCATTTTTTGATGCTTTAGAGAATTTTTTTTTATTTTGGTCTTCTTCCTTTTCGTTTCCCCCTATTAAAAAAATACAAAGCAAAAATAAAAAAATCATTCAAATCTTTTTATTTCTTCTTTTTGCTTTGAATAATTGATTTTTTCTTTTAAACAAGACATCCACTAAAACTGCAGCAGCAGTAACTGTTTGAAATTGACAATGTTGTTTTGAAAATTAACGCAATATTTTAAACTTAAAATATGGACGCCAATCATGAACATTTAAAATTTAAAAGAATTTTGCTCGCAAACATGTTAGATATTTTTATTTTTTATTTAATTATTTGAGCACATAAGTATAAAATCAAAGAATTAATGAACCTGCCTTCTTCTTTCTTAAAAAAAAGTTGTTTGAATAAATCATTTTAAGCTTCATTTTAGTAATAAGTATTTTTTTCTGTAAATGACAAAACAAAACTTAAATTATCTTCTTTTTATAAAATTTTTGGATTTAAACTAACACATTAAACGAATCATCCATCAAACTCTAACGTTACCTTTTTTTTCAATTAATACATGTCAATGAAGGACACCGCATTGCGCAAAAATGTTACTTTGGTTTTTTGATTTAATTTTCTTCTTCGTCGTTTCCTTCCGCTTTCAATTTTTTTAACTAATAAAAAACACACATCGATAATAAAAAAGTCATTCAACCTTTTTTGTTTCTCCGTTTTGCTTTGAATATTTCATTTTTTCTTTTAAAAAAATCACAACAATTGCAAACGCAATTGTTTTTTTTAAATGGACAATTGTTTTCTAGAAAATTAACAGAATAGTAATATTATGATAAATTTTAAAAGAATTAAAAACATTCGTTACGAATACATTTTAAATCATAATAGGATCTCCTTTACTTTAACAAGAGATTTATTCGAGCATTGTTCGCTTATGCAAATTTATAAATTAGAAAAAGAAAAAAACATATTCTTATTTGCATAATTTTTTTTATTTGAATTGGGTGTTTATTTTTATCACTTCTAAGCGATGCCACTTATTTTCATCACATTTTAAATCACGATATTCACATTTGTATTCACACGAACACGATTGTTTCAAGTGAATTGGCTTTTGTATAATTTACAAAATATTTAAAAAGTTTATGTGTATTATAAATAAAACTTTAAATTAAAATTTACATTCAACCCCAACGTCACGTGAATGCTTTTTCCAATCAGTAGGTATCGCACACAATCATCGATACACTTCAACAATGATTAGATTTTTTTATTTTAAACATTAAAATTAATTCAAATAAACTAATAAGTTATTATATCATAAAAACATTAGCATTATATTGTGGTTTATATGAAAAAGTAGGAATCGATTCCTCTTATTCCGATTCCGATTCCGATTCGATTCCATCGATTCGTAATACCGATTCCGATTACATCGATACTTACATAAGAATCGGAATCAAGAATTGGAATCGGGAAAATACTAATCCATTAATGGTTGAATACAAAATCTGTGTTTCGTTTCTTTTGTATGTTTTGTAATAAAATAATAATTTTACGTTGCTTTTGAAGTTATTGCGTATTCAAAGGTTCTCTTTGTCTCAATATAATTATTTATGATCTCTTTTTCTAATGTGTTCTTGGTTTTTTGTATTGAACCTTGTTCTTTTCATTTATTTCAGGATAAGTCTTGCGCTGCTTCTCTTTTAATTTTTAACATCCAAATTTTTAGTAATCTTTTTTTATATCTTTTATTTTTGGATACCATTTTTTGTCAAAAATTGCACATTTTTGTTTATTACCCAATTTTTTTCACTTCTGTTTATCACGATGTTGCAACATTGATTTTGTTGATGAGATTGTTAGATAAGAATAATTTTCTAATAGATGTTATCTTTGTTGTATTTGGAACCTGATTTGTGGACTTAAATTTTATGACCATCTAGTTAAATTACATTCACTTTTTAAACTTCTTTGTCTAACTTTTAAAAAAAGAGACGAAAATCAAAAAGTGTTTGAGTTATAGCTTTAGCTAAAGCCTTCGTCTATTTTTAGATAAAATTTATTCTATAAAATATGCATATTTTTGTTTATAGTTGTTAGGCATAATTTATTGTTGCATTTTTGTTTTCTCTTTTGCTAAAATTTCGGCAAAAAAATTGGAGAGAAAGAACACAGTGTTGGACAAGCAAGGGTTAAAAATGTGGAAATTATCGGTGTCACTTTTTTTCGATCTTGTTCACGAAACAATTGGGTCTAACATTTACTTTGAATTTGTTGCTACACTTTTTTGCGTGCTCCGTTTATTTATGTACTTTTTTGCTTTGCATGCTTTCTAGCCTTTAAAATCCACGAATATTTTCAGAGATTCTTTCCAATCTTCAATCATGGCTGCACCTGATTTCATGTTGAATCGAAATAATGGCAAAAACTATAATGCTTATACGCTTCATGATGAACATGGAATAATTCATTTTGCAATTTATGATGCCAAAGATCCTAAAGAAGCTGAAGTCATTAAATTTATCACTGATACAACATTTCTTGAAAGTCTTTCAAATATTCTTGATCATCGATTCAAAGGTGTCGTATTTCATCTTTTTGAATATAAACCTACAAATTTTTCATCAAATTATGAATTTTGTTGTGAAATTCGTAAGCGTATTGCTCCTTTCAATATTCCATATCATTTTGCTGCTCGGACTGAAAAAACTCTTACTGTTGGATTAATTGGTGCAAATTTATCTCCAAAAATTGATGATACTTTACTTGCTGTTTCTGTTGGAGTAAGGAATTATCTTTGTTTTGAATATAAATTCACTGAAATTGGATGGTCAATGATTCGAAATTGGCATTCTCCAAAAATTCCTGAATCTGATGCTGCAACAAAAACAAAGATTATGAATGGCTGTAATCCTTCTTATATCATTGCATTTTCTCCATTTAATTGGGTTCCAACTTTACAAATGTCATCAATTATGAAAGGTCAAAAGAATTTTACTATGGTTAGCTCTGAAGAACATGGCTACAAATATCCTGGTGAAATGGTTAAATGGATGCTTGATAAAAGTTATACAAAAATTTTTGTTAAACCAATCGCATGGAAGAATACCGGGATTATTGGAGTAATGGGAAAAGAATGCCAAAATTTATTTGGAATTGATTGTGATACACCTTTACCGGCTGAAAAAAGTTTTGTTGCTTCAAAGTTTTTCTCTCATTTCATCGTAAGTGTTTTTGTTCCATAAAACGGCATTGTCCAAATCTGATTTTGGTTATTCATTTAAAATTTTCAAATGTCACTCAAATTTTTTTCTTTGATCTTTGCCGCTTTTAAGGTGAGCGTTAATGCCTAATCGTCACTCCTCATTGAAACATCTGATATCAGATTAGGGCAACGTCAGTCTGATCCGGATCACGTCATGTTTTATTCAAACTTTGCGCGTGTAAAACATGACGTGATCATGTTTACACGCGCAAAAGTAGCAATCAATCGCTGCGGGACCAAAAAACGTTCAAATTTTCCCCCTGTTTTTGTGATTAATATATCTAAGTTTTATTATTTCTGCATCCTATCATTAATTTTAGGCAATATGGAGTACCACAATATAAAAACTGATATATAAAACTTGTCTGTTGATTGCAGCAAATGCTTTTTTAAACTCGAGACTAGAACTTCAGCAGACAAGTTTCATATATAAATTTTAATACTGTGGTATTTTTTTTGGTCCCGCAGTGATTGATTGCTATTTTTTCTAGCATTTTCTACACGCGCGGAGTTTGAAAAAAACATGACGTGGGATTTTGGAATCTCGGTTTTGGAGATTCAATCATAATGTGATAGATCGCCTAAACATATTGAAACTTCGGATTTAAAGTTTTGATCAGATTGACCATGCTATTACATTTCTCCAATACAATTTTTGAACCATTTTTGTAGATTCTTTCAATCAATGAAAGCAACAGAGCTCAACAAGATCGAATTTTTATGAAAGAACTTTCGAAGAAATGTCACAAAACTGAAATCATTGTTTCAATGGATATAAGTCAATTTTTGGATGTTAAAACCAAAGAAATTATTTTGCCTGAAATTGAAGCATTCCCAAAAAAATTAGATGAAACTCTTGAATCTAAAACTCCTGTCATTGGTTTCTTTGAATATTCTTCTGTTATTTGTGTTTCAAAAGATGGCGAAAAATACAAGTTTTTGGAACAATGGGGTGGTGAGTTGGTTTTTATTACTGTATTTAGCGTGGAAATCAGCAGGCACGTCTCCCTCCAAAATCGTTAAAGCCTTTTGATATTTTACCTCCATCGGCACAAGATCAAAGGTCGCCGCCCTCGAAATGGTTTTTACCCCTCCGAAATTAAATGCTGCTGGCGTCTTTGGTATTTGGTATTAATTACTGTAGTGTTTTTAGGTTTATATGGTAATGAACTTTTCATCAATTTTGAAACTGAACCTACCCGATTTGGTTCAAATGCAATTATCCCATTCAAAACTTCAATGAATTCTGTTATTTTTGGTATACTGTATCCAAATTGAAATTTGTTCTTTACAGAAATTATTTCAGATCTCATTAAAATTATGTCCATGCCTGTTAATAATATTAAGAAAGATACAAACTGGAGATTCAAGATTACCAAAGATGACAAGAATCCACTTTTACTTGAATTTAAAAACCATGATGGAACTACTGGTGCTCAAAGTCCTGAGTTTTTTATGGCAATGCTTATCAAAGAACAACTTCGTAAAATCAAAGAAGAACTTGGAGAAAAACCCAAAGAAATTGGAATTTGTTTTTTTGATAAATTTAATGTTGCTGAACGAAAACGTCTCGAAGAAAAACTTCTAGAATCTTGTGCACTTTTAAGACTTGCCTGCATTTTTGTTCATCTTTGAATTGTTATTGTTTATCATTTTTGAAATTTTACTTTTGATTGTGTTTTTTTTTAAATCTGCCATTCTAATAATATTTCGATAAACCACTTTCTCCAAAATTCGTTCGTGAAAAAAAAATGAATCAAATTAAACTTTGTCCGATCTATGCATAGAAAAATTAATTTTCGTTTCGCTGTGTCTATGCTATTTTCTATCATTAAAAAAAAAGCGAAAGTTCCTGAATGTCCAGTTACTTTCAGCTTCGTTATCTTTCTTGCGAAATTGAAAAAAACCCTGCAAATAATAGATCTCTTTTAACAATATTCTGTAGTTCCCAGCATCAAAAGATTGAATAGTCGGAGTGTATAACTAAAATAAAAAAAAGTACTTTTTGACAAAAAAAGAGAGAAAAATTTGTTTGCTTATAAGCAAAAGTCAAAGTTCACCATAATTTTTAACAATTTTTAAGTTTACAATGACATTAAATAAAAACAAGAATAAATTTTTTGTCAAATGTTGAAGATTTATTTTTAAACAAATTGATATGAATAAATGAGAAGGTTTTGTTTTTTTTAATTAATGTAATATTCTTTCATTACATCTCGGTAGTCTTTTTGGATTGATTTTATTAACCTAACCCAAAAATTAAAAAAATAGCGCAAAACAATATGTAAAAGAATTATTAAAAAATTCAAATTTTGGCAAGAAAAAAACAGACGATAAAAAAATTTGTTACTTTCCATCTTTTTTTCCGAATCGAAAAAATCCTAGAAAAATGAAATCGATGTGCGCACATTTTTGATCCATCCAACATTTTTTATTTGCAAAAGATCTTTCAAAAAATCAGTCTTCGTTTTTCTTTTGATTTTGTAAATGCTTCTATTTTTCAATTTTTAATTAATATTTGTTTTAGTTTTTTTTGTTAAATAAAACATTTCAAAGTTTTCAGTTGTCCCAAAAAAATAACATTTAAAAAGTGAGAACTTGATAAATTTTAATAAGACATTTTTAAAAATCGTATTAAAATTGATTCAAACCATCGAGCAGAAATTTAATTTAATTTTGCATAAAAGCATAACAATTTTCACAGGAATGTTCTTTAAAGAAAATGAATGAAAGAAGTTATTTATAAAATACGGCTTAAATTTCGGTCTTGAAAAGAGCATCTTAAGTTTCCTTGGTTTGCAAAGTACTCAAATTTCTTTCCCAAATTGTTTGAAAATTTTTTGCTTGTTAAAAACTGATATAATGATTTCAACAAAGTTTTTTGTTTTGATTATGTTTTTAATCGTTCGATTTTTACTTTCAAAACCATAAAAAGGGTGGATTGAATTAATATACTTTTTTTAAATATTGAGTAATTGAATAATACAATTGATTTTTTTTAATTGCTCATTTTTTCAATTCATTTTTTAATAGTTCATGTTTATTTTTATCAATGTTTTTAAGGCAAATTAAACTCATAATTAAAACAAAAAATTTTCTATAAATATTCAAACAGTCTATTTTTATCTTTTTTTTGTGAAAAATAAATCGAAAGCGTTTTTGAATAAAAACAAAAATCATCACCGCCTTTTTAAACATTTATTTTCTTTCATTAAAAAAAGAATCCTTTTTTTGCGAACAACAAAATACTTTTTCTCTTTTTTTCGTCAAAAAGCGGCAAAAAATAAACGATTGACAACGGCGATTTTGAAAGAGAAAATTTTGTCTTTTAAAAAGTTTGAAAAAGAAAGAAACACAAAAGTTTGCAAAATTTTTTTTGTGTTCGATCGAGTACAAAAAAGTTAAAAGCAAAATAAAAATTTGAATATTTAAAGCATTATTTTTAATTTTTATTGTAATAATACAGACCGATGCTTTGTTCAAAGGTTTTCATAAGATTTATAAATGTACAACAATGGGATCAATAAACAATATTTAAAGGAGGAGATCCATCGTGAATAAACTTTTTTTACAAAAATCAGTGACTCATTGGAGCTGCTTTTTTCTTTCTTTTTTTGCAGCTGCAGTGAAGAAAAAAACAAGCTCCAATGAAGGTGTTCTCGCGTCGAGAAATGCAATCAAAATCGCGTATCAAAAGTTTATTCACGATGGGTTTCGTCCTTTAAAAGAAGAATGAATGAAACCAATTCCACAGGTTCATTGTAATACAAACAACCAACTTTTTCACCGTTTTTGATTTCGTTAAAAAGCAATGCACAATTTTTACTCATATGTGTATTTCACAATCACAGAATCAACTAGATTTTAAACTATGAAAAGTATTATCTCACCAAGATCAATATAATATTTAATGTCTTCTTTCCATCGATTCTTTTTATCGTTTGTCACATGAAGTAATATGTGAATGAATTTCAACGTCAAAAAAATGAACATAAATTTAAAAAAATCATATTAAAAATTCAAACAACCATTTTTGCTTTTCGATTTTTTGTACTTGATTCGACAAAAAAATAAAAAACATTGTTCATTCAAACTTCAAAAGGCAGATTTTTGCACTTTCAACATCGCCGTCTGAATTATTCATCCTTTTGCTGCATTTTGGCGAAAAAAAGAGAAAAAAACCGATTTATTTTGATTTTAATCACAAAAAAGAAAAGTTTTTTGATGAATAAGTATTTTATTTAATTCTCCAAAAACCTATGTAGAGATGGGCAAGTGGAAAATAAAAGTTGGAAAAAAATTATTTTATTGTTCGTTCTAGGTACTTTCAGACCTGAATAAACCGAAAATAAAATCAAAAAAAATATTAAAAATAGTTAAAATGCCGAAAATACCATTTTAAAATTCGGCAAAACAAAAATTTTTGGTTGAAAAAAAGAAAGGGAACACTTTTTCTCTTTCTCTTTTTGCACAAAAAAGAATGCATTTTTTTGACGCGCGTTGAAAAAAAAGTTCATTTCTTTTTCTTTCCTTTGTTTTTCAAGCATTTTTTATACAAATCTAGCTCTGCGATCGCTGTATCTTTTTTATGGTCCTTTGTGGTCCATGGGAAAAAATATATGTTAAGCAAAATTAAATTCTATATATGGTACAAAATTTAGAGTTAGACCGGTTCAGACCCGGGCTTTTTCCTTATAAAGATACAGTAATTTTGCATTTTCGGCACTTTGCTCTAGAAAAAAAATAGCATATTCGGAATCAGCGTAAAAAACTACGTCTAGTAGGATAAATAATTAATTTGTAAAAAAAAGTATGCGCAAATTCATTTTTTTGTTACGGTAACCAAAAAAAAGTCAAAGAAAAGAAATGAAAAAGTGTTCCCCGCCCGTCTCTAAACCTATGCCGTCTTTTTGAAAGCAAAATCCTAAAAAATTTTGAACAAAGATGTTTTTTCTCAATTTTTAAGATTAAAATGAAATTAAATGAAAAATAAAAAATAAATTGTTGTCTAATTTTTCTTTTGATACCAATTTATGTGAAATGTTTGAAGTTTTTGTATTTTAATAAATTAATGTTCTTGAAGTTTTTGCAAATTTGTCTCAGTTTGTATAGATTTTATTGATAAAAACAAAAAATTTGAATATAAAAACATCAGTCAATAAACAGAGAATAAATATAATTTAAAAATTCAAATAAACATTTTTTTCATTTTTGAGACTGCAAAACTAGAAAAAACGATAGCTTAAAAAAAAAGGTTGTTACTTATCTGCTTTTTTCCGCATCGAAAAAAAGATGAAATGTTGCGCCGATTTTGGAAAAAAAGAGAAATCGATGTGTGGAAATTTATGATCATCCATCTTTTTTAATGCTTTCTCCGTCTTTTGTAAACATTTTTTATTTGTTTTTAAAAATATTTTGAACAACCATTTTTTTCTTGCCTTCATCATTTTTTAATATTTGAGTGACCTGTTTTGCTTAATTTTAGACAAACCAAAACTGTTTTGTTAAAATTGTTTTTGTCGTTTATTAATAATAATTTAAATGTACTTCAAATATCAAAATGAAAAAACAATATTAATAATTTTTTTGCGAAGTCACGCACGCGACTTGAATTTTTTTTTATAATTATTTGCTACAAAAAATTATAAAACAATTACATTAAACGAACACACAAAAATTGTTAAAAAAATGATTTTTATCGTAAAATTTTATAAATATGTTGAAATCAAAAATAATTTTCTTTAGTATAAACAGAAAAACTGGTTAGATTAAATATAAAATCAAAAATTAATTATCACACATTCACTTTGTGTTTAAGACATTCTGATTAAAATCGTTATGAAAAATCCCAAGGCAAAGATTTGCATAATTTTTTCATTGATTTATATTGATTATTGATACTCTAAACTTCATTGAAAGCCGTTTTGTTTAACAAATATTTTTCAATCATGTTTTTTTAGATTTTGAACATTAAATAACTTATTCAACTGAAGGTTATAAATTTTTTACAAAAGACAAATTTTTAATGAGCCTTTTTTCCAATTTTATGATTCAATGGCGATTTTATATTAATTAAAAATTTGGAAAAAAGATTTAACACATATTAATAAATAAGCCATTTAATAAATATTAAAAATTCAAATTAACTTTAAGCATCATTAAAAAAACTACTTGGGGACTGTCCAGATCTGACGTCGGGTTTTGGCAACATGCGAATGAATGCCGGATAGCCTTGAGGTATTTTGAAGCTTAGATATTTCGGGCACCCCCATAATGGCCCCTTAAATAAGAAGTATAGAAAATTTCAGAGCCGAAAAATGCTTCATAAATTTTCTTCACGCGTTTGAAGATTAGAAAATAACGCCAAAATCTGACGTCAGATCTGGACAGTCCCTTGCATTGCAGTTCATTTGTCTAAATTTAAAAAAACAATCGTGACTCTGTTTAAATTTTCAAAGATTGTCCATCTTTTTTGATAAATCGACAGCCTTTCATTTTGTGGCCTTTCATTTTTTAAATGATGAAAAAATTAAAAGGAAGAAAAAATGAAAGAAGGCGTCTTTTTTTCCAAGATTGACTATCTTGTTTTTGTTTTTCATTGACAGATGGATAAAAAAGGATTTCGAAAAATCAATACATTTTTTTTGAATTTTTTAATATAATTTTTCACTTTTGTTCTAACAGTAAAAATTTAAAAAATGATATTTTAGATATCTTATTTGATCAAACAAAGTACATTTCATCCTGAAAACGAACGAAAAACATTATTAAAAAATACTAAAATCAGCGAACTCAAAGAATCAGAGTAAATGTGAAATGCGGAAATGTTAAGTTTTTACTGAGTTATGTTTTACACAATTTTGTGTATCAAATATGTCAAATCTTTTCTCTTAGGGTCACTTCAGCGCTGCGTATCTTAAAAGAAAAAAGAGAAAACATTACACAAATCAGATGTTCAAAAAAACTTTACATTTTCTAGTTTCATATTGTATATTATTAATAATTATTAATAATTCAACAAATAAAAATGATCGTTGAGATTTTAATATTTAAATTCTGTGCACACGTTTTGCCAAAAGGAGACAAACGATGTTTAATATTTCATGCATTGTGTTCTACCAAAAATTCAAATTTATTGACCTAAAGATTTCGACAGATGTCAGATTCTTGAAATTTTAAACTTTGATTTTTAGAGAAGAAAATCATTATTTACCATGACACAGTTAAAAATATTTCTTGTTTAAAAATGTAGGAAACTAATATGTTCTAAGAAATTTTATTTTATGCATTATCGTAACTTCAATAAAAACTTCAGACATTCACTTTCAATTTTACTTTTTAGTACTTGATGTCACAACAAAATAGTGCCATAAGTTGTGACTGTACCTTTCAAACTTCTTAAAAAGCTGATTTTGCCGACGTCGAAAACAATTTCATTCTTATTCTGCATTGTGACGAAAAAAGACAGAAAAAATCGATTTATTAGATTTTGTTGGCTCATAAAAAAAAGTCAAAGTTCATCTTGTTATTTTTTCATAGTTTCGAAAGTTAAGATGACATTTAATATAAACAAAAATAAGTTTTTGTCGGATGTTGTACATTTATAACAAATTGATATGAATAAATTTGAAGTTTTTGTTAATGTGATCTTGAAATTAAATTAATGTGATATTCTTTCATTACATTTTCTCGGTAGTCTATTTTGATTGACTTTATTAACCTAAGGCAAATATTAAAAAAAAGGCGAAAAACAACATTAAAAAGTATAACAAAAAATTCAAATTCTTAATTTTTTTGTTTTGGCATAAAATAAAATATCCAACAAAGAAATGAAAATAAAAAAATCTAATTCAAAATAAAAGTATTTTTTTCATTTAAAAAAATGTTTTTGCACCAAAGATGGTACCCGATGTTGCTTTTAATTTTTAGCAATCATTTCACATCCATTTCACATCTGTCCCATTTCTTTCCGTCCTTTTTATTTATTCCCATCATTAAAGGAGGAGACGCATCGCCTATAAACTTTTTTTTACCAAAATCAGGGACTCATTGGAGCTGCCTTTTTTATTCTTTTTTTTCAGCTGCAGTGAAGAAAAAAACAAGCTCCAATGAAAGGTGTTTTCGCGTCGAGAAATGCAATCGACTTTGCATGCATCAAAAAAACTACAGGCGATGCGCCTCCTCCTTTAAAAAGATTGAGAGGCCGCAAAAAATTGATGCTGATTCATCAAAAAAGATAGACATCTTTGGAAGCTGAAACATTGAAATTTTAGCGCACAAAAGCAAGAGAGATATGTCTTTTTTTGTTTTTTTTATGTTTTCTTTAGCTAAAATCGATCAACGGCGTTGCAAAAAAGTGCAAAATACAGCGTTAAATAAAAATGTAAAATCTTTATTTTTGCTCAATTGAGCTCTTTAAAAAATGGATTGTTTTTTTGAATATTTAAAACAGTTTTTTAAATTAGCTGTTATTTTTTTTAAATATGTGTTGAAATTATAAAAAATTATTTAAAAAAATTTGCGTAAATGCCGTTTATCAAGTAAATACTCATTAACTAAAAATATTGTTATTAAAATTGTATTTCACAGGTCGATTTTTTTTTAAAAACGGTCAACGCAAAAAAAGAAGAAAATATTTTTCACACGGGAGCATTATATTTTCGTTATAAAATTTTGTTAGAAAAAAATCGTGTATAAAAACGAATATCTGAGATAACTCAGCTCATACAAACTATTATATTTTCTCCATACTCACTTAGGTTCTCGAAGGTGCTGAGAACGATTAGCAATACAGAAAAAACGTTAAGAGTATCATTTGGCTTGGGAATTAATTCCTAAAGTTAATAATTCTTTTTTAAAAATGGATAATACTCCCGTGTGGAAAATATTTTCTTCTTTTTTTGCGATGACCGTTTTTAAAAAAAAATCACCCTGTGATTTCAAATCTTTTTTTCGTTGTTGAAACATTTACACAAAATAACACACATTCACGGCAAAAATTTGTTTTTCAAAGAAAATTAATCCTTTTCATTGATTTTCTTTGAAGCATTTCGAATGAATTTTGTCATTAGTGCACCAAAATCTTAAAAAAAATTACAGAATTAAATTACATAAAATTTCTGCAGATTTTCACTTTATTTAACTTTATTTTTAGAGAAGAACTGACTACAAAAAACCAATAAAAATCAAATCACAACTTTTTTTTTGTTTTCTTGTTTGTGTGCTGATTTTTTTATTTCAACTAAAAGAGCACAATTTTTTGATTTTGTGTTTCTTTTGTGCTCGGTCTATTTTGATTTTTGCGAGTATAAATACCCTTGCAATTTTTTGTTTAAAGTAAACATTTTTTTGCTTTGCTCTTTTTTATTTGTTTTTAATTAAACTTAACCCCAATTTTTTCAACAAAAAATGACAATTGATTATTCTGGAAAAGTTGTAATTATTACTGGAAGTTCATCGGGAATTGGACAAGCTGCTGCAATATTATTTGCAAAATCTGGAGCATCTGTTACAATTCATGGCCGATCTAAAGATGGCATTAAAAAAACGACGGATTTAATTTTAGAAGCTGGAGTTCCAAAAGAAAGAATTCATTCCGTTCGAGGACCTGTAACTGATGATGCAGTTTTGAAAGCCTTGATTGATGAAACGGTTACGAAATTTGGAAAATTAGATGTTTTAATTAATAATGTTGGAATTGCATTTAAAGAAGGAACAAAAGATCCAAGATCAATGGAAAATTTGGATTATGTTTTGCATGTTAATCTTAAAAGGTAAGCAATAAAATTGAGAGAATTCGAGGATTAAAAGTTTTAACATATACCCTGAAAAAAATCTGTGACATTTTTGTCACATTAAAAGTCCGATATCCAATATTTTAAGCCGAAATTCAAGATCAAAAATATTTTTAAAGGACGAGACCCATCGTGAATAAACTTTTACACGCAACTTTGATTGCAGTGTCTCGACGCGAAAGCACCTTCATTGGAGCTTGTTTTTTTCTTCACTGCAGCTGCAAAAAAGGAAAGAAAAAAGCAGCTCCAATGAGTCCCTGATTTTTGTAAAAAAAGTTTATTCACGATGGATCTCCTCCTTTAAGTATTTCAAAAATCCTAAATTTTTAAATTTTGAAAGAGAAAATTTGAATAAATAACTGCTTTTGATACTGTATCAATTCAAATTAGTTTTAAAATTTGGAAATCGCGCCACCTTAGTTAGAGTATTTTAGAAAATTTCAAGGATATATGAAATCCCTTAAAATCTAATCCCATTTGAACTCCCTTTAATTAAATCTAATCCAATTTTAGCATAATTCATCTCACTGAACTTGCAATTCCACACCTTGAAAAAACCAAGGGAAATATCGTCAATGTTTCGAGTATCGGATCACAAAAAACTAGTACATCTTTTCCATTCTATGTTATCACAAAAGCAGCTTTGGATCATTTTGCTCGAAATTACGCTGCTATCTTAGCTCCACAAGGAATTCGAATCAATAATCTCAATCCTGGAATTACTAAAACAGCTTTCGTATCTCGGCACGGATTTCCTGATGAATTAATTGATAAAACTGTAAAAGATTATAATGTTCCACTTGGTCGGGCTGGAACTTCCGAAGAAATGGGAGAATTTCTTGTTTTTATCGCATCTGAAAAGGCTTCATATTTAACCGGCCAAATTATCAATGTTGATGGTGGAGTTTTAATTAATTCACCTGCAATCAAATTTGATTAATTTTTGATATTTTTATATAATTTTTTGTAAAAAACATTATTCTAAATAAAAAGTGAATAGAAAATTTGTTTTTTTAGAAAACTTGAAAAAAGCATGTTTCAAAAAAGTTTTTGACTACAGTATTACTTGGATACTGCAGAAATACTCCCCCAAACACCCCTAAAAATGTATGATTTAATTCCTGTTAAAAATATTATGTTTCAAAATTTGCGAAATATCAAAGAAAAATTAAATTTTTGATCAGTGCTTTGAATCGATTTTTATATCATTTTTAAAAATGAACAATTGCAATTTAAATATGGTATTTTCATTTTTTATGGTTGTTTTCAAAATTGTCATATGTAACTTTAAAAATTATAAAATCAATAAGAAAAAAATTATAAAAAATTCAAAAAAGAGAGACATTGACAACGAAAAAAAACGAAGAAAGAAAAAAATTGCAACACAAATGTTTTTCTTTTTTTACACAAAATAGTGTTGCCAGAGAATCGATTGTCGATGAAGAAAAAAAAGTGCTGCGTTTTCAGTCTTCAAAAAGAAACAAGGGCAATGTGGAAGGTTAGAGATGCATCCATTACAACAAAATGCTTGTTTGAATTTTTAAATCAGGTAATTATTTCTTTGTTATTTTTAATATTTTTTGACATGTTTATTTTGCAGCTTTTATTTCTACAAAAATTAAAATGAACGAACACTATCAATTGATCCAGTAAAAAAATATAACCGAAATAAACAAGATCCAAATGAACAAAAATATAGTTAATTTTTATGTGAAAATTATTTGTTCTCGTATTGGGCCTGCAAAAACAAAATTAGCGCTCGCATTAAAAAGTCCACTAATGGAAGATTTGAAAATTATTACTGATACGCACAAAATTTCCAAAAACGTTCGTGAACTCTGTAAACGTGACCTCCTCTTCAGAGATCTTGCATTTTAATGTATTATTAAGCAATATTGCTAAAATTATTCTTTAAATTTCAATTTAAGATGATGTAGGCAAATGCTTTCTTGTTAATAATTAGTGGCAGTAATTAGGATTTACGATAGTTTTAATTGTTTTAATCCACAAATTTATTTAGGTTGCTGATTTTTTAAATTTTTTTATAGTTGATTTAAAATAGTTTTTTGCTGAAATATTCAAAACAAGATCTTTATTCAAAAAAGAAAAATGCTTTTTCGAAAAAATGTGTAATGTTGTTTTTGATTTTTTCGCAGTCGTTTTCCATCTGTCAATGTTGAAAAAGAAAAAAACGCCTTTGTTTTTTTTTCTTTCTTTTTATTGTTTCGACACTGAAAAAAATGGAAGCCCGCAAAAAGGTTGATGCTGATTCATCAAAAAAAGATGGACAATCTATTGAAAGCCAAAACGGAGACATTTTGGTGCAAAAAAAAAGCAAGAAAGAATTGTCTTATTTGAATTTTTTGTGTTTATTCTACTTTTTTTATAATTTTGTATTTTTTAGAAAAATTTCTAAAAATTCCACATAATGGAATAAAATTGTCAAAATATGCAAAAGATCAGGTCAATACGATATTAATTAATTTTCTTGTTATTTGAATGTCACATGCAGTTATTGGAAAACTTTCTGGAAATAACACAGAAACGAAAAAAAAATTTGTTGAAAACGGTTTGGAAAGTAATTTTTTTATTGCAATTTGCTTTAATGAATTAGTTTTTTCACAACAAATGAAAAGTATATTTGTGCTAGATATCACTTTTTGTGAAACAAAGTTGACATTTGGAGGGTTATGCAAATTCAGAACATGTTTGAAGGGAAAATGGTTAGATGAAAATTTGAAAGGTATAAGATTATGGTTATGGAAACCTGACCAAAAAGGAAACAGTTCTGCGTGAATAGGAAACAAGTAAAAATATTTCAACTTGTTTAAAAGTAAAAAAAGTGTCGTTTTAATTAGTTAATGAAGTATTTCGGATGTATCTCCATTGCAATAAAGTTATCTTTGGTTTTTGTTTGGATTTATTAATCTTTTTAGAATTAAGACAAAATAAATAAAAAACAAAATATTTAAGTGTTCCAAAAAAACCAAATAATTTTATATCTTTTTTGTCGAAAATGAAAGGTGCGGTTTTACACGAAATAGTCTTCTTTTTTCCCGTTGATCAATTCGATTGGCGAAAAATGTTTTTGATGCTGCAGCATTTTTGAATTTTTAATTGTTTCTTTCTCTGCTGTTTACTTTTATTCCAGTTTAATAAAGATAAATTAAATAAAATACTCCAATTATTACATCAAAAATGTTTGTGCTTTGCAGCAACTTCTGACTTGAAAACAATAATAAGGCTAAATTTGAAGTTTGTCTTTTTACAAAAATAGGCGGCACATAAAATAATATAATCAATACTGTGATGAAACAATGATGGAAAAATAACTCTTCAGCTCTCCATAATTTTTTTCAACAATTTTCATTTTTTCTTTAAGTGAGAAAAACTCAAATATTTACAAAACAACGAGGAAAGCGCATTAAAAGAAAATGATATTTTAAAATATTGCTGAAGAAAAACAGCCTGTTCATTGAACATCTTTGAAAAATGTTGCATTTCGGTTTTTCGTGTCATCAAAGATCGATGCCGCGATGTTCCCGTCGTTTTCTTTTTTGCTAAAGTCGATGTAACATTTGATCTTTAACGATTTGGAAAAAAATATTAAATGACCTTTTTTTCTCAACCGCAACTTTTTCCTAATTTTATCGTTGCCAAAACGAAAGAAATTGCGTCTTTCAATTTTTTAATTACAATTTTTTCATGTTGAATGAGATTATTTATTCAAATTTTTTATTCTTTAGGCTTATGCAATGAATGCAAAGAAAAAAAGAAACATATGAAAGTGTTAATTCATTAATTAAAAAGTAAAAAAACAACAAATTTACTCACATAAATTTTTTTCACCAACAGTTTTGAAAAAATTTAAAACAAAAGAATCATAAAATAAAAATGTAAAATACAATTTTAAAAACTCTTTTTTTATTTAATGGAGCTTTAAAATTGTTATCAAAAAATTAAATTTAACAACCACTTTGGGATCATCCAGATATGATGTCATACAAAAATCAGAATTCAAAATTTTTAAATATTCAAAAATACAAATCATTCATTTTTTGCTGTATTTATAAAGCACAAATAACAAATTTGCGTTTTTTTCAATTTTTTTTTCTGTGCTTGCATATACCACGCCCCCGTTAAAGAAAGAACCAGCAGAAAAATACCACAGAAAATATAGAAGAGAAAAGTGTTCAGTGACCTTCTTTAAAAAATGTTGCATTACGCTTTTTGGTGTCGTTGTGAAGAAGAAATGCTCGTTTCCACAGATGCGATTGTTAAGAGAGAGAAATAAAAAGTGTTTATGTTTATCACAATAAAAGTATAAAAGAATAAACAACAAAAAAAAGATAGAAAAGGGTTTTTATGGACATTTGAGGAGAATGTAAATGATGTTTAGCATATCATGCAAATTATCATGAATGTGGACTTTCTCCACAGCAGTCATCAAATTCCAATGCCAAGAAAACAGATGTGAATAATTATTCTTTTGCATAAAATGCTTTGGAATTGTTTCCCACAAAATATGAGCTCTTGGGACTTTCACTCAACGATTTGCCATCAAAACATAAGTGCCCAATATAAATAAACCAACCTATACCGTACTTTTTTGTTACCGTTTATCATACCGTAAGCAAAACTGAATACTACACATCTCTGATTTACTCACGTACAGAAACAGAGAATAAATAATTTAAACATTCATTTTGGATTTTACTTTTGAAACACGAAAGCAGTGCCAAAAATTGTGGTTCTTTCTTTCAAACTTTTTAAAAGGCAGATTTTGCTCTTTTTTAAAGCGACCATTTCATTCATTTTCTGCTTTTTGACGAAAAAAGGGAAAAAATGATATGTTTGATTTTGTCCGAAAATAAAAGAAATAGCAAGAAGTCAAAGTTCCCCTAGATATTTTTTCATAATTTGTAAGAAAATAACGCTGGTAAATAAAAACAAAAATAAATTTGTGTCTGATGTTGTTGATTTTTTTAAACAAATCGATGTGAATAAGTTCAAAGTTTTTGTTTTGTTTTAAATTAATCATTAATTATTAATGAGATGGTTTTTGAATGCATCCCCGACAGTCTATTTGGATTAATTTTATTAATCTAACTCAAAAATTTCAAAAAATAGCTCAAAACAACATGAATAAGTATAATTAAAAAATTCAAATTTCCAATTTTTTTCGTTTTCGGTAATGATAGTTTTAAAAAACGTTGTTGCATTTTATAATTTTTTTCTAAACAACATTGAACATGATTTAGCATTTTGATTAAAAACATTCATTTCCCATCTGTCAATATTAGAAAATATAAAAACGCCTTATTTATTTCATTTTTATTTTTTCAACGTCCAAAAAAATAAAAGACCACAAAAAGATTGACACTGATTCATCAAAAAAAGATGGACAATCTTTGAAAGCCAAAACAGAGACATTTTGGTGTAAAAAAGAGCAAGAAAGAAATGTCTTTTTTGAATTTTTTGTGTATGCTTTATGCAAACTTGATCGATGGCCTTGAATAAAAAATGAGCAGAAACAGTGAACAAAAAATGCAAATTTCTGGTGAGTTGATGCCTGCAGGCATGCCTTTAAAAAAGGAATTTTTATTTGAATATCAGGTAATTCGAAAAGTTCGTGCGGGTGTTTGACCCGCTGGCATATTTTTAGTTTTTGATGAAATTTCTTATTTTCTTTTTTAATAGGTGCTCATGGATGTTAGAAATGATGCCTGAAAAGGGTTTTTGGCAGTTTTCGTTTTTGACGGATTTCGGGCGGATTTACGAGGATCCTCCCGGATTTCCAGGTATTTCGAACAGAAATATTATAAAAAAGTAAGCTAAACATGCAAATTTTTAAACAAAATTGTAGAATAGGATGTTGGAGACCTGACAGAAAACATTTTGCCAAATTTTGATGTGCAGGATTTGAGTTATGCAAATTTTTCCTACAGTACTCAATTTTTGCTGTTTTTTAATAAGTTTTGTATTATTTTTTTGATAAAATGTGTCAAAAATGAGTAGAAATGATAAATAAAGGTCTTGTGAATCCATTGGTATGCATTGGAACCGTCAAATAACATTTTTTTGATTTTTTAACAACCGATGAAATGGTACGGTATATGTTTCACATTCTCGGGCTTTATAAGTGTAAATGGTAATTTTTGATATTTAAAATTGTTTTTCTAAATGATTAATAATTATTATTTTCCTGGTATTAAAATCTGTTTTGAAACTTAAATCGAGGTGATATTGAAAGTTCATTAAATAAAAAAAATATTTTTGAAATTGTGTTTCTCGTTTTCAAGGTTTGGCTTTCCATTAAATTTCTAGTTTCAGCCTTTCAAAAAAAAACAACATTTTATCTTTATTTTAAAACATCACATCTTCAACATTTTATTTTGTATCATTTTAAATAATAAATTTATTTACAGTTCTTAAATTTTTTAAATCTAATGCTTGCAAAAATTTTATAAATTAAATTAAAATTTTTAAAGATCATGATATTTAAATTTAGTATTTATTAAAATTTTCTCGGTTTCCAACTGTTTCCAAAATATCATTTTTAAAAATGATTCATTATTCTTTCTTTTACTTTTTAAGTTCTGTTCCGGATTATGTAACTTTGATAATGGTTAAATTAACAACATGGTACAAACAAATAATTTAAATAATAATCAAAAATTCAAAAACAAAAGCATTAACAAAATCAAAAAAGAAGAAGAAGGAAAGCAACACGAAAGCTTTTCTTTTTCCGCAAAAAAAAAAGTTGCTGAAAAATCAATGAAAAAAAGAGTCGCATCGTTTTTAATCTACAAATAAAAAAAGCAAATGAAAAAATTTTTCGATTTGCAGATTACGAAAAATGTTTGTTTGAATTATTTAAGCAAATTTTTGTTTTATACCATTGGTTTGTATTTTTTGACATTTGCGACATTTATTTGGACAAAAAATTGAGACATTTTCATATTGAAAAAAAATTCAATAAAAAATAAAAGGCAAAATATAAGATCAACATTCTAAAAAGTGGTGTTATTGCTGAATCGAAGATTAAAGAGAAAATCCCCGACCTCAAAAATCTTTATGCAAAAAAACTAAATGAAAAAGGATTTTACACAAAAAGATGTAATAAACGTTTTTTTCTTTCACGATGAATAATTTGTTTTACGAACACATAATCCTTATGTTTCTGCAGCATTTTTTTTTGTTTGAAAAAAGCTTCTATCAAAACATCTGTCTTCTCGCTGTAATCTTCAATTTTAGTTCTTAAAAAACAGAAAATTGATTTTTTTGTTCATTGCGTTGTTTCTTTAAACTTGATTTGATATAATTTTTCAAAAATAAATGTTTTGAATTTTTAATAATTGCTTTTCCCCGACTTAATTTTTGCTGCAGCTAATTAAAATTAATTAATTAATAGGATCTTTAATTTATCACTAAACATTTATATTTTGCTTACATCACCTGTTCAAAAAATTGAACAATTTTAAACAATAATTTTGATACTGTCATTTTAGCTAAAACCAATGCAAGTAAAATGCATTTTAAGTTTGATTTCATATTAAAAAAAAGGTTGTAAGTTTATCCAAAAATGCAAAATTTTTATTCCGAAATTTTTCACTCTTTTTTTGGTAATCGAAAAACAGAAGAAAAAATAAGAAACCTATTTTTAAAATGAAAATTTTTTTGACATCGATGGACCTACAATATAGCTTACAGTTTTAACAAAAAAAAACGAAAATTGGAAAGGAAGAGCTTTAATAAAGCTAAATTTTTCAGTGATGCATTTAATTTTTAAAAGCTTAAAAATATTTAAAAATAATTTCATTTTCTTTGATCTTGTATTTGAGGATCATAATTTTATTCAACATTGTCCTAAAGAGATATATCCATTCTTTTATTTATTATTAATGTACTATTTTCAATACTCTTGAAAACAAAATTTAAATTTATTTTGATATTAGTTTTGATAAAAATCTCCATTTTATGAAACTAAAATATTCAAAAAATAAATGGTTTCTTTAAAAATTTATTAAATAAAATAAGTTTTCATTCGTCTTCAGTTTGCTGAAGATAGATGTAAATAACTTCCACTAATGTGTCTTATTTGGAGATTAAAAAAGGCACAAATGTTAAACCTTTGATCTTTCGAAAGTGTTTTTCTTTTTTTAAAAATTGGAGAAATGGAAGGCCGCAAAAAAATTGATGCATATTGATTCAAAAATGGACAATCTTTAGTTTTTCATTTTTTAAAACATCTAAAAATTTCACAAAGTAAAAAATGTCGAAAGTAGAAACAGTAGATAGAAATATTATTGGATTGTTTTCTGGTTACCTGAATGCTAACAAAAACATGGTAAAATTTATCTGTTTCAAACTCGAAGTATGATACAAATTAAAGTTTAAAAAGTCAAAAAAAGTGTTGTTACTTAATTAAATATGATAACGTAGTAGGGTCCGGTTCTATTGTAACATTTAAAATCATTTTTTTAAATTGCATCTAATGTGTATACAATTTAAAAGAATGTTTATCGTCAGCCGTTTTACAAAAGTATCAAATTTAATCTTAAAATTTTAGCAAATAAATAATTATAAAATTTTTAAATAATGCGGCAGTAATTTTTGCGACGCTTTTACAACAATGCTTTTATGTTAAATTTTCAAAATTATCAAAAATAAAAATTTTCACAAAAAATTATCTCTTAAAAATTCAAAACGACATTGAAAAGTTATTTTTGACACTCCGATTTTTAAAAAGAATACATGTGGCAAAAAAAATGATACTTTTGCTTTAATAAAATATGTGGTCATTCTTTTAAAAAGGCAAGTATACCGTTTTTTGCTCAACAATAAGCTCGCGAAAGCCTGCATCTTTTTTTGTCTTTTTTTGAAAGAATCACTTGCAATTCAGCTCACTTTTTTATTTCAATAAATTTCAATCATCGTCTTAGCAACAAAAACGCCACAGCTGCAATTCGGCAAATGTGTTTTTCTTTTAAATATTTGCAATCTGTTTTCGACAAAATGTGTGTCGCTTAAAAATGTTGATTGTGGTTTTTTTTAAATATTTCGTTGTGTCATTTTTTATGACATCATTTTTTTGTGCAAATTTTAGTTTTGATAATTTTAGAAAGATTTGAAAAATGTTGAAATTGCATCCTTACATAGAATATTCCACAACTCATTATTCAAAAATTTTGGAAATTTGTTGTTGACCATTAGGAAGTGAAAAAACAAAAGTTTCATTGAAATAATTACAAATATTTACGAAAACAATGAAGAAAACGCAAAAGAAAATGATATTTCATAATATTTTTGAAGAGAAATTTGTTCATTGAACATTTTTGAAAAATGTTCCATTTTGCTTTTTCGTGTCATCAAAGGTCGATGCCGCATTTTTCCCATTGTTTTCTTTTATGCTAAAATAGATGCAACATTTGATCTTTAACGATTTGGAAAAAAAATTAAGGGCAACAACCTTTTTTTAACAACCGCAACTTCTTCATAGTTTTATCGTTGCCAAAACGAAAAAAATTGCGTCTTTCAATTTTTTAATTACAATTTTTTCATGTTGAATGACATTATTTATTCAAATTTTTTATGATTATGTAATGAATGCAAAGAAAAAAAGAAACTTGGGAAAGTTCTAATGCATTAATTAAAAAGTAAAAAAAAACATCAACTTTACTCACATAAATTTTTTTCAACAAAAATTTTTCCTTTGGTTTCCGTTTAATTTAATCTGAAATGTTGTGAAAACGAACACCCTTCAAAAGTGACTTTTGTAAAAATATTTTAGGTTTCTTTTTTCCAAAAGAATGTTACTGCGTTTGATAAACTAAAAAATAGTTTTTCGTCAAAATTAAAGAATATGACAAATGTTCCTGATGAAAATTCTAAAACGGAATGTGAACTGTTTTCTTTTGTTTTCAAGTGTTAGTTTATTGTACATTGTTTCATTTAAAATAAAATATTTGCATAAAATTATTATTGTTTTAATCACGTAAAACACTCTTTGCTGGAGTCATGTCACAAATAAATTCAGCATCACAAGCATGAGATTGGCAAATATACGGTAGTGGAATATTATTACCAGTTTGTAGGGTCCAATTAAAACCATAATGATTCCACATATATCCATAATTATCCCCAATAACTGGTGGATCAACCATTGCAGGATATTCCCCGAGGGGATATTTAGTTTTATTATATCCCCACCATTTCCATTCTCCATCAATATCAGATTTATGAAGGCCAATTGTAAATCTTTTCTCTTTTGGCATAACATATGGCAGAACGTTGTCTGTAATGAAATCGAGTTTTGATTGACTTGTTACTGCTGCAAGTGTTCCAGGATTGCAGGATCTTTCTGCAAATTTTGGTGCAGTTGGAGTTTGATATCCGTACATACAATCTGCATAATTTGTAAAATTTTGCCAGGCAGTATTGTATTCTCGGAATTGAAGTGACCCCTGAGGGCATATGCAGTTAACTAAAGTTTGCAAATAAATTAAAGTTAAAAATTTGTGTAAGTTTTCTTACGTTGTGTTAGGGCATATCGGAATTTTGATTCCAAATCAAAATCATTTGAGACATAGTAATATCCATCACATGAAATATTTTGAAGAGCTGTAGCTAGGACACCTTGAGAAGATTTAAAATTAATTACAACAATACAAATGCCATTTGCTTTTATGGTGTTTGCAGTTAGATCAGCCCCTTGAAAGCCTGTTGGATTGTAGGCAGCTGCAATGAGGACAATCAAGGGTCGACGTTGACTTTTTTGTGATATTGAAAGATTATAGGCTTGTTGAAGGGCACTAAAATATACTGTAGGGATATAACTTCTTCAAAAATATTTTTACCCTTGTAAATTTCCACCTTCATCATCAGGATTTGCATAATTTTCTAGGTCATAAATTGCATCAACAAATGCATCAAAATCAGTTGTATCAGTTAATTGATATATTGTTGTGACTTGTATCGAATAAACAATTATTGCAGCTCTTACAGTATGCTGTCCAATTGGTGCAAAGGTAAAACCTTGCATGTATGTGGAAATTTGGGCACTCAATTGTTGCAGCTGTGTCTTTGTCATTAATTTACTTGTATCCACAACAAAAACAATGTCCAACCATACTTGAGAGATATCAGTTGAACATGGTGTTCCGATATAGTCTGATCTGGGATCTGTTATTGGAGCTGGTGTTGTCGGTGTTGGTTCTGCAGTTGTAGTTGTTGTTGGTGTTGTTGTTGGTGGTGTTGACGTTGTCGAAATGGTTATTGTAGTTGTGGTATCTGGCACAAATTTTGTGCAGCAAAATGAACTATTGTACGTTGCCATTGTAAAAGGTAAATCTGACGATTTATATGTACATGGATCACTTGAAGTAAACGGTTGATAATTGTTTTTACGAAATGTACCATTTTGTCTACTAATTTCTCCCAACAAAATGTCATAGTAATTTGAACTAAATAAATTAAAGTAAAAGATCCATTGCAAATCGGTGTCACCATCAAGACTTATTTTACATAATACTGAACGTTAGTTGTAATTTACTAACGTTCAGTATTATCAGGAACTTCTACATAATCATACTCAATGCAACATACGGTTGCATTTGATGCAAAATTATATTTACCAAAGCCTAAAATGTTAAATCATACTGTACAATACTTATTATAATTATACCACTGTAAGTAGATCGTTCTCCACTTGTGCACGGATTAGTTTGATCCATTACATATCCCTGGTCTCCACCAAGTATAACTCCCGAATTAAGTATCATTATAGCTCTGTCAAATAAGTCAAGGCTGCCGTAATTGCCGTAATTCATATTAAAATGCCTTGAAATTTGACCATTTGGAAACGAAAAAACACAAGTTTCATTGAAATAAGTACAGTTCGTAGAATAATCTGACATGTAAAAATATCCATATACAAATCGTAATGGTGATGTTCGAAAATATGCAGAGGTATTCAAAGACCAATCTTCAAAATTTGACACAGTTACAGTATTTGGATCAGTTATGTTTTCGGCATTCAATGCAATTTTTAATTTAAAATTATAAATATATACGGTGGCAACAAAATTGAAGTTGGCATCCATGTCTATAACTTCACCAAAATAATTGACAGCTTTACATTGAGGAACTTGAGCTCCAAAAGTTAGCTGTAAAAATATCCCAAAAATTATCAACAAAAGCATTTTACGCTTGATCCAAAAACCAATACTGAATAAAAAAATGAGGTTTTTGTTGTTTTGCCTTTCAACTTTCCAATTATTTGAAGAAACAATTCTTTGTTATTCTTTTTTACGACAGAAAAAAACAATCAAGGCGTCAATGATTCTAATTGATAAAAAAAAAACATTAAAAAATTAAAGGATTCAAAAACTGCTAATAAAAAATTTGTTATCAAACAAAAGTAAAAAAAAACAATATTTTATTTCCCATTAAAAACTTTTCTTCTTCTGCTTCGAAGAGGAATTAGATAAAAACAAATGTAGAAACCAAAACACAAGTACTAACTTTTTTATACAATACCTGGCAAGCTAACTGACTAAAAATGAGCGGTTGGTAGCGGTACCCATTTGTGGCAAATACATGTAAAATACATTTTTTTATTAATTTGCATAAAAAATCATGCAAAAATATGCCAAAAATTATCATGATAATAAAATTAATGGTTTTTATGTTTAATATTTTATAAACTCAAAATATTCAATATTTGAATTTCGCGGACTGCTTTTGGCAAAATGCGTACCACTACCAACCGCTTAAAACCGCTTATTTTTGTTCAGTTAGCTTGTTAAGTATTGTATGAATCACTTAAATTTTTAATCGATTGCTTTTGTAAAGCCATTTTTTAAAATTACCATGTTGTTCATTTTGTTTCAAAATTTTTTTTAAAAACCTTGTTTGAATGATTGGTTAGTTATTTCCAGTGATTTAATAATGGGAAAATGACCCAATGATTTCTACGATTGTAATATTTGTAATTTATTTGATTGAAATAACATTTCCTACAGAAAAGCGAAAAAAAAATTTATTTAAAAATTCAAAATTAATTTTTTAATCTTTTGAAAAATTCGTTACAACATGGTTCATAATGTTGCTTTTAATTTTTAGGAGTCATTTTCCATCTTTCAATGTTGGGAAAGAAAAAATGCCTTTTTCCCTTCGTTTTCTTTCGTTCTATTTTTTCACCATTGAAAAAATAAAAAGGCTGCAGAAAAGAATGATGCTAATCCATCAAAAAAGATGACCAATCTTTGAAAGTTCAGCAGCCACTGACATTTTGATGCAAAAAAGAAAGAAATAAATGTCTTTTTTGAATTTTTTTATGTTACTAAAAAATTGAAGATGTTGCAATGCATTAAAAAAAGAACAACAACATTGAATATTAAACGCGAAATCTTTTTTTGCTCAATTGACTCTAGTAAAAATTGATTGCTTTTTTGAATATTTGAAAATCTCTAAATGATCCGCAATTTTTTTGGTTTTAAAATTAGTTTAGAAAAATTAAGTTAAAGACTGTTGAAATCACTGTGTAACAGAAGTTTATAAAAAATTCATTCATTAAATAAAAGTTTTGTGATTAAATATTGTATGTACAATATTGATTTTATGATGGTTTTGTTTTTCATTAAATTTTCTTTTTCAGTTTTGCAAAAAATCAATACTTTTTATTTAAAAAATTACACATAAAAACAAAAAATGAAACATTTTTGAAAATACAGCATTCCTGATTTTTGAATTGGAGTTACTTGGGGATCGTCCAGATATGACGTCATACGAAAATCAGCCTTACCCTCTATACATCAAAAGCACATCAAAGGCGGCACGGTCTTTACCCCCTCCCTCCCCCATGACGTCATATCTGGACGATCTCTTTGCAAAATTGTCGGTTTTATTTAAATTTTATGAATATCTTTTTCTGAATGGTTTTGTCCTTTTTAAAAAATTTTAAAAACATTTTTGATTATTAAAAAACAAAAATTTCTAGAATTATATTCCTGCAGCTGCTGGACTTAAATGGACCATTAATTTTTTATTGAATTATTTATAAGAAATAACATTTATTAAAGACAGGGATTTAAGCCTTATTCAATCAATAATTCTTTGGATTGTTTTTTCTTTGAAAAATTCCCCAAATGTTTTGTTATTTTAATGTGTTAAAATGTTGTGCTTCAAAAAAATTAAAATTTTGTGCGGCGCTTTCAATCAATTTTAATTTGCTTTTTAAATATGGCTTGATAATTTTGCCGAAGATCTCTTTTTATTGTTTTTGTTTATTTTCTGAATTCTTACCTTCCAGAATATTCAAATTAACAAAAAAAATTATAAAAAATTCAAATAATACCCAAAAGTTTAGAAAACCGATAACATTTACAAAATAACGAAAAATAAAGACCGAAAGAAAATTACGAAACAATTTTTTTTTCTTTTTTCACAAAAATGAGTTGCCGAAAAATCGATCATCAAAGCAAAAAAATGATTCAACCTTTTCAGACTTCAAAAAGAACTCTATGAGAAAGTTTTGCGATCCAATATCGACTTCGAAAAATGCGTATTTTAATTTTTTTAGTAAGTTTTTATTGTTTTCTGATTTTATATTTTTTGTCATCATTGTTTTGCAGCTTTTACTTGTGCAGAAATCCACAACAAATTACTGAGCAGTAAAAAACATCAACGAAATAAATAATTCCACGAAATAACTTGATGATTATCACGTGTTCAAAATCAGATTATAAAGTTATAATTAATATAAAGTTCATCATCATTTAATTAAAGTTTTTAAGATATTTTATTTTTTTGTGCATAAAAACTTATGAATCAATGTTTCAAAATTATTTTTCTCATTTTTAGTCAAGTACGGTATCACTTATTTCAATTTTTTGTGTTTATTTTGTTTTTCTTCATAGTTTTGATACTGTATAAAATTTTATTACCGTGTTTAAGGACATAAATAAACCAGATTGTAAATCAATTTTTTATTACGTGGCGAAAAACTGACATTATAAAATTTTAATTAAAATTGATTCATTTTTCGTACCAATTTTTCCGAATTAATATTCAATTTAACAAAAAAAATCACACAAAAATTAAACAATTTATGTTTTGTTTAAAATTTAGCAAAACAGGTCACTAAAATATTTAAAAAAGAAGAAGTAAATAAAAGAAAATGTTAGTTAAAAATATTGCAACAGAAAAATATGTTCAATGAACATCTTTTAAAAAATGATGCATTTCGTTTTTTTTGAGTCATCAAAAATCAAAGCCCCCTTTCTCACATCATTTTCTTTTATTTAAAAATCGACGCCGCAAAACTCGATCATTTTTTGAATTTGAAAAAAAATATGATGCAACAATTTTTTTTAAAACAATCAGTCTCATTTCTTCCTAAAATTTTAGCATTGCAAAACAAAAGAATTTGCTTATTTGAATTTTTTAATTATATTTTTTTATGTTGAATGTTATTTATGCTATTTATTCAAATTTTTTGTGTTTTATTTATGCAATCAACCCGTAAAACTGTTTAATCCATTAATTAAAAAGTAAAAAAACGTCAAACTTTTTCATGTAAATTTATTTAAATAAGAATTTATACTTTAGTTTCAGAAGTACCTTGAAATTTGTCTCATTCGGACCCCAAAGTAGCATATTTACCTAAAATCATCAAAGTCAGAGACAAAACAATTTTTTTTGAAATTCTGGCATTTTGGATTTTTGGATATATGAAATCCGCCCAGATCCCCTGAGGGGGTTTTGACGGTAGGTCAAGATCGTAATGATCTTCTAAAATCCCTATGACCTCGTATGCAAAAAATCAACCGAGAATCAGCATTCCCATTTTTAAAAAAAAAGAGTTTTAAAATTTGTGTTAATCGATCAATATTTTTTCGCTGTCGTTTTTGAACTAAACAAAACAGGGCCATTTAGTTTCGCTGTTTTGTTTTGCATTTTAATCGTGATGATGCAAAAAGAAAGAGAAGGATTTTGTAAAAATGAATGAAAATCGCAAATTGGTTATTTGTGCTCATTTAGTTTTTCAATTTTTATGTTTAAATATTTTAAAAAATTGTTTTGATAAAGATATCACTGATATTCAAAGAGAAACAAAATATTTTTAATTTTTAAATTAAAATTAAAATGAATATATAATAATGTATTTATTAAAAGTACAATTTACATCAATGTCGTCGTACAGCTTTAAAGCATTTGTAAGTGTTTAAGTAATTTTCAACCATTAACATTTTGTGATGAATGCATTAAACACTTTTTTGACAATTTTCATCAAGATTTTATATTTCAAATTACAATAAAGTGACTTTAAATTTAAAAGTTATAAACTTGTTACATTAAAACATTTCGTTTGATAAAAGATTTTATTAATTTTCAATACTTGTTAAAAAGGATAAATTAAAATGTTTATTGCAAAAAGTCATTTTATTTTTTTAATTAAAAGATTATGGATGCATCAGTGGATGTTTGGGAAGATGTTGTTGTTGTTGGAGCTTCTGAAGTTCCTGATGTTGAGGAAGAAGTTGACATTTCTTCAGTTGTAGTTGTTATTTCTGGTATTTGAGTTGTCGAAGGACTTTCAGTTGATGGAGTTTCAGTTGATGAAACTTTGATTGTAGGGAATACGGTTATTACTGTTGTGGGATTAGTTGTTGTTGAAGATTCTGTCGATGTGACTTCAGTTGTAGGGAGATTAGTTGAAGAGGGTTCAGCTGATGATGAAACTTGTGTTGATGATTGTTCAATTGTAGTTGTCTCAGGGGATGAAGCAGCTTCAGTTGACGGAGTATTGGTTGATGTCGGGGTAGTTGAAGAATCAATTGTGGTGGATTCTGTTGTTGATGAAAAGTCAGTTGTTGTTGGCATCAGAGTTGTTGTTGTTGAAATTTCAACAGTTGAAGTTGATGGTGTAGAAGGAAGCTTAGTAGGTGGGAATCCGGTAGGACATTCTGGTGGTGGTGGTCCAGATGGACGACCTGTTGGTGGTGCTCCAGATGGTCTTCCAGTATGATGATGATGGTGGTTATGATGATGGTCCCATGGACCTTCAGTTGGTCTATGATGATGAGGGCGTCTTGAAGGTCGAGCATGCTCTTCGGATGAGGACGACGATGAAGATGATGAGGATGATGATGAATGTTCGTGTGAATGTGATGGTTTTCCAGTGTATGGATGATGATGTGGTCGATCGGTTGGTGGATGTGGTGGAGGACCACATGGACGACCACTTGGAGGAGGTCCTGATGGTGGTGGCCCAGAAGGTGGAGGTCCAGATGGTGGAGGTCCTGAAGGTGGGGGCCCTGGACGACCACTTGGAGGGGATCCTGAAGGTGGGGGTCCTGGACGACCACTTGGAGGTGGTCCTGATGGAGGGCGACCACTTGGTGGAGGTCCTGATGGGGGACCTCTATGATCATGACGTTTTGGTCTTAGGACTACAGTAGCCGGGCGACCACTTGGAGGTAAATCAGTTGAATGTCCTCCAAATTGATGCCCAAAAATGTTGAAAGCCGAAGCTGCGCCAATTAAAGCAAATAAAATCGTTATTAAACGAACCATTTCAAATATCAAAACAAAATGAAACAATTTTGTGACATTTGAACTCCCAAAAAGCCTGCTTTTATATGATTTTTTAACCCGGAAAATGTTTCTAATCTTTTTAATTATCCTTTTAATTTTTTAATAATAAATATTTGTGCGCAGCTGTTATAACAAAAAGGTTACTTGCTTTTTCACAGACTTTATTTGTCTTTTTAAAAAATATTTTTTTAAACAATTAAAAATGTGATGATCTACCCCGCACCGAAAAAAATGCTTTTTTCCCACCCACTATTTGTTTAATATTTTAGAAATAAATGATCACATGCAAAAAATTCCAATAAATAAAATAAGAGTTTCATTTTTTTGAGAGATGCAGCACAAAAACCAAACAATTAAAGGAGGCGGACGGTTTGATACTTTTTTATTTCGATTACTTTTTTTTTGTTGAATTTCCTAGACTATCAGGCAACAAAAAGAAAAGAAAAGGACCGTGATTATCAAGGAAATTGAATAAAAAAACGTTAGAAAAATACAAATGTATCAATATGTCCGCCTCCTTCAATCATTGATAATACGATGGAAACGATATATATAAAACAATAAAATGTAAAATTTTACAAAAAATGCATTGGCAAAAAAGAATTGTGCTTTTTTGCATATTCGATATTTTATTTTCCGTACATAAAAATTAATGAAATGGCGTATCAAAATTATATACCCATTTTTAGTCAAGTACGATATTGATGTTTCTTTTCCCATTTCTTCTTTTGTAGCTCGGATGTTGTATAATTTAGTTGAAACATATTTGAATATACACAACAACTATTATGTAAATTTGTATTTTTTAACTAGTCGGGTATGTGAAACTGTAAAATTATTTTATTGTGGTTTTACTTTGACAGGAATAGTTTCAAATAATTATAAAATAACAAAAACAAACTGAATGAAACAATTTCAATATGTCTAAAATATATGCAAAACTAAGGGTGGATGAGGGCCCAAATTTTGAGGCCCTGACCCGGCCCCGGCCCGGCCCCAGGGCCGGTCCGGGGGCCCTAGGGCTTTTAAAAAGCCCAGAAATAATTTTTTCTCAAAAGTATAAGGTAATATATATTTTTATTAGTTATAAAAGTTTTTTAAACTGTATAAAATTTGCATTTACAACATAATAAATATTCACCAAACACAAAATAATTTAATATTATAATATTTATCAATGTTTTGTTGGAAAATAGAGTCCCTTTCGTAAAACAAACTTGTGTAGAGATGGGCAGCTCAAAAATAAAAGTTGGAAAAAAATTATTTTATTGTTCCGTTAAGGTACTTTCAGACCTGAATAAACCGAAAATAAAATCAAAAAAATTATTAAAAATAGTTAGCATGCCGAAAATAGCGATTTAAAATAGCACAAACCAAAATTTTTTGGTTGGAAAAAAAGAAAAAGGAACACTTTTTCCCTTTCTTTTTTGCACAAAAAGAATGCATTTTTTTGACGCGCGTGCAAAAAAAGTTCATTTCTTTTTCTTTCCTTTGTTTTTCTGCTATTTTTTAACAAATTCTTGCTCTGCGATCGTTGTAATATTTTCTTGCACCCTTCTGCACCCTTCAAATTTTCAAATAATTTGTATTTTTTAAGTAGCTATCGAATGGTATGGAACTTGTTCGTGCGAATTGATGTGACAAGGTTTTATAATTAAAAAACATCTTAAAATGCAAATTTTGGGTATTTGCCAAGGAGAAAACTTTTCAAAAGTGGCATATTCGGAATCAGCGTAAAAAAGTACGTCTAGTAGGATAAATAGTTGATTTGTAAAAAAAAGGATGCGCAAATTCGTTTTTTTATTACTGTAACCAAAAAAATGTCAAAGAAAAGAAAGGAAAAAGTGTTCCCTGCCCATCTCTAAACTTGTGACCTGTTTTGCAGCAAAACAGGTCACTCAAATATTAAAAAATGATGAAGGCAAGAAAAAGAAAATGTTAATTCAAAACATTTTGGAAGAAAAAAGTGATGTATTTCGTTAGCCGAACATTTGGTCTTTCATCAATTCAGAAAAAAAGATGAAATGTATAAACCTTTTTTTATCGTCGCTTTTTTCACTTTTTTCGTTGTCAAAAACGAAAGAAATTATGTGTTTGAATTTTTTAAAATATTTCTTTCGTTTCATGTTGATTTTCGATATTTATTCAAATTTTTGCCCTTTTAAACAAAAGGAAACAACGATCATCCACCTTCTTCCACCCATTAATTAAAAAACCAAAAACTTCCGATTTATTCCCATAAATTTGTTTAAAATGATAAATCTTCAACATCAAACTAAAATTTATTATTTAATTTTTGGTTTTAAAGAGGAGACCGACGCCACATAAGTTTTCTTCCCATTTTTCTAAAAAGTCTGACCGTAAACATCTCCAACTAATGATGGAGTTGAGGCTCCATATTTTGCCCACTTACTCGCCTAGTATAAGGTATAATTGTGGCAAAAATTTAGCTGCAGAATCCTCATATTGTAGATTTAACATGGGCTCAAAGTTACAGTACCTGGCTCACAAACGACGCATCCTGGCTCACAAAAACAATTACTTAACGGCATTGCATTTTTTGGCTCTGTCAAGTAGTAAAGTTTGTGTAACCCATGTTCTTAAATATTTTCTGCAGAAGTAGTAGTTTCAGGAGTCATTAAAGCAAAATGTTAAGCGACTAAATCAACAATATTCCGCGGATTCAAACTCATTTTTTACATATTAAAAAATGTAATAATCAGAAAAAATTTTTTACAATTTGAAATTATTAAAGGGGAAGACGCAGTTTTTTTGATGCAAAGTCGATTGCATTTCTCGACGCGAAAACACCTTTCATTGGAGCTTGTTTTTTTCTTCACTGCAGCTGCAAAAAAGGAAAGAAAAAAGCAGCTCCAATGAGTCCCTGATTTTTGTAGAAAAACGTTCATAGTCGCATCAAAAAAACTACAGGCGATGCGTCTCCCCCTTTAATATGAGAATTATTGGGAACCAATTTTTTTATCAATAAGTAGCAAGAAAAGCTCTAATTTAAAACTTCGAAAATGTTAATGTAAAAAACAATGAAAAAATAAATAAAAAATTGCAACATTTTGACAAAAATTGATTAGTAGCCCATTTTAGTGAATTATGCTCCCACCACGAAAACTTTCAATGCTATTTTAATGTATTGAGCACTCTTAAAATATATTTGAGAACATGGGTTACATAAGCTTTACTACTTGACAGAGCCAAAAAATGCAATGCCGTTAAGTAATTGTTTTTGTGAGCCAGGATGCGTCGTTTGTGAGCCAGGTACTGTAACTTTGAGCCCCTGGTAAACCCACAGGATGAGGATTCCGCAGCTAAATTTTTGCCACAATTATACCTTATACTAGGCGAGTAAGTGGGCAAAATATGGAGCCTCAACTCCATCATTAGTTGGAGATGTTTACGGTGAACATATTTTTGGCAATTTTTGGCGATGTTAACTATTTTTTTGACAATATCAAATGCAGTTTTTTGTTCAAAATTTCAAAACTTCAAAACGAAGTTTGTTTTTAAATTAAAAACCAAAAAATAAGTCTACTTCCATTCTTTTTTTCTTTCTTTTTATTTTTTCAACATTCCAAAAATCAAAGACAGCAAAAATGTTGATGCTGATTCATCAAAAAAAAGGACAATCTATTGAAAGTTCAAACAGAGACATTTTGATGCAAAAAAGAAAGAAAGAAATGTCTTTTTTGAATTTTTTTATGTTTGCTTGACATAAGGAAAAAAGCAGAAACAGTGGATGAAAAACGCAAATTCGTCATTTGTGTGTCTTTGAGACCGGTAAAAACGGATTGCTTTTTTGAATATTTAAAATAATTTTCTAAATGATCTGTTAATTGAAAAAAACTAAATTTTATTAAAAGTTATTAAAAATTAAATTTTAAATTTTGTTGAAATTATTGTCTAACAGAAATTCACAAAACAAATGTACATTTTATAAAAAAACGTTATTAAAAATTGTTTTCCACATATTTATTATATGATATAATTGTTTTGTTTTCATTTGAATATTCTGTTTCAGTCTTTCAAAGAATCAATGCTTTATGCTTGAAAATTAAACATAAAAAATGGAGCATTTTTAAAAACGAACAAAATAAAACAAGCGTCATTTTTGAGCTGGTGGTTGAGAAAAGTGTTGGGGTTTTTAAATTTTATATATATTTTTCTAAATGATTTTATTGTTTTAAAATTTTTGATGCTTAAAGAAACAAAAAAGTTGTTCGAAATATATTCCCGGAGATTGCAGCAAATGGTCATTAAATAACAAATTGTTTGTTGAATCATTTGTACAAAATAACATTCACTTACGACACGAATTTGAGCAGTATTTAAAAAATAATCCTTTTTACTAGTTTAAGAACTTCCACCAAGTTTTGTTATTTAATTTAATTTTTAATTCCTGTAAAAACTGTTATACTTCGAAATTTCTGAAATCTTAAAATAAATTTAATTCCTGCTCAGTACTTTTGATCAATTTTAAGTTGATTTTTAAAAACGCGCAAATAACTATTCCAATCTGTTTTTTCATTTTTCATGGCTATTTTCTTAATTACTTTCAAAAATGTTCTAAATTATACATAAAATACAAATAATAAAAAATTCAAATAATAATTACAAATTTGAAAAATCGAAACATTTACAAAATCAAGAAGAAAACTAAAGACAAAATAAAATTTCGATACAAAAGTTTTTCATAAAAAAGTGTTGCCGAAAAATTGATCATCAATTCCAAAAAAACGATGCAACTGCTTCAGTCTTCTAAAAAAACAGATGGGAAAATTTTGTGATCCATCGAAAATGAAAAATGCTTGTTTGAATTTTTTATGATAGTTTTTATTTTTAAATAATTTTATACATTTTTTTGACGTGTTTGTTTCGCAGCTTTTTTTGTAGAAAAATGAGAACAATCCATACGGATGAATTTTTCATAAAAAATTATAATCGAAATTAATATATAATCAAAGTTTAACTAAAAATAATTATTGATGGACGATTTTTTACTCCAAATTTTAATAAATTTATGTTGTTTCAATATTAAAATTGAATGGGAAAACTCGATGTTACTTCTTTCAGATATTCTTCTTTCCCATGCTTAAAAAATCATCAGATTAGTCCTTGATTTCGTTCACAGGCGGAGCCACCATGTCAGAAAAAGTGATAATAAAAAATGGAGTAATATGTTTTCCTGAGCATATTGCTTTCGTGTAAAGATACTTTATCTAAAAAAGAAAAAAGTTTTGTTCTACCTTGGAGAATCCGTTTAAGAAAATGCCTGATTGAGAATATTGTTTACATTAATAGATATCCTCTGCAAATTTGTAATTTTTCAACGAATGAAAAATTGTTAAATTTTTTACCATAAAATTTCTGAAAAAGATTTGTGATCGTATTTTAAAAAACCCTGCTGTTACATTTATGATATATTTATCTTGAATATTTATTAATGTTAAACTTTAGAAAACTGTAGTTATTTTTTGAAACAAGTGGTAATCAAAAACAATATTTATAAAAAATGTATATTTTGTCAAAAGTTCTGTTTGCATTGACTAAAAAATTTATTTTCTTTAAAATAGCTATTAAATACTTTTTAAAAAGCTTGCAAAAATTATAAAATATTTAAAAAAGAATACGAAGAAATTCATAAGAAAAAGAAGTCGGTCATTTGTTTTTTATGAGCAAAAAATAAAAAAAAATTTTTCTTTGGAAATCCTTCATTCGATTATGTTTTTGATGAATGCGAAAATGACTTTTTGCATCAAAAAATATTTTTTGCGGGCGGATTATTTCGAAATTCATTTTTTCGTGTTCCGCTTTTTAAAAGAATAAAAATTGTTTCAAGTTTTGAAGATACACAAAAAAAACATAAATGTTAAAGTCTTGCTCTTTCGACATCATTTCTTTTTTATCCTTTTTTGCTAATTAAACTTTAAACTTGAAAGCTTTATTTTTTCAAAAAATTTATTTTTCGGGTGATTTATGCTTTAAATTTTTGTTGGATGTTCTTTTTTTTATAAATTGCTTTATCAAAAAAAACAGATACAACAATTGTTTAAAAACCATACTTGAAAATTTCACAACAATTGTTTAAAAACCATACTTGAAAGTAAAAAATAAACAGCTAAAATGCCAAAAACCATAAAAAGAACATAAAATTTGTTATCTTGCATTTTACTTTAAGCATCAAAGTTGGGAAGAAATAAAAATCGTGTGCCCAGATCTAGGCCTTAAAAAATCAGGTTATGGTTCAACGGCACTGAAAAATGTTGTTGAATTGCCTTAAATTTCTGGTTTTTAAGAATTTATCTAAAATTATAAAATTTATCAGTTTTTGTTTAATTTTTTCCTTGGTCAACACAATATAAGGATACCATAAAAATGATCGGATATAATAATTAATTCAGCTAAAATGCCAAAAATGTGCTTAAAATTTAATTTTTAAAAAATGTTGATAAGAATTAGTTTGGTTAAAAATATTTGGTAATTATAATATTTCATCAATATTTTTTACGTTGCTCAATTTTATATTTTGAAAAACTTGCAGATTACAATAATATTTTGCTCAAATATTCAAAACAAAGGCTTTGAAGAAAAATGTAAGCTTTTTCAAAAAATATGTAATGTTGCTTTTGGTTTTTTTGTAGTCGTTTTTCATCCGGATTTCTTAGTTATGACTGTTGTAAAGTTTTTATTAAAGATAATAGTTATTTTGATGAATTTGACCATGCTAAATATGGTTAGCCTATTTCTGGTGCCCCTTTATTTAAAGACGCCCGAAATTAAAGAAGGTGACAAAATTACAGTAATTTTGAAGCAATTAAGCTGTTTTTGATTGCAAAAAATCAAAGGCAAAGAAGTTGTATATGTCCGAAACAAAAATTAATCTAATATACTTATTATCCTTTTAGTTAGGGATAATAAGTATATAAAATAAAATCTGGGATTCAAACAAATCAAAAAGGACACCTTCTTCGATGGTTCCGAAACTTGTGACAAAATTTAAAACCTCACCTTTTTTCTGCTGAACCAATTGAAGCTTATCGTTCGATTATCAATGAACAAGAAAAGCCAATTAAGCTCTAAAAATGCCCCAAAATGCTTTCGTTGTTGATTAAATTGGGACACGATTTTAACCATTTTTGGATAATGTTCAATGTAAAGATTAAGTTGATAAAATTAATTATTGTATATTTATCAATTTAAAAAAATCAATTGATTTTACTTCTGCAAAAAAGAACAACGAGAATCCTTCTTTAATTTTTGGCATCACAGCAATAACATTTTTTGCATATTTTTTTTATTAATGATTAAATTAAGTTATATTAATTTTTTTAAACAAAATCTGAAGAAATTATATTTTATGCGCCCGGCGGAACTCGATCCTTTTCCACACGTTTGGTCCTTCAAACACGCGCTTTCTTCCACTCGGACACAAAACCGCAAGGAGAGTGGCCCGCCCATTGAAAAAGAAAAATGTCCGCTTGATTCTGACGTGATCCGTCGATGTTGGAAAATAAAATAAAGACGCCTCTTCCCTTCATTTTCCTTCTTTTTATTTTTTTAACATTCATAAAATTAAAGGCTGCAAAAAAAAGAAGAAAAAAAGATTGGAGCTGATTCATCGAAAAAGATGGACAATCTTAGAAAATAAAAAGAAAAACATTTTGGTGCAAAAAAAGGCAAGAAAGACGTCTTATTTGAATTTTTTGAGTTTGTTTTACATTTTTTATAGTTATGCATTTTTAAATAACAACACATTTGTACGATTTCCAACAAAAATTCAAAATATTGCTTTTTAAAAGTTCATATATCAATTTATCTTTTCATCTTATTGTAATAATTTAATAAAAAAACATTACAAACCTTTGTGTTTCTTTCTTTGATCAAAATGGAAAACTAAAGATAATTTTTATACAATAAGCTTTTACTCTCGTTTTGGGGCTATAAAAACAAACCTAAAGCATACATATATATATAAATCCAGAATGAATACCGTGAAAATTATCATTGATAGCAAAGATAGTGATAGAATCTCGTGAACTTATTAAACCCCCTTTACGGAATTAACATATTTCTGTGTTATTATGCAAAATTGCCGAAAACTATTCTTTAAATTTTAATTTCAGATGATGTGGCCCTTTGGTTTCTTGTTTATAATTATTGCCATAATTTTCAATCATGTTAATGCATAAATAAATTTATTGAGGTTGTTGAATTTTTTAATTTTTTTATAATTAATCGAAAACAGTTTTTTGCTGAAATATTTAAAACAAGGTCTTTATTGAAAAAAGAAAAATGCTTTTCCGAAAAATATGTAATGTTTTTTTTGATCATTTTGCAGTCGTTTTCCATCTGTCAATGTTGGAAAAGAAAAAAAGACGCCTTTTTCATTTTTTTCTTCCTTATTATGACTTCAACATTCAATAAATGAAAGATCGCAAAAAAGGTTGTTGCTGATTCATCAAAAAAAGATTGGGAAATCTTTGAAAATTTATAGAGAAACATTTTGCTGCAAAACAGCAAGAAAGAAATGTCTTATTTGAATTTTTTGTACTTATTTTACGTTTTTTATAGTTTCACATTTTTTGGAAATACAGAAAAATTTCACAAAATTCAAGAAAATTGTCTGAATCAAATGTCGAAATTTTACATGCAATATTAATTTATTTTCTTGTTATTTGAATGCCACCTGCAGATGCTGAAAAACTTTTTGGAAACATTAAAGAAATACCAGAAAAAATATTAAAAAATCATCTAGAAAGAAATATTTTAGGGCATCAAAAAATACATAATTTTCTTTAGTTAATTTGTTTTTTCGCCTTAAATGATATATTTTTGTATCAGATATCATTTATTGTGAAAAAAGGTTGACATTTGGAGGGCTATGCAAATTCAGAATAACATATTATGTTCGAAGGGAAAATGCTGGAATGAAAATCTGAATGAAAAAAGATTCTGGGTCCGAAAACTTGACCAAAAGGGAAATATGCAAATAGGAAACAGGTAAAAATATCACAATTTTTTCTTTGACCAAATGTTAAAATTCTCCAATTTTAATTTTTTAATGGTGCAATTATTTCTATCACCATCGCAATAAAGTTTTCATTGATTTTTTTTTCATTCAATTTTTTAAAATCAAAGCAGGAAAAATTAAATAAAATATTAAAAATTAAAAAGCAAAAAGCAAAAAAAAAATTGAAATCTTTTCTATCTTAGATAAAAGGCACTCTTTTAAACGAAAAAAGCGCAACGATAGTCTTCTTTTTTTTTACGATGATTAATTCGATTTGCGAGCACAAAATTGTTTAAGATGCTGCAGAATTTTTATTTTTAAAAATTTTTTCACGACATTTTGTCTGTTCCCTATATTTCTGGAACTTTTTTATTTTGCAACATCGTTTTTTTGTTTCAAAATTTTGATTTGTTGTTCTTTTGACCGGATGCAGTGTTTTAAAAATTGCTTTGAATTTTTAATTGTCTCTTTCTGTGCATTTTACTTTCATTCGGATTAAATAATGATAAAAATAAATTAAATGCTTTATTTATTACATTAAGAATGTTTGTGCTTTGCAAAGTTTGCAACAATTTATTCTGTGAAAACAATAATAAGTACATATATGAAGTTTTTCATTTTCATTTTACATAAAGAAGCTGCACACAAAAATAATATACAATCAAACCTCGTTATAACGTTTTTCAAGGGACCGTGAAAAAGTGACGTCATATCGAGGTTGACGTTATAACGAGGTCCGATTTATATGGGCTCTTTGTTCAAGGGACCGCAGACAAAGGACGTTATAACGAGGTAACCGTTATATCGAGGGACGTTATATCGAGGTTCGACTGTAATCAATACTTTAATGATGGAAAAGGACCTTTTCAGTTGACATATATTTTTAAATTTTTAAAAAAAACAAAGTTTATTTTTTAGTTGGCCATAAATGTATGTAATTTCGGAAGAACTTATGCGATCCATAATTTGTTAAACAAGCACAAGCACATATTAAGAAAGTTTCATTTTTGAGGTCAAATCTCGCTGTTTTCACTATATTTTGTTATTGAAAATTAGATTTTTGTTATTTTTTGACAAATTATTTTTGTGCGCAGAATGAAAAAAATATGTGTGTTAAAAAACGTTGATAATATTTTGTAAAGAAGTTTATAAATTTTTTTAAAACAAAAATAACGAGGGCTATAATTTTTTAAGGAACACCGTTAATAATGTTAAGTTTTTGAATGATAAATGTACTTTACAAAGTTTAAAAAAGTTTGAAATTAATTTTTTATTTTTCGATTTTGCAGATGAGCATCATAGTTTTATCAAATATTGTTCAAAAGAGATAAATCCAATCTATTATTTATATTGTTAATGAAGGTTTGTAGAACATTTTAAAGACATTTAAATACTTTTGGATCTTTTTTTGAAAACATATTTCGAAGTTAATTTTGTGAAACTAAAATATTCAAAAAAGCAGAACAAACGTTTTCTAATAAAATGTATTATACAAAAAAACTTTTTTTTCATTTTCTGTTTGCGATCGCGCGAAGTGAATGTGTCATTGCAAGCAGTCACTTCTTGCACAAATGCTTTTTTTGGAAATGAAAAAAAAACACAAATGTCTAGACGTCTGGCCCTTTGCTTTTTGGGATGGTTAAATTTTTTTGCACATATTTTTTGAAATGCTTGTTTCTCAATTTCTATAGATTTATTGTTATTTTGCAAGTCTTTTTTCCAAAAGAATACTATTTATTTGAATTTATTAGACAATGGTTTCCAAAGAAACAAAAATTTTACACAAACTTTTATGCATGATTTAATGCGCAGTAAAGGAATAATGAGGAATCATAAATTCGATTAACACTTTTTAAATGTTCCAGAAATTTGTTCCATGCCTTTGATCCACATAAGTCATCATTGCTGCTTGCATCATGCTTCTTTAAATCCTCAAGAGTTAATCCATATGCAGTTGCGCCAAAAAGAACTTTGAATCGTAAAGGGCATTTATCTTCTTCTTTAATTTTTTGTTTACCAAGTTCATTTTCTGGATAAAACATTAAGCCAGGTTCTCGATGACGAAGGGCAGCTAATCGAAGCGTCTTAAAATTTTATTTGTAAAATATAATTTTTCACTTTGGAATTTAAAAAAATAAATTAAATTAGACTAACTTGAAAAATTTTATTATTTTCCATATCCATTGCACATCCACAAACTGCTGTGACATTATTTGGTGGATTAACTTTGAGCTTTTGATATTCTGGTAACATTGTTGCCCAGAGTTCTTCCATATGGTATTCATGTACAACCTAGAAAAATTAAAAAAACAATTTGGAAACAAATAATTTTTACAGTCTTTTGCTTTCACTTAAATACCACAAAATTTTCATAATTAAACACCCCAAACTAATCACTTACTTGTTCAAGAGGTGTTCCATGCTTATATGGACTAGCTTTATCCATATTTGATAAGACGTGATCAAGGATCCGCATACTATCAGTTTTAAAATCATCTGATGGCTTATATTTTGATTCTGGAGCATGAAGACGTAGAACTTCTCCGGATGAAGATGCCAAAAAGTTTGCGGTGGGAACTAGAATTTATTAGAATGTTTTTTATAAAACTACAGATGAAAAACTGCTTTCTAATATACCTTTATTATCAACGGTAACAAATGGCTCAAATTTTTTTAATGCTTCAACGGTCATGGAATGTATGGCATGTCCAGCATAAACACCAAACAACTCAGATGCACCTAAAAAATATTACGTTTCTAAAAAACTACTGCTCGTTTATTACCTGCAGTTTTAAGAATAGAAGGACAATCAAGAGATGTCGGAGCCGCTTCTGTATGCAGCAAGATGGCAAAAAATAAAAGGATGAAAATCATTTTCATGAATTAAATTTACAGGCCAATGTTGTAAAAAGATATTATACACTTTCAGGTTCTATTAGAAAAACACTGTTCCAAAAGTTGCCCGAAAGCTATTTTTATACGAACTTGTTTTAGTGTTAAAAATATTCATTTGTTGACTTTGGGCTTCTTATCAATGATAAAAAATTAGTTTGAATTTTCCAAAAATATATTATAGTAAACAAGTATACTATAATACATTTTTTATAATATCTGTAAACAAACTAAAAATAATATTTAGAGAGACAAAATAGCTATATGGAAAGTTTTAAAAAGTAGCAACTTTTGATAAGAAAAAATGCTAAATATAACTGTCAACTACAAAAGTTTATCATTTTTATAATCTCTTTAAAAATGAAGTTTTTCTTGTCTAATATATCATGATAATTATAACTATAAGTATATTTACAATCCAACAATTTAAACAGAAAAAAAGATCCTGTTTTTTGAAGTTGAAATTTTGTTTCAATTTATCTTTTACAGATAATGCAATACAAGCTAAGGACCATGCCTTCGGCACTTTTGACAACATCGTTCTATTTTTTTAACATAAGATTTTTGAAATATTTTTTGGTAAGGAAATAGACCTTTAAACACCAAAAAAGTTAAGTTTCATTGCAACTATAAATTTTGTTATTGATTTGATGAATGTTTCACATCCTAAAATGAATACTCGGTTTAAATATATATTTTTCTATGCAAAAGTGCTGTGAAAAAAGACCAAAAACAACCAATAAATGAGGAACTTACAAAAAACAGGTCAACGATTTCTTTTACAAGTTTCATTCTTATTAATAAAAACTAAAAGCGGCATTTATTATTAATTGTGTGTGCCAAAACAAATCTTTCACAGTTTTTATTTCTTTTGTTTTACTAAATTTTGGACTGGACGTCAACAAACTTATTATTTCTCTTAAAATTATTTCATTAAGTTCAAATTGTTTTTACCGGTTTTATTTTTATATTTTAACATCTTTTTCAATTTATTGCTATTTTGAAAATGTCTTTACCTTCTTCACCAACAATGAAAATGGATTCTGCAGCTCTTCAACAACTTTCACAATTTTTACTTCTTCAATCTTTGGCATCTGCATCTGCAGGAAAATCACCAATGTCAAATTTTCAACAAATGCCAAATATGCCTACATTGCCAAATGTAAGTTCTTTTTCTATTATTATCATTTAGCCAACTATTCAAATATGTATTTTAGTTTCCAACAATGGCATCACCACTTTCAATGTCTCCACAATCTAAAATGCTTTCAGTGCCAACAGTAAGTTTTTATCAACTTTTCAATTTTTGTCTTATCACTTAACATTTTTAGGTTCCATCAATTTCACCAACGAATCAATCAGCACCAAATATGGAATCAATTGCAGCATTAAATAAAATTTTATCAGCTCATCAAAATTTGAAATCTCAACTTTCTCCAACTTCTTCGCCTTCTAGATTTCCACAAATGCCATCTTTCAATCCAATAAATAATGCCAATTTTCGATCATCACCTTATCAACTTCCTTCCAATCAACTTCAACAACCTCTTCGTCAACCAGAATATCGAATTGCAGTTACCCGTGAATCTGCACAACCTCTTCAAGATTGGATGATGGAAAATATTTCACATCCATATCCAACCCCTGCTGATATTCAAATGCTTTCCTCAAAAACTGGATTTACAAATAAACAAATTCGAAATTGGTTTACCAATAATCGTCGACGATATGAACAATCCCGTCTCAATCAACCTCTTCCATGGCAAAAAAAATCTGTTTCAAATCGAAAATCTCCTTTACCTGAATCTGTTGCAACTTCTTCAACGTCTGGAAATTGTTCTTCACCAACTTTGGAAAGTATCAAATCTATTATCCCACAATTTTTGAATCAAATAAAATCTGAAGTAGAAGAAGAAAAGTAAAAAGTTATAAATTTTTATTGTAGTCATTTATATTTTGTGCCACAATTTTTTTATTTTTCATTTTATATTTAGATTATTTTTGTTTTTATTGTTTTTTTATCATTATTTATTTATTGTGTATGTTTTTTATAAACGTTTTTATTTGTGTTTTTAATTGAGTTTTCATCGACAACAACATTTTATGGATACTTTTTTGATAGGGACAAAAAATTTAAATAGTATTTTTCCAGTGGGATAATTTTTGCAAATAACTGTAGCTTTCTATAAAAGTAATAATATTGTTGCGGAAAATGATCCATTTTTAGATTTACAGATGTTTCCCCGACTGACATTTCCCCGACCGACGTTTCCCCGACTGACATTTCCCCGACCGGCATTTCCCCGACTACGACTTTTCCCCGACCAAGACAGTTCCCCGACTGTTATTCAAAAGTGATTTAAAATCATGTAACCATCGCGTTAAAAGACTTAGATAAGGTCTGAGATAAAGCCTAAGATAATATCTGAGATAAAGTCTTAGGTCTAAGATAAGCTCATAAAGTCGCGTAATGAGTGACAAATTGAGGCTGAGTGGGGAAAACGCTTAATATAACTATTAAAATTTTTAAAAAAAATTTTGTCCAAAAAAAACCGAAAAATCCTGTCTTTAGCTAAAAAAGATAAATGTATTGTTTACATTTATTTTTTTTATTTCCGCCTTGCGCCACGGGGAAGCAACAGGGTAGCAAAGCATTTTTTTTTGTTTTGTTAGCTCTAATCATTGCCATTGATCTAGCTAATTGGTGATCATCTCGAACAGCAACTTTCAAACCTACATCAGCAATTTTTCGTCTAATATTTTCACAAAGATGGAAGAAGCAAGCAGAAATAAAAGTATCAGGAAAAACTGTACCAAAAGCTAAATGCATACCAATTTCAAAATCCATCATCGCAGTTTCAGGGCTGAAATCACCAACTAAATTTTTAAGCGCTGTTAAAGAATCTTCATAAATATTCCTATCTTTACTATTGAGCAAAATGTAAGCACATGGAATTGTTGTACGATTATTATTAAATTGAGCGCTAACGACCAAGAGCTGATATGCTAAATTCGGAACTGTTTTAAAAGTTGCATCAAGAAACCAATTGGCAGAATTAGACAAAAACTGAAGCAAAAGAGCACACGAAAAAATGAGAAAACGTCTATTTCCAGTTTCTGGGCCAGAATCATGCTTAACAAAAGGTTCTTCAATATTCTCACCACCATTGGGATCGCGCATGGAGATATTTTCTAAATTCGGAGGTACAACTAATTCTGCTAAACTTAGAGGAGCTGCAGGAAAACCATTTTCATTTTGTCGAACACGATTAACAAGACGCTTAAGACTATTTGCTTCTGGCATAGCTTGCTGTACAACAATAGGAACTGATGTTCGAATATTACTAACTAAATCAACAACGCGTTCAGTGGTATTTCGAGCACGAGTAGCAAGATCAGAGCGAGCGTGTTTAACAGCAGTAGTGATTGATGAAACTTCATGATTATGCTTACCTTTCAACTCAAGAATTTCGTGACGAGTATTGTCAACAGCAGTAGAAATTACCCTAGCTTTACATCCGGAAGTATCACATTGATCGCATTGCCAGTAAGAATTCGTTTGACCACTTTTTAAGAGCTTCGATTTTTCTAAATGATAACGTGAGCTTTCAAATTCTAAGATCCTACCAAATTCCCCATTTCGTTTTTTCTTAGAAGACTCATAAGTATGAACAACAGGATTTTCCGCCATCGAAAAACCAAAAAAAGTAAAGGAGCAATCAAATTCTAAACTTCTATCAGAAAAAAGACGAGAAAAGAAAAAAGACGAGACTGAATTAAAGAAAAAGCAGGCTGACTGGTAAAAAAAAGATAAATTGGTTTGCTTATATATGAAATTTATTTCCTCCCAGGGTATTGATCTTCTCACTTCCTTTAAATAGGTGACAAAACCCTTAAAGACTCATGGCAACACTTATAATTACAGGAAAAGATAAAAAATGTGAAATTTATATTAAAAAAATTAAATCTTATTATATCTTGAATTTTAATATTGCTGAAGTTTTCATATAATTATTTGATTTTTACAATGTCTGATTACCATAGTTCAAGTTGGAGAAAAAACGAAAGTTGGCGGAAAAACGAAAGTTGGAAAACTTGTTTAAATCTAAAGGTAATGTAATATATGTGTCAAATTATTCTAATTTTAAAATTTTTTGCAGGATAATCCAATTATAATTGGTCCGTGTGCATATTTTTTTGGTCAAAAATTTTTCCTTAGCAATTGCCACCCATCTCCAATTTTCTACGATTTCAACAACAAATATTTTTATTCTGCTGAGCAGCTTTATCAATTTCAAAAAGCTATCTTTCATAAAGAGCTCGAAATTGCTGTACAAATTCTAAATGAAAAGAATCCTTTGAAAACCAAGACCTTGGCCAAGAAAATTAAAATAAATTCGGAATGGATTGAATATAAAAGAATAAATGTTATGAAAGAAGTTTTATTATTGAAATTTTCTCAAAATACATTGTTAAAAACTAAATTGCTCAATACTGGAAATCTTTATTTAGTAGAAGCTTCTCCCCATGATTCATTTTGGGGAATCGGAATTGGTTTATCTGATCCCAAAATAACAAATCCATCATTCTGGGCAAAAAGATCAAATCAACTGGGCATTTTATTAATGCAAATTCGAAGTCTATTGATGTAAATTTTGAAATTTGTATTGAGCGGAAAATTCAAATTTTTTTATTCCTGATTTTTATGTTTATTGTAATCTTTTTTGTTGTATTTTCTGAATTTTTTTCCTTTGTATATATTTATATAATATCATTCATTATAATCACTTTTGAATAACAGTCGGGGAACTGTCTTGGTCGGGGAAATATCGTGGTCGGGGAAATGTCTTGGTCGGGGAAAAGTCGTAGTCGGGGAAATGCCGGTCGGGGAAATGTCAGTCGGGGAAACGTCGGTCGGGGAAATGTCAGTCGGGGAAACGTCTGAATACCCCATTTTTATTTCGCTGAGTTATTGTAACAACTAAAAATGACCCTTTTGTGTGCTTTAAAAAAAGTTAAAACAAGTAACAACTTTGATAAGACAAAATGCAAAATACATATAATTGCGAGCTACAAAAATTTATCTTTTTGTATAGTCTCTTTTAAAATAATGTTTTCCTTGTCTACTCTAATTATAGCTATAAACATATTTATTTTAACAGAAAAAATAAGATTATGTTTTTTTCAAGGTGTAATTTGGTTTTAATATAAGATATTATCTTTTACAAATAATACATACTTTATTCAGGTAAATACAAAGACAAGCAAAAACTATTAAGCTCTTAACGAAATCTGTGGTTTAAAATTTGTTTCATTGTTTGAAAGGACAAGTTCTTCTTCAACTTCTTTTTTATATACGTCCCATTCATTTAAAGTTAATTTTCGGAGAATAATTACAATTCTGGCTAACGGATTAACGTTTTTCTAAAAAAGTATATTAATTTCTAAATGTAATGAACTCAATTTTATTTACTTCAATAAATTTCACGAATGATTTAGAATCAAGTTGGAATCGAGTAAGAAGTAATTCAAAATAATTAAATTTGTTACTTCTTTTTAAGTTTAATAGTTTCTCTACGGTATTTGGAGTGTTTATCGAATCAATTTCTAATCTATAAATTGCAATGGATTATTAAAATGAAAATCAAAAAGGAAATTTGCATAAAAAGAAGCAGCTTGTTGCAGTTTCTATAAAATTGGATAAATAAAAGTTTTTACCGTAAATATTTTGCTTTGCCTAAATTTATAAATAAATCTTCCAGGGTTATTGGTTCACTGTCTTGTTTACCATCTACCGTAATTGTAATATCTAACATATTAATATATTCAATTTCACCAGATTTTGTTAAAAAATTGTATTCAGAAATTGAAAAAATTCCGTGAAAAGTATTAATATATCGTAATCGAGATTCTGAAAGTTTCGGGATAATTTCGGAAATTTTTTTCGGCCATCCTTTGAATGAACCAATTAATACAACATTCTCAAGTTTTGAGATATTTGTAACTGCAGAATGAATATCCGTGCGATTTTTGTAGTATCTGATTTTCGTATTTTCGGGGCAATATGTTGACATAAAATAACATAGTGGTTGACGACGTTTATCAAAAAAGTATTTACAACTGTGATAAAGATGGTAAAGGATATCAGATTCTGCGGTTTTTGTTATATATCGAATTATGGGAGATGGAAAACAAAATTCTTGTTGATTCTTTGGGGATTGATAAAACAATGAACAAGGAAGAGTTTCTTTAACTTTAAAGGAGTTTCTGTAAACCTCGCTTCTAAAAAACTTTGCAGTCTGAAAATACTGTAAACTTGCAAGTTTTTCATAAGTGGAAGAAATTTTAATATCAAAAGTGTCATCATCAATAAAAAGTCTTTGATATCGAAAAATAACTTGAAGCATTGCCTAAAAAAGTACAAATTAATTACCATAATTCTTTAATAAAAAGGATACTTTATGTTTTCTTCCTCGAAGAAATTCAATATATAATTTCCAAAGCTTAAAATTCCCAGGTTCACGTGCAATTTGACATTCAACATTTTGAATTATAAATCTGTCATCGTTTGTACTTATAACAAGTTTAAACCATTCTTCAGTATTGTCTTTTGCTGATATGATTTTGTCATATAACATTTTGGAACGTTGAAATGTTTGCTTTAATTCTGTTGACATTGGTTCACCTTCAAACTGATATTTTAAAAAGATAAATATTTGATAGTGCATTTTAATGTGCGGAATTCCGCTTTTTTAACGTTTGTGTCAGACAGAGTTTACAAAAAAGGAAAACGTAAATGTTTAAGAAAATTTGTATATTAAAGGGGGAGTCGCATCGCCTACTAACTTTTTCTTATGACATTTCGTGAAAATCTGGCAAAAAGCATTGTTTTTCTTCATTCTTTTTTCGTTTCCCATTTTCAAATTGATAAAAAGATCACCCTAAAGCACGCCTTATGACCCTAAATCACAAACTGTTATTTCTCAATCATTTTTTTGTATTTTGTTAAAAAATTGTAACTAAACTATTTTTTGGTACAATTAGAATTACAGTATCCCAAATTTAAAAAAAAAACAATTTAAAATTTTATAAGACCATTTTCAGCAGTATTGCTATTATTAAAAAAAAGTTTTTATCACAAAAAAAGTTGAAGGATGTGACGTTCATTTTTCAGAAATTCTCAAACTTACACAAAAACATTTCAACAAAAAAACGCATTTCATCAAGTTTTGCATGTGGAAAACTGATATATTCAATAAACTTTTTTCTTGCTCCTTGAATACCCAAATATATATGATGTTCTGTAACATATTCCAATTGATTCCAATTTAAAGTTCTGTTAAATGGTTCTTCCTAAATGGTTTACATAGTTTAATAAAAAAATAATAAAAAATATATCTAAGAATTTGAAAAAATGCATACCATTATTCGAAAAATTAAGGCATAGTACCACTCGACGTCAAATGAAAAAAACATTGTATCAGAATAAAAATCAAAAAATGCTCGTTTAAAAAGTTTTGACACCTTTTTAGGAAAGGAATCCTCCATTTCGATGCTGAAAAAAATTTGTTTTTTTAAAGCATTGTAAGATTCTTATAATCTTAGAAGCCAAAAATTTGGTGATGAATTTTTTTCTCGGCACTTATGTGCACGATTGTGGCAAAATAATTTTGATCTGGATCAAGTAAAAGAAAGCAGAATCGATCTGCTCGAAAAAAGTTTTCTTTACTGTCGGAATCAATCAAGAATATCCGATTGCTATAGTTTTTACAATAAATCAGCATTCATCATATACATGTATATACATACCCAACTTTTGATGGAGTTGAAGTTCTACATTTTTCCCATAAAATCATTTACTGTAAGGATTAATTGTACCAAAAAATTGATTACGTAAACCAAAATCTGTAACTTTACCACTGACTTAAAGTTACAGTAATAGCAAACAATGAACATTTTTGGTTTGTTTATATTGATATACAAATACCTAACGACACACAGCATGTTCGAGACGGAGTAGCATATTTCAAATTTCTGCTACCCATTCGGTCTTCTAAATATTTTAAGACATTCTGTTAATTTCTACAGTTAGTAAACATGTTGAACTAAAATATGAAAGAGGGATTTTGCGATATTTTAAGTTTTAGCGATTTGCCAGCCCGATGAAGCCCTAAAGCTAAACCTTTTCTAAAAAACAGCTTCATCGGGCTGGCAAATCGCTAAAACTTAAAATATCACAAAATCCCTCTTTCATATTTTAGTTAAGCTTGTTGACTAACTGTAGAAATTCACAGAATGCCTTAAAATATTAAGAAGACCGAATGGGTAGCAGAAATTTGTTGCGCACTCATGATTCTGCGAACGTGATGTGGACATTGCATTTTTAGACTAAGCAAAATATAAAAGCTTGTTCATTCCATGTTGTCAAATATTTTGAGAGCCTTTAACTGAAAATCTCTTCGCCGGCGTCGGCGTCGATGGCGTTGACGCCGAGTGACGCCGGGGAGCTTTTTTTCAGATTCACCAAAAATATAAAAAAATCCTTATAAACATGTTGGAAATTGGTATTTATGTTAAAGAAACAACTAATTAGATCGAAAAAGTACTTATCAACTTTAAAAACGAAGAATTAAACATTTTTCGTGAAAATTTATATCTCCGGCGTCTCGGGGTCGACGCCGTAATATACAAAATTTACCGAAATAGCATAACACTGGTTATGCTATTACGGTAACTTTTAGTCCATGGTAAAGCTACAGATTTTGAATTTTTTAGAATAATTTTTCTTTATACTAGCAAAATAAGAAGCCTCAACTCCATCCTGAATTTGGTATGTCTTTGATCAGCCATCAATAACACGAACTTTGATTTTTTTAAATTTTAACTTACTCAATTCTCATTCTCCACAAATCGGGAAGCAATAAATAATCTTTTGAAAACTCATCAAGCAGCTCAATTTTGATTTTCCTGCATACAGTATTATTCAAATCAACAAGTAATTTTTCAACTTTTTTATTATAAACATCCAATGTTGGGGCCATGATTCGGAAAATTTAATTAATTCTTTCAAAGCAGATTACAAAGGTAAATAGTAATGATAAAAATAACACATTAAATATAGTAAAAAATTTTATTCTTAATCGTGCAACGATTTTGTTTTTTTTATTCTATAAAAACCCCTTAAAAGAATGAGAATAACACTCCAAGTTATTAGTAGAAGTGTTGAGGCCTAATTTTAGCACATATAAAATGTATTATTTTGAAACTCAGTGGTCTTTGAAATTTTTGTTTTTCCCATAGTTAAATATTTCAAACTTATTTTTTAAAAAGTGTTTGAAATACGTAATTTTTAAAGGAACTATCTTGTAGAGTTTCATAAAAAAAAACTATTTAAGTTGTTAATATTTTTCACAAAACTACGTAAAATTTTTCTTCTGTTTTTGACACTGCATGTGCAAATTTGCATAACTTTATAAAAAATTTTTAATTTTGTAAATGCTGATATGTAAAACTTGCACTAGATGTCTTTCATCATGTATAATGATGACAACTTTAAATTTTTGCTATTGATTTCATAGATCTTTCATTTCTTTTATAAAATACTCTATTAAAATATTTTATCCATGCAGTGAAAGAAGAACGACAACAACAAAAAAGCTTTCGAAGGACGAGGAACTTGGCAAAACAGGTCAATGATTTTTATACAAGTTTTATTCTTTATTATAAAAGTTTAAAGCGGCATTCAATATTGTTTGTGACAAAAAACTTTTCACAGTTTTTGTTTCTTTTGTTTTGCTAAATTTTAGAGTGGCCGTCAACAAACTTTTTATTTCTATCCAAAATTATTTCGGTTGTATAATATTTGGGTTACGCTCATAATAATGACCTTATATTGCAAGAATAACCCAAATGAGTGCAGCCTAGTCGAAAGATGGGAAAATACGTTTGCTCTATGGCTATATATTTTTTCTTTTATTTCTTTTTTAAATGGACACATTAAAAATTTAACAATTATTGTTAAAATATTTAAAAAAATTAAAATTTAAACCAATGCAATACAAATTTCTTTTTTCAAATTTTTTTCAAAGTTGTTTTTTAAAATTCTGGTAATTATGGAAGAAGAATGGATCGGAAAATTTTATGGTGTATCTGCTCGAAACAGTATTAATGTTACTTTTCAATCCAAAACTCATCCTGGAATGATATATGAATATAATTTACAACGTCGACACAAAAAGAATCCTGATGTTGGAATATTCAGATGTTCTGGTTGCCGTTCAGAAAACTCTAAAGCTAAAAATGCTGAACTTCCAGTTGTTCCCAAAGTTACATATGTTACTGGAAGAATCTGTGAATCCAAAAGAATTGTCATTTTTCATTCTGATCCTGATGAATCTGATCATTGTTGTTGGAGAAGAACTCCTCATCATGTTAAAGGGAAAAAAATTCGAAGAGAAGTTAGAAATAAGGTTAGACAATCTGGTTTAACTGGTGGTGAATGTTTGGATATGCTGTACGATACTGTATTGGAGAATGATAAAAATGATGCTGATTTTGTTTTACCAGAAACTGGAACTTCAGAATCAACTAAAAAGGCATTAAGGAGATCTGCAAAACCACAATTTATTCTTAATTGTTTGCCTGCTGATATTGATGAAGAATTACAAGTAAGTTTTATTAGACTGTTAATAGAAATAATGTTTTGTCTTTGAAATGAATCACGATATGGGTGTTGAAAAGGAACTACGATTTGATCATGAAATGGCTGCAGTTAATGCTGCTTCAACTGTTTTTCCAAATTATAATATTAAATTGTGCAATTGGCACTATCCAAAGAATCTCCGTGAATATGCTTCAACCAATGCTTGTGAAGCTTTTAACAGCAGCTTCAATACTCTAATACCACAGTTTGTTTTAATCTTTAATTTTAAAATTTATTAGTAGCGTCCTTATTTTTGTTAATTATTGGTTTTTTTAATTAATTGACCTATTTGCCCTTAGAGTTTTTTCGTTTTTCCCTTATAAAAAAAAAGCGTAACCCAAATGAGTGCAGTCCAATTATTTCAAGTTTATTTAGTTTAAATTGTTTTTACTGGTTTTCTTTATATTTTTCAACATCTGCTTCAATTTATTGATATTTAAAAAATTATGTCTTCACTTTCTTCTTCACCAACAATGAAAATGGATTCTGCAGTTCTTCAACAACTTTCTCAATTTTTACTTCTTCAATCTTTGGCATCCGCATCTGCGGGAAAATCACCAATGACAAACTTTCAACAAATCCCAAATGTAAGTTAATTATTATTTTATATCTTTAGCCAATTTTTCAATTATATTTTTTAGTTTCCTACAATGGCATCACCACTTTCAATGTCACCTCCATCAAAAATGCAATCAATGCCAACTGTAAGGTTTTATCAACTTATCAATTTTCGTCTTATCACTTAACTTTTTTAGGTTTCAACAATGTCACCAACGAATCAATCAACAGTAAATGTGGAAGCAATTGAAGCATTGAACAAAATTTTATCAGCTCATCAAAATTTAAAATCTCAACTTTCTCCAACTTCTTCAACTCCGTCTTCACATTCTAGATTTCCACAAATGCTATCTTTCAATCCAATGAATAACGCCAATTTTCGATCATCACCATATCAACTTCCTTCCAATCAACAAATTCGACAACCAGAATATCGAATTGCAGTTACCCGTGAATCTTCTCAACCGTTACAAGATTGGATGTCTGAAAATATTTCACATCCATATCCAATTCCAGTAGATATTCAAATGCTTTTTTCCAAAACTGGTTTTACAAATAAACAAATTCGAAATTGGTTTACCAATAATCGTCGACGATATGAACAATCCCGTCTTAATCAACCTCTTCCATGGCAAAAGAAATCTGTTTCAAATCGAAAATCTCCTTCACCTGAATCTTCTACTCCAACATCATCTTCAACATCTGAAAATTGTTCATCGCCAACTTTGGAAAGTATCAAATCTATTATCCCACAATTTTTGAATCAAATTAAATCTGAAGTAGAAGAAGAAAAGTAAAAAGTTATAAATTTTTATTATAGTCATTTTTTATATTTGTGCCACACTTTTTTTATGTTTCATTTTATTTTGATTATTTTTGTTTTTTTGTATCATCTGTTTATTTATTATTTATTTTTTTATAAACGCATATTTTTTTGAATTTTTCAATAGGGACTTTTAAGATCTTACATAAGCAGAAAATCCATATTTTTCAAACACCTGCACCATTACAGTAAGATTTTTTCCTTTGATCTTTGCTGCATTTAAGGTCAACCGTAATATTTAGTTAACACTATTATTAAAGTGCTTATGTAAGATCTTGATTATTTTCTTCAGGAATTATTTCTAGAATTGTTGAATTTTAACACTTCTTTTTTTGTTGTTAATTAAAATACCCAAGAAATGTACAATTTTATCACGTGTGTTTTAATTAACAAACACTTTTTCGTCTTTTGAAAAAACCTCATGAACTCGATAAAAACTTGTTTTTCATTAATAAAAGGTAAAAGAAAGAAAACATTTGTTGTTTATAAAAAAGAATTATTTTTAATTGCCTACATCGATGTTTTTAAGTAATCAAGAGCATTTTTTCTTTTTCTTCTTTGCAAGTAACACTTGTGATCATTAAAATAAAAAATTGTTTAAATTAGTTTTTTTGCTTTTAATTTATGTCATTACGGGATATTTTAATACGTGATTTTAATGAAAAAGTCAGGGGCGTCAGTGTGAGACACCTTTTAGCAGATCCGCTCCAAAATTTAAAAAAATGCTTTGATCTTTTACCGCCATCGGCAAAAGATCAAAGGCATGCCCTCTCTTAAGGGGTTTCGCCCCCTCCAAAAAAATTTTGCTGACATCCTTGTTCTAGGGTCCACTAAAGCAAATTGTAAATTTTTTAGATGCCGAAAGAAATCTACGATGCTGCAAATCCAAAATATCGGTGTTGTTGTGGTTGTCATGTCACCACAGGAGCAATGATAATTTGTTTGTTGTATTTCTTCTCAGATCTTGCAGTTATGATTCAAAGAATTTTTCTTAATTCTGAATCAATAATTCTTTTTATTGCTGTTGCCTTTGCTGCTGTTGGGGTTATAGCTTTTGGGATTGGATTTTTAGGTGCCAAAAATGAAAAAGCAAAATGGTTAATCCCTGCCATGATTTTGATTGTAAGTGATTTAATAAAGTCGGATTCCTATAAATAAATGCATTTTCGAAAACTTGCTTCTAGAGAATCCCATACTTTTAGGCCTGCTTTATCATTTATGCCATTGTTGATGGAGTTTATGGCATTTATACTTTTTTAACAACACAAACTCCAAGAATGTTATTTTTTGAAAGTATTAACAAGCGAAAATTGATATGGCCTTATGATGACAGTCATGGAAAACGTGTGTTTTTTACTTATATTCAACCCATCTTTGATCTCTTGCCGAAGCCGACAAATAAATAAAAAATTATAATTTTTTTCAGAAACGGCATTAGTCTTGGTTGCCCTAGTTATCAGACCCCTCATTGGCATTGCATTTCATTCATGGCTTTTATCAATCCTTTCTCGCTGTTACCAATATTTAACAGCCAAAAATGAAGCTATCAAAGAACGTCCAGCTCGTCGTTCCATTAATGTGACTTCTGCTTGAAGAAATTAAAATAATTTTTAAGATAGTTTAAAAATTTGTAATCTTCGCGGTTTCGATGGTGAAAATTGATTAATTTTGAAAATCTGTTTGGATAAAGTTTTGTTATTTTACGATGTTAGCTTCTTTATCATAATACTGTTCTTGTGTCTTGCCACGGCTGGTGGAACTTTTTCTTAGCACGAAAAATACTAGAGAGATTTTTATTTTTTAGTGTCAAAATTTTTTAAATTTCTCTAGTATTTTTCATGCTAAGAAAAAGTTGCACCAGCCGCGTTTTGCCCGTTTATCAGCTTATTCGTTTAAGGTTTTATAAAATACGTTACTCTATATTTAAATATTTCAGTGAAATTATTTAAAAACTTCAAACATTTACTTTCGAAATAATACTTTTAAGAAGCACTAGTTTGACAGATAACTTGTGTGTAACTGTTGGCTGAATAAGAACTCGAACCCACAGCAACCCATTGCGGAACTACATTATAATTCTTGTAAAAGCTCGTTGTCATTACAGAGCACCCATTTGCTTTCGATTCAAACGTCGAGTACCAGTTGGTATAATCTACCGCAGATCCATCGGTCCATTTCCAACTGATTCCATCTGACACCATTCCAATAGCTGTATAGGTGTAAGCGTTAGTAGTGTCATTCATTGCCAAACCTGGAAAGTTTTACATAAAAGATAGCATAAAGTTTCGTGATGAATTTACCTGCAATAAACAAATTTTCTTCATCAGAATGAATAGATGCCAATTTTGAAGTTAAATCATAGCAAATTTTTTCAACATTATCGCAATTGGTAATTGAAGCATTAGTTTGTACGACCTAAAAAATGTTACTTAAAATGATGAACTCCATTCAATCCAATATGTAGTACTCTGTAGCATTTGTTTGTAACGTCATAGTAGCTGAAATTAGGAGGGCAGCTAGGTCTTGGAAGATTGTCAGAGGGAACTGTGCAAATAAAGGGTTTCTTATCATCACATTTTGTGGAATACCAATAACCTGTGCGTACTTTTTCTGACAAACATAACCCTGAGTCAGTTAGAGGATTTCCTAAACTTTTTAGCCTTACAAATGTTACAAAAATCTAGAAAACCTGGAGCCCAGTTAGCAAAATCAAAAGGTTGGCCATCACTCCATTTCCAAGAAGTATTTTGAAAACCACCTGTCCAAAAATCGACAGCTCCGGGAACATTAAAGGGTACTAAGCCGAGCAAATAAGCATTTTCACCGCTGTTGTGGATTGAAACCAAATGACCATTTCCTTTAAGGCAAGACTGCTCTGCAGCATACCAGTTTGAAGCATCGGGATAAATTTTGTAACAAATGTTTGAATTATCAGGGCTTTCCATTGTTCCCTTTGGGCAAGCTGATTCACGAGCATTTTTAATGGAATTTGAATAGCCATTTAGTTCACAAACAATTTGTGTCACACGACTTGGACTAGATGAAAAAGAATACCATTGTTGGTAGTTACCATATGTTAAATCCAAAAGAACGATGCACGAATCATTTCTGACTTGGGAATCAGAAGTGGACCTCCAACGTGTGTAATTAAAAAAGGTGTTATCTTGCCATCTCCATAAAGCCTTTTCAGCAACTAATCCGATAACGCTAAAGTTACTTATTGTTGTCATGCCTAAAAACTTGTTTAACAAATTACTTCAGAAAATCATTTCCAACCAGAAATAAATGAATTTTCTCGGAAAGAGTGAATTGATGCTACAGTTGCATTTAAAGAAGCACATTTTTGAAAAGCAGTGTCGCATGTTAATCTTGTAAGATTTTTAATTACCTAAAACTTTCCTGTTTTAACTTTTCAATAATCTCATCAAACGAGCCTTGTAACAATTTTTTGTTTCACTGTAAAAACTCCAACCATTTGGACAACTTGCTAACCCCTGTTTGGATGGGTTCACTTTACAAATGAAAGGCTTTGCCATGATACATCCATCCGCATACCAATATCCATCATGGGTTCTAACATATGCACAAAGTCCTGCAGTGCCATTTGGTTGACCTAAAAATATTTATATAATTTAAAAAGTTCATTCATCATAGAATTACCTGCACCCCAATCAGTAAAATCAAATGCACTACCATCTTCCCATTTCCAAGTTCCGTTAAAATTATTATTAGTGCCGCCAATCCAGAAGCTCTCTGCACCTGACCCTGCACCACGGAAAAAGTTATTCTCAAAGGCGTTATGTACTGATGACAAATGTCCTCCTACTGATACACAGTAGTCATCAGCTGAGTAATAATCTGTAGCATTTGGAGAATATAAGTAGCAAGTATTTGGATCATGAGGACTTAGGACTGCTCCTGGAGGGCATTCAGCATCACTTGCAAAACTTTGGCAAAGCAAAGCTGCCAAAGCAACTGCAAAAATAAGCCTTGCGAGCATGCTACACAAGAAGACTTTTTTTATAGTTGATAGAGATGATGATATTTTACTGCTTCAAATGTTTGATAACAGTATGAATAAAATGCTAGTGTGACTTATATGATAGTTAAAAAGGGGCGTATTCTTTTATATTCGGATTCTTATCATTAGTTATTTTCATTTGAAAAAGCTTTTCAAAAGGATTTTTGACAGGGCTAAAAAACTGTAACCTAAATTTATTGTTAGAAAGCTATAATCTTTAAAGAATTCTTATCTTTATAAACCCTCAAAATACTTTGTTCATAAAAAGCTCGTTAAAATGATGTCTTATCAATTTTATGGATGGAGAGTCTAAGACGTTCCAAATATGCTAAAAGAAAAATTTTATTTTCTTTCAAAAAAATAGTTTTTGGTTTTTATTTCAAAAAAGCTTAGTCAAAAATGTTGTGATAAGACAAAGAAAGCAACTATTATGTCAAGGTTAAACATTGAATGATGCTATTAAAAATGAGCAAAATACAAATTAGCCAACAACAGATCATGATTATGCATAATTAATTTTTTAGATGGCGTGGAATGAGAAATTGAATAAATGTAAAACCAAAACTTAATACCCATACTTCTTTAAAGTTTTTATATTTGTGACGCCATGGCATTTGACCCCATGACACTTGACCCCTGACAGTTGACCCCATGACATTTGACCCTATGACCTTTGACCCCCATGACGGTTGATCCCATGACTATTGACCCCAAAATATATATTTTTTTAAATAAGTTATGACAAAGGCTGTGAGGATGGCTCCCTTCAGTAGCCATCCTCCCAGCCCTAATTTTACCCAACACCATATGTATACTTTGATATCATAAGCACACAAGGGCAAGTCGGAGGATAGCGGAGGACCATCCTCCGGAGGGTAGAGGGTCGCGTCTGAAAAAAAAGAGGGTCGCGTGAGGAAAAAGAAGGAAAAGGAGGAAAAAAGGAGGAGAAAGAGAAAAAAGGAAAAAAAGAAGGAGAAGGGGGAAAAGAAAAAGAAGAGAAAAAGAGAGAACCCGTGAGGGTAGCGCAACTTCAGAAGATCCTTAAATCTGGAGGGTAGCGTTTCTCTTGTTTCAGAAGAACCTCTGAATCAAAGGGTAGCGCTACCCTTTGAATCGGATTTTTGTATTCAAAGAGTCGCGCAACCCTTTCTTTAACAAAATTTTAGATTTAATGGGTAGCGCAACTTCCGCAGATTCTTGGATTCTGAGGGCTACCCTTTCTTCAGAAGTTTTTTGGAATTAAAGGATAGCGCTACCCTTTGAATACAAAATTTTCTTAGTGAAAGGGTAACGCTACCCAATGAATCTAAAATTTTGATAAAAAAAGGGTAGCGCTACCCTTTGAATCAAAGGATCTTCTGAAACAAGAGAAGCGCTACCCTCCAGATTTAAGGACCTTCTGAAGTTGCGCTACCCTCATGGGTTCTCTCTTTTTCTGTTAAAACGTAACACTTCAGTTCTTTTTGGCATTTGCCGTAGACATACCCAACTTTTGCCGGGGTTGCAGCTCGATATTTTGTCCATATGTAAGTAAAGTGTGTCCCAAAACTTTAGCCGAGGTACATTTTGATAGAATCTGGTATCTGTGTTAAAAGCGATTGTTACCACCGTATTCCTCATGTTTAAAAACCCCTATAAACACAATTTCAGCTACCGTACTCTTCTACAATTCGCGTCGGGACATTAATCCCAAAATTTGGGTGTCCCAAAACTTTAGCCGAGGTATAGAAAAAATTGAAAACACAATAGAAATAAACTAAATATTGTTTGGATGTTGTTCAGCATGCTTAATTTAACTTATTCGTGAAGAAAAAATCAAAAAATATTCATTGGTGTTAATTTGCCACCAAGTTGAAAATGCCATTTTTGCCGTTTTTTGCACTTTTCAGGTGCTATTATCTCTGCGGGAAAACAATGTTAGAGAAAACCATATATGCCATTTTGTAGCCCATATCAAAGTTACTAAGTCCGCCAAGTTTTATAACTCAATATATAATGTGCGCCTTCGGGCACTTTTTCGAAAAACACAATTTTCACCTTTTTTCAGTGTTTTTGATAAAATTCTGCATTTTTTAGGATTTTTGAAATTCTGATTTGAGACAGGTGTTTGAGATTGAGCCATGAAACTTTGTAGACATGTTTAGTATGATAAGGGCTACAAAATGACATATGTAGCATCTTCTAAAATTTACTGTGAGCCATTTTATAGGCACGTAAAAATCGCCAAAAACGGCAAAAATGGCATTTTCAAGTTGGTGGCAAATCGATGCCAGTACAAATTTTTTGGTTTTTTCTTCACAAATAACTTAAATTATGCATGCTAAACAACCTCCAAACAGTATTTTATGTTTTCCTATTGAGTTTTCAATTTTTTTTGTACCTCGGCTAAAGTTTTGGGACACCTAAATTTTGTGATTAATGTCCCGACGCGAATTCTAGAAGAGTACGGTAGCTGAAAGTTTGTTTATAGGGGTTTTTAAACATGAGGAATACGATGGTAACAATCGATTTTAAAATAGATAACAGATTCTATCAGAATCCTTAAATTTTCAACCTCGGCTAAAGTTTTGGGACACACTTTATTATGCTTATAAACAACCCCATTTATATAATAACTAATTCATAACTTATTGCATGCATTTTAAAAACGGTTACCATTTGCTTTTTTTCAAAGGTTACCATTTTTTTTAAAAACCGTACCTTCATAAGACAAAATATCGAGCTCCAACCAAAATATATTGACAAAATATCGAGCTCCAACCCCGGCGTAAGTTGGGTATGTCTACGGTTAGTCAATATTATTTTTGTTGAATGTGAACAATATCAATTGTTTTCTCTTGAGTCTTTCATTGTTGAGTTTAGAGGCGGCTCTCATTTTTGACATACAGTTCAATAAGTTAAACAACTTTGAACCAGTGTTTCCTCGCCGCCATCGCCGGCAGCACTGTATTATGCTTATAAACAACCCCATTTATATAATAACTAACTGCCGACCGCGGGGGTGGCGACGATTTCTTGAAAATGTTCGTAATTAGCATATTAACTGTTTTACAAATTTAAGAATTCTGTTTAAATTTTGCATGGAGTAGAGGAAAATTATTATTGTTTCGTTTTTATAATCTGTTTTTTTTGATCGATGATAAAAAGAAGGCATATGCATATATGTCTCGTCGATGTTCAAATTTTGTGAAAGACTTCAACTAAAACAATTTGGCTTTTCAATTTAGTTGTCTTTTGTCAACGAAAAACACCTAATTCTTTTTAGTCGTTTAAAGTTTGAATATGCCTCCAAAATCGATTTAAAAAAAACAAGCGGGACCACTTAATGCCCAGTGAATTGGCACTTATTCCTTATTACTAATATATTCGGCAGCTTTGGCAGCGCCACCAGTCACCGCCGCGGCGGCGATGTGTGAAAAATATTGGTTCAAAGTTTGAACCAAAAAATTTTAATGTACCTCTGCTGAGAAATTTATGAAGAAACAGTGTTACCGATTTTCCAAAAACCTCGACGCCGAGTGACGCCGGAGAGCATTTTTTTAAAAATTCGTAAAAATTTAGTAAAACTGTTTTAAACATATTAGAAATGTATGTTATTGTTAAACTTATAACTAATTACAGTTAAGAAAATTAAAACTAACGTTAAAAACAAAAAAATTAAATAATTTTTGTTAAAATTTTGGTCTCCGGCGTCATTTCCGGCGTCGACGCCGCGACGCCGAGCACGAAAAGGTGACGCCGACGCCGGCGTCGGCGTTTCGGTAACACTGTGAAGAAACTAATCTATCTAGCCTAAATTCAGGAGCAGTACATGATTTGGTTTTGTCGAGAATGCTCATTTTTATTTAAATACCGTACTTGAAAAATTGCGGATATAATACTTAAACAAAGAGGGGACCCTTTTAAAATCATTAAAATTAAGAAAAAAAATTTCGAAAAAATCCAAAGGGGGGACCCTTTGGGAAAAAGGGTCGCGAAAAATTGAAAATCTGTCCTCCGACCATGCACACGTGTGATCATAAGGAGCATTGAACACGACTGCTGTATCCAGCTGACCGTTGATATCATCTGGCGGAACAGATTGAGCTATGATTCAGAAAATCAACGCTCTAACGGATCATCAACGCGTGAGATTTCATGCGTTGATGAGTGGCAGAAATGCGACAATTGAGATGGACAAATAAGTATTTATTCATTTTTGATGGGTTGAATGGAATTTGCATAATGTTTAGCATATTCACACTCTTCATTTTCTAACACAAATTTTTTTGGGGTCATTTGTCATGAAAGGGTCAATAGTCATGGGGTCAACTGTCATGGGGGAATTCGAGGGGTCAAATGTCATGGGGTCAAATGTCATGGGGTCAACTGTCAGGGGTCAAGTGTCATGGGGTCAAATGTAACGACCCCATATTTGTTCAAGTTTGTCCAAAAAGATGATTTGCATAAAACAAAAATGAGGATCTAAATTTTTATTACCGTTTTTTAGTTCATGGAAGAGGAAATCCCTTCAGCGATGGCTCAAACCGATATCAAAAACCAATGAAAACAAAAAAGCAAACTTCAAACGCAAAAATAGATTGACACTGTTCACGATTTGGAAAAGAAAAAACAAATGCTAAATGAACATTCTCATCCATATCAAAATTACCGTAATCCTTACAAACACATATTCAAACGGTCGCAGTATGTTTTTCTTATGACAAGTAACACCCAATTGTATATCTTAAAAAACATCTGATGCAAAAATATATATATATCCCCCATCAAAAAATGAATATACAAAAGTTTATTAGAAAGAGCAAAAACGTAAATTTACAAAGTGAATGATAAAAAATGGATTTACGTTATATAATATACTAGAAGACTTATTGAGATTCATTATGAGAACGAGCACCTTTCTTAGGAAGAAGAACAGCATGAATATTTGGGAGAACTCCACCTTGAGCAATTGTAACACCTAAAAAGAATAACACATATTAAATTAAATGATATAAATATGTATAAAATCTTACCTTGAAGGATCTTATTCAATTCTTCATCATTACGAATAGCAAGTTGAAGATGACGAGGTGTGATACGAGTTTTCTTATTATCACGAGCAGCATTACCAGCTAATTCAAGGATTTCAGCTGTGAGGTATTCCAAAACAGCGGCAAGATAGACAGCAGCTCCACCTCCAATTCGATCAGCAAAATGTCCTTTTCGTAGAAGACGATGAATTCTACCAACAGGAAATTGAAGTCCAGCACGAGATGATCGAGATTTAGCTTTTCCACCAGATTTTCCTTTAGTTGATTTTCCAGCACGTCCAGACATATTTGATTGCAGCAGTAATGGAAGAAGTTGAGTTTGAAAGAAGATAGAGAGAGAGAAAAGTTAACAAAAGTAACGCTGAAAAAGAAATCAGATTTAGAGATAAGTATTAAAAAGTATTTAACACATAATATTAATAGCACGGATAAGAAGAAAAAATCAATAATAAAGAAGGAAGATTAACGGAAGCAGCAGCAACAGAAAATTGGATGGCAAACATAAAAAAAAACAAGAGGGAGATTGAATGAGACAACTTTACATTGATGGGATAAGCGATACTAATGATAAGAAAAAAGAGTGATAAAGTAAGCAGTGACAGACATTAATTAGAATAAAGAATGTTTATAAAAATATGTAAATTTTTTGTAACCAAAAGTTTCTCCGCAATCAAAATAGTTGCTGTCGTTGCGGCAACTATTTTGATGGTTCAAAAAAATACTGTAATTTTAAAAACAACACATTTCGCCAAAGATTCGAAAAGCAGCGTCGCTTTTTTGCGCGACGAAAAATGTTTTCTTCTTTTTGGTTGCGCTGCTCGATATAAAAGAAAAAAATGTTGCCGTTTTTCAATCACTTTTTTATATTTCTGCTGCTGCTGTACTTCATCTTCATTTCTATTTTTCATCTTTTGCTCTTACATTTTTTAATATTGCTGAACCTCATCTTCTATTTCGTTTATTCATCGCTGATTGTCTTCCATATTTCTTCGTTGTTCTTTTTAACAGCTCATTGATTCGAAAATTTGTAAAACTTCAACGCTTTTATATTTGTTTTATTATCGATTGTTGTTCAAGTTTTTTGGGCTTTAAGTTTTACAAATTTGCAAATCACTTTTCCTTGATTTTCTATTCGCGCTTTTTCGCTGTCTTTTCTACCACAATTTTCCCGATATTTTTTAACCGTTTCTATATTTTTCAGCTTCAATCTTACTTTTGCTATCATCCAACTTAATCATGGCTCGTACCCGTCGTGTTAAAGAAAAGAATACAACAGCATCTCAAAAAGCTGCATCATCTGGTGTTGAAAAGAAGAAAGGAAAAAAGAAGCGCAAAGCCGAATCCTTCTCAACTTATATCTATCGAGTTCTTAAGCAAGTTCATCCTGATAGTGGGATATCCTCCAAAGCAATGTCAATCATGAATTCCTTCGTTAATGATCTCTTTGAACGAATTGCTACTGAAGCTGGTCGTCTCAATCATTACGGTAAGTAATCTTTTTTCTTTTATATATCTATGTCATATATTTTTAATCTTATTTTTTAGGTAAAACAAAAACCATGTCATCTCGAGAAATTCAAACTGCTGTTCGTCTTATTCTTCCTGGTGAACTTTCAAAGCATGCTGTCTCAGAAGGAACCAAAGCCGTCACCAAATACACCAAAACTCAAGATGCTGCATAATAATTCTTTTTCATTTTTTCACATTGTTTCTTTTTTTGTAATCAATTGATACCTTGTATTATTTTCTTTATTAATAAATTTTACGTTTATCAAGTTTGCTTTTCGGATATGTTAAATCAGGGTTGTTTTCCATTTTAAAATTATTGTAGTTTGTTTTGGTTTTAGTATTGTGGTGTACTGTAAGGCCGTTAGATCCAAATCATTCATCCAGGAAAATTGTTTGAAAGATTATTGATTTTTTGGGTGACTTGTTTTTCAAACTGTTTGAATAATAATGTATGATCTTTTTCGAATGGGATTGCCCTACAGTATTATTGTCATTTAAGGAAGTGACTGAGTGTAATTCTTTCTTTACTTACAAAATTAAGTTTTGTTTATTAAATTCTTTTATGTTTAATTTTTTCGGATATTATTCCCTTACAGTACAGGGTGTCCAAGCATAATTGCCGGTTTTGTTTTTTTTATAATATTTTTTAAAGTTGATTTTGTCAAAAACGGATTGCACAATTATGTTCAGAAAATTATGAGAATTTTTTTGGCATAAAAATTTTTTTGATTCCAGACATGCAAATTTTTGTATGGGGATAGTAACAGAAAAAATTCATTTTTGTTTGTTTTGGTTACTATCATTGCTTTTATTGGAGCTGCTTTTTTAAAAGCGAGAGTAAAAAATTTAATTTTTTTTTGCAATGTTTTTATTACTCTCATTCATCAAAAAAGCAGCTCCAATGAATCTCAGTGATAGTAATGCAAAACTTTTTAATTTGTAATTTTAATTTTACTATCATCATTTTTATTGGAGGATATGCAAATTTTCGAATATTGAAAAAAAATTTATGTCAAAAAAATTCTCATAGGATTCTGAAAATAACTGTGCAATCCGTTTTTGAAAAAATAAACTTTAAAAATTGTTATTCAAAAAACAAAACCGGCAATTATGCTTGGACACCCTGTACTTTACATCAATAAGTTTTTCTTTTGGGCATGAAGCATGCCAAGAAGAAAAGCTTATTGATGAAGAGATGCAAAATCTTCTTTCAACAAGTTTTTGTCTATTGATTTTTTTCAATTGTTTTGAGTTCAGTATTAGTATAAATATTATCTATATAAAACGTAAATTATGTGGCAAATAAAAACATGCATACGCACGTTTGATTACAGTAAACCAATTGTTCAAGAAAAAGATTGTGATACAGTTGCAATAGGTTTTTTGGTGTGACATGAAATAATGCAACAGTTGTAACTGTAAGCATTTTTTGTGAACTGTTGGATTACTGTAATCACATGTGTATTAGTTTTACAAAGTTAACGCCTTTTTAACGGGGAAAAAATGATTGTGGAAGATTCAAAACGGAAATTTATCTTACTAAATGCTTGACGTGGTTTGTGCTTCTTGTTTTTGATACAACGCTTTCATGTGTGTTTAATTAATTACTGTGTTTGTCATGGGTAATGTGTCATAAAATGCATCGTTCCAGAATGTTAAAATTTAAAAATAATCATTGAATTAATTAAAATCTTCTGGTACAATGAATATTATTTATTTCCTATTACACACAAATTCATTAAAAAAATTAAAAGTTTAAAATTAACTTTTTTACGAAAAATTTATTTATTTCTTCGGTTACATGTTTTGAATATCTTTGTAAAAGCATGGCGTTGAGTGCTTTCATTTTGATTTTTCTTGTGATTGAAATTATTTTGTATTCTTTTCATTTTTCTTTGCTGATTTTAATGATTGCTGAAAGAAATTATTTATTTAAAGGAGCTTTCTTTAATTTATTCAAAATTGTTCTTTTTGCTGATGTTTTATGTTTTGTTGCGGTAAGTTTCGTTTTTGAAGAATTGTGCTTTCATAAAAGCATCTTCTGGAGATGGAATACCTCTGTGTCGATTCAGATGAAATATAATACAAATATGTCATTAAACTAAACCCTTAATAAAAAAGAATATTCCAGCTTTTTGCCTTTTAATGTTTACGGTAATGAAGGCTAAGGTCAAAAAACACAAAATTTAGACGTGAATATTTTTTTCCTACTGTATGTTCACGGTCAAAAACCTAAATGTACAAAAAATGAAAGATTAGAAGAATTTCAATTTTTTACGCTTGCTAAAAGTTAGAGACTTCTGAAGGCTCGGAAATTCTGAAATAAAAATTTGAAAACATCTTTTTGTGGATACAGGAACCTTTGCCAATAAGCATGGAAGTCAACAACATTTTATCATATTTTGAAAGGGCAGAAGCCATTTCGACAGGGAACGCCTTTGATGTTTTGCCGATGGCGGTAAAAGATCAAAGGATTTCTATTATTTCGAAGGGGCATTTGCCAATGACTTATAAAAAAAGAAGAACAAAATCAAAATAATATTCACATAAACTTCAAACAAGAATTTTCAGGTAACATTTACTCAAAAAGTTGTGCTAACTCCATTTCTTTCAAATTTTGCAAAAGAAACTCCAATTTTGGCAACTGTCTTACTCAATCTGATCTATATCGGAAATTTTATACAATTTTTTGGTCATTTATTTATGGCTTTAAATCGTTTTACAATTATTTGGATTCCGCTAAAACATGAAAGAATTTGGAAGGGGAAACATTGGTATACGGTAATTATATTTGGTGTACCACTTTTAAATACTACATGGAAGATTAATAAACTTGCAATCTTCACTTTTGGGGCAGATGATATTGTAACATTGGTATTTGAGGAAAGGGATATACAAAATTTGAATAATACTGTCGCGTTGATTGCTTTTTTTTTAACAACATTAATTGCAGCATTTTTAAATATTTTTTCAGCCTTCAAATTTTTTGTTTATAAACAAACAAATAATTCTTTTAATGTAAATGAAAGAAATTTATTGTGTAAGTTTTCTTTGTTTCTTAAATTACGTTCTAATAAGCACACCTAAGCTCGCCTTAGGGGATTGCTTACAAGAAACACAATCAACATGTCCCGCCGCTTTTTGAACGAGACCTATCCCAGTATATAGCCCTAGGGCAGTTATGCATAACCCCAAAACATTTCCGTTGAATGGGCTTCCTATATGCAAATTTGTGGAAATTAAGTTCGAAAAAAGTCCGTGAAACAGGGTTTTTTTTAAAAAATCGTAGAGTGAAAAAAGTGAAAAAAACGTCGTGGATTTTTCAAACGTCAATTCTATAAATTTGCATACAAGAAAGTCAATCACCGCTAATATTTCGGGTTATGCATTATTGCTCTAGGGCTATATAATGGGATAGGTCTCGTTTAAAAAGCGGCGAGACATTTTGATACTGTCCCTTGTTAGTCCTTTTCGCGCCAACAATATAATTTGCATATTATAAATCCATCAATTTCAGACGTATCTCTTGTGGCATTTATTGCACAATTGTTGCGAGTTTATTATAATGCTAATAGAGTCCTTTTTCCAACAAATGTTCCATTGCTTACATTTTTTACTGCCATTTATCCAATTATTTCTGGAGTATTTGCATGGAGTGGCAGCATTTCATTAATGCTTTTAAGGTTTGATATTAATTTTTGTAAAATTACTGTGATAAACACTTTATCATGAATCGTAAATATTCAAATTTTTTAGCACATCAACTCGAAAAGCATATATCACATTTTATTTTCGTAAATCCAATAATCAAATAATACAGTCTTCTAATCATTCAGCGCCAAAATTAACTCAAATACCGATTCTATGAATGTCTATGTTGAGAAATAAAATTCAAAAAAGGAGCTGATTACTTCTAGAATTTGGTTTCAAAACCATAAATGCCGTTAAAGAATTCTAAGATTATGCAAATTTTATCAGAATCTCTTGAAATTTTTACGTCGAAATCATAGAAAACGTCAAAAAGATTTTTACAGTAATCATGATTCTGAATTTTCAGATTCTGAATCTAAACCGTATTTCAATTAGCATTTTTCATTACTTTATTATTTTATTAAAAAAGTTTATTAAAACAATGAAAATGCAAAATTTATACATTAAAAGTTTTTAAACACAAAAATAATCTTGAATTATTTAGTTTTATTGTTTCTGTTATGCAAATTATAGCAGCTTATTCGATTTGGTTTATACAGCGACATTTCAGTTTGATTTCGGGAACACCATTTTTTCTCGATTGCAAGTTTTAAGTTTTTATCCATTATTTCTTTCATTGATGGAAGAGTTGCCAAATATTTTTGTAGTTGTGGAAGGGCATAAACTCTTTGAGTAATTGAAATTACATTTTTGTAATGAATTAATAATTCAGGATGCATACTTGCAATTAACTCAAAAATATTTGCAACTGCAAAATCTGCATATGTGACTCCACTGGAGAAGAAGAAGCCATCTTCGGGACCTTGGGAGGCATATTTTTCAAGCATTGCAAAATACTTTTTAATGCAGGGTTCAAAAGATTCTTTGTAAACTTTTTCCTGAAAATTGAAATTGAAGGATAAAACTAGGTTTTAAGGTGTTAGGTAAATTAGATATTTAATAGTTTTAAGAAGTACAGTTTTAAGAAAAAATACACATCAAAATGGATTCACAGTTATTTTGCCGAAGCATTCATCCAAGATTTTTGGTAACATTTTGAGTTTATCATAAATCTTAACATCAACCTGGCCCGCCGCTTTTTGAACAAGACCTATCCCGTTAGATAGCCCTTTGGCAGTTATACATGACCTCAAAATATTTCCGGGGAATGGCCTTTTATTATGCAAATTTATGAAAAGGAAATTTGGAAAATGTGCGTCAAACAGGGGTTTTTGAAAAAAAACAGTGGAGTCGCGGATTTTTCAAACTTCATTTCTAAAAATTAGCATAACAAAAAGCCATTCAGCGAAGATATTTTGGGGCCCGCTCCGGTCCGATTTCATATTTGTCCAGAAACAAGTTGTCCCGGAGATAATACTACTTTTTTAGTGTTATCCAAAATAAATCCATATTATGCAAATTATTTTTAAGCTACCAACCTTATCAAAATTTTCAAATCCAAATGTGCCCTTTGTGTATTCAATAACAGAATGACTTAAATTTTGTACAATTCCAATAATTGTATCAGCTTGAGCTTGCTCGAATATCCCAACTCCAGCTAAACCATACATTTTTGCCAACATTCTTGCAATGGCATCTGTGCCATGAATCATTTTGCCATTCCATTCCAACATTGGTCCATACATTTTTGGGCCAACTTCTAAAAATAACTTAAATATATTAATGGAACAAAGATGTTGTAAAATTACCTTGTGTAATTTTTTCGAATTCAATATCATGAACTGTTAAATCTTCAAATGGAATTTTTGCATAAACAAGTATGAGTCGGCACATTTCAGCTAAATCTCGTTGACAAAATGAAAGAAATCGAAATTGTGGCTTTTTTGAACGTTTTGGTTTTTTAGCTAATGGGATTTCAGAAAGCTCCATTGATCCAGGTCGTTTTCGATTATTTAACATCCATGGCAGTAATAAAGGTTCCATGATTTTAAGCAAATTTTAATTTTAATATGATCAAAAAAATATAAAAGTTGAACAAAAAAAATGACGGAAAAGAAAAAAGTAGAAAGAAAAAATTTGAAAGCAAGCTTGCTGCTGTGAAATAAAAAAATCAATAACCAACGTAGACAAAAAACAAAGTTTTTCTTTTCTCTTTCATCTTTTTTTGTCACTTTTATGTGCAACCATTGGATTCAATTTGTTTTTCTACTTTCAAAAAAAAGTTAAAAATGATGAAGAATTAATTTTTTTTGAGTAATTTTTGTGTAAACAAAAAAGTGTCAATGAAAAAAGTTAATTTCATAATTTTTTAAAATTTTTTTAAGAAAAAGGGCAATATAAACAAGTGGAGTAAAAGGTAAAGGTTCTGCAAATTTTCGTCCAGATATTTTAAAATTTTCATAGAAACCAAATTGATTATGCTCTGTTGGTGGGATCTTTTAAAGTTTTGTTTTTACGATAATAAACACAAAAATGAGAGATTTTAATTTTAGAAAAAACAAAAAATTTGCATAATTTGTAATGTTATGCAAAATTTTTGCCTTCACTATTATTGTCAATCTCACTGTATATTTTCCAAGGTCGTCAAAATCCTTTATTTCAGAGGGGACAGAAACCGTTTTAATGGAACACGTCTTTGATCTCGTGCTGGTGGCGGTAAAACATCAAAGGATTTTTATGATTTCGAAGAGAGCTTGTGCCTTTAGTACCTCCACATGCTAATGCTAATGATTATTGTTTTTATGTTTGCCATTTTAACACAATGCTTCTAAATTTTTAAAAATACTACTAGTATATTCAATTACAATATTCAAATTTATCATTTATCGATTACAATATACAACTTATTTACCAACAATTCTTTTAACGACTTCAAGGGCCGGCCATGGCACATCCAATGCCATCATATGCCCAGCTCGAAGAACATAAAACATTTGAAAATTTTTGTGCCGTTTTTGATATCCCCAAATTGGACCACCATCAGAAGAAGATGGACCAAAGCTGATTTTTTCAGAATTTTGATATTCATTTAAATCCTTCCATTTAAGTCGAGCAATCCATTTTTCAACTCCAAGTGTATCACAAATAAGATCAAGTTGTCCATTGTATACGGTAACATTGATGCCACGGTTTAGAAGATTGTCAATGGTTTTGTAATTTGGTTTCATGAAATCAGGTTTCTGATGATTATAAACGGGAATGCTTTGTAATTCGTATGTGACATTATTTGGGATTATTTTGAGCTTTTGACGAATTGATCCTTCCATTAAATTTTCTAGGGCATAAGGGTCTTCCATATCTACAAAATTAACATTTTCTTAAAAGCAAACTATAATATTTGATTATTATGCAAATTTATTTCATGGTCGATAAAATTATGAAATTAGTGTTACACTTAGGCATGGCTCGGGAATCACCAATAATGTCAGCCAGGTGACTTCTTCAAAATCAAAAAATTCTTTGATCTTTTACCGCCATCGGCAAAAGATCAAAGGCGGCACCCTCGAAATGGTTTCAACCCTTTTCGAAAGAAAATGCTACTGATGATCCAGGAGACCACTAAGCTTAGGCCCTTGAAAAGGCACATCAGCCCTTTGAAAAAGGTGCCCCAAGCAATACCTAATTCCAATTTGCACCAACCTTTTATCTCTCTTTTAAATCCATATTTCGGAACGTTTAATTTTGCTCCATAACTATCCACAACATTCAAAACATTATAAACATCGATTCCAGAAGTTAAATTAAATATTAATGTTTGCATATCGCCAAAACACATTTCAGCATTCATCCAATTTCTATCATCAACAAAGCCTTGGCATTTTGCCGCTAATTCATTCGCCACTTTTAATTGTTTTTGATCCAAAAATGAAAAATAATAAAGATATGCAGACCAGGTATTTATAAAATCCATAGGAGATATCCATGAATCACCAAGTACAACACCGACAAGTTTGACCTTGATGGAATTGGCATCAATGGCATCCTGAAGTTGCTTTCCAAATTCTGCAGCCATTTTTCCGCCGTAACTGTAATTTGAAATTTTTAATAGCTTTTCAATGGCATTATTTTGGAACTATTATATGTATTTTTGCCACAAAAAATGAAAATTTGCATTTTTGTGATTCTCGGACATTCTGTCACAAACAATTTCGCCAAAAATACAGTACATTTTAACCGTGAACTTTTACTTTGTGGTTTAACCTGAAATGTCATCGACAATTTTGGTCAAACTTTTCGGCGAAATGGTTTGTGGCGAAATGTCCGAGAATCACAACAATGACAAACTTCTGATTTCTTGACCTGGACAATTTGGGTAATTTGTAGAAGTTTCCCCCCAAAACCGACCTTTCACTAAAAATGTAAAAATCTCGTTCCTGATATTCAGGGTACTTTTTAAAAAAGTATTTTGCCCATGCAAGTAAATCCGCTCCAATTTCTTGAACATTTTTTGTATATGCATTTTCAGAATCTACATAACTGTATCCAGTCCCAACAGGATTATCAATAAATCTAAAATTTGAATAAGGCTATTTTTCTGGAATTTGCGAAAACTGACACAATATCAACAAATTGAAGCCATGTTGAATTTCTATCTTTCAATTTTATATCTTTTGGTCCAAATAACTCAAAATTCCCGAATCCGGTTGAAGCAGCTCCGGGTCCACCTTGTAACCAAACAATTAAGGGTCGGCTTGAATCATTTTTAACAGACATTAACCACCAAAATGTATGGGCATTCTTTCGAACATTTACGTATCCCCATTCTTCTTCATATTTTAGCAATCCATTTGGAGTTTGAACACTTCCATGGGATTTACAAAATACAAAAACTATAATTTCTGTTAAAAACAAAAACAACAGAAAAATTTTCATGTTTTCGAAAAAAGCATTCAATTGTGAAAAATGTAAGAAAAAGTAATACATTTTAAACAAGCAAAAATTAATTGTATTTGAAAAAACATTTTTTTTAACGAATGATTAATTATAAAAGTATTGAATTTTTTTGAAAACAAAAGTGATATTTTCAAGCATTTTTTTTAATTAGCAGAAACAAATAGTTTCAAATGTTAGTGATAAAATAAAAATTAAAATGTATAAAAACGTAAAAAAAGCATAAAAAACAATTAGCATTTTTTTTATCTGGGATCATTTATATTGTGCTTCCTTGATGCCTGAAATTGTATCTTGGAACGAAAGAAATGTTCACTTGTTCTTTTACATTCTTTTTCGTTTCAAGATACAAATTCAGGCTTCAAGGCATTTTAAAAAAGGTATCAAAAAATCCATAATCTTTAACCACGATAACACTTTTAAAAAAATACAGGTATTAGAATACAGACAAAGTATGTAAAAGCAATCTTAAATTAACATAAAATAAAAAAAGTTGTATTTTACGTTGATCACTTTGTCAATTAGCTTTTGTTTCTAAAGAATACTGATAACAAACAAAAATCAATTAAAAAAAGAAATAAAAGTTATACAATGAGGTAAATAAACACGTTTAAATTTTTAAAGCAATTTATTTTCTGTTCAAAGTGAAAGAAAATGAAAGCACTTTTGTTCTTTTATGTCGCAGCTAATTTTATAGGTATTTGTTTAACTTATTTTTAACTAAAACTTTGTAAACACGTTTATAGCATTGACAACCTGTACATGTCAATGTGCCCCAAGTCAAAATATTTCTTCCTCTTATGCTGCTATATCATTTAGTTCTCCAACAGATAATGGAATTGGGGGAACACCTTGTGCACCAATAACTTGTTCCACAACGATTATCTTTGTCGGAAATCTTAGTAATGGGCTTCCAGCTGGGGCAATGGTATGTTAATAAATGTTTAAAGTTAATAAATACGTGTAAATATATGACTTTTAGGTAAATATTTTGCCATGTCAAAATCTTAATGATGAGAATACTGTAACCCTTTTAGCAAATAATCAAACGTTAGTTTACTGTAATCAAATACAGAAAAGTGTATAAAGTTTATTTTAGGTTCAATTCATGTCAAAGTGAAATTTATAAATTCCCGATTACAAATACAAATGTGTTTACTTTTGTTTTTCGATTAACAACTCCAAGTTTGTGTTTTATTCAAATTTTACAATTGATTATTTTTTTGTCTTTTAGTTTCGCTTACTGTAGTTTTACAACCAATATTACAAGATGGGCCAGCACCAACTACACCTCAAACAATAAGATCTACAGTACCCTCAACACAAGCTACAGTACCCTCAACACAAGCTACAGTACCCTCAACACAAGCTACAGTACCCTCAACAAAATTTCCACAAACTACAGTACCTGTACAAGCAACAACAACATCCTTCGATTATAAATCAATTCTAGCTGATATTGTGATTATTCTTGATGGCTCTGATACTGTTTCAAATATTCAACAAAATGACATCCAAAACATTTTAAACAATGCTTTAAGTCAATTTACCATTGATGAAAATTATTTAAATATTGCAATCATCGTTGCATTAGGAGATAACTTTCCCGCTGCATTGGTTAAAAATACTTTTAAAAGTATTGCAACGGCAACTGGATTAAAGAATGCATTAACAAATGCATATCAAAATAGTGATTTTTCAAGTGGATTTGGACAAAATATCTTGGCAATGGCAGTTGAACTACTTTATAATGACAATTTTTTAAAGACAGGATATCGAAATACAACAACAACACAAAATCATCTTGCAATTTACGTCACCACTACAAGCAGGTGAGGAAGCATTCTCGTAATTTTAAATCACTGGAACCGGAGGGGATATACAGGGACATGAATATGTAAGTTTCAAGGCAAATTCCTAAAATCACTCAAAAACAATAATTATTTAATTTCGCAGATGTGAAATCCTGAAGGGGATGTCTTTGTCGCCACGGGGATCCTCACAGAGAACACTGGAGGGGATAAACATTAAAGGAGATCTTTCATTTGATTCATTTTTTATTATTTCGCAAGAAAGTTCGCGAACCGCAAATAACTGATAATCAGGAACTTTCGCTTTTTTCTATTGTTTTTTGTTTATGAAAGAAATATTTTTTTAAATATTTCGTAATCATTTCAAAGAAAAAACTTTTTTTGTTGATAAAAAACAATAGAAAAAAGCGAAAGTTCCTGATTATCAGTTATTTGCGGTTCGCGAACTTTCTTGCGAAATAATAAAAAATGAATCAAATGAAAGATCTCCTTTAAGCATCAGCTTACCAAGGGTTTGGTGCGACTTGCCACTGAAGTCGAATACAAACCCGAAATCAGAGTCGTTTCAAAAGATCAAAGAAAAAGATGCCGCTTTTTGGTGTTCGAGTTGACCAAAATGAACTGGAACAATTCAATTTTTTTTATTATTAAAACTGAGTATTGTTTTGTCGCGTTTTTTTTCAAAAAATCATAAAAAAGCGTTGCTTTTTGCCTCTGGAGGCGAAGTCGGATGCGATGAAAACCAAAAAGTACACCACTGTTTAAACTGTAATTAAAAATTCTAGCCCTGATCCAAATGCGATTAATGCTGCTCAAATAGTTTTATCGGAGGATTTATTTCAAATTATGGCAATTGGATATCAAGGTGGCGCGAATTATGTTGCATTAATAAACTTTGTTAGAGGAAATCAAGGCTGTACTATTATATCATCGGATCAAACAGCTATCTCCAATATTATCACTGAGAAAATTTGGAATGCAAATTTGTGAGTTTAGTTTTCTCCTTGAATTTTTTTAAAAGTTTATTTTAGCAATGGCGGAAATTATTGTTAGTAATTATTTCCTCATCAAATGCGTCTTCATCTGCGGAGATGAGAATATTGATTTTTTAGACTTACCGTTATTTAAAATTTTATTAATTTATTAATTGTAAAAAAGTTATCAAAAATCAAATATAATAAATGCTAAAATTGGAAGGATTGCATAGATATTACTTGAGGATTGTCCACCATTTCGGCATGGTGGTAGGGTATCTGGAGATGGATTTGTTGTTATATCAGGTGATGGGGTAGTTGTGGTGGTTGTGGTATCAGGTTCTGGATTTGAGGTAGTTGTAGGTGCTGTAGTTGTATCTGGTATTGGATGTGTTGTAGTATCGACTGTTGGAGTAGCGGTGGATGTTGTATTAGGAACTTGAGATGTTGAGGTTATTGAAGTATCGGGATTTGGAACATGGGTTGTTGTGTCAGGTTCTTGGCTTGTTGTAGATATTGTAGTTTCGGGTACTGTAGTGGTTGACGTGGTTATTGTAGTATCAGGTTCTGTATTTGAGGTAGTTGTAGATGTTGTGGTTGTTGTTATATCAGGTTCTAGACTTGTGGTTGTAATTGTTGTTTTGGGTACTGTAGTCGTTGTTTTTGTTGAGGATGTTGAAGTATCAGGTATTGGAGTTGTTGTTGTAATTGATGTTACAGGATGAATAGTATTTAGCGATTCATTAAAAGATCGAACTCCATCAACATCTGGTTCATAGGTAATATTATAATAATTATCCCAACCTAATGGATCATTCGGAAATCGGCTAACATAATAATTCAGCTGCAAAAAAATATATATGATATTTTTCAAACTTTAACCAATTCAAAACTTACACATGCATCAAAAGTTCCATGACAAATTTTTTCACCAGTAATGTTAACACATATAGAGGCAATAGCTTGCGGACCAGGATACCAGTGAGCACTATTACCAAAATCAATATAAAATTCACAATTATCTCGAACATCTTCTATGCATCCACTTCCCATTGCATAAACTCTTTCATTATTATTTGGATCACGAAAATTGACAGCACAAAGATAGGTAATACATTTATCTTTGCATATTGTTGTAGTTTTTTCAGAATATACTTTTGTCAAAGTTAAATTTGGATATCTTTGATTATATAAATCACATTCAACAATGTCTTCATTTCCTGAAGTCAGCAAAAATAATAACGAAAAAATTAAAAATATCAACATTTTTTTAAACTTTAAAATGATGAACTTGTTTCATTTTTTCAAAAAGCCTTTTATATTCTGTTTTGGTGATGGTATTTTAAATGATGAAAAAACACAATAAAAAAATGGATTCGTTAATTAATGAGTAATAATTGTTTCAGCAAAAATAACAATTTTGCAACATTAATTTTTCAAGGAACTTTTTCACGATGATAAATAATTCTTATTTTACACATTTTATATTAGTGTTTTTTAACATTTATTTTTCTATTATTTTCTTTTTATTAGTGTTTTTTCATTGCTTTTTATAGAAATTTAACATTTTAATTTTAAAAAATAATGCAACAAAAGTTTTGAACGTTTTAATTTTGTGGTTTTGACTATTTTACAGTATCCCATCCCTTATAAACAAAACTTCCATTTTGATCCTCTATCCATAGGCTATCTTTTGATACCATGTTCAGTCAAAAATGTTTAATCAAGGAAAAATTTGGAACGAGTTTAAAAATTAGATGCTCAAAAGTTTTCTTACATTTAAGAAAATATTTCCTACTGTAGCTACAAAATCTGGAATTTCAATGAAATTGGGTTTTTCCAAACTTTTGAAGGCTAGTGAGTTTTGTTTTATAAATTATGTTAATTAATGCGTTACGATGTACAGAAAAAATCAGTAATTTTTTACAGCAAAATTAGACATAAAAAGTAATAAATTTATGTTGTGCAATTTATCGTTAAATTATGATATTAACCGGTTAATTGATGACGAAAATTAAGAACTTTTGAAAAAAGTTAAAATTACCAAAAAGACCTTATTTTAATAATTAAAATTAGTTACATATCTATCTGTGAAAAAGTTTAACAGTTTGTTGGAAATCACAATTTTTATAAGCATTTATTTTTGATAAAATCGACAAGTAACAAAAATGAACTTTACAGTTTTTAACAAATGACATATTTGTAAAAATTTTAAAATACAACAACAATTTGTTTATTCAAAATCACTTAAGTCAAGACGTGTAAAAATCTGTTAAAAGCTAAATAAAGCAAAAGTTTCATAACAAAATCCGCGTTTATTCAAATTTTGGGACAAATATGATTTTGATTGAAATACGATGAAAAGAAGTCATTTGTTCGAGATACAAGTTTATTTCTGTAGCACCAACCCTTGCTGAAGATTCTTGGATGAAAAGACATTACATAATTATTCTTAAAAAATCGATCAATCTAAAAACCAAAATACAGGATTAAAAGTGTAAAAAAAATTTTTAAAAAAATTTGCATATTTTTATCGACGATATGCAAATTTTTTTCAACATTCTATTTTAGAGGGACCATACCCATTTCCGAGGATGCCGCCTTTGATCTTTTGCGGATGGGGGTAAAAGATCAATGGATTTTTACGATTTCGGAGAGAATGTGCCCTTGGTGCTTTCCTTTGGCAACGCCCCAGGGCTTAAGAAAATAAAAACATACACATTTTGTCATTCCACTTTCGGCATAACAATTACCATTATTACATGTTGTAAAAAGAACTCTTTTGTCATCAAAACAATATTCACTATGTTGATGTTTGGCATTTTTTTCATCAACTTGTCGAATTTTACAATTCCCAATCATATCTTCTTTACATCCGCTTCCAACATAAAATTTACCAGAAACTTCACAAATATAAGTAAAACATTTTTCACAATTTGTAAATAATTTTGTACCATTCAAACCATCTTCAAACAAATTGTAGTTTGAAATATTGGTAAAATATTTACCACAAGAATACGGTAATAATCCTTCGTCAGCATTGTCATTGAATGCAAAAGATACTGTAGCAGTTGAAATTAAAAGGAAAAAAAGTTGCCAAAGCATCTTTTAAATTCGTTAAATGAAAGATTTTTGCTGTTCTTGTTTTAGTTTGAATATTTATATTTTAAATTTTTCATCATCAAAGTTTTATACAATTTTTGTTAAACAAATGATTAATATTTTTCTTTGTTTGAACTTTGATTTTTTAAAGCAAAGTAATATTTTTTATGCTTCTTCAAAAAACTCGAATCTCTAAATTAAGCCCAAAAATGATCTGAAATTTTTAAAAACTTGATACTGTAGTGGGCTACCGTATCCTCTGTGTTCTCTTCGATAGCCATATTTCAAATAATTCCGTTCTTCTTCCAACAAAAATAAAAATTTATTTATTTTTTTGACGAAGCAAAACACGAATGAGCAAAATCAAAACAATCACCGGCGCTCAAAAGAAGAAAAAAAGAATTTTTTGTGAAAGAAAAAACAAAAAAATGCAATGAGTTTAGAAAAGAATCCCGTAAAAAAGAACAATTGAATTGGAGTATTCTCTGGCAAAGAAAAAGAAGAACGAAAAATAATGATGAAGAATATTTTTACAAGAGTAAAAAAAGCAGTTTTAAGCAGAAGCAAAAAATCCAAAAATCACCGGGCAATAAAAAGACATGAAAGAAACAATATAGAAGAATAACTCGGGATTAGAAAAAATATAAAAGAAATAATGTAATAATATCACAACTTTTACAATTAATTTTGTGCTCAAATTTGGAGGATCTAATCTAAATAAACTAAAAAATTTGTTCAAGGTTGAAAAAATAGAAAAAATAAGAAAGAAGTATTGAAGTATCTTTAGATCATTTGTACATGACGTATTTCTGCAATATTGGTGGAATAGGTAATTCTTGAATTTTTGAATTTGAAATAGATTTATTCATTTGCATTCGAATTGCACGCCGACAAACATCCATCAAGGGTCGAGGTTCAGCTAAAAAAATGAAAATAGAATTATAAGATGTACGGTAATTAAAGATAAATCAATAAAGCTATAGTAGTATTTCCTATAGAAACTAAATGAAACATTCGAAAAAATAGTTAAAACAATAATCTTGTATTTTTCTAATCATTGTTATCCCGTACAGTAGTCCCCAAAAAAACCCTTCAAATAACTTACAATCTAATCCACCGAGATAATTCATCGTTACTTCACAATGCCCCCATACAGCACTAACAATTGGATAAAGCTTTTTTCCTTTCAAATCACAAAATGCAATTCCCAAAAATTTTGTATCTGTCGCAAATGCCATATACCCGTCATCCATGTCAAGAATACAATAAAATGAATCTGGTACTGTAAAAGAAGATTCTCCAATTGTTGATGAAGAAGGAAAATTCCATCCATTCGTAATCTTTCCATCATTGAAGCATTTATTCCTGACTAAAATATCATAAGGATTAATTAAATCCCTTCATACAGAAATCACTTACTGATATCCCAACCATATGATTCAGGATTCTGTCCGATGAGAGAAACGTATCCAACTTGATGAAGTGGTGCCGATTTTGTTCCTAATCCAATTACAGCATGAGTTCCGCGCATTCGTTGAGGCCAAGTAATTTTCCAAACATGAAAACCTTTTGAATATCCAACTTTTCCACGAATACAATCAGTTGATTGTGCAACAGGATGTCGATGAAATGTAAGCTTGTCATCATCTTTGACAAAAATATTCAGAGATCGATCTTCTGGATTCCAAGAATGTTTTTCACGAGTTTCTTGATCAGGAGCAGGGTTTGAAAGAATAATATCAAATTTATCCGGCCTTACATTTGCTCCATCAAGAGTGTAATATGGATGATGCTGAAATAGATGGTACGGTAATGTAAACATAAAAAGAGGGATCAATGACATTATGCCTACTTAAGCAACTACTTTTTGAAAAGTGGTAGATAAACGTAAAAGCAACAGTAATAATTATTAAATAACTTACTGCTGGATTTGCAGGTGATTCACATTTTGTTGAAGAAGAAGAAGAGGATTTTTGTGAATTAGCTCTTCGTTGAGATCTTGGAATATTCGTTGACGATGCAGATGTTATTGAAGAGGAGGAAGATGATGAAGTTGGATTAACATTTTCAGATAAATGAGGTCTTAAAGAAACAGTTCCATTTCGTCGTGGATGACTATCAAATATCATCATGTCTGACATTCCACTACTTCTTGTTCTTGAAGTTGCAATTGAAGATGGTGAAGGACCAGGTGGAGGAAGTAAATTTCGAAATAAATTTCGTCTTGGTGTTGATGGAGTTGATGTTGCTGTAGATGATGGAGTAGTTGAAGATGGTTCTGTAGATTGCCACCGAGAAAATAATACTGGAGTTGTTATTGTTGAAGATGATTGATTTGGTGTGGATGAACCTATAAATTATAAAAGAAATTAGAAAAGTTGGTTTATGTAATGAAAATATGGTTGATTGAATTCGAGCCGAAATGAAATAAAAAACATTTGATTCTCTTTTTTTGTCACTGCCTGATTTTTGCCTATCAATGACGTTGTTTACATTAAGTTTAAATCTAAACATGCGTGTACTATAATGATATTTTTTGCGGTTGTTTTTGTTTTAGTTCGTTTTTCAAAGTCTTAGAAAACTTTAATGTCCATGATCAAAAGGGAACGAAGAAAAAATCAATTGATTAGGGAAGAAAGAAAAAAACAAAAGTCATGGTTTCTAAAATTAAAGACCATGTCACATGTGACCAATTAAAATTTTGATAAACAAAAAAAGACTTTTAATGAGCTGCTTATGCACTTTGTATCTGTGAAGAAGAATCAGAGAACATCTAAGATTCATTGATGGCCTTCAGCATCTGAAGTTCAAGTTTTAGTCTAACAAGTACTAAGACATAGAACAAGTGCAGTTAATTTTAACAAGGAAGTCATAAAAGTTCAAATATCGGTTGTAATATCAAATACTCCGTCATTAATGGTGATGGTCTTTGTTTTAGAACCAAGGTTCTCACGTTTAAAGTTTTTGATTCTTTATGGTTTACGTATGTTTAAAATGTGAAGGTCATACTAAAGTGCATGTTAGACATCGTATTCATATACACAAACTTGTAACTTTTTTGTGTTAAGCTTATGCTAACATTTCAGTTACAAAGAATATTTATCTATTACCCATGTTCACCACAGAGATGTGATCCAGAACGCTTATTAATTTTGTTTATTCTCAACTGATAAATTACGTCATCAAAAACCCTTATCAACTACATATATTCCTTTAAGCAACCCATTAAAATTATGTACAACATACCATGAGATCGATTTTCATTATCTTCACTATTTCTAGATGTTACAGATTTCCAAGATGCTGTTGAATCAGTATCAGAATCGGAACTCGATAACATTACATCTCCAATCATTTCATCATCTTCATCCTCATCTACATCAATAATTGATGGAGCATCAATTTGTACAAAATGACCATTTGCAGCTTCACTAGCATCAACAAGTCGTACAACAGCATGATAAATTTCATCTGATGCAGGAACAGCTTCATCAAAATCATCTGTATCAGTTTCCATTAAATAATAATTTTGTCGCAACAAAGAATCTTCAGATGCTGTCGTTCCAGCTGAAGGTGGAGTTTCATCATCAATTTCCATCATCTGTTCATCTGAGGTATCTGGGGTTGATGGTGTGCCAAAGGTTCGAGCTCCAAGATAAAGTCGTAAATCGGATGTACTGCTCTTTGGATCCGATGGCGAAGTAAGCCGAGCATTGAAAGTCAGGAGGTTAACCATTCGTAAAAAATTTATATCGGTTGATTGATTGAACCTGTAATAATGAGAATATTAATAATCAAGAAGGTGAAGAAAAATGTGAGAAACAACAAATATAAATATCGCGAATATGGTTTTAAAAAATTAGGATCGAGAAAGAATGTTCAACACTGAAATTGCGAAAATTTTCAAAGTCTCAAAAATGTTTCAGCTCTTTTTGCCAACAAAAATTTAAACATCGAATTTTGATCATCAAAAAATCCAACAATATTAATATCTAATATATTACTAATAAATATGATAAAAACAATATTTTTACAAAATGAGGACTACGAAGATCAAGTTCATAAACATTCAGAATGACGTTTCTAATCCACAGAAAAAACATCCACGAAAAAAAACACGAAGAAGAGTATGTACTTATTTTAGGCAAAAAAATATAAAAAGTTTTAATTGACGATTCTTTGCTTAATTCAGCTTTTTTATCATTATCACCAAAAAAGTAAAGAAGATAAAAAAAAGTTAAGAGCAACCAGAATCGTGAAAAAGGGAAGAATCTAAAGTCCAAAATCGGAGGGTAATTATTGAAACAAAGAAAGACAAAAAAAAGTCGGGATAATAAAAAAATCAAAAACAAGGCGTAGTTACTTGTAGTTGACAACAAAAAAATATTTGTTGTTGTAAAGTTTAAAAGTGTAAATGTTACAATCAATCTTTTTTTTTGGTGTAATTTTTTGATTTCATTTTTGATTGAAGACATCAAAATTAAATGTAGGTGGCGTATGGGAAAAAGAGTTTAACATGATTAAAAAGTTAAATTTTTTCACATGGTTACTGTACTTTTGAGTCCCTGATTTTCAGGTTTATGCAGCACAAACCTGATAATCAAGATCTTTTTCTTGGGGCGAATCCATTCAAATTTGTTTTCGTTGCAAGACCCAAAAAAAGAAAATTTACAGTAAACCGCTGCTTATTTTTTTCATTAAAATGACGAAATTCTATGAACAATGATAAAAAATTAAAATCCGTAAAATTCAAAAAATAAAAACAAAAATGATAAAACCTAAACAATGAGAACAACAAAAAATTCGCTGAAAACATAAAATTAAAGTCAAATATAAACAAACACAGAGAAAAAACAAAATTTGATCAAACCAGAAACAACAGATTATCAATCAACAGAATAAAAAAACAAGCATTGAATTGATCGGAAAAACACAAAAAATGAATCCACAAAAGCAAAAAAACACAGTTAAGCTTATCCAGATTAGCCCATATTTTTTAGTGTATCAGAGAGAGAAAAAAGTTATTAGCGGTAGTCAAAAAAAACGGAACACTTGCTTCTCATTTTTGATGTTTTTTCAATCATTTTTTTCCTGCTTTTATTTTTTGAAGTCTTCGAACAACTTTTCAAGGACGTTGAGATCGCATGAAGCAAGCAGCAGCAGCAGCAGAAGCAACAAAAAAAGAAAGATCGAAAAAAGCAGCAGGAAAACTAGCTTTTTTTTAGAGAACTCTTAACACTCGACCGGATAAAAAAAAGAATGAGAGAGACATGGAATTCAGCAAAAAAATGAAAAAGAACTTTTCTTTCTGAAGACAACAATATAGAATCAACACAGATATTAAGAATATCAAAAAAAACGGAAGAAGGAAGGAAGTATACTCTTGACAACGATAAATAATAAAAAAATGATCGCATTCTTGACGAATTTTTAATCTTCAAGTTTGCTCTCAATTTTTTTAATGTGTCTTGAACTTGATTTATGAATCTATAGAAGATAAATATTGGGAAAAAATGATACGGTTTTAAAGATCAACGATAAGTATAAAAAACATGTGAAGAGATGAAAAAAAAATATCTCGAAGGATATTGACAAAGGGATAAAAAACAACAAAAAATTATAGAAGAAAAGTTTCAAAGAAAAATAAGAAAATGTTTTTGTTTTCATATTTTTTTGATAAACTTTTAAATTCGGAAAAATTAAGGTAAAAGTAAACAAATAAAGTTATAAATATTGAAAAACACGTGAAACAAAAATGAACTAAAATTCAGATTTAGAATAGTAAGAAATTAAACATAAGTATAAGCTTTAGTGAGAAAAAAGAGAAGAAATAATAAGATTTAAAGCAGCACCAAACTATCACGTTATGATAGCTATATAACTGTCACAACGTAGGAGGTATTTGAAATTTAATGAAATTTTTTTCTGAAAGTTCAAAAACTTGAAGATAAATTTTTCAGAAAATAAAAAACCAAAAATCGAAAGCGTTTAAGATAAAAAAAATACTGTATGATTTTTGAAATTTAATAGCTACTAAAATATTTAAAGTTTGAAAAACAGAATGAAATTCAAAAAAATTATGTAAAAAAATTATGTATTTCGTAAAGCAGGACCTTAACAGAATAAATACTGTATTTATTTTGACTAAATTAATATTTGTTTTGTAATATCGTAATAAAGAATTCAAAAATACTGCTTGCTGAAAAAATTTTTCCATTACGGTATCAAAAAATTAATATTAATAAATGGTTTCAAGCAATATTTGAATACTTCAGTGGAATTGTTCAGGTTGAATCAATTTGATAAAAGTTCCCAATCACACCGATAATCCAATTTTCAGAAATAAAGTTTGTTAGAATTCTGATCAATGAAATTTTCTATTATCTATCTTTTATATGTATATATGTTCAATATAAATCCCACAAAACATTCCCATCAGACATCTCTGGGAAAAGATTGGATATTCCCGGAAGCAAATAAACCAAGAAAGAGAGAGATAACAAAAAAAAGAAGAATTAAGAAATATATATATTATTTATATTTGTTTAACAGCATTTAATGTATACGCAAAAAAACGAAGAAAAAAATGCATCAGAAATTCAATATTTATAAAAAAAAGCAAAAAAAGAAAGAACTTTGTTGATTTATTTATTTTTTTTGTTTGATTTTTTTTCTTGTTGCGGAAATGCAAAGCAAGGAAGGAAGCGAAAATCGGAAAAATGGTGCTTTTGAAGCTGCTGCTGCTGCTGCTGCGGAAGGGGGGGGGATTTCAGCATCTCCATCGTCAACGACAAAATCATCGAAAAAAGAAAAAAAGAGAGGGTGCGCAAACTTTTTTTTTTCATTTTTCAATCTTGATTGGTGGCTTCGCTTCTGTGGTTCTGCTGTTATATAACATATGAATCGAAAAAAATCGAAAAAAAGTAGTAGACGATGGGAGAGAAGGGAGGCCTAACAGACCTATGAAAGGAGGAAAAGCGTGTCTGATGTATTTTGTTAGAGAGGACAGAAAACTGGGATGATGATGGAAGAAACACGAATAAAAGGTGCATGACAAAACCACAGTCGTCAAAAAAGAGAACCACAACTTTTATATATATATATATTCAACTAGTTGTTGCAAACATTTTTCAAAAAAAAGTATTTTTTTTTGTTCACTTCTTTTCATTCAAACAATTTCCTCGATATATATTCTTTTTTCTATTATCTAAAAAAACCGGCTGAACACACACATACTTACTTCCACATAGCACACGACACTCATCCGTCCATTCAAAAAAAACTCTCTTTTTCTTTCTATCCATGATCGAAGACGAAAGCTCAATCAAAAAAAAGTGATCAAAAAAAACGTTTGTTTTTTTTCATGTTTCACTTTTTTGAAGTAAAAAACTATTTTGGAATTTTGGAAAAAGAAGAAGACACGATTCACTTTTTTGGACTAAAAAAAATATTTTCTTACAAGGCCACAATCTTCTTTTCATTTTTTTGATGTTGTTCCTTTTTTTTTGTCAAATTTGTTTCCCTCCCACAAAAAGAATGAATTCTTTTCGTTTAATGCCTTTTCAATCATGTCCAAATTTCTATTTATCTATCTTTTTAACGAACTAAAAGAGTGAAACAAAGAAAACCACCACCACCATCGCCAAAAAACATTGCCTGAGGGGGTTAAAAATCATCATCATCATTATGAACAAACAATAATAGTGGTTTTTGGCGTGACTGATTTTTTTTGTTGATAAAATTTGAAAAGAAAGAAAGAAAGAAAAAAAGAAGTTTTTCATTATCAAGGTTAGTTAATTAATATAAATAAAAATATAATTGAAAAGTAATATAGTGTTAATATTTGATTTTAAGGGTTTGTTGTTCTTCTTTCATCTTTTTCAAAAAAAATAGAAGATAGGAATGTTGATTTTAAAATAATAATCAAAAAAGCGATATTTTTAGCAACAAAAATCAGTGTTGCAAAAATGATAAATAAAAATAAATAAAAGATATTATTTAAGCGGATCTAAGAGAAAAATATTGTAACTAATGCCAAAATTGTCCTGACACGAAAATTCACGTCTTAACTTTTCGTGTCGGGACGAATCCGTCATGAGTCAGACAATCTTCTTTTGCTCGTCCCCGACACTCCCTTTAAACCATAAACTAAGATAGTTAAATAAACACTTAAAGATAGTTCGTTAATTTTCTACATAATCTATGACGTGATAATACAGATTATAGATTTGACAAATCCCCATTAAAATTACTCATTCACTTAACATCTTCAACAAGTTTTGATTTTTTTCTGATGATTTTTTTGTGCTAATCTGACTCTTTTTTTGCAATTCTTTTTTTAAAACACAATCATCATCATCTGCCTAAAAGCTTTTTTTTGTTTGATGATGACTTGTGTGACAATGAAAAATGAACAAAAATGAATGATTCACATGCCAGATGTTAGAGATAGAGAAGAACAAACTCTGGGGGGTGAATAAATACAAACATTTCAAAAAATAAAAATGGATCTTTTCTTCTTTGTTTAATTGTTGAACGAATAAAGAAAAGAACAAAGTGATGCCACACATTGTTGCAAACAGATGTGCAAAAATATGAGATTAAATATGAGCTAATTTTAGAATCTTGACAAAATTAAGTTTAGAGGACTTTGATGATTATGCAAATTTTTTATTTCAAGAGTTCATTGAATGTTGAAGTTAAACTTTAATTAATCCAAACTCACAAAAATGTTCATGTTAATTTTAAAATTTCAAAAACTCAGCAAAATTCAGATTTTTAATGTTTAACAAAAAATCAAAAAAGCATTAAAATTTATAAAAAGCGCCGGTTTACGGTTGAAATTTTTTTTAAGTCCCACAACGAAAATAAAATTGAATGAATTTGCTCTAACAAAGAGACCCTGATTGTCAGGGTCATGATGCACAAACATGAAAATCAGAGATCAAAGAGAAGTAAACATCTCTTAACAAAAATCAAAAATGCAATAAAACCAAAAATTTTTTGAATAAAAACCTTTGAACTTCGATAAAAAAGCAGCTGTAAAACAAAACTATGCATCTTCTTTAAAATTCTCAAAAAAAAAACAATAAAAAAGTCCGAAACTGATTCAAAGCTATTTTAATCTATCTTTAACACTGATAAAAACAACGAAAAAAAGTACCTGCCTACTTGTGATATTTTTTTTCTTTTAACTCTTCTCAAAAAAATGTCAATTAAGCATTTAATTGAAATATAACCATGGATCATGGATGTTGATGATAACTGCCTCAAATCAAAAAAATATCAAAGTAAAAAATGTTAAGAAGGACTTTAATCCCTCTTTTTTTTCTTTTTTGTCTGTCGTTCCTGAATAACAACTTTCTATCCAAAAAAAAATGGAATGCTTAAAGTCATGAAAAAAAAACCAAAGTGAAAATTTTTTGAAAAAAAAAGATGTTGAATGAGTAACAGCTGTGATTTTGAAGAAAAAAAGAGAAAGTGACAAAAAACGGCTTTAAAAAAAGTGATTCAAGATGGGTATAATAAAAAAAAGCGGGGAAATTTGAGCTAAAAATTATTTTGTTTTTGAATGGGTTTTAAAAATGACATTCAAAATTTTCAGGGTTCCGGAAAAAAAATCGAAGAAGCTCAAAAATCGCGATCCTTGATGGTAAAAAAGGGTTCATAAAAGATATTTAAATAATTACAATTTTTAACAACAATAAAAACCTTTTTTAAAATAAAAGCTTTGTCTACAATTTTTATTACGTAAAAGAAACACAATGCTTTTGTTGTTTTGTAGCTATTGAAAAAAGAGGGTTTTTCTCATAACAAAAAAAAGTATAATAAATTAATACAAATTTCAGAACGTAATACAAAATTATCAGAAATTAAAAATTAAAGGTTATTACAAACAAAGTAAACCTTCACAAAAATTAATGGCCTCGTGTAAAGCTTTGTTGTCTCCCTAGGCCTGAAATTCCCCTTTGATCTTTACCGCTTAAAGGATAACGTCAGATTTTGGCTTACCTCTTCCTATTTCTATAACCCCCTACGTCAGATTTGGACAAATAAAATCCAACTTTTTCATTTTTAAAAATTAACTAATTCTCTTTCAAATTTATTCATCCAAAATTATTGTTCCACTTTCAAAAAATTAAAGAACATGGAAGAACTTTAACAAATTTTTGCAACTATAACATCGACGAAAACAACAAAAATCCTAGGCTTATCTTCATTGTTTTCTTTTTACCAAAAATCCCAAAAAAAAATTACTGCACTAACTCAATTTTTTCCTTATTACAATAGACTACTCTTCAAAACAGCAAAAACAAGTTTAAAACCGTTCAAAAAAAACAACAATCAAGCAATTTTTCTCTTTTTCTCAACCCAACACTTAAGCCGTTATTTTTTTAACTTGCAGGAGCAAAGGAAAAAAAATCAAGCAAGTAAGCTAAAATTAAATAAATATGTATCTCTCTCTTTCCCTTCAAAAAAGCACAGTTTGACTTCTTTCTTTTTCTATTTTTTTTTCTCCGACTTCCTCGATGATGAAGACAGATTTTTTTTCTTCATAGAATTTTCAATTCCTTCCGACATTTAGCGTTCAAAGAAAAAAGAAAAGAAAAAACAAGCAAAAAAAATCAACAGAGGAAGAAAAAACTGGAACTTTTATAAGAAGGTGAAGCTATTGAAAAATAGTAGGAAAAGAGGGAAAAAATATACAAAAAAAATTGTATCAAAAAATGACTATTCAAAAGGAGCAGCAGCAGCAAAAAAGCACTTTTAAAATGCAAAGTTTTTGCAAAAAAACACTTTTTTGATTAAACAAGCCAGGAAGGAAGCAAAGAAACCTGCACGGAAAGAAAAAAACGATTGAAAGTGATCAAAAAATATACAAAGTTTTTTTTCTGATATCAATCAGTGATTTGACTTGTCGTTTCCTTCCAGCGGGTCGGGAAATGGGATAAAGAGAGAAATCGGGAAACATCAAAACGCCCGCGATGCCCTTCTATTCCCATGATAATGCATGTCAGCTTATTGGGGTAACAGGGGCAAGTGCCCCCGCAATCATAAAAATCTTTTGATCTTTTACCGACTTTGGCAAAAGATCACAGGCGGCCTTCCTCGAAATTGTTTTTATCCCCTTTAAAATAAATTTTGTCGACGTTCTCACCCTCGAGGGCTCTATTTTTCCCTTCCAGGGGCAAAAGGGTGGGAAAAAATGGAGATTTTGAAGCCCATGAAGTGAGAAAATTTTTGAATCAAAGGTGGGGGGATTAAAACAACCAAATCTTATCACTGATATCGACGTAGCAGCATTAAAAAAGAAACAAAGATAGATGCTTGAGAAAGTTTTTCCAAAGTCTTCAAATCAACGGAATAAAAAAGCGCTGACAAAAAACTTTTTGATAAAGAAAAATTTTATATCAAACACATTTTTTTAAGATTTTTGATCAAAGTTTAACCTTATTTTTTTATTTTGTTTAAAGAGATCAAAATTTGCTATCATGAAAGTGCAAAAACAGTTGTTTCAAAAAAACGTGAAAAGAACAAATTGTTAGTAAAAGCAGCAGCAGGTGAATGAAAGAAAAAAGAATGCAACAAAAAAAAATAAATGCAAAAAATGTCAAATATTCCTTTTTTTCTTCTTGGAATGAGACGTGATCTTAGGTAAACTTAACTGACTGATTTGAAGGAAAAAAGAGGTGGAAGGTTGAAGGATGTTTGAGTTTTGCATTAAAAAATATACTTGGAAATCATTATTAAGCTAGACGCATCAAGCTCATGAAAAAAAAAACAAGTTTTATTAGCACAAAAAGTTCTATTTTTTGTACAAAACTTTCTTTTAATTTTTGATGATCTAAAAATAAATAATCAGTGTAGTGCCCTAGGGGCAAGTGCTACCTCTGAAATCATAAAAATGTTTTGATCTTTTACCGACATGAATACAAGATCAAAGGCGGCATCCCACGAAATGGATTTTGCCCTCTGAATGGCAGCAATATATATAAAAAAAATATTGCTGCCATTCTTGACATAAAATTTGTAAAAATTCAACTATTTGGTCTTTTTTAATTTGTAAGCCAGTTAATTTTAAAAATTTAACTGCCTTTTTATCATGCAACAAAGAAAATCTATCTGGTTGAATATCAAAATACACGAAAAATATCTAATAAACGCAGTTTCCACGATTTACGTACTTTGAAGCAATTAAAAATTTGCATGTTATGAAGTTTCTACCTATGCAATATTACTATCCAACACTATAAAACTCCCACATCCCAGATTAAAGCATATGCGAAGAAAAGTTTAAAAAAACAGCTTTCATGTAAAAAATTAAGTAATCACGCAAGTTTTGAAAACACGCAAAGTAATCATTTGTATTTTTATCTTGGAAGGCCAATTTAGTTTAATGCCAAAAAAATTAAGTACAACGTTTATTGTAATGTAATTTTTTTGGCAGGTGAACAAATGGCAAATGGCAAAAAGTAATAGCTAAAATTTGAATATTGTGTTTTTACAGATGGTTTTCTCATTGTAAACAAATCGCTCAGATCTGACGTCGGGCTTTTTAAAGGTTGACCAAAATCTAAAGCTCAGCTTGAAAGCGGCAAAGATCAAAGGATAAAATGTGATGAACGGAAAGTGCGGTTTTGAAGAAAAACACGACGACAGCTCTCCAAAATGGTTTGAGTTCAAAACGGCAAAATTTGCATAATTAGATTATTTGGTAGTCATAACAAACGCATTATTGTATTTGGCAAAAAATATAATAAGCTCTTACTAAAACCCGAAACGTGACATGGCTGATTTTGTTTGTTATGGCATGTTTTGCGTTTTAATGAGGGCCAAAAGAATATACAATCGGGATTTCATTTATCCTCTTTGATAAGTTGTATCTCTTATACACTACTAATAAGACCGGAAGAGGATACATATATCCAAAAATCTGCTCCAAGGATAAATAAAAATTTAAAAAAACAGCAAAAAACATATGCAAAAAATTTAAAAAAAGACAAAAATCTAACAACTTTTTTTAGAGTTTTTGAGAAAGCAGCTGTTTTACACTCATCTAAAAAATCAAAAAATCAAATAAAAAATTAAACAAGCAAAAAAGAATTTTTTTTTGAAGTTAAAGAAAAAACGTGATCCCCTTCATCAACGAAAAAAGAGATATATAATTTCCGACAACTTAAAGGAACACTTTTTTTGTTGCTCTTTTTTTCTTCTTTTTTTTCTTCTGCTTGATTAACCACATTTAATAAATATCAAGGAGCAATCTGCTCTCGAGAATGGAGAAGAAAAAAGATATATCGGGAAACGGGAGGGGAAAAACCTGAAACAAGTTCTTCAATTTTTTTATATTGATATGGATTTTGAAACCGGCTTTAAAAAATTATTTAAAATGTGAGAAAAAAATTTTCTTGCAAAAAATTAGGGGTTTCAAAGGAGATTTTTTTCTAAGGAAAAGGGAAATGATTCCGATATTTTTTTATGACATTCGAGACGACAACGATAACGACAGGAAACAGGAAAGGGATAAATGTTTTGAGACAGCATACAAAACCGGACCACCACCAAATTTGCTACTAAAGTTCATGGGAAAAAGTGTTTTTATGATTCTCGTTAATTTTGGACTTGTCAAATCTTTCACGTTTTTAATCTTTTTTTTATGGTTGATTGCCTTTTTTCTCGATTATCAAAAATGATTGTGATTTTTATCATAAAAATTTTTATGACTAAAACGAAATTTTTCTTGTCTCGTAAAAACTTTTAAAAATTAAAAATTCATTTATTTTAATTAAATTTAGAAAAAACAAGATTTAAAGATTCAGAGATTCAAAAAGATACAAAAACAGGTACGGTAAAATCTATATCAACAATTTATATTTATAAGATTCATAAGATACCAGAAAAATACAGAGAAAAATGACAAAAAATAGTACATTGTAGTTATGAGTTATTCGCAGGCCAATCATCAAATCTGGAAACTTTCTGAAAATTCTTTGTGCAAAATTGATTTTAAATGATACCATTGAAATATGATAAATACATAATTAAACGCTGATGACAATTTTGTGTAACGATTAGTTTGTATGAGATTTCTTCTGCCGATATCATTTACATCTTTACAAATAAAATACATGGGATTCACCAATTTTTTAGTTTTCTTTTAGACACTTTAACTTACATAAAAATTATGTGAAATTTTATTTTGAAAATATCCTTGAAAGTTATCAAAAAAATTAAGTTTATTTTGTGTTCAAAAATTCTGCTGTCAATAATATTTTGGTAACAAATTTATTTTTGTTGATTTTGTTGGACTGAACTAGAACACAGTTGAAATACACTAATTTTTGTACTGTATTTTTGTAACAGAATTTTAAAGCCCTTTTTAGAAATTCACAAACCTGGCGATCAGGTTAGAAAACAATAGAAAAAGACTTTGATCATCAGGTTCTTGCATTTTACGAAAATAATTTTGTCAAAGAAGTTTTTTCCTTGAAGTTTATAAAAAATTTCAACCAAATGTTGGACTCAATTTTGTGCTTTAAAAAATTTGAAACAATTTTTTAAAAGCACTAAAATCGATTTTAATGAAATTCACGAATACAAAAGAAGGGAACAACAATAATGGAATTCTTTTTTGTGTTGTAAAATTAATCCGATGCGAGATTAAAAATTGTTGAAAACAATGTTTGAGCAGCATTTTTGTTCATCTCTTTTTTAAAATTATTAAAATAATAAAAAATTTGTTTTAAAAGCACTTATAGTTGTTTGACAAAAAATGAACAAATTATAACAATAGAAAGGGAGACAAAAACATGAAACAAATGTTAGCGTTTTATTAAAGTAATACGTTCAAAGAAGTTTCTGCTTTCCTTGCTTAAACGGGTGTTAAAGGGGTAATTAATTAATTTGGTAAAGTAAAGATTATTGTGAAATCTTAAAACCGGGAAAAGGATTGTTGGCAAAATGAAGCAGCAACAACAACAACAAAAGCCAAAGAAACAAAAAAATTCAGATATTCAAATTTTGAGAGCTGTTGCAATTGCTGCTGTTCTGGGATTTCATTTATGTCCTTCCATTGTTCCACAAGGATATCTTGGAGTTGATATGTAAGTTTTATCTAAAATATACTGCTAATTAATATAAAAATAGTTGTTTTAAGTTTCGAAAGGGGTATTATCATTTAGAAATAGCAACGAATCTCCCATTTCGTTGCAGAATCTGGTTCTGGAAAAAAGGCCTTGAGCTTTACCAGGCTAGACGGGGTCCGATGCTACAAAAAAGTCATCAGAATTTTTTTCGTAGGAGAATCGAACCAATTTCGAGGGGACCGCCTTTGATCTTTTGTCGATGGCGGTAAAACATCATAGGATTTTTATGATTTAGAACGGGGTGCATGCTCCTAATGCCCCACTCTGATTACGTCTCTACAGTATTTAAAAAAAAACTTTTTTGCAGTTTCTTTGTCATTTCTGGATATTTAATGACATCAATTTTGGATGAAAAAGAGCTATCCCTTCAAACTTCGCTTCGATTTTATGAACGCCGGCTGCGACGTCTGCTTCCAGCTTATCTTCTTGTAATCCTTCTCACCCTTGCTGTAACATCCCTGTTCCTCATTGGCACAGATTATGAATTCCTCAAATATGACACACTTTGGGCAATGTTCTTTGGTACAAATTTTCAATCAATGTTTGAAAAAGAAACTTATTTCAAACTTGTTAGTGATTATAAATTCCTCCTACATACTTGGTCACTTTCTGTTGAATTTCAATATTACTTCATCGCTCCATTTATTCTAATTCCAATCGCTGAAGCTGGAAATCCCTTAATCCCAACAGCATGTTTATCATGTGCAAGTTTCATGTTTCAACTTTTAATCCCATATCCAACTTTATCCTTTGGACTAGTACTATCAAGGATATGGCAATTCTTAATGGGTACTGTAATCTTTCATATTCAAAAGAATCAAACTGAACAACATCTATACACTCAATTGCCGGAGGAAGTATCCTTGATGGCTGGAGACAATGAAAATGATGACATCGAAATAGGAAAATCTGAAGATGCCCTAAAGGGATCTGATCTTGCTTCAACAAGCTTTAATTTCTGGAACCCAAAAATCTTTGTTTTTGTTGCGATAATTGCAATTTGTTTTATGCAACAGCTATCCGAGCATTTGATTTACAGTACCTTTATGAGATTGGTTGCGATTGTTTTAAGTGGATTAGCAATTTATTATGGAAAAGAATCAAAACCAACTGGACAACTTGCATGGCTTCAAAAGATTGGAATTTATATTGGAAATATTTCATATTCGCTTTATCTTCTTCATTGGCCGACCATCATTTTTGCAAAATATCAAACATGGTTTGATGAAAGTAGTAAGTGCAAAAAATTTGCATATTGTTAGTTTAAAGGGATCGTTTTGACAAGCAAAGTTTGTTCTCTCAACACGAAAATTTTATCCATACGCTTTGAAAATAAGAATGATACAATTCTAAAGATAGAATGAGTCCTTCTGAATTGCATCATTCTTACGTTTAAAGAGTTTTGATAAAATTTTCGTGTTAGGAGAAAAGTTCACAATATTTTTGCTGAACTTGGAATTACTAAAAATGATATGCATAAACTCAAAACGTATCAATTTCAGATATATTACCAATATTTGGGGTAATCATGGCTTTATCAATAATCCAATATCACTGCTACGAAAAAGTCTTCCTCACGCAACCTTCAAAAGTTATATTTTCTTTGGTCACCCTAATCTATATCTGCCTTATTATCCTTCTGATTGAACCACAAGGTTTTGGATTCGCTGTTGGTTTTTTGTTTACCCCAATCCCGTTTTTTATTCAAATTTTTAGAAATTTGAACATCCTGGAGTTGCAGGAAATCAAAAAATTGCACATGAATGTAATCATTTAATTATGGATACAGATTGTAATTGGGATCCTGCTTTGATGGAAGTAATGAATTATAAAAAACCGACAAAAGCTGCTGCCTATTATTGCTCCTATGAAGGTTCTGGAAATTTAACAATATTTTTTACTGGAAATAGTTTTGCCCTTCGACAACTTGCTGGAATTAAAAAAGCTTTACATAAAATGTATAAAAAATTATATTTTGTTGCAAGACCTGCATGTTTGACCTTTGAATCCTTCAATGTCGGATATGGCGGATATTGGCAGTGCGATGAAGTAATGAATAAAACAGTGGAGTTTTTGAAGAAGGTTAAACCGGATATCTTGTTAATTACTGAAAAGTATGTAAATTTATCTTCGTGCAGACAGTCCGAAGTTCTGGATTCTTTGATCCCTTTTAAAATATCCTAAGGATCGTGTTCCGAACAATTAAGGGATTCTTGGATATTTCACCAAAAATCATTTCAAAATTTGTCTGGGATTTTCGGCGCCTTTGAAGTTTAACGTAGAAGTAAAAGTTTACGGTCGAATTGTCCGTAAAGTTTTGATCTTCCCAAAAATCCAGGACAAATTTTTCGGTGAAATATCCGTTATGCAAATTTTTCGTCTTGTTTATGAGACTTTTATCAATGGTGGACAAGCATGATGAAAAATTTGCATAATCCGATTTTGGCGTTCCGAATCAAAATATTAGTTCTGGATTTCACTGTCTCCACCAAATCATAAAGTAACAAAAATTTGCATATTACAGAGTCAGCGATAACGGCAAATTTCGAGGCGGCTTTGAATCGATCGATGATGCCTACAATGACACAACCACTCAAGGCGTTGCAGAATACTTTGAAATTTGGTCACCTTACGTCAAACGAATTTACCACATTGAACCCCATCCAACCCTATACATTCAACCTGCAACAACAATGGCAAAAGAGCTGGCACAAGGAAAATCTCTTACTCGACATGTTTTGACCCTTCCAGTAAGGAACAGACAAAAATTTGCATAATGATAATCTAATTTCTTTTAAGAGAATCCGAGGTCAAGTTGATCCTGGTTGGTGGAGGATTAAAGCAGCAATGCAAGATTGCGTAAAATGTGCCCCAATTGAAATGAATGAAGATTTTATGGAAGATGGCCTTTATTATTACTATGATCGAAAAACCAAATTGTCACTTTTTTGTGACAATGCACATTTCTCTCCTGTTGGGGCAGCAAAGATGGTGCCGTTCTTGAAAAAGTTTTTCCATGAAGCAATTAAAGAATTGTAACAGTTAAATTGTTGTTTGAATAAATTATTAAACTTTTCCCAGAACAATTTTTTATCGCCCTTATCGCCTTGGTATTTTGACACATTGAAAAAACAGAAAAACAAACATCAACAGAAATCACGAAAAGTGTTAAAATTAATTTTTCGTTAAAGAAAATGCCGATTTTCGATTTATTAAAGTTTTTGTTAATCTCTTTGTTGTTTCGTCACTTGAACATAATATTTTGAATAAAAATTACTGTTTAAATTTAAGAGGATCAAGATCAATTTTTTGATGCTTTTCGTTATATAATAAAAATAGTGAAACTAAAAGCATTTCATATTTAGGTATTTTTTGCTTTTTGTTATTGTTTTATTTTTTGAAACAGTGAAAAATCTTTAAAGATTTAGAAATTTCAAAAAATATAACAACAGAAAAATGAAATAGTATTTGAATATCAGTTAATTTTGAGTAAAGCTCAAATGACAGATCACTTTTAAGCGTAACAAGAAATTCTTAACAATTTTGGGTAAAACAATCAAAAGTTACTTAATTCTGAGATATTCGCTTTTAACTTTGCCTTTGTTAAACATAATTTTAATTGCTTTGATTCTGTTTATCTCTGAAACAACAATAAAGCCTAAAAAATCCATAAATGTTCATCCGTTTTGAAACGATTCAAAATGAAAAAAGGGCAAACGAATTCCAACAAAACAACAGCTAAATAAATTATTTCTTTTATTTTTTTTTTGTCTTTTTTCTAATAAAACAAGGTTCAATTACAAATAACACAAAACAAATTTTGTCGATAATAATAATTAAAATTCTATCAGACATTTAATTTAAATAGGAACAGCTAAACAATTCAATAACAAAAATTTCTTTTTAAACCTCTGACTGTAAAATTCGATAACAATGCTTTGATTTTTTAACAATGAAGTTTTTAAAAGGCCACGTTGGCGATGAAAGATGAAAAGAGAGTGACTTTTAATTGTTGGGAATTGAAAAGCATATTTGAGGAACAACAAAATTTGTCGTGTTCTAGAGACAATAAATTTTTTATAAACTAACAGAAGAAAAATTTGTTCAGTTTTTCATTTCTCAAATCTGAATTTATTTTAGTTGAAGTTCAATAATTATCTGAAAATTACTGTAGCCTGAGAAATACAGTAACTCCTAATTTTAAACAACTTGTTGTATTAGTATCTTATTGTTTAATAATCAATTTCACCTATATATTCTAATTCTTAAATCAAAGAACCTTCTTAAAAATGCATTCTGGAATGGAAGCAAGGCGTTTAATTATTCAAATTATTATCACTATTTTGGTAGTTTTTGGTGTTTTCAAACTTACATCCTCTCCTGGGCAAGGTGTTCACAATTTTTACAAGCGAGATTTATCTCTTTCATCAATGGATTCAACTGAGCCAATCATGGATCGAATGAGATGTTGTCTGAATCTTGCTTTCTATGAAGAACCAATCAAAAAAGATTATATTCGACGATACCGAAGCTGTGTTACCAAGTATGTCAAAGATATTAAATATGATGAATTTTATATGGGAAGATTTGGTGAAAATAAAGTTTTCTTACCTCAACAAAAACCTTATGAAGCTTCAAATTGTATTTGGTTAACAATTGGAGTTGGAGGAACTGCAAATGCTGAAAAATTGTTCAAAGAAAAATATCCCGAATGTGATGTTTATGGAATTGAAGCCTCCTCTGATCAATATTCATCCTTTGAAAAATATGGTACTATTATTCCTTATGGTGTTGGTGAGTAGTTTTTTAGGCCAAGTCCCTGTTAAATTGAAATCTAATACCAATGATTTGTTTTAGGAGTAACAAATGGCTCATTTGAACTAACAATTCGAAAAGGAGGCAGCTATTTTAAGAAAGAAGTTGAAGTTTTGGCAATGAAAGATCTATTGGATAAATATATTGGAAGCAGAACTGTACATTACATGACAATCGATATTGAAGGATTTGAATATACAATTTTGGAAGAGCTTCTTCGAGGAAAAGTGTTAGCTGAACAAAATATTGTTTTCTGTCAAGTAAGTGACATTTGTTTAAAATATCACTTTTCATCACATTCTTGTTTCAGATTGATGCTGAACTTCATGGAGACAACAAAGACAAAGCTGCTGATATCCTTCACAAATTTGACACAAATGCCTCAGATTATATTCCAGTTTTTGAAAAACAATTTATTGTTCATGAAAAAGTTACATGGGTTAATATCAAAAATGAGCAATGCCAAAAAGCTTTTGATCTTCAAATGTTTTTATAATTGTTTTGTTAAGTGTACAATTTTTATAAACTACCACAAATTTTAACGATTAAAAAATATTATTTATTTATAAATTGTATTTGGCTATTTTCTTTTTTAACGTCTTGTAATTTTTACCATTGTTTTAAATAAAAATCTTAAAAAGTTCCTTCATCCTTTGGTACTTTTTTATTTCTCTAACGTTTTTTCCGTTGAATTCCTTGACCATCAGGCAAAAAAAAAACAATAGAAAAAGACCCAGATTGTCAAGGAAATTCAACGGAAAAAACTTTAGAAAAATAAAAAAGTACCCAAGGTTTCGTCTCTTTTAAGGGCTCTCAAATCGTACTAAGCTTATGTTGGATGCAGGGCTGTCCAGGACTCGTTTTTTTGGCCGATCCTGGATCCGGGAAGGGACATCCCGGACGACCTAAATATAAAAAAAAGTCGTTTCAGATAAAACAACTGATTTTAAAACTTTTTTGAAATGTAAAAAATGTTGGGAAAAATCTAAGTCACAAAAATTTTCGATATTTATGGTTTTCGGTTAAAACAATAAAAATGTTTTTTAATTTATACTCCATTTTAGAGGACCAAATTCAATTTTTTGGTTAAAAATAAGCAAAAAAGTTGATTTTTTTGAAGGTTTTGATATAAAAATTAGTCCCGGAATCCCAAAAAAATCCAGGCCTAAAATCCGGGATTCCGATCCGGGACAAAAATCCCGGACAGCCCTGGTTGGAAGCTCGATGAAGTAAAGATGTTTGCTTTATAGCGTTAACTAAAATTCCTATTTATCTTGGTTTGGAATATCAATTATCATTAGCCCTTTTTTAAGATTTTAAAATGTTGAACTTTATGGTAAAAAAAAGACAAAGCTGCAGATATTCTTCACAAATTTGATGCAAATGCCTTAGATTACACTATAGTTTTGTCATCACCATTTTTTGGTTCATATAAAAGGTTACACGGATTAATATCAAAAATGAGCAATATCGAAAAGCTTTTGACCTCCAAACGTTTTTATCATTTTATTTATATGTTTAGCAAATATATAATTACCAAAGCTATATTGTAACGGTAACTGTCTATTTAACCCATCTTTAATACTCGTTTCAGGTCATTAAATCAAATCGAGGCCGAAAACGTCAAAAAATGCAGTAAAATATAGAAAAATGACAAAAACAACGAAAAGCGGTCAAAAACGACACTTTCAAAAAATCGGCCAGAAGTGAGCATCGAAGATGCGTAAACAAATTTTTCCATATTTATAAAACATGTATCGGGATATCCAAAAAAGTATATCACCCTGCACCACCGGTGCACCAATTTATAGGTCCCGCAAAAACACCAAAAATGACCAAAATGCAGTATTTTAAGCTCATTTCATGTGATGTTATAGTTATTGTAATGGATTCAAATGCCCCAAAAATGATAAATATTGATGTTAAAAATATACTACAATTGTTTGAACAATAAAAAAAGGCAAAAAATTTTTTTCAAATAAAAAAAAGTTTGTGCCAAGACTTTTGAACATTGATTTTTAAAAAAAAATCCTGTAAAGACCTTCAGGGTACGAAGTTGTGCTTTATGGATGGCATATAGATAGAGTTTCCAAATAAAGTTGGGGTTCAAAAAGGTCTCATTACTTGATAAAAAAACATTTTGTGCCAATACTTATGAACGCTACTTTAATTATGTACAGTATCCAAAACACAAAAAAATCAGACTTTCTTTTTGTTTCGAGTTATCCTAAAAAGTTAAAATACTTACTTTTTTGTGCCTTATCCAAAATTTGAAAAACGATATAAGTAATACTTAAGCTGTCAATGTTGTAACTTCATATTTAAAAATATGTATTTTTTATTACAAAATATTACACTGAAAATGTCAGTATCTTCCATTTTCTACGACTAACATGTAATGACTTTTTTCAGTCCCAAAACAGAAACTCAACATTTATTGAAACAACTGTTCTTCAGTATTTCATTTATTTCCTTTTTTTATTTTTAATCATGTCAAATGGGCGGAACTATAAATATTACGTGGCATTACCGTATCTGTCATATAACATTTCTATAAAGAAAAGTTAGTTCAGTAATCTTCGCATTTTCTCACTTTAGATAAAACATTAATTGTAAGCAATTGAAAAAAAGTCAAATTTCCATAATTTGTCACAATCAAAAAAGGTCATCAATCTTATCGGAAATAATTGTAGCATTTTGCTTCATTGAATACAACAAAAAATTTTTAAATATTCAGTTTTGAAACAATATAAATGTATTAATAATGTTATAAAAAATTTAACAAATGACGACCTAAATTTTTTTGTTTGATTAAATTTTAAGCACGTATTTTTTACAAGAATAATGTTATATTATCTAATTACATTTTGCTTTCATTTTTAGACTGTAAGTATTTTGAGACTTTTTTTCAACTGAATAATATATTTTTATAACATAGTCCGCATTTTTGCGATTTTATTGTTATTTATTCTGTTTTTTTAATGCTTTTTAATATTTGATTAGCATTTGACTGTCAGAAATTCGCTTCCTGCATAATCTTTTCATGTTTTAGAAACATGAAAAAAGAAGCATGTTTTAAAACAATGAGAATCATATTTTAGGTGAAACAATGAAAATTTATGTTTACCTTGTAAAATCCATTTTTTCATGTTTCTTTTTATTTTATCATTTTTGTGCGTAAATATTTTCAAGGGTTTTTTTTAAAAAAATCATGTACATTTGACACCATAGAAAATTAAAGTAAAAAAAGTGAACAATACTGATATAAATTTTCAACACTTTTTAATTTGTACAAAATTTGCATCTGTGTCTTCTAACAATTTTGGCACTTTAAAGTTACCGTATACCCGATTTCACAAAGTTGTCAATGACTCTAAAAAAATTTAAATTTTTGATGATCCGAAAAGAGAGGATTGCCATGCGGGATACTGTAATATTAAAGTGCCATAATTCGAGTTTTTTAAGGCATTGACAGTTGATACCATATTACTATATCTTGTTTATGGCCATAAACCATACAGAAAATAACTTTTGGTGTTAAATGGGGATCTTGGAGGATTCAGTATCGTTATTGTCTTAAAAATGATATTTAGAAATTGGTGATAAATGTCATATATTCATGTCAATAACAAACAAACCTTTTTTCAAGCATTGCTTTTTTTCATCCCTTCTTTTTGGCAGTTGTATCAATTTCCTTTTTTCTCTCTCTTTCATGTTTTGTTAAGTCAACAAAAAAAACTGTTATTCAACCACTTTTTTTTATATTATGTCATAAAAATCAAACGCAGCAGCACCAAGCCATAGAAACATGCAAAACAAAACAAACGGAAAATGATTATTATTTGGAATTTTAAATGACATTGTTTTTTTTATTTGATTCAAAACAGCATCATTTATTATTCAATTATTTTCATGTACTTTTTAATTGTATTTAAAAAATGAAATTATCTGATTTTTTTACATATCTTTTGTTGATTACGGGTTTCCTTATTTTATTATTATTTTGGCAAGGTGGACAACAAATAAATTTTTATAAAACTATTATCTTTATTGATCATCAAACATTTGAAAATTATTACAAAAAACAACAACAAAATCCTAGCTGTCCGGGGCTGAATGAAAGTGAATGGGAAATTTTTAAAGATTTAACAACTCCAAATATTCCAATTATTTCTGTTGAAGATCGGCAAAATCTTACTTGGAAGGATATGGGATTAGTTTCATTTACTTCAAAAACGCATATGAAAGAGGCAATGTGAGTTTTAAAAAATGTTGAAAAGTACCCAAAAAATTAGGCTTCAAAAGTCAAAAATTGGAAAAGAAGAAATTTGAATATCGTTTTGAGCTAAAACTTTTGGATTAGGATTTCCGAGATCGGATATATGAAGTTTTGGGAGATAGTGAACAAAAATCTAAAGTTCAAAAAAAAGCGGCAAAGATCAAAGGAAAAATTATGGCAGAGAAAAGAGGGTATGGAAATTTGCATATTTCGGTAAGCATTTCATGGGAAACCAAAAATTCAGTTTTTAGATATTCAATTTGCCATTGTTATATTTCTATGCAAATTTTTTTATATGCAAATTTTTTAGAGCAAATTGTGCTTCAATACGCTCTCATCCTCAATTGCAATCACTGCCGTTTACAATGTTTTTTTCAAACGACATTAATGAAACTCATTCTCAACAATACCAAAAAGAATGCCCTCAGGCTGAAAAATTACCCTTTCCATTTGAAGATTTTCCAGATTCCGTTAAAAGATTGGATCATTACAGATTTAAAGCAATTCATCAAGCAATGGCATTTAAAAGTCATAAAATTCTGCTCAGTTTTGATTCTTCAATTTTATTTAATAAAAATGCAAATTTTTCTGTAAGTTACCAAATTACCGTAATCAATGGATTTTGATTATTTTAGAAAATATTTTTAAGGAACTCATAGAATCTAGTATTAAAGAAAACCCAACAGATGTTTCCCTTCTGACCCCAGCAAAACACAACATGTTTTCAACAGTTCATCCAAAAATGTATGATTGCTTTCCAAATGTTAAACCCGAATCGGTAAGAGTAAATTGAAAATTTTCGAAATTTAAATTTAAAATTTTGATAATTTTTTGCAAAGTTTTTGGCATTTGTTGTTTCTTCAATATCGAACAAGGGTTTTCCATATCTGACTTCTGGTCATTAAAGGGTGGAGGAAAAAAAATTGAATCTCACCTCAAAAGCGGCAATGATCAAAGTAAAATTTTATGCAAAGGAAAATGGGCTTAAAACTATAAAAAAAAACCGGATGTCAGATCTGGGCAAAACTAAAATTTTGATCCAAAAAGTTTATGCAAATTTTTCAAACTTTTGATTTCACGTTTTTATTAAAATTGTTAAAGTTTTTTAGATGCTAACTATTCCACAATTTCAAAGTGGTCTAATGCTTTGGATTGGAAGTGAAATGGGTTGGAAAGCAATGTCGAGATTTGTTGAATGCAGTTTACAACCAAATTGTATTGCCCCGCCTGGGGCAACAATTAAATGCAATATTCAAGTTATTGCTTTCTAAACTTATCCAATTTCAAAATTTTATACTTTTTAGAGAATTTACAAAAATCAAAAAGTTTTTTCTGGTTGTCATCGATTTGATCAAGCTGCAATTAATCTAATTTTATATGAAATTTCTAATCACAAGCCTGAATTATATCAACGAAAATCGCAATGGTTTAGAGTTTCACGAAAGCCATAATTATTTTTTAGAAAAAATCGATTATAATTTTGTTAGGAAAAAAACTCAAATAAAGCTTGAAAATTTTTTGTGCATGAATTTGGGCATTGACACAAAACATTTATAATAAAAAATGACTAGTTTCCAATAACAACAACAACATGGAAACAGTGAATGGCAAAAAAAAGCATTTTTTAAATAAGAAGTTTAAAATGATATAAATAATAAAATTCATCAATAAAAATATGCCAAAAATGACTACCAAGTATGTTTGTACTAAATTGATATTATTGTTATTCTTTTTCTTTCAATTTTTTCCTTTCCCTTTTTTAAAAATTCATCCGCTAAAATAATTTGCATAAACCAAAAAGCCTTAAAAAAGCATGGTTTCCGTAAAAAATTTAAAAAAAAGCTTTTTACACTTTTTTTTATAATCGGTTCAGCTATTTTGATTTGGTTTTGAACAAACTTTGTAAAATTTATGAAAAAAAAATCATCACAAATTTATCAAAAATTTTTAGCTCCCAAAATTTATTTATTTTGAGTTTCATTTTGCCCAAGAATTATCTCAAATTAACTCAAAAAAATTTTGGAAAAAATTAAGATGAATTTTGTGTACAAAATAACATTAATTTTAAACTTATCGTGTAAGATTAATTAAATAACAAATTAAGTTGGAAATGTTGATTCATAGGAATAAACATTTCCAACTATGAATAATTGAAGTTTTTAAATTATATGATACTGATTGTTCTTGTTACAAGCACAAAAATTTTTTGGGTTTGCCCTCAAATAAGAATACAACTTCTTTGAAGTTCTTTAAGCAAATAATCCATAAAAAATTTTTTTAAAGCATTCAAATTTGAATGCAGTTTGACTTTTTTCTCTTTTCTTAAAAATGATAACAGGGTATGCTTAAATGTTTCAAAGAAGCTAATTTTTTCTGTTTACTCTGTTTTTGTTTGCAATGATAACATTTTAAAATCGATACAAATTTTTCTAGAAATGACCAAACCAATTTTTATATATTTGCTTATTATTTCTGCCATAATTTACATATCTTTTCATAATAATTATTACCCAGCAATAATTACAATTGATTATCCAATTGCTCCAAAATGTGAATTAGATATCTTTGATTTGGAAATTTCCCAAAATTTCCCAAATGTTTCTGAAACTGAACTCGAATACAATTATGACTACAACAAATTAATAGAAAACCTAAATTTGCATAATCGAACAACTTTCCCATTTTTTGGTTTCCCCTTCATTTCATCAGTTTTTCTTCAACGACATATTTTTCGAAGTATTTCAGATTTTGTTTTTGCGCATAAATTTAATGATTTAAAACCAGAAAAAGTTAAATGTGGAGATATAATTTTTGTTAAAACTGATTACATCAAAGATTTCATTGAAAATTATCATCCTAAAATTCAATATCCTTATATTTTATTAACTCATGAATCTGATTATGGTGTTGGACATCTGCCATGGCATTTAAAATATTTGAATAATACGAAAGTGATCAAATGGTATGCCGAAAATACACTTGCCAGGTAATATTAATAAATAATGCTATCATGATAATTAGAATTTATGGATGTTTCGTCCAAAAATTGTAATGGATTTTTGGGATGACCGAATTGTTCCAATTTTTTTTCATGAGCGTAATTTGATGATATTATCACTTTATACTTCTTTGTTAAGCTTTAAATACTTCCAAAAATCCAGGCGAATTGTTCGGGGAAATGTCCTTTGGCCAAATATCCGCTCATCGAAAAATGTGGAATGTAAAGCTTAAGTAAAAGTTGCCAATCTCATCGAAATATACTCGTATAAAAAATCAGGGAAATTTTTGCCTCTCCAAAAATCTATGAAAAAATTGTATACGAAATGTTTATTGGCGAAACATCCTTAAATTGTTAATTTGTCTAAATTTAATCCTGTTTTTGTTTCAGTCATCCAAAACTAATTCCACTTCCACTTGGAGTTGTGCCCCCAAAAGGAAATGTCTTTTCTACGTTGTATGATTTGGCAAGAAATGTTACACCTTATTACAATAAAACTCAATTACTGTATTTGAACTTTTCACCAAGCACTAATAAAGATAGAATAAAAACTTTAGAATATTTTCAAAAAACTTTTGGAAATAATTCTTTGGTAAAAATAAATCGAAAAAGAACTTCATGGAAAGAGTACTTGGAAAATATGAAAAATTCGCAGTTTGTTTTAAGTCCACCTGGTAAGTTAAATTTTTTTTTATTTATGCAAATTTTTCAAAGATTTTGAAAATTTTGCATAAATAGGATAATCTATGAGAAGGACTTCAGTAGCATTTTATTTTGGAGAGGGTATAAACCATTTCGAATGGCACCGCCTTTGATCTTCTGCCGATGGCGGTAAAAGATTAAAGGATTTTTATGATTTTGATGAGGGCATTTGTCCCTGCATGTTAGAGTCCTTGGTTTGTCGTCGACATTTCTTATATTTAGCAAAACTTTAATTTAACTAAAATTTGCATAAATTAAAAAGTCTTTGTTTTTCCAGGTAATGGAATAGATTGTATTCGAACATGGGAAACTCTGATATTTGGATCCGTGCCAATCGTAAAACAATCTTATCTCCAACCATTGTATGATAATTTGCCAGTGATGGTCGTGAAAGATTGGAGTGAAGTGACTGAAGAAAGCATGAAAAAATTCCAGCAAGAAAAACTTATAAATTTCAGCAAAGATGGACTTCCATGGCGGCCATCAATTTGGTTACGGTATTGGATAAAAAAGATTGTTGGAACTAAATTGAATTATATCAAAAATTATTGTTGATTTTTAGAATGCAAAAAATATGTGTGTATGTAAATTTTGAGAATAATAAAACTGATATTGTATATTGCAATTTTTAATTTGTATTTTGTATCAGGCTTATCTCTAAAATTTAACTTAAAATTGTCCAAAATTGCTTTTAAATGAAGCCTATTTATGGCAATGGCCCAAGCAAAATTGACATAAATTTGAATATTGAAATTCCCCTTCAGAAAATGAAATCCATAATTTTTGACAATCCCTTAATTTTGTGCTTCATAATTTTTTATCCTTTTCATTTCTTTCAACATTTGACCTTTAGTTATTAGCTTCCTGGTTTTTATTTCAAACAATAGTTTGTTTTCAAATCTGTTATTGAAGAAAATTAATTAAACAATTGGTTCATTAAAACGTGAAAAATACTGGTGTTTACATTGCAAAAACAAAATAGAATTAAATTTATGATTTGTAAATTTATTTTTGAAAAAAAGGTTAAACAAATAAATGAAATATTTTTGATTAAAGCTTGTCCATAAATGTTTTCAAATTGGATATACTTTGTTTCAACAATACTTTACCACAAATCACAATTTTCGGATGTTTAATATGTTGCCTGCCAAATCTATGCATGAAAAACGTGATGATTTGCAATGTTGGAGAGCACTATCAATTTTAGATGTTTTACTTTTTCATATTTGGCCTGAACTTTTTCCAAATGGATATCTTGGTGTTGATATGTGGGTTTACATTCCAATATCTCATAAACAGGCCGGGCCCCGAGGGCATGTACCCCATTCGAAAATCGAAAATGTCTTTGATCTTTTACCGCTGTCGGCACAAAATCAAAGGATGTACCCCTCAAAAAAGCTTTTCCCCCCTTTAAAATAAAACTTATGCTGACGTCCCTGTTTACAGTATGCAAATTTTCTCGTAAAATTAAATTTTAGATTTTTTGTTTTATCTGGATATCTAATGGCAGATTTGTATTCATTCGAAAAGAATCTTACCATTTCAACAATTGATTTTTATTATCGAAGAATCAAAAGAATTTTACCAATTTATTTAATGATGATAATTTTGACGCTGATTATTTTGTCACAACAAATTTTTCCGGAACAATTTCAATTTATTATTGAAGATTCGAGATGGGCAATCGCATTGGCAACAAATTATGAAGATTTGCTCAAGCAAAGAGGATATTTTGAGACGGTAAGATTTTTATTTGGGTTTTGATATTTTTGATATCATGGAATTGGATCTAGGATGGGGGAGATAGATTTTCATTGAATAGGTTAATCTTGTTTAAATTGGTGGTTTTGCTAAAGTTTCTTTTCCACCATTTTTGGCACTTAAAAAGTGCCATAAGCGAAGCCAAATTATTGTGTCAATGAATATGTTTCGATTATTTCTTAACGGATGAGCTTAAACAAGCATATTTAACAACCCCTGAACCCCCCTCTTTTCATGAAATATGCAAATTTTTTTCATACATGGGTCTGAAATTAAAATCAACCTATTTTTAACATTTATTACTGTAAAAATATTACCAGAGCTGCACTCTAAGAGTTGATGGTTATTTTGACATGCTAAATCCAAATCTGAAAACCACTGATTTTTTATCTTAATTCACAATTTCAATATTTGCATATTTTGGGTGGATCTGAATTTAAAAGCATCACTGTAGATCTTCTGTTAATGTGAAGTGGAACTCCCTCTTTAATACCTCATTTAAATTACAGGAAGCTAATTTTCGATTCTTTCGACATTGTTGGTCGCTCGCTGTTGAAATGCAATTTTATTTAATTTTTCCATTTCTTGCCATTACTCGAACAAACATTTCCTGCCGACTTTACCAGCTATTACTGATTACAATTTTAATCACTTCAATCACCTTCCAAATATCTTCCACAAATCCAATTGTTCAATATGAATCACTTTTTTGTCGAATTTGGCAATTCTCTTTTGGAATGTTGGCACAAACTTTACCAATTTTATCAATAAAATGGATTCCTTCAATTATGCTAATTACTATTGCAGTAATTATGTTTTGTTGGATAACTTTTTCACGACTTTATGTTAGTTTTATTACGATTACATTAGTGGCAGCTGTAATTTCAATGTCAACAGCTCCAAATCATCCATTCAAAACTTTATGTCCTTCTTCAACAATTATTCAATATTTGGTTATTTTGGGAGATATTTCTTATCTGCTATATTTAATTCATTGGCCGTTAATTACTTATACAAGATTTATGTCATCATCAATCATTTTTTCGTATTTTGGTAAGCCTTACTTAAAAGTTTATAAAAACATGGATGTTGGGTAGGATGGTTGAGTGGTTCCCGCTAGCTCAACAGCTGATCATGTCCGGTTCGAGTCCAGATCCTGAGTAAACAAGTCTGGAATAATGTTATTTTCTACCCAAAAATCATCTTAATTTTACTCAAATTTTTTTTGGGTAAATTTAAGATGATTTTTGGGTAAAAAGAAGCTCAAAATAAGTACGTTTTGGGGCACTTAAAATTTTTTGGGTAAAATTAATTAATTAAATATGGTCTTTTTTGGAGTAAATGTAAGTCCATGTTAAATGGGTACAAAAAATGGACACTCATAAACGAGAAAATGACGATATTTACGCCTAAAAGGAGTAAATATTGTCCTATTTTTAGGAGTATTTGGCATACTTTTTTTTCAGTGAATTCGATCTCGGCTGGATTTTGATTTCTAAGTATTTACCAAAATAAATTTCTTTCGAACACCACGTCAAAATGAAGGAAGTCAAGCACAACTCTTAAAAGCCTATTCAAAAGCATCCCAGGCCCATGCCTCTAAAAAGTTGGCCTGTTATCATGAATAAAAGGCCGTAGCCTTCCGGAAGGCATCAAAAACAGGAAGAGGAATAGTGCCAAAAAATCCTTCTTTCTCTTATTCGATGTACATATTGTAGCACATGACAAACACCACTCTACAAATGCCTAGCCCATCAATAATTCAGCTAGTTAGAAGAAAAATTATTCTTATCAATCAATTTGAACTCAAAGTATCATAGTCATTCACGAATGTTAAACCCCTTATGACCTACAAAATTTTTTAATGATTAAAGAGGAAGCGCAGTTCCACTTTTTGTTTTCTCCTTAAATCAATCTTTTTGAAGATTTTATTGATGAAACTTGTCACTGAAGCTAAATAATATATAAGAGAATTGTTCTAAGACTCTTAGCCGTAATTATTATTTGAAAAAATCGATGATAGTTACCTGTCAATAAAAAAGTTATTGACATCTTTACAGGACCACAAATTATAAAATTTTTCCATACTTGAGAATGTATTAAAAATAAAACAAAGATGTGCCAAAAAAATCTTTCTCCTTCTCATTTGAATCATCATGAGTCGTGACGCACATAATTCAGAGAATGCCGGGCAATTCAATAATTCAGGTCACTTATTTTTTTTTCAAGCTAGTTAGATAATCCAAAAAAATTTATTCATTGCATTTTTCCTTTCTTTCTTGCTTTTTTTTGACGATTAGTTTTTGAATATTTTATTGATCTTCTTAAAATACAAGTTTTGATATGCAAATTCAAGAAAAATATGTATCAGAATTACAGGAGTTAATTTAAATTAAAATGTCGTAAAAATTGCATATGCTGCAATATCTATGATTAATGCTTTTATTAGTTTACATTAATATAAAGTAATATTGAAACCTTTTTTACACAAAAATTTAAAAGTGAAATTTTTTTGTTGTTTAAAAATTATTCTTATCAATCAATTTGAACTTAAAGTATCAAGGTCATGAATGTCTACCCCCTTTTTTAATTGATCTATTTTCATCCGAATCGACAAAAGTTCAAATGATTTTTGATTGTTACACACATGTCACTTAAAAAATAGGCGATATTTGGCACTGCACCAATTGTTGTCAAAATTAGATAAAAAAAAAATTTGTTCATTGCTTTTTTACTTTTCTGCTGTTCATTCTACAATTTGTTTTTTTAAGTAACCAACATCGCCAAAACAATGTGGAAGAAAACTTTTTTTTCCTCAAAAATTTAAAATGATATTATCAAACAATTTGGAGTTAAGGGTGATTCACGAAATGTCAACCCCCCCCCCTTACGACCTTCAAAACGTTTTGATAAATAAAGGGATTGCGTAGTTTTTACTTTTTGTTTTCTCTTTCAATCAATTTTTTTTGAATATTTTATTAAAACAGTTAAAACCGTTAATGCAAGATAGCGTTTCAAGATTCTTAGATTCTCAACTGTTAAATCGCAATAAAGAAGTAGAAGTGAAAATTGAACCATTTTTAAAACACGATTTTGCTATTAAAAATTTTTATACATATTCTTTTAGATGGTTTTATGATATTTTCAACATCAATATTCCTGGCAAAACTTGGACATGTTTTTGTTGAAAAACCAATTTTACGATGGTCAAATGGCCACAAAAATTTATCAATTACTCTAATTTTGTTTTATGCAATTGCAATATTTGTTCCTGAAAAATCGATGTTGCCACCCATACATGTTAGTTTTCTCAATTTGGGGATTATCCAGATGCGGATTTTAAGCTTTAGGAAAGCACGGATTTTCATGAGTTTGAAATATTATGCAAATTTTTGCTTTCGGGATAATTGGAATTTTTTCTAAATTCATATGGAAATCATTCAAATTGTTTTTTCATCTATCAGAATTTTTCCTTTGATCTTTGCCGCTTTAACGTGAAGTCGGATTTTGGGTAATCTTTCTTTCAATTTAAAAATGACCGACGTCAGATCCGAATATCCTTTTTCAAGATTTCTTAATTATTCCAATTTTTACAGAGTTCAAAGCCCTCCAATCTAACCCTGCAATTTTGGAAAACTATAACAAATTTTGATTCACCATTAATTTTGCCCCCAAAATGGACAACCCACAATGACATTGAAATAGCAGTAAAACTTCGAGGTAATTTTATGGGTGGTGAAATGTATGTTTGTCGAGATCAACGAATTTTCAAATATAAAGGAATGACAATGCGTTATTGTGAAATTTCTGGAAATTTAAGCGCAACTATGACAGCCCTGATAATTGGAAATAGTTTTTCAATGAATATTGTGGCTGCAGTTTCAGTTAATCCAATTTTCTCTAAAACGATTTCAATTTGGACATCTGGACGAAATTTCCCGATGCATGATGCCCTAGAAGAATATTTTATTGAACAAGTTATAAAACCTCGAAAACCTGATGTTACATTTATTGTTCAAAGATATTTTCAAAAATATTTATACAGTACTCCAATTACCCAAATTCAACAACATGCAGAATTTAAATATTGGAATAAAATTTTGGGAATAATTCAAAATTACACTTCTGCAATTATCATGAATAAGGAACAACTTGTTTTTTCATATGATATTTCACAAGATTATATTCGAAGAAGGTTTTATAATTTGTACCTGGAGCCAAGACTAAAGAATCCGGTATGCAAATTTATTACTATAGAGAGTGTTAAGGACTAGGCGTCAGCAGCATTTAATTTTGAAGGGACAGGAACCATTTTGAGGGAGCCGCCTTTGATCTTCTGCCGACAGCAGTAAAAGGTCAAAGGAGGTTTATGATTTGGGAGAGGGTACGTGTCCCTTTGACCTGATCAAGAATATGTCATTAAATTTTTTTGATGTTTTTTTCGTGTCTGGATCAATTCCTAGAAGCTTTTTGCTTGTCCCCAACACTCCCTTAAAGGAGATCTTTCATTTGATTCATTTTTATTATTTCGCAAGAAAGTTCGTGAACCGCAAATAACTGATAATCAGGAACTTTCGCTTTTTTCTATTGTTTTTTGTCAACAAAAAAAAATTTTTCTTTGAAGTGATTACGAAATATTTAAAAAATTCTTTTTTTGTTGACAAAAAACAATAAAAAAAAGCGAAAGTTCCTGATTATCAGTTATTTGCGGTTCGCGAACTTTCTTGCGAAATAATAAAAAATGAATCAAATGAAAGACCTCTTTTAAAGCTATTTATTTAAAATTTTTGAAAATTAAATCCGAGTTTCAGCCCAAATCTGCAACTCTTGAAGCATGGCTGACATCTTTAAATTGTTCAAAATGTCAATTCTTTGATTATCGATCATTTTGTGATGGAGATTTCTGCAATATTATTGATCTGGCAAGTGGATTACCGCTGTTTCGAGATGTTGAACATATTTCTCCAATTGGTTTAAGATTTTTAAAACCTTTTATTGATTCTGCGATTAAAAAGGCTTTAAAAATTGAAAATGAATAAATTGTTTTGCATTTAGTTAAAAAACATATTTGGCTTTTTTGAGGCAATAAAAAATGTTTTGACACATTTTTATCATTGATCGATTAATTTATTTGTCATTTTCAATGTATAAAAGTAGGATTGAATAAATAATGAATATGTTAAAAAGAATCGAGAAAAACTGAAAACAACTAAAAAATGTAGGTTTTTTATAAAAACAAAACTTGTGACATTTTTAAAGGGCAAAACACTAAAACTATAAACAACTTTACAAGGGAGAGACATCAACCTAGCTCGCAGCTTTTAGAACAAGGCCTATCTCATTAGATAGCCTATGACTCCAAAATATTTCCTGTGAAAAGCTTCTTATATGCAAATTTACGGAATTAAAGTTCGACAAACGCGACTGATAACACGGATTTTTAAAACATCGTCGACCCGGGTGTCGTGGGTTTGTGAAATGTTAATTCCATAAATTTGCATAACGGTAGCCCAATCACTGGAAATATTTGGGGGTTATGCATAACTGCCATAGGGCTTTTCAATGGGAAAGATCTTGTTCAAAAACCGGCAAGCCAGGTTAATGCCTACCATTGCTAGCTAAAAGATAAAAGGTTTCCCAGAATAAGAAAATAATACAGCTAATTTTTGAGATATAAAATCAGTTAATAAAATAATGAAATAATTAGTGATTGAATATTTTACTGTATCATTTATTACAACTATTAATACCATTTATAATGACCCCGCTGGAGGCCTCCATTTAGTTTTATAATCACTTGGAACAATTTTAAAATTCTTTACTTTCCATTCAAAGAATCCAGATTTATTGTTTCTTTGAATAGCTTCTTTCCAAAGACTTCGAAATAGTTGAATTTCTCGGACAGTTAAATCTTGATGAATCACGACATAACCAAATCGATCATCAGATTTCCGAATTTCTTTTGCGGCTTCTGTTATCTCAATTGCAGTTTGGCGTGAATCAGTTTTTATTCTGGTCAAATTTTTTCCATGTCCAAACCATTCAAAAAATTTTGGATTTAAACGTGCAATTTTTTTTCTTCTGCAACTTGCAACAAGTTTTTCAAGAAATTCATTCGCAATTTCCAAGGGTTGACCTTTGAAAGTTAAAATCAAATTTTTCTCACGATTTGGTCGATCATTCGCTTCCGCCAAAGCTTGTTGAATCATAAAATTCTCTTGTGCAGTACTTTCAGGGATTACTGTAGCCGTTGATAAATTTGCATAAATATCATTTTGAGGACGAGGTTTTAACATCTTCGAAATATCAATAGTCAAATCACAAAAATTATTTTTTAACTCAAAAATATCTTCTTTAATATCAAATAAAATTTTTGGTGGAACAGAATGATCTTCTTCATTATTAATTTTATCATGAACGGGATACAGTAATCCATTGATTAAATTTTCTTTGGTTTTTAAGTCAGCTTTTAATTTTGTAATTTCTTGGACAGCTAAATTTATGCGTTGAATAATTTCAACGTTTTCCATTGTTTCCAACATTTTTCGATTATCAACAGCTAAAAAATATTTTGACATTTTTTTAACAAAAATAAAAAGTATTGAATGAAAAAAATATGTAATCGACTGATCAGTTTTTTTGTTATTGGTAATAGCCTGCAGTTGAAATGGATGCACGTGAAATGGTTTATGCAAATTATAGGACCAACTAAAATATTAAATTGTATACACCTTTACATTTTTCATGTTTAAAATAAAAATCCTGCAAACACAAACACGATTGCAGAATTTTATATTTAAATTTTGTTTGCCTTTTTTTCATGTGATTTGTCTTTTATTTTTGTATGTAACTTTGAATAATGTTTTCATTTTTGTAAAACGCGACTATTTTCTAAAATTTTTTAACATTTTTAAATTGAATGAGTCTCATTTCAATATACAACTTTGATTTCAGAGTCTAAAAAAATAATAAACAAATGCATCATTGTCAAAAATAAGGTCCTTTCTCGAATCATTATTTTTTTTGTATGACCTAGACATGGCAACGGGCCGATTTTTTCGAAGCCCGGCCCGGCCCGTGAAAAAAAATCCCGGGTCGGGCTTCCGGGCTTTTGCATATTTTTTTCAAAATTTTCTTATTACTGATTTTTGAACCGGTGAACGAAAAAAATTATTTCGATGAATGGTAACATAAAAATAATGCAGTTTTAGATTAAATCCATTAAAAAGTTATGAAGCTATAAACGATTTTTGAAAAGACTTTAATGGTAATCCCCCAAAAAAGTGTATTTTTTTTAAAAAAATGATGTCTTTCTCGAATTTTAAAAGCCCGGCCCGGCGGGCCGGGCCGGGCTTCGGGCTTTTTCAGTTTAGGCCCGGCCCGTTGCCATGCTTAGTATGACCTTGAAAAAAAAGTTCGCTAAAAGGAGAGAAACTAGTTCGTTCATTCATCGATAGGTTTTTTTTGTTATGAGAAAGAGTAAAAATGAAAGACTTGCTGTTTTTTTTCAAGGTCATTTTTTTAAAAGGTCAAAAAAACTTTCTAAGAAATTTAGATGCCTCATTTTTGCATTCTTTTTTTGCTGATAAGTTTTTTTGAATATTTTGTTAAAATCGAAATTGTTCGTGCTGGTTTACGTCAAAAATAACTGTCATTGTATGTTAGAATTCATTTCTTTGTTTATCCTGGTGAAATAGAAACGGTTTTGCTTTATCCGTTTTTAATTTTTTCATATATGGGATAACCAGTCCATCAATAATTTTTTTTTATGGATTTTAAATCAGCGTTTAGGTTTGTAATTTATTTTAATAAGCTTAAAACGCATTCCACCAAAACTTTTTAAACGACCCGCACCGGCAAAAATTTTTATTTTACCTATGTTTTCGAACATGCTTAAGAAGCAGGAAAAAAATACTTTTTGGGCGAAATTCGGCAAAATGCCGTTTTTAGAGCATCGAGAATGCCAAAGTCGACATATTTTGTTTCCTATGGTATATTTTCATCTTTAATCAGTTTTAGGTATAATTGCACCTATATAGGTTTTCGAGGTCGGGGAATTCGAATCTCGACTCCGCGTTTCAAAATTTTCGCGTTAAGACCCATTTTTCGCATGTTGGCTGCATATTTGCCCTGAAAAGTGGGTCAAGGAATTTTTTATCAGACTAGTTCTACTCACCATTGGATTCCCCGTGGTTTTTTACCCCTGGGGGCAAATTATCATAAAAAACTCGGGGTGTCCCGATTCGTCAGAACAAGATGAATAACGTCGACCCCTGATTTAGAGAATTTCGATCATTTATGAAAAATCGAATTTTTATCCAATTATGCTAATTTCCCACCTGTATAGGTTTTCGACCATGGGGAATTCAATGGTGAGCTTTGTATTGCCCTAAAATCACGTTTTACATGCGAAATCCCCTTAGGGCATGATATAATATATCCGCATAAATAAAAAATTCCCCCTGACTTTATTATGGTGTTTCAGGTGTTAAAAAGTGTTGATTATTGTTCATAAACAATGTTTTTATCAAAATCAAACTATTTTTTAATCATTCGAAAGCTGGAACAATTTTTTCAGATGACCTGAAATACCCCTTGATGTTGGGGTATATGTACAGAATGTGAAATTGCTGTTTTTGCTTTGAACAATGTAGTTTTGCATTTCTTTGCTTTCAGAAACATATTTTTATTATTTTAGGATATTATAAATGCAATATTTATGACTTTTAATGTAAATTTATAGTCAAATTCCCAACCGGTTAATGTTAATGATTTCCAGATAGTGTATATAGAAAGCAATCAGTGATTAGATAGTGCCATTTGTTAGAAACGGTAAAAAAAAGTTCGGGGAACAATTCTAAGCAATTTACAATAAGTCTCATCTAGCATTCACATATTTACCACAATTTCACATTCTGTACATATACCCCAACATCAGGAGTTATTTTAGATATTCTGAAAAAATAGTTTCTGCATCCAAATAATCAAAGTATAGTTTAATATTGATAAAAACATTATTTGTGAACAATAATCAATGATTTTTAACACCTGAAACACCATAATAAAGTCAGGGGGAATTTTTTATTTATGCGGATATATTATATCATGCCCTAAGGGGATTTCGCATGTAAAACGTGATTTTAGGGCAATACAAAGCTCACCATTGAATTCCCCATGGTCGAAAACCTATACAGGTGGGAAATTAGCATAATTGGATAAAAATTCGATTTTTCATAAATGATCGAAATTCTCTAAATCAGGGGTCGACGTTATTCATCTTGTTCTGACGAATCGGGACACCCCGAGTTTTTTATGATAATTTGCCCCCAGGGGTAAAAAACCACGGGGAATCCAATGGTGAGTAGAACTAGTCTGATAAAAAATTCCTTGACCCCCTTTTCAGGGCAAATATGCAGCCAACATGCGAAAAATGGGTCTTAACGCGAAAATTTTGAAACGCGGAGTCGAGATTCGAATTCCCCGACCTCGAAAACCTATATAGGTGCAATTATACCTAAAACTGATTAAAGATGAAAATATACCATAGGAAACAAAATATGTCGACTTTGGCATTCTCGATGCTCTAAAAACGGCATTTTGCCGAATTTCGCCCAAAAAGTATTTTTTTCCTGCTTCTTAAGCATGTTCGAAAACATAGGTAAAATAAAAAAATATACGATTTTTTGGCGGTGCCATTTTTGTTAAAATTTTAGAATAAATTGGTGGAATACGTTTTAAAAAGCTGCAAAATTTATGCGTTGAATAATATCGGAGTTTTCGATTGTTTCAAACATTTTTCGATTATCACCAGCTAAAAAATATTTTGACATTTTTCACCAAAAACAAAAAATGTTGAATGAAAAAAATAATCAACTGATCAGTTTTTCGGTTATTAAAAACAGGCTGCCGTTGAAATTGATGCACATGGAATAATTTGTGTTAATTATGTTATCATAAAAAACATTAAACTGTATACAGATTCACATTTTTCATGTGAATCTGTATACAGTTCTGTAGAATCTTGCAAACAAAAACACGATTGCAGTATTTTGTATTTCGATTTTGACGTAAAAGAAACTAATCCTTTAATTGAACAATGGTTTTTTTCTTTGTGTTAAGTTAGATATTTTTAGTAATCGGAACGCATCAGCCATATCTTAAAATAAAAACAGATATTTTACATTTTTTATTTTATTTTTTTATGCATTACCATAAAATATTTTACATTTTTTATTTTATGGTAATGCAAAACCAAACCTGAATACTTACTCATTAAAAAATATCATGACTTCGGTATTCTTCTTGTTTCACGAAAAAAATAAAATAACACCCGTTAAAATGTTCAGTAAAATTTGGAAGGTTTTTTTGCCAGAGAAACCGCAAAGAGAACAAATATAATTTTCTATTGTTCAATCATTGTTTATCATCTCTTTTTTGAACAACCTTTTTATTTTTTGAAAATCAAACAAAATATTTTATTTTTACAGGGGCAATAAAATTTTCAAGGGGACAATATAAACGTGGAAAATTTTTTTAGTTTTTGACATACGGGTTTCTTTTTCTATTTGAACAACTGTTTTTACGTTGAATAATGACAGCAAAAACAGAAAACAAAAATCCATTTTTTTGCTTGTAAACTTAAAAATGTACAAACCACAAAATTCTATGAACAGAAAATCCAAATGTTTAATTTTTACAGTAATTTTTATTGGTTGTTACATGGTTTTAAGCAAGTAAGAAAGAATTTACGGATATTTCACCAAATTATTTGTCATGGAATTTTGATGACTAGTTTAAAGCTTGACGAAATAAACTAAATTTAAGTTGACTGTTTCATCTAATTGTACTCGTATATAAAATTTGAGATATTTTGGTCTTCCCAAAATCCAGAACAAATTTTTAGGCGAAATATCTGTGAATCAAAAGTAACATTAATTTTTCATAATCGAATTTCAACATTTTTAAATAATTTTCAGAATTATGTTAAGTCCAGATTATTATTGTTTTGCCCAAGAAAAACCAATTATTCCACAAACATTTGTAATGCTTTCATCAAGTTTAAAGCCGAGATATCTCTTTCTTCTGCCGTTTACAGTTGCATCGTGGAAAAGAATTGGCGTTGAATCGGTTGTTGTTTTAACAGATGAAGAAAAAGAATTTGATGCAAATGGACAAGCAAAAGAAACGATTAAGTTGTTGAAAGAATTAAATGCGCAGATTATTTATTTAACCCCTGAAAGGCTGTCACATACTTCATTGAGTCAGGTAAAAACATCGAAAAAGTTTCAAAAACTTCTAAAATCGAAATTTTAATTACGTACTAAAAAATAATTTACGTTAGTTTTTTCGATTTGAGTTGCAAAAATGTGTAACAAATTTTTGTCGACTTTAAAAAATAAGAAAAAAAAGATTCAGAATCCAAAAAACTATTTTTCTCCAGATGCCACAAAATTTTAATCACTGGGTTTGCCTCGAAGAGATGATTACTAAAATATAAGAAATTTTTAAGCTTCGAGGATTCTGAAGTCAGATTCTTGGTTGGAAAAAATTGTCATATTTTTTTGATTTCTCTGGCCATCTGAATCCTCTTAAAGAAAAATTGGTAATCTGCTCATTGAGACAAATCCAGTGATATCCATTTTATGGAACCTCAAAAAAGAAGTTTCTTGGATTCAGAATCTGCGAGGTTCAGGTTCCTCTTTCAGTACGACGATTTTTGTTATTAAAAATTTCGAACTTATGAAACCCATAAATGAAGTTTAAGTAAAAATGTAATAATATTTTACAGCTTATTCGAGTTTTTGGTCCAGTTTTGCCAATTCCATTCACTTCTGCCGAAAATGAAACGATTTTTATTACTTCCGATGCCGATTTAGCAGTTTTTAATATTTCAAATCATTTGCCAAATATTACTGCTGGTAAAACTATACATTTGTATAACTCAAGATGTTGTCATCCTGTTAGAGTGCCACCTGCCCGAGGTGCTTACAAAGTACACATGTATCCAATGGGAACTATTGGGGCTACCGTAGCTGCATGGAAAGATATCATGGGATTTAATGATACTCAAATGTCGGTGAAAGAAATTGAAGATTATATTATTGAAGAATTTGGGCCAAATTTTTTTAATCCAAATGATGACGGAAATCGTCGACTTGTGGGATCTTCAATTTGGTATGCAGATCAGTCACTGATGAGTTATAAATTAAATAAATGGTTAAAAAAGTAAGGTTTTTTATGGATTTTATGCAAATTAGCGATTCATAGACTAGGACATCATCATGGTGGTGTATAAGGGGGTCCTTGTTCCCCTAAAATCAAAGAACCCTTTGATCTTTTACCGCCATCGGCACAAGATCAAAGGGGAACCTTGCAAGTGTTTTCGTCGCCTCCGAAATATTATAAAAATGCTGCTGATGACCTTGTTTGTGGGTGTTTTGATTTAGAACATTTCACCCATAAATTTGTCCTGGATTTTTGGAAGACTAAGGTGTCCCAAATTTTTAAACGAGTTCGTTTTTCTTCAAGCTTTAAATGCCACCAAAAATCCTAGACAAATTTTTAGGCGAAATAACCTTGAATAACAAAATATTTCTTGAAGAAATTTGCATATCATAATTTTTATCTTTAAATATTTCATGCTAACTACAGTAATGAACATTTCCTCCATGAATTTGACCTGGATTTTTGGGTTGACCAAAGTGTCCCAAATTTTTAAACGAGTGTATTTCGTTTTTCTTTAAGCTTTAAATGCCACCAAGGACAAATATTTTTAGGCAAAATGTTTTTTGTCGAAATAGCCTTGAGTTACACTTGAGTTATTGATAAAATTTGCATATCGTAATTCCTTAGATTTAAACATCCCATTCTAACTACAGTAATATATTTTGTAGTGTTTCAAATCGAAATTTTCTATCTGAACATATCCAACCCCCAATTCGAATAGATCGAATCAAATGGCCAACAGCAGAAAATTTTACAAAAATGAAAATTGAAGAATGGACTGCCATCAACCGGTTGCAGCTTTCGCAGATAAAGAATGGGAGAAATTTAAGCCATTTTTGGATTTTGCTTTTAGTTATGATAAACCTTTGATTAAAAGATTTGAAAAATACAGGATTGACTTTATTGCAGCTCAATAAATTGATTGTTTTGTTGTTATATTTTTGTATGATTGTTAGTTTTTCAATAAAATTTTTCAAAAAGTAAAAGTTGCCGGAAGTTCAAATGCAAACATGACACAGTTGATTACAGAATTTCTCAATCAATATTGGTTGGGATCTGTATGTAAAGTTTTTACTCATAAGTTTTCCAAAATTTTTGATTTTATAATATATTTAAACTTTTTTCTTGTTTTTTCACAACCATTTTTTAACCAAAATATTCAAAAAAACTGTTCCGCATGTGCGCGCACAAAAAAATGCTAAAGTGAAGCAACAAAGGGTTTTTTTCAAGTTGTTTTTCATTTTCGCCTTCAAAAATACCCTTAAAAACATAAGTTTTGTTGTGTGTCTAAATTCATTGTCTTCGCTTTTTTATTCTTTTTCTCAAGAAAAAAACACAAGATTGTTGTTGAATGAAAGAAAGTGTCTCTCTTTTTTTCAAGGTCATACCGAAAAAAGAAAAGATGGAAATGAGAAAGAATTTTGTCTTTGAACCCGATGCCTTTTTTTGTATTGAAAGAAGAATATTTTTTTTTCGACGAAAAATGCAAATTATATTTTCTTGTGATATTTTTAATAGATGTTGTTTGGAATTGAACAGATTTAAAGCTCATTTAGTTCCAAAGCTATATCAAATTTAATGTCATAAATATCATTTTAAAATGATAGGCAAAGAAGATATTACTTTTTTTAAATAAGTAAGAATAAAGATGAAAAAATTGAAACATGTGAGATGAAGGAAAAGCACGGTTTTGCTTTTATGCATTGGCATCAATTTTGATTTATTCAAAATATTCAAAAAAATGTTGTCTGCATAAAAAAGAACGCAAAGGTGAGACATTAAACTTTTTTCACGTAAGTTGCTTTTAATTTTGAACTTCAAAATAACCTTGAAAACTATAGTGTTCTTTTGTGTCCAAACTGTCTCCACTTTTTACTCTTTCGGGCTATCCAGATATGACATGATCAAAAAATCGAACTTTTTCCTTTGACCTCCGACCAGTACATCAAACATCAATTTATTGATTTTAAAGCCATATTTAATTTATTTAAGGGGTAATTCTGTCAAATAACGATTTCACAAACTGATGAAATATTAAATTTTTAGGCGATTTTTAATGTTTTACTCGGAGCCCCAACAACATTGTTTTAAATACCACTGAAAACAACGTTTTTCTATTTCTTTTTGTTAAGAAGTTTTGTTCTAACATTCTTTTGCTAACAAAATGTCATTAATTTTTTCTAGATCTTACTTTTTCAATTTGCCCCCCTGCAAAATATAACCTTTTCATTATTATTTTTAACATGCACAATTTTTAACATCCTTTTATTGTTTGAATAACAAAGTAAATACTTGTTTTCAGGGTTTGAAAATGATTCCTACCATGAATTATTTGAAAACATGTTGAAACAACTGTTTTGTTGTTCATGAAATAAATCCATGTTTTTGTTAAATTTTGGTCTTTCAAATGTTTCCGGAAGTAAAATTTTATTTCTTCAATGTGGAAAGTTAATATTGATAGAATGTTTGAGATATACGAGAAAATTGCATTAGTTTGTAAAATGTAATATTTGATAGACGGCCTTGATTCAAGCAACAATAAATCGTTTTGATTGGTAATTTTTAAATAGCTAAAAAGTAGATAACAGCTCTGAAGAGTCAATAACCGAATGTTCTTACCACGAAATTTTTTTAAAATTTTAATAGTTCAGAATCAAGAAATTTTGGTGTTATTTTTTCATATTTACTTTTTCTGATTCCAAAAAAATCGTTGATTTTACCGTCAAAAAATGTTAATTGTGCCATTTTTCAATAATTAAAATTGTAATGTCCAAATGACAAAAATTATATGTTTCCCAATCCACGTCAAACATTTTTACCAAATTGTCAAAAAAATTTTTAAATATTTCAAAGCATCTATAATCTGAATAAAATTTTAAACAGGTTTATTTCTTTCCAAAATAAGATTGTGGTTTAAAAACTCTTTTACATCGAGGATCAACAACATTCACAAAAGTGACTTTTTGATGAGGATGTCGAAGATATGGAACATTGAAGATTGGGATATACGGAGATGAAACTTGCAAAAAATCAAGCATAAATTGAACAGCATTCAATTTTTTAATTGCTGAATTTGCTTTTGGAAATTTTGGATGATGAAGTTCTGCATCAATTTGACAAAAGACAACATCCGAGTTGGCGAATTTTCCATTTCCAACAAGTTCTCGAAGGATAATATATTCAAAGCCTTCAATGTCAATGGTGAGATAATGCACAAATCTGGATTTGACAAGATCGTCTAGGAGATTGGTCAATGATACAACTTTCATAACTTTTTTGGAATAACTTCCATTTATCATTACTGTAAGATCAATATTTGCATCCTCGATGCCTAAAATGGAATGTTTAGTTAACATTAGTCTTCACTCAATTTTGCCCAAAGGCAATGCCCCTTTCCGAAATCATAAAATTCCTTTGATCTTTTACCGCCATCGGCAAAAGATCAAAGGCGGCCTGGCTCAAAATGGCATCTTCGCCCTCGAAAAGGAGCGGGATGTTCTGGGCCCTTAGGAAATAAATTGACCCTAATGACAAAAATTTGCATACCGACTCCAAAAGGCCTTAATTGCCCAATTTTTGAAAAGTTTCCAGTATCAGCTGGATCTGCACCAAATACCGTACATTGCGGGTACTTTTTCAGGAACAGTTCTTCCGCAAATGCAACCCCGCCAATTCCAATCGTTAACCATTTACATTCATCATCTGCTTCCTTCATTGGCAAAAACATTTTTTTCTCTCCAAAGAAATAGTTTGAAAAGTTATCCATTTCGGAAGTTGCAATTCCAATATTCTGTTTGATGCATTTTGCAAATTCTTCAAAGAATTTTGTGGATTCATTGTAATAAATTTTTGCAGCTTTAATCATGCAATCATGAAATTTCTCTCTGGCTTCTTGTAATCCTTTTTCTTCATCTTTGTCGTTGTTGGTGGAAGTGCCAGAATTGTCGGCATTGTTGTTGTTGATTGGAATTGAAACATTTCGAGTTTCAAATTTTACCAAAACGATGATAGCAACAACAATTACTCCAATCAAAATTTTATCATTTCCCATTTTTCGAGTCATGTTTTCTAAAATTTGATGAATTGAATTTTGTGTTTATATAAACACTGGTTACTGTATTTAATTGTAAGAATCAAATTTAGCAACCATTCTCAAGTACGTCAGCAATATCTTATTTTAGAGGACGCAAATAATCTTTTCAAGGGGTGCCACCTTTGATCTTGGGACCATGACGGTAAAAGATCAAAGGAGTTTTACCAGTTTATGAGGTGGCACGTGCCCCTAGTGCCCGATCTTGTAGACGTTCCTGATTCAGTCCCGCTAAATAATATCCCAATTTAACTTACCGTATTCTATTCAATGTAAATCAAATTTCAGCAAATCCCTAATAATTTGTTCAACGTGAACTAAGTTGAAACGAGAAAGACAAAAAGTCACAAGGTTAATGTTATGTTGCAACAACAAATTATATTTTATATTTCTGTCATTTTAAAAGAAATCTTACACGTAAAAATCAATCCATTGTTCATTTGAAAGAAAATAATTCCCAAAAAACAAAGGAAAAAATGTCAAATAATTTTTAAATGGTTCTGCACCTGTTCATTAAATAAAACAAAAAATGTCAATTTTTAAGCAATGTAATTTTCATACTTCCGTTTACGTGTAGAGTAAACAAAAAGTATTTAGCAAACATATTTTCCACGTCAATGTTTCATGGAAATTAATGCTTCAGATTAAAGTAATATAAGTATTAAACGATTATGTTTGCCTTAAAAAATGACGCAAAACGACACTTAAAATAAATTAGATTTTAAAAAAAGCAACAAAAATCAGACCTGCCATTTTGAGACTTTCAACTTTAAAAAAATTATATATTGTTTTTTGATAGAATAGAAATTATTCAAATTTTTGCGTTTAGAAAATAAACTCTTCCAAAAAAAATTTTACAAACTTTTTTTATTGGAAAAATATAAACGTTTTTAAATCTCGAAAAACTAAGTTGCATTTTTCGCTGCAGTTTCTTCTTTTCCACGTCTGAAACAATAGCCATCATATCATAGCTCAATCCCAAATAAACATACGATCTTTATCTTCATCTTTATCTTGAGATTGATATGATATCCAAAGTAAACTATTAAAAAATATCCGATCTAATCCCCCAGATAACACAGAAGGAAAAATAAAGTAAGAAACATCGTTTAATTTTGTTTTAAATCTGGGATTATCCATTTCTAATATCAGATGTTTAAAGAGTGGATAAAGGTATAGCAAAATTTTAAGTGACCGTAAAAGCGGCAAAGATCAGATAAAAAATGTTTATTTGTTTATATTTTCCAATTCATGTTTTGTAAATTATTGATTTTTGGCAGTAGTTGTATCTTCTTTCCTTTTATTAACTATTGTATCACAATTTGCAAGGTTTAAATTTAAACGTTTATTTTTAAAAAAATACAAAAAACTATTTTATACAAAATTACCCATAATTATTACCACTTTTTACAAGTTGCTATTGTTTCATTTCCGTATTCAGTATCAAGATATTCCCGATAAATTATACTTGTTCTTTTTGCAATCATTCCAATTCGATATCGATGATTTTTAATTGTTGATTCAATTTTAATACCTTTATGAAAACTGAAAGCATGAGATGCCACGGCAAAGGTATATCCGGCACGGCATAATTCATACGGTAGGGCACATTGATCTCGCTTCATTGAAAATCCTTCATAATGATAGGGAGCTGAAGCATGTACGATTAGCTGAGGTTCCCAAACACTTGAACTAAAAAAGGGATGAATTAGATTTTAAATGGTTTTAAGATTAAGTATACCGATATGTTACAGGATAAAGTGAAGGTGTGGCATTTACATTTAAGGATTGATGAAACCATTTTGGTAATCCTGGGATACTATGACCAATGGAAAAGTAAAACATGTGGAATTGAAAAGCTCTGAAATCTAGGATTTTTGATGAGGTTTTAAAATTATGCAAATTTTTTGTGTTATTAATTGGCACTCCATAAAAAACTTCACTGAAATATTTGCATAATTTATAGGCAAGTTTTTTTAGTTTATTTTGGTTGATATACCGTATCTCGTTTGCCATGGACTCCAACAGCATTTTATTTTGGAGGAGAGTGAAACCATTTTGAGAGGTACCGCCTTTGATCTTTTGCCGATGGCAGAAAAACATCAAAGGGTTTTTACGATTCTGGAGGAGGGACATGCCTCTCGGGTTAAGCCTTTTAATATCATTGTCATTGTTACCGTAACTTACTGTTTAATCTTAAAAAGATGCGCCAAATCCTTCACAGTTCTGGGTTCATCATAGGAAGTATTATATTCAAATCTTCGAACAACAACAGCAATTTTTGATTTTTTATCTACAGTTTTGGATGCTTCCAATAAAATTGCTGATGCATTTAAGCTAAAATGATTTTCAATATCTGCAATTAAATGCAAATCTGTTCCAGCCCCTTCACGGGCAACATTTCGAAGGGTATTTGGGTAGTAAAGGTCAGCAGAGGTATGATTAAAAAATCCATTGTCGACATGATCTTCGAGGTTGCAGTTGTTGACAAGGTCGGTATCGTTTGCATTTGAAGTTTCAGCAAGTCCATCAAGGATGAAAGAAGTTGAACATGTTTCATTCTCAGGCTTCCAAACTAAATGTGTAGAAACTTTTTTTGCGGAATGTTGCATGCATTTATGCAATTTTAGATATGTTTTTAAAGCTGTAAATCCTAATTCATCAACCAAAAGGGCAACAGAAATTCGGTCATCCCAATTTTGGGCCTAAATTTTGTCATTATTTTATCGTAGGAAGATGAAACAAAAAATTTGCATACATGATCAAAAACAAATTTTGAATATCCAATTGAGCCATGTGTGCAGAGGGAAATTGATCGAAAATTTGATTCCTTTGAAGCTTTGGTAAAATTAAACCAAACACAAAATTTTTCAGGTGAATTGTTTCTATTCCAAATTATTACTTCAGGGGTTGATTGAGTCATTGGAGATATCTAAAAAATTGATAAATTAGATTTCAATGCCATACTTGGTCAGGCAAATTAAAATGGGCTTGGCTGGGCATTTATTTATGCAAATTTGAAAAAAATAGCTTGAGAAAATGAACAAAAAAGCTCTGGGCTACAAATCTGTAGACCGGGTGTTTTTAACGAACTATGCCATGCAAATTTTTAAACTTTATAAAGTTTAAAAATTTGCATAAATTAAAATATTCTGGCACGGAAACCATTATTAATAGATATAGATAGTATTTTTAAAAATCAATAAAAAATTGATTAAAATTTATAAAAAAAACTTACGATGTTATCTTTGGCACTACTAATTGATGCTGGAATTCCAATATCAAAAGTTAAGGCATTCGGAACACTGATATCTTTTGGGCGATCTGTCAATCCAATAAAAAGAAGCAAACATCCCGCAAATAATGACCCAAAAAATACTGTTGGAAATCGAAACATTTTTACCCTAAAAATGTTTAAGCATTAATTAAACAAAAAATTAAATGTAAGCAAAAATCATCAACAAGGAACAAATTTTCAGTTTTTTATTTTGTGTATGGTAATGAATTAATAATTAACTTCCGTCAACAAGAATTTTTTTCATGGGTTTACGATGACATTAAATTTGAACAGCCGATGCCTTCTTTTTGTTATGGATTTTTTTTTTTGAATTTTTTTGAGGTTAATAAAACTTACAGAATTTTAGAACAATGACTTTGAATTCCATAAACAAATAGCAGAAAATGAAATAGAAGTATGGTAACAGGGATGCATGATTTTATTGTTGTGTGAAAAAAAGAAAATTTTTGAATACACGTTTTTTTTAATAACAAAAAATTAATGACACATGTTTCAACTTTTAATTAATTATTTTGCGCAAAAATTGCTTATCAATTTGACTAATTTTTGTTTCAATTTTCAGGTCTTCGTAGCCGATTTAAAATAGGAATTTCCTTTAATAAAAATGTAATAAGATTTTTGTTGTAGTACAGCCAAAGGCCCATTTTTCATGGTACACAAAGATCTGGAACCTTCTATCTTCGGCTTTGCTGTGTCTGCTGACATGCTTACAAGATCTTTTAAGTACAACTTTTAAAGGAAAAGACCTACTTCTAGCAAATTTTTTAATATGCAAATTTAATGAAAATGCATTGGCTTCCCTTTACGCTTTTTTTCAAAGGCAAATAAAAAGAGAACAACACACTTTCGCGTGATTCTTAGTTCCTGGTGATAGAAAAATTTGTGTGAAGAGGGACTCTCCCTTTAAAATACCCGATAATTTTTTTGCAAGCTTGCATAAAATTTTAGAATGTTTTAAAAATTTTCTTCATTTTATTCGGACTTGAATTATAACAATAGAAAAATACAAGTATTTCTTGTGTGAACTCATTTGAGAAATTGGGAAAAATACACACAGTATTTTTGTTAAAATAATGATATTTAAGAAAAAATGTCAAAAACAAAAGCACTGTTTTTGATATGCACCTGTTCATTAAACAAATATAGTGGAAATTTTACACGAGTCAAAAAATACATGTCAAACAAGCTTTGATGTTTGATAGCTCATTTTCTCTTTCAAATTAAACCTTTTTTGAGTGACAAAAAATGAAACAAATTTTTTTTGCTTTTAATTGTGACAAATAAAAAAATTAAAATGATTGAAAATTTCAAAAATTTTAATGCAATAATTTAGATAAAATTTAAATAAAAATTATCATTGTTTTTTCTTATTAGCTGAACACAGAAAAAAAAACTAACCTATTTTTCCATCTTTTGAATTTAATCATAGAGACAATTGGTCTACCATAAATAATAACACAAAAATCAGAGAAAAAAAATTGTAGTTAGTGAAGATTTGAATGTATTTTGGGATGCATATTTTTGTCGAAAATACTTTAATAAAACGATGATATATCTCTGACGTCAAACAAACAAAGATTTACAAAAGTTGAAATCTTCTTAATCCCTTTTTTTCATTTGCAATTTTTTTTGTAGTGAGACAAAAAACTTTTCGTTCGAACTTTGCATAGTTTTTTGAGTTCTTTTTTTGTGCAGAGGAACTCAATTTTTTTATTAACTTTCTGCATCTGAAAAATTCAGAAACAATTGCTGATCAAATATTGTAGAATTTTTTCAAAATTCAAGAAGTTGAATGCTTCACATGGCAAAATTTTGTGTTTAATTGTATTTAAATTGCAGCTCATGTTTGTTGCTTTCAATATTATAATTGACATCAGATAAAAAGAAACTTTATTTAAACAGGAGGGCATTGTTTTTAGAGAAGAAAATGATAAGTTTTGGATTAAAATACAAATTCAACATACCAAATTTATTTAAATAATACAATAAGCAAACATAGTAAGAATTACAAAACCATTGAAAAAAAGGAATTAATCGTTTAAATAATGTTGTTGCGACCCGCAAAACTTGTGACATTCAAGATAAAATCATTAACTTTTCGATATCCGAATGTAAAATATTGGAGTTGAACTCTTCTAATATTTTGTAATCGGATACTGAAAAGTTTGTGATGATGTTATTATATTTGATAAGCGGTAAAAGTCGAAATTTGCATAAAGGAGATTTATCATACTTTATTCATTTTGACTTTAACCAGTTCCACTGTTGTTCAAAAAAAAATGTTTCGAGACGTGAAAATAGAAACCCTGAATTTCAATTTATGTCAATTTCGAAAAAAGCGTAAAATGATAGATCTCCTTTTTTAAAAATGGAGAAATTTACTGTAACTCAAAAGTTTACGCTTATTTTGTTAGCATTTTACTTTAAGGAAAAAAAATGTTTTTTCTTTGACATATATTTTTTGACATTTAAATCAATAATAAAAGCTCTCATTTGGTTCATGTTCAATTTATTTTTTTACATAAAGGATAATAAAAAATGTGAACAAGCTATCCAAATAATACGCAAGAAATTATTTCTGTTTTCAAGGACATGTTTACTTCCCATTTTAATTGCTTAATTATTATTTTTGTTGAACTATGATAAATCTTGGAAAATGTTTGGAATATGGAACAAAATTTTTATTCGTTTTTATTGTTATCCAATATGCAATATATTTTTATCATAAACGTAAGCTTTCTTTAAATATGAATACTAAATACAAAAACTAAAACAAATGTATAATTTTTAGTGAATGATCTCATGCAATGTTCATGTAACAATTATATGTCATCAACATCTTCATCAACTCCAACATCGATACCTGCAACAACGACAAGTTTTCCTTTTGTTGAGCAATTTGATATTGTTGAAGATGAATACACAACTGAAAAATCAATGGAGCCATCAACAACTTTAGCAACACCAGAATGTTCAACAAGTATTACAGAAAAACGATATATTACAACTTACTCTTATAATGGAAGATTTGGAAATTTGGTATGCAAATTTTTTTCATACTCGGTTAGCGGTTTACGTACTATTACCTTTTTTGGGTCCGGTGACGAAAATAAATCAAAATGGATTTGCCTCAACAAAAAGACCCTGATTATCAGGTTTCTGCTGCACCAACCTGAAAATCAGGGACCAAAAAATACTTGAAAGTCCTCATTTAATATAAAAAAATTTTAGATATTTCGATGTGCAAGTTTGTATGGAATTGGAAAAGCCCTTAATCGATTCCCATATCATTCAGAAGTTACGACGAAACAAGTTGGACAATTAACTGAATTTTCAGAAGTTTTTCCATTGATGTCAGATTACATTGAAATTAAGGTTACAATTTTTAAACAAATTTTTGGCAACTTTCAATTCTGATTTTTAGCTTCCACCAAAGGGTTCTGAAAAGGTAGTCAAATATGCCAGGGATGCTTGCAAATATGATCCCCCATCAAAGTTGGTTATGCAAATTTTATCTTTAAACAGTAATATTTTTGCAGCTTAAATCCATACAATTCTTCAAAATTTATTCGAATGTGGGGTATATATTTGCAATCATGGAAATATTTTGAAGATTACAAAACTGACATTCGAAAACTTCTAGAATGTAGTCCTGTTTTGAGGCAAAAAGCAAAGGTTGAAGCACCAAATATGTAAGTTGAAAAAGGTTGATAAAATAAATTAAATTGGTAAAATGGATAAAATTACTGTAATGATGTACATTTTTAGGACTGATAATAGCTCCCATAAATTTTGTGTTCATATTAGACGAGGAGATTTTAAAAGTTACAGGACTTTCTTAGGTTTGTTAACAAGAAAAAAATTTGAATATCATTGCCAGTTTTTTCAGAAACAAGAGCAGATTTTTTGGTACCTGCAATTAAATATATCAATAATCAAATCAAAGCTAAAACAAAACAAAATACTTCATTATTGATTTTTGGGGATGATTATAATTTTATCAAAAGTTTAAAATTTCCAAATATGGTAAGACATTCATTTTTGGGATTTACAGATATTTCGCCTTAAAATTTGTACTGGATTTTTCGGAAGACCGAAATGTTCAAAATTTCTCTATGGGATAATTCGGTCATCGTGTAATTCGATAAAAAGGTTGACTTCTACTTTTTCGTAAAGTTTCAAATGTCACCAGAAATTCATGATATTTTTGTATTTCTGAATGTTTCGCCAAAGTACATTTCGCCGAACAATTCGCTTGGATTTTTTAATGGTTATAGCATAACAAAAAAGTTGGAAGTAACAGACTCATCGAATTACACTCTTAAATAACTTTGGGATATTTTGACAAATTTTCTGGCGAATTGTTTCATTCAAATGTTTCACCCGAATCCGGGCAAAACATTCGTGCACCAATTTTTTGATCGAATAAACATTGTTTTGTTTTTCAGTTTACTTCAATCAATACCTTCGGAAATATAAAAGGTAGTAGTCGAGGTTTTGAAATGTGTTTCGCCATTGAATTTTGTGATACATTTTTGTTATCATCTTCATCGAGTTCATTTGGATGGTGGATTGGATATTTGTTGAAAAGTCAAGGAACCGTATATTACAATGCTGAAATTGCAAAAATTAAAACTTTCACAAAATACATGTATGCAGAAGATGCATTTCCACCACATTGGAAAAAGTTGAATGTTTCTAGCAAAGGCATTGTTCGAGAAGTTTGATTTTTCATACCCATGTGAAATTGATTTTTCGTAAATTTTTATCAACTTTTTTAATCCATATTGTTTTATATCAACAGCTTTTTCTTAAAAAAGATTTCTGCTTTCTTTCTACATTGCTCTTGGTGCTGTTGTTGTTGTTGTTACTGGTAACAATTTTAAATATGTGAATAAATAAATGATTTGAATCATGCCCACTAAAACTAAATATCTTTATTCAGCTTAATAAAACTGACTACAAAAACAATTATCCCAATCTCGCAACTTCAAACCATTGGGATTGTCGTTGAATGAGAATTTTCATATAAAATTAGATTAATTGCAGCTTAAACATTTATCGTCTAAAATTACATAATATTTTACAGTAATCAAAAGCAGTAACGGTTTATATTTTTTTCTCTTTATGGGTCTTGTAAGCGAAAATAGATTTGAATGGATTTGCCTTGTCATAAAAACCCTGATTGTGATGTTCGTGCAACACAAATCTGAAAAAAGAAGTCTGTAAAATTTGCATAAATATTTTGCTTAATTTCACAGATTTCAAGCACATTAGTCGTGTTCCTCCCCTGTCTGATGGACTGCTTCTTTTGATATGTTCTTACAAATTTTCCCATTTAAAATAGCTTAAAAATACAATGGGTTATGGTGGTTTTCAATTTTTTTTTCATTTTTAGATTCATGTCAACGGGGATCTATAAAAATGTTAAAAGAACATGACAAAAAAACCTTTTAAGTCCGTCTCGCTTAAAGCACTTAAAAGTATTATGTCTGCCTATTTAAAGTAATATAAATATGTTATCAATTTAATGTTAAATATACTTTTGTAATTGAATAAAGAAAAAAAGCTTGTTCATCTCTACAATCTTACAATCTGTCTCATTTTAATTTCATATTGAGTTTTTGTTGTGCCGAGAGTTGTGATAAGATGATAATAACAATCAAATACTGAAAATATAAAATTAAAACCAAAATATTAAGTCTAAGTCATATGACACAATCTTGATAATTTATTCCAAAAAATATTTTATGATTTATTTGCAACGCCAATATCCATTCCCGGCTAATAATCACAGCTAATACTTTCCCCTGGAAACGTATAGCTCAAACCAAAAAGGATAAACTGTAATTTCAATAGATGCATTTGATAATACATAAGTGATTGTTTCATCGCACCTTTATCTTATGCAAATTTCTTCTTTTCTTACTTTCATTTTCTCCTTTTTCTCTGCTCAATTTTATTGTTGCTTTTAATGCAAATTTTTATACTTTTATTCTCCATTCTTTAAATGAAAAAAGAACATCACATTCACAAACAACATCACATCATCATCGTCATTTATATAAAATTAAAATTATGTTTCGATTTTCTACAATATTCCGCTATTTATTTTTAATTTTTATTGGTTCTGCAATTACAGTAATTTATTTATCAAGAACTTCATGGAATTCCACAAATTTTGATACTCCTTCTCTGATGTCACTGCCTCCACTTGTGCAATCATGGAATAAAAATAATTCTCCAGATAAATTTTGTGTTTGGTTTAATTTTACAAAAGCTATCAAAATTTCAAGTAATTCTTCAATTTCTCTATGCACACATGGCTCAATTGGATATTCAAAATTTATTTTTGATCATGTAAGTCTTTCACTCAACATTGCCTTTGATCTTTTGCCGACATCGCCAAAAGTCATCGAAGCCAAGCAAGGCCGTAGGGAGAGAAAAAAAATCGAGGTTGGCATTTTGATTTTGGAAGGGGCAGGACTTTGATCTTTTGCCGCCTTAATACGGCGGCGGCAAAAGATCAAAGGATCTTCTCAGTTTTGGGGGGCACGTGCCCCAAATGCTTCCTTACGGCATTGAAGTCAAGTCAGACCCAGGCGGCTTTGTTTACTTTGTTTGACAAAAATATTACGTTTATGATTGACCAAAAACTTTACAGTATAACATTTTTAGGCAAAACATTGGTCAGATTTAATTTCGGTTTCTTTGCTACTTGATTCAAATGGATTTTATGCGTTGCGAGCATTTCAAAAACTTCATCGTTGTATTCCAGAAGCTGCTGAAAAAATTTCAAGTCATCTCGTTTGGCGTGCTGCTGAAAATGAAAATGCATCCTGTTCAGCATCATTTATTATCAAAGGACTCTCAAATTTATCTCCTGATTTAGATCCGGAAAATTGTGATTTAGAAGAATATATAAGAAATGGGATATTTGATCATGGATTATCTTCTCCGTATCCACCAAATTCACTTCGAAATATCGCTCGAAAAGGTGCTTCAACAAACCTTCATCTAATTGCAGATATCGAAAATCATCTCAGTTCAAAATCTTATGAAATCCTTTCTTCTTATGCTGCCAAAAGTATTAACGATAATGAAAAAGTTGCTATAATTATTCGAAGATTTGAATATAATGATACTTATTCGGAACCTCCTCGAACGATTGAAGAACTTGATGCCTTAATTAGAGATAAACAGTAAGAATTTTTTATATTTATTAAAATCACAAAATATTATACTTCAAAATTTTAGAGCATTTGAATTTCATCATTTTCTATTTCCAATTGGACATACAATTCCTCGACTTAATGGATGGCTAAATTATTCTTTGACTGCTGATACAGTACCAAATTTGATGCCTGTTAAATATCAGTAAGTTCTTTTTTTCCAAGCAAATTTTATTTGAAGTTAAATTTATTTTAGAGGAAGTGTATGGGAACCTCAGCTTCTTGTTGGTGCAACTTATCCATATCATTTTGAAGGTTTTCCTATAAGATTCCATGATCAACAAGCTTTACCGTATGAATTATGTCGAGCTGGATATTCTTTTACCGTGGCCTCACATGTCTTCACTTTTCACAAAGGAATTAAAAAATTTCCATCTTCAAAAGAATTAGCTGCAAAAAAAGCTGTCGGATCATTGGCGACTGAAACGGGTAAAAAATTCAAAATGTATCTTGATAAAAAATATTCTAATATTAAATCATTAAATTGTAATAATTGGTTATAATAAAAACTTTTTAAAACACAACTTTCTTTTTTTTTCTTGATATTTAATTTTATTCAGTTATCAAATATTTTACATTAGGCGATAAATTCTAAAAATTTACCATTAATAAAAAGGGATATCAATTTTTTTGCACCGAAATTTTATTATTATTATTGAATAATAACTTCTTCTTTGAAAATTATGGTATTTAGGAAAAAATATCTTTGAGTAATATTTATTTAATGTTTGATTCTCAATTTCATTTAATTTTTTGTATGATGTTTCATAAATCATAAAATTTTCTGTGGTTGGAAATAGGCAGTCATTTTTCAAACTATCGAATAAAACCTGCAATAAAAATGCAAAATTTAAATAAAAGTTATACGAATGTAAAAAGGTATACAACAGTTCATTAATAATAGAGAATTAGAAGAAAAAGAGAGTTTTAAAATAGTTAAGGTAAAAGTTTTTTGAAATAACAAAATTTTGAAATCCCATCGATTTATTGTTTTTTTGGAAGGATAACTTCTAAAACGTTTGAAACAAAGCTATTGAAAACTTTAGTTGTATTAGATAGATTGCCAATTAATTCATGGAAATCAATAACAGAATATAAATGAAGCAATCTTTTTTCTAGGGAAAAAAATCAAGGCAACCAAAATATAAAATGAGAACTGTTTTGGACTTCGCATTGTACACCAAAATAAATGAAATGCATGATCTTTATTATATTAAACAAGTTTAAAAAAAATTTTTCAAAGAAGAAGTTATTATTCAATAAAAATAATAATTATTGTTCAAAATATTTTTTCATTAAAAGGCTTAATGAAACAAGTACATAAAAGACGGATGTTTCGCTGGAAACCATAAGGCTTTTTGATGCTGTATTTTTGTTACATTCTTGTTCAAAACAGGTTAAATCCTCTTTACACCGATTCATTATTGAGATATGTTCAGTAACCATAAATTTACTTATTTGTGCAGCAGGAACATCAAAATCAAAAGTCTCATACCAACGTTGAAATGCAGCAACTTTTTCAGAAAAACATCCAAATTGAATATTGATTTTTTCTTCGGTATAATTTCTAACACAATTTACATAAGCCTCATAATTGTTGTAAATAATTGTTTCAGTTGAGCAGATTCTCATTGCTTTAAGAAGAATGATTTTGTTATCAATTGCCCCTAAAAATTAATTTTTATTAAACAAATATTTTATTGAAGTAATTTTAGCTTACAATTATTTTTGGGATCACAAACGTATTCTAATTGGGCCAATGCCATGATCGTAGCTTTACCACCGCTTTTAAAATAATAGTAATTTTCATTGCCAATATTTACACAACTATCCAAAATATCAACACCCATGCATTCCTTTAAACGTTCACCATATGGGCAAAAGTGAAGATTTTCTAAGATTGTAGACATAACATTTCCAACCTTATATGGTTCATGAGGCAGAAAATTCCGCCAAGTTTCAGTTGATTCTAAACAAGCAGCCATTTCCTAAAAAAATTTTAATCTTACATGCTTAATAACATTTTGGTACTGTATCTTGAATTTGAATCAAGAGAGGTTTGGTACGGATTTCTCAAATTTCTTACTTACAGTAGTTGTGATGTTATTACAATCCCCCTGGACTTGATGAAGGCCAAAGATTGCAATAAGCAACCCAAGCAAAAGCTTCTTCAACATTTTTAACCCTTAAATTTCACCAAAATATAAACTCGATTCATATTCAGATTTAAATGTAACCAAATGAATTCAAATGAAATAATGAAGAAAAAAAAAGTTTATTTTATATTTAATGTTGCATCAACGTTTTCATGATGCTGTTTTTAATGATTCAACACGTATTTCTTTAAAATAAAAGAATATTACATATTTTTCTTCTTCAAAAACATTTGTTAACCTTCAGAAAATGATTTCATCTTTTGAATTCTTCTGTGTTTAAAAAAATGTTTAATAAAAATAAATGTTAAAAAAATCTTTCATCGATCTGACACATTGAAAAATTTAATATTTATCGAAACCACAATTTGAAAACATAAATTGCATGTTTTTAGTTAAAAATGCTGAGAGTTTTGTATTAAAAAATGAACAAAAATTAAGAATCAAAAACCGACAATTTCGACCTTTACATCAATTTCGGATAAATTTTTTATAAAATCATAAAATTTTATTGTTTGAAAAATAAAATAATTTTGGTCCACTGTGATATCGCTTTTACACCCAGATTAAAAATCTACAAAAAAAGAGAGTGTTCGATTATATGTATCATAGAATCGCCATTGGAAATGGAAAATAAAAGTACAAAGTTGCATGAAATTCATAGCGATAGAATGGAGCACAAGAGGTAGAACTGTAATATAATTAAAAAATGGATGATATTTGCATAAAATTGAGATGGGTGGAAAACAGTGACAAAATATGCATTTATGAATCGTCCAGTGCGTCCATTGCATTATAATCGGAGAAAGTTGAATGTTTTTTACAAGGGTAAAAAAATAAATGTAAATTTTATCATTGTTGGTGTTATTTTAACATTCTCACATTTTTATTACTCACTTCATTTGTCTGTAAAACGTCTTTCGTGTTTCTTTTTCTCTCTATCAATCGTATTGTGTTTAATTTTTTGTGTGAAATTGATTAATACAAATTTTATTTTATTTACTCCTGATTCTTTATTCGTGGTTTTTTGGTATTAACTCGTGAATATTTTTGGGTAGGCATTGTTAATCTGCTTCTTAATCCGCGTTCCTCCATGTCATACCGGAATTGGGAGGTTTGATTTTCTCTGTGGCATTAAAACACATAATGCCAAACGCGTGAAAACCACCGATTACAGTATGCTCCATTCTTTGAACATGCTTTGGTTTTTCAACTTGAAAATTTCTTGGACAATGTTTTATCTCATCAGTTACTTATTTATCAAATATTTTTAGGTATTTTGAACTATGGTAAATGTTAGAAAATGTTTGGAATATGGAGCAAAATTTTTATTCGTATTTATTATTATTCAATGTGCAATATATTTTTATCATAAATGTAAGCTTAATTTTATTGATTAATTTTAAAATGTAACAACAAAAATTGTTACAAAAGAAAGACTTGGTTAACTTTTTAATTTTTAGGGAATGATGTTCCATCAATGCCTCCATCAAGTTTTACATACGCTGATCGATTTGGTATTGTTAAAGAAGAATCCACAACAAAAGAATTATCAACAACTTCAACAACTCCAATATGTTCAACAAGTATTACAGAAAAACGATATATTACAACTTCCTCGTACAAAGGTCGATTTGGAAATGTGGTATGTAAATTTTTTTAAAAACTGAATAGTTTAAAGGAGGCGGAGGTTTACTGTACTTTTTTCTGTTTTGGGGTTTCTTAACAAAAATAGGTTTGAATGACTTTGCCTCAACAATAGGACCCTGATTAGCTTCATACTGCAAGAACCTGAAAATCAAGAATTTAAAATAGTAATTAAGCCGCCGTCACTACTACTACGACGACACCGACAGCACGATTATGATACCTTTTATTTAAAATTTCAGATATTTCGTTGGGCTAGTTTTTATGGTATTGGAAAAGCTCTTAATCGATTTCCTTATCATTCTGAAGTGACGACGAAACAAGTTGATCTGCTGACTGAATTTTCAGAAGTTTTTCCATTGATGTTAGATTACTTCGAAATTAAGGTAAGATTTTTTTGGCAGCTTTTGTCATTACATTATTTCTTTATAGATCCCACCTAAAGGCTCAGAAAAGATTGTAGAATATGCTCGAGATCCTTGCAAATATGATCCACCGTCAAAGTAGGTTATGCAAATTTTCAACATACGTTCATGATTTATCAAAGTTATGACGTCTTTTTTAGTTTAAATCCATACAATGCTTCAAAATTTATTCGAGTCTCGGGAATATATTTGCAATCATGGAAATATTTTGAAGATTACAAAGCTGATATTCGAAAACTCTTGGAATGTAGCCCTGTTTTAAAGCAAAAAGCAAAGGTTGAAGCACCAATCATGTGGAAGTGAGTTTATAAAATTGAAGAAAATACTGTAATAATATTTGTACTTTTAGGACGGATAACAGCTCTCATAAATTTTGTGTTCATGTTAGACGTGGAGATTTTAAAAGCTATAATACTTTCTTGGGTCTGTTTGTTTGATGATTAAATGATGAAACAATTTACATATAATTAATTTATTTCAGAAACAAGAGCAGATTTTTTGGTACCTGCAATCAAATATATCCATACTCAAATCAAGGCTAAAACAGAACAAAATACTTCATTATTGATTTTTGGTGATGATTATAATTTTATCAAAGGTTTAAAATTTCCAAATTTGGTAAGACATTTATTTTTTGGATCATGGATATTTCTCCTAAAATTTTTCTGGGTGTTTTGAGTAAAAAAATTAGACTCATCGAATTATGCTTTTGTTAAAAATTTAACACGTTTTTGTCTTCCTAAAATCCCAGACAAATTTTTTTGGTGAAACATTCGTGAATTATTTTTTTGGTCGAATAAACATTGTTTTGTTTTTTAGTTTACTTCAATCAATACTTTTAAAAATGTTAATGGTAGCAGTCGAGGCTTTGAAATGTGTTTTGCTATTGAATTTTGTGATACTTATTTGTTATCGTCTTCATCGAGTTCATTTGGTTGGTGGATTGGATATTTGTTGAAAAGTCAAGGAACCGTATATTACAATGCTGAAATTGCAAAACTTAAAACTTTCACAAAATATATGTATGCAAAAGATGCATTTCCACCACATTGGAAAAAGTTAAATGTTTCAAGCAAAGGTGTTGTTAAAGAAGTTTAAAATATATTGTTATGTAATAATAATAAAAATTATATAATATATAAACGTATCATTTTTTTGTAGTAGAAAAACGGCTTAAAACGAGTTCTCTGAATTTTTCAAAAAACGTTGGCATCGACAAAAATTCATTTTTCCAAAAAGTGAACCCATGTTTTCGACCATGCTTAACAAGCCTGGAACAATAAAATAACTCCTGATGTTGAGGTATATTTGCAAATCTAGAATCTGCTTCAACGTGCTTGTACGACCTAAATTTGCATAACTTTGCTTTCAAGACAAGATATATGTGATTTTTGGATATTATTTATGCTATTAGTGTGTCTTTAAATACAAGTTAATAGTAAAATTCTGTACCATTTGATGTTAGTGAATTTTAGATACTGTAGATGGAAGGAAATCAATGATTACATAGTATAATGTGTTTTAAATGGTAAAAACATGATCGAGAAATAATTTTAGACAACTTTCAATGTTTTTTATTCATTATTTGCGATGTTTGAGGGTTTATGTATTTTATACATATACCTCAACATCAGGAGTTATTTTATGTCTTGTGACAAAATAATTCCAGCGTCCAAATGATCAAAGAAAAGTTTGATTTTGATAAAAACAATGTTTGTGAACAATAATCAACACTTTTTATTTTTGTGTTTCAGGGGTTAAAGTCAGGGGGAATTTTTGATTTAAGCGGATATATTATATCATGCCCTGAGGGGATTTAGCATGTAAAAAGTGATTTTAGGGCAATACAAAGATTACCATTGAATTCCCCATGGTCGAAAACCTATACAGATGGGAAATTAGCATAATTGGATGAAAATTCGATTTTTCATAACTGATCGAATTTGTGTTTTCGTGGAATCGTGTTTAGTATTAATTCCATAATCGTTTTTGCTCCCCTTACTTTTTTATCACATGGGACCCCCCAGGGGTAAAAAACGACGGGGAATCTAATGGTGACAATATCTAATCCCGGCCGCAACTTTGAATGGCACTTTTGCCGTGCCGAAAAAATAAAAGTGCCAAAATCGGTTCCCGCAGCGAAAATTTTGAATCAGGGACGTCAGATTCGGATTCCCCGACCTCGAAAACCTTTATAGGTTTAAAAATAGTAACAATATCTCATACACTTTAAAAATGCCATCGGATCGAAAAAAGTGCCACTTTTCTCTTCGAGACCATAAAAGTACGGGTTACGGTAGGAATTGAGCTCTAATATTTTTGTTCCAGGCTTGTTAAGCATGGTCGAAAACATGGGTTCACTTTTTGGAAAAATAAATTTTTGTCGATGCCAGAATAGTTCATATTTTTTTGAAAAATTCAGAGAATGTGTTAAAACATTGTATTTTTAAGCATTGTATTCCTTGAGCTCTGATGGCAGCAAAAACTCCACATTTTGATAGCCCTTGACTAAGGTTTTTTCCTTTGATCTTTGCCGGTTTTAAGGTTAGTATCGGTTTTTGATTTGCATCATGCCTACAAAATACACAGAATTCTACCATAAAGAAATAATGTCTGTTAGTTTGTGGGTATGATTTAATTTTAAGACATAGTCTGGATGGCTTTCGAAAATGAGCGGCGCACACAAAAAATAGATTTCCCTCAAATTGTGCCTATAGGTAAATCGACCCTGTAGAAAACGATTAGGCAATCTGTTTTTGCTCAAAAAAATTTCTTACTGTAGTAACAGTATATCAAAGGTTGAAGCCGACGAATTTTCAATCAGATACGAAAAATCGGCAAATTTATTTTTATCCATAATTTTTATTTTGTATAGGTTTTCGAACATGGGGAATTCAAATAAGACACTTTTGCAAGAATCAAAATATCTGGAACGTCGATTTTTATACTACCCCTATAGTTAAGAAAAACGGGTGTTAGGTAAAATGTGTCAACTAACAATGGCTTCAAAAAAATTTTTGTGATGAAACATTAGATTTAGAATTAATGGCATTTTAATACGGAATTTTTTGGAAACTTTAAGAATCTTCTGTAAAATGATGGAATTTTCTTTCCGGGATCTTCTAGATGAAAGCGGTAAAAAAAAACTGCATGCAAATGTAGTAAACAATAAATTTCGAGATATATGTATTGAGTAAAAGTACTATTTTTGAGATGCAGATGCAAGAGTTACAGGAGCCTCAAAAGCACTTTGGTCCCCTAATCTTATTAAAATGATAAACAAATATTTTTATACGTAAAAAATGTTGACCATTTATTAAAAAAAGATTTGAATCATGCCCCCTATAAATACATATCTTTATTCAGCCTTATAAAATTGACTACAAAAACAATTATCCCATTCGTGCAACTTCAAACCATTGTGATTGACGTTAAAATAATTTAAGTTTTTGAAGAGAATTTTCATATAAAATTAGATTAATTGCAGCTTGATCAAATTGATGACAACCACAAAATATTCTTTAATTTTTGAAAATTTACAGTTATAAGAAAATAAGTTAAGCTAAAAACAATTACTTAAATATTGAATTTTATAAATTAGTTGCCTCATGGGGTGCAATACAATTTGGTTGTAAACTGCATTCAACAAATCGCGACATTGCTTTCCAACCCATTTCACTTCCAATCCAAAGCATTAGGCCACTTTGAAATTGTGGGAGTGATAGCATCGTACATATTTTAGTTAAGCATGTTGACTAACTAAAGATTTTAAAGAATGTAATGAAATAAAGGAACGACCAAATGGGAAGCAAAAATATATTGCGCTTTCATGTTTTTGAGAACGTGTTGTATAATTTGCATAAGATTGAGATGAGATGACAAAACAGTGATAAAATTTGTGTATTGTTGAGTGCGTCCATTGCACTCTAAAAATAAATGTAAATTATATCATTGTTGGGGTTATTTTTACATTCTCACTATTCTATTACTCACTTCATTTGTCTGTAAAAATTTTTTCGTGTCTCTTTTTCTGAAGCTGATAAAAATAAATATATATTTTATTTTATTTACTCCTGATTCTTTATTCGTGGTTTTTTGGTATTAACTCGTGAATATTTTTGGGTAGGCATTGTTAATCTGCTTCTTAATCCGCATCCGCGTTCCTCCATGTCATACCGGAATTGGGAGGTTTGATTTTCTCTGTGGCATTAAAACACATAATGCCAAACGCGTGAAAATCTATCCACCGATTACAGTATGCTCCATTCTTTGAACATGCTTTGGTTTTTCAACTTGAAAATTTCTTGGACAATGTTTTATCTCATCAGTTACTTATTTATCAAATATTTTTAGGTATTTTGAACTATGGTAAATGTTAGAAAATGTTTGGAATATGGAGCAAAATTTTTATTCGTATTTATTATTATTCAATGTGCAATATATTTTTATCATAAATGTAAGCTTAATTTTATTGATTAATTTTAAAATGTAACAACAAAAGATGTTACAAAAGAAAGACTTGGTTAACTTTTTAATTTTTAGGGAATGATGTTCCATCAATGCCTCCATCAAGTTTTACATACGCTGATCAATTTGATATTGTTAAAGAAGAATCCACAACAAAAGAATTATCAACAACTTCAACAACTCCAATATGTTCAACAAGTATTACAGAAAAACGATATATTACAACTTACTCGTACACTGGACGATTGGGAAATTGGGTATGTAATTCATTTCAATATTTCACGGCTAACTTCTCAAGGGGGATAAAATTTTAAAGTGAACATCTTTGTCTTAGACAGAACAAAGCCTTGATTTTTTAAACGCTGGATCAAAAGGTTTAGTAGTCACACAAAACATTTGTTATCCCATCTTACCTCCTCCTCCTTACTTTGACTAAATTACAAATTTTAGATTTTTCGTTATGCAGGTTTGTATGGCATTGGAAAAGCAATTAATAGATTTCCATATCATTCTGATGTTACGATGAAGCAAGTTGAACTGCTCACTGAATTTGCAGAAGTTTTTCCATTGATGTCTGATTACATTGAAATTAAGGTAATATTTTTTTTGGCATTTTTTTGTCATAATAAAATTTCATTTTAGCTTCCACCAAAGGGTTCTGAAAAGATTGTCAAATATGCCCAAGATATTTCCAAATATGATCCACCGTCAAAGTAGGTTATGCAAATTTTCAACATACGATCATGATAACTTCTCTTTTAGTTTAAATCCATACAATGCCTCAAAATTTATTCGAGTGTCGGGAAAATATTTTCAATCATGGAAATATTTTGAAGATTACAAAGCTGATATTCGAAAACTCTTGGAATGTAGTCCTGTTTTAAAGCAAAAAGCAAAGGTTGAAGCACCAATTATGTGGAAGTGAGTTTATAAAATTGAAGAAAATACTGTAATAATATTTGTACTTTTAGGACGGATAACAGCTCTCATAAATTTTGTGTTCATGTTAGACGTGGAGATTTCAAAAGCTATAATACTTTCTTGGGTCTGTTTGTTTGATGATTAAATGATGAAACAATTTACATATAATTAATTTATTTCAGAAACAAGAGCAGATTTTTTGGTACCTGCAATCAAATATATCAATACTCAAATCAAGGCTAAAACAGAACAAAATACTTCGTTATTGATTTTTGGTGATGATTATAATTTTATCAAAGGTTTAAAATTTCCAAATTTGGTAAGACATTTATTTTTTGGATCACGGATATTTCTCCTAAAATTTTTCTGGGTGTTTTGAGTAAAAAAATTAGACTCATCGAATTATGCTTTTGTTAAAAATTTAACACGTTTTTGTCTTCCTAAAATCCCAGACAAATTTTTTAGGTGAAACATTCGTGAATTATTTTTTTGGTCGAATAAACATTGTTTTGTTTTTTAGTTTACTTCAATCAATACTTTTAAAAATGTTAATGGTAGCAGTCGAGGCTTTGAAATGTGTTTTGCTATTGAATTTTGTGATACTTATTTGTTATCATCTTCATCGAGTTCATTTGGATGGTGGATTGGATATTTGTTGAAGAGCCAAGGAACCGTATATTACAATGCTGAAATTGCAAAACTTAAATCTTGGACAAAATATATGTATGCAGAAGATGCATTTCCACCACATTGGAAAAAGTTAAATGTTTCGAGCAAAGGTGTTGTTAAAGAAGTTTAAAATATATTGTGATGTGATTAAATAAATAAAGGTGTTGATTTGGTGAAAGTATCATATCTCAAAAAAACAGTAAATAGTTGAAGTTTACAAAGCTGCTAAGCATTATGGTTTCAGAGGGAAAGCGGTATTGTTTTAGAGATTGTCCCGATTTGAGTCCTGCAATTTAAGATGAGCGTCAGAGTTGACTTGACCCCACCAACCCATAAAAGAGCTGACGTCAGATCAAGATAATCCCTAAGTCTGTGATATATGTTTAACCATCCCTAAAAATGTTCGTTGTTTTTGCATTTTATTATCGCTTTTATGTTTTCAAACTATCACCGACCTAAGGTTTTTGATCGAATCTTGCCCATGAGTTTTATCAACCTTTTTTGTGTCCCTCCGTGGATTTTTTTTCGGATTTTTTAAATTCTATTTCCAAAGTTTTTAGTGTGTAATTTTTGTATTTCTATTGTTTTTTTGTCTAAAGGGATTAAGAAAACGAAAGTTCATTTTTTACATTTAATTCGATAATAAAAAAAGCATAAAATTACACGTTTTTACTTGAAATTTTTCTAAAAATCTCTGCTCAAACAGATGAGTAAATACAATGTTTTTGTGAAATGGATTGAATTAAAATACTTCCTTTATTTTGTATTCATCTAGAATATTTTTGTTGTTACAAGCATCAAAAATCTATTGTTTGTTCTTTTTTGAATACTGAAATAAAATGTTACAGAAACTCTCAATTGCTAAAAATAAAAATTTATAATTATGCGTGTTCTTGCACTTCGGGTAAGATTTTAATTAATCAAAATATTTGAATAATTACAGTATCTTTCAATATTTTTTAGGTTCGAGTTGCAAAACTTGTTTTAAGCATTACCGTAATCGGGCTGATACTTTTATTAATATTAAATGATTCTTACATAAATATAAATGATAAATATCATGTAATACTTTTTAAAGGTAAAATTTGCATATTTTAAACATTAGCAGTATTTTATTTCGGTAGGGTCAGAAACCATTTCAAGGGTGCCGCCTTTGATCTTTTGTCGATGGCGGTAAAAGATCAAAGGGTTTTAAAGTTTCGGATGGGGAACATGCCCTGGGGCTTCTCTTTGCTGATGTCCCTAGTTTGAAGTTTCAGTAATATTGAATTAATTTTAGAAAATACTACCGTAGTAAATTACGGTAATACCATTCACCAAAACAAAGAAGCCGAAAAACCGCTCCTTTTCGATCACTGCAAATTAGCAGATTTAGATCCTTGGGATCCGACAATCAAGAGATATTTGGACCCGTTTCGAGATCCTTTAAAAAATTGTAAACCAAAAGTGCCACAAATTTCTAAAATGGAAAACGGAAAACTTTTTATTTATCCGCCGCCAAAGATAGCCTTAAATTGTCGATATATGTGTTTATATCCAAAAAATGATTATGCTTTGATTTTTGGAAATTGGACTACAGTAATCAATGGCACAGAACCAAAATGTGATGTGGTTGAAATTGAATGTAAAGATGCAGCCAAAAATGAAACGAAAGAAATTTTTTACAAATTTTTACATGCCAAAATTTATCGACCTGAGTTAGTTTAGGGCTTAACTTTATGCAAATTTTAATCAAAAGGGTACCAATTGCAGTTCACCGAAAGTACCATCAGCATCATCATTGCCACCGCCAGAACATCCAACAACTAATCAAGGCAAACCAGATGTTCATATAATCATCTTTGATTCAGTTTCACAATCTCAATTTATTCGATCCTTGCCAAAAACCCGACATGTCCTAAGGGAATATTATGATGCCATTCCATTTCGGCATTTAAATAAAGTTGGACTTAATAGTCGACCAAATGGTTTTGCATTCCTTTTTGGTAGGATCAAAGCAAATTTAAAAGAGTTGCTAAAACTATTGTTTAGGATATGGAATTTATCCCATCCCAAAATCTCCAATGTCCAAAGGGCATGAACCAGATTTGACATATCAGCAATACTGCAAACAATACCTTGATAATGATCAATTTATTGGAAATCGATTTAAGGATGGCGGATATACAACGATGATGTCAGAAGATTGGAGCATGGGAGTGTTCAATTGGCCTGGATGTTATGGCTATGAAAGATCTCCAACAGATCATTACATGAGGTACGCTTATCCCAAGCATGAACATTAGCGCCGTCTTATTTCATAGGGGTGCATAAACAATTTCGAGAGGACCGCCTTTGATCTTTTACAAATGGCGGTAAAAGATCAAAGGTTTTTTAAGATTTCAGAGGGGCATATCACAGTGATGGCACACGATCCTGAGGTTGAGGAATATGCCAAAATCAGCTTTACCTTAAAAGCGGCAAAGATCAAAGGAAACATTTTTGACAAAGATTCGGATTTTTTTACCTGCATTATATTTGAAAATTCCCAATCATATGCAAATTTTAGACCATATCAGCTCCGAATTGACGGGCATCGAAGATGGCGGCATAATGGTCTGCTGCATATTGTTCAACATTATTCTTGCAAAGAATCTTTCCATTACCAAACTCAATATCTCCAAGATTTCATTAATGCATATCCAGATAAGCCCAAATTTACCCTTACCTGGACAAGCAATCTGGCACATGATGACCTCAATGCCCTCTACCATACTGATGACTTCTTTTATAACTTTTTTAAAGATAATCGAGAAAAGTTAAAGAATTCTTATGTATTGTTTATGGGTGATCATGGAAATCGATTTTCATTTATGCGATACACAGAAGTTGGACAAACAGAAGATCGAAATCCATTTCTATTTTTATCAGTTCCAGAACATTTACGAAAAAATCATAGCTTTATTGATACAATAAAAGAAAATGCCCAGCAGTTGACAACACATTACGATATTTATGCAACTTTGAATGAAATTGTTAAAGTAGGTTAAGCTAGAATATTCATCCTGTAGGATGTTATTCTTTAGGATCGTAAAGATCAGTTTTATGTGTTCAAGCAAAACTTGACGTCCATGTTCAAAGCGGCAAAGATCAAAGGGAAGATAGACAGGATTTAGACAATCAGTAAAAAAGTCAGCAACAATGACAATTTATAAGTATCCCCTGAGGCCAGGAAGTTAGCAGCATTTTATTCCAAAGCGGGCAAAAACCTTTTGAAGGGTTACCGCCTTTGATCTTGTGCCGAAAGCGGTATTAGCTCAAAAATTTTATATGATTTTGGATGTGGCATGTGCCCCTTGTATCCTACTTTAATGATATAGCTGCTCTAAGGGGTTTAGCAAAACTTCATTCTTAATAATAAAAATTTTAGCCTGAAAACCCTCGAATCCAAACCCCTCACATCAAAGGCAGCTCCTTTTTCCATCCATTACCCCAACCTCGAACATGTGACAAACTTCGAATTCCATTTGAATATTGCCAGTGTCAACTTGATAAAACTCGTCTCCCAAAAGATAATAAAATTGCCCTTCCTGCTGCAGAACTAATGGTTGCTCGAATGAATGAAAATTTGCATAATACTAATGACACTACTGATGTTTGCGCTGAATTAACACTCGATCCAGATGCTGGAATTTTCGTTGATGAATTCGTTGAAAAAGGAAATGTTCAAGTTTTTGAAGTTTATTTCAAAACTCAACCTGGAGGTGGAATGTTTTCTGGATTTTTAACAAAGTCAACCGAAAATGGAACTTTGGAAATATTTTCTGAAAAATTTCCAAGAATGAATTCATATGGGGCACAAGCTCAATGTGCTATTGAATCAAATTTTGCATCGTATTGTTTCTGCAAAAATTTGTTAAAAAAGGATGTTTTAACAACTCAAAATCCAATATCCTCAACACTGCCATTAGAAAAGTTGAAACTGTTAAAAGAAAAGCTAAGCTCGATAACCCCTCCGGCAATCACATCCACAACGTCGACTTCAACTTCAACTTCAAGCACGGCAACTTACAATAATTACAGTACCTACAGTACTCCAAGCCTTCTTCAAATAATATCAACGACAACTTTACCTAAAAATTCATAGCTAGAGTTGTTTATTTTATGGCATTAAATAGCAAAAAAGTGGTTTTTCTTAATTGTAATAAGAAATTCTAATTTTAAAATCGTTAAAATGTTGAACAAATGTTGTAACAGTTATGCATTTTTTTCTTCACTATTTTCGACGTCTTGAATCAAGACTCTTAATAAATGTATTATTTTTGTTTTGTTAAATTTGTTAAAATTGTACATACATTTGTTCAAAAATAAAAGCTATTAAAACTCTTTTTAAACAAAAATTTGTTAAATTTGGTGTTTTTATCACGTAAAAAAATTTTTTCAAATTTTTGTAACTAAAATCTTATAAAATCAGGCAAGTATTAGCATACTGTAGCTTTGTTAAAAATTGCATATAATTTTGTCAGATGCCCCAAAAAATCGACATTTATAAAGAAAAATGGTGAAAAAATTTCTTGCTGTCATTAAATTATTTCTTTTCTTTGTTTTTGCTTCCACAATTATTTGATCAGCTATAACAAGAAATATATACGAGAAATTAATGTCATTTTAGAAAATTAGTTATTTAATATTTGTAAGCAAAGAACTCTTTTTATTTCAACAATTTATCTAATGCCATAACATTGAATCCAATTTTTAATGTCACGAATCAACATGCATGTTGTGTTTCAATTGTTTAAAAAACATAGAATTTTTTTGTTTACTTTCAAAACAGATGCGGAAGTATAATTTCATGCAGGAAGAAGAAACAAGCTTTTTGAGAATACTTGTATTGAAAGGGATCGTATAAAAATTGCCCCATTAGAAAATTCGAGTATTTAGGATTTTTTAAAGAACTTTACCTCCAAACCAAGGCTGTCCGGAATTCTGGATTGGATTCCGGATTCCGTGATTCCGGACGATTTTTGGCGTTCCGGATTTTCCTGATTCCGGATCATAATTTTTTTTCCGGACAGCCTTGCTCCAAACTCATTAATCTTTCTGACATGAAGAATGTAGCTAGCAGTCAATTTCGAAAAAAAGATATTACACGAACAAAAATATTTTTAATGGGTTCACAAAAACGGACATCGGTTCTTGGGGAATGAATATAGGGTCTTGAGAACCGATATCCGATTTTGGGAACATGGGTTCTTTACGGGGTTCCTAAAATCGGATATGATATCGGTTCTTGAGGAATTAATGTTCTCAAAATCTGATACAACATATATACTTTTATTATTTATGTAAAAAGTGTTATATTTCATAATTTCAATTTCAACATTGTATTTTATCGGTTTGGATTTATCAATGTTATATATTTAGCTTAACAGTAATTTAGATTAATTACAATGTTTCTCGTTAAAAAAAGATTCAAGTTATTATGAGTACACTATTATTTTGGTGTCTTTTGTACATTTGATTACTTTTATTAGCGAAGTCGTTGGAGTTTGAAAAAAAACTCCGCCCAAAAATCAAAATTAATTTTTTAATTTTTTCTAAAAATTTCATGATTTGTAAAATTATTCTTCAAAAAAATTACACACAAAATCGAAAAAGCAGATGTTTAAACAATGTTTTTAATTAAATGTTTCAAAGTATAAAAGCAGTCATGCAAAAAATTTCATAAACAATTCTAAAAAATAAAAAATTGGTACTGTCAAAAATGGAAAGTAGCAGCAAAGTTCCATTAATTGAATCACAAAAACTTCAATGGTCACCATCTTGTTACAACTATTTTTTACTTTTAGTTATTCCAATTTTGTTGTTAACAGTTTTTGAAATTCCTAATCAATTTCTGGAAAGATATATGACAGTAAAAATTTATGGTTTATTTGTGTTAACTTATTCTTTTGGGATCTTATGGTATCAAGGAAATTCACTGGTGAACATTTTTGTCAGTGAAAAAGTTTATGATGATTTTTCAATGTTGTCTTTAATTGTTTATAAGGTAAAATTTGCATAATGCTATCAAGGAGGTCAGTAGGAGTTTATTTTGGAGGGAGCAAAAACCATTTTGAAGGATGCCGCCTTTGATCTTTTGCAGGTTGCGGTAAAGATCAAAGGATTTCTATGATTTCTTGATCGATTATACTGTTACAAAAATCAAATATTTTAGGTAATATCTGTAATTTTTACATTTGCATCCCTGAATTTCGCCCTGATTGTTCTTCAACCCCAAAATTGTTCCCAAAATGATACCTTTAGAAGCAGTTGTTTTTCCCATGAATGCACATATCTCTACATTTTTGGTACAATTTCTTATTACTGGTTTATCGCAGTTCCAATGATTGAAATTACGACACAACTTTTTACTAAATTTGCATCTCCAATGAAACAAATTTCTTTTATTAGCACATATTAAATTAACCTTGTTTAATATCAAATACAAAAGTTTTATAAATAAATCTTTTAAATAATTAAACCGAAAATAATACTGATATAACGGAAAATTAGACGAAATCATCGTTTTATGCAAATTTGTAAAATGCGTGAATCTTCGGTGGAGAATCCGAAAAGTGATAATATGCAAATTTTTAACATTTTGGAGGCTATCTTCATCGTGGCTAAAAATATTTTGTCGAAAAACCGTTAACCAAAATGTACAGAGTTTTCGACATAGAGTTTTTCGAGAAGCTTCTTTTTTCCATGGAAGAGATTAGCTCCAAGGTTTTAAAAATTTGCATATTACTACATAGTTGCTCCATCAAAAACCACACAAATAACGAAAAATTTGCATAATATCAACAAACAGCCATTTTTTAGCTTTGAATGTGATAACTAAATTCTGGTAAAACATTTCCAAGCGGCCAAATAAGTTTAAGATTTTCCAGTTCATCTTCCAGTACGTCAACATCTTCTGCATCAAAAGAAGCATTAAAATCAAAATAATATTTTACATGAGAATTTTTCTAAAAATATTTAAGGATTAAAAAGGTAATAAGAAGTAGTTTAATTACTTACAAGCATTAATGATGAAAATAAACTAATATCAAAATCTTTGGCAAGTCTCCGAAGATCAAGAAGTTTAAGATTTGGTAAAAAAGGGATATCTGGATCAAGGACTGGAAATTTTGATGGCATGTTTGTGAGTGTACTGTAGCTAAAAATGTAAACAATATCAGTGGTAAGTTTTTCGCCGGGATTACGATAGATATCCAATTATGGGGATTAAGACATCTCATATCCAATAATAGGGATTAAGATTCCTCATATTCAAAATTAAGGCTTAGAATACCACATATCTAATAATCAGGATTAAGATATCTCATATCCTAAAATCGTAATTGAGGTATCTCATATCCAACAGTTGGGTCTAAGATATCTATTTCTAACAATTTACGTTAAGATATCTAATATCCAAAAATCGGGATTAAGATATTTCAACGGTTGGGATAAAGATATCCCATATCCAACGATCACAATTCAGAGATCTCAAATCCAACAATTCGGGATTGAGATATCTCACATTCAAATCCATCATTGGTAAAACTAAAATATAAACATTAAACATACTTACATTGACAAATATTGCAATTTTGGAGTACATTTAAAAATATCCTGATATGTAATATATCTGCCACCATCCTTTAATATCTCAACAGCAGACATTGTAATCCTTTCGACATCCCCGCCAGCAGTCAAAAACTTAAATTCATCCACAGATATATTCATATGTGAAAGTCCCAAATCTTTAATATCACAAACAGCAATTTTCGATAACAATGCAGAGAGTTCAGGTTCTTCAATAAAATTTATTGTAAGCTTTTCTGTAATCCAAAATTGCTTTGTTGAAATATTATTCAAATTATTTGTTCGATGTGTTTGCCCATCTAAAGTGTAATATTTCCATGCTTGAGATTCTCCAAAAATAGTTTTAACAACAAAATATGGAAATTCTTGATGTTGAAAATATTTGCATGTTTCCATAAGCTTTAATGCCATTTTTGGAGTGGCATTTTGCTTCATAAATTTTAAGACATCTGATGGAAATGTAAGGGTACAAGGAACTGATGATTCATCCATTGAATTTGATTTTAAGAAAATATTTTAATTAAAAGGAGAATATTTCAACATCTAACATAAAATGCGTTTTTGAGAGAAAAAATATTTTTGAGTCGAACCAAACTATAAAATTTGTCTCTTCTTCTTTTGGTATTAAATTTTTGGGGTATGACTATATTAACTTTTTTTCGTTTTTCTCCAGTTTCTTAGATTTTTAAGTAAAAAGAACAAATTTATTGTCAAATTAAACAAATTAATTTAATTAATCGAAACGTTACTGTGTTAATTTCAAGATCGATCAATGGCTCCAAATACCGTAACTCAGTAGAAGGGATGTGATCTTTGAAAAATTATTTGCCAAATCATATGAAAAATTATTTGCCAAAAATTTGCATAACTAAAAGCTTCCCGAAAATCAAAAAATTGGTATTTTGGAACAATATTAAGATGCTAAATATTTTGGCGCAATCAAAAAAAAGTGTGCCCCAACTTTGATTTGAGGAAGATATTTGGAATGGGAGTACTTTGAGCTAAAATTGAAAAAATTTCTTAACCATTTATTTATTTTTGGTATCTCCTTTTTTTCTGCATCAAATAAATGAAGTACTGGAATGTAAGATTATCAAAGTCGTCATTATCATAAAATGTATTAATATTTTTGGTGAATTTGCTTTTTTTCAACAGTTTTGTCAGCATTGGTTAAAGCCATGAACAAAAGGAATTAGAAAAGGGAGTATGATTTTTGCATGTTAATTTACTAAAGTAAAAAATAACAATGATGTTTGGTAACAATGACATACTCTAGCAAGAATTCTTAATCAAATGATTTTATAAATACTATTACGCAAAACCTTTGTAATTCTGTGATACACTTTTTACATCTTCGATTTGCATATATATAAATTTAGATTTTACATTTGCAAAACCCTGTTAGAGAGAGATCAATAAAATATTCAAAAAAGTGATTGAAAGAGTAACAAAAAAAAATACAATGAAGTAATTTTTGGAAGGTTTTTGAACTGCCTTCGACAAAAAGGAAGTGACCTAAATTTTTTGAGTGGTATGTGTGTGTCGCAATTTTCGATGGGACTAATAAGAGGAGGTCAATTTTTTTGACTCTGTTTGACTTCATTTTCTTTCTATTTTTGATACATTCATTAAAAAAACAAACAATTGATGCTTAGACGTGGACATCAAAACGGATCACCTTATTTGAGGCTTTGCAAGTGAAATGAAAAGTCCGTCTCTAGTCAGGGAATTTCATGAACCTTGGAAGGGTTGAGCTTTTTTTACAAGTTTTCCGTGATTGTGTTTATTTTTACAAGATTCTTCTTGGGAAATGATGTTTTTTTTCAATATTTTTAAATAACATTGGTTAAAAATATGAGCAAAAAAATTTGAAATGCACTATTTTGTCAGAATGTAGTTTATCATACGAATATTTTTCAGAATTATTGCTTTAGTGTCATATTTTTAATTGAAATAATTATATAATTTTGGGGAAATCAAAACAAAATATTCAAAAAAAATGTATTTAAAGAGAAAATAAAACTGAAAATGCACATTCTCGTCAATCATCAAAATGTTTTGAAGGTCATTAGGGAGTTTGACATTCGTGAATGACCTTGGTACTATGAGTTTAAATTAATTAATAAGAATCGGTTTTCAACAACCAACAAATTTTTCTTTTAACTTTTTGAGTAAAAAAGGTTTCCCAAATTCTTTATATTAATGTTAACTTAAAAGTATTAATCTTAGATATTGCCACATCGTTTCTTCATGTTCGACAACTATTCAATTTAAATTAATCCTTGTAATTCTGATAAATATTTTTCTTAAAGTTTTACATAAAAACTTGCATTTTTTTAAGAAGATCAATAAACTATTCAAAAACTAACTAAGTCGAAAGAATAGCAAAAAAGAAAAGTAAAAATGAAATGAAGTCTTTTTTTGTAGATTATCTAACTAAAAAAAATAATGAGTGACCTGAATTATTGAAGTGCCGGGCATTCTTTGAATGAGGACATTCTTGAATCAATGTTGTGCTTTTTTATTTTAGTCGCCTCCGCCTCCGACTCCGCCTCCGGAGGCGCAACTACACTGTTCTTGATGGGCCCAATATAAGAAGGGAAGATTTTTTTGGCAATGTTTGACATCGTTTTTTTTTTCTATTTTTGATACGTTTCAAAAATGTGAGGAAAAGTTTTATTTTTTGAAGTCTGTGATCCTCTTAAGATGTCAAAAAATTTTTTTATTGAAGGGTCGCTATAATCAATTTTTTTATAAATAATAATGATTAGATTCTAGATTCTAATCATTAGAATAATTCTTTTGAATAATTTATATTTTTTTCAATCATCAAAATGTTTAGAAGGTCATAAAAGATTTTGACTTTCGTGAATGACTTTGGCACTTTTAGTTTTAATTGATCGATATCTTTCTCCAATAGCACAAAACATTTCTTTTAAATTTTAGAGTAAAAAAGAATTTCAATAATATCTTGGAATGCTATTTACCAACAAAATTAATATTAGATATTGGGCTGATGTTTAAGTTTCGAGATTTACCCCTGCATTTCTCAGATACATTTTTTTTCTTGAATTTGCATATTTAAATTGGCATTGCAGAGAGATCAATAAAATATTCAAACATTAATCGTCAAAAAAAAAACAAGAAAAAAAAAGTAAAAAATGCAATGCCGACTTTTTTTTAGGTGGTCCAACGAGCTTTGACAACAATGAGTGAATGACCTTAATTATTGAGGGGCTGGATATTCGTTGGGTGTGTGCCGCGACTTTTGATGGGTCAAAAAAGACAAGGAATGATTTTTTGGCACTGTTTGACATCGGTTTTGCTCTATCAATTTTATACTTTTTTCTTCAATAACTCATCTTTAGACATGGCAATGGACCAGACATGACTCACAGAGAGTAACACCTCATCCGGGTTCAGACACTTGGAAAAAACGAAAAAACACAAATGTTTGATCATTTGCATAAATTCAAAAAAGTTGAAAGTGATTGGCTTAAATAATGAATTTTATTACAGACATTTGCAAAGTTATTTTTTACATGTAATTTTAAAAACACGTACTGTATTTTGTGTTTAGCATTTGAAAATTTCTCACAAAAGTATGTTTTTTCTCATGAAAAAAGTACAAGTATCACGTATTTTTTACTGTTAAAAATGATGTGAAACTTCCTTGTACGAGACACAAGTATTTCCAAAAAAGTACAAATTGTATAAGTTGTAATTAACTTAAAACACGAGTATATAAAAGATCCAGGCCAAAATGTAATCCACTTCTTTTCTTCAGAAACCAGTGCCATTAAATTTCACTGTAGTCAAAATAAATTATGAGTGCGTCGTCAGCTGAATTATTAAAACTTGTCTCAAATATTTTTTCATGTGCCTCTAGGGGAACAGGGTTTACGATTATTGTTTTTTTGACAACACAATATTTTAAACAAAAATCTAATCATCGATCTGCGTATTACGTGATTTTAAATATTGGATATGCCGTAGATTTTGTATTGCTTGTTGAATGGTTAATTCCACTTCCAATGAATACATATTACTATATTTTGATAATTATGATGTGGTATATTGTATATTTTACAACAATCTGGAACTTTGTGCTTTGCTTGAATCGATGCACAGCTTTGGCATATTTGGTCAAATATGATAGGGTAAGTGTTAATATTAAAATAAACTAATAAGGGACAAAGAGGGGCAAAATGCCAAACAATTTTTGGCATAACGTGTCGAATGCCAAATTATTTTTGGCAAAATGTTTCGAATGCCAAATCATTTTTTGGCGAAATGTTTCAAATGCCAAATTTTTAAATAAATGAATTTCATTAAAATTTCAACCAGATTAAAACTCAAATTAAAATTACAGATTTGGAGACCATTTACCATGTTCTTTGTTATTACTTTCATGTTGGCTTTTCCTTTTATTGTTGATGGATATACTCTATTCTTCAATTCAAATTGTTACATTTCAAATTACGCAACATGTGCAAATTTCCGAACATCATTTTATCTAAAGGGTACCCTGATTAATGCAATTTTAAACAGTATCGGCATTTTTTTGATCACAATTTCAATGTATAAATCCTCCCATGACAAACATCGCTCAAATTCAATTCATGCCAAAACTGAACGAAAACTAATTTATCAAGCAATGTTTTCATCAATTTTTCAACTTATGTCTTTTGCATTGAAATATTTCACAGCAACAAATACCAGTGTTTATGTATTTGTGACGTTCATGTATTTGTCGGATATCGTATATCACTTTCAACATTTAGTCGTTATGGGAACACATTTCCTTTTATCTCCATCTTTTAAAGTTGCATATCTTGAATTTTATCATTTAAAGTTTTTATTGCCAAAAAGAAACAACATAGTTGCGATTAAGAGTTCAACTGGTAAACATTTTACTTCTACCGTATCCGCAGTTGTGTCTATTATGTAAATTTTGTCTTCATTTTTGTTATTAAATTTTTTTAAATATATAAATGTCTTTTTGCTCATATCTGGCTACAGTGATTTTTGTTTTTTGCTAACAAATTTTTTGTATAATTCTTTTAAGGACATTTATTTTTAGAACTAAAAAAGAAGTACAATTTGCAGTTTTTGGAATTAATTTTAAGACACGAGGAACTTACAAAAGTTTTTTCGTAATTAAAAAAAGTGCATGAAATTTGTAGTCGTTTTTGGGAAAATTCACAAAAACGTTTGTGAGAATTTATTGAATTCCAAATTTTCAATTTAGCTAATTGCAAAGGTAACGCCAACACATTTGAAATAAGGCAAAAGAAGGGTACAGTAAGAAAAGAAAGAAAGAATCAATAAATAGCTGGTGGATAAAAACAAACAAGTAAAACGGCAAAAATTTTCTAATCTCTCCAACATTGCAATTGCTTTTTTCAAGCAGCAACGATTTTGAGTAGTGAACGTCAATACGATTTTATCCATCGCGTGAATCCTGATAAATCTATCCGATCCGACGAAATTCTCAATCCAAGATCCCAATTCAAAATAAGAGATTAAGAATTTTGGATTGGATTGACGAATTTAAAAATATTCGAGGTTACGGTAGAACTGTAGTTTTTAGGTAAATGCCAAAATACAGTATTCTCGAGTTTTTCAAAAGTTGTTGGTTTTATCTCTTTTTAAAGGTATTTAGCAAATCAACCATGGGGAATCCAATGGTGATGTCCATTTTCGTTGAAATAGGCGCTTTTAGGCACATATGTGGCACAAATATGCAAAAATACCTGTTTTTGACAGATATAGCTTCTTTGCCCGCCACTTAAAAAAATCATTTTTATACTATTTTGTAGCCCTTTTTATGGTGTGAATATCATCTCACATACTGTATTCAAATTTTTGAGTTTTGCCCCGAAAACCGAAAATTACGACTTTCAAGTCACTCAAAAAGTAGGTTAAAGTTGATATAAAAACGTGAAACTTTCACAGTATGTTCCCCTGGCATAGTAGAACATTGTCCAATAGTTAGTTTTTCTTAATCCGGCATTTTGGATTTTTGGATATGTGAAATCCACCCAGATCCCCTGAGGGGGTTTTGACGGTAGGCAAAGTTTGAAACGATCTTCTAAAATCCCAATAATCTCGTATGCAAAAAATGAACTCTCTAACATCACTTTGAAAAATCGACTTGGGAATGAGCATTCCCATTTGAAAAAAAATGAGTTTTAATGATTTTTTTTGTGTTACCTGAGTAACAATTAATATAATGCCTTTCATGATTTTTAAAAAATGTATTTGTTTTGTATCATAAATATCTATTAACATTTTTTAAAGTATCACAAGTAATCTTTTTAAAATGTGATAAAAACAGTTTTAGTAGGTAACAGCCGTTAACAAAACTATGCAAATTTTTTGTTATCTGAATTAAATTTTGGGTCAGTTTGCTTTTTTGTCAATTTTGGTTCTTGCATGGAATGTATAACAGAAAAATCACAAAACACTGAATAAACAAAACATATTTGTCAAAAAATGGCTTCAAACCCATTTTTTTGTTTGATCAGTTTCAACAATGAAAAAATATTATTAAACATTAAATGTCAAACGAATATTCATGTTTTTTTTTGTGTGTAATGCACCTGCACTTTTTGTGACAAAAACAAACTGTTTTTTATTACATCGATTTTAAATGGGATTCTTTTTATTGAAAATTCAGTTTCAGGTTAAATAAATTTTTTTATTGTTTTTTTCTTTATTTACTAGCATTTAATGACATTTAAAATTATAAAAAAAATTGTTTCGTAAGCTCCAAATTATGTAAAAAATTAAGGTTTTCACAGTTTTGAAAAATAGTTTTCGTGACACTTTAAAATCAGGGAAGATCAACTGGATGGGAGACCATAGACAAGGCCTCAGGGAGAAAAAATTTTAGGCAGGGCATTTTCATTTTGAAGGGGCCATGCCTTTGATCTTTTGCCGCCTTAACACGGTGGCGGCAAAAGATCAAAGGATTTTCTCTATTCTGGGGAATATTTGTCCCAAATGCCGCTTTTTACGCCTTACACCGGAGGCATACATTTCCTTAAAAATCATAAGAATCAATTATTATTTTACCACAAAGATCAAAGACCTGACCCCTCAAAATTGTTTCTGTTCCCTCCGAAATAAAATGCTGCCCTATTCCATCAGTTTTTTTACATCAAATAAAACATCAAAAAATATGTTAAAAAATATATTTGTACTTTTAAAATAATCTTTTCTGACCAGCATTTTAAAAAAATGATCAAAATCGAATGGGTGTATTTTAAAAAAAATAGGATTATAGTTTTTTATCATTATCTTATAATACTTCTTTTAAACTTTAGTACGCCCAAAATTTTATTGCATTTTTTTTAACTTGGCAGCCGACATCACCATGGTTAAACAATAAAAAAGAACATAGAAGAAATTTTTAAAGCTTTCTAATATTTGTTTAAAGTCAAAAAAATCGGGTCAATTTCTAAAAGTATGTTTAAAGAAAAAAGGGTTATTCCATTTGTAGGAATGAAAACAGATAAAAGAAATGATTTGCAATGTTGGAGAGCATTTTCAATTTTAGCAGTTTTGTTATTTCATATTTGGCCTAAAATTACTCCAAATGGCTTTGTTGGAGTTGATATGTAAGTTTTTAGCCAGGGACATCAGCATAAAAATCTTTTGATCTTTTACCGCCACCGGATCAAGATCAAAGGCGGCATCACCCAAATGATTTCTACCCTCTCTAAAATCTTGCTGGCGTTCTTGTTTACATATTATTCAAATTTTTATATCTAACCAAATTTTATAGATTTTTTATTATCTCTGGATATTTTATGGCAAAGCTTTATTTTAATCGAAAAACTTTTGGACTGTCATGTTTTGGAGAATTTTATTTTAAACGTGTAAAAAGAATTACTCCTGTATATTTTATAATTACCATATGTTTAATTTTTTTATTACCGTATTCCATTCATGATGTTGATTATCAGCTTGCGCTAACAGATTTTAAATGGGCTTCGGTATTTTTAACAAATTTTCAAGATAAATGGTCAAATTTGGATTATTTTAGTGTTGTAAGTTTTACACAGGGATAAATTATAAGAATTAGCATATTGCATTTGATTATTTTTTTGAGCGGTCCCTGTTGAAACATGGAAGCGTGTTAACTTGAAAAGATAAAAGAGAAATGCCGCTTTGAGGGAGAATGGGGGCCTTCAGTTTTTTCCATAATCCTTTAAAGAAGGTGGCATTTCTGATCCCTGATTTTCAAGTTTGTGCAGCACGAACCTGACAATCAGGGTCGTTTTTGTCGAGGTAAATCCATTCATTTTTATTTTAGTAGCAGGACCCTAAAAAAAGGAAAAAAGTGCGTAAACCACCGACTACGTTAAAGACATAACAAAAATTTATCTCGTGTATTCGCCTTTTCGTTTTTACAATCTCCTTATTTCCTACTTTCTTCTTTTTTTCATTGCCTAGCATATATTTTTTGTTTCCTTTTTTTTGTGGGCTGGTAGCGCAGTGGAAGCACGGCAGTCGCTTCCACGCACAAGAAGATCCCCCGAAGTGCTCAGGTTCGTATCTCTTGTGAAGCCGCAATTCCATAACCCAGTAAATAATCGCGATGTTTCCGCGCCCTTAAGGCGCACCCTTTTTATATTTTTTCCATTCTTGTATTTTGTAACGAAAATAAATTTGAATAGATTTTCCCCGACAAAAAACCCTGATTGTCAGATTCATGCTATACAAACCTGAAAATCAATGATCTAAAAATTCTTAAACTTCCATGTCCCTGTAAAAACTTTGTTTTATTCAAATTTATTTCAGACTTCACAATTCCATTTCTTCCGACATTGTTGGTCGCTGTCCGTTGAAATGCAGTTTTATTTAATTTTTCCATTGATTGCTTTAATTCAAACAAAATTACCCCAACATTTATTTCAATCATTTTTAATTATTCTATTTTTGGCATCATTAATTTTTCAACATACTCGAACCAGCCCAATTGATTATTATGAAAATACAATTTCACGCCTCTGGCAATTTATGGTTGGAATTATTGCTGCACAATTCAGCTTTGAACCAAATAAACATTTATGCAAATTTTTATTTTTGCTATCGTCTATATTAGTTTTCTGCCCGAAAGTATTGCCACAGGGGATTGTTAGTTTTATCAGTGTGATTACGGTAGCGGCAATAATAAGTTTTTCATCATCAAAATACTCACCATTTGATCATTTGCCATTCTATTCGGGGATGGTTTATTTGGGGGATATTTCATATGCTCTTTATTTAATTCATTGGCCGCTAATTACTTATATGAAATATTGTGCCATTGATGGAAAGTTGAATGTTTTCGGTAAGTTTATTGAGGTCATAATTAAAGTCATGCCGTGGCATTTATGCCATCATAGCCCAGATCTGACATCGATTGTTTTGAGGGTGGTAACGGGTAAGCCAAAAGTCAACTCTCATGTCAAAAGCGGCAAAGATCAAAGGAAAACATTTGGCGGAAGGATGGGTTTGAAAATCTCGACAGATAAATGTCAAATTAGGCGAATCCCTGATTTTTTCTGGCATCTATTTTTGAAAAATCTTTATTTAATTTATCTTGAATGTAATGCCGCTAAAATTCAAGTAATATTTTAGGTGGGATATTAGCTGGATTAAGTTCAACAATGTTTGCTGTTTGCGTTCATGAAACTATTGAAAAACCATTGATAAAACATGTTAATAGTCAAATGCGACTTATTTGTTTATTAATTATTGCATATTCATTAACGTTTTGTTACATTCCTTCACATTCAACAACCAAAGTAAGATTGATTAATTATTTTTGAATTATTCGGACATTTTTGTTACAACGAATTCCTGAGGCTAGGAAAATATGCAAATTTTTAAAACTCTTTTTTGCCAGATTTTTTGCTTTGATCTTTGCTGCTTTTAAAGTGAACGTCAAATTTTGATTTACCTCCTCCAAATAACGTTCACCTGGTAAAAGGTTAAAGAAAACCACAAAAATCCTTTGATCTTTTACCGACATAGGGACAAGATCAAAGGCGGCTCCCTTAAAATGGTTCTCTAGGTATCCAAAATAAAATTCTGCTGAAGTCCTTGACTGTTCACATCAGATTCGGATAATCCCAAAATTCTTTGATCTCGTCTTTTTCAGAAAATTATCAGTTCACCTGTAACACTAAAATTCATTGCTGATGTAAACAATTTTTCAAAACCCATGGAACTTCCATCTGAATGGCTCCGTCAAAATGATGTCGAATTTTCGCATTACATCAAAAAAAGTCACACTTTTGTTGGAAATGTCACAAAATGTGACGTTGAAAAGCATTACTTTGTCCCAGCTGGAAATGTTTATACACATTTTTGTGAAGTTGAATCTACCCTAAGGGGAAATTTAACAGCAATGGTAATTGGAAATAGTTATGCCCATAATGTCCTGCCTGTCATTTCGTCCAATCAGTTGCTCAAAAAAGTTACATCCATGACAGCTTTTGGTTGTTTGTATGTAAAAAATCCTGGCAAAAAATGTATTGCTTATTCAAATGCCGTCAAAGAAGCCATTGCAAGGATAAAACCAGATATAATTTATTTTATTCAAGGATATGTTTCAATTACAAATTCAAAATTGAAGCAAAAGGTAAACAGTGATGCCTGGACAGAAAACTTTAAATTTGCATTTGATTTCTTTCAACAGCATTCATCAGTGATAATAACAAATCATCAACATTTTCGATTTCGAATTCCAATTAATGCTGAATATTTGAGACTGAAATATTTTGGGTATGAAATTAATATGAATGAGAGAAAATTGGTAAGTTTTTGATTTTAAATGGGCTTACTAATTTGAAGACCGTTGAGAACAATGCCCGGACCAAAAAGTTTTGGCCCGGGTCGGGTTGGGATTTTTATTAGTAATAACCTCTCTAGCGATTTTTATGCAAATTTTGTAAAAATCAATACTCAGCCCGGTCAGTAAAAGCTGGATCTCATATTTTTTCTGACTGAATTCGGCTTGATGGTTTGCATGACCTAGTAACGCCCAGGGCACTCTTCAAAATTCATTATCTCCAAATTCTTTAAATATGTAAATTTTTATCAATTTTAGCCTGGCCCAACAACTCTTGACAAAATTCAATTAAACGTTTCATGCCCAAAATGTTTATGGATAAATTACAATGATTTCTTTTGTCGAAATGACTACTGTACTCCAGTTGATCCATGGACAAGGTTGCCATTATTCTTGGATGAAGATCATGTTACGATTATTGGTGCCAGAAGGGCACAATCTCTCTATGAAAATGCAACAAAAATTGCTTCGGCAAAAATAAAATAAAAATATTTAACGAATTCAAAAAATTAAATAATTAACATCAGAATAAAATTAATTTATTACAAACCTAAAGTTGCGAAAAAAAAGTAATTTGTAATAAATTACAATTGCTCATTTTCTCTAACAAATAATGTAAATACATTAGATTTATATCATACAAAACTTAATGTTTTTTGGCTTTCACCTAAAAATTAACATATACAAATCGTGGAATCCCGTCCCGAGACACCTTTGTCGCAAATGAGAACCCCTTCTCATCATTCTTCACATTTTTAAGTGTTTTTATGCCAACAAAAAAGATTAAGTATTTTTGTTATTTTTCAATTTTCTTTTCAATCTTTTTATATTTTTCGTGGGTGACAGTGACAGCAGATTTTTATTTTTCAATGGCAAATAATAAAATTAAATTTGAGAATGCCATTTCACAAAACTTTTCATTCCCAAAACCAATAATTACTTATTTAATGAATGATTTGGATGGACTTCAAAAATTATTAATTACTTGTAAATATTTTAAAGCAAAACTTCGATTTAATCTTGTAAAAAATTTAACGTTTGGAGATGATCCGGAAATGGAAAAAATGTTTTTGGATCAAGGAGTGAAGCTTGAACCAATTCTAATTCGACCATCTGAAATTCATCGATTAAAAGAAAATATTTGGTTAACTGAAGTATTTAACCTTGGCAGAAATGTTTTAAATACGGAAATTATATCAAAAATTGCAAAATTTGATTTGCAATGGGTGTGTCTTCATAGCAGTGTTACATTCGAAGAATTGAGAATCTTAACACGATCAAAACGTCTCTACAATGTCGAGATATCAGCACCAATATTTTGTTCTTCAAATGATAAAAAAATCGTGCCATTCGAAGATTTAATGTCTCTGTTATCTCATGCTCCATATTTGATGTAAGCTTTTTTAAAATTTTCTGAGATGAGAATTCATGACAATCTTATTCTTTCAAGGAGTTTTTTAAATTTTAAAGATAGCGGCGAGTTTTTGTATTTTCCAACGAAAATAAATTGGGCCCCAAGGGGGGGGGAGTGGATCCCATTTAAAAAATTCTTTCCAAAACCTTAAGATTAAAACCCGGTCCATGGAAAATATAGTCCAAAAAAGGTGCGCCTTAAGGGCGCGGAAGAATCGCGATTATTTACTGGGTTATGGAATTGCGGCTTCACAAGGGATACGAACCTGAGCACTTCGGGGGATCGTCTTGTGCGTGGAAGCGACTGCCGTGCTTCCACTGCGCTACCAGCCCACAAAAAAAGGAAACAAAAAAATGTTAGCCAATAAAAAAAGAGAAGAAAGTAAAAAGGTGGAAATAAAGAGACAGCGAAAATAAAAAAGGTGAATACTCTAAATGAAAACCGTAGTAAATCTTTAAAGGGCCAGCGGTTTAGTATTTTTTTCTTTTTTTGGTCAGGCATCGAAAATATATTTGAGTAAATTTGTCTCGACTAAAAAACTCTGATTGTCAGGTTTGTGCTGCACAAACCTGAAAATATGATATTAAAAACTGACGCAGAAACTTTTTTTTAAAAATTTTTTTGAAATCCTGGATTCTTTGTTCCTTTTTTCTGTAGATTCTGTATTATTAGAAAACAAGTAAACAGGCTCCGTAAAATCCCTGATTTTCTATTTCCTTGATTTTTTTAATTTGTTAGTTTTTTCAATCACCTTTTTTAGCATTAATCACTGCCATATTACAAAGAATACAATGGATGAACTTTTAAAGTTGGAAAGAAAAATAAAATTAAATGGTTTAAGGCTATATGGAATTGATTTTTGGCTAAATCCAAGACGCTTCAATGAATTTTTATTGGTAAGTTATAACTTATAAAATATAATAAAAACTCAGTTACGATTGTTTGGAAGGCAAAATATTGGTTTTAGGCAAAAAAAAAGTTTTTGTATAAAAAACCGGTATAAATATTTTTTTTTGATAATCAGGGGTTTTTTCTACTGTTTTCTTGCCTGATTGTCAGGTTTATGCATTTTTAAAAAACGTCAAAATTTTAAAAAAAGTGCCAAAACCGCCGTCTCTTTTAAAATTCAAAAAATTTATAAAATTAAATTTTAGAAAAATTTGGCAAATAATGCTGGATTAATAATTTTTTTCAACAACACAAAGACAACTCAAATGTTTCATACAAAAATTATTAAAAAGATAAATGCTTGGACTCCTTCTGAAAGGAAACCTATGGCTGGAACATTTCCTCGATTATTTTATGTTCCAAAAAAGAATTATTTACATGGATTTCCTCCTGCTTGAATTATAAACTTTTTCTGGAAATCAATTAATTATTTTTTCGTTATAAAAGTTTAATGAATTCTTAGAACAACAACTTTTTTTAATTTTATATTGTCATTCAATGCAAGTTTTAAAAACGTACAACGATCAATATGGATAGGATCTTTGTTTTCATAAAAATTTTAAAAATCCAAGATATGCAAATTTTGCTCAATTTAGCAGAGTGAAAGTAACTTCAAATTTGTATTTCATTTTTATTATTACTCTCAGTGTAAAAAACATCGCAAAATTTGCATACTCTGATCTCTGATTTCAAAGAAATTTATAATATACAATTTTTAAACTGAAAAAAATTAATGAGGGTTTGTGCCTATTCTTGTAACAATAAATCTTGAAGATTTTCCATTAAAAAATGCTTTTCTAACATTTTCATTTATTATCAAAATGGAAAACGGTGAAACCAGAGATTGAATGTCCATTGTTGTTTTTAGGAAAATTAACAAATAAGTTCCATTTGCATTTGGAATTACATAGAAAGTCAACTAAAAATGCAGAAAAAATTAATGGTAAGAATTGGATCGATGTCACAGGCATCTAAATATGCAAATTTTTGAAAATCTCAGGTCACGAAAAATTCTTGGAAGCAAGTTTTTGCCAAAACGTTCTCACAATCGGGAATAAAAAATTTACCAAATTTGCATATTACCATACCGTTGATTGTTAAAACTTACAGTTGAAGCTAAAAATAAGCAGTGTGAAACGAAGAAAACAAATGACACAGTTAAAAGCCGAGATTCAAGTTTATATTTGTTTTGATCAAATTTATGCAAATTTGCTTTCAATAATAAAATTAAAGTAGTTAGGTCAAAGAAGCCGGATAAAACGCAAGTTACTATCAGAATAAAAGTATTAAATAATGCGATTCGAAGCTAAACAAAATATTTGATTAATAAACTACAATTTGAACATCTTGTGATACTTACCCAGGTAAATTCACTTCTTATTGGATCTACAATAATAACTTGATACATTGGATTGTTCGCTACAGTACCACCATAATACAAAGTCCAAGAATAAAAAATCGCCGGAAAAATGAAAGCAAATGCAATCATGGAATAAAAAGGTGTTCCACTCCAAAGATTTTTGTATTTTCGTGGTAGGAGAATTGCCGTAACTCGATTGAAAGCAAGAATGACATGAAAAATTGATTGTGTGCAACCCATCAGACAAAAGCCAAAAAGTAAAAATGTTGCATATCCATTTTTCTCGCCTAAGGGTTGAAATATTGCAAGTTGAGATAGCAGATATCCACATTTGATACAAAGTGTTGAAAAAACCATTTCAGTCAAATCAACAATAGCCAAAATTTTGATGATTGAAAAAAATGGAGTTTTTGTTTCAGAATTTTCAGTTGTAAAAAGGTACTTGGCAAAAATTAAATATAAAATATAGGATGGAATAAAGTAGATCAAAGACAACAAAGAATACGTTTCAAAACTTCCCATCTCTTTTTTATCAATGAAATTATTTAAAAAGAGGAAATACTTCTCCAACAATTTTTTAAAAAATATTACTAAATTATTACAACTTTGTTAAAAATTTGATTCAATTTAATAAATAAAAAGTAAGCTTTTCCGATGAAATGTTTATAAACAGGTGGTAATTTTAACTGTACATGGTAATTTATTTATGGTTATGTGTAATAATTAAATGTAAAAGTTGCAATGAAGGAAAAAAGTTTGTCGTAAAAAAGCTTAATGGTGAGTACTTAAAAGGTGCTAATTTAATATTATTTTATGTCTTTAAGTCAAAGTCCACATCACAACAATTTTTAAAAAATGTTAAGCTGGTCAAGTGAAGGGGCGGGATACAACACTTTACAGCTCTTGGATAAAGAAACTGGAATACTGCCAATTAGAATAATAGCTTCTTAAAAGTTGGGGCGGAAGATCAAAGGAAAAAAGTGACACTAAGAATCAGACATTTCATTCAAATTTTTTGAAGCCCGGGAAAGCCCAGCCCAGTCTTGAAGATTTTGGTCTGTGTCAGGGTTGTTACCACATTTGTGTTGATCGAGCTCATTTTCATTTCAGATAAATGAAAACCAGGTCGGCCCGGACATTGAAAGAAGTCACAAAAGTTTACTATTTAAAACTTAGTCTTTGGTTTTTTTGTCTGGGTTTCTATTTTTACTGTTGATGATTGCGTAGGTACCTTTTTGCATCTTTATTAAATGCAATGCCAACTTCCAAAAATCTTCAAAAGTGTCATTCCAGTAAATAAAAACTCATGCAAATATGATAATTATGTTTTAATTCATACTTCCGCATAAAATTAATTTTGGGGTGTTGCAGTTGGCACAATACCCTTGGCAAATGATACAATTTGGCACAAAATTCATTCTTCGAATGCCATACGATGCAGGAAAAAATGGGGGCATTTATTAGTATCTATCAAAGTGAATATATCATATTTGTTACACGCAATACATGTAAAAATTACAGGTTATTAATTGCAAAAAAATGAATAACGATTTGCACAAAAAAAATTTGTAGCAAGAAATTTACATAAAAATACAGAACTGTATTATGATGTGTTTTTGCACAGAAACGAACAATTAAAGCAACGAAATAGTCGGTTCCTCTTTAATAAAATCACGTTATTATATGACCATTTTTTGAAGTTTTTTTACAGTAAGAATTCGTTTGATTCCGTCGAACTTCAAGCTATGTAAAATAAATCAGAAGAATTAAATGTTGATATAGCTACTGTACTGTCGGACATATTTAACTGATATATGCAAATAGTTCATCAGACATAAAAGTAGGCTTTTAATCGATTCTTAAGAAACTTCCAAAAACGGGTAAGACAAGGCGATGATACCCTGTCATCACAGTTCTTTATTATTATTCTTTCTGCATTGACTTTATTTATTCTGCATCTGGAGATACATAATAAATTGTTTTTTGTACAAATTTTTATTTCAATGTTTAAAAAGAACAACACAAATTTAAATTTTAAATCATTTTTACTATTAATATTTTTTATGCATACAATCAGTTTATCATTTTTATCATAAACGTTTAAGAAATTCTTGAAACAACATTTCTTGAATAAACTTTTCTATTAAAAAATGCTTTTCGAACGCTACTATTTAACAACAAAATACAAAAGGGCGAAACTAGTGATTGAATGTCCATTGTCGTTTTTAAGAAAATCAACAAATAAGTTCCATTTGCATTTGGTATTACATAAAAAGTCAACTAAAAAAATTTGCATATTATAAAAAGCTTGAGATTTTTGTAACTTACAGTTGAAGCTAAAAATAAGCAATGTGAAATCAGGAAAACAAAAGATACAGTTAAAAGTCGGAACTCAAGTTTATGTTTGTTTTGATCGAATTTATGCAAATTTGTTTTTAACAATAAAATTAAAGTAGCTAGGTCGAAGACACATGTTAAAATGCATGTTACTATCAAAACAATGGTGTTAAAATAGGCAATTCGAAGCTAAAAAATTCAATTAATTTAAATTTAGTAATAAACTATGTCTTATACATACCCAAAAAGGTGCTCCATTTCTTAGGTAATCTACAACAACAACTTGATAAATAGGATTATACCATACAGTACCACCATAATATAAAGTAAAAGAGTATAGAATTCCTGGAAAAACAAAGGCAAATGCAATCATGGAATAAAATGGTGTTCCACTCCAAAGATTTTTGTATTTTCGTGGTAGGAGAATTGCCGTAACTCGATTGAAAGCCAAAATGACATGAAAAATTGATTGTGTGCCGCCCATTAAACAAAAGCCGAAAATCAAGAATGTCGCATAACCATTCTTTTCACCCTCAGGACGAAATATGACCAGCTGAGATAACAGATATCCACATTTGATACAAAGTGTTGAAAAAATCATTTCAGTCAAATCAACAATAGCCAAAATTTTGATGATTGAAAAAAATGGAGTTTTTGTTTCAGAATTATTAGTTGTAAAAAGGTAATTTGCAAAAATTAAATATAAAATATAGGATGGAATAAAGTAGATCAAAGACAACAAAGAATAAGTTTCAAAACTTCCCATCTCTTTTTTATCAATGAAATTATTTAAAAAGAGGAAATACTTCTCCAACAATTTTTTAAAAAATATTACTAAATTATTACAACTTTGTTAAAAATTTTAATAAAATTTAAATAAAAAAAGTGTGTCTGATGACAGGTGACAATCTCCGCTAACACGGCCATATTACCATGTTCATGGTAATAATTTATTTATCGTCTCGTAATATTTAAATGTAAGCAAAAAAAGTTGCAATGAAGGAAAAAGTTTGTCGTAAAAAAGCTAAATGGTGAGTACTTAAAAGGTGCTAATTTAATATTATTTTATGTTTTTAAGTCAAAGTCCACATCACAACAATTTTTAAAAAATTGGTAAGCTGGTCAAGTGAAGGGGCGGGAAATACCTTTTTAGGTAAAGATTGTCTACTGGGAAATGAAAGGATGGAAAACTGTTATCAATTTCCCCTGAGGCAAACATTTTAAGGGAAAAAGCAAATGTTAACAGTAGACATGGCAACGGGTCTTCTTTTTTGAAGGCTTTCTCTGGACTGATAAAAAAAGTCTGGTCTGGTTCGGAAACTTTTCGCCCTGGGGCAAACTTTGCTTTCAATATTCATGTGATAGTAATTTTATTTATTAAGTTTGTAAGAAAAGATCAAAGGCGGCTTGACCGGACTGGATCCAGGGTTTATCTGGGTTGATTGGACCCGCTGAATTTGTTGTTAAGCGACACAAAAATGGAACATTTCGAAAACATAATTTCCACGAAAATGCTAATGTTTTGATTGCCTTGTTAAAGTTAATATTTATTGCATAAGTACCTTAAATATTTTATTTATTTTTTTATTACTTTAAGTTGTACATAAAATATTGTGCCAATTTTTGGAAACTTTCATAAATGTAATTCGAGTAAATAAAAATTAATGCAAATATGATAATTATGTTTATATGTTTCAATGTATACTTCATCATACAGTTAATTTTGAGGTGTTGCAGTTGGCACCATATCCTGACATACCAGCAGGTGACACTAATTGGTACGGAATCTATTCTGTAAATGTCAAATGACGGAGGGGATAAAATGTTTTTTATCAGATACATTTAATTGATAATGTCTATCCCAGTGGACAATTTTGTTTCATAAAATATTTACAGACTACAAATGGCAAAAAATGAGTTACCAAAAGCTGAAAATTTCGGTTTCGCAGAATTTGAGTCAATTATGTAACAAAAATTTTTATGTTTTCTGACTAATTTTTGCGTCGAAAGGTACACCTTTTACAAAAATGGATATTTTACAGTAACAAACATTTTTATCTCAAAGCAAAATTTCAAAAAAATTTGCATAATACAATATTTTCAAAAATTAATCAATATCAATAGGATACCTTATGTTTGCGTTAAAACAACATTTGATTTCAATCGTTTTCCAATACAAAGAAATTGCTTGTACCAATTTTGTAGAACAATTCGATAGGATTTTATGACGAAAATTACTGTCATTGCATTTGCCACAGAATGAAGAGTAAAAATTTGTACAAAAATTTCACTCAAAGCTAAAAAAGATTATTATTTGTCAAACTTATTGTTAAAAAAAGGCGACAGTTTACGCACTTTTTTAATTCCTGATTTTCAGGTTTGTGGAATCTAAACCTGACAATCAGGGTTTTTTTGTTGTTTATTTAAATAGATTTTCGTTTCGAGACCCAAAAATTGGCGCCCTGCGCCGTAGTAACATGAAAATTTACAAAACGTATTTTATTTTTTCATAAAATATAGACATGTAAGTTTTGCAAATTTGCATATCACCACGCTTCGTAATATGCAAATTTTTTTCTTTTTTTAGTTCCTGCAACGAAAATATATTTGGTTTTTCTCTACAAAAGGACCCTGATCATCAGGTTCATCCTGCACAAACCTGATAATCAGGGATTAAAAAAACATGTAACCATCCACCGCTTTTGAAGTTTTAAAAAACTTACAATTAGCATTTCCAATTTCAACCATTGACATGACAAACATAAAACTCGTTGGAACCATAATAAAGAGAATTGGAGTTAAAAGTTGCAGAACCAAAACACTCAAAAATTGTTGTCGCATTTTCATTGTTGAAAAAGAAATTTCATATTTAATTTTTTGAAGTTTCCAATAAATTCTACAAACAATAATAAAATTAACAAAAAATGGAAAAATAATTTGAATAACGCAAATACAGTAATATGTTAAAGATTTTGATGAAAATATATTTCCTGTACAAGTTGCAGTTAAAAATAGATTATATAAATCTGGTTGAATATTTTTTACATTTGAAATTGTCATATGAGTGTCATAAATTGTAATATATAGGATTAAAGCTGGGAGGGGATATATGAAAGCTGAGATGATAAATGCGATTGCAGCATAACGGGATTGAAGGAAAATATTGTTGGTGGTGATTGAAAAATATTGATAAATTAATCCCATAAATAGAGATAGTCCACAGAAGCTTAAAGTTATATGTACGATCATCTAAAAAGGTTGTGAATCAATAAAATGGAAAACTTTAATTACTCAAATTTTAAAAGGACACCATCAGAGCTGATAATTGATTTTTACATATAATGAAATATGGTTCTCAAGAGGGAGTAATTAAAACATGGCAACCTGGCAGCTGCCATGATTTCATGCTTTAATAAACATTATTTCTGGGTACAACACATTTTGGTGTGCGGGTGGGGTGATTTTCATGGGGCTGATCAATATCTCGAACTTTGGCAAACATTATGCAAATTTTTATAGGAAGCTGCAGGTTTTCGCTGTGAAGCTGTCATGTTTTAGTTTTACCGTCTCGAGAATGGTTCGAGATCACTAACAAATATGCAAAAAATTACATGTCTATTTTTAGGTTACGGTATTTTTTGGCACTTCAAAGGTTGGAATCCTTCTTTTTAAAAGAGGGGTACGAGCTTCTAAAAACTACAAATCCTTGGATAATTGAATTACGGTTATTTCCTTTGATCTTTGCCGCTTTTAAGATAAAGCTTTACATTCTATCTATTCCCATCCACCTACAGAACAGCTGAAGTCAGATTTTATTAATCCCCTATCACTTTTGATGGTTCCCTTTTTAGTGATATGACTTACAAACTGTACAGTTGTTCCCCAAAAAGGTCCTAAAAATCGTGAAATTCCAGCTGAACAAATTGATAGCTTTGAAAATATTGGAAATAACCCAAAAATAAAACTCATATGAAAATCCAACAAAAATGCAAATACAACAGTTGACAAAATGTAATATTTATAGTTTCCCATAATTACTGTTGAATGTTTTAAAATTAAATATATTGTTAAGCTATTTACAATTACAGATAGAAAAGTGTTCAAATGAAGTCGATTTCCAAATTCTTCAACTTCTTCGACAGTATATTTCATGGCTTTTTAAAAACAAAGTTTTTTTGGTATTAAAAAATGAATAAAAACTAACAAAAACAACTATTTGGCAAGTTTAAACCTTTAAAGGTTATGAGTTTTTTCTAAAAAATGGTATTAATAAATAATTCTTTAATATTAATAATAGCAAAAAACAAAACAATTTTTTTTAATAGAATTTATACTACAACACCTGGTCAAAAGGAAGGAAAAACGCAAAACAATTTTTGTTAATTGCTTTTTAAAAAAACTGAAAATTTAAAGAAAAAAGTTATTTACTTTCTTCATTTTTATAGCCCACATTTTTTCTGGAAAAGAACAAATTTCTTACAAATATGGACTAGTCAAGTCCATTGATATCAAATGTTTACAAGTTAATAGACTTGGTTTTCCATGAAAAATGAGTAGTTTTTGTAAACATTTTCTGTTTAAAGCGCTTGTAAAATGTTGTAAAAATTATTTATTAAAACCTTTTATTCTTTGTACACAGTAAAGCATTTTTAAAATAACCCTTTCTATACCAAAAGTACAAAAAGGCACTTTGTGTGATATAAAAACACACAAGGGCAAGTCGGAGGATAGCGGAGGATAATCCTCCGGAGGGTAGAGGGTCGCGTCGGAAAAAAAAGAGGGTCGCGCGAGGAAAAAGAAGAAAAAAGAGAAAAAAGGAGGAGAAAAAGAAAAAAAGAAGGGGAAGGGGAAAAAGAAAAAGAGAGAACCTGTGAGGGTAGCGCAACTTCAGCAGATCCTTAAATCTGGAGGGTAGCGCTTCTCTTGTTTCAAAAGATCCTTTGATTCTGATGGTAGCACTACCCTTTCTTCAGAAGATTTTTGGAATTAAAGGGTAGCGCTACCCTTTCCCTTTGAATACAAAATTTTGTTAGAGTAGCGCACCCTTTGAATCTAAGAATCTGCTGAACTTGCGCTACCTTCTCCCTTTGAATCTAAAATTTTGTTAAAGAAAGGATAGCGCTACCCTCAGAATCCATGAATCTGCAGAAATTGCGCGATCCTTTGAATACAAGAATCTGTTGAAGAAAGGGTAGCGCTTTGAATCAAATGATCTTCTGGAACAACAGAAGCGCTACCCTTCAGATTCAAGGATCTTCTGAAGTTGCGCTACCCTCACGGGTTCTCTCTTTTTCTTCGGGATCAAAATTCTAGGAATTGCGGCGCCCGGGTATTTACATGAGATAATCACTCAAGAAGGCCAGAAGAATAACCTACAAAATTTTAATTAGACAATTGCATTTGGAAAATCGATGTCTGTGTTTGATCCTCAAAAGTTTCTAATTCTTTATGAACTCTTCCTTTCGATTTTTTTCAGTTGACATCAAATTTATGAAATTATTTAGAGTGGTGTTAAAAATTAATCACGATGCATGGTTTATCATTTTTTCCACCATACTCTACAAAAAAAATAGAAAAGAAAAGTTTTGTTGCAAAGTAATCCGATCGGAAGCTCAAAATATCAGATCACGGATCGGTGAAAAAGTTTCACATTTTCATTGAAAACCACACTTAAACCTTAAAAACGGTTTAACTTGGTGTGAAATAATAGTTATTATTGTTTTTAAGAAATATTAATTAACTTAATCGGATATCCAATCTTTGTCGAAAAACTAAAATCTTTCCAAGTGGTTTTTACATAAACGAATACGTACTTTTAATGGAACGGATTGAAACGGGTTAAAAAATTTTACTGATCGGATCACTGGTACGATTGTATTGCCTTAAAATAGTTTTAATAAGCAAGCTGCACGATCCGTTCATAGGTAAAACATTTTCCAGGTTTGCTAACCTCAACCTTTTTTGCACAACATTTTAACCAATTTATTACTGTAAAAAAGTAACACTTCAGTTCTTTTTGGCATTTACCGCAGTCATACCCAACTTACGCCGGGGTTGGAGCTCGATATTTTATCCGTATGCAGGTCATATGTGGGTATTATGCTTATAAAAAACCCCATTTATGTAATAACTAATTCATAACTTATTGTATGCAATTTTTACGGCATTCTTAAGAATATAATATAATTATACCTTTTTGTTTGCTTTTGTAAAAGGAATTTTTCCCATTTTCATGGGTGAGTTCGGCACTTTTCCCAATTTTAACGCTATCTATTTCACGGATATGTATGTTTTCGAACACAATGAATCCAAATCTGTAACATTCGAAACAACTTGGCTTCTTAAAATTCCAAAAAATTTGTAATTTTTAGCTGTTCATAATCATTTTAGGCGGTATTCGGCGTATTTTCAAACAGTGGTTAAATAAAAAACGATTAGGATTTGCCCATAATCATACCTACATAAGACTTGCATATTGACAAAATATCGAGCTCCAACCCGGCTTAATTTGGGTATTTCTACGGTTAGTTAATATTATTTTTGACACTGTCTAATTGAATAGGGACAATACCAATTTTTCTCTCTTCAATCTTTCATTGTTGAGCTTTAAGGCTGCTCTCATTTTGGACATACAGTTGAATAAGCTAAACAACTTTGAACCAAAAAAATTTTATATACCTCTGCTGAGAAACTTATGAAGAAACTAATCTATCTAGCCTAAATTCAGGAGCAGCACATGATTTGGTTTTGTCGAGAATGCTTATTTTTATTAAAATAAATGCTACCGTACTTTAAAAAGTGTGAATATAATACATAACCAAAGAGGGGATCCTATTAAAATCATTAAAAATAAGAAAAAAATTTTCGAAAAAATCCAAAGGGGGGACCCTTTGGGAAAAAGGGTCGCGAAAATTTCAAAATCTGTCCTCCGACCATGCCCACGTGTGTATAAAAAGATGAAGAAAGTACTTTATTTTTATATTTCACACGACTACAGTATTTGGCTCCGTGAAAGAACTCAACTGAAAGACATTATCCATGCTTCTCGTGAACGAAAATGGAATTATCTCAAAAAGCTGATGACACTTCCTGAAGATCGCTGGAATAGAAAACTAACTGAATGGAATCCAAATACAAAACGTCCGGTTGGAAGACCACCTACAAGATGGACAGATGATTTCAAGAAATACACAAATAAAAAACCGATTGAATTATTATCACTTTGTTTATCTAATTATTGGTGTCTAAATGTGTCCCCTTTCGTCCTACGAGACAGATAAAAGGTTTTAAATAAATAAAATAAATAAAAAAACGACTACAGTATCATGTATTTGTATTATTACTTTTTACCAGCAGCAGCACTTTTATTAAAACGCGGTTTGGTAAATTTTTGAGGATCCCAACATGAATTTCTAGTCTCACAAATGCGAAATCCAGATTCAGCAACCTCGATTATCCTTATATCAAAGAAAATTAGAACGATATCTTTGATGGCACCATAGACACAAAAATACCGTTTTTAACTGCCATAGCCCAAAAATATGCAAAAATAGCACTTTTGTGTAAAATATGGCACTTTTGCCCAAATAGAAATTAGATCTGGGCTTGTTAAGTTAAATCGAAAATGTTGGTCAATTCACAAAAAAAAACTGTGCCAAAGCTTTCAATACTTCAGCTAGAATGCATTTAAAGCAATTGTCATTGTTTTCTTCTTATTTATTGTTTTGTAATCTCAGAAATACATTTTTGTTCACAACTTATAAAAATTAAAAAAAAGCTAAAAAAAATGCAAAAGTTTGCAGTAATTTATTAAAGGTAAACAGTTTTTTGAAAAAATTTGTGTTGAAAAAATTTTCACACGTTTTTGCATTTTTCACATGATTTTTGAATTTCGCGGGTTTTTTGATACGCAGTGATGCGCAGTCTTTCATTTTCCTTTGCTGCTGCGACCTTTTTTTTGTGTTGACGTCATCACGTTTTTTTGTGTTCGTTTTTGCTTCTTTTTTTACCTTTTTTTGCGTGGTTTTCTTTGTTTTTTATAGTAATATTTTATTTAACTGCTGCTCAGATTTAACGACAAGAAAAACCTCGAATTTTTAAAACTCTGGACGTTTTTTTGTTTTTTAAAACAACCATCCTCTCTTTCAGTTTTTTCTTCTCTGATTGTTGTCGCTTTTTAGGCCTATAGGCGTGGTTTTTTCCTTTGGCGTACCCTCTCTCCTTCCCCTTCTTTACAGTATCTTATTAAAGATATATTACTAATTTTCATCTCTTTTTTAGGCTTTTCTACAATGTATAAAAAGCAAGCTTCAATGTGCAATTGTTACAGTGCTTGTCACCATCACAAAGTTTGGTTAAATTGCTTCAGTCAACGTGTTTCAAATCCATCATCCTCGACTATTCCTCCTTCTCGAAAGCGTATTGCTGATGCTTTTACTTCATGGGATACTCCACCAAAATTTTCAAGAATTGAACCATCTGTTAGAATACAACCAACTGTTGAAGCGCCAAGACCTAATATTATTCAAATCTTTCATAATAGTCCACCTCTTGAAGGCCGCCTTGTAACGAAATCAGTGTTTATTCCACCACGAGAGGTCCCGAAAGTTCAACGTGAAGAAACCATCAATGAATTGAGAAATCGTCGAACAACTACAAAACCTCGACATATTTTGCTTTATCAACCTATAGTTGTTCCTTCTACAGCCCCAACGCAAACTAAACCACCGCGTACTTTGCCGTATGAACCTGTTAGTTCTTCTACTCCTCCAAAACCAACTTCTCAAGATGAACATGATGGTCTTCCTCCAAAACTTACTCCAATACAAGATAATGGTAATGATCTTCCTCCAAAACAAACTTCTCCAAGTGTTGAACAAGCTGAAGATGCTCCTGCTGTTCTCTCTGGTCCTCCATCTTCTGTCGTGTCTCCTTCTGAATCATTTGAAAGTTGTGAAAGTGATAATTTCGTTGATGAAGAAAATAGAATGTTGAAACAGAAGGTTGAAAAGATAGGAACTTGTGTTTCTATGATTATTGAATTCAGTCATGCTTTGAACTTGCATCCTGTTGTTACTGCTTCGCTGATGCAAATAAAAAATTTCTGTCGTGGTATTTCTGATGAAGAATCTGCTGGAAGGGGATAAGTTCTATTTGATTTACTTTCTTAACCTAAATGTTGTGGAGTTTCTTCTTAACTTTTTGTTAGGACTTTTTTGTTTGTCTAATAGTATTTTTATAATATCTTTGTATTCATGTTTTTGTATTCGTAGTTTATTATTATTGAATAAACTTTTTTTTTAAATGTAATATTCCAGGAAGAAGTACATTTATCTGTTTTATTAATCAGTTGATTATTTTTAGATCAGTTTCTAAGAAAAAGTTATCTATATTGTATGGGCCACACATGCTGCAAAGTATTCTTTAGTTGTTAACAAGCTGAAAAGGCATCTATAACATAGCGTCATTATTTATACAAAGTCTTACCGGTTTTGTGGGCATGTCATATTTGCAAATGTTTTGGCAGCTAAAGAATACTTTGTTATGAGGGTTGCATTATCATCACTCCGTTGTCCTTCTATTGTAATGGCATACGGTACATTGATTTTATCGCAACCGCAATTTGTTTTTGCTAAGGTGAAATGTGTTGGTGAATGAATCCTTTTTGCACCGATTGCCTCTGCTAATAATCCAGTAAACATTAGATCTTTCGAAGAAGTGATTATCGTTTCATTCTTTGTTTCGGAAAGCATTAAATTAACAGCTTTGGAAGCGATTAAATATGTGTTTTGTTGACAGTAATCAAATTCCCTTTTGTTTTTCCTATAAATTGTAAGATACTGTAACTGCAATTTTTGCGGGTTTGTTTAAGTTAGCATTTAAAGTAGGATAATATATCATATAAATTACCATTTAAGTTTGTATTTAACATTGGTAATAAAATATTCTGCGGTTCTACAAAATATTACTTTTCCATCTGTTGAATTATATTCTTTGTCCAATTTGTTATCAATCCAATACAATAATCTTTGGATGTTTATTAATGTTGTATCCTGGCTTCTTAAAATATACTTTACTGATGGACAAAAATTTTGTTGCCATTTAAAGATTGAGTATGTCTAAAACGCAGCTTTACTTAAACAATTCCGGTTTTTCAAGTTACAAAAACTCGATAAATTTTGACCTTGACTAATTTATTCTTGACTTCAAAAATTACAAAGCTTACTTTATAAAGATCAGTCACAGATGAATCCAAAATATTTGATAGAATAACATCGTTATACTTTTTAGATTCTTCTAAACATGCATGTTTGATAGATTCATTTAGTGATAAACCAACAAAAAATCGATAAATTACTGTAGAATTCTAAAATTGTTTTTTTCAAAAGCTGTAAAACTTAAACTTACAAAATTTCTTGCCCATTCATTTCTTATTCCCATTCGTAAATTTATGTTTTTTGATTTGGAGGATATTGCAATCAGTACAGTTTTATTTCTGCATTCAACATTATTTTTTTCTTGTTGATATGAAAAATTGAGATCTTTAAATTGGGCCAAATAGGTTTCTTCGATTATCGATTCTAAAAAATATTATTAATTTTACAAAAATTTAAAAACCTGGTCTTCCATCATTTATGTAAAATAAAATCCATCCAATACTTGTAAAAAATAATGAAAGTTTTATAAAAGCTGTTGAAAGACTTTTCAAAAGTAGCATTGATTAGAACAAAATTAAACTAAATTTTTAATTCTTTCTTTAAATTTGGATAACAAATTTGATGCAAGCATTAAAAATACCTTTTGCCTGCTAAATAAACAAAATTAAGTTTGAAAAAATTATGTGCTAGGATTTAAAAGCGAGCTTATAATTTTTTGTAACTTGATGGACCGACTCATTGAATAAATATTGGTATTTTTAATGCACGCATTTCATGAAGTCCTTTTTGGATATCCTTCTCTACATCACTAATTTTAAAACTATAATTTTCTTCTGTAGATTTATGTTTAACTCTTTGACACATTTTGCAGCACTTTAAATCGATTAATTATTGTTGTCGAACGATGACAAAACGTGATGATTTACAATGGCTTCGAGCACTGGCAATTATTGCCGTTGTATGCTTTCATTTACAACCTAAACTTTTCCCTTTTGGATATCTTGGAGTTGATATGTAAGTTTCTACCTCCAATCTGGGTGTGGCACCAGAGACACTTGCCACCTCCGAAATCCTTTGTTCTTTTACCCCCAATGGCAAAAAGTTAAATGAACTGGTTTTTTCTGACTCCAAAACAAAATGCTGCTTATATCCTTGTCTTCATCCATTTCTTCTTCAAGCCAAATAATTTTTTCAGATTTTTTGTTATTTCTGGATATTTAATGACATCAATCCTATCGAAATCCCCGGATACTGTATCATTTTATTTGCGTCGAATAAAACGTATTTTTCCAGTTTATTTTTTAACAATTACCGTATTTTTTGCAATCGGATACCTGAAATTACTACCATCACATTTTGATTTTCTCAAAACTGAAGTTTTATTTTCGATATTTTTCGTAAATAATTTTCCGTCCATTTTCGAAAAGAAAGAATATTTTCAATTGGTAAAAAATAATAAATGCTACTGCTAAAAATTTTATGCAAATTTCAGATATCAGAATTTAAATTTCTGTTACATACTTGGTCATTAAGTGTTGTAATTCAATTTTATTTAATTGCACCATTTTTAATTAAATTTATTTTATCAAAGACTAATTCGCTATTTTGGACTACCGTAATTGGGATATTTTCTTGTAGTCTACAAATAATTATTCCAACTAATGCCATGGCATTTGGATTGGTGTTTTGTCGAATTTGGCAATTTTTGGTTGGCACTTTTGCCTTTCTTTATTCTGATCAAAGCTATGTTGGATATGTTTTGGTTAAAGTCGAAGATGGAAGAATTAATAAAAATCTTAGATATCCAAATTACCTCCTGGCGATCGTCATTGGCGGTTTGATATGTATTTGTTTTATTCCATTTAATTCTTTGGTAGATCATTATTTTATTCCTATTATTTTCCGTTTAATAAGTACAGTTTTAACGGGTGTTTTTATTGCATCAAATTTTTCCCAATCACTTTATATTCCATCAATTGTTAATTCCATTTTTGTATATATTGGTGATATTTCATATGTAATTTATTTAATTCATTGGCCAATTATTATCTTTTTTAAATACTTTAATATTACTTACGGTAGACACTTTATGTTGAACTGCCAAAAAACAACTTAAAATTGAATTTTAGGTGACTTTTTTACAATTCTTTGTATTTTTGCTTCAACACTTTTTATTCATGAATGCTTTGAAAAACCATTTGGAAAATTATCGTTGTTTTATAATAATTTGGTTACTGTAATTTTCTGTGCAGTTATTTTTATTCTTCTAGTGCTAAAGTCTGGAAAGGTGAATTTCATTTTTATTAAGAGATGGGCCTGTAACTTTTTTTTGTGGGGGCAGGGTTGGGTCAGGGCTTTTTTATTGTTTGTCTTCCTTAAGAATTACCATATAATTTTTTGTTCAGGTTTCAACAACATTTTTTTTGATTCAGCAGAATGAAGAAGAAGCAAATTCTTGCAAACATTTTTATTACAATAATTGTGAAAGCAGTTCAATAATAGAAAAATATCTGACATCTAGACCAAAACATGATTTTATGGATGTTTATTGTTCCTTTAAGGTATTTAACCAATTTTTGCAAAATTTATGCAAATTTTTAGTTGAATCCAAAATCAAATAAAACAATTCTGATAACAGGAAATAGTTTTGCGTATTTTCAAATTCGTGGAATTTTGGAGGGAATTAAAAGTGCAAAAATGCAATTTTCTGAAGCTTTTGTTGTTGAACATCCACAATGTAATTTACTTGTTGGAAATTTGAATAGTTTTTATAAGGATTGTATTGGTCTTGAAAAATCTCATGATTTGCTACTTGATAAATTAAGACCAGATCTAATTATTCATTCTGCAAGGTACGGTATACGACAAAGGATTCAGAATCTGAAGTTATGATTTTAGAATGGACCAATTTATTACATCTCAAGTTTCAACAAACATAAATTTTACGGATGATGAAAATTACGAAGAGCTAAAAAGACAAATTCTTCATATTGCAAGTTTTACTAAACGGTTAATAATCATTGAACCACATCCACCTTTTATTAGGTATGCAAATTTTAGAAAAAGTAGTTAATTAAAAAAATCAATAAAACTGTTCATTTCAGTGATGAATTATTTAATCCATTAACAGTTGCCCACGCAATTTTTACAAACAGCTTAACCGAACAATTTAGCATTTCATCAAAGGTTTTAAAAAAATTTGAATATTTCCAATGTCAAATAATTTTGCAGGAATTTCATCGACGACATGATCCATCATGGAATCGAGTAAAAGAAGTTGCAAAACATTGCAAAACTTGTGTCCTTGTTCCAACTGAAAATATCATGTGTCCCAACGAAATTTGCCCAATGGTTGATCCTATTTCAAGATTGTCAGTATTTTGTGATCCAAATCATATAACTCCCAGACATTCGCTTAAATTTGTACCTCAAATTGTAAATGCGATTAATAAAGAAATTCATTGATAAAATATGGATGCATTTTTTATTAGATATAAACTATCAAAATTGTTTTTATTAAAAATTTGCACCATCAAAGAATCATTTTTATCAAGTTTTGAAGAAGAAAAAAACAAAACATGTTTCTCTTACGGTTAAAATTTAATTTTGCGGAGATATTAATATTTGACCAGCCATTTAAAAATCAATATTTGATTTTTTTTCTTCGACAGTTACATTTTTTTGCCGGATTTTTATTATCCAAAATTTGTTTAATTAAAAAAGATATGCAACATTAGGCGACAGTCTGGGCTATTCTAGGTCTGGTTAATTTTTGATAGAAATTTAATCATTTGCAGAAAAATTTTTAAATTTTCAATTCTTTTGCAAAATGAAATATACCACTAAATTCACAAGGTCAATAACCTCAAAAAACCCAAAATCATATAAAATATAAAAAAAAATAAAATACGAATTTTATTTGTGCGTTGTGAATCCTCCCTTCGCCAAATTGCTTCATAAAAAGTTGATTTTATTTATTTTCTTTTGCGCTGTTGCTGAAGAATTGTTAAAATCAATATGTTTGTAATGAAATATTTATGTCTAATCAATTTATTTTAATTATTAAATCTATTATTTATCCATGTCTTTGTCTCCACCATTTTTCCTCTTTATGAGCTTTTCCATTGATTATTGAAAGTTTTATCCAATTTTCTGGAAATAAATCAAAATCATAGATATCTTTCAAGGACATTCCTTTATCACTAATTTGTGAGTTATAAAAGATTGTTGAATTAGGCTTCATCAAATATGATATCCACCAACCAAATGCTGACCCTGAGGCAGTCATAACCATGGCATCACAATAATTTATTCCAAGACACATATCTTCGCCCCTGGATTGCTGCTTTGGGATATAAATTTTCGAAATGTCCTAAAAACTGCTTAATTTCAAATTTATGCAAATTTTGAACAAACATTTTTAAAAGCAAGGCTTTCCATGAACTCTTTATCATCTCCTAAGAGAAGTAGTGAGACATTCCTTTTATCTTTGAAATTCTGATATGCATAATCAATTGCAGGATATATGAAATCCTCTTTTGATTCAAGCATTGTATTATTGAGAAATTCATTTCGACGAATATGTGCACATAATTTAAAATTTGTATCATTTTTAAAAAGTTCTTCTGCAATATAGTCAATGTTGGATTTCAGCGTTGGAGAACATTGAAAAATATTTTTAATTTCATTTTGATAATTTTCAAAATATTTGTATGACTGTAAATAATTTCCTCGGATTTTGAGATATTTGTTATGAAATTTTAGGAGCCTGAAAGAAGAGTTTAATAAGGTTATGGTTATTTCAAAAAAAAATAATAGAAAAAATATTGAAAGTTTTCGCCCCCACAACTATCGGTTGATTGATGGATCGATCAAATGTCTTTTTTGTTCCCTGATCATCAGGTTCATTCATAATTATTCAACATGACCCTGACGATCAGGGTCTTGTTGCCGAGACATCAATTTTCAAAAAACCGTCAACAGTTTGGGGAACTTGGGTGACGTACCCCTCCAAAAGCATAAAAATACTTTGATCTTTTACCGCCATCGACAAAAGATCAAAGGCGGTCCCCTCGAAATGGTTTCTTCCCATTCGAAATAAAATCCTGCTATAATTTCTGGTTTTCCAAAGACCTTTTTTCCTATACATACTTTTCAAGATTTTCAACATCTCTGTCATCTTCACCATAATCGCCATCTTCTACAATTTCACTCGGAGGAAGCTTGATTTTTATTACCTCATACAGCAATGGAAATACTTTCCCTAATTCTTTAAAATTTATCATTTGCAGAAAATTTTGTCCATCCATATATGGTAATCTATTTGTTAATCTTCCAAGTCCATAAAGGGATGCAAAACGCCAAAGCTAAAACCTCTTTGAATTAGACATAAACTCGAAATAATTATGTTTGACTTTACTTGATATCCAAATCCTCCAGGTTCATAATAATTACAAGTAATATATTTTAATTTTTCTTCATTCATTATAGTTTCTTGTAATTTATTTGTTTCAGTTTCTGAATCGTTCTGGGAAAAATTACGCGGTAGCTGAGATTGCAATTTTGATGATTGATAGTATTCTTTTGGTGATAATGTTGCAATGAATTCTTCTAAAAGTTTCTATAATTGTAAATAGCATTTGACTTTAATTTTAATTAGCATAAACATATTATAGACATACCATCATCTTTTAACATTGACCAAATATATACAATACTTAAAAGACAAAAAAATGCAAAAAAATAAATAATAAATTTTGACATTTTTATTAAAAATTTAATACTGCATGAATCAATAAATTCTGTAAATAAACTAATTTTAAAATGTGTAAAGGTATTTTAATATGCACAACAAAACATAAAGTAGAAAACCCCGTTTATTATCACAAATATTTTTAATTAAAAAAACTTAAAACGTATAAGGTTTGATGAAAAATTCTATTTTTCTTCCTTCTTGTCAAATTTAGGACGCATTCAACAGATGTTTAATCAGCTGTTAGGAAAGCATTATTCTTGCTGTACGAAGTGGACAAAAGAAAATAACGGGACTTGAATATAAGGCCTAAAATTACAATCGATCAACTTTTCCGTATAAAGCAAAAGAAAAACTCCACTTTGCCACAAAGTGCACTTTGAAATCCATACTCTTAATTTGCATATTTTGCAAATCGGAAATGTTACAAATGCTTAAGATTCGGAAGCAGCATGTCTGATTACCTAAAAATCCAAGGAACAACGCAATGCAATCACAAGCTTTTAGAAATTTGCATAACAAAAGTATAAAAAATCCCTGATGTTGATTAAACAATAAATATCGTAATTTTATCTTGATGAAAATGGTGCTATTGCATATTTTTGCATGTTTTTTTCTCAAATATAATTAATTAAGTATATTTAACAACCCCCAAACAATTAGTGTTTGGGGGTTGTATTTTTTATGTTTTTTCACAATATGTTAGAACATGAGTTACATAAGTTTAAGTCTTCGACAGAGTCACAAAATGCTCAAAAGCATTTACAAATATAGTTTTACCAAAATGCGTTCATCATGTGCTAGATACCATAACTTTAGGATTCTGATAAACTCAAAGTTTGAGGATTCCGTAGGCAAATTTTTGCCCCAATTATACCTTATGCTAGACAAGTTTATGGGCAAAATCAACTGCATCGAAAGTTGAATATGTTTACGGTTAGCGTAAGCTTTCCTTTTAATAATTTTGTTCAAAATGTTTTATAAAAAGATTTTAAAAAATTATGTTTCTTCTATTTTGTGATGTCTTATTGTATTCATAATTTTTCTTGATTTCTTTGCGGCTTAATAATACCATTGAAACAAGAAAAAAAATGTTGAGAATGAAAAACATTGAATCAGTTTATTGACTAACTAATTAATAGAAGTGCAAAATTTTGTTTTTGAAGAAGTTTGAAAATCCATCACTTTTGTGATCCAATATCGGGCCCAAATTTTTGGTCTATCTTGTGGACACCCGTTATTATTAAAAGTTTTTAAATATTTTTGTTCAAATTTTTCAAGATTGTTTCTGTTTATATCTGTCCAAGAATCAACAAACATCACGGGTAAACCAGCATATAAATGTGAAATTTCATTTCGTAATACAATTGGTATTGTTCGCATAATAAATGCTTCCCACATTCGAAAACAATCTAATCCATAACCTAAAAAATATTTTTTTGATGCCTGGCATACTTTCAATTTAAAGAAGGAGACGCATAAAAAAAAATTTTTTTGCGTTCATTTCAATTGGAGGTCCCGACACGAAAATTTTAAAAACTCTGAATAAATTAATTATGGTGACTATTGTAAGGCAATCCGATCCGAAACCCAAAATATCACGGATCAATCCGACATATTACGGATCAGATTGACGGATTGAAAACGGATCGGGAAATCATACGGATCGGATCACGGATCGGATTGACGGATCGGATTAACGGATTGATCCGTCGGATCAATAAGTATAAAGAAGCAAAATTTAACCGAAAACGTTTTTACGAAAGTTAAGCAATAGTAATTAGTGTTTTTAAGAAATATCATTTAATTTAATCCAATTTTCAATGTTTGAAAATTTAACGAAAAGAAGAAACAAAAATTTTTCGAAGGTACTTTTGCTTAAACGGATTCGCCCTTATAACGGACCGGATTGACAGATTAAAACGGATTGAAAAATTCCACGGATCGGATCACGGATCGGATTCGCGGATCGAATTAACGGATCAATCCGTCGGATCGGACCGGATTGCCTTACAATAATGATGACATTATCTATCATAACTATTTTTTCTGATTCCAAAATGGTATTGACGAAAAAAATTGGTTGGATATTAGCTGAAATTCAGCTTTTTTATAGCAAAACATGGATTTACGCTAATTAATACAAAAAAACTAAATCTCAGCTTATATCCAACCAATTTTTTTCGTCAATACCATTTTGGAATCATAAACAACAGTTATAAAAGAAAATGTCATCAGAATTTATTGATTCATAGCTTTCAAAATTTTCGTGTCGGGACCAACAATCGAAGTAAAGTCAAAAAATGTTTTTGCAAAGCGTCTCCTCCTTTAAAACCTTTTTTATAGTTTCATATAAAAGCGTATTAATAAATCTTCAAAAAATCATACCTGGTGGACTAACAGTGTATTTTGCATTACCTAAATGTGATAGATAGACATCATATGAAATTATGCGATTAACAATTCCCACATCTGATTCGCCCCAAAATCTTTGCTTTACATAATTTATTATTGCAGGCCGATCATTATTAGTTTGGGGTGAAAAATTTAGATATAATGTTACATTTCGTTCATTGAAGGGTTTTACATTTTGATGACTAGCTTGATGTATAATAGAATAATTATGTGGGTTCAAACCAATTGGAAGCATTTTAAGCTTTGGATGTCTGAAAAAAATTAAATGATAACATAAACATAGATTTTTTTGATCAATTATCCATGTTAAAGGAGGATACCAAACACAAAAAAATTTTCTTCCTTTCATTCATTGGAGGTCCCGGCACGAAAATTTTTAAAATTCCGTATCGAAGAATTATGATGATATTTTCTTTTATAACTATTTTTTCTGATTCAAAAATGGTAAGAAACTTAAAAATAATTGAATAGAATCTCAATTCAAGTTTTTTGTATAAATAAATGAAAATTGAAGAATTTTTACAAAAAAAATGAAACTGAGATTCTACCCAAGAATTTTTAAGGTTCATACCATTTTGGAATCAGAAAAAATAATTATGAAAGATAATATCATCAGAATTCTTCGATTCAGAATTTTTAAATTTTCGTGTCGGGACCTCCAGTCGAAGTAAAGGGAAGAAATGTATGTGTAGTCTGCCTCCTTCTTTAAGAAAATGAAAAATTTTGCCTTGAGGTTCTCACAACGCTTTTGGTTTTTTTGCGATATCCTTTTTTGAAGAAATTTCACAAATCTTTTTTTTTACGAAATAATATTAAATAAAATTTTCCCAACCTTCCGATGACATTACTTCCAAACCAGCCAAGAATTTTATCACTATCCAAAAATTTTAGATGCCATGGCTTTCCAATAGGATTGTCATTGTTATGAGTGATTAAAATATATTGATTATAAATGATTGGATGTATTTCATTAAAAAAATTAGAAATGAAATCAGTTCTTACAAAAATAATATCACCACATTGAACTTTGGTGGCATTTATATTTGGATAAGTATGATCGGCAAATCCATTAAAAGTTGTAGTAGAATTATCAAGGAAACCAAAATATGGTAAACCAGAAAATTTGCTTTGATTAAGACCATATGAATTTAACACAATACTGTAATTAAATGCAAATTCATTTTTTACTTCATTGTTGCATTCTTCATCAATGTTGCTGCCGCTGGCATCACACAATATTATAATTAAAAAATTAAATATTAAAGTAAAATGAAAAAATTGCTGAAATTTTTTCATTATTTTAAAAATACAAATACTGTTGCAAAAAGTAATATTAAATAGCCGTTCAAAAATCTGTAATTTCAAAATTGTAAAATTAGACGACACCCCTGAAAAAATAATAAGCATTTTAAAATTAACTTTCGCGTTTTATTTACACAAAAAATTCTAAATGCGAAAAAATTTATTTCATATTTCATATGTATTTACACAGGTCTCTAAAATTGCAGAAAACGTTGCAAGAAAATCCAGACTTTCTGGAATTACTGAGTGCATCAGGTTACGGTCCAAAACATGTGGAAAAAGTTCGAACCCCGCGGGGTACATAAAAAATATTTATTAAAGTTTTTATTAAAATCAATAATTTTTGGTTGTTATAACCAGTAAAACTGTTAAAACAATTCTTTTTATCATTTTTGAGCTATTACAGTATGACAGAATTAAAAACTTTTAAATTGCATTAAAAATGTTGAAAACGATATTATTATTAAATTTCGCTTTGATTCAGATGTGTGTTAATAACATCTCATTGAAACGTGGGTCAACAAAAACTTCAACATTCATTAAAAATGAGGCTGATTGTTCCAATCAAAACAATTAAATTTCAAGCAAAAAATGTAAGATTTGCAATTTTATTAATGACAAATAATACTACCATAAGGTTTATTTAAAAACAAATTTACTGTAAAATTACTATATTTTCTGTAATACAAATAAATAATGTTCTGCAAGTGATGCATTATTAAAATTTTGCTGCATTTGTTCTTCTGATACAATTTTTTCACAATAAAATATGGCAAGTAATTGAAAGCCTAAAACACTGGATTTATTTAATAAAACTTTAATTATAAAACCTTCAAACATCATTGCCAATCTAATCCGACCATAAATTCGATGGGCATTATAAACTACAGTATCAACACCAACCGGGAACCCCACGAACAGCAAGCCCTTAGGTTTTAACAAACAATGAATTTTATTCATTTCTCGAAGATCCCCAATTGGATCTATCGGATCACCATATCGACCAAGGCCACTGTGTTCAATACTTGAAAAACTTACAATAAAATCAAATTTACTGTAATATCTAAAAATTTAACATAAATTATATATGAAGTTTACTCTTCGTAAAAATATATACTTTTCACTAATCAAAGGTAAATCAAGGGCATAAAGAAAATCCATTTGTGGATGTGTTATAATATATTTTTGATAATCAATAGTTGTAACATGTTTTGCACCATTTGCTAAAATATATGCTTCTGCCCAAGGGGATTGTGAACCAATTACTGCACCTTCTTGCCCAGAAATATTAAAATGTTTTGTTGCTGCATAGACTGATACTAAAGTAAAAATCATATAGTTTGATTAATCACAAGCATTTAATAATTTCTAAATCTACAACTTACAAGATTCATTATCATATGGACGTTTTAAACTGGAAGCATTAAATTTTACTATTGTAATTAATGCATCAATATACGCATGACTCCAATTCACTGAGAAAAAAAAGTTACACAGTGTTACAAAAATTTGTGTTACCGCGATAAAAGTGCTACATAAAAAAGTCACAATGTGTTACTTAACAGTAACACTAAGTGTCGCATTTATTACACAGAGAGAGAGATTGTGTCTTTGGTTCTCTGTTTTCTTTTTGTGTTTTACCTTGCATCCATATTACAAATTTTATAAATATATGCCGGTTTTTTACCCAAACCAATCATTCCATTTAGATGCCCATAAAGGGATAACATGGATGAAAAGGGGGTGTCACCTCTTCCCTCACAGGGGGTATAAGGGGTACGGTACCCCTTTAAATTTTGCAAATGTAGTACCCCTGGGGGTACGGTCATTGAAATTTTAGTTTAATAATTTTAAATACATCAAGTGTTACAGTCGGTAACACTTGAATTACAGAAATGTAACACCTGGTACCAAGGAGCAGAGTGAAACACAAGTGTTACGTTTTGGTAACATTTTTGACCTCTTTCAGTAACACTTTTTTTCTCAGTGAAGTTCTTTCAGATCCGCCTTTAACAGCTTCGTCAAAATACCAATACCATGATCGTGAATAATTATGTAACGTAAATTCATCAGGATTTGGTGAATCCGATGGTGGATTTAGGGGTCGATCTCTTTTAGCAATTTCTTGCCATTCCGAAAATATCTAAAAATCATTAATTTATTGGAAGTGCTTGGAAAACCTTCCGGGAGATAGTAATAGTGTTCTGTCACTATTACTATGTTTAGTTCTGATTTAAATACTACTTACATTTTCACAACTTTTAGTAATAGTTCTCTTTAACACTGGAATTAAATCATTTTTTATTAACGAAAAACCATTTCTTTCAAAAACGTTTTTATTTATTTCATCAATATCAATTTTGCCTTGTGCTGTTGAAAAATATCTAAAACATTGTTTTTTACAAAAATCATTAATAAAACTAAAAACAAACGTATTAGATGATTCTACAAATAATCTAAAAATTCTGCCAGAAAAATAATTTCTATAAAAAAATGCTGTTACAAAAACACCCACAATTATAGCTGCTTTTGACACCCGTGAATAAGTTTTTAATCGAATTTGTAACATAAAGAGTATAAAATTTAAATATTAAAACGTTTTAAATAAATTAGTTTTTTCTTCATCAATAAACTGTTTGATTTAAAAAAGTATCGAATTTTTTAAATCTATTTTTGGAAGAAATAAGTAATGAAAATAGTGAGAGGTTTTTAACGACCGAACAGTCTAAGTTGATACAGGTGTTCGAACGCAACAAACACAATTTTCTCCATTTTCCACGTTAATGCTAAATGCGCTAAACCAAATTATTTTCGCTTTCAAAGTTCTTGATTTTTTTCGACTGGCCAAGAAATGAATTTTCAGTTTACAATTTATAAATAAATAAAATAAAAAAAGTAAATGCATTTTTGCAACAAATTTTTTTATTTTATCGGATTTCTCTTTACTTGTAGGTTGTCCAAATATGACATGATCCATTCAACGGGTAAATGGTTCTGACACTTTGATATCAGCTGAAGTGTGTCAACCTACCGTAATCTTTTCATGAAGATTAAAAAATCTTTAAAAACGTTTTTGTGACTTCTGATTGATACTATTTTGTTTAATAATTATAGAATAATAGTTTTTTACCATTTCCAATCAAATTACATCGTTCCATAAAAAATTTCATTAAAAATCTTTCAATTTTGTTGAGTTACAGTATCCCGACATTAAAAATTCCACAAAAATTCCTAAAAATTCCAGAAAATTCCAGAACTCTTAGATTCTGTTAGGTCAATGTCTTGGCCATCCCCACAGACCATTTTTACCTAAAAACACTCATATTCGATTTTTACCAGAGCTCGTTCCACGATGACCTCATAAATTCCGGATCTCACCACGAAAATCCCCCAGAATTCCATGAAAATTCAAGATATCATAAAAATCAATGTTACATCGTTTTTATAACCTATTAGGCTACCTCCATGCAAAATTTCAGATTTTATGAAGCCCTCAAACAGATTTGCCGAAAGAAAAACCGAGGGGACAGAACTTTTGGAACACCCTGATATTTTTGACAAAAAGCTTTATTGTTTGATCTCCCAAATGGGTAGATAAGGTATAAAAATCGATTTTTACATTTCACATGAAATGTGGGCACCTTCTCAAGTTTTTGTTCGTTACATTGGTGTAATACCATATGTTTTTACAAAAAACAATAAAAAAACATAAAATAAGATTAAATTTGGAGTTGGAAATGCAAAGCGTCCCGTTGGAGGACCACCACCTACAAGATAATATTGAATTGTTATAACTTTGTTTAACTAATTTTTGGTGCCAAAATGTGTCCCCTTTTATCCTGCGCGACAGATAAAAGGTTTAAAAAAATAAAATATGATTGTTTTTTCTGGATTAAAAAAAGTTACTACAAACAATTTCGAATTTTTTTAAAATAGCGGTTTTTCTTGTTCAATTGCTTTGATGATATTGGGAACAAATTTCAGTGACTGACGGGGTGTAATGTGAGACGTATCACAAAATATTCCGATTTCCGTAAGAGGATCTACCATTGGACATGTCTCGCTTGGGCACATAATTTTTTCAGTTGGAACAATAACACAATTTTTGCAGTGTTTGACAGCTTCTTTCACACGATTCCAGGATGGATAATGTCTTTGATGATACTCCTGTAAAAAAATCGATTAATTCTCATTAAAAATGTGTCGCAAACGCTGACTTGAACAGAAATGTTAAACTTGTTAAGGGGAATATGAAGAAGAAGTGTTCGAGCAATGGTTGATGGATTGAGATAGCCTTCTCTAAAATTATCAATTTACAAAGGACACTATCAACATGTCCCGCCGCTTTTTAAATGATTTATCCCATTATATAGCTCTAGAGTAGTTATGCATAACTCCAAAATAAAGTATGTCCCAAAACTTTAGCCGAGGTTCAGAATTTAAGGATTCTGATAGAATCTGGTATCGGTGTTAAAAGCGGTTGTTACCATCGTATTCCTCATGTTTAAAAACCCCTATAATCAAACTTTCAGCTACCGTACTCTTCTAGAATTCGCGTCGGGACATTAATCACAAAATTTAGGTGTCCCAAAACTTTAGCCGAGGTACAAAAAAAATTGAAAACTCAATAGGAAAACATAAAATACTGTTTGGAGGTTGTTTAGCATGCTTAATTTAAGTTATTTGTGAAGAAAAAACCAAAAAATTTGTACTGGCATCGATTTGCCACCAACTTGAAAATGCCATTTTTGCCGTTTTTGGCACTTTTCAGGTGCTAATATCTCTGCGGGAAAACACTGTTACAGAAAACCATGTGTGCCATTTTGTAGCCCATATTAAAGTTACTTAGTCCACCAAGTTTTAGAACTTAATATCCAATGTGCATCTTCACGCACTTTTTCGAAAAACACAATTTTCACCTTTTTTCAGTGTTTTTGATAAAATTCTGCATTTTTTAGGATTTTTGAAATTCTGATTTGAGACAGGTGTTTGAGATTGAGCCATGAAACTTTGTAGACATGTTTTATATGATAAGGGCTACAAAATGGCATATGTAGCATCTTCTAAAATTTACTGTGAGCCATTTTATAGGCACGTAAAAATCGCCAAAAATGGCAAAAATGGCATTTTCAACTTGGTGGCAAATCGATGCCAGTACAAATTTTTTGGTTTTTTCTTCACAAATAACTTAAATTAAGCATGCTAAACAACCTCCAAACAGTATTTTATGTTTTCCTATTGAGTTTTCAATTTTTTTTGTACCTCGGCTAAAGTTTTGGGACACCTAAATTTTGTGATTAATGTCCCGACGCGAATTCTAGAAGAGTACGGTAGCTGAAAGTTTGATTATAGGGGTTTTTAAACATGAGGAATACGATGGTAACAATCGCTTTTAACATAGATACCAGATTCTATCAGAATCCTTAAATTCTGAACCTCGGCTAAAGTTTTGGGACATACTTTATTTCCGTTGAATGGCCTTTCTTTATGCAAGTTTGTGAAAATGAATTTTGAAAGAAGTTTGTGACGCGGGGGGTTTTTAAAACGACCCTGGTGTCGTGGACTTTCCAAACTTCATTTTCAAAAATTTGCATAAAGGAAGGCCATTCAACAGAAATATTTTGGGGTTATGCATAAATGCCATAGGGCTATATAGGTTTTGTTCAAAAAGCGGCGGAACATGTCGATACCTTCCCTTTTTAATCATGTTTAAATAATGACAGAAATTTTTGTGTTTTAAATTAATCTACGAATTTTATAATAAAATATTTTACACTATGAACGGTGGATTTGGTTCAATAATGATTAAACGATCAGTATATTTTGCAATATGAAGAATTTGTCGATTAATTTCTTTATAGAAAAGATCAGATGAAACATTAAATGTTGTTGTAGCATTCAATGGAAAATGCTCATCAATTCTAAAATTAAAAGTTAATTTTAACTACATCATTGTTTCATCACAAGATCAAATTTTAATTCTTAGTAAAAAAATCTTACCTCCCCGAGTAAATAATAATATTAGGTTTGATTACATTTAATAATTGATCATGAGAAGTTTCGATGCCTTTACAAGGCTTATAAAAATTATTATTTAATTTACCAGCCAATAAATTACAGCCAGGATGTGTAATAACAAACACTTCGTTGAAGAGCTTTTTAGATTGTTTAATTGCTTCCAAAATTCCACGAATTTGAAAATATGCATAACTATTTCCAGTTATTAATATTGTTTGATTTGATTTTGAATTTAACTAAAAAGTTTCAAAAGTATTGATGATAATCTGAAAATTTAAAAAAATCCAAAACCTTTATTGAACAATATCGATCTAATGTTTCTCCAGGTGGTCGAAATGTGAAATATTTTTCTATCACAGGACTTAAGGTACAAGAATTTTTGTCATAAAAATTTCGACATAAATTTGCTTCTTGATCATTCAAAAAAATAGGATCAAGGGATGATGAAATCTGCTAAAAAAATCCCAGTTATAAGATATTATTTAGGGTAGAACATTCGAATGCATTCCCATCAGGGATGTGCGGAACTACAGTATACCTTTTACGGAACTTTGTTCAGATCTACATTTCAGAGTTTGCTCAAATTTTTTAAGCAATCCTATAGTTTGCCTGGCATCGTGGCACACCGTTTAGCCTTTTTTATTTTGAAAAATTCTTATCAAAACCGAGATTTATCAGCATTCCGTAAAAAAAATGTACGGAATTTTTTCCGTAAAAAAAGTGTACGGAATGCTGATAAATCTCGGTTTTGATAAGAATTTTTCAAAATAAAAAAAGGCTAAGCAGTGTGCCACAATGCCAGACAAACTATAGGATTGCTTAAAAAATTTGAGCAAACTCTGAAATGTAGATCTGAACAAAGTTCCGTAAAAGGTATACTGTAGTTCCGCGCATCCCTGATTCCCATTTTCCATGAAATTTCCTGGGAGATTTTCCAATTTTTTCGCTAGAAATGGTTCCCATTTTCCGGGAAATGTTACAGTAATATTTAATGATTTTACGGTAACATTTTATAAATAGGACAAAAATGCAATAAAAACACTGCTAATAGTCAAAAATGTCTAAATTGAACGTTTAATAGTCCTTTTTTAGGCTATGTTTGGTAAAATATTACTGTATCTATGAATACTGTAACTCCGGGAAATGAACAATCCTATTATTAATATTAAAAGCATACATTTTGCTTTTTCATTAAACAAAGAATAACAATGATACCAAATGAAGTGAAGATAACTGGGATATTATATATCCAGGAAAGTTTTCCAAAAGGTTTTTCAAAGCATTCATGAATAAGAAGTGTTGAAGCAAAAATACAAAGAATTGTAAAAAAGTCACCTAAATTTCAGACTTATTTTTAATCTTTCGCTAAAAACGTTTACCATAATTAATATGGAAGTATTTAAAATAAATAATAATTGGCCAATGAATTAAATAAATTACATATGAAATATCACCGATATATACAAAAATTGTATTAATAATTGATGGAATATAAAATGATTGGGAAGTATTTAATGCAATAAAAATACCGGTTAAAACTGTAATTATCGCGCGAAAGAAAGAGGATGCAAAAGAAAAATCCGAAACATTTAATGGAATAAAACAAAGGAATATCAAAAATATATAGCTGATGGCAGAAATACAGCTTGAAATTTTTAATTTTTTACTGTCGGCAACCAAAACATATCCAACATAATTTTGATTCGAAAAAAGAAAGGCAAAAGTGCCAACCAAAAATTGCCAAATTCGACAAAAAACTAATCCAAATGCCATGGCATTATTTGGAATAATTAATTGTAAACTGCATGACAATATCCCGATCACAGTAGTCCAAAATAACGAATTCGTCTTTGATAAAATAAATTTAATTAAAAACGGTGCAATTAAATAAAATTGAATTTCAACACTCAATGACCAAGTATGTAACAGAAATTTAAATTCTGATATCTAAAATTTGCATAATTTTTATAAAGGTAGCAATAAAATTTTGCTTACCATTTGAAAATATTCTTTCTTTTCAAAAATGGACGGAAAATTATTTACAAAAAATATTGAAAATAAAACTTCAGCTTTGAGGAAATCAAAATGAGATGGTAGCAATTTTAAGTATCCAATTACAAAAAATACGGTAATTGTTAAAAAATAAACAGGAAAAATACGTTTAATTCGACGCAAATAAAATGTTACAGTATCCGGGGATTTTGATAGGATCGATGTCATTAAATATCCAGAGATAACAAAAAATCTGCAAAAATTTACATATCATCAGCATTCACACCAACGAGATAAAAAACTTACATATCAACTCCCAGATATCCAAACGGAAAAATGTTAGGTTGTAAATGAAAGCTTACAACGGCAATAATTGCTAAAGCTCTAAGCCATTGTAAATCATCTCGTTTTGTCATAATTGTCAAAATTACAAAAAAAGAAAGCAGGCACCAATTGTGGCAAAGTAATAAAAGTCAATAAAAAATATTCCAAAGCTGCATAGAATGTAGACATTGTTTAGCTGGTTGTGCAAAAAAGCCATTTTTATATGTCAATAATCTGTTTTGTTATTACGAAGATTTTTTTGTAATTTATCAAAATTGTTTATTTAGCATGCAAAGCATTTCAAATAATATTCATTTTGATGTTGAAAATTTTCTTTTGGATTTCAAAAAAATAAATGTTTTAAAAATTTCCATATACATGCAGTAGCAAATTGATTATACAGGGTGTCTCAATAAAAGATCCAGATTTGATTTCGTTGGCAAATTTTTATTTTTACAGATATTCAAAAACGGTTTGAATTAAGCGTGAAAAATTTGCATATCACAAATACGAAAAAAATTTATGTCAAACAAAACCTTATCCGATGTTGAACAAAGCTTCGCAAACAGTTTTTGAATATGTATCTGTAAAAATAAAAATTCGCCAGCCTAATCAAATCTGGATCTTTTATTGAGACACCCTATATTTCTTAATAAATAAATCGACAATTTGTTCAAAAAATTATAAGATTAAGGCAAGATAAAAGGAATTAAAAATTATTAAAACAGTTTTTTCTGAACATGACATATTTTAACATGTGACCAACAACATTATCTGCTAAAAAATCAACCGGTGTGCGCAATACAATTTTTAAAAAATTCAAGGGTATTTCTGCTGAAAAAATTAAACTATGTAAAATTCAACAATTACAAAACAAGGATATACCTATTTTCTTTGCAGGACATGTTTACAAACTTTTGTGCAGCACCAGCATAATCAAAAAAGAATGTTGAATTATCTTTCCATTGTCCTTCTGATGTAATGGTATACGGCTTATTGTTTTCATCACATCCACAATTTGTTAAGGATAATGTAAAATATTTCGGAGAATGAATTCTATCAACTCCCACTGCTTCAGCTAATAATCCGGTAAACATTAAATCAAAAATTGAATTCTTTAATGTTTCATTTGGAGCCTTTGATAACATCAGTTTCACTGCTTTTGAGCTAATTAAATAAGAACGATCCTCACAATAGTCAATACCACTTTGATTATTACTGTAAAACAGCTTTATGTATAATTTAAAATTAGATATTTGTAGAACCCCAACAAATTTGTTTCTAATATTTATTTATTACCTTTTAAGTTTATACTTGACCGATGTATCCGGGTATTCCATAGTTCTGCAAAAAATCATTTTCCTTTCACTTGATTTAAATTCATTTTCAAATTTATTATCGATCCAATACAGTAATCTTTGAATACTGATTAACGTATTATCTTGACTTTTTAGGATATACTTTACTGTTGGACAATTATTTTGCTGCCATGTAAACATTGAATAAGTCTGTAAAATTTTAAATTTAAAAACGTTTATTACATCTTTTAGAAAAATTACTTTGAAAACTGCTGTAATGCTTGATTCAAAAACACTGGTGATAACCATATCGTTATACTTTTCAGATTCTTCAAAATTTGCATGTCTAATGGATTCATTACTGGTTAAACCGACAAAAAATCGATAAATTACAGGGGAATCCTAAATATGGAATAGAGATTTAAATAAAAAACACAAATCTAAAAATTGGGGTTCTTTTAGCAAAACATTTTTCAAAATTTTACTATCTTCTTTTTTTGCATAAAAAATTGAGAAATTCTTAACTTTACTTTTCGTTTAGTCCATGCATGTCGGAATGCCATTCTCTGATTGATTGCATTTGGTGAAGAAGATATTGCAAGTAATACTGTTTTGTTGGCACATTTGACACTATTCTTTCTAATTTCATAAGAGAATTTGACATTTTCAAATTCTATCATGTGTGTATCTTCAAAGGTTGCCCCTGAAAGAAGGCAAATTTCAAAACCTTATAGCCAAAAAATTGATTTTACCCCGTTCCGTGGTTTTAGTATAATAAAAAATCCAAGCAATACATACAAAAAATAATAAAAATTTTACAGAAGAAGGTATACCCCTTTCGAAAGCCATTGAAATCAAATCAGTAGAAAAAAGGGTAGTTTCTTGATTTACAATAGCAAATAATATTTAATTTGCAAAATGACGACACATAATTTGACAGATTATTAGTGCTGACAAAGCAAATCCAAAACATGACAAAATAATTTTTTGCAAGCGTTTATTTCGATTAAATAAAAGCTGAACAAATAAAAAAAATTTTACAACAGCAACCAAGAATTCAATTTGACAACATTATTTAAATAATCATATTTATTGGAGAATTTATTTTTCATTAAGAGTCTAAATCCTAAAAAGCAACTTTTGGGAATATTTAATATAATATATCTAACAAAATATTAAGCTTAAAATTAAGCATTTTAAGTAAAACTGGCAGAAACTGTTTTTTAATAAAAAATAAATAAAACAAAAACATAATTTTTCAATTTAATTAAAGCATTTTCACCATAACTAATATCATATTTTAATAATAATACAGTATTTTTTGAGACCAAAACCAACTAGCGCCTACCTACTTCTTGTTACCCGCTTTTTATTCAACCCGTCAAACCCTTTTCAAAAAAGGGTGCAGAATATTAGTAATAAAGTTTTATTAAAAAAATTAACTACATTATTATGCAAAAACATATTGAAAAAAGAATATTTGGGGAACATAGAAATAAAAAATTTATCCGGTTGTGCAACGTCCGCAAGTTCTTGGGCATTGTTGAGTCATAAGAGTGGAATAAATTGTATTATTGCAAAGATAAGCAATTTGTGGACAGTCAGAAGTACCGTTAGCTCTGGTCAAATCAACGCCTGAAACAAAATATAGCACAAAGAAATAGTTTTTTTAAAATAAACTAACATGTTGTTGAAACAGTACTTGCACTAGCAGTAGTACACCGATTACAAGTTCTGGGGCATTGTTGGGTCATAAGATCATAATAAACGGTACTATTACAAAGTGATGCGCGTGCCGGACAATCTGAATAACCTCGAGGCCCAATAAGATCTCTACATGTTGTGGTGGAAGCTGTAGTGGCAGTTGTGGAAGAGCAACAAAGCTGTGATGTTGTATTACAAGTGTATCCGGTCGGACATGCATTGTCGAAACAAGCTTAAAACATATTAGCTTCAACGTTGTTGTTTAAAACATTATAATTTACCTCCAATACACCCAGTTGTAAAACATAATTGTAAATCTGTATTGCATGTAAATCCCGTAGGGCATTCATTATCAAAGCAGGCTGTAATCAAATGTGTAAAACTATATTAACAATTTTTAATAAAGCAAGCTTACGTCCAAGTGCTCCTGTTCCAGTGCTGGATGTTGTAGCAGTTCCGGCAACAGTGGTTGCAACCGTTGTTGCTGTTAATGGATTCACGCAACATCCATCCAAGAGATCACATGTACCCCCTTGGGCAGTACAGACAGCATCAGTTGGAAATGTACATGGTCCAGATGACGGCGCGGTAGCAGGGCATTGCGCATGGCAAGCAACAATCACGAAAACGCAAACAATAGAAATCGAAGCTTTCATCTTTGCAATTAATATTGATAAATGTGATTTCTTGACCAGCACTATCCTGCTTTAAATATCTCTGCGTTTTGGTGAAATTTAATCGCTGTTCAAACAATATTTATTTAATGCAGAAAAACATTGTATCTAATATTTTTAAGATAATGACCATTGTCTGTTTTTTGTTGAAACAGATTTTACAAGCCTTTAGTTGTAAATTTTTTATCGTCCATCTATTTTAAAAATGTTAGCTTGTTTACTCAGTTTTTAAAATAAATTGGATTAAAAAATTGTAAGACATAAAAAATTATTATCAGTTTTAAATTTAAAAAAAAAATTGTTTTAAAAAAAGCTGAAACACCTGCTACATTTTTAAGATTTTTCCACTAAAGAAAATGTTTGAACAACGATCGTGTTATTAGAAAATGAGTATTTAAAACATGTCTGTGTTGGTCAAGATATCATATTTTCATTAGATTGCAGTTTTAAAGAAAAATGAGAGCTTCAATTATTATCATCAGTACATTTATGATTGTTGCTTGCAACGCGCAGTGCCCTCCAGGTACAATAGAAAATGGACTATGCGCAGATGAGCAACAATGCATTGCAGATGGTGGTACTTGTCCAGCTGATATTCTAGAGTGTTGCCTTCCGACGACAGCAACAACTGTTGCTACAACTGTTACTGGAACTGCAACAACATCTGCCACTGGAACTGGCACTGGGGCACTTGGACGTAAGCATCCTGAAATAATAAAAATTTGCATTTTGTTAATTTTAAATTATAGCTTGCTTTGATAATGAATGCCCTACGGGATTTACATGTAATACAGATTTACAATTATGTTTTACAACTGGGTGTATTGGAGGTAAATTATAATGTTTTAAACAACAACGTTAAAACGTATATGTTTTAAGCTTGTTTCGACAATGAATGTCCAACCGGATACACTTGTAATACAACATCACAGCTTTGTTGCTCTTCCACAACTGCCACTACAGCTTCCACCACAACTTGTAGAGATCTTATTGGGCCTCGAGGTTATTCAGATTGTCCAGCACGTGCATCACTTTGTAATAGTACCGTTTATTATGATCTTATGACCCAACAATGTCCCAGAACTTGTAATCGGTGTACCACTGCTAGTGCAAGTACTGTTTCAACAACATGTTAGTTTATTTAGAAAAACAAATTTTTTCGTGCTATGTTTTTTGTTTCAGGCGTTGATTTGACCAGAGCTAACGGTACTTCTGATTGTCCACAAATTGCTTATCTTTGCAATAATACAATTTATTCCACTCTTATGACTCAACAATGCCCAAGAACTTGCGGACGTTGCACAACCGGATAATTTGTATTTCTGTGTTCTCCAAATATTCTTTCTTTAAAAGTTATATATTTTTGCATAATAATGTAGTTAATTTTTTAATAAAACTTTAATATTAACATTTAATATTTACAAGTGTCAAGGGCTTTCGTCAACTTTTAGTTTCATTTAAAAATTTATTGCAACATGTCATTTAAGCGCTTTCATGCTCATTAATGAGTTTAATTTTTATAAATATTTTGAATAAAATTAAGTTAAAAATTGATTGTGCAGTTCTGACGTTTTGGGTTTTTAATGAAAGAGATGGGGTTAACCAAACTGTGGCATTCGTTTTAAAAGCGGCGAAGATGAAAGAAAATTTTTGAGAAGGGCGGAGAATGTTTTATAATTTAGTAAAAAAGACTCGATCTGGACAATTTCTTTGTTATTCACTTTAATTGTTTTGTCATGTCTGTTTTATTAAAAATAATAATGTGTCTCAAACATTTTTATTCCCATTCGTTACAATTAGTTAGTATGCCGAACTTGAAATAATTTTTATCGATATAGTTTCTAAACTTTTCATCCGTTTCCTTAGCCAAGGCAGTGATACTCTCTCTTGCAGCTAATTCTTTCGTCGATCGAAATTTTTTAATTCCTTTATGGAAGCTGAAAACCCCTGAAGCCACAGCAAAAGAATATCCGGCACGACATAATTCATAGGGAAGTGCTTGTTGGTCATGAAATTTTACTGGAAATCCCTCAAAATGATATGGATATGTCTCGTCTACAACTAACTGAGGTTCCCATGCATTTCCTCTTAAAATAACATTATTATGTAAATTTGATAACAACCAACTTACTGATAAGTGACGGGTGTCAAAATAGGTTTTACAGTCATTGAATAATTTAACCATTCATTAAGTCCAGGAATAGCATGCCCTGGAGCATAAAGAAAATGATGAAATTCGAATGCACTGAAATTTATTTAAAATGTCACAAATCACATGATTCATTTTATGTATTTTTTCAAAAATTTAAATTTTTTTACTTACTGTTCATTATCAATTAAATCCCAAAGTTCGTCAATTGTTCGAGGGGGATCTGAATATGTATCATTGTATTCAAATCTGCGAACAATTACTGCGAGTTTATCATTGGCATTGACATTTTTTGCAGCCACAAGAGAAAGTATTTCAGATGAATTTAAACTAAAATGATTTTCAATATCGGCAATTAGATGAAGGCGTGTTCCAGCTCCTTTTCGAGCAATATTCCGCATGGAATTTGGTGGATATGGCAAAGATAAAGAATGATCAAATAATCCTTTTTCAATATCGTCTTCCAAATTACAGTTTTGAGGATCTGGATCAGGAGATAAATTAGAAAGTCCTTGGATTACGAATGTTGCCGAACATGTTGTTTCTGCTCTCCAAACAAGATGTGCCGAAATCTTTTCAGTAGCTTCTGGAATACAGTGATGAAGCTTTTGAAATGCTCGCAACGCATAAAATCCATTTGAATCAAGTAGCAAAGAAACAGAAATCAGATCTGACCAATATTTTGCCTGAAACAAGTGCGTTTATCTGGATTAATAGTTTAACATATTTTTATTAATTAAGATTTTTAAAAACGGACAAGGCTGCTGTGATCGTTATAAAACAAGATTTTATTTTTTATAACTTTTAAGAAAATCAGAAATATGCAAATTTTGCACTGTTTTTAAGATTGAGAGTAACAATGAAAAACTATAACACATTGTTTTAATTACAATGTGAGAGTGATTATAAAAAACAAAAATTCAAAAACTTAAAGTTACTTGCACTCAGTTAAATTGAACAAAATTTGCATATCTTAAGCATCATAAAAATTTTGTAAAAAATTAAATCCTATTCCATTCTGAACACAGCTAGCTGTATGATCCATTTTTTCTAAAATTTAAAATTGTGGAAATTATTTACGACATCATGCAAAATTTTTTAGTGTTTGAAGTAATACTCCATATTGACGATGCCTTTTCATCTCATGTAAGCACGGCACCGGGCCGGGCTTGACTTTCGACGGGCCGGGCCGGGCCCGGGCTTTGATTTTTTTTAAATTCCAAAGGGGGGACCACGTGAAAATTTACAAAAAAAAGAAAACGGGCCGGGCCCGTCCCGGCCCGCGGCGAAAATTTCCGGGCCCCGGGCGGGCCGGGCATTTTTTCACATGGCCCGGGCCGAGCCTCCAAAAAGTCGGCCCGTTGCCATGCTTAATCTCATGCTTTTAGAAAGACGAAAGAAGAACCATAATAGACACTTACATGATCAAAAATAAATTTTGAATATCCGATTGAGCCATGTGTGCATAGAGAGATTGAAGAATTGCTTGAAATTTTGATTGCTTTAATAAAGTTGAACCAAACACATAATTTATCTGTTGAATTGTTTCTATGCCAAAATTTCACAAGTGGCGGAGGCGATTTTGAAGAGTAAGTATAAAAAGTTGATGAATTTAATGTTGAAAAGAAATTCGTGGAATAAGTAAAAGAAATGTTTGAAAAATAAATTACTGCAACAGTAGTAGCACTAATTAAAATTAAATATAAAACCAATGTTACAAATCTATTCATTTAAACCATTGATTATAACAAATGCGAACATTTATGATGACACTAAAACAGAGTTTTTTTATTTTTCTAGACGAATTCGACTTGTCTTTTTTGTTCAATTTTCATTAATGTAAGAAAACATCGTTCTGTGCACACATAAAAATGAAAACGATAAGGTACTATTCTGTTTTAATAATTTATTGTTTAAATAAAAACAATTCAACAAAATTTAAATTTTTCTATTTGGATAGAAACTGATAGGGAACAGCTCTTTTTTCCTGATTTTCACTTTTTCTTCCTGTTTGTGACCAGGGCTGTGCGAAATTTTCGTTTCGTTTCGCGGAATTTCGCAATTTTTTTCCATTTCGTTTCATGTTTCGCGAAAAATATAACAAAATTTCGCACTTTTTTGTATACTTTTAAGCCATTTTTTTCAAAAGAAGTTGAGTTGCAAAAATGAGATACTACAGTTTCACATGTCTATAAAATTGTAAAAGCCAGATTTGGAAGTATAAAACCTCTTAAAGTTGGAAATAAAAGCCTTATTCAAGGACTATTTCCGTCATAAAATGATCAAAACGAAAGTTCGCTTGCAAAAAAATTGTTAAAAGTTTGCGACTGACCTTTGCAATTAAAAAAATTCGGAAAAAATTTCGTTTCGTTTCGCATTTCGCGAAATTTCGCATGATTTTATTTATTTCGTTTCGTTTCGCAGAACAAAACTCAGTTTTGCACAGCCCTGTTTGTGACACAAGGCAGCAGAAAGAAATTTTGGAAGGGACATTTGTGGTTGGGGTAAGCATCCCGTTGATCTTTTGACGCAAGCGGGAAAAGATCCAAAGTTTTTTTTTGTCTAAAATGCCTTGACACTTGTATGAAGTTTTAAAAAATTATATTTCGACCCAGAATGTAGCAAAATCAATTTAAACATAGGAAAAAGCTTTTCTTATTGATCATATCCATCTGAACAAATATAAAGGAATTTATTTGATGCCCAAAACGTAGAAAAAAGAGCCCTTCAAATGTATTAGAACAATAAAATTTCTACAAGCGAGACGACAAAGACATGAGACAAACAAATAGCAAATTAAAAAAAATAGCATTCTGCACAGATTTTCTGTACGTTACAAAACGAAAGTTTTATTAACTTGTGCAACAATTGAGTAAATTTGTTAAATTTGTAAAAAATTGTAATTTATTTATGTAACAAAAGATAATGCAAAGAAAAAGGTAATATTTCTGAATTATTAAAAAATTCACATGTCACTAAAAATCATAGAGTTCCCCTTGTCAAAGGTTCCAGGTCCTAAAAAGAAATTATTGAATAATTTTGAAAACCCTAGTTTAAAATTATTTAAAAGCTAAATAAATATTCTTAAAAATAAAAGCAACAAAAAAGTGGGAATGAAAAAAATCGAAATATTATATTTTAAGAAGAAAATGACGTATAAAAAGTTACTGTTTTTATGTGCTGGAATTTTAATCTTTTTGATTATTAAATATAAAGGTAATTTAAAAAATTTCTACAAAGGTACTTTGAAATTTTATAGATAATTTTAACGGCAACTGCATACATGTAAACTCTATGACTTTGGCATTGTATAGCCAACAAAAGAATGAAAGAAAAGAATTGTTGGATAAATTAAATTTAGAAGATGGCTATGCATTGTTATATAATGTTTTGGTGCCAGAAGTATTTTGTGGAGATTTGGTTCGGATTGGTCGAATTGGGGATGGCGGAAAATGGATTTGTAATCCTTCAGCATTGTCTTCCTTTGATAAATGCACAATTTATTCCCTTGGATTAAGTAATGATCCAAGTTTTGAACAGGATTTACAAAAATATTTAAATAATAAATGCAGCGTTCGATCTTTTGATAAGGATAACCAAAATCCTGACACTTTGGAGAAAGTCAAAAATTCAAATGGGATATTTATGAAAGCTTTAATCTCGTCAAAAACCAATGAAAGCAACAACGAATACACATTTAAAGATATTTTGAATAAACTTGGTGATCAAAGAATTGATATTCTTAAAGTTGATATTGAAGGTGCAGAACTTGATATATCTGATGAATTCATTACTACTCCAATTTGTCAACTTTTAATCGAAAATCATGGTGAAAATGTTATTGTTAGTTTAAACTTGTTAAAAAAATTATCAAAAAATGGATTTTATTTATTTAGTTATGAAATTAATGGATTGCATCATACTTTAAGTGAGTACAGTTTTATTCATGAATCTTGTTTGAAAGATTACGGTGTAAATGTAATTTATGGAAAATATTTGTCTTAAAAAATTTAACGACATTTTTTATATATGCAAATGAATATGTATTAATTCAATGTATTATTTAAAAGCTTCTTCTAACTATAATTCTTTTTTTAGCCATATGAAATTTAAAAAAGTGCGTACGAAAGTTCTGTGTAATTTCATTTTTTTAATAACAAATTAATATATTACGTTCCCGAAAAAAGCTTCCCAATTATTATAGTTTATCGCAGTTTAATTTAGCAAAAACAACAATATTTTTGTACATTTCGAACAGTAAAGCCGTTGATCGAAAAATGAAAACAAATATGAATGAAACTTTTTTAAAATGTTCATTCATTTTTTAAAAAAATTTAGCACATTGAGTACACTTTGTTTTAGCAGCCCACATGCTTTACTGAAAAATTCCATTAACTTATGTCTCAAAAACGTTTAACCCGATAAAACTTTTTTTTAAAGTCTTTAAATAATTTATTCTCAGCATTCATTTTATTTGTTATTGTACACAAACTCACTTTAAAGATTTGTTTGAAATATTCGGCTCACGTTACGAATAAAAGCTGGATAAACAATATTTTCACATTAAGCATTCAAATACTGAAAAGGTTCACAAATTCGAAAAAGTGATGCTTTAAAAATAAACAGAAAACGGCTTTGCATTTTATGGAAATTTTAAAGTATAATGTACCTAATCCGATGCTATTCTAAGTAACAATAAAGATCATTGAAAAGTTGTTTAAAGTCGAAATTTTTTTTTGTCGAACGCTTTTTGAGTTCGCCCCTGACAAAATTAAAAAAAACTTTTTTTCCATATTAAATTTTCAAACCTAGATTCTGAGAAACTGAAGCAGTTTAAACGAATTCTGTAAACGCAGAAAAAAAGGTCATCGTGTCTATAATATATGATGGAACTACAAAAATTTTGAAAATCAAATTCTGCAAGATTCAAAATCCAAGAAATTTTTTTCTCCTGAATCCATAAAAGTGGTATCACTGGATTTGTCTCGATGGGTAGATTCTAAAAATATAGAAAGTTTTTAATTTTCGTGGATTCTTTAGTGGAGTGCATCAGAAAAAAGTGAAGACCAAATTTTTCAAATTTGGTCTTAATCTGACTTTAGAATCCACCAAAAATGAAAAATTTTTATATTTTTGAATCTACTCATCGAGACAAATACCACTTTTATGGATTCAGGAGAAAAAATTTTTTGGATTCTGAATCCTGCAGATTCTGAATCCGATTTCTAAACATTTTGTAGTCCAATATTTTAAAGACATGATGACCTTTTTTTTCTGCGATTACAGAATTCGTTTAAACTGCTTCAGTTTCTCAGAATCTAGGTTTGAAAATTCAATATGTAAAAAAAGTTTTTTTTTTATTTTGTCAGAGGCGAACTCAGCCCTCCGTGTATCTGTGCGAAACGTCGTCAAAATAAATGCTTTAAACGTTTCAGATATGAAAACCTTGATACGTTGTATTTTGATGTTTTTTATGGTAACATTCTTATCAAATTTTTTTTTCAACTACAAAACATTTCTCAATCAATCTGTACATAGGTTTGCACAAAGTATTTGTAAAAAATTAATATAACATTTTTAGATATTTTTTAACAGCACAAGGCAAAATTGATATTGAAGAAATTAATGAAAACATTTTTGAAAAAAATGGTTTTTCATTAATAAAAAATGATTTTATTCCGATATTAAAGAAAAATGTTCAATCGACATGTAAAGAGGTATGATAAACAAAATTTTGGCATTGACATATCAATTTTGCCATTTTTCAGGTGTTTCTTGAATGGCAAAATGTTGCCAAAAATGGTCTAACAAATAATCCTCCAAAAAATTTGCCATTTCCTAATGAATTCCTTCTCAACAATTATACAAAACTATCACATTTGTATTTCAATAATGTTCCTCATAACCAAAAAAAATCCATAAAAGTATGGAGTCAATCATATGTCAATTTAATGATTACAGTAGCAAAAAATAAATCTTCCGCATTATCCCGGCCATATGGAGACGAATCATGTATGTTTATTTACCAATGTTGTTGCAACAAGAAAAAAAGAGTTGGAGTCGATGGGTCGGAGTCGACTCCGGCACAAAAAAAACATAATTGCTGGTTTTGTTTTTCAAATAACTTTTTTAGAGTTGATTATTTCAAAAACTGTTTGCGCAGTTATGTTCAGAATCGGATAAGAATTTTTTTGACAGAATTTTTTTTCAGCATTCAAAAATTTGCATATCCTCTAGTAAAAGTGGTGAGAGTAAAACTAAAATTGCAAATTTGAAAGTTTTGCGTTACTATCACTGAAATTCAGCGTAGCTGTTTTTTGTTGAGTGAGAGTAACAAAAAACATTGCAAAAAAAATTAAAATTTTTATTCTCGCTTCTCAAGAAGCAGCTCCAATAAAAGCGATGATAGTAACTAAAATAAGCAAAAACAAATTTTTTCTGTTACTTTCCCCCTATAAAAATTTGCATATCTGGAATTAAAAAAATTGTTATGTCGAAAAAATTCTTAGAGTTTTTAAAAATTTACTGCGCAATCCGTTTTTGAAAAAATCAACTTTAAAAAAAATTATAAAAAAAACAAAACCAGCAATTATGCTTGGACACCCTACCCTGTATGTACTAAAATGCGCTTTTTAATTAAGAAATTATTTTTAGTATCAGTCTATGCAGCAACAAAATATTTTAATATTACTGGGCAAGAAGGTGCTGTAATTGGTTCACAATCCCCTTGGGCAGAAGCATATATTTTAGCAAATGGTGCAAAACATGTTACAACTATTGATTATCAAAAATATATTATAACACATCCACAAATGGATTTTCTTTATGCCCTTGATTTACCTTTGATTAGTGAAAAGTATATATTTTTCATAAAAATAATGTATCATATATAATTTATGCAAATTTTAGATATTACAGTAAATTTGATTTTATTGTAAGTTTTTCAAGTATTGAACACAGTGGCCTTGGTCGATATGGGGATCCGATAGATCCAATTGGGGATCTTCGAGAAATGAATAAAATTCATTGTTTGCTAAAACCAAAGGGTTTATTGTTTGTTGGATTTCCGGTTGGTGTTGATACTGTAGTTTATAATGCCCATCGAATTTATGGTCGGATTAGATTGGCAATGATGTTTGAAGGTTTTATAATTAAAGTTTTATTAAATAAATCCATAACAATGCTTTAGGCTTTCAACTACTTGCCATATTTTATCGTCAAAATATTGTATCAGAGCAACAAATGCAAAAAGTTTTGGACAATGAAAAATATTTGATGCAATATTTATTTGTGTTACAAAAAATATAATAAAACAAGCTTTGTCACTCAAAATTTTTCGTATACACTAACTGCATTAGCTTATATCAGCAATTATCTAAACGTTTGATAGCAGTAATTAAAAACATAAATTCTCCCACACTGAAAAAAAAGTATGCTACATACTCCTAAAAATAGAGCAATATTTACTCCTTTTAGGAGTAAATGTCGTCTTCTTTCTGTTTAGGAGTGGACATTTTTTGTACCCATTTAACATGGACTAACATTTACTCCAAAAAAGACCATATTTACTCCTAAAAGGAGTAAATATCGTCCTATATTTTTTAGGAGTGGACATTTTTTGCACCCTTTTTTTCAGTGCACTTTTTTTTGCTCTTATTTTTGTATGTAAAAATAAGATAAAAATCATCTCATTAAGATCCGAAATCTTTTCTCCTCGAAAAATGTTGAGTAAACAGTCATCGAAGAAAAAGCTATTGCGTCAAATCGGGCTTTCTAAATGAACTTTATCGAACCACTTCTGACATTGATTCTGCTTAAAACAGATACTATCGTTTTATTTCAAAAATTTTTTAAGATTGCTAAAAAACCAAAATCAGAAATTTATGTCCCTGTAAACAATTGTGGTCTAACCTTTTTCGTACACGAATTTGTAATTTCTGTAAAAAGAGGAAAAAAAAGTGATGAAAGGTAACTCTTTTTCTTTAAAAATTATTAACATATTTATTTGAAAATTTAGCTTTAAAGAAAGTTAAAAGTAAACTTTTGCTTAAAGGAGGAGACGCATCGTAAATAAATTTCTTTGCCTTTACTACGATTGGAGGTCCCGACACGAAGATTACAAAAACTATGAATCAATGAATTCTGATGACATTTTCTTTCATAATTATTTTTTCTGATTCCAACATGGTATTGACAAAAAATATTGGTTGGATATTATCTGAGATTCAGCTTTTTCGTTGCAAAACTTGGATTTCCGAGAATTAATGTCATCAGAATTCATTGATTCATAGTTTTTGTAGTTTTCGTGTCGGGACCTCCAATCGAAGTAAAGGCAAAGAAATTTTTTTGCGATATGTCTCCTCCTTTTTAACGTAAAATTGATTAGAAGAATTTCATCCTTGTATGGACAGAAAGCCTTGAAGAAACGATTTCTATGAATACAACAATTAATCTTCAAAAATCAAAAAGAATGGATTTTTAAATATTTTTTTCAATCATGATGTATCAGATATTTCAAATTTTCTGTTTGTCATTTTATTAAAAATAAACGTTTGTCCACCGGATATTTTCTAAAGGGTTCAAAAAGGCAATGATTTAGGTAAAATTATTCCAAAGTTTAAAAGGTATATAAAAACACAAGTGTTGCTGCTGGTAATGAGTAAAGGGGTTGTTTTATTTTAGCATAAACTGCAACTTCGACCGCAATATTGACGTTTTTGGTCATTGGTGTAGAAAGAGTTATTGCAAAAACCATTTGCAACCCATGTAGCACAGCTTGCATTTGAATCTGTACATGTACTTCCACCAGTGCTGGAACAACGATTACAAGTTCTTGGACATTTTTGTGTCATTAATGTTTGATATGCAGAATTATTACAAAGTCCAGAATTTGAGGCACAATTGGTTGCAACATCTGAACATGTTGAGCTTCCAGGACTTGCAGTTGTAACAGTACTAGTACTGCACATATTACAAGTTTTTGGGCAATTTTCTCGCATATATTCATTGTAGTTGACATCATTACAAAGAACTCGCATATCTTTACATCCAGAAAGTCGATCAATACATCCTGATCCAGTTGTACAAAGGCCACATGTTCCTGTGCAATATTTTGACATAACAGTTGTCCAATTTGCATCTTTACAATATCGAACATTTGCAGTACAATTGATTGGGGATACTGTAAAGTGATATAGAAACATTAAATTTGAATAAATGATAATTTATTCTAAAGTAAGCTTACATGGATCATCTCCACATGTATAGGCAGCAGTTTCACAACATGCAAAACATGTATTAGCACATTCCAATGCAATGCTTTCCAAATCAGGATTTTCACAATTTGGACCACGAACTGGTGGATCAGCTGTTGGATCGGCCATAGGGAAGAGAGCTTTACATGTTGCAGAATCTCTAATATCTGCACAGCTTGTGGCATTTGGACCATATACATCTGGATTGACTTTACAGGAATCTGGAGTGATTGCAGCCATGGAAAGCTCCAGGATTACAAGAACGACAACTACGGTAAGGGCAGTTTTGCAACGACTCATCATTTTGTTACCTAAAAATATTTCTTTTTATTAGCATCTTTGAAACAATCGAGATAGTCGATGTTGATAAAAATTTAATTAATGCCTTCATTTATATACTGTTTTTTTCAAAAGTATTTTTATTAAAAGGGCGTTAGAAATCATCATTTCTAATGCATTCCGGCCTAGACAATAATCAAATTTTTTTTAAAAGATAACACCTAATTAAATATAATTTTTCTTTCATTTTTTGCAAAAACATAAAAACATCGAATAGTTGAACTGTCTGCAAATTGTTTTCTGTTTATTAATCTGCGCTTAAATTTTTTCCCTTTTTTCATTCAAGGCTTTTGTAAACAATTTTTTCGTCGTATTTGTTCAAAAAATTTATACTGCAAAAATCGAATTTATCCAATTTTTTGATGTTGATGTTTCAATTTTTCAAATATCACATGATTGAAATAAAATTTTAAAAAAGCCATTTTTTTTAATTTGATGATTGAAGCCTAATTTTTTGTGTATTCTTTTTTTTGTTTGTTTTTCATTTTTACTGGAATAATTTCTAAAAATTACATGTTATTGCAAATTTTTTATTTCTTTTTGTGGCCAGCAAAATTAGAGTTTTATAAAGTTTATGATACATATTGACATGATAAAATTTTTAAAATCACTTTTGATCAACTGATAAAAAAACATAAAATGATTAACCAAAAAACATAACAATGCGACATTTATTAATCAAACTAAAAATGGACTATTTTGACACTTCTTTTTCACCTGTCCCAGTTGTTCGATTGGTTTGACATGTCGAACCTTTGATGATACACACGTACCGGAAGTCTTAGAACATCTAATATTGAGTTGTGTAAAAAGTCTTGTCACGTGTTCCACCAATCCGACTACCATATGCCCAGGTGTTCATTCTCTGTATTCAAGGAACCATCCCTCTAACATCAACAACAGTTTGTTCACTGACATTCCCATTTCGCAGTTTCTTCAATTTTATCCAATGAAGTGGAAATAGATCAGTTGCATAAATGTTTTTACTGAAGTTCTCTGCTCTTGATATATCAGAATTGTAATAAACATTTCCTTTGCCCTTTTTCAAAAAACCAATCCACCATCCATATGAACTTGAAGAAGCTGATATCAAAAATGTTTCACAGTATTCAATTGCAAAGCACATATCAAAAAAACGTGAGCTAATATTTTTTGGAATAGAGTTTATAGATGTGAACTATAAAGCTAATGATTGTTAATGAAATTTTTGTCTTAAAACTTTACTTGAATATTTAATTTTAAATTTTCGATGAAAGCTTCGTCATCTCCAATGAAGAGTAAAGAAATGTTCGGGGTCAACCTCTTAAGCTTTTTATAAATGAGTGTTGTGGCAGGAAGTAAAAATTCACTGCTTGTTTCTAAAATTTTAAAGAGAATAATCAGTTAGCAATTTTATGATTCATATATTTGGCAAATTATTAAAACTTAAATTTCGTAAATTGATTGACAAGGGAACGTTTTCAAGTGTCACCCTCAGATTTCTGAGCTCTTGTGTGGGATGAATAATACCCCTCAAGGCATAAAAAACCCCAAAAGAGTAGCTGCCCTGTCAGGGTTTTCTTCAGAATCCGGCCTTCAGAAGTTTCCTTCCCTTAATACCCCAGACCCGGGGGTCATGGGTTATGAGAAAAACCAAAATTTTTAAAATGTAAAATAAAGTCATCCATTAAATTCCTCATGCTTAAAAACCTATAATTCCGGGAAATTATGCAAATTAGCCGAAATCTGGATTTTTCCTGAATTTTTGAAAATCGGCTTCTGATGTCTCAAATCTTTTAAGACACTTGAAAACATTCCTTTGTGAGCGATAGTACCATAATATATTAATTCTAAAAATTTACAATGTAAAATAGCTGACACCATGTATTTAACAGTCTAATTAGTAAGTAATATGCAATAAGTTAATTACTTTACCTTGTAGATCAGTGTTATTTAAAAAATCTGTTCTTCGAATGTGAATGCAAAATTTATGCGAGTTTAAATCATCCCTGTAAAAAAATTGTCAAGATTTCATAATTTATTTTAAAAACTTTCATACTTCCACATTCTGTCAGCTTCCAGCTTTGCTAAAGCTTTAAGATTATTACTGCATTCCATCAAATTTTTAATTTCATGTTGATAATTTACAAAATATTTAAATGATTGTAAATATAATCCAGTAAGTTTCAAATATTTTATATTTCTGTATTTTTCTAGACTAAAAGATGCAATGTTTCAGTAACTTATAACTTTTTACGGATTGTCGATGGCACGCAAAAAACCTAAATCAGGCAAAATTAGTTTTTGTTAAAAAAATTTGCATAAGTAATGCATCGATGGAGAATGCATTGTTTTTTATCTTTTGTCACTTTGTATGAATGAAAAAAAGGCAAATGATTCATCTCCACCATCACGACGTTAAGCATGGATATGCAAATTTGCCAAACTTTGATGCATAATTCTTTCAAAAATCAAAAAGAACATAAAACTTTGGGCCAAAAATTCCCATGAAAATTCTCAACATTTCTGTCCAAAGTTTTTTTTGAAAAAATACTTCATTTTTATGAACGAATTTAAGCTTTGCAAATTTGCATATTGCCACGTTGAGCGGTAAGCCCATCTTTTTTAAGTGTTTTTTGCCTGCCATCGAAATTTCCTCTTTGCGTTTTTACATACATTGATGGTGATTCATATTTACAACAATCTTCACCAAAAGAAACAACACTTTCTTGGGAAAATGGAATTGTCTAAAATTTCAAATTATGAATAAAAAACATAATCTGAACAAACTTTTATTTCAAAATAATCCTGAAACAATGGAAACATTTCTGCAATTTCATTAACAGAAACTTCTGGAATTGTTAGACTTGAGATATATGGGAAACGATCGAGCTGTTTTGCAATTCCGTACAGGCTTGCACATCGAAAAAGCTGTAAATAAATAAAACTTATATAACAAACTTTGTATAAACAAAAATAAATAATATTTATTTAGAAATTACCATATTACCCAATCTGCCACGATGTTCTATTGTTGTCACATATTTTTTTTCTTTAAGATATGGATTTAAATTGTTTGAAAGTGGTCTTTGAGGTACTAAAAAAACTTATAACATTTCTAAAAAATTCGTCTGAAATTCTTACGCAAATAATAATTTAAAAATACAATAATTACGATTATTAAAATTAAACATTTTAAATAAAAAACAAAAGTTTTCATTTTTATTGGTTATAAAAAAATACACAATTTTTTATAACCATGGATTTGTATCATTTGTTTCAATTTTGAGTGTCCAAAAAACGTTAAAAAGAGTATGAAAGACAAATTGTACAAAAAGCAGTTGTTTTATTTATTCAGCCCATTTATGAAATATGCATATTTATATTACTCAAGAGGTACTATTAGTTGTTGAAGAAAAATTTTCTGTGTTTCAGACCAGTTGCCAAACTTTTAGAAATTCCAGAAATGGCAGCTAATATTTTGAGATTTTCATTATGCACATGTTCGACTACTTTTTGCAATCATATGCTAACTTTTAACGATTTTTTATTTAATACGAAATTCTACATATTTAAAAAATTAACCAAGGGTTTGATTCAGTAACAGCTTGCCAGCAAAATTCTCAATACAAACGCCATCCTGCCACCACTTCTTTACATTATGCTGTTTTCGATATCCATTTGTGATTTTTAATGCAAGATCACATAAAACACATGGCATATCATTAAGAAAAAAGCAACCATATGATTTTTTGTACAGCTTTGTCCAATCCAAATACCTAACAATATAAACTGATTAAAATATGCAAATTTTTAAAAAAACTCTAACTTTCGATATTCAATTGGATTTTTCATTAAAAAATTTAAATAATCCGCCAATGCTTTTATTGATTTAAAATCTGTGACTGCAATCACATATGGATTTAAGGCTTTATATTTTCCACGAAGTTGTGATCGATCTAAGATTATCGGAACAGTCATTTCTCGAAGTCTCCAAATTTTTTCTGTTATATAATCTGTACAATGAGCATTTTCAAAAGCAATAACAAAATAGAATTTTGCTAAAAAATTACTGTAAATTAAGATTAAATAAAGAACTTGGAATACATGTATCTGGATCAGGGGTATATTTCGAATTAAAACATTTTCCATAATTTGTGATGTTTATGTGTTTTTGAAGTTCTTCAATAATTAATTCACGTTTTGACGAACTATTGCAATTGCTGATTAAACTTACGATAGTTTTTGATTTTTGTGAAACAATTTTATCAACCTAAAATAAAGATCCCTAATTTTTCGACAAAAATGACTTTTTTCAACTTCAAGCAAATTTGAAAATTAAGGAAAAATTTTGAAGGCGATTTTAAGGTAGAAGACTGCAACTTTCAGAATAGACTAATAAAAAGTCAAAACCACTGAATTTCTGTTTTAATGCTCTGGGGGCATTTATGCAAATTTTCAGGTCGCTAAATTTGCATAATTTCTAAAAATTATTTCTTGCATCGGAACGTGTTCTCCTAACTCCGGGCTATCCAAACATACCAAAATTATAATTTTTGGATCATTTTCGGCAAAATGCCATCAAATTGAAAATTGCCAAAATGGCATTTTGCCGTAAATGATCCAGAAATTAAAAAATTTAGTATTTTTAGATAGCCCTGAGTTAAGAGAATACGTTCCAATGCAAGAAATAACTTTTAGAAATTATGCAAATTTAGCGACTTCAAATGCCCCCAGGGCATTTAAACGAAAATAGACTTCGAATTCGGTGGTTTTGACCTCATAATAGTGTATCCTGAAAGTTTCAACCTTCTATGTTCAAATTGACTTCAAAAAATTTTCCGCCTTCCTCGAAGATGAAAAAAAGTCAATTATAAAATACTGTAGCTTACCTCTTCTTGGGACCATTTATTGCTATCATTTTTTTCAAGCGGATGAAAGCATCCATATGCCATTGTTACATCACTATCCCATCGATAACTAATTGTATAATTAAAAAAGTCTTCCGGCAATTTCACCAAAATTGGAGCATTTGTTGGTGGCTCAAAATTAACAAAAACATGCATTCTTGCTTGACTTTGTGTTTTTGGATAATTCCATAATTGCATACTTCCAACATGAAATGTTATTACTGTAGCATATTCTTCTAATTTTCTATCCCGAGTAAAAATACATTTTTTTCCACATTCATAATCAATATATGAAATATTTTTCCATGCATATTCATTCCATTCAATTATAATTGGTTTTAGCTTTGGCCTTTTTGAAATCGAAGTAGAAAGTGTTGAATCTAGTAAAATTTGCATATCTGAAGTTAGGTAGAAGACAACAATAATAAGTAGTAAATAAAAGATATGAATATTTGGGAGTGTTGTTAAAAATGAAAGGGTTGTCATTCAAAAATAGAATATTAAATGGAAATTAAAATAGTTTTGTTATTTAAATAATTACTTTTTCCCTTAGATCAAAAAAATAACCAATGTTTTAAATTTTTTTAAAAAATTGAAAAAGAGAAAGTCAGTCAATGGGAAAATTTGTTTATTTAGCTTTAATCGGCAAATAAAGAAAAATGACAATCAATTTTTCAATTTTTGAGGTAAAAATATATTTTATTCACTTTTTTATGCAAATTTTTAATATGGTTTGTAAACTTCGTTACAGTATGAATAATTTATTTAAAAATTTGACGTTTTTTCTCGAGTTTGTTAGTGAAAAAGCTACGGTAGAATATTTTGTGGTAAATTTTATTAATAATTTTTAAAAATATTTATTACACATTTAAAAATTAATTAATTATTTAACATTACAAACTCCATTTACCCTTGTTGAACCATCACTGCAAGTAATATTCAAATATTTAAGTAAATTATTATATTTTGCATGGACAAAAATAGTCTTATTTTCTAAGATTCCATAAATTTCTTCATCACTTTTTACAAGATTTGAGACATATTTAAAGTTTGAGAATGAGCTATCCCCAAATTGACATTTTGTGAGATCAAATTTATCCAAAAATGGAAACATAAAAGTATCCAACGATAGCGAGATTTTCCATCCATGAAGCATAAAATCACTTGAACTCCATTTTGTAAAAGTTAGCCAACCATCTCTGACCCATCGGGATGGGTCGAGTTTTGTGAGAATTTTGATTTTATTGTTTACGAAATTGTTGGAATCTGAATATAGGGCATGTTTTGTGCAGGCTTCATATGCAAATAGGTCATCATAGCCTTTGGAGATATTCCATAAATGAAAACATTGAAATTTTTGTCTTGGATGGAAAAAGTGCAGTTCCATTAAAACTTGCTAAAGAAATTATTGATTTTTGCACATATTGTAATTCACAAAAAATTTGCATAACAAAGGCAACGAGCTGGACTTTGTTGAAAAAGGCCCATGGCTTGGTATGAGTCTTTGCCAAGAAAGACCCGGCCCGAGCTTTGATTTTCTCAAGCTCGGATCTGGTCCAAAATATTCTGGCTTTATCCGAGCTTGAAGAAAGCTGATCCATTGCCATTAAACTTACATGAATGGCACCATTATCTGTGCCATGAAAACTATCAGGTAATCGATAATTATAATCAGCCCAGAATTTTAAGAAACTTCTTGAAAATTGTGTATTTCTAAAATTAACTAATGTTACAATACAGTAATATGAAAAAATTTGCATAAAACATTTAAAATATTATTACCGTATCAGAAAACTTCCAGCTGCAAATTCATAATTAAAATATCGTTCATAAAAAATCATATCAATATTTTTATCATTATCGATGTAATCTTGTATTCTATGACAAGGATTGATAATACCCATATCAGCATCAATATACAAAATATAGTCGTAATCTTTGATATGATCTTTCATAAAAATACCCAAAATACAATGTCGTTTAAAGAAAAACTAAAATAATTATTTTTTAATGATGTAACAAAAAAAATGTGACACGTTAAACTTTGTAACAAAAAAATGTGACATGTCAAATGTTGTAACAAAAAAATGTGACATGTTCAATTTTGTAACAAAAATACCCGACATGTTAAATGATGTAACAAAAAAATGTGAGATGTCAAATGTTGTAACAAAAAAATGTGACATGTCAAATGTTGTAACAAAAAAATGTGACATGTTAACTTTTGTAACAAAAAAGTGTGACAACTTACATCTGGATGTTTGCAGGTTCTTTTATAAATTGGTTTATCCGTGACATTTATCAAATGCATACTGTAACCAAAATGTGTTGCATAACATTTTGTTGAATTTAAAGCAATCATGTAATCATCATAATGATTCGGTTGTTCAACAGTTGCAACAATAACAATCCTAGAATTTGGGATTCCTTTTGATGAATTAAAATCACTTTCTTTCAAATTTTTGCATAATCTGGTTTCTTTTTGGGCATTATCTGGTACAAAATATCTGGTACTATTTATATTTTTGAAATTGTTGTTAGTACTTATCATAAATAGAATAGCTTGGGTCGATAACATTGTCACAACAATCAAATACAAAATCATTAAAAGGAATGTCTGTTTTTCTCTTTTCATTACAAAAATGGACAGAATATGTTCAAATATTATAGTTTAAGCTTTGACAAATCCTTTTTTAAAGAAAATGAATTTTATTGATTTTTAGAAATAAAGCAATTTTTCGTAGATCTGCATCAAATTAGTAACTAATTTTTGCTAAATGCTTTTGTGTTTGCATTAGCTTTATTAAAAAAATTATTTGCTAGGAATCAAATTTGTTAGATGAAGAGAATAAACATCTGCAATTAAGCAAATAGAGAAAAATGAGAAATATAATAGATTAATGCTTCGATAAAAAAATGTTTTAGAAAAAAAAGATAAGTAAAACAAAATTAGACAAAGATTATTTTAATTTATGCAGATTTATAAAATTGTAGTTTGGAAAACGTGCGTGAAACATGGGTTTTCCAAAATCATTGATTTTTTGAACTTGAATTCCATAAATTTGCATAACAAGAGCCTATTCACCGAAAACATTTTGGGTTTATGCACAATTGTCCTGGGGCTAGCTAATGGAAAATATCTAATTCAAGATACGGCGGGACATGTTGCTTTCTTTGTAAATGTCATGCCGACCCATATGCATCACTTGAAAAAATTAATAAATTATTTATTCAACAAAACTTTTTGATATAATTAAATTTTGTGCCATAAATTTCTTGAATCCAATACCGTAACCAAATTTGTGGCCTCCAGGGAAAACCATCTTTGCTGAAATTTGTTAATTTTTCTTGTTGAAATTTTTCCATGTTTTCTTCGGTTACTTCTTTCCAGTCATTTACGACCATTACAGGCATGTCACCATAAACAGGTTCAAGACCACTTTTTAGAACAATTGGAACTGATCCAACCATTAAAGCTTCCCAGGTTCGGTAACAATCAATTCCACTTCCTAAAAAATTAATATGAAAATATAAATATACTCGGGTTCAAATATTTGCATACCTGGAGGGCTTAATACAAATTGAGAATTCTTCATTTTCGTCAAATAATCTTTCCAACTTATTCGACCTGTATCAATCAAAACATTTGAATTATTTGCATAAATTCGTTGAAAATGTTTCAAAGTTTTGATCCTATTTTTATTTGTGTGAAGCGAAAAATTTAAATATAATAAATATTTCTTTTTGGAATACGGTATAAGATTTTTGGCAATATCATACATGGTAGAGAAATTTTCATTCGGGGGTATTACAATCCCTAAGGGAAGGCCGTGCAATTTTGGATGTCTAAAATTTATTATCTGGTTTTTGCTATTTGTGCGTTAGAAAATCTCACCTGACAAGAGCCTCCTGCGCATACCAGGCAATCACTTTTTTGTCATTCAAGTAAGTTAGCTGCCATGCCGTTCTCACATCAATATTACTTTCATGAGTGATTAAAATATATGGAAATTTAATATTTGGATGATAATTTTCAATAAAATCTTTGATATAATCAGTTTTGACGAAAATTATATCACCACATTGAACTTTTTCAGTGTCCAAATTGTTGAATTTGAAAGTATAAATAAAATTTGCAAAACTTCGAAAAATATCTCGGTCAAGATATTTTCGTGTAATAAATGGGAGGTTGAAAAATGGAAAAGTTTCGTTTTCAATTTCAAAGTTTTTGATAAGCTTGGTGTAATCAAAGTTGTATTCTATTTCCGTTTCAGAGACATTTGAAACTGCTAGGATTTCAACATTAGAAATTTCTGATTGAATGTTTAGTAACAGCGAAGAAAATTCTGGAAATTTAAATATATATACAAATGAAGTAAAAATAGTAATTAATGCAGATAAGGTTACAAGAAATAATTTAATCATTTTTGATTTTAATCAATTTTTTCCATCTCCTTTGATCTGCTTTTTTTCAAAGGCGTGACTTGTAATTTTTTTGAATTAAAAAAACATGGCGGAAAACCATCAGACGTCTCTCTTATTTGTTTTATTGATTTTTGTGCAAAGATTTTTGCAGAAACGAGCTGTTCATTTTTAGCCGAGCGAAAATTTGCAAATACAAAATTTGTAGCCTTCTGTTTATCAATTTATAAATTTTGTAACTTGAAAAAAATTATTTTCACATGATTTCGTTATAATTTTAACTGAACATGCTTACTAATAAGAACCTGAATATCTAATTCCAAATAACATCTTTGCTTAATTTTTTTTAAATTTACATTACAATAGCAGATTCTGTTTATAGTCAGGCAACAGAATAAAAAAATTTGAATATCAGTTTTATTTAAATTTTTCCAATTGTGTTCGATGAAAAAAATTTAATGACAGCAAAGGTGGATAAAATTGCAAATTTAAATTGCCATATTTACCACCAGAAAATGCTCTGAGAAATTTTTTTAGTTAATGTAACTAATGCTCAAGGCCGTAGAGATGGGGGGGGGGGCATTTGGGGCACGTGCCCCCCCCCGAAACTAGAGAAAACCCTTTGATCTTTTGCCGCCGCCGTGTTAAGGCGGCAAAAGATCAAAGGCGTGCCCCCCCCCCCGAAATGAAAATGCCCACCCCGAAATTTTTTTCTCCCTACGGCCTTGCTAATGCTACTGATTAAAAATAATGAAAGAGAAAGACAAATATATGAAAGTTTATTTTTATACTAAATATCTTCCATAAATTACATTTACATTGTAATCCTTCAAACAAGATTCATGGATAAAACTGTATTCACTTAAAGTATGTTCTTGTCCATTAATTTCGTAACTAAAAAGATATAATCCACTGCTGGCAAATTTCTTAAGCAAATCAAGGGTCTTTTTTGGGCTTTCATTGTGGACTTCAATTAAAAGTTGACAAATTGGGATCGAAATTATTTCATCTGCAATTTGGAATTCATTTCCTTCAATATCAATTTTCAGAATATCAATTCTTTTATCATTTAACATTCTGACAGTATCCTTAAAAGTATATTGATAATGGGTGACATCAGTTACATTCGCGATCAAAGCTTTCATAAAAGTGCCATTGGCTTTTTCAAGTCTTTTCATTGTTTCTGGAGTTTGGTCATCCTTGTCAAATGTTCGAAGTTGGCATTTATTGTGCAAAAATTTTTGAAAATCTTCATCAAAACTTGGATCATTGTTTAGCCCGAGGGAATAAATTGTACAAGATTCAAAGTTGAGTATTTTGTTTGGATTACAAACCCATTTCCCACCATCTGTAACTTGTCCAATTCGAACTAAATCTTGACAATACACTTCTGGAACAATTACATTATACAGTAATTTAAAGCCATCTTCATCTGTTAATTTGTTTAATAAATCTTTTCGAGATTTTGTTTGCTTTTGGAAAAGTGTTAAAATGCTTGGATCAATTGAATCAGTGGAAGAACATTTGAAAAACTCTAAAAAATTTATGTTAAGGCGAAAAATATTAAAATTGATTTTTATAGGAAATTCAGATTTTTAAAGAAGGCGGTGATTTCTGTACTTTTTTCTTTTTTGGGTCCCGAAATGAAACTATATTTGAATTGATTTACTTCACAGAATAACCCTGATTATCAGGCTCATGCATAAACCTGAAAATCAGGGATCAAAATTGTGTAATAAAGCCTTACCTTTTACAGCTATGAAAAATACAACAACAAAAACAAACACATAGGCTACTTTTCTCCAATTAATTGTGCTAAAAGTTTTAAAAACATTATAAAGATTAGCATTTTTGAAAAGTTAATCACCTTCTTACTTTCATTCTGTTTATGTTTTTCCTTGATTGCATTTGTACGGATAAAAATTCAGCAAACACTAATTTATTTTTCACCGAGTTTTTTTATTCTCTAGCTGGGCAAACATGGTAAGTGTGTAACATTTTTCGTGTGCATATTTTTTTAAAATTTTGGATTTAATGAAATTTTTGTTCGAAACTGCTTTTTAAATTTAATTTAGTTTATTTTATTGTCAGTAAAAAAACAAAAATTAAAACAACTTAAAACAAATTTTCGAGGAATCATATTGGTTTTTTGTTTTTGAAGAGGAAGTCACACTTCATACAACTTTTTTTATTATAAAAGTTATTGATTGATAATCAGGGAAAGTCATTGTTCTTTAACATTCTCTTTCTATTTCAAAAGGGAATGAAAAAATGACAATACTTTTCCCCTGATTTTCAATAACTTTCATAAGAAAAACGTTGGATGAAGGGGACTCCCCCCTTAAAATGAAAGCTATCCATAAGAACTTTGGACTATTACAAAAACAAAAAGATTTATGTTGATATGGTCCCTTTTTTGGATTAACAAAAACCACATGAAGCCGCGCAATATTTTTTCATATCAACATGAAAGTATTCGTCATTGCATAAACTTTTTGCAAATTCACATGATAATGATAAATCTCGACATCCAGTATCACAAAGTTTGCAGGTTGCAGCACAAACTTGCTTCACGTAATTACTAAAGTGATAATTATTACAAAGTAATTTCATGCTTTCACATGCGCTGTCTTGATCTTTACAAATGGCATTAATAATAGTCGGGCATGTTAAACATAATATGATTGCAAAATACCATATCCGTAAACTATACATGATTTGAAAAATTGACAGTTTACGTAAAATCTCGGAATTGTATAAAATTCTCTTTAACAGAGACAGAATATTCTGGAATGCCTAATCCATCTGAATCAATAGAAAAATTTATTTGATTCAAAAAACCTTATACAAAAATTATATTTCAAAAACGAGACAACAAATGCTTGAAAAGCAAATACAAAATCCACTAGTAATCTTTTAGAATTTTCTATTAATTTTTTTTGATTTAGAGTTATTAAAGGGAAAATGTTATTAAATTATTAAAAAAAGTTTTCATATTTGTAATCGCAAAAACGATAACATGTTTTAATAACAAACAAAGGATTCCTGAAAAACTGAAATTCAAAAGCATTTAACCGCCGCATCTTTCAAAAGTTACCATAGTATTAATAATAACTTTGACAACAAATTAAAATGTTTTTAAAATCACTGGTATTAAAAACATTAATTGCTATATATCAATATATTGAGACTTTATCTGATTCCAAACAGATTAACAAGTTTTTTTAATGCTAATTTTGAAGTCAAATGTTGCACATAAGATTTTGATCAAATTTCAAAGGTCTTTGAGTATTATGTTACAAAAAAGTAATGATCACATCCCATGTTTTTATAACTTATAAAGAGCGGGATCGAAAGTTTTATTGAAAGCAACTGAGTCAACATTTAAAAATTTAAAGTATTATTGAAAAAATTTGAAATCGAAAACGTTAAAACAAATTTTTAAAGAAGAAATGGTTTATAAAAAGCTACTGTTTACTTGTGCTGGAATTTTAGTATTATTGATTCTAAAATATAAAGGTAACTTAACAAACTCCGTTAAACAGAGGCTGCGGTTTACGTATTATTTTTAATTTTGGATCTTATAACGAAAATAAATTTGAATAAATTTTCCTTGACAAAAAGACCTTGATTTTCTGGGTTGTAATGCACATACCTGAAAATCAGAATTTAGAAAACAAAATCGTGTTATAACAAGTACTGAAAAGTTTTTTAGATCATTTGAACGTCGGTAATTGTATACATGTAAATTCCAAGACTTTGGCATTGTATAGTCAACAAAAGAATGAAAGAAAAGAATTACTGGATAAATTAAATTTAGAAGATGGCTATGCTTTATTGTATAATGTTTTGGTGCCCGAAGTATTTTGTATTGATTTGGTTCGAATTGGTCGAATTGGTGATGGCGGAAAATGGATTTGTAATCCTTTGGCAGTGTCTTCATTCGATAAATGTACAATTTATTCCCTTGGATTAAGCAATGACCCAAGTTTTGAGCAGGATTTACAAAAATATTTGAATAATAAATGCAAAGTTCGATCTTTTGACAAGGATGCCCAAAATCCGAACACTTTGGAGAAGGTCAAAAATTCAAATGGGATATTTATGAAAGCTTTAATTTCATCAAAAACGAATGAAAGCAACAATGAATATAAATTTAAAGATATTTTGAATAAATTTGGTGATCAAAGAATTGACATTCTTAAAGTTGATATTGAAGGTGCCGAGCGAGACATCTCTGATGAATTTGTGACAACCCCAATTTGCCAACTTTTAATTGAAAATCATGGTGAAAATGTTATTGTTAGTTTAAACTTGTTAAAGAAATTTTCAAAAAATGGATTCTATTTATTTACTTATGAAATCAATGGATTGCATCATACTTTAAGTGAATACAGTTTTATTCATGAATCTTGTTTGAATGATTACGGTGTAAATGTTATTTATGGAAGATATCTGTCATAAAAAAAATTATTTACAACATAAATCTCATCTTAAAATAAAAAATAAATAAATAAATTTTATTTATATCTCGACATCTTAAATTTATATTCATTACCGTAAAAAGCCTACAGGGTTACAAAGACATTGTTGAAAAGTTTCCACATATAGCAGTCATACCGGCATTTCAATCAAGTGTTTATCGAAAACATCGTGATATTCAAATTCAATATGTATGACAAGTTAACAAATACATTTCTGAGGAAGTGGTGGCAATTTTGTTTTATAAACGTTATTAACAATAAAATCGACACCCCTCAGAAATTTAAGAAATGTATAAAACCATATTTCAAGTATTTTCGCAGATTTATAAATTACTTTTCGTTATGCAAATTAGCAATTTGTTTAATAGTATTATAGATAACACGTTTTTGTTAAAAACTAAATCATTGTAAATGTGAATTATTTTGTTCAAAACAAAGATTTTTCTTTTTTGCATATACGATTGATGGAAAGTGTTGAGTAAATATTGAAAATCGAACAGTTGCAAAATTTCACACCTATTTTTGTTTTATTTTTTCTCCATTTTAAGCTAAAGTAAAATTTTTAACCCACGTTAATTGAAAGTTTCAAATGAGAAAAAGATTCTTGTTAGAAAAGTTTTTGTTATTTTTAATTACTTTTATATTTTGTGTAATGATTTATTATGGTAAAATAATTTTAGAAAAAGAGATACCAGAACAAAGTGTGTTAAAATTATTTATTAAATAACCAATGAAACTTTGTAGGATTCGAAAAGCATTCAACCAATAGCTTTGAATTAGATCGAAGAATTTTGGAATTAAAGTATAAAAAATCTGTTGAACAAAGAGAGATTTTGAAAGATAGCTCCAGATTCAGGGAGTTGTACAATATTTTGACACCAGAGGTTTATTCTTTAATTACATTGTTTATTTTTTTAAAAGGTTCAATTAAGGCATTTTGTCCAAATTTGATTCGACTTGGTAGGCATGGGGATGGCGGAAAATGGATCTGTAATCCGTTTGTCTTGTTGGAACTTGAACATCCATGTATAATTTATTCTTTGGGTTTAAATAATGAAGTTTCATTTGAGCAGGAACTTCTAGATATTGCCAATGGCAGATGCCAACATATTGCTGTAGATACGGTAACAGTTATTTTATAAACTGTAGTACTGTAGTTTTGAGAGTCCCAAATTGAGACTACAGTACAAACCTTTGTTTTTTACTGTTTGGGATTATCAAGGAATCACGTGACTAAAAATAATTTTTAAGACCTGCCCAGGTTTTTGAATAAATAATTTTAGGAAAAACAAGAAAATTCAACCTTGAACAGTTTAAAAGAATCAACAGTTTTACATGCCAAAATTGTAAAAGATACAAAAAATTCAACGATTGATTTATCATTTGCTGATATCTTGAAAAAGTTTAAAACTGATCACATTGATGTCCTTAAAATTGATATTGAAGGTGGACTAAAATGGATAAATTCATACTGTACAAAATACATTTCAGGTTGGGAGCATACAGTTGTTGATCAACTTTTAAATGTTTCAATTTGTCAAATATTGATTGAAATTCATGATGTTCATCAAGGGCTGTTGAAACCTACTGTGATGAAACCACATCAAAATGTGTATAATTTTCTTCAAACTGCATCTTTGAAGGGATTTTATTTGTTGCATTATGAAGTCAATTATATAACATTAGGAGCAAGTGAATTTACACTGCTTCATAAAAGTTGTTTTAAAACTTATGATGTTAATGTTGTATTTGGGCAATATTTAAGTTAATAATTAAATTGATTTTTGCATCAATAATAAATGTTTGTCACAGCTTTTTTTAAATTGTGCATGATTGTTTTTAGAGAAAGAAAAGAAGAATAACAACAATATTTTTATAACAAAAATTAAGAAATTATACAAAAAATCAAAAGTACTGTATTTGTTGTAAAATTGTATAATTGGTAAAATGCCAATTTGAAACAATTATTAGTAAAAAATGTAAAAGAAATTGAATCAAGAAATATTACAAACAAAACGAATTTTTGCGAGACAGGACAATGAATTTTCTTGAAATGATAAATATTTGCATAATTCCAATCCAACTTCAACTTTTCAGTATAATTTTTTGCTTATTCGATTTTCATTGAAGTTTATTTGTTTTTCCACAAAAACCAAACATTTTTCATTTTTTTATGCAAGCTAATGACCTGACTGAAAAACTATATTTGTTCACACGTTTGCAACCGAATGCTTTAAAGTCATAGCACAATTATATCCAAAAATTTTTTTAATTGATTTTTTTTACTCTCTTTATTAAGCTAATAAATGTTGAAATGTAAAGTAATATTTTTAACAATAATCAAAGGGTTGGTAATTATTTTTGGTATTCTATGGATTGGTTCAATTTTTTCAACAGGTTATAAACAATTTATTCGATTTGAACATCCAAGATTTTTTATTAAATTCAAAAATACTCAATTTTATTACAAAGTTGAAGTCGGAAATGCTGATTGTGAAAATAAAACTTTGCTTATTGCAATTCCATCTCGACCAACAGATTTTAAAAGAAGAATGGAATTGAGGGGAAGTTGGTTGAAAAATGTGGTAAGTAATATTAAATAATTAATAATTACTGATTACGGTAATTATTTAAAATATGATTTAAAGCAGATGGCTTTTTACTTACCGTTTTTATCCCTGATTTTCAGGTTGGAGCTGCACGAACCTGATAATCAGGGTCTTTTTGTAGAGGAAAATTTATTCAAATATATTTTCGTTTCGGGACCCAAAATATGAAAAATAACACATAAATTTCCTTCAAATTGAAACTATCGAACGTTTTAGACCTCTCAAATTACTTATCGATTTTTTGTTGGATATACTGCAGATGTGGTGATAAAGAAATCATGCCTATTTGAAGCGGAAGTGTACAAAGATATGATAATTACTGATTTATTTGATTCGTATGCAACCTTAATGTACAAAGTAAGTATTCAAGAATCTCATCAGGATAATTATGAAACAATTCTTAGACATATGTTCTATTAAATTGGCAACAAACATATTGCCAACAAGTCAAATATATTCTAAAAATTGATGATGACACAATTTTAAATATTCCGAGGTTACTGTATTGGATTAAAAAAGAATTTGATAAAGAATATGAAGCCGCAGAAGGAAAAATTATATTTGGTGCAACTTTGGAAGCAGTGAATTTAAGAACTAATTTTTCGATTAAATGGTTTGTAATAATATTGGGTGGTAAATATTTAAAAGTTGAATACGTTTTTGAAAACAGGCAACGCAGCTGACAAGGGACACTCCTACCCTGCCACGCCACTTTTGGAACAAGACCTATTCCATTAATTAGCCCAGGGGCAGTTATGCATAACCCCACAATATTTCCGGTGATTGGCAAATTTGTGAAAATGAAGTTCGAAAAATCCACTCACCCCCGGGTCGACGATTTTTTAAAAACCCCTGTTTCAAGCACTTTTGTCGAACTGCATTTCTATAAATTTGCATATAGGAAGGCCATTCACCGGAAATATTTTGGGATTATGCATAACTGCCCTAGGGCTAATTAATGGAATAGGTCTCGTTCCAAAAGTGACGTAGCAGGTTGGGAGTGTCCCTTGTGAGTTTAGCATTGGCCAGGGTATTGTTAACAATTCGGAAAATTATAAATTTGGATTTTTAAAAGGTTTTTGTTCCACCTGGTTTTTTACCTATTTCGGACCTCCCAGGGCAAAAAAACACGGGGAATCCGATGGTGGTACTCACGACCTCTATTACTTTTTTATATTGGCGTAAGAACGGCGCAAAATTTTAATTTCTATTATTTTGGGTCCCAACGCGAAATTCAAGTCTTGAAAATGCGAAATTCGGATTCAGCGACCTCGATTACCCCTATACCCAAGAAAATTAAGACAATATCTATAACGGCACCCGAGATCTGAAAATGCCGTTTTGAACTTCTACGGCCAAAAAAAATTTGGATCTGGGCTTGTTAAGCATAGTCGAAAACGTGGGTAAAGTTTCAAAAAAATTTATTTTTTGCCTGTGGCAGGCCCTCAAGATTTTGTCACAGAATGCGTTTTAAGAAATTGCAAACTATTTCAAATAATGAAAATTACTTGGGGCACCCTTTGTTTAGAATCTCTTATTCAAAAATTTATTGTTTCAGGAATCCAAGTCAAAAAGGCATTGAATATTGTCAAGGTTTTACATATCTCGTAAGTTCAATTGCTGCCAAGCTAATCCTCCCAATGACACCAAGAGAAGAATTCATGAAAGCTGAAGATGTCATGTTCACAGGACTTTTGGCTCAACATGCTGGGGTAACACGAAGTCATAAACCAAAACATTTCACGAAATCTCCAATAAAAACTGATTGTGGCTGTGATGAGAATGAAATTCCATTTTTAACAAGCGTTTATGTTCACAATATTACATTAAATTTTCAAAATATGATAAAACAATTGGACGACTTTTCATGTGAAGAAAGCAAGTAAGTGTGGAAATTAATTTTAGAATTTTGTTGAAAAATTTAATACCATATTTGGGCTAGTTTTTTTTAACCATGATAATTATCTATTTTAGGAACATTTCTCGTATCCAATATTTTGCTTCCTGTTTTGCCTGATTTGAATATTTTTAAATAAAATATGTTTATTGAAACAAAGTTTTATGCAAATTCGAAACGTGGTTTATTTTTCTTTCCGCGCTGAAATATTTTTCTTTATAAAAATCACTTTCATAAAAGTGAATATTTGTAAATAAAAAAATGAAAGGTATAATTCAGTGCTTAAAATCAAGCATCTGCAGCAAAATAAACAAAAGAATTATTCGCTTTTCTGTATCATTTTAACATTAATTTTGTCTCTTATTATGACAGCTGCTGTAAGCAAATACGGCTCAGTACAATCTGTAATACCAAAAAATTAATGGAAACAAAATTTTTGTTAGAATCTTTTGGCATAAAGAATGTTAGAATATTTGTTATTGGACAATATTTATAAAAGTGTAACAAACATTTAATGTTACTGTTAAAATATTTGATTATTTTAAAAGTAATAAAATATTTTGGTTGATCCAGCTTTTTTTTCTTGTCGAATTTTTAAAAAAATTTTCTGTTTCTTACGAACAACAAGAAATGCCGAAAAAAAAATTCATTTATCCTTTAAATTTTCAATTTATAATTGCTTAAAATTCTCTATCAAACTTTTCAGGCAACAACCAATAACAAGTTTATTTACAATTGTACCCCTTTTTAATATTTAACAGAAAATTTTCCTTGGAATAATTTTACCTAATTCATTGCAAGTATTCAATTTACTTATCACCTTTATTCAAATTTCATATCCTGCCTCAACATGTTAACGTATCTGGGTTTTGAAACAGAAATAAAAGTTTTCGTTCATTTATGAAATTTTCACGGTTTTGTTATTCACCTTGAAATAATGTTACCTAAATCATTGACTCTATAATGTCGTAACTGATCTTAATAAACACTTGGCAGGATTCAAAATTCAGTTATAGATGAATCAACATAAAAATTCGAATTCTAAATACCGTAACCCAGTTTTTGAAACTGAAAAAAATGAAATGCCGGCGTTAGGGAGACCATTTTGCATCAGTTAATTGCGTTTTTGATAAGTTGCATCCGTACTATCTTTTTTGAATTATCGGATAATTTGCATAATTAATACAAACAATAGAAAAATGTACACTCTTTACTAATAACTATTGATAATGCATTAAGGTATTTTTAAAATTATTTTAGTTTATAAAAGTTTACATGTTGAATAAACTAACACAAAAATCTTAATAAATAATAAAAGTTGTTTTTGATACAAAAATTAACCAGAATGTGCCACACATGAAGCAAAATATTCTGCGGTCCTTTGAGAACTAAAAAATACAACCTATTTTTATTTATTTTCATTTTTTATTTTTACCTGTTGTTTGGACACGACGCATTCATAAAATCTAAATAATGAGGAAGAAATGTAATCTCACTCTCAGAATCATCTTGTTTTGAGATTAAGAATGGCACCCCTTCATCATTACATCCACAATCAGCTTTAAAAGGGGCATGTGCAAAATATTTTGGTGAATGAATTCTTTCTATTTCCAAACGTTCTGCCAAAATTCCAGTAAACATAAGCTCTTCAAAAATGGTTGTTAAATTTTCATTTACAGTTTGCGATAATATTAGCTTTACAGCTCTTGTACTCATTAAATATGTAAATTTTTCACAAAATTCCACGCCACTTTCGTTGCTCCTAAAACATACAAAAGTTATAAATTTTTAGAGAAAAAGAATTTTCAAAGATTCACGGATCCATAATTTGCATAATAAGTTAGTGAAAAATTATTATGCAACATTTCGAACAAAAATTTGTTCTGGAATTTTGGGGATAGAATAAGTAAAATTAACAGTCTCATCGAACTTAACAACTTCGGATACTGGCTTTGCAGAGACTATTATCAAAATTTGCATAATTTTTCTTTTTCATGATCCTTATCGTTTTATGGTCACTTTTTTGTCGGAATTTTGATGGTAGTTTTCTTTAGATCCATAATTTGCATAATAAGTTTGTGAAAAATTATTATGCAAATTTTTCACAAAATCATTTCTTTTATTGTCTTTTCAATGCGCGATCTCTATTTATGTTTAAGGCCCGAGATTTTTAAACCCAGATATCTTAAACCCCATAGATTTTGGAACATTTTAGTCTTCTCAAAAATTCCAGAGCAAAATTTTTTACAAAATATCTTTTGGTGAAATATCCCTGAATCATTTTTTTTACCATTTAATTTTAAATGTCATATCTTTGCTTATATAATGTAATGTTCTGCAAAATATGATCTTCCCATCTGTAGCAATATATGCGTTATTGAATTCATTATCAATCCAATATAATAAACGGGGTATGCTTGTTACGGTATTATCCTGTGTTTTTAACAAATATTTAGCTGCGGAACAAAATCTTTGTTGCCAATTTAAAATTGAATAAACCTTAAAAGAATTAACAACAAATAAATTATTTAAAAATTTAAAAGTTAAATGTTACTTTATCAATCGAAGAAACTCTTGAATCATAAATGCTAATAATAACGATATCATTATAAATTCTTGCTTCAGAAAAGCATTCATTCATTACAGTATCATTTGCGATATTTCCAATAAAAAATCGATATGTGACATCTGTGCTCTAAAATTTGCATAAATTCCGCTGTAAGAATATTTGAGACTTACAATATTATGAACCCAAGTTTTTCTAATTTCTTTTCGAAGATCAACATCTTCTGGCTGAAGGGCAATTGCAATCAACACGGTTTCCGTATCTGCACAATGAGGAGATTCAATTTCGAATCTGTAGTTGTGTTTGTAATCTTTAAATTTTATTTCATATCTTTCAACAACAGGTTTTTGATTATCTAAAAATAGATCCATTAAATTTTGTAAACATTATATATTTTTTTTATTTCAAGTTGGCTCAATGAAACAACACTTTTATAAAAAGTATCATTTTAATGAGCCAATTTTAGAAATCATTATTCGGCAAAATGCCGTACTTTAAAGTACCTTGTCGAATAATTAATAAATAGATAAGAACTAAGAATATAAATATCACACATAAAATATGTTTAATGGAATGTAAAGAAAATTTCATATGGACAGATAAAAAATCCCAAAAGCTTTAACAGGTTTGTAAACGTTACCAAAGCAAAAAAAACGTTTAAAAAATGTCAGACAAATGAACAAATAGAGATGAAATTTAATTTGTTAAGGGAATTCAACGTACACTTTTAAGCATTTAGCTTTGACTGAATTGTACACATATTTTGGCTAATAATGTTATTGTTAATTAATACTTTTCAAATGAAAAAATGTTAAGAGAAGTTGCTCTAATGTTGATAGGCTTAATTCGAAGAAATTTCAAAAGTTTTTTATTATTTCTGATAGTACTTGTGGCACTATTTGTAATTCATAAATTAAAAAGAGATTTTAACATAATTGATTACCAACATTTTTTGGAGACAGAGCTGAAAGAAAACTCAGGTTAGAAATATTTACTGTAATCGTTAAATTAGAATTCCTTTGTTTTAGTTCACTTTTTTCAGGTTCGCTGTTGCTTTTTTTTTTGTTGCTTTTGAGAAATTGAAAAAAGGGCACAACGAGATTTTACCTTAGTCATAATTTGCATAACGAAATATGCAAATTTTGATCCACTGTTTTGGGGATTTTTCAGAGGCTAAATGTCATAAATGTTTTGAGGCTAAATTTCGTGATCCCAAAAAAAATAGCTTTCTATTATTTTGATGAAAACAATTTTTAGATTCAAAGTCAGCTAATGCAGTTGCATCAGCCCTATTTTCTTCTGTAAAAATTTTATGCTTAATTAATTCATCGAAAAAACAAATTCTTAATCGAGCAATACATGTAAATGCAACATGGGCAAAAAAATGTAACAAACACATATTTCTTACTTATGAAGAGGTAATCCATATTTGTAAAATATTAAAAAGTAATTTTTTATACAAACAATTTTCAATTTAGTCAATTTTAGAACATTGATTTACCATTTCTTAATTTAAACATAAATGAAACAAGAAGAAATTTATGGGATAAATGGAGAGCTGCATTAAAATGGGCTTATGAAGTTTGTCAAAGCATTTTAAAAAATTTACATAAATATGTTTGCTTTAAAGAATGAAATAGATAACTATGATTTCTTTCTTCGAGCTGATGATGATGCATATTTTATTATGGAAAATTTGAGATTCATGCTTCTCCCATTTGATCCAAGCAAAGCTTATATCTTTGGAGAGCGCTTTAAATTATTTGTTATGAATGGATATATGAGTGGAGGAGCAGGAGTTATTTTTTCGAAGTAATAACAAAAATTTGCATAATTAATATTTCAAATAATATTGTTGTCATTTTAGGGAAGCATTACGAAGACTTGCAGAAGCTTTTTACAGACCAGATATTTGTCCGGAAGTTACAGAAGGTGATGACGATATTGAGATTGGAGCCTGTGCAGAAAGACTAAAGATTACTAATGTTGATACTCGTGATCATTTGGTTAGTTCAAAACGTTTTATTTTTGAACTAACAAAACGATATTTGAATGAAATTTTATTTAAGGGACGTCACAGAATGCTCGCCTGGTCACCTGATGATTATTTTAGAAAAGGATTAAATGCTGATCAAATAAGATATTTATTTTATCCTTTTAAAGAAAATGGTGTAAGCTAAATTTTTGTGGAGGCACTAATATACAAAAAGTGACAGTTGGCAAATTTTATAATTATTCAGTAACTAATCCTATTGAAATTTAAAAAAGTCAGCTTAAAAAATAAGAAAATTAATTGAAAGCAACAAGGCCGTAGGCAGAAAAAAATTTCGGGGGGGGGGGGGGGGGGGCATTTTCGTTTCAGTGGGGCACGCCTTTGATCTTTTGCCGCCTTGACACGGTGGCGACAAAAGATCAAAGGATTTTCCCAGTTTTGGGGGGGGGGGGGGGCGTGCCCCACATGCCCCCCCCCCTCCCCCCTCTCTACGGCCTTGGAAAGCAAATTATGAGAAATTCATGAATTTTAAAAATTTAATTTTAGGATTTTTCATGTTGTGCCAAATATATGATCTCTTTTCATTATGTGTACAAAGAATTAATGTATGCATTTGAATTTTTGATTTATAATGTTAAAGTAATTGGTAATATTGATGACCTGTGGTTAAATGCAAATTCATATGACACAAACATGCCATTAATTCAACAATTAAAATATCTTTCAAATGCTATTTTAATGAATAATTCGACAACCAAAATTATAAACAAATAAACAAGAAATTTGAATATTTCACGTATTATCTCAGCATTAAAAAGGAAGCATTAAATTCAACACTAAAAATGTTTTTTCTCAGCGATAAAGGGTGATTACCGGAACCTCAAACCCAAAAAGACCGAATTTTCAATAATAAAAATACAAATGATCGAATTTTCAACATGGACATATTATTAGTAAATCGAATTTTAAATTAATATTAAAAATGTTGTACATAATATTAATTTTTTCATCAATCATCCTTATTAAGATGTAATATATAATAAATCATTTGAATAAAGTCACAGATGTTGTTAAAAAAAGAGTCGATTATTATTAATTTGAAAGAATAACGCTGTGTCATGATATTAGAGCTGCAGTTGTCCAAAAACAACAAAATATTTTTGTTACTATCGGATTTCCACAGTAAAACTTGGGACCTCATGATTATGTCTCTTAATAATTAATAAATGATCTTTGTGTGCGCAAAAAAAAAAAAAACAAAAAAAGTCAGTCAGTCGTTTATTAGATAAAAGGGAGGACGTGTCCAATGTCCAACAAATGTATCAAAAAAGGCAAAGGCAAAGGCATAGGTAAAATTATTCCAAAGTTTAAAAGGTTAACAATTTCAAGAGATGATGGTCATGATGGTGGATTTTTTGAGTTGATGTTTTAGCAAAGATTGCAACTTCTTCCACAGTATTGTCGTTTTTGAGCCTGTGTGTAGAATGTATTGGTGCAGAAACCATTTGCAACCCACGTGGCACAATTGGCATTTGTATTTACGCAGGTGGCACTAACGGCTGCAGCGCCGGTACAGCGACTACATGTACGAGGGCATTTTTGAGTCATTAATGTTAGATATGTAGGATTATTACAAAGTGCGAAATTTGCGGCACAATTGGTTGCAACATCTGAACAAGTAGCAGTTGATGCCGTTGTAGTGACGGTGGTAGTGGGACAGAAGAAACAAGTTCTGGCACAGTTTGCACGCATGTAGGCGTTGAAGTTGATATCATTACATAATGGTCGCATACTCAAGCATCCAGTGTTGATATCTCGGCATGGTGCAGATGCACTGGTACAAAGTCCACATGTTCCGGGGCAGTATTGTTGCATGACAGTTGTCCAACTGGGATCTCGACAATATCGAACATTTGCGGTGCAATTAATTGGGGATACTGGGTCATCTCCACAACTGAAGGCGGCAGTTTCACAACACAATCCACAGGTGTTGGCACATTCAAGAGCAAATTCTTCTAAAGCTGGGTCAGTACATTTTGGATCACGAGGAACTGCTGCAGTTGGGGCAGCTGAGAAGATTGCCCGGCATGAAGCAGAATCTCGTTCATTTGCACAAGCAGTGGCATTTGGACTTAAGGTGGTGGGATTTTGCATACATGATTGAGGGGAAATTGCATTTGAAAGCCCCGTTGTAACATATATCACCAAGAATGCAAGGAAGGCTGTGGAAGATTGACTCATCATTATTTTTGTTACCTAAAAATTTCTACATTATTATTACTGTATCAAAGAGTATAGAGAAAATATTAAACATTAAAATTTTATGATAATTTAAAAACTTGAACTTGGCGTTTTTATACTGACATTTTGCCACGTATTAATTAATTTTATAATTATGTTCTACAAGGACATACAGCTAAATACACAAATTTCAATTTCCTGCTTCCACAGAAAACACACATTCTTTTATAAAAAAAATGCTCAGGCACGATTTTTTTAACCAGGAACAAATTTTTTTATTGTTTAGAAACGTTGAAATGACACGTTTCCATTTTTTTAATTTAAACGATGCTAAAAGTTCTTTGAAGGTTTGCTTTTTTTAAACAATCTTCCAGAATTTAGGTAAAATAATTAAATTGTGTAATTTGAGTTCTCATAATTTTTAAGATTAGCTCTTTTAAGCATCTACAAGAAGATAACACACATGGGAAAACACGGAGTAGTTTAAACTATCCATCTATGGAAAATATTCAGCTTTGCCATTATAGTTTTTTCTTCCAAAGTTTTTTAATGATTTTCAAAAAACAGAATAGAAATATAATATTAAAATCCATTTTTTGTAGGGAACCAAAAAAGACAGCATTACCATATTCTGGTAATAGTTAAATCGTTGATGTCTTGAACAGTCATGAATAGAACGCGTTCTTGGACATTACATTCTGAGATCGAAGTCCGAGACCTTTAATCTTTTAAGCTTGATTTTGAAACATTGTTTTTGATCTCATTTGTATAAAATTGTATAAAAATATGTTTTGGTAAAGTATGATTCAGTACTTTACCAAATAAATGTTTTGGAAGTTGAATTATTTCAATGAAAAAGAAAATTTCATCCGTCTTTATTTATTTTTTTGAATAAGTCGTCCGAACTTATCACTTAAAACAAATGTGTATCAAAAAGTATTTTTTCAGGCAATGGTATAGATAAAATTATTCCAAAGTTTAAAAGGTCAAATGATGATGTCGATCGAGGATGATGAGAGGTAGAGAATTAGCATAAATTACAGCTTTGTCCACAAAATTGTCGTTTTTGTGCTGATGTGTAAAAAGTACTAGTACAGAAACCATTTGCAACCCATGAAGCACAACTTGGATTTGAATTTGTACATGTGCTTCCACCTGATGAGCTGCAACGATTACAAGTTCTTGGGCATTTTTGTGTCATTAAAGTTGAGTATGAAGGATTATTGCAGAGGGCAGCATTTGTGGCACAATTAGTTGCAACATCAACGCATGTTCCAGATCCAGGGAATGCCGTTGTGGATACTCCAGTGGTTGGGCAGAAAAGGCATGTTTTTTGGCAATTTGCTCGCATATATGAGTTGAAGTTGATATCGTTGCAGAGTGATCTCATATCTTTGCAACCTTCATTGATATCTCGGCATCCGGTTCCAGTGGTACAAAGTCCACATGTACCAGTACAGTATTGTGACATAACAGTTGTCCAACTGGGATCTTTACAATATCGGACATTTGCGGTGCAATTAATTGGGGATACTGTAATATATTAAATTATTAAAGATAGATATTAGAAAATTATCTTACATGCATCATCTCCACATGTGTAAGCTGCTGTTTCACAGCACAATCCACAAGTGTTGGCACATTCAAGAGCAAATTCTTCCAAAGATGGATCAATACATTTTGGATCCCGAAGAACTGTTGCAGAAAGAACAGCAGAGAAGACGGCCTTGCATGCTGCAGAATCTCGGACATTTGAACAACTTGTAGCATTTGGACCTAAGGTGGTGGGATTTACCAAACACGATGTCGCGGATATTGCAGCATTTGAAAATTCAACTGAAGCATATATCACCAAGATTGCAAGGAATGCGGCAGAAGATTGACTCATCATTTTTTTGTTACCTAAAATTTTACAAGATTAATAAAACTGTAAAAAGAAGTGAATTAATGAAAATCATAAAAAATTAATTTTCCTTTTATACAAATTTTTAAGGAATTTAAAAGCTTTGAAAAAAGGTGTTTGTTGACACAGATGTTTTTTTTATCACCGTAAAAATGTAAATTATATTATTTCTCACGTTTCTTATGAGAGGTGTTGAAAAAAAGGTGTTTGATTGCGCAGCTTTTAAAACCGTTTAAGTGCTGAAAATTTTTGTAACGTTTTTCTTTGTTATTATTTTACGCTAAATATTTTATTAAGTATTGTTGATTCTTTTGTTCGTTTTCAAATTTAAGCATACCATAAAAACCACTTTGTTATAATATTCGGGACACACAACGCATCATCTCTTGCGATTTTGGCAAAGAGAAAAAAAAAGCAAAAAAATGTGCATTTTCAAGCAAAGATTCCAACATATTTAACATTACATAATATCATATATTATTTTTTTGTTATTACTGAAAATAATAAAACCGTAAATTATCTTTTCAGCGAGTTTAACCAAAAAAAGCAACTTTTTCTATTTTTCTCATAAAAAAACATTTTTGGCATTTTCATAATATGCCAAGTCCCAATATTCGGTTATACCCTCAGGGTATATGGTCGATAAAAACTCATATCAAAGTCAACTTTTTTGCTTCAAGCAGCCGTTTTTATGAGGGAAATTTATTAACTATAAAATAAAATGTAACGTATACTTTAACATGAGATATTGTTAAACAACTACATTGAAGAGTGAATAACTACCTTGAGGTGTTGTGCTATTTTCTATTTGTTGCCCCCGACTCCGGAGGCGGAGATGCAACAACATTGGGTGTGACCAAATTGTGTGGCAAGTTTCTGATATTTCTAGTATACAATAGGGTTTTAATTTTGCATGCCTTCGAAAATGCCAAAACTGACGAATTTTCAACATCATGGGAAAAATCGACAAGATTGTTTTTTCTTTCCAATTTGTGAAAAATCTAAATTGCAGCTCTCCTCTTTTCAGTAATAACAAAAAAATAATATTATGTAATATTAGATATGTTGGAATTTTTTTGAAGATGCGCACTTTTTTTGCTTCCTTTTTTCTCTTTGTCAAAAAAATCAGTAGGCGATGTACAAATTTTTATTATTATTCAGTAACAAATGATATTTTGCTACTTCCTTGTTTCCAAATTCCATAATAGACAGCTGTATAAAATATGGAATGCACTGAATTTCAAAAGCAAAAAAAATAAATGACTTTTTACAGTAATAATTGAATTTTTCAAAAAAATTTTGAAGGCGTTGAAAGCATTAAAAAAAGGTGATTTAATTGAACAGCTTTTTAAACCGATAAATAAAATATATCTTTCACACTTTAATGTACCAAAAAAATATTCATATTTATATTCGAAAATTTTTTTATATTGAGCACTTTTGATTGTTTCTTTTTAAAAAATAGCAGAAAATAGCACTTTTTTATACACAGCTGTCCATTTATAATTTATGAAACTCAAAATATCGAAAACAAAATTATTATTATTATTATTATGTGATTGATTGTTTAGTTAGTTGTGCCATTATGCACAATTTTTTTATATATCAGCTATTATTCAAATAACGCATGATTTTTTCTATTTCCTTTTTTTCCTAATGCCACAATAGACAGCTGTATAAAATATGGAATGCACTTAATTTCAAAATAAAAAATAAATGTTACAGTATCTGAATGTTTATTTAATTTATGAAAAATCAAGTTATTTATATTAATTTTCTTTATTTGGGCAATAATAAAAATAAAATTGCATTTTTATTTTTTTTACGTAAAATTTTTTGCCGAAATTATATCACATTGTTTCAAACAAACATTTTGTTTATTGTTTTTGTAAAGTTTTGTCAAATTTTTGGTTTCTAAAGGATAAAAGTTTTTAAGAGGCTGTCTGGCTAATTACTTGACAAAAAATTCACAAAATTTTAATAATTTTTGATTTGAGACTTCAAACTTTCAGAGGTTGTTAACATAGGTCCCTGGATGCCAAAAATAATTTTTTTCATATGTTTTTGTGTTAGAATTCTGGATTTCTGGGATTCAAAAGTCGCAAATTTTGACAGTGGGGAAAAAATCCAGTTTTGCTTTGTTTTTTACAATTTCCCGGTTGTATAGGGTTTTCGACCATTTTTAAAAATAAATACTGAATACTTGAATTATTATTATTATTACAAAATCATTTACAAATTTTTTAAACATATTTAATAAACAAGGACATTTCATTTTTGTGTTACGTATCATTTGTGCACCCATTTTAATCAATCTATTATTTAAAAGAATTTTTCTGTGGGTGGCCGAGGAGTACATTAAACAAACATTTTCAGTCTGTTGCAAATGTTGAATAATTTGTGTTTTGATTGACTCAGCCTTTATAGAATAATATAAATCCTTTATTTTCAAATCAAGTGCATATAATTATTTTCGTGTTTACTTTAGTCTAACATTTTGAAAATAAAAATTTAAAAATTTGCCGTCATTTGGTTATATAAAAGACCACGCCTTCTGATTAAGTGGATCTAGAAAATATTTGATTGAATACAATCATACAATGATTAAGGTTCTGTTTCTATTAGCTTTCGCATCACCAATAGTTTATATTTTTAATACATATTTCTCGACTAAGTTTTCAACCATTGAAAACCTTCAATCAGAAATCTTCGATAATGAACTTCTATCAAAAGTATCAAATATCTCTGAAACAGAATTAGAATACAGCTTTGATTACCAAAAATTAATCGAAAATTTTGAAATTGAAAACGAAACTTTTCCATTTTTTGGTACTCCGTTTATTACTCGTAAATATCTTGACCGAGACATTTTTCGAAGTTTTGCAAATTTTGTCTATACTTACAAATTCAACAATTTGGATATTGAAAAAGTTCAATGTGGTGATATAATTTTTGTTAGAACTGATTATATTAAAGATTTTATTGAAAATTATCATCCAAATATTAAATTTCCATATATTTTAATTACTCATGAAAGTGACATTGGAATTGGAAATTCATGGCAGTTAAAGTATTTGAATGACCAAAAAGTGATTGCATGGTATGCACAGGAAGCACTTGTCAGGTCAGTCCTGAAATTTACGATTTGGATTGGGTTTAATCACTGTTATTTTTAGGCATCCAAAATTGTATGGTCTTCCCTTAGGGATAGTAATACCTCCGAATGAAAATTTCTCTACCATGTATGATATTGCCAAAGATCTTATACCGTATTCCAAAAAGAAATATTTATTGTATTTAAATTTTTCGCTTCACACAAATAAAAATAGGATCAAAACTTTGGAACATTTTCAAAAAATTTTTGCAAATAATTCAACTGTTTTAATTGATACTGGTCGAATAAGTTGGAAAGATTATTTGACAAAAATGAAGAATTCACAATTTGTCTTAAGCCCTCCAGGTATGATATCATTTTTACCCAAGGATATTTATATTTTCACTTGTATTTTTTTAGGAAGTGGAATTGATTGTTACCGAACCTGGGAGGCTTTAATGGTGGGATCTGTGCCAATTGTTTTAAAAAGTGGTCTTGAACCTGTTTATGGGGATATGCCCGTGATGGTCGTAAATGATTGGAAAGAAGTGACCGAAGAAAGCATGAAAAATTTTCAGAAAGAAAAATTAACAAATTTCAGCAAAGATGGTTTTCCCTGGAGACCACAAATTTGGTTACGGTATTGGATTCAAGAAATTTTTGACACAAAATTGAATTATATTACAAAGTTTTGTTGAATAAATAATAATTTACTTTTTTCAAGTGATGCATATCGAAACGAAGGCAGAAAAATGTGAGATTTTTCGTTTTCTTTCGTTTTTAAAAAGAACAAAAGAAAAATCTTTTCATTTTTTTTCGAAAGCCCTTTTTACACATGGCGTTCATAAACATTTTGCCACACTTTGTCTCACGTTTTTCTGGTTTTTTCTGCAAAAAAATTCGATGTGGATGCATATGAGGGGCATGACATTTAGCCCTCAAAGTCTTTCAAACAAAATATGTAAATTTTTACTCAATGTTGTGGAAGTTTTGTTGGGAAAAAACCTCTGGGTTATGAGCGACAATTTGCTTTTCAAAATATGTCCGCTGGTAAAAATTTTTAATAATCGACACATGATTAGAAACAAAATTAGTATACAGTCGAACCTCGTTATTACGTCCCTCGTTATTACGTTGACCTCGATCTTACGTTGTTTTTCGGCGGTCCCTTCAACAAATTATAAGGGAAATGAACCTCGTTATTACGTTTTTCATTTTTTTGGGTTATTTTGGAAAGTTTTACCAAGCAAAATGTTAACTTTCAAAGGTGAAAAGTGTACCAATGGTATAAAAAGCAAAGAAAGAATAACTTTTTTTGTGGGAATCGGGAAAATACATGAGGAGTATTTTTCCGATTCCGATTCTCGATTCTTATGTAAGAATCGATGGAATCAGAACCGGAAATTATAATCGATTCTTGTCAATGGAATTGGAAAAATAAATGGAATAAAATCGATTCGAAAAACGAATCGGAAAAAATACAACCGGGAAAACACTGAACATGAGTGATACAGAAAAAGTATTTTTGCTTGTCATTGGAAAAATAATAATGTACAAAGCTGCCATTGGACTACGACCCAAATAAGAAAATTTTTGTATATGGAACAACGTAAAAAAGCTGTTTAAAACTAAATGGATTCTTATCATAAATGTTGTTTTAATTTGTTATTGTTTACGTTTGTTGATCGATTTTAATCGAAAATTGCAAAAATTTTGCCAAAATACTCTGAACCTCGATCTTACGTTGACCTCGTTGTTACGTTGTTTTTCGTCGGTCCCTTGAAGAACATAATAACGAGGTTCGACTGTACTTAAATTGCAAACATGCATGTGATAATGAATATGATATTATCATAAAAGAAAATTGTTGATTATTTGATATTTTTAAAAAAGATGTTGCTGTAATTCTATTATTTGGAAATTCATTTGAATCAACTCAATTTATTGATGAGGCAATAAATTAGTCAAAATACATTTTCATAATGATTAAGAAACAATTCATCTAAAATTACATTTTATTTATTTGCAGAAGTGCAGATGTTAAGTTTTTTTCGCTCATTGGACTTTCAAAACTTTTGAAACAGCAACGTAAAGAGAAGAAAATTTTTAAATTTATTGAGTGTATTCTTCTTTTTTTGTTTTTAAAGGGAGCGTTTCAGATAAAAAAAAAGCTTTCCTTTATAAATGTCGTACGTAATGCAATGTTGGGGAATGCATTTGTTTGTTGTTTTCATTCCTTAAAATTGCATGACGGACGACGGTATTTTTATTTATTTATTTAAAAACATTTTAAACTTTTTCTATCTCATACGCTCCTAGACATGGCTCCAGGTCCACTTTTTCAAGGCCCGGGCCTTAACAGGCCCAGGCGCGGCCCGAGGGCCTAGCTCAACGTTTTCAAAAGTTTAAAAAATGGATTTTTTAACGTTTGAACGAAAATCTTGTTCAAAACAGAATGTTTTTACATGTTTTTTTTATTTTATGCAATTTCCTTGAATAAATTACATAATTAAGAAAACAAATAGCGAAAGAATTTTTACAAAATGAAAGCAGTTCATGCAGTTCAATACTTTATTTATTTCGTTATTTATGTTTTATTTTAATGGGTTGACAATAATCAGTGTTACCGAAACGCCGACGCCGGCGTCGCGGCATCGACACCGACGCAGACGCCGGCGTCGGCGTCACGTTTTTGTGCTCGGTGTCGCGGCGTCGACGCCGAGAATGACGCCGGAGACCAAAATTTTAACAAAAATTTTTTAATTCTTTGTTTTTAACATTAGTTCTAATTTTCTTAACTGTAATTAGTTATAAGTTTAACATTAACATACATTTCTAATATGTTTAAAACAGTTTTACTGAATTTTTATGAATTTTTAAAAAAAATGCTCTCCGGAGTCGAGGTTTTTGGAAAATCGGTAACACTGACAATAATCATAACATTCGAAAGTTATTGATTAAAAAACCAGTTTTTGGATGTGATAGCATACAATTAATTTTATCCATTAAATTCTATGAAACATTGAAAAAAGACAAACCGCTTATCATAACGAATTATGTGTATGCTTGGATTTGTTCAAGTTTTTTTTGCTGAAAATCAATGATTCCGCGAACTAAAAAATTGAAACAACCTCAAAATTTATTATTGCAAGCTTACATATACTTGCATGCAAGTATATCGAAAAAGAAAAAAGATTTCTTATTTAAGATTTGCTAAAAAAAAGAAATTAATATCGTCATATTTGCACATCTTATCTTGTAAATGTGTTCAAAAAATTCATTTATATTTGCAAATCTGCATTGCGTTATTTCTTTGTAAATATGTACATATAAATATCATTGAACTACTTAAATTCAATCTATTCCTATGACCTCTGTAACAAAAATATATTAAAAATGTCAAATTATTTTAAGATTATTTTTTTTCACAGTCTAATGAGTATTACTTTATTTATTTTGTCATGTGTGCTTTATTTTAATGGTTTGACAATAATCATTAATTATCCACTTCAACTTCAAAATACTCTTTTTCAAAATTATAATTCGACTAAAAAACATCATAATATTGTAAAAAGAGAAGTTCCGGTTGCATTATGCAAAAATATTGAAAAAAATGATTTTATTGCTTCAAAAAATATTTCAAATTCAAGAATTGCTTTTGTTTTAATAATCGATAATAAATTACATTTCAAAGAATATCTGACTGCTATAAAAAGTACTCAATGTTATGCAAAACATTTTGGATATCAATGGCATTTATTGAGCAGATTATCAAATATTAGTTATTCTAAAACATGTCGACATGCTGATGTAAGCTGATCTTCAGGGTGCTAAACATAATTGCGGATTTTGCTTTTTTAATAACTTTTTAAAAGATGTTTTTTTAAAAAAGGATTGCACTGCTGTGTTCAGAAAATTTTAAGAATTTTTTAAAATATTAACTTTTTAATTCCACATATGCAAATTTTTAATGGAGGAAAGAAACAAAAATAATTTTTTTGTCGTTTTTTATCATCGCTTTTACAAATTTTTTACAAATTTGACGAAATCTGGATTTTTCCCGAATTTTTCATAAATCAGCTTCTGATACCTCACATCAGAAGCTGATTGGGGAGGAAAACTTCAGAAGTCTGGATTCAGGAGAAAACCTCGAAAGGGCAGCTAATATTTTGGTGCTTTTCGTTAATCAAGGGGTACTATCGAACACACACCAGCAAGAAATCTGAGGGTGACACTTGAAAATGTTCCCTTATCAGTTAACAAAAAAACAGCTCCAATGAAACTCTGTGAGAGTAACATGAAAATTTTAAAAAATCAAAATGAGTGTTACTTTAATCACTTTTATTGGAAGATATGCAAATTTTCGGATATTGAAAAAATGTCAAAAAATTTCTCATAAGATTCTGAACATTAATGCGCAATCTGTTTTCGAAAAAATCAAATTTAAAAAAGCTATAGAAAAAACAAAACCAGCAATTATATTTGAACATCCTGTATAATATAGACTATATTCATTAATCATATCTGCTGTTTCAGTTCTTTTTTCGAAGACATTGTATATTGGCAAATTTCTTGGATGACTCTATTAACAAAATTGATTATGTTTTATTTATTGATGCTGATATGGGAGTTATAAATCCATGTCACAGAATACAAGATTTTATAGATAAAGATCCAAGAGTTGAAATAATTTTTTATGAAAGATATTACAATCATGAATTTGCAGCTGGAAGTTTTTTAATTCGGTATGCAAGGGTTTTTGATGCTAATATTTAATGTTAAAAGTGAATTTAGAAATTCAATTTATTCACGAATGTTTTTACGTTTTTGGGCAGATTATTTTTATCGCCTTCCAAAAAGCGTTCATGGAACTGATAATGGAGCTATTCATGTGAGTCTGAACTATTTTTTATACGGTAAAAAGACTGTTTTACACAAAAAGATAACAACCTGGGTTGCCGCTTTTTGAATAAGACCTATTCAATTATATATCCCTAGGGGCAGTTATGCATAACCCTAAAATATTTCCGGTGAATGGGTTTCCTATATGCAAATTTATGGAAATGAAGTTCGAAAAATCCACGACCGGTCGACAATTTTTCAAAAACTCCTGTTTCACGCACTTTTGCGACGTTTTCTCAAATTTGCATATAGGACGGCATTCACCGGAAATATTTTGGGGTTATGCTTAACTGCCCTGAGGCTATCAGATGGAACAGATTTAGTTCGAAAATCGGCGGACCAGGTTGATGTCTTTCTTCTGAGACAGTCCTTTTAAATACAAAATTATGGAAAAAGAAATTTTTTTAACAAAATAAACATCAAATAAGCTAAAATCCTTTTAAGTCTTAAAAAACTTTATTAACCTAATTTTTAGCAAGTATTAATGGAATTAAATTTTTATAATCGATATCAACAAATGCAATGCTTTCATTTATGGAATACCTCAAAAAATTATGACGATTTATTTGCATATCAAGCTTGTACGAGGAATGCATTATCAATATATACTTCATATTATGCTTTTCATAGAATTAAAGTTATTCAAAAAACCACTCCTGGATGGGTCAGAGATGGATGGTTAACAAACTCCAAATGGAGTCAAGAAGATTTTATGATACATGGATGGAAAGAATCATCAATACAAAAAAATTGGATTTTTCCATTCCAAGAAAATTTTAATATGGAACAGTGTGTTTTTGGAGATGATTCATTTCAGAATTTTAAATATCTTCCAAATTTTGTGGGAACAGTAGAAGAAATTAGAAACATTTTAGCATTCAAAACCAAACAAGTTCATGCAGATTATTTAAATGTTCTTCGAAAATTAAAACTTAAATAATATTTTTGTGCTAATTTTTTCTATCTTCTAAATTATTTGTATGTAATGTGCTAATTTGAAAAAATAAAAGAGCAAAATTCTGATATAACAAAAAAACCAACAAACGTACTCTTATTTGGACATCTTAAAAGTTTGATAAAGCTATACTGAGACTTTGTCGAACTATTTTGATATTTTTCTGTGCTCATAAAAATTTGAATAAATTTTTAAAAAACGCTTTTTGCGTCTTTTTTCACTTTATTAGCAAAGGTATTATTAAAAATTCAAACAGATAAACAACAAAATAAAATTTATTTACAAACAATAAAAACATTTTTGTTGATTTCTTGGGCTGTGCTGATTTAATATAATATAGTAAACCATAAGATATTATTTTTCACTGAAAAGGAAACGGCAAGTTTAAAATATTCATGCTAAAAATAAGAAAATGTTCAACTTTCTGCTGTTGCAATAAACCAAATTTTAAATGTACTTTTAGCATTGCTTCCGCTTGTAAAAAATGCCAACGTGTCATTTCAACGTTTCTAAACAATCAAATAATTTGTTCCTGGTTAAAAAATTGTGTTTGAGCATTTTTTTATAAAAGAATTTGTGTTTTCTGTAGAAGCAGGAAATTGAAATCTGTTTAAATAGCTGTATGTCCTTGTTTAACATAATTATAAAATTAATTAATACGTGGCAAAATGTCAGTATAAAAACGCCAGGTTCAATTTATAAAATTATCATAAAGTTTTAATTTTTTTTCTTCACTGCACTTTTTGATACAGTAATAATAACGTAGAAATTTTTAGGTAACAAAAATAATGATGAGTCAATCTTCCACAGCATTCCTTGCATTCTTGGTGATATATGTTTCAATGGGGCTTTCAAATGCAATTTCCCCGCAATCATGTATGCAAAATCCAACAACCTTAAGTCCAAATGCCACTGCTTGTGCAGATCAACGAGATTCTGCTTCATGCCGGGCAATTTTCTCAGCTGCCCCAACTGCAGCAGTTCCTCGTGATCCAAAATGTACTGACCCAGCTTTAGAAGAATTTGCTCTCGAATGTGCCAACACTTGTGGATTGTGTTGTGAAACTGCCGCCTTCAGTTGTGGAGATGATCCAGTATCCCCAATTAATTGCACTGCAAATGTTCGGTATTGTCGAGATCCTAGCTGGACAACTGTCATGCAACAATATTGCCCTGGAACATGTGGACTTTGTACCAGTGCAACTGCAACATGCCGAGATATCAACACTGGATGCTTGAGTATGCGACCATTGTGTAACGATATCAATTTCAACGCATACATGCGTGCAAATTGTGCCAGAACTTGCTTCTTTTGTCCCACCACGTCCGTCACCACAACGGCATCAACTGCAACTTGTTTAGATGTTGCAACCAATTGTGCCGCAAATTTTGCACTTTGTAATAATCCTACATATCTTACATTAATGACTCAAAAATGCCCTCGTACATGTAGTCGCTGTACCGGCGCTGCCGCTGTCAGTGCCACTTGCGTAAATACAAATGCAAATTGTGCCACGTGGGTTGCAAATGGTTTCTGCACCAACACATTCTACACACAGGCACAAAAACGACAATACTGTGGAAGAAGTTGCAATCTTTGCTAAATTAACACCACCAACTCAACATCATGACCATCATCATCTCTTGAAATTGTTAACCTTTAAAACTTTGGAATAATTTTACCTATGCCTTTGCCTTTTCCTTTTTTTGATACATTTGTTGGACATTGGACACGTCCTCTCTTTTATCTAATAAACGACTGATTGACTTTTTTGTTTTTTTTTTGTTTTACTTAAATAACTTGCCCTTATTTAAGGATAAGGCCTGCTGCATACGTATTTAATTTAGAGACAACGTAGGATATGTAGGTATTGAAAATGTTTAGTGGAAATGAAAACTAGTGATTTTCTGGTTCGGCGTGTTGGAATGAAAACCCCTTTAAACTCACATAATTAACCAAAAAAGCATCATCGTTAATATTTCTACAGTAATAAATGTTAAAAATTGGTTGTTCTTAAAAATACAGATATCTACCAAACAATTTGCATATGGCTTTGTGACGAACAAGGCTCGACTCCAACGGAGAATGGAGATAATGAAGACGAAACAGGCAGTTTGGGGTTGTTAAATATGCTTGCTCAGTCCCAAGAAAAAATTTTAAAGACTTCATTTGCAGTGATTTAGCATCATGTTAAAAATGGCATTTTTGCCATTTTCGGCACTTTTTTAGGTGATGATAAAAAAAAGGGAACTTGACAAAAACTCAAGGTAATCTTATTTGTTCTTAATAAGTCCCCAAAGCTTCATAACTCACTCTTTTACAGATGATTTTGAAAATCTGGACTTTAGTCATTTTTTATATAAATATCCAAAAAAATTTATGGTTTTTGACTTTTTACTACTTTGAAATAATTGTGGTCAAAAATAAAAAAAGAGGTTGAAAAAATAAGCAATAATTTAGGTTAGGCAAAATTATTCCATAGTTTGAAAATTCAATAAACTCGGTTATCCAATTAATGCCATTGAGATGGCTTACAGTAATAAATTTTAAAAATGAGTTGCTCTTTTAAGATTTAAAAATATTGAGCTACCATTGTTGATCTCGTAGTGTAGCGCTGCCTCTGCCTAACACGCAGAAGGTCGGTGGTTCGAGCCCGCCCGAGATCATGTATCTTTTTTTTTAAAAAGTAAAAAGCAAAGAAAAAAAGAGTAAATAAAAGAAAAAGAGAAGAATATGAATAAATTTGCATATGGCATGATAAGACAAACATGGCTCGACTCTAAAGAAAAATGGAGAAAAAGAAGACAAAAAAAACTTTTCAAATCCTTTTTTTTTAATTTTCATACAAAATCCAAACATGAAAGACCAAGGACTCATCCGGCTTCTGTTCGAGGTGAAAAAAAAGAAAAAAAGAGGAAAAAGCTTTGAAGTCTTAGTTAAAAGAGTAACATTTTTTGTTGTTGTTACCAAAAATCTTTCAAGTTGGTGTTCAATTAGTTTGGATAAGTGGTGAATTATTATACAATAAAGTTGCTTTAATTATATTGCTAAATAGAGATTGAATTTTGTTTTTTCTTAGAACCCGCTGTATTTTATTTGTGAGATTTAGTTTCACATGAATCAGGGATGTACGATATTCACTTTTGGTTACAGTACGGTAAACGGTAGGGTTGTCATGGGGTGGCGCGCCTGGGCGCGCCCGGGCGCAGAGGTGTTGTCGTCCGGGCGCGCCCGATGGTTGCGCCCGGTCCAAAATCCAAAGAATGGTAATTTTTTCCGAAAATTGACAAAACAACAAATTATTTCCTTATATAATTTTCATTTTTAAGCCAAAAAACGATAAGTGGAACAATTAGCTATGTAGTCTTCAATTTTTAGCATGTGTTACAGTATACTGTAACATATGTAATTTGAGAAATTCACGTTTTTTTATCTTTAAAAATTAATAACGACAAAAATAAGTAATTTCATGCTTTAATAATGCTATTCATAGCTAAAATACCCCTTTTTGGCATTTTTATACTGTATATATTAGTAAATTTGAATTTAGAGGTCACGGGCGCATGCGCCCAGGCGCGCCCACCTTTTTCGGAAAATCGGGCGCGCCAGCAACCCTAGTAAACGGTACGGTAAAATGTACGGTATTAAAAACTTACAAACGGCATCGAAAAAAGTTTTAAAAAAACAAGTTTATTGTAATGCCATTTTTGATTATTAATTTGTTTCTACAAGAAGAAAACCTATCCTAGTGAGAACAAAGAAAGGTGGTTATGTAAAATTTGCATAAAAAAAAGACTTCTTATTAAATTTGAAGTTTGTAACACGGATTCAATGATAAACTTTACTCTCTTCAAAAACTAATTCTAAAAAACATTTAAACGAAATTTAAAAGCATTACAAATATTGTTTATACGGTAACGGTACGGTAAACGGTAACAAAAAAAAGGCATGATAATACTGTATTTACGGTAACGGTATACAATTTTGAATTTTTTACCGCAAAAGATTTTTGACAAAAATCGAAAAAACAAAAACAATAGATTTGTGAAAGATTGGGAAACCATTTTTTTTAAATTAAAGTTGTGTTAAGAAAATTTAATAGAAATTGAGTGATTTTTAGCACTTATCTGACATGATTTTAGATCTTTTGTATCAATAGATTGAGTTCTTGATAAATGTGATATCTGGGATAAAAGTGATTTGTGATTGTTGTATTCTAAAGGTCAGTTAAAGCTTTGTGACAGATATTACCAATCCTATCCAACTGAGTGTTTGCTAATTAGTAGGTCAATATTTAAAAATTGTGTTGAATCAAATTTTAATTAAAGTAAGGAAACCATTAAAATTGTTTCCTTACTTTATAGATTTTTTTTATTTCAATACGGTATTTTGAGCATAACAAAATGTTTATAATGTTATAACATGTTTTATTTATTTTTAATAGAAAAAGTAATACTTTTTTAAACGTTCGTGGTCTTATATAAAATTATGTAATATAGTAATATGTTTAATCTTTTAACAAATTCGACAAACTAATATTTTTTAAAATTGAAAACACAACAGAAATGTTAATAAAAACCATTAAAATGTTGTTTTTTATAAAGTTGCCTTAACACTGTTGAAGAAATATAAATTTTTATAGCTTCCCCTTTTTTGTAATTTTTTGCACAAATTTTATTTAATTTTGTATCACATTCTCTAACAAAGCTATTTTAAGAGTCTTTCCCAACCCACTTCTTCCGCCCTCACCTCAAAAAGGCATAGTTTGATCGTTTAAATTCAACAAGAATAAACACATAAAAATATATGAGAGTCTGTTAAGGTCATGTTTGAACCTGCTGAACTGTTTAATTTCGATTGCCGAAAAGCATGAATATAAAACAGCTATGCAAAGATGTAGGCTGCAGATATTTAAAACTTTTTCCTTTTTTTTAAAACCTACATAAAAAAATTTGTTAAAAAATGTATGCAAAAAAAACGAATTTCATATTGCATCTGTCATTCAAAATAAACAAAAAAAATGTCTCCACTTTTTTGCGGATAAAAAAATGAATCAAAATAAATTCATTATTTCATTTTGTTTGTTCAGGCATTTACGAATCAGTGTGGTACAATTTTTTTTGTCATAAACAACGAAATGAAGGATACCGTAATCCCGTAAAGGAAAAAACAAATTTCGCAACAAATGTAAAATATTGAAATAAAAATGTTTGCAAATTTAAGGGAACCTAAAACAACAGAGTCTAAAATTAAATAACAAATTCCAGAATAAAAATCAAACTCATAAAAAAATGCGACATTCTAAAATATTCTTTTTATTTAAAATTAAAAATACTGATAAATGTAAATTGAATAAAAAACTAAGTAATTAACATTAGCGTAAGAGTGGTATCATATTTTGAATGGAATTAACAATTTAGTCATCGTTCTAAATAACGAAAAGTTAATGTCTTTTGTAACCAAGTAGAAAGTAATGCGCAGCCATTTATTCGACGGCTTCATCAACTTTAACAAACACCAACAATTTTAAAAATGGTTTCACAAATATCATTAGATTTCAGTAAAATCCAGTAATAAAATTGTACCGTTTCAAAATAAATTAATACAAAAGAAAACATAAAAACAGTATTCGTTAGTGTTTTGACAAAATTTTGTAGAAAATTAGCTTCTTTCAACAAGTTTTTCATTTTTTTGAATCAACTATGATGAGAAGTGCTTTTAAATTTAAAAGAAAGTTAAAGAAAAAACTTTTTTTTCCTACAAAGTTATTAAAAAAACCTTCACAAAAAATCGCATTAAACTTTAACTGCGCTGATAAAGCAACATTTTAAAAATTGAAAGAAAAGATGTCTGCTATAATTATAACTATTGTTGAAAAGACCAACACTAAAATTGATAAGATGCTAAAAACTTATAACAGAAATCTATTGTTGTAAAATTTGTTAAACTTACAGAATGCAAAATAAAAAAGCAGAAAAATGTTTTTAATCTGGTTACGGCAAAACCATACCCCCATAACCTTGATTTTCAGGAACAAATTTGCATAAAATTAAGTAAAACACTCAAGTTACGGTAATTAAAGTTATTCAAATGGCCTAAAACACGTTTGATAAATAAAATAAAAAGAGCCAATCCATGAAAAGAAAAAAATTAGTAGGAAAAGAAAACTCCTCCCATTTTTTTTTATTTCCAACAAAGCAATGTAAAACATTAAAAAAAAGGATAATATTGTACCACGTATTTCCTTTTACCACATATTTATCCAGCTGCATTTATCATGACCCAAGCAAACCGTAGGCTAAAACGTGGCACAAAAAACAGTATAAATAGTTGAAGAATTTTTCTAGATAATCATCATTCCGATTAGTTTTAAAACATTTGGTATTCTAAAGATAAATAATTTTGTCTGTTTTAGGTAACAAAAAATGATGAGAAGTTTCTTGGCAATCCTTGTTTTGTCCTGCTGTTGGGAAAGCTTAAGTGCTCAAATCACTGTAGCTACCTGCCGAACCGGAGCTGGCGCAGCAACAGATCCATTTGCCCGTAACGCAACCAGTTGTGAAAATATACTTGATACTGCAACTTGTGAAACAGTTTTCACCGCTGGAACTGCACCAGCACGAGCTGCAAATTGCGAAGATGCGGATTATTTCAGTCTTGCAATTCAATGTGCCCGAACATGTTCTGCATGTTGCATAACTCCTGCAGTTAATTGTGGCAATGATCCTGGTAAGTAAAATTAAACATGATTGTTTCACAAAATTCCAACAACAACATTTAGTATCACCAATTGATTGTGAAGCAAATGCAAACAAATGTCGAGATCCAAATTGGACATCAATTATGAATCAGTATTGCCCCGCAACATGTGCAACTTGTTTAACTGGAAATTGCAGTGATGCAATAACTGGCTGTAATACTATGATTAGCATGTGCTTAAATGCCGGAGAATTTGGAGATTATGTAAGAGCAAATTGCCGAAGAACATGCCGTTTATGCAGCACTTCTTCTACTGCAACCACCACAACTACAACAACAAGAGCTCCAATTGGTGGCACATGTTCTGATATTGCAACAAATTGTGCAGCAAATGTTGGACTTTGTAATAATCCTACATATTTAACATTAATGACACAAAAATGTGCTCGTACATGTAATCGTTGCAGTGGAGGTGGCGTTGTTACTCCATCAACTTGTGCTGATACAAATGCAAACTGTCGAAATTGGGTTGCAAATGGTTTCTGTACCAGTACATTTTACACTCCAGCACAAAAACGACAATATTGTGGACGAAGCTGTAATCTCTGCTAAAAAATTTCATCAGCCACCAACAACAACAATTGTTAACCTTTAAAACTTTGGAATAATTATATCCTATTGCCTGATTTTTTCTTTGCCTTTTTGATACATTTTTTTTTAAAATTTTGATGATGATAATGATGATGGGTTTGGACGACCTATTAAAATAAATCACGACGGACGACAATTTGGTTTCGAATTCATCAGTTTTTATTAAAAAAAAAATGTTATTGAAAAACAACTAAAAAAATTTATTATTTATGAGATGACTTTAAAATAACGTATTTCTCAGATCTGACGTAAAGTATTATCCGTAGAAAACTCCTTATTAGGAAAATCAAGCGAAAAAAGCTACAGCGATCGCAAAGCTGAATTTCATGCAAAAAATAAGTAAAAACATAGGAAATAAAAGAAAATTGAAGCGTTTCTGCAAGCGTCAACAACATTATTCAAGAACAATGGAACCAAAAGTTTTTTCAATAATGAAATTTTAATTTCCAAAGGTTTCTGATGCCGTTTTTGGCACTTTAAATTTTAATTTTTTTTGTTGGGTTATGAAAAATTATAAAAAAATTCAATTTTCAATCTGTAAATATTTTTGATTTTCCTTTAACATAAGAAACCCGCTAAATAATGCGTCTCCGTCCCAGTGATTTTTCTCTTTTTTGTCCCCGCGATTTTCGTGGGGAGAAATGAACAGCAATGCAAATATAAGGAGTTTTCTACGGATAATACTTTACGTCAGATCTGAGAAATACGTTATTTTAAAGTCATCTCATAAATAATAAATTTTTTTAGTTGTTTTTCAATAACATTTTTTTTTTAATAAAAACTGATGAATTCGAAACCAAATTGTCGTCCGTCGTGATTTATTTTAATAGGTCGTCCAAACCCATCATCATTATCATCATCAAAATTTTAAAAAAAAATGTATCAAAAAGGCAAAGAAAAAATCAGGCAATAGGATATAATTATTCCAAAGTTTTAAAGGTTAACAATTGTTGTTGTTGGTGGCTGATGAAATTTTTTAGCAGAGATTACAGCTTCGTCCACAATATTGTCGTTTTTGTGCTGGAGTGTAAAATGTACTGGTACAGAAACCATTTGCAACCCAATTTCGACAGTTTGCATTTGTATCAGCACAAGTTGATGGAGTAACAACGCCACCTCCACTGCAACGATTACATGTACGAGCACATTTTTGTGTCATTAATGTTAAATATGTAGGATTATTACAAAGTCCAACATTTGCTGCACAATTTGTTGCAATATCAGAACATGTGCCACCAATTGGAGCTCTTGTTGTTGTAGTTGTGGTGGTTGCAGTAGAAGAAGTGCTGCATAAACGGCATGTTCTTCGGCAATTTGCTCTTACATAATCTCCAAATTCTCCGGCATTTAAGCACATGCTAATCATAGTATTACAGCCAGTTATTGCATCACTGCAATTTCCAGTTAAACAAGTTGCACATGTTGCGGGGCAATACTGATTCATAATTGATGTCCAATTTGGATCTCGACATTTGTTTGCATTTGCTTCACAATCAATTGGTGATACTAAATGTTGTTGTTGGAATTTTGTGAAACAATCATGTTTAATTTTACTTACCAGGATCATTGCCACAATTAACTGCAGGAGTTATGCAACATGCAGAACATGTTCGGGCACATTGAATTGCAAGACTGAAATAATCCGCATCTTCGCAATTTGCAGCTCGTGCTGGTGCAGTTCCAGCGGTGAAAACTGTTTCACAAGTTGCAGTATCAAGTATATTTTCACAACTGGTTGCATTACGGGCAAATGGATCTGTTGCTGCGCCAGCTCCGGTTCGGCAGGTAGCTGCAGTGATTTGGGCACTTAAGCCTTCCCAACAGCAGGACAAGACAAGGATTGCCAAGAAACTTCTCATCATTTTTTTTGTTACCTAAAACAGATAAAATTATTTATGTACAACATTGAATGCCAAATTTATTAAAACTAGTAGGAATGATGATTATCTGCAAAAATGCTTCAACTATTTATACTGTTTTTTGTGCCACGTTTTAGCCTACGGTTTGCTTGAATCATGATAAATGCAGCTGAATAAATATGTGGTAAAAAATACGTGGTACAATATTATCCTTTTTTTAATGTTTTACATTGCTTTGTTGAAAATAAAAAAAAGTAGGAGGAGTTTTCTTTTCCTACCAAATTTTTTCTTTTCATGGATTGGCTCATTTTTAAAGTTTCTTAAGCTTGTTTTAGGCCATTTCATTAATTTCAGTTACCGTAATCTGTGAGTTTTACTTAATTTTATGTTAATAATTTTCTATTTTATTGAACAAATTTGTTGAATATCCTTTTGTTGTAACAATAATAAGAACGTGTTTTTGCTTTTTTACTTTATTTACTGCAAGTTTAACAAGTTTTGTTGATTTCTATGAAATTTGTGATTAGGGAATGTCCAGAAATCACGTGACCAAAAAATCGTGATTTTCAAACCCCCTCCCTCCCCCCGTGATCAAAGATCAAAGATTTTTGCCGACAACATCAAAGCCGGGTGACCGTTTGGTTTACCCCCTCCCCCTTCATGGTCACCTGATTTCTGAACAATCCCTTATGGTAGGTTAATGTGATGTTATTTATTTATCTGATAAATGGTGACAGAATTAATCCATTTTGTAATGAATGATGAATGCTGCTGTGTGTTCATTTGGCTGATGGCTTGCCATTACAATCTTAACAATTTTATCACGTGAATCATCATCAAATTTATGTTATCTGATGAATTTCGTTAAAAAAGGTCGTAATGATTTTTGACGAGATTTCCGTTAAAATTATCGTAGACTTTCTTTAGCTAAACTTCGAAATGTCGAAATTTATTCTTTTATCTGTGCAATTACTGTTGAACTTAACTTTTCAAAATGTTTATTTCAATGGCTTTGTACAAAAAAACTTTTTTAACAGTCATTTAAACTTTAAAAAGGATACCCTTTCGTGCTTTTCCTATTATTCTTGATCAAAAAATGGAAAATTTGTTTTAAGATAATAATTTTTTATAAAATTTAGTCAAAACACATATAACAATATGTTTTTTCTATTGTTATTTGTATTGTTTTATTCTTCAACGGCACAAATTTATTATCGAAAACGCGGACTATATACTGTAATTTATTTATTTGTAACTCCTTATTCCTGAAATTAATTCGTGAAACCATTTTTATCAATTGTTGGTGTTAGTTAAAGTTTAAGCAGCTTTTGAATGAATGAGCACGCATTATTTCCTATTGTATTCAATTAGCATTTATCAGTTCTTTTATTTTTTTAATCGCTAAATTCAGTTGGAAAATCGCAATTTTAATAATTAATGAATTTAATTTTCTATCTGAATCTGTTATTTAATCATTGAATCTGTTGCTTTGGGTTCACTTAGATTCCCGAACATTTTTTGTTACAATATTTTACATTTGTTGCGAAATTTGTCTTTTCGTTTACTGGATTACGGTATCCTACTTTTCTTTGTTTACGACAAAAAAAATTTACCACTCTGATTTGTAAATGCCTGAACAAATACAAAGAAATCATGAATTTATTTTGATTCATTTTTATCCGCAAAAAGAAGAGATAATTTTTTTTGTTTATTTTAAATGACAGATGCAATATGAAATTCGTTTTTTTGCATACATTTTTTAACAAATTTATTTATGTAGGTTTTAAAAAAGAGGGAAAAAGTTTTAAATATCTGCAGCCTACATCTTTGCATAGCTGTTTAAAATCACGTTAGTCAGGAAAGAAAATCAAACAGATCATCAGGTTTAAACATGACCTTAACAGAAACTCATGTATGTGTTTATGTGTTTATTCTGTTGTTGAATCTCAGTGATCAAACTGTGCCTTTTTTAGGTGAGGGAGGGCGGATGGATGTGGGTTGGAAAGACTCTAAAAATAGCTTTGTTAGAGAATGTGATACAAAATTAAACCAAAACTTGTGCAAAATAAATTTTCAAAAAAAAGAAGAGTAAAAAAATTGTAAATAATATTTTTGTTAACAAAAAATAAATAGCACATTTTATCTTTCCTGTTTCACTTTAGCCAGTAATTTCTTAAAAAAGATAGAAATATGTGAATTTTTTGCTTAATTTAGTTTTTAATAAGTCACGTAAAAACCAGAATATAAAAGATTTTTTTGCGTTTTGGAAACACCAAAAAGTGTACGTCATCTTTTGAAAACGAATCAATTCAATATAAATTTGCATATTTTAGTAGTTTCGAAAATTATGTTGAGACGGATTTTAAAGTGTAATAAACGCCACAATTTGACAAAATCATTTTTTTGTTGTTTAAAGAATGCATTTCTCTACTTGTTATTTGTAGCATGATTTTAAAATTACAGTATGCTTGTGTTCCAAAAAGCATTTCTTTTACGGTTTTTAAATGGTAGTGTTGACCTTCAATAAAAGTGTTTTTTGTTTTTCGATGATGCTGTTTGTGTTTCAAAAAAAACATATTTCAAATGTTTATTTTATATTTGTTTATTTCTAACTTAAAAATTTTCCAAATACTGTATTGATACCGTAAATTTTAAAACAACTTTCATGCATTAAAGTAAATTCTGAAGCTTCCATTGTTCTCCAATTTATTTCATAATGCAACAAATAGAATCCTTTCAAGGATACTCCATGAAGGAATTTATAAATGTTGTCGTAGGACGATGAATTTTTGCCTTGATGGAAATTATGGATTTCAATTAACATTTGACATACTGGTATACTTACTAATTGATCAATAATATTGTGCTCACTTCCTGAAAGTTAAAATTTGCATAATGTTACTGTCGAGCCATAACTTTTTAATAAAAAATTATAAAAATGATTTTTACCTTCAATATCAACTTTTAGAATGTCAATATAGGTGGTATTTTGGCGTTGTAAAATATCAGTAAAAGAGATTTCATTTGTGTATGGTTTTGTTACAGCAGAAATTTTTCCCAATAAAATTTTGGATTGATTCAAATATTTTAATGTAAAACGATTTTGGCGATCCTATAAACATAAACTTTTAGTTATGCAATAAAATGAAAGGTTAAAATTAGGTATACATAGGTGGGATTAGCTGGGGTTTACTTTTTAAGGGGCCAAGTTTTGATTTTTTCAGGGATTTGGAAAACAAGAAAGTCTGCAGAAATTTATTTTGGAGAGGACAGAAACCATTTCGAGGGGGCATGCTTTTGATCTTTTGCCGATGGCGGTAAAAGATCAAAAGAGTTTTATGATTTTAGACAGGGCACTTGCAACAGGAGCCTTTCCCTGATGATGTTGGAAAATAATCGCCAAATGAAAACAACCAAAATTAAAAAAGTTTAACCCGTGCCGAAATTTTTAGGGATGATGATTTAGGTTAAAGGGAGCGGAACCTTTGTTACTTTTTTATTTCTCTAACGTTTTTCTTCGTTTGAATTTTCCTGACGATCAGGCAAAAGAACAAAAGAAAAAGACCCTGATCGTCATGAAAATTCAATGAATTTTTTCGAAAAAGAAATAAAAAAGTATCAAAGGTTCCGCCTCCTTTAAGTGTTTTTCTCGGCTGGTTCACAAAAAAGAAGGTCAAGTGGAACTTACAATATCAATGGCAACATGCTTGCATGAATAATTTGTTAAATTAATTAATTCCATTTCAAATGAAATTTCATTATTTAACCCCAGGGAATACATAACACATTCATGCTTTAAATTTAATAAAACAAAAGGATTACAAATCCATTTTCCTCCATCACCCAATCGGCCAAGGCGAATTAAATTTGGACAAAATGCCTAAAAATGATTTACAAGTTTTGTAATTTTTAAATTCCTATTTTAAATACCTCAGAAGCCAAAAGATTGTAAATTTCATAGCTTCTGCCACCATCATTTAAAATTCGTTTTCGTTCTTCAAATTTTGCTTTTCGAAGTTTTGAAATTTTATTATCGAACAAAAAAGTTGAAGAAGAAAAAGAATTAATGCAGTCTGAAAATGTTGGTAATTTTCAATTAAAAATTTTTAATCTTTTGAAAATGATATAAAAATATTTGATTTAAAAATTAGCTCATTTTTTTATTGCATTAAATCCTTTAGCCAAAATGTGGCGCCTATCTTGAAAGCGGCAAAGATCAAAAGAAAAGTATCGAAGAAAAATGAAAGCTTTGAAAATTTGCATATTTCGCTAAATTTAAATTTGGACAATCTATTTATAATGCTGAGTTTCAAAACATGCTCATTTTAAATTAATTTAATTAAAATAAGCTTTTTGTTCTTATTTTAGAGTGTTTCTTTTGACATTAAAATTGTGCCAAAAATTATATTACACAAATAAAAAAAATTACTAAAAAAAATTACTAAAAAACTTACTTTTTTCAAACCCTGAAAACTTTATCATCAAAAATTTGTAAAAAAATATAAAAAATAAAAAGGCTAAAAAAATAATGAAACGTTTTTGAGAAATCATTTTATTCGAGTTTTTAAAAATGTATCTCTTTTTTCATTTTTTTAAAATCGATTGCAAAAAAATTGGAGTTTATGCGTTGATTTTCATTATATTTATTTAGCTGTAAAACCAAAGGCAAAATATGTGAATTAATACATGTCCATGCTACCTGCAATCATGTTAGAGAAGAAAAAACCAATGGCTTCCAAATTTAGATTTTTTAATCATTGTTTTGGTGCATGTTTTATCTTCCAAAATGCTTCAATTCAAACATTAAAAACTCTTAAAATTAACAAAATATAAAGGCTCATAATAAATTATTTATATCTCTTTTATAACTATTCTTTTTTAAAACATTCTTTTCCAACCAATGATATTTTCCTCTAATACCGTAACCCTTTTATACTTGTCCCCATAAAAAAAATTAGGACAAAAGTTCAAGGGTCATTTATTCAACAAGTTTAAGAGGATATACAAAATATAAAAACATATACAAGAATATTAATATTTTTCAAGAGCCGTTAATTCAATGGCAAACAAATTCTTCTTTTTGACAACAGTAACATGGACGTTCATTCATTCATTGAGATTCATACATCAAGAAGTTCTTTAATGAATTTGGAAGTGGTAGATGTTGAACACCATCAACAGGATTCTTTCCCAAACTTGCGATAATTGCTTGACGGCAGGCATCCATCAGTTGGCGAGGTTCAGCTATAAATTAAACAATGATTACAATCAAATTATTAATGAATAATACAGTAACATTCACAATTGAAACGATAAAAGATGCTAAAGTCGAATGCAACAGACGAAAGAAATCTTTCTAATAGTTCAATGTGATAGTTAAAAAAGTAAAACTTACGATCTAATCCACCAAGATATTTCATTGTCACTTCACAATGACCCCATACGCAACTGACAGCTGGATAAAGTTTCTTTCCTTTGAGTCCACGAAATGCAACACCAAGGTACTTGTCATCAGTTGCAAAAGCCATATATCCTTCATCCATATCAAGAATACAGTAAATATTATCTGGTGCAACAAATTGGGTTGGGACGTCCGGATATTTCCAAGGAGATACTCCATTTCTTGCATCATTATTACATCGATTTCGAGCTAAAAAACAAACATCAGTATTCTTAAGCAGAGAAACTCAAAGATGTGTCAACTTACTGAGATCCCATCCATATGATTCAGCATTATGACCAATGAGAGAAACATAATTCACTTGCTGCAAAGGTGCCGTCTTTGTTGCAACTCCAATAGTGGCATGAGTTCCACGCATTCTTTGTGGCCAAGTTAATTTCCACACATGAAATCCATTTGAAAATTCAACCTTTCCTCGAATGCCATCAGTTGATTGTGCCACAGGATGTCGATGAAATGTAAGTCGATCATTGGGTTTAACAAAGATATGCGGAGAATGATCTTCTGGATTCCAAGAATATTTTTCAAGAATTTCTTGATCAAGAGCAGGCTTGGAAATTATTGTATCTAATTTCCATGGACGAGAAGAAGCAGATGGATGATCCTAAAAATTAATAATACTATATTGTTAGATTAGTGAGAAGACACAATTAACATACCCCAGGATGTGCAGGTGAATATCTTTGTGTCGTAAAAGATTGTTGTGGATTTGGAGCAGGCTGAGATCGATGTAAAGTTGGAGCAAGTTGAGATCGACGTAAAGTTGGAGCAAGTTGAGATCTTTGTGGAGTTGGAGCAGGCTGAGATCGGTGTGAAGTTAAAGCAGCTTGAGACCGTTGTTGTGAGGGAGCAGGTTGAACAGCAAGACGACGACTACCTGGAGCTCCTGGTAATCCCGGAGGAGCTGAAGGACCAGGAGCTGGTAATGAAGGAATTATTGAACGAAATCTTCTGCGACGATGACTAGGTTCATCAGATGAGCCTATAAAAGATACATTCATATATAGATATATATTTAATGAGATGAGAAATAGAAACTTACGATCATCTCCAAAGTCATGACGTGAACTGATGTGACCCATGTTATCCTCCTGAAAGAGATGGAAAAGAGTTAATTAAAAAGTTAAAAATGAAACACCCGAGAACGATCACAACAAAACGAAGAATTGTACCAATCAACCAAAACCAAAATTACATTTATGCCACGGCAAAGAGAAAGAGGTGAAAGTAGCAACTTGAACGATGAATTTAGAGTGAGAGGGAAAGATAAGAAGATACATCCAAAAATGCCTACAAGCAAGGAAGGAAAAAAAGTTATTTAATCATTGAATCTGTTGCTTTGGGTTCACTTAGATTCCCGAACATTTTTTGTTACAATATTTTACATTTGTTGCGAAATTTGTCTTTTCGTTTACTGGATTACGGTATCCTACTTTTCTTTGTTTACGACAAAAAAAATTTACCACTCTGATTTGTAAATGCCTGAACAAATACAAAGAAATCATGAATTTATTTTGATTCATTTTTATCCGCAAAAAGAAGAGATAATTTTTTTTGTTTATTTTAAATGACAGATGCAATATGAAATTCGTTTTTTTGCATACATTTTTTAACAAATTTATTTATGTAGGTTTTAAAAAAGAGGGAAAAAGTTTTAAATATCTGCAGCCTACATCTTTGCATAGCTGTTTAAAATCACGTTAGTCAGGAAAGAAAATCAAACAGATCATCAGGTTTAAACATGACCTTAACAGAAACTCATGTATGTGTTTATGTGTTTATTCTGTTGTTGAATCTCAGTGATCAAACTGTGCCTTTTTTAGGTGAGGGAGGGCGGATGGATGTGGGTTGGAAAGACTCTAAAAATAGCTTTGTTAGAGAATGTGATACAAAATTAAACCAAAACTTGTGCAAAATAAATTTTCAAAAAAAAGAAGAGTAAAAAAATTGTAAATAATATTTTTGTTAACAAAAAATAAATAGCACATTTTATCTTTCCTGTTTCACTTTAGCCAGTAATTTCTTAAAAAAGATAGAAATATGTGAATTTTTTGCTTAATTTAGTTTTTAATAAGTCACGTAAAAACCAGAATATAAAAGATTTTTTTGCGTTTTGGAAACACCAAAAAGTGTACGTCATCTTTTGAAAACGAATCAATTCAATATAAATTTGCATATTTTAGTAGTTTCGAAAATTATGTTGAGACGGATTTTAAAGTGTAATAAACGCCACAATTTGACAAAATCATTTTTTTGTTGTTTAAAGAATGCATTTCTCTACTTGTTATTTGTAGCATGATTTTAAAATTACAGTATGCTTGTGTTCCAAAAAGCATTTCTTTTACGGTTTTTAAATGGTAGTGTTGACCTTCAATAAAAGTGTTTTTTGTTTTTCGATGATGCTGTTTGTGTTTCAAAAAAAACATATTTCAAATGTTTATTTTATATTTGTTTATTTCTAACTTAAAAATTTTCCAAATACTGTATTGATACCGTAAATTTTAAAACAACTTTCATGCATTAAAGTAAATTCTGAAGCTTCCATTGTTCTCCAATTTATTTCATAATGCAACAAATAGAATCCTTTCAAGGATACTCCATGAAGGAATTTATAAATGTTGTCGTAGGACGATGAATTTTTGCCTTGATGGAAATTATGGATTTCAATTAACATTTGACATACTGGTATACTTACTAATTGATCAATAATATTGTGCTCACTTCCTGAAAGTTAAAATTTGCATAATGTTACTGTCGAGCCATAACTTTTTAATAAAAAATTATAAAAATGATTTTTACCTTCAATATCAACTTTTAGAATGTCAATATAGGTGGTATTTTGGCGTTGTAAAATATCAGTAAAAGAGATTTCATTTGTGTATGGTTTTGTTACAGCAGAAATTTTTCCCAATAAAATTTTGGATTGATTCAAATATTTTAATGTAAAACGATTTTGGCGATCCTATAAACATAAACTTTTAGTTATGCAATAAAATGAAAGGTTAAAATTAGGTATACATAGGTGGGATTAGCTGGGGTTTACTTTTTAAGGGGCCAAGTTTTGATTTTTTCAGGGATTTGGAAAACAAGAAAGTCTGCAGAAATTTATTTTGGAGAGGACAGAAACCATTTCGAGGGGGCATGCTTTTGATCTTTTGCCGATGGCGGTAAAAGATCAAAAGAGTTTTATGATTTTAGACAGGGCACTTGCAACAGGAGCCTTTCCCTGATGATGTTGGAAAATAATCGCCAAATGAAAACAACCAAAATTAAAAAAGTTTAACCCGTGCCGAAATTTTTAGGGATGATGATTTAGGTTAAAGGGAGCGGAACCTTTGTTACTTTTTTATTTCTCTAACGTTTTTCTTCGTTTGAATTTTCCTGACGATCAGGCAAAAGAACAAAAGAAAAAGACCCTGATCGTCATGAAAATTCAATGAATTTTTTCGAAAAAGAAATAAAAAAGTATCAAAGGTTCCGCCTCCTTTAAGTGTTTTTCTCGGCTGGTTCACAAAAAAGAAGGTCAAGTGGAACTTACAATATCAATGGCAACATGCTTGCATGAATAATTTGTTAAATTAATTAATTCCATTTCAAATGAAATTTCATTATTTAACCCCAGGGAATACATAACACATTCATGCTTTAAATTTAATAAAACAAAAGGATTACAAATCCATTTTCCTCCATCACCCAATCGGCCAAGGCGAATTAAATTTGGACAAAATGCCTAAAAATGATTTACAAGTTTTGTAATTTTTAAATTCCTATTTTAAATACCTCAGAAGCCAAAAGATTGTAAATTTCATAGCTTCTGCCACCATCATTTAAAATTCGTTTTCGTTCTTCAAATTTTGCTTTTCGAAGTTTTGAAATTTTATTATCGAACAAAAAAGTTGAAGAAGAAAAAGAATTAATGCAGTCTGAAAATGTTGGTAATTTTCAATTAAAAATTTTTAATCTTTTGAAAATGATATAAAAATATTTGATTTAAAAATTAGCTCATTTTTTTATTGCATTAAATCCTTTAGCCAAAATGTGGCGCCTATCTTGAAAGCGGCAAAGATCAAAAGAAAAGTATCGAAGAAAAATGAAAGCTTTGAAAATTTGCATATTTCGCTAAATTTAAATTTGGACAATCTATTTATAATGCTGAGTTTCAAAACATGCTCATTTTAAATTAATTTAATTAAAATAAGCTTTTTGTTCTTATTTTAGAGTGTTTCTTTTGACATTAAAATTGTGCCAAAAATTATATTACACAAATAAAAAAAATTACTAAAAAAAATTACTAAAAAACTTACTTTTTTCAAACCCTGAAAACTTTATCATCAAAAATTTGTAAAAAAATATAAAAAATAAAAAGGCTAAAAAAATAATGAAACGTTTTTGAGAAATCATTTTATTCGAGTTTTTAAAAATGTATCTCTTTTTTCATTTTTTTAAAATCGATTGCAAAAAAATTGGAGTTTATGCGTTGATTTTCATTATATTTATTTAGCTGTAAAACCAAAGGCAAAAGCTGCTAAATTAGTTTTAAAAATATGTGAATTAATACATGTCCATGCTACCTGCAATCATGTTAGAGAAGAAAAAACCAATGGCTTCCAAATTTAGATTTTTTAATCATTGTTTTGGTGCATGTTTTATCTTCCAAAATGCTTCAATTCAAACATTAAAAACTCTTAAAATTAACAAAATATAAAGGCTCATAATAAATTATTTATATCTCTTTTATAACTATTCTTTTTTAAAACATTCTTTTCCAACCAATGATATTTTCCTCTAATACCGTAACCCTTTTATACTTGTCCCCATAAAAAAAATTAGGACAAAAGTTCAAGGGTCATTTATTCAACAAGTTTAAGAGGATATACAAAATATAAAAACATATACAAGAATATTAATATTTTTCAAGAGCCGTTAATTCAATGGCAAACAAATTCTTCTTTTTGACAACAGTAACATGGACGTTCATTCATTCATTGAGATTCATACATCAAGAAGTTCTTTAATGAATTTGGAAGTGGTAGATGTTGAACACCATCAACAGGATTCTTTCCCAAACTTGCGATAATTGCTTGACGGCAGGCATCCATCAGTTGGCGAGGTTCAGCTATAAATTAAACAATGATTACAATCAAATTATTAATGAATAATACAGTAACATTCACAATTGAAACGATAAAAGATGCTAAAGTCGAATGCAACAGACGAAAGAAATCTTTCTAATAGTTCAATGTGATAGTTAAAAAAGTAAAACTTACGATCTAATCCACCAAGATATTTCATTGTCACTTCACAATGACCCCATACGCAACTGACAGCTGGATAAAGTTTCTTTCCTTTGAGTCCACGAAATGCAACACCAAGGTACTTGTCATCAGTTGCAAAAGCCATATATCCTTCATCCATATCAAGAATACAGTAAATATTATCTGGTGCAACAAATTGGGTTGGGACGTCCGGATATTTCCAAGGAGATACTCCATTTCTTGCATCATTATTACATCGATTTCGAGCTAAAAAACAAACATCAGTATTCTTAAGCAGAGAAACTCAAAGATGTGTCAACTTACTGAGATCCCATCCATATGATTCAGCATTATGACCAATGAGAGAAACATAATTCACTTGCTGCAAAGGTGCCGTCTTTGTTGCAACTCCAATAGTGGCATGAGTTCCACGCATTCTTTGTGGCCAAGTTAATTTCCACACATGAAATCCATTTGAAAATTCAACCTTTCCTCGAATGCCATCAGTTGATTGTGCCACAGGATGTCGATGAAATGTAAGTCGATCATTGGGTTTAACAAAGATATGCGGAGAATGATCTTCTGGATTCCAAGAATATTTTTCAAGAATTTCTTGATCAAGAGCAGGCTTGGAAATTATTGTATCTAATTTCCATGGACGAGAAGAAGCAGATGGATGATCCTAAAAATTAATAATACTATATTGTTAGATTAGTGAGAAGACACAATTAACATACCCCAGGATGTGCAGGTGAATATCTTTGTGTCGTAAAAGATTGTTGTGGATTTGGAGCAGGCTGAGATCGATGTAAAGTTGGAGCAAGTTGAGATCGACGTAAAGTTGGAGCAAGTTGAGATCTTTGTGGAGTTGGAGCAGGCTGAGATCGGTGTGAAGTTAAAGCAGCTTGAGACCGTTGTTGTGAGGGAGCAGGTTGAACAGCAAGACGACGACTACCTGGAGCTCCTGGTAATCCCGGAGGAGCTGAAGGACCAGGAGCTGGTAATGAAGGAATTATTGAACGAAATCTTCTGCGACGATGACTAGGTTCATCAGATGAGCCTATAAAAGATACATTCATATATAGATATATATTTAATGAGATGAGAAATAGAAACTTACGATCATCTCCAAAGTCATGACGTGAACTGATGTGACCCATGTTATCCTCCTGAAAGAGATGGAAAAGAGTTAATTAAAAAGTTAAAAATGAAACACCCGAGAACGATCACAACAAAACGAAGAATTGTACCAATCAACCAAAACCAAAATTACATTTATGCCACGGCAAAGAGAAAGAGGTGAAAGTAGCAACTTGAACGATGAATTTAGAGTGAGAGGGAAAGATAAGAAGATACATCCAAAAATGCCTACAAGCAAGGAAGGAAAAAGTGTGACAAATTGAAGTACATGAATCAAATAGGAGGGATTAAAGTAATACATTTAGCAACAAATGTTCGGCTGCTTTATTTTTATACAACAATGAAAAATCAACAACGGTGAAGTTTGGTATAACAAGATATAGGAAGGATTATGGAGGAGAGAAAATATGAAGAAAGAAAAATCTAACGTGATCCGTAAAAGTTATAATAAATATAACTGATAGTAGCTTAAAGAAGAGCAAATAAGTAAACATATATAAAAAAGATTAAAGGAACAGAGGAACTTTTGGTATGAAAAAACACAGGGAATTTAGTTGCGACAAGCTTGCAAAAAAAATTCTACTTTTTTAACAATGCGGATATGTAAAACAGATTTAATTAGTGAATAACTTATCTAAAAAGTATGTCAGCAACATTTAAAACGCTCTAATTTTGTGTTGCAAGCTTCTCGGAACTAAATTGACTACTTTTTCATGATGAAAGTTTGGGTCTATTTAGTGAAGATAAATATGATAACAGTTTGTTAAAGATTTAAAACACGATGGGATATAGCTTTATCAAACTATTAACAATTAAACAAAGGTTAGACAATTTTAAATCAAAGAAGATGAACACGATTAAATTAAATTAAAATTTGAAGGAGAAAGAGCATCAAAAACAGCAGCAAAAAAACCAAGAAAGAAAAAATTTTGTTCGCCAAAAAAATGTTTTTTCTCTCTCTTTCTTTTCATGAACGCGATCCAACGTTCGCGAAGCTTTTTCGTCGCTGTTGTTTTTTTTTTTCAATTTTGTTTTTTTTATTGAAGCTTCAACACTGAAAAAAAAGTACGGTTCAAAATCTGTGAAGAAAAAATGAAGCTTACAGAATAAAAATGCCATTTGAAGGGGACATAAAAATAAGCAACAAAATTATTGCATTGACATGTTTCAGGATAACAAACATTGTGAATTTCAATAAAGTCATTTATTTTTCTTTACAAATAAATACAAAAAAGTTTACACAGAAAATTACTAAATTCTTCTTTCATCACTTTTCTTGTTTTGATTGTTTACTTTCAGTTTCACTTTTTCTTCCACCACATCTTCGATTACCAGATCGATCACTTGGATGATTAGATTTTGATTTATTATCATTTTTTGCAGATCTTTGAGATTTCTTTGAACCAACTTGAACAAGCTTTTCAGATTTTTGTGATCCAGATTTTTTATTGATTGATTTTTGAGATGATTTTTCGGCTGCTTCTTTTTTGGCTGCTGCTGCAACTGCTGGAGACAAAATGTGAGGTGAGAACATTGATGACTTGCCGGCAAGGGATTTCTTTGGTGAAGGTTTTGGAAGAGATTCTTGTGAAGGTTGTTGTTGTTTCTTGGAAGAATTTTCTGATTTCTTTTGACATTGAATTTTATTCTTCTTTTTGATGGATGGTTTTGATTTTCTTTGAGATTCAGCAGCAACAAAAGCCAATAAAACAGCTGCTTTCACCAAACACAAAATTGCAGCAGTCAGTTTTAAATAAAACCCTTCGTTGAAAGTTATTTTATATTCTGAAACATGATAATTTTATAAACGATTTTTTGTACAACTCAAACTTCTCGTCTTATTTAAAAAACAAAAAGTATTCTAACAAAAAAGTGAATATAAATTATACAGAACAATTTTTGATTCTTTCAAATTGGAAATTAAAAAATCAGAAAAAATAAAACTTACTTATAGGACCAGATAAAGTACCAGTAGCATAATCATAATAAAATCCTTTATAATTTCCTGTTGGTGGATAACTTGCATAAGAATAAGAAATGTTGTAATAATGAAGAAAAACATAAATTGATATTGCATCCAATATAAATCCAATTGCATTCATAAAACATATTATTCTTATTGATGTAACGTTTGAAAATACCAAAGTTTTGATTGAGATAAGCATAACCAGAGAATTGATGACGGAAATAAAAACACTCAAACTTGATAAGATGATGATGGCATTGTTCCCGACGAACCCTCCTTCTTCAGGCTAAAAAGTATTGAACATTTATTATTTTATGATATTAAATAATAAAACATACACGGATACATATACTGCCATTAAATGATTTGCATTTCCCGTATAAACCATAAATTTTAAGAATAGCATCTGGATCATTTGAGGTGTCATTTTCAGCCAAGAGGTTATGTTCAGATCTCCAATCTAAAATTATATAAAATAAGAATTTAAATCAATAAACAGAAATAAAACGTACATGACAAAATGCTGGAGAGATTTAAAGCAGTAATAATAAGAAACAGAGCAATTGAAAATATTTTGGATTTTACGATGACATCAGAATTATCCAGTTTTTGAAACTTCTTTGAATTTTCGGCAGGAATAAGTTCATCTTCTGCTCGTTCAATATCTTCATCTTCTTCAGCAACTTGTTGTGGTTGATCTTCTTCTCCACTTTCAAATTTGTAGCCATTTACTAAAAAATGCGATTTTAAAAATGTAAAAACACCCTCTTTAATATGAGTAGCTACATTGTACGTCTAACCCAATAAAAAATAACTCAAAAAAATAACCAAATATACAAAAAAAGAACTTACTACGGCAGTAAACTTTATAAGAAAATTTGAGAAGACCATACAAGAAAGCAATCATAAAACATCCGCACAAATACCATTTCGTCGATCCAAAAACTGACTTCAGAAAATCCAATATTCCAAGATTAATTTTCAATTCCTCCATTTTTCCGAAAGATTGCAAAGATGATTGATAAAAAAATTGGAAAGAATGAATTTGAAATGTCAAACAAAATTAATATTCATGCAATGAATGAACATTAAAATTTGAATATGCGACAGGAAAAACAACATTAAACAGGGTCAAAAAAAGGTACAAATTAGCATAAAACAGATTGGAAAACCGAATATTTCAAAAAAATAAATTTGATTTAATTCAAGAGGAAACATATTTTTTCCAAAAAAAAGATTCTAATATTTTTGATTGAATAATAAGCTTCATGATTGAGTGGACAACATTGTACATGCACAGTTTTTGTTGCATAAACTTTTTTATTAATCAAAATTGTTAAATTTTAACAAAAACACATTTTAAAAAACGTTAAACTGCTTTGAGATCAAAAGAATTGTTCAATTTTTAAAAACAATTTTTGAAAGATTCTGGTTTGCGATGAAAATAGTTTTCATCAAAAATCGTAAATCATTCATTTTTGCCATTCAAATGTCTTTTGATTTTCACAGATGGATGCTTTTTTTTGCTTCATTTTCTTTTTGTTTTTGCTTCAAAGTGGTGCAAAAAGTGTTTCACATTCGACCAAAAAAGTATCAAGAAAAGATATGGTAAACAAAAATTATATTTCTTTATTAATTTTTCTAAGAGGATATGTGATACAGTAAACCATGACAGGAACTTTAATGAGTACATATTACTACAGTATTCCTCGTAGTGTATTGTAGTAATTAAAGATCATTTTTAAGATTTCATGTGTTCAAGAATGTTTCATTTCTCACGTCTGAATCAAGGCGAAATTTTTTCTTTCCAACGTGCGGGAGCGTTTTGGGCGACACGTTTAGCTCAGTTGTGAGCATGCGCGGCTGCAGTCCAAAACGAGAGGAAAAAGATCGGTTCCCCCTCGGAACACAAAAAAATATTTTCATCAAATTTTGTCAAGAAAAATATTTGAATACTAATTAAACTACAAAAAAATATTTTAACACCAAATTACAACTTTAGTGAGATTTCTAAAAATTTTCATTTTTCGAAATTTCCGAATTGTTTATTTCTTATTAATTAATGTTGAAGTTTACCTTATAATAACAGAATCATGGCAAAAAACACAGAAAAGACGTTTGTGAAAACTTTGAAGAAGATAAAAACCGATTTTTTGATAGTTTAATTTCTGAAAACCACCTTGTTTTTCAAAATGCAGCGAAATGAAAAGTAGAGGTTCTCCCTACTTGAAAATTTGCATAAATACTCTAGACATGCTATATTTCATTGTAACAAGCACAAAAAGTTGATATTTGATGATTTTTACTATTTTGAAATACCTCCAAAATTGACCAAAATACACCTATTTTTTGAATTATCCCCAAAAGCCAAATATTGACCAAATTCAATGTTTAATGCTTTAAAATACTAATTTAGTATCTATATTTTACCATGAACACAGATTCACCCTTTTAATTTAAGAAAAATTAACATTTTTTGCATTAATACTGCGGTGCATGATATTGCAAAATATTCAAATTTCCAATTGGTGGCATATTTCGAAATGTCATCCAAAAATCATGAAACTCACCCAGCATAGTCCAGTAACACAATATTTCATCATGCAAGTCACCATAGGTCAATATCTGACCCCATTCAGGAGATATGCCCCCGGATTGATCTTGGAGATGTTGATTTTTGCAGTTTTTGGATGAAAACGACATTCTCCCCACCTGGGATTGTTTCAGTGATTATACTACATTAAACTATTGAACTTTGCGCATCTTTTAAGTACAAAATCATGTGCTAGAGTAAGTCAAAAAATCAGACATATCATAGGCCTGAAGTTTTTTGGTGATTTTAAGTTGATGCCAAATTGCCCCCAGGGGTCAAAAAATCCTGTAATTTTAAATATATACTAACAAGCTGGGGGCCATGCCTTCGGCATGGCTCCGCTTTCTATCACGCTTTAAAAGCATGATTAGGGTCTATCCAGATGCAGCGTTGGGACTTGATTTTTTCACACTTTTTTCCCCGCATCTTCCGCTCTTCTCCACAACTCTAAGTAGAGAGAAAGGAAGACGTTCATCTCTTTTGCGTTCCCCATTTTCCCCGAGTTCTTGAAATTCTTCCCCTTTCCCAAACGGGTCTTGAGCATTCTGGAATGTTCCGGAAAGTAAATTAAAATTCCAGAAAATTTCGAGAACGATGTAGAAATTTGAGGAACATTCTAAAATATCAGACAGAGTTTTGGAATTTTATGGAATAATTCTCGAATATTGGAGAACCTCCAGAAAGCTATAGAACGTTTTGGAATATTCTGGAACATTCTATTTTGACTATAAGGGGATGAAAGAAGATGTCGATCACTTTGATGTTGTGAACTCTTTCTCTCCCCTTTCCTCCGGATTTTCAAAATCTGTCCCTTTCCCCTCCTCTCCCGATGAATTTTCAAATTTTTGCCCTTCCCGTCCCCCGAAACCCGGAGAAGGAAAAGAAAAAAGAGGCATCCAGGACGGGAAAAAGGCCGTTGAGTCACAGTACTGTTCTTTTTATCGTATCCACAGCATGGTCACACATTCGTTCGACACAATGCCAAACGATGTTTGATCGATGTTGTAGATGTTGAATGAGTGATGTTAAACATTAATTATCTCTGTTAAATAGCATTGTTAATTTTTATTTATCTATTGCAATATTACAAGAAAGACATATGAAAGATATTATTTTTTAAAGTTTTCGTTTTAATGCAATATTAGAGGAATGCGAGCAATTACAAGTTTTTGCTCCACTTTTTGGTGATTTTATTTTTCTATCTCCTTTTTTTTGAACCTCAATTAAAATGTATTAGTAGTTAAAATAGTTTTCTATGACCCCATAGATAAACATTATGGTTAGTCCAACAATTTTTGAACGTTAATTACATATTTTTTGCGTGATTTATGTATAATTTAGCAATTTGTCGTCTTTTACAGTATTCTTGGGTTTATTTTAGAATGCCGCCGATCTCAAAAATGCGTAAAAAGTGTAAAGAGAATGGTCAGAAGGTAAATGGATACAAAAAATATGGAAAAATTAACAATCGGGTTGAAAATCAAGATCAACATGTTGCTGAACAAGCTGAAGCTGCTCCGTCGAAATCAAAGCTAGCAAAAAGAAAAGAAGGCCTTATAAATGTTGTACAGACTCGTCGACAAGCTGCAATTACTGATGAAAGAGAAAGAGTTAAACAATCAAATCGATATCGAACTCAAGAAGCTACCAAAAAAGCAGCGGAACTTCGAGAACATGTTAAAGAAAAGGCACAGAAGCGTCAAAAACTGAATGATGATATTAATTTAAAAATTAAACAGAAAAGTGAGTCAACATATATACTTTATTAATAACTAATAAATGTTTTAGAACTGGAACAAACAGTCAACATACAACGAGAAACCATTAATCAATTGCAAGCAATCGTTTCTGCCAGTCCTATCGTTGATCCGGAACCTTTAACAACCTTAAATCAACCAATATTGATTAACACGGATGACTTAGCGGTTTCACAATCAGCACCGAATTCTCCAACAGATTCGATTATGTTCGAACTTCCACGTCCACAATCAGCGCCACCAAGATTAGATACTGCTGCCGGAACAAGAATTAAGAGTCGTGTACGCTTATCTCATGGACAATACGATATTTTAAGAAATGAATTGGCAAATGAAGGCATTCAATTACCGTCTCAATCAACAGTTCGACGAAATGAGAACAGAATTTACGAGGACCATTTTCGGAATTCAAAAATACCTGATTTCTACGGTATTATTGAAAAGAATGTTCTAAAATATGATTTTTCGAAGTTTGACAATGTTCGTGTAACTATTGGTGGAGATGGTGGTTTGTGTTTTTCCAGATTTTATTCTATTATAATAAATTGTTATAGGTGGCGACGGTGAAAGATCAACTGTTAAGATTGTAGCGTTTTTCAATGACTTGGAATTAGCTTTATCCGTTAAAAAACTGATGATTATTTGGTCCGGCCCTGGCAAAGAATCAAAAACTTTGTTACAACCAATATTGAGCCCAATTGATGCTGATATTCTTCGTTTAATGCAAAATGGTATTATGACAAAAAGTGGCTGGAAATCTGTAATTATGTAAGTTCGTTTAGTTACAGTATCTACAGTAAGACATATCTTATAGCACGTATATCGGTGATCTTAAATACCAATCCATCTCTTTAAGCATTCAAGGTGGCTTTTCTGTATGCGGATGCCCAAAATGTTTAAATAAAAGAAGTGAATGGCCAACGCTCAAGTCAGAAGATATAACACTTCGCACAATTGAAAGTATTGTTGCTCATGCTGATGAAGTTGTTAATAATAATGCTAACCCACGGATGAATGGATCAGTAACAGATTATCCATTATTAAAAAATATTCCAATTTCGCATTACGTGCCACCACCGGTTCATATATTGATAAGCTTGGTCAACGAAATTATTGGTTTTATTAAAAAAACTCAGGGTGATAAATATTCACCGTAAGTTGTTTTTCATACCGTAAAAATTGAATATATGTTTTTTTCTATTTTTAGATTGAAAGAGTTCCTGGATAATTCTGGCGCCAGGCTTCACCTTCCTGCTCGAGAATATAACGGAAATGGCTGCAGAAGAATTTTGAGTCATTTTCGACAAGGGAATGAAAAAAGAATCGTATATGAAGGTTACGGTAAAGATCTTTTTGAAGCTGCGTCAAATATTCAAAGTTTTGCTGTTGCCAGAGAATTATCGGGTGATGAAATTCAAGAAATGAAAGCTTACATCAATTTGTTCTTCAACTTGGTTAAAAATTATGGTGATAATGCTAACAAATTTTTTCTTAATAAAACAAAAATACATATGCTGAAAGAGCATGTGATTCCTTTCGTGGAAACTTTCCGATCATGGGGTCGTTTTTCGGAAGAAAGTTAGTAGTCTTTAGTGTTATACCAATTATATCTTTATATTTTAGGCGCTGAATCGATTCACCATGTAAAAAATGATATGGATAAACGAATTCCTGGAAAAGGCCCAAAAATTAATGAAAAACGTAATAATTTTTTTTTAAAATCTCAAACGGTTTCCTCTTATTGTTAATTTATACTTTTTCATATTGTTTTTTGTTCAATTAATAAAGTTTATTTATCCAAGAATACTGTAAAAGACGACAAATTGCTAAATTATACATAAATCACGCAAAAAATATGTAATTAACGTTCAAAAATTGTTGGACTAACCATAATGTTTATCTATGGGGTCATAGAAAACTATTTTAACTACTAATACATTTTAATTGAGGTTCAAAAAAAAGGAGATAGAAAAATAAAATCACCAAAAAGTGGAGCAAAAACTTGTAATTGCTCGCATTCCTCTAATATTGCATTAAAACGAAAACTTTAAAAAATAATATCTTTCATATGTCTTTCTTGTAATATTGCAATAGATAAATAAAAATTAACAATGCTATTTAACAGAGATAATTAATGTTTAACATCACTCATTCAACATCTACAACATCGATCAAACATCGTTTGGCATTGTGTCGAACGAATGTGTGACCATGCTGTGCGTATCTAGAAAATCACAGAGCACTCTAGAAATTTCTAGAAAAGTATAGAACTTTGTGGATTTTTCTGGAATACTGTAGAAATTTCTAGAAAAAATACAGAAGTTTGTAGATTTTTCTAGAATGTTCCATGTTGTTAACATAAGAAAGTAAAATCACTCTTTCATTTTAAACGAAAAAAATCGACAAACACGAATTTCCAGAAAATTCCACATTTTCGCTAGGAGACAATAAACGGACAGACAAATTCCTTTATATATATAGTATGATTTTAAGTCCCTTAACTCATTCCATTGCCAAATTTGGCCATATCTAGGTTTTTTGATTTTTTCCACGGGTGAGGTAGGTGGGTACTGTAACTCGGAAACTAGACATCTTCGGGACTTGTAACCTTTTCCAAACTTATTTTTTGACCATATTTACCTTATCTGCAAAGTTACAAGTCCATACGATCACTTTAAAAAAGTCGCGTTGGACGGTGTTACTCGAATTTGAAAAAAAGTTGATTATATGTACAATCATGGGAAATAACTTTTTGATTAATTCACATTCAGATTTTTCCCGAATTTTTCCATTTTTGGCTATACAGTAACTTTACTTAACCCCGAAATCAAAAGTACGAGATAGATTGACCAAAAACTCTCAGAATAACGTTTTTTTCATCTAGTTTAATCAAATGAACCGCAAAAAATTTCATTTAAAAATTCTCAGTTTTGCTTTACCCCTGAATTTTCAATTCTCTCGTAGGCTGTCTCTTAATTTCAATCCCTTCTGAAAGTAATTATGCGACAACATTACCTTCAAAATTTCTGAAATCAGCATTTTGTTGCACTAAACGATCTTACGTAACAATGATGAATATTGTTCGAAGAGCTCATAATGGTTGTGCGGTAATTGATATTCCAAGACAGCCTGCGTTAATTGACTAATTACTATGCATTCTTCATTCATTGAGATGCGGAAAAATCAAAAACCCACTTAAAATTTTGTCTCCAACAGCAAAGACATATTTTCTTGTTTTAATTTTTTTAAATGCATAAAAAATTACAGTAGTTTAATTAAACTTAAAAGTAATCTTTCCCTGTACACATTAAAAATTGATCGTAAAAAAGTAATCATTGCATAATTTTTTCCTTAAAAAAACAACAAACATTTACAAATTTTTTAACATTTTTTGGTGTTAAAATATTTTTTTGTAGTTTAATTAGTATTCAAATATTTTTCTTGACAAAATTTGATGAAAATATTTTTTTGTGTTCCGAGGGGGAACCGATCTTTTTCCTCTCGTTTTGGACTGCAGCCGCGCATGCTCACAACTGAGCTAAACGTGTCGCCCAAAACGCTCCCGCACGTTGGAAAGAAAAAATTTCGCCTTTTCCTTCTTTTGATTCAGACGTGTTCTGTGATAAAATTGTTTTTAACCATTGTTGTATCTGTGTTACTGTAATGTCAAAAGTCCTCATCCATTGATCTTTCATTCCCTTTTGTTTTGTTTTCCAATACCGTAACCCTTTTATATTTGTCCCCATCAAAGAAAATATAAGTAAAAATTCAAGTGTCATTTATTTTACAATTTTTAAGAAAATATACAAAATATAAAAACATATACAAGAATATTAACATTTTTCATGACCCGTTAATTCAATGGCAAACAAATTCTTTCTTTTTTACAACAATAATAATAACATGGACGTTCATTCATTCATTGAGATTTATACATCAAGAAGTTTTTTAATGAATTTGGAAGAGGCAAACGTTGAATACCATCAGCAGGATTCTTTCCCAAACTTGCGATAACTGTTTGACGGCAGGCATCCATTAATTGTCGAGGTTCAGCTATAATTAAACGATAATAACAATCACATTAATTTAAACGATACAGTAACTTTCACAATTGAAAAGATAAAAGAACTATGTTAAAGTAAAACACTGTTAAAACGATAACATAACCGAAAATGTTTAACTGTTATCTTCGAAAAAAATACAGTAGCTTCCTAAGCATAGTTCTTTTCTTCTTTAAAATTTCCAAAAAAAGCTTTTGAACAATTTGCGATAGACAAAAGAGAGATATAAAAAAGGTATATGCGGCGGATAAACGAAAAACAACCACCACAAAAACAAAATTATGTATTTTTGAAACCATGGAAGCAAATTGATCCAAAATCCTTTTTTCAGTTCAATGTGAAAATGGAAAAAGTAGACGATTTGACTTACGCTCCAATCCACCAAGATATTTCAATGTTACTTCACAATGCCCCCATACACAACTGACAGCAGGATAAAGTTTCTTTCCTTTGAGACCTCGAAATGCAACACCAAGATAATTAGTATCAGTTGCAAAAGCCATATATCCTTCATCCATATCAAGAATACAGTAAATATCATCTGGAGCAAGAAACTGTGAACCATCTGATACTGTTGCATTTGGGTATTTCCAATGAGGTATTCCATTTCTTGCATCGTTAATACATCGATTTCGATCTAAAAATTGAACAATTATTTAACACAAACAGATAAAATAGAAGATTAAAAATTTTAGCTTACTGATATCCCATCCATATGATTCAGCATTATGACCAATAAGAGAAACATATCCAGTTTGATGCAAGGGTGCAGTCTTCGTTGCAACTCCAATTACAGCATTGGTACCGCGCATTCGTTGTGGCCAAGTAAATTTCCAGACATGAAATCCTTTTGAAAATCCTACTTTTCCACGAATACAATCAGTTGATTGTGCAACAGGATGTCGATGAAACGTGAGTCTGTCATCATCTTTGACAAAAATATTTAGAGATCGATCTTCTGGATTCCAAGAATGTTTTTCGAGAATTTCTTGATCAAGAATAGGATTTGATATTATTGTATCGTATTTATAGGGTCGAGAAACACCAGCAGGATGATCCTAAAATATTTAAGAATGTTAGATGAGTAGTTAGATACAGTATACATACTCCAGGATGAGCAGGTGAATTTTCTCTTCTTCCTCTTATTACTGATCGGCGTGGAGTTTGAGCAGGTTGAGCATTACGATGTGAACGACGAGTGACAGGCGCTGAAGGACCAGATGGTGGTAATGAAGGAATTGTAGATCGATTAGTTCTTCGACGATTATTTGGATTTTCATCCGGCGAGCCATCATATCCAAAATTGTGATGTGAATAAACGTGACCCATATTATCTTCCTGAAAATGAAGAAAATTATATGTAAGGTTATAAAATTTGACAAACGAGAACAACAACAATCACAAGAAAAAAACAAGCATCATCATAAAATTATATGTATAAAAAAGAGATCGAAGTAGCGGCAAAGAGAAAAAAAATATTAAGGTGCAACTTGAACGGTCAATTTTAGGTGATAGTGAAATGATAAGCGGAAGGAAGAAAATCATCTAAAAATGGCAACAAGAAAGGAAGAAAAAAGTGTGTGACAAGATGAATATCATGAATCAAAGAGGAGAGATATCCAGATGCAAAGATTAAAGTAGTTTTAATACAACTTTTATCTTACTAAACATTTACTTTTATTCAACAACAATGAAAAATCAATAAAAGTTTGTTTTGGTACATATTATTCATATAATATATGGATGGATATAGAAAGAATTATAGGAGAAGAAAAATATGAGGAAGTAAAAATCTCTACAAGTAAATTAAGTAAAGCAATGCATAAAAGTGGGATAAATGTAATCACAGTTTGTTAAAGTTAAATTATCTCCCGTGTGTTTTATAACTTTACCAAACTTTTAATGAAGGTTGTTAAAAATTTAGATTTAAAAAAGATGAACGAAAAATAAAATTTGAGAAACAAAAAAGAAAATCAAGAAACATGAAAAAAGTTACAAAAAAATTTTTGTTTGCAAAAAAACATGTTTTCTCTCTCGCGTTGTTTTTTTTGTTCAAAGTTAGCGTGCAAATTGTTGAAAGTTCGAGTTCCCGCTTGGGCATTTGTAATACTGTTTGGCACGTATTTGGTAATATTTAGTTTAGTTAATGACTTATTACCTAAACATTAATTATGAGGGAGAAAAAAAAAGTGAAACCCAAAAAAGCAGTAAGTTGAACGTTTTTTAGGAATTTTTTGTAGTTTTTTTTTTCAATTTTGTCTTTTTTTATTGAAGTTTTAAGATTTAAAAAAAGTATGAAATCTGTGAATAAAAAACAGAATGATAAAATTCAAAAAAAAAATGATGCAGTTTTCTTTCTTCAAGCTTATAGAAAAAAGTGCCATTTGAAATGGACATGAAAAATAATAAAACAAGCAAGCTACAACGACAAAAGTATTGCATGTAAAGAAGGCGGTGGTTTACGTATATTTCTATAATCCCTGATTTTCAGGTTTGTGCTGCTGCACCAACCTGAAAATCAGAGTCTTTTTGTCGAGGGAAATTCATTTAAATCTATTTTCGTTACGAAACCCAAAAATGCAAAAAATACGCCTTTGATTTTGTGCCGACGGCGGTAAAGATCAAAGGATTTCAACAATAAAAATATTTTTTTATGATCTTCTTCTGTATTAAACATCTTTAAATTAATACAACCCTTTAATACTTAAAACATCTTTTTAAATAAGTTTAATGTTTGTTTGTTTGTTTTTGAGTATAATGATAAAAGAGCAGCTTATGCAATTCAATAACTCAAACATCCAACTAACTCCCTCTTTTTTCCATGTGATATTTTTTTTAATTTATTTTTTTTTCTTCCTCCTCTCTATCAATCTCACTTTTAAGGACAACAATAACACAATCTTTGACGTTAATTATGTATCATTTTTGGATTGATAAAACATCAACCATAAAGAACAGCTTCAGAATCATCAGTGGATGGGAAATCGATACTACAGAGGCTGTTGCTGCTGAGGTAAAATGGTACACTACAAAGGTTGGAGTTTTAAAAATTAAGGATTCATTCCATCAAAAAAATGCTTTTAAGCTTTGCTTCTTTCTTATCTTAAATAAAGAGAGAAGAGGCGGCAGAGATTTTTATATTGAATTTTTGAGAAGTCAAAAAATATCAGCTACTGAACAAAACAATAAATAATGATTACCCGCTTTTTTTATGGGTTGAAGAGATTAATTATGAAACAATATAAACAACAAAATTCCTTTTTTAGGGAGGGAAAACTACAAATATTGAGGTTGTTTTTTTAAGAATTTTGATAAAGAAAAAATCAAAACTAAAAAAAGGAGTTGTGATTGAATGATGATTTTGCTACCGTATAACTTTTTTTCAAACAGATGGAAAATGGTTCTAAATCAGTGATAAGATTTAAATCAAAAAAGGAAGCAAAGATTAAAAGTACTTGCTGGTTATAATGGATTTTGTCAGCTGAATTTTATAAGGCTGTTCAAAAATAATATTTCATTTTGTCTACTGTAGCTACAGTAATCTGTTATTTTAGAATCAAATTAATACCGTAATCTAGAACATCAACAAGATGAGGGACAAGGGACATATGTCTCCTTCATAATCATAAAAATCCTTTGATCTTTTACCGCTGTCGGCAAAAGATCAAAGGCGGCCATCTTGAAAGGGTTTCTGTCCTCTCCGGCAACAGATCCTGTTGACGTCGTTGACCGTATATTAATATTTTTAATAGCAAAGTTATTTTTATTACTAAAAATTACAGTATCTTTTCGCTGCTTAAATTAAATCTTGTTAATCCAAAAACCAACTAAAAAGTTACAGTAACCCGAAATTAATTTAGACGGTTTTTCAATAAATAGTTTAAATTTTGATGAACAGTAATGCCTACAAAAAGATTATCAAAAAAGTAATAAACTTTTTTTATACAATTTGTTTTGATTCAAAAAATTGAGTTGAATTTGCAGCCAAAAAAACTAACTAACTAGATCATGAGCATTCATTCCAGAAACATCAACTGATAAGAAAGATGTAAATAAGCAAAATTTTAAAGGCCATTTTTGTTTGTTTTTTTGTTTTAATTTAAAAAAAGTTTATGTCCATCAAAAAAAGTAAAAAGTATTTTAATTTACAGCATAAAAAGATTTCAAAAAGCTGGCGTGACAAAATTTTACGGATCAAAATTTTAAAAATTCAAATTTCGATAAGCTTTGATTCAAATGTTTTTTTAAAATAATGTAAGCTTTTGATCTTGTGCCAAGGGCGGCAAAAGATCAAAGCATTTTTATGATTTTGGAGGAAGCACGTGCCCTTGCTAACGTCTCTGATTACAGTATATCCTTATCAATGCAAAAGATGGCAATTTTCTCCGGAAAACCATAAAAACTTAAAAGCAGCATTGATCACAAAAACAAAAAAACGTGGAAAATTTTTTAGTTTATAGCATTTTTCCAAAAAGCAATCAACAAAAAAACTAAAAGCAAAAAGGTGTGAAAAAAACATTTGCTTTTTGCTGCTGCTGCTATTGACAACAGCAGCAAGAACACTACCCTCAAAAATAACAATGAAAATGTGTCAGACAAAAAAAACATAAATAATAATTTTCAAAGCAAAAATTCTGATTAAAAAATGTTTCAATTTTGTTTCAAAAAAGCATTTCCAAAAACATAATAAAAAACACAAGAAAAATCACAAATGTTTAACAAAATTTGAACAACAAATCAACACAAAAAAAGTTTTGAAAAAATAATTTGATATTTACTGGTAAGCATTTATTGCTTTCTTTTTGTTGTATTTGAATTGTTAAACAAATAATTGCTAAAGATTTTCAAGGAAAACTGTGAAAGCTAAGTTTTACAGCAAAATTCAAAAATCAACAAAAAGCTGGTTATGTCAAAAAAAAATTTAAACGTATTTAACGATGATCTTTGAATTATCTGACAATAAATTGGTAGCTTTTGTAGCTTAAAGTTATTTAAAAAATAAAGGTTGTCGGAAAAATTGAAATTAAGAAAATTGTGATACTGTATTTTGATCTTGTTTCATTTACAGTAATTTACAATCTTTGCAAAAAGAGACAGTTGTTAAATTAAAATTGACAAAAACGGGTACTGTAACTATCAGAATTTGTTAAAAATTAATATAAAAGGGATCACTAAAACAATATAGATTTTTATAACACATAAATAATTGTTTAGTTTAATTAACGTATTTAAAAATATCAAAAAAGAAACAAATTTGACTCATGGATCATCAAATCCATCATATCAATCAACATCAACAAAAATTTTCTCATTCTCACAGACAATCATCAATCAACAAACCCTCTTTTCAAGTCCTTCATGGAAGAAGATAGCTTTTCCGTCATTTTTTTCTGTTCTATTTTTACCAAAAAAAATAAAGAAAAAATTGTGAGAATAAACAAATACAGCTTTTTTATTTTCTTTCAAAAGCTGCTGTTGCTTCTCATTGTATTTTTTTTGTTGTATTTATTATTTTCTATTCTATTTTTTTTGTCTTCTAGCTGTAAAACAAACTTCCTATTTTTTAAAACCTGAAAAAAGTTCAACAAAAAAATCGAACCTGTTCCGCAAAAAAAGCAGCAAAAAACTCTTAAAGGAGGCGGAACCTTTGATACTTTTTTATTTCTTTTTCGAAAAAATTCGTTGAATTTTCATGACGATCAGGGTCTTTTTCTTTTGTTCTCTTGCCTGATCGTCAGGAAAATTCAAACGAAAAAAAACGTTAGAGAAATAAAAAAGTACCAAAGGTTCCGCTCCCTTTAAAAAGTTTTTTGAAATGAAAAAATACAAAAAAGTAGAATAATTTTAGAAATAAAAAAATATGATAAAAAATTAGACAAAATTCCAAAAAATTTAACAATTGATTTAATTTCCCTAAGGCCATGAAAATGATAAGGAAAAAGAAAGCATTGTGAAAAAAAAGCTTGAAATTAAATGTTCTTCTTTTTTTAGAAATTTACCATTCCTCTTTTTAAAAACACACCAAACAGGTTATGATAAAAAAAATGTGGTGATCGAAAATCTCGAGAAATCATGAAATTTAATATTTTTGCATCAAAAAAGTGATATTGAAATAAGCTGAGAAGAGAAAATTTGATGGATGTTAAAAATAAGATAAAATTAATAAAAGTATTGAATAATAGCTTTAATTATATTCAATTGTTAATTAAACTATCACTTCGATACTTCTTGAACATGCAAATTTTAAAGAAATTAAAAGTATTGGGAGAAAATATCAAAAAATAAATATGAACATATTCAGTATTTTAGATTTTTTAAAAATTTGAAACTGAATTAAACCTATTTGGCGCCAAAACCTCAACTAAGAAAACTGAAAAAAAAGAAAAAACGCAATCAAAGAAAAATAAATAAATCAAGAATGACATTCTTCTTCTTCAAAAATTTGTTGTTTCGATTTTTTGTAAAAACAAAAAAACTGTTTTTTATAACAGTAAAAACAAAGTGCAAAACTGCAAGTTCATCACTGTTTTTTTCTGAGAAGATTGTTTACAACACAAAAGTTCGATAAACAGATAAATAGAAATATCTGATCAAAAAACATAAAAAAGATTTAAAAAAAGACAAAAAAGAGAGATGATGTAAATTTATTTTTTGAGAGATTAACAAAAAAAGTGTTATTAAAAATTTATGCAAATTAGATAAACAATAAATTAGTACTCAAGCAAATGTATATTTTTACTCAAAAAGTTAATTAAACGATTTTTTAAAAAAAAAATTGATATATACTAAAAAATATCAAACAACCATAATATAAACAATGATAGACAATATTTTAAAATATTTAATTAAAGTGAACACTAAAAACCAAATTTTTAAAAAGTAATACTCTGGGAAATTTCCGTGACAAAAAGAATCAACTGCTCAAAATTACTTTTGTTAAAAAAATAGTAAAAAGAATTTTTTAAATGAAGGAAACAATAAAAATTAATCATTGTTTCGTTCATTTTTTTGCTAAATTAAAAACAATTGTTGCAGTGATTGATATATTTCTTTTGAAAACAAGAAGAACAAATCAAGTTTTTTAAAACGCAATCAAACAAAGTAAAAGTATATACTTTTTTGTTTATCAAAAAACATAATGAAATTAAATTTAGTAAATTGTAAAGTATTCCACTAAAAATTTTGTGGTTATCAATCTATCAAAAAAAGTAATAACAAACATTAACAGAAAAATTACTTTTATTCAATGCTGATAATGTATTATAATTTGATTTTTTAAACAACAATTATTACGATATTTTTAGAAATCAAAAAAAGCAATTGAAAATTAATTTTTAGTGATTAATTATTAATCAATAAAACTACAGTATCTTATAGAAGGTTAAGTGATTTTTCTTTTTCGGGTTCGGTAACGAAAATAAATTTGAATAAATTTGTTTCGACAAAAAAACCCTGATTGTCACGTTTGTGCTGCACAAACCTGAAAATCAGGGATCAAAAAATAGATAAACCTTCGTCTTCTGTAACGGTGAAACATTTAACTTTGGCAAATGCCAATGAAAAACCATTTTCTTAGACCAAATAATGAAAACTTTAAAAAGCAATACTACTAAAAAAACCCTTCTTCCAGACACAACAACAGGAAGACGTTTAAATTAGGCATTGTTCGAGAAAAAGAATGAAAAAGAAGAATTTCTTCCCTTTTTTTAAAACGAAAGGAAACAGACAGGAACGGCATTTGCCATTACTTTTTTAAGCTTTTCTTTAATGTTCCAAAAAAATAACTCATTTTTGCATAAATTTTTTTTAATGAAATTAATAAATTTTTAAAAAATAGAAAAACAGTTAAAAATTAAATTATTGATTTTTAGCTTTAGCAGATATCACAAAACAGACATGTATACGGTAGTAATAACGAAAATTGTTATTAGCTACAGTAAATACCAAAATTTTAACAAACACAACACAAACAACAATATCAAATAATAAAACTTACCGTAGATCTTGAAAAACTTGGTCCTGGAAGAGATTCTGAGATCCAATGAATTGATGGTGAAGTTGGGGATGAATGGGATCGAGGAGAAACCAAATCTTCGATGTCATCATATTCAAATGGATTCCCAGATATTGATCTTGGAAGGGATGACTGCGCTAAAGTGATTGCCGAAGACAGCCTTGAACTGTTTGATGTTGCCGCAAACAGTCTCCTCTGTATCCATTCCATTGATGACACGGAATTTTAAGGGACGGCGAAAGATCTTAAAACGAAAATATATAAAAAAATATTCAAATTTTTTTCAACAGATCGTGGATATCGTTTTGTAAAAATCCCTGATTTTCAAGTTTGTGCTGCACAAACCTGAAAATCAGGATTTTTTGTCGAGAGAAAAACATTCAAATTTATTTTCGTTACAAGACCAAAAAAATAAAAAAATAAGTAAACTTCTTTAAATTTTTAGGCACAAAAAAATAAGAAAAAGACAAGCAATTAGTTGAAACAACTTTTTTGTCTTTAAAAAAACTGCATTTTTTTTTGAAAAAAAAAGTATTTTAAAGTTAAAAAGTTAAAAAAGATAAAAATAAGTGGGAGAAGAACATTGCCGCGGCGGCGGCCGTTCTAAATCCATCGGGATTTCAAGAAAATGCCATCACGAAAATAGAGAAGAAGATGAAGAAGAAGAACAAAAAGAATGAATGGTGTCGACGCAGTCAATTTATTTATACAAGTTTTTTTTTGTTCAAGAAAGTTCGTTTTTCAAAAATGTAATAAAAAATATGAGTTGTAAGTTTTTTTTTGTTTTTTTTTGAAGGGCAAATATTTTTTGTTGAAAAAAGTCAAGAAAAAGAGAAAAGTTATGAAATAACGGAAAATAGGAAGTAAAACTTTTAGGATTTTTCAAAATTTTGACAACTAAAATTCAAATAAATTTTTTTCGTTGAACTTTAATAAATAAGTTTCTGATTTTAGTACTTCAGTATTTTTGTAATCGAGGCATTGAAAAACTATTTTAGAAAATTCTGCCTTGAAAATTACAGAATTTGAAAAGTGTTGAAATTCTGATTTTTAAGAAGATGTTCGGTATTTAGTTTTTTGCATGGTACAGTATTCAAATGTTATACGGTAAACAGTTTGGAAAAAAGTACAGTAATACTATATTTACGATAACGGTATTTCTCTGTTGCAGATATTAATATGGACAACAAAAAGCTTTATAAAAATTTTACAAAAAACTGTGTAATTTTAACGTTTTTACAAAATAAATTGATTGTAAGAAAAACAAAGTGTTAAACTACAGTATACAAATGAATAAAAAAACAAAGTTGAAATCATTGTTCAAGAAAATGTTTCAAAATTGATTTAACGATGCCTCTATTTTAATCTTTCTCTTTAGGGTCATATTTAAATTATGTTTTATATCTAAAATAGCCATCAACTAACAATATCTATAATTAAACTAAACAAGACAAATAACAACATTTTAATATACATATCCCCTTTTAAAATTACACAAATAAAAAATTTTGAAAACTGAAAAAAGAAACCTTATTTTATGCAGACATTTTTAAAACACCCTTTCGTTCCTTTTCAAGTCAATAGCAATTTTTTGCTTCTATCCATTTTAATAGGTTGGTAACCAAAACAGCTGTTGCTTGGTTAGTTACCGACAAAATGAAGAAGAAGAAAGTTACTACTTTCTTAAAGTTAAATTTCTTTTATTCAAAAGACATGAAAATTTAGGTAAACGTAAGCAAAAGCTAAAACAATTAAAATCTTTACTTAAACAGAAACATTTTTTTCAAAGAATAAGAAATTTTGTAGTCACAGTAAAGGTCATCTAATAAGATGAGAGATAAAAAAAAAGGTTTGCTACAGAGTTGGATTAGTAAAAAATATTTTTATCTATAAAAATTTGCATATTGCTTTGAGATTGTCTAGATTTGACATCGTTTGTTTTCAGGGTAGATGTCAAATCTGGACAAAATCCACCCTAAAAGCGGCAAAGATCAAAGATAAAAATCTTGTAAGGGAAGATTGGGCGGGTTTAAAATTTTAAAGTATTTTCTTGATGTTAGATCGGGAAAATCCTTAAAGAATATTTTATGCAAATTTTAACCTCAAAAATTTGCATATCTTAAAAAATCTTGGAAAGTTTCTTTGATTAAAACAATGTTATCTGATAAATTTTTATTTAAAAAAAGCTAAAAATTTACTAAATTTACAGTGTGCGATTTCGGAACAATTTTAATTTTATGCAAATTTTGTAAAAAATTGGTTCAACAAAAAACAAGAAACTTTTTGTAAACAAACCACCAAACACATCCCTTATTTTTTGAAACCTTAAAACACAAGAAAAAGAATGTCATTGGGATTTAACAAAAAAAAAACAAATTTTTTTAGCATCAATGTCAGCAGCTCCCAGAAAGCAATGGCATTATATGTATATTTTTTTACCACCCCAACAACAACGAACAAAAGGAGCTAGATACATATCTCTTTCTTTTTTATTCTTTTCTTTTTTTTGTTAGTAAAAAAGGCTAAAATTGGCAGTTAGTAACACGATTAGCAAACCAACACCACCACCAGTAGCGCGGCAGTAACAACAGAAGCAAGTAAAGTATAGTATTAAAAACACACATATTTTTGTTGTTACATGTTTTTTTGGTGTTTCCTTAGGCGACTATCAAAAAAAAAATAGGGGCGCGAAAAACATGAAAAGAAAGAAAAAGACAAAGTCATAAAGTCAAAGTCTGGAAGAAGAAGCAAAACAAAAGGGTGGCTAAAAAGGGATAAATTTTTTGCAGAGATTTTTTTGTTAAAAAAATATTCAAATTTTTTAAAGCGAACAAAGGATTGGATTTTCCCATATATTTAAGAAACGGATACAAATTTATCCAAAAAAATATGTGACTTTAAAGCCCTAAAAACAAAAGGCAAAAAAACTGGCATAAAAAAGAGATGTAAAAATTCGTTCTCTTTTTTTTGATGCACGTCATTTATGGATGTCATAGTAAACATGGCACCATGAGAGATTTTTGTTTTAGGAAATCCGGTTATAAATCATTTTTTGAATTTTAAAAGAATAAATAATTTCTTTTAGAAATCAAAATCCAAAATTTGCTAATTCGAATTTGTAACAAAAATGATGTTGAAGAGCAAAGTAAAAAAGAAAAAGGGTATTCAAATTTCTGTATGGCAATAATCAATCAAAAAATGACTTTTGAAGTGAAAGGATACGTCTTTTTTATTCTAACGATTTTTTCCCAAAATGCAAGAACCTGATGATCAGGGTTTTTGCCTGATCATCAGGTTCATGCATTTTAATAGAAAACTATAATAAAAAAGCTCATAACCGTCACCTTCAATTAAAAACCAAGATAAAATTTTAAAAAACTTGATTACAGTAATCTAAAAACGATATAATTCCAAAAAAGTTTTGATGAGACACCAAACAGATTGCTTCAGTACAAAGTAGTTTTTTAATTACCGTAACCAAGTTTTGGTCAAATTAAATTAATACCACTTTTTGTATCCACAAAAATGAAAACTGACAAACAATAACTACAATGAAACAAATAGGCCATCTTTAAGAGAGAGAGAGAGAAAAACTTAAATCATCAAAAAAAGTATAACTTTCTGACTACTATAGTACTAGTACAACTTCAAAATTTTCAAAAACATTAGATATCAAACAAAAAAAGATATATATAAATATAACTGCCACAGTTAAGTTTATGGTTTTTTCTTCTTCTTTAAATAAACATGAAGAAAACGAAAAGTAACAAGCAGAGAAGAATACGCGCAAACTGCACCCGAAGGGGAACCTTAAAATAAAGTTGAAAGAAAAACTTTAAGCTTAAGAAAAAGCTTTGTGTAAAATGAAGAAAAAGATGATGCCAACCCAAGAAGAAAGCTGCAGTTAAAAGAAAATATTTGTGGACTTCAAGTCTACAATATTTTCTTTTTAGCTGCAGTTTTTTTGGTAGAAAAATATCTCTTTCTTTTTTCTTTGTTTTTGGAGTTCTCGCGGGAGTCGTCTTCAGAAAATGACTTCTTTCTTCGTTTTTCTTCTTCTTGAAAATTGCTTCGTTTTTCGGCGCCTCTTTTTTTATTGCTTTTCAAATATCTTTTTTTTTGTTGTTTCTTCTCCTTGACTAACTTGAGGAAGACGAAGAAGAAGATGGGAGTCAGTTTATATATTTATATTTTTTGACGTTCTTAAAAAAAACAATGAATAAGTTGATATATACACCAACTAGTACTACGACTACTTGTTGGTGGCATCTTTGAGTTTTTTTTGAAAAAGTTATACTTTTAAAAAAAATGAAAAACGTGCTAAAAATAAGACGTTCGTATCAATGCTAATCTTAGAGATTTTTTTCGCTACCCAAATTTGGAATAAAAAAAATGCAAAAAGTAATGGTATTGGTAAACTAAAGTTTAGCAAAGCCAAAAATCAATTTTAACGTTGTATCACAAATTTAATTCAACTTTAAAAAGTTGAATGTAAATGCCAGACAACTCAATTCTTTCGACCAATAAAGTTGGCAAACTCCATTATAAGAGAACAAAACTACAATACTTTTCCAAAAAAGTACAGTAGTTCCTTAAATTTAATTCAAATCCAATGTTAGTCACCAGCTCTAAAATCAACCGCATTACTTCTCTGTATTCAAATCCAAAAAGTTAATAATAATAATAATTGTTTTACCTCAAAAATAAAAAGACACATCACTTCGACAAAGTAAAATAAAAGGAAAGAGAAAAAAACTTAACAAAAACTAATATACTAAAAGTTTTCCTATAGTTTTATATCAGAATAATAATCATAAAAAAACAATATTAACGAAATTAAAAGTCGAAAGAGGTTATAAAAACGAAATTGCTTTTTTCAAGCTTGAGATTTCATAAATAAACCAGCTAACCAATAATAAGGCCAACACCAAATTTTCCTGCTCCTTTAACATGATTAAGAAGACCACTAATTGCAAGAGAGAATGGAAGAGTTTGAGATAAACGTTTTTCGAAGACAGCTCCAACGGTCCAATTTGTATCACATGATGCCCGCATTGTCACACCAGAATCTGGAATTTCTGCTTGATAGGCAAAGGTTGTAACAGCTTCAGCTTGACGGAAATTTGCATCAAATTCAACACCAAATTGAAGGGTATCCGTTGCTTTATGATAATAACTTGCATTGATTCCACCAACACTTGCTGTAGATGCAAGGGTCCATGTTGGGGTTGTATATCTTGCAGCATAAGATAACATACTAAATTGACCGCCTAAAAGGTAGCAGGTAAAAGGATGTTATAATCTATAAGCGAAATACAAACCAGGAATTTGTTTCTTATCATATTGATACATCAATTCCGCACCAAGATCAAGGCGTTCAGTAACACGACGTAATATATGTCCAACAGCAATCCCAGATTGATTAACTAAATCTGTATTAGCAAGCATAATTCCATATGTTGATAGTCGCCCTCTTCGTTCTAATGTTCCTTGTGCAGCAGCAAGTTTTTGTTGCTAAAAAGGTATTTTACATTTATAAATCATTTACAAAAAGATAAAAGATATTACTTGAACTTGTCCTTGAAATTTAACACGATATTTTTCAGCAAATTGATGCACGATTGTTGCTGAAGTATTACCAGATCCATCAATATCAGCTAACATAACGGGATAACTTTCTCCTGGTCCAAATTCATGTCCACCAATATATGTAGCACCAAAACGGTAACCCGTATTTGCAGTTGAAATAGATAATGTATGATTAACCTGTAAAAGAAGAAGGAAAATAAAATGATGTAATCGAAGTATAAACATTTCAAAAGAACATACTTGAAAATGCGAATTAAGGCCTTTCTGTACCATTAATTTAGCACCTTCAAAACACATTGGAAAAACATCTCGACATTTTCTATGTAATTCTTCATATGATCCTGGATTATGATTTGTAGCAGGTGGTTGTGATGTTAATGTATCAGTTGCAGCAGCAGCAGAAGGTGGTGACGGTGGTTTAACTGATGATGGTGGCTCAGCCATGGCTTTACTGAAAATTTAAAAGATTTTAAAAAGGTTTAAAGATGTTTAACGATGATAAAACACGGAAAAGCGGTATAAAATTGATAAAACGTAATTAAGATCGAATGTAATAGAATAATAAAAAGAAGGGATAAGAAAAACTAAAGAATTTTAGAAAGGAAAAAAGCAAGTAGGGTTTTTGAGAAAAAAAATTTGCGGATTGTTTGCACCTTGCGTCATGGCGTTGATATCCCAAGTTGCCAAAAAACGCAGAAAATTTAAAAATTGCAACTTCAACATCGAAGAAAAATCTAAAAATTTAAACACGTTTCTTAACTACTTTCATTAATTAAATTATTGTACTAGCAAGTTTTAATAAATTTTTACAGGATAGAATCAACAACTTGCCACTCATTTGTTCTATTATAAATGTGAAAAAAAGAAATGCAAGAATATGCTATTTTTAAGTATTTAAAAGTAAATGTTTGTTATCTGACACATAATTTTCATTTATTTAAAAAAAATACTTAGTAATTTTATATTAATTAAATATTTAAAAAATGAATGATTTTCTATTAAAGCAAAAACTGTAAAGAAAATTTTACTCAATGATTAGATAGTCGTTTTTTAATGAATAGCCATTGCAATGGAAACCATAAAATATCGTTGAAGAATTTATCGTTGCAAACATTGATCAATAAAAAAAAATTCAAAAAGAAGACATAGCATGTATAATAATTTTAAATGTTTTTTTTCTACAGTATTCGTCTCATCCATATTTAAATTAGTTATTTTTAGTAATTCTAAAGTAACTTGTTGATACGGTAATCTGCCACTTTTGCATTTTATGATCAACAAAAAATTCATAGTTGTATCTGTTAACACTAAACACCAGATTTATAGTTATCATTACAATTAGTGATTCGAGGGTTGCAAGTTTTGGAT